>CM033276.1:23165641-25565641 GCA_019343175.1 Oedothorax gibbosus | reverse complement strand
CGATTTCCATTAACGCGGACTCCAAGGGAGCGCCAAAACAATTTGTGTTAACCGAATTTCATATAAAACGTTAGAATTTTTTTTTACTCTGAACCAGTGTATAGTGTCAAAAAAAATAATATTTAAAAATTATTTTAATTTTAGAATGTAATATAATAATAATACATGTATACAATCAGTAATTCAATGAATAAAGTTCAGTTGGAGTAGTATACTATAAAAAAATTAAGAAAATTTTTAAGGAACAGCTATTAGGAACAATTAAGAGTCAAATTCGGACAAATAAGAGCCAAATTCAGACTTTTTGGTTTGGGTTAAGCGGGATTTCACCTAAAGTGATTTCGCGTTAAAAGATTTTTTTGGCATTAGCTTAAGGCTTTATAGGCCGGGGAAATGCTTTCAGTTCATAAGCGAGTTTGCGTTAATGAGGTTCGACTGTAACATAATAATTACATAATAAAAAAAATAAGATTAGAGTGTTATGAAAGAGGGATGACAAAATGAATTTAAAAGTAGGGCAAATCTTATAATTATTAATTAATGATGACATCAAATGTTTTTTTTTATTAAGGCAGAGTTTAAAATGATTGTTTTAATGTGGAGAAACTCCTACACCTAAAATATTTCTTCATTATGGGCAATACTTACTTAATTACAGCGAACCAAAGTCAGCGTTCTCTAAAGACTGTGAAAAATGATGACGTAGCTTTTTCCCTAAATGTTTTGTGGCCCTGTGCTTTTCAACCCTGTCCCCTGTTTTGGGTTTGTAATGGTTTAAGAGGCTTGAACACTAAACTAGTATTAATATATATATACAGGAATCCAAGCAGACACAGAATTCCAACATTCTTCAGCGTAGATCTGGTCAGTGTAGAGCGGTCCCTTAGCCAAATAAAGCCAAACTTGGTCACACAAAAAAAGTAGGTTTGTAACAGAATCTGTCACTTAAACTGCTTACACAACATTTGTGTCCAAAACAAAAAAAAGGCACCAAACACAATATTAATTCTACATTAAACATTTACATGCGAATTTGGCCAGTTTTAATTATTTTCTTTTGAAAATACAATAATTATTTCATATTGTTTGCAAAATGAATTTATATTCAAAGAATAAATATATGATATTCATAGTTTTTAAATAGAAGCAAAACATTTCCTATCAGCATAGAATCAAAGAATTTCTTTATGAAATATTTGATGTCATTTCAAGCTGATTTATGTTACAAAAATAAATTTCTTTTAATTTATTATTAAATAAATTTTCGGGAGCGATTGCTGCGAATAGCAATGGTGATTTAATTTTAATAAAAATGGCTTCGTATGCTTTAATTATTGAAGTACTTTGAATTCAAATTTTTTTCTGACATTTTCAATGTCTTCTAATTTCGATGCGCTGAATTTTTTGGCGCATCACACATGCCTGTAGCATTTGTAGTTTGGACTATCAAAGTGGGTGAAGGACTGAATGATTATAATACTTTGCACTTTTTACGTTATAAAAGCAGTGTGGAAGCTAAAACAGATATTTAGATTGTTATTATTGATTGTTGTCAAAGAAAGATCAGGAATCAAGCAACTGTAACTTATCCTGTATCTTATAGCTGTTCAACTTCAATAAAGAGAAGCTTTATCTAGAAACTGTAAAAAACTGCATCGTAATGGTTGATTTTAAAGAGATCTTAAAGGTCGAAATCATTATTTTCATCAATGAATAAGCAAAGTGTACAAATTTGCAACTTATATTTTGCTGTTACAAGCAATTGGTATTAATAAATTAACTGTGTTTTAAATATATAAATCTTACTTAAGTGGCAGTTATGACATTATATAGAAAAAAACTTGCACAGAAAAGTCTAAGAAATTAGCATTGTATACAAGCTACAATATAAGCTTCATAGGAAAAATTCACCAACTTGTTAAACACTTTGGTCTAAATCCAAGATCTTTGATGATTGTACAAATTTATAGATAAAGCATTATTGGGTTAACTTTCCATAATCAATAAAGATATAAATGATCTTTATGTATCGTAGCAGGTTTCTGCACAGGCATAACTGAAACAATTAAAAAACAACCTTTTACTAAATAATCACCACCGAAATAATATTATTCGTACTTCGTTGGATCCTGTACAGGTAAAAAATTTGTGTGCTATTTGGGAGGGTTACAAAATTAAAATAAGAAGTTTATTTAAGGGTTGACCCCAAAGTGAAAGGGCCCTTTGCACAAAATTTTACTTCCTGCAAAAAGGTTTAAAAAAAAAAATAATAATAGTGGGTTTTTTATTATATATCAAATGTGTCTTTCTTAACTCAGTTTAATACTAAAAACTATACAGTTTGAGTATTAGTTTATTTAGAGTTTTGAAACTTATTTACAATATGGCAAATCAATTAACTAAAATATAAGTACAATGTTAGTACAGGAACAGTGAGGGATATTATAAGCAATCCAGCTTAAAATAAAAAGATGATTCCTATTATAAAAAAAACTAGAACCATATTAATACGAACCTTAAAAAGGAGTTGATATGTCAAATGTGATCGACAGCAAGACACGCCTCTACATGTTGCGATCAATATAAATAAATCTTATGAAAATTGATAGGATAGTTAAATCTAAGTCTTCTTTAATAGTTAAATTTTTAGTTCCATTAATTTTTAACCTTCTTAAACTACAGGGTGTTAACAATAATTTGTGAAAGATGTCGAACCATACAATTGCGCGCGCAACGTCTTGTTTACAAACTGCGCATTTCTCGTATTTACCGTCGGAATACTTAGTCATTCAGAGATAAGAACGGCATTCCTTCACATTCCAAGACATAATCGTTTCAAGAGAGGTTATAATTGAGGAAATATTATAAAATAGAATGCTGACAGTTATTAGTAACAATAAAAAAACCCTATAATTATCACAAAAAGAAACTAAAACACAAAAAAAAAATTCTTTACTATTAGAGTGTTGCCAAATATAAAATAACAAGTAAAATTTTAGTTTGGTTTATTTGAAAACCGTTTTATTTGTAAAGACTTTAAGTTATTGATAACGGTTCGACATATCTCCTACGCGCCCGTATTCACAGCGTTTTTTACTTTTTACAATAAAATATTTGTTTAGAAGTTTCATCAGGCAACGCATTTATCTTTTTTTTGCTTTTTACTTGCATTTAGTCCGTTTGTAACAGAAAATATTCGTTATATATATATATATATATATATATATATATATATATAATTATATAATTATATATATATATATATATATATTATATATATATATTATATATATATAATATATAATATATATATATATATATATATATATTAATTTAATATATATATATTAATATAAATAATATATATAAACGAATACAAAAAAAAAAAAAGAGTAAAAACAAATATGTCAGGAATGTAAAGTCGGAATATTGGAATAAACTAATAAATTTTATTGCATTTTTTTAATAATTTTATTTACAATAGTGAACAAAATCTACCAACAAGTTCATGGGAATACCACGAGGTAGTTCCTTTTCAACAATCCTTGACAAATTTATTTTTACACTGGTTTGAGAAAAAACTACACTTTTTTAAAAAATTCACTGCCTTCCGATTTGTTGATGACCTGATTGTCTTTGATTATCCTGATTTTTTTACACCTTTGGCCAAAATTTACCCATCAGAACTTCTTCTTAAAAAAAAACCAATAGCTCTATTTTCTTCATTACAATTCTTAGACATACAAATTCAGGTCTTCAGATAAACTTCTGCCAACACCAACATTTATGATAAACGTAATGACTTTAATTTGATGTTATTCGACTTATTCCTTGGAATTCTAATCTTTCTGTTAAAGTCTATAGAAATCACCTACATCGCATTAATATCATTCTGCAAGTCAATAACTTTAAAAAATATCCCAAAAAACTTGACCTCCATCGTAACACTTATCAACAACAATTTCCCTACAAAATTTATTAAGAAGTATCTGCAATAATTTTTTTTGGGGGACGTCACTAAATTTTTACTCATAGTCTATTTTTTTTTCCTTCACCGCACTTAATTTCTACACTGAAAAACTGTTAACAATTTCATCTAAGTTTTAGTCATAGGCCTCCTACATAGAATGCCGGTTATACTCGAGAAATAAACATAGATTCACAGGCCTCAAAAAGTACTCTGGTCGCTTCATCTGTTGGTAGTCGGGTCGCATATTTTAGGAGGAATGTATTCGCGGTGAATGACGGATCCAGCGGGCTATTTCGAATACCGTTCGGTCCGGTAAACAAATGAGTTCTTTTTTTTTTTGTTTCTGCTTCCAAGCAATATTATTTCCTAGAAAAATTCATAAAAAAACCATTTTAAATTTTTAAAAAATCCTTCTTCAACATGTTTGCATAGTGTAAAATTTTTTACAGAATACTACTGCCAAAAAATCACAATTTTTAGAAATTTTAAGATTAAAAAGCTAAAAAACAAGCACAATATTTTTAAAAACATAATCATGTAATGAGTTTCTTTGTTTTTTTTAACTTAAAAAAAACGCTATAGAACTATTCATTTAAAATCCCCGTACAAGAATTCTCTACTGGAGATTAAAACACTAATAAAGTAATTTAAAGTAATGAGAGCCTTGTTCAGACGTTCCATTATTAAAAAAAAAAAATTAGATTTGGCTTCTTAAAGAAAAATTAACAAATACTATAAACACTTATTAAAAATGCTTCTTTTTAAGAATAACAGTCCTTTAATAAATAATACTATATAATTTCGAACAACAACAAAATTTTAAAATGAGATAGATCATTTAAATCTCAACTATAAAATGCATTTAAAGTATTAGAATTTATGCGAATATAGATATTGATAAGTTTTTTTTCAAAACTTATTAATTCAAAAACACATATATTAGAAAACAGAATGCCCGAACTAAAATGAATATAAATCTAGATAGAACAAAAGTAAATATGTGTTTAAAACTATATATTATGATGGAAAAAAACAAAAAAATAATAATTAATGCATTACGAAAAGATTCAAGAATAAAAAATATTTAGAAATTTTCACCAAAAAAGAATAATTTTAAAAACTCCTTACCTTCCATTTTTGTAGGAATTCCTATATGGAAACACCGTGTTCTTTCCTGACTTATAGGATAGTATAATGCAAAAAAAATAGCCATTATTTGTTGCATTTACAAAAGTTTACAAAAAAAAAATTATAAATTTCGAACTCTGTTACCAAAATTTCTTAAAACAATCACAGCGAACTGGGTGTAAACAAACAACACATGTCTCCGAGCACATTGTTTGTCGCGCCATGGCGCCATCTATTGATAGCTTTCTCACGACTTCCAATTTTGATCGAGCTTGGACGGCATTATATGTAGGGGGCTAAGGTTTTAGTTCGGATTTTGTGAGAAAGCGGTTGGCTTCAAAGTTTCTGGTTGTTTTTTTTCGCTTCATCTGCTTTATGTAAGTTTGTCTTTACCTATGTTTTTGATTTTGTTTTTAATTTTGATTTTGTTTTTAATTCTCTTCTGGAAATTCCACAGTACACTTCGGGGTAAAATTGGGATTTTTTGATTGACTCTCGTCCATCCCAATACAGAAAAGTGTATTGTTATTTATAGTGGCGTAAGGTTTTTACCTCCTGATGAAATGGCCTTTCCCACTATTTTTGGTTTCTTTCCATATCTTTTTTTATATTTTTTCATATTTGTTTTACTTTTTTTGTTTTTGTATTCGTTATTTTGTTTTTTACTGATTATGGCAGCTTAGCGCCAGTTGGTAAGACTCTCTCTTGTTTGTATTATGTGTTTGGTATGTTATATAATTTTTCACTTTGTTTTATGTTTTACATATTATATATATATATATATATATATATATATATATATATATATATATATATATATATATATATATATATATATATATTATATATATATTATATATATATATATTATATATATATATATATATTATATATATATATATATATATATATATATATATATATATATATATATATATATATATATAATATATATATATATATATATATATATATATATATATATATATATATATATAGAGATAGATAGATAATAGATAGATAGATAGATTATGATAATATAGATAGATAGATAGATAGATAGATAGATAGATATAATATATATTTCAAGCCGGTTCTAAAAACTATTCTAAGTTGAATTGAGACATTGACTATGTACACACTTTGGCATAATGCTCACGTTGGTAAAAATTTCAAAAATTTTCTTACAACGTACTTTCCGCATTCTTGCGAAAGTGGTATAAGCTTGTAAGGAAGCTGTAATAGCTGTAGCTAGCAGAATGAGGAACTTGCATCCTACCCAAAATGACGTACTTATGCCATTTTCTGGAACATTAGAAGCTACAGATTCTAAATATCAGCTTAAAAATCATAAAAAATTATTAATTTTACTCGAAATATGCCTATTAAAATTCCATGAAACTCACGTCACCAAAAACGGCCTCTGACGTAACAACGCACCATTTGGCGATATTTTCTAAAAATGGCGCTACGGTTAGCATGTCCATAATTAAAATAAACATACAACGTTTTTCAAAACGTTCTATTTAAAAGAACAGACTGCTCACTTAAACCAGCTTTTGATAATAAATTAGAACAGCTTGTTTCTTGCTTGGTTGTTGAATTTAAAATCGTACAAGAGCGCGCTGTTGACACTTCAGACCTAGTCAATTGTTGGATCAATCGAAGTCTTCGTAGGAGATCTACCAAGTCTGATGAGAATAACTGGAACTTGGAAAAACTACTTATTCTAAATAATTCTATTCCAATATGGGATCATTCAAAACACATTTTGTATTTTCAACAGCTGTATCGCACAGAAGTTGGCTAGAAATTTCACGGCAATGGACAAAAAAGCCAAGTCTGACGTCATTACGCACTGCAAGAGGATTGTGAGTGTTTTTACCGGAAGTGACGTATTCCCTACTTAAAACTCAATTACTGACTAATTAATAACTTTTTTACTAGTGTGAAAAGTAGCATTCGACTTGTTTTTAAAAGGGCTATTGTCTGCCAATGAGTTTGAAATTCATGCAACTTCCTCATTAACGCAACAATTTACTGCGAAAAATTTCGGAAAATAAATATTGATGACATAGAGTATTTATGAATAAGAACGATACATTACGTACAGCATATTTGTATGAAACTCAAGTAAAGAAGTAAAAAAAAATACTTGAAAATTTTATTTGTATAGATGGGTCAATAGAAAAATAACGAACCTTTTAAACTTTAAAAATACAAAAATAAAGTCTTCAAAAAATTTATAACCATTTTCACAAACAGGTTTTGTCATTAGCATTTCATCTCCAGTCAGAGGTCGTTAAGTTTAATTTAAGGATATTTTTACAATTTTAAAAATTACTTATCCACGGATGTGACATTATTTTATAAAGACACGATTAACTGATCACTGCATGTAAAATGTTTTAATATCTAATGCACAGTAAAAATGAAGCTCAGTGCATCGAATGCTACATATAATTAAGCAAGAATAGATATTTGATTATAGAATAGATATATCTTTCTTTGCCAAACAGTTGTGATGCAATGATCATTACGCTTCACTAAATCTGAACTTTAATGAACAACAAAATGACTTATCAGCTAAAATAAACTGATTTTTTGATTTTGTTATACAAGATGGCTGTCAATGAAACTAAAATGACATAGACACTGCGTTGACTTGCCGCCTTTTTAATTCAATAGAAATTTTTGTTTATGTACACGCATCGAATGCACACAGAAAAAAATGTTTTGTTGGGAGAACCAATATTTTTTGTTGACGTGTTTTGTTGACTAATTTTGTTGACTCAACAATATTTTACTTGTCCCAACAAAGCAAGTATTTTCACCACAACAAAACCCGTTTGGTTGAGGTAAGCTCGGCCTGCTATTGGCTGTTTCTAACTGTGACGTGTGGCGCCTGTCATCAACGGCAAATCGAAGAAAATTAAGGGCGTCATTCGGCTATTATCGTCGTGGAAGGATTTTATTGCTATTATCAAAGGCAAGTTCGGGCCGTAGTGAGCGTAGTGGTCAGCGTCTCGAGATCGGAAGGTTCCGAGATCGAGTCCCGGTACCACTGAAGACCTACCTAGTATATGGGGAGTACGTGCTCGTCAAATCTGTTGGGTCCGAAAGTCCTGTGGTCGGTCATTGCGCATTTTCGGTTTGGTGCATTTTTGGTTAAATCAACAAAACCATTTGGTTGAATCAACAAAATAATTTGGTACTGACAACAAAATTTTTGTTGGCGCTATATTGACCAAAAAATTTTGTTGAAACAACAAAATTTTTGTTCTTTCAACAAAATATTTTTTTTCTGTGCAATGATCATTACGCTTCACTAAATCTGAACTTTAATGAACAACAAAATGACTTATCAGCTAAAATAAACTGATTTTTTTTAAATGTTTATGTATGTATTGGGGACAAGCATTAAATATTCAGTAAAATAAATATAAATTTAAAAATAAAGATTAAAATTTCACACATTAATATTTTCCCAAAATGCTTCTTTCTTTAATTCAATAATTTAAAATTTGAATTCATGTCTTATAAGTTAGGTACATAAACTGCTAAAATCATGAAATTGAAGGTTGGGGCATACCATCAACGGGACATGTCACACTCTGTGGACTAAAAAAAACAATAAAAAAAGAAAATCTTGATTTTTTTTTCAGTTCCATACTCTATCATCTTTTTATAAGTTACTTTGTTCTTAAAAGCCTATACTATATATCTTATGAAAACTGGAGGGGACAAGAATAGTTCGTTATTTTGCTATTGACCAAGGCATGATTTCATCCCACGTATGCCCAGAGGAGCCAATCCTCCCCAGAGCTAACGACCCTCAGTTTTTCAAATTTTTGTTACTTAACACGTTCTTCCACTAAGCTCTGCAATTATCATTAACATACAATTTCTTTTACTTCTTAGCAATAGTATCCTTTAAAATATTCAACAAGCGTAAAATATTTAATCATTTAATTAATTATAATAATTACGAATATCTTACCGTAATCACTGCATATATACATTTAATATGAGACACTTATTTCAAGGTACATATCTATGCTGCTTGCTTTACCTCCCCCTCTCTTTCTAACAAAGCAATAATGAATAATCTCAATAACTTATTTTCGCATCCTGCTAAATCTGGAATATCTCAAGGATATCATTGGCAAAAAAGCGCGAAGTCATCAATTCATCGAAATGTTTTACAAACTGAATAAGATTTGGGTCATTCCTCACAAAACGTACAAAACCGTGTCTCCGCAACATCTTTCACATGAAGAAAGGTTATGCTCCCAATTGAATTAATTTAAGAAAATTAATGTTTTATCTACTTATAATAACGCTGAATAAATAAAAAAATGAAATATTTTGTTAAAAAAAATTGTGTCCACAGACTATGACAAATCATGTCCGTGGACTGTCTCACTGTCATGTCCGTGGACTTTTTTGGTTAGTAAATCCAAATTATATCCCAATTTTTTAAAATAAATATTGTTTTTAAAATTAAATCGCATTATTTGAACGTACAAAACACAAAATATAATCATTATAGCGAATATAAATACATAAATTCTGTGAAAATGAAATGTCACACAGATTTTCGTCAGCATTTAGAAGAATCTACAACGTTTAACGTGCATTATTGAAAACTGATAAGCAGGCGCGCAGCCAGGATTTTTTCAAGGAGGGGGCTGAACTTCAGAAGGGCACTTTTACAGAATTCCTTGTGTGGGGGTCCGGGAAATTTTTGAAATGTTAATCTTCCAAAATGCTATTTTTGAAATACTCGTAAATATACTAAATTTACAATCATGTTTTACAAACTAGACTGCTGGGAAAAACGCTTAAGACAGTGAGTGGCTGATAAAAATTCCCAAATGAAACTAAAATTACTTGAATTCTGAAAATGGCACAAAAATTGTTCTTACACCGGAATTAGAATCCCAAGGAAAATTTACACAACAGAAAAAAATTCAAATTTGTGAAAGGGGGTGAAAAGGAATAAAATGTTTTAAAACAATTCTCTGATATCTATGTCGTGTTTTGACGTGTACGATTATAAAATTTTAACAGCGATTCTTTAAAAATATGTCTTTTAGTTAGGTTAGTTAAAAATTCTTTCCTCTACCTAAAAATCGAATGAATTCCAAAAGCTATGGGATAATGGAAAATTACTAATTTTACACGTTGCCATTTCCGTTAATTGTTAAAAAAAACTCGTTCAAAAAGGTACATTTAAATTCAAAAGCATGTTTCAAGTTTCAAATTAAATAATTTATAAAAGATAATCAGTTTCTTCTTTTTATTTTTATTATTATTTAACGATAACTAATGATTCAAAATAAATACATATTACTGTTTGCCTGATATTATGATTATTTTTGTGGGCTTCAAAATAGAAATGGATATGATACCAGGAACACTCAGTTTCAATCGCTGATGATGACTTTTGAGATTCGTCAATTCTTTCCCACTTTTTTCCAAAGATCAACTTCACTTATAATAATTAATTAATCGCTGCTCAAATCACTCGAATAAAATTTCACAGCCCCACTTATATCATCAAAAGTAGCCTTATTACAGTAATATGGAAGTAAATACTGAAATTTTGATGAAGTAGACATACTACCTTCAAACCTTATTATTTGGTCAATGTACGGAATAAATAAAGATATTCTGTAATAAGATTCGGCAGTTTCAGCAGATTGGGTTTCCCTAAATTTTTGCCGTTTGGCCATTCGGAGAACATTGATTTCAAAATCGTGTTTTAAACTAAGGGCTTATGCCTTTTTAAAGATAGGTGAAAAGTGTTCTTTCCGACATATGTCTAAAAAACACGTTTAAAATCTTTCACTAGTTCTACAGCCTGAATAAGTTCTAGAGACTTCAGTTCTAGAGAAACCTAGAAACAGGCAAAAGCAACTTTTTAAAGCTGTCGTCCGTTTAGCCAGTCGTTTGCATGGCAATCCGTAATCATCAAATAATTTATTTGGAAAGTGATTATGAGCAACGTTTTTGGTTTCGTTTTCAAGAATATTGTGCAAATTGGCTTTTTTTGCATTAAAATACATTTTTGAGGATGTCAGTTTTTAAAATTACACAAATTTGGGCAAATGAATTCGGACGAAAGGGCATTTTGTCACAGTCAGGGGGTGGGGGGGGGGGGTGGGGGGGATAATGCTCGAGCCCCCCGAGCCCCCTCCCTGGCTGCGCGCATGCTGATAAGCCCGAAACAGTACTTTGTTGCCAGCTCAAAGTGTAGCTGCAAAAAAGCAAGTCTCAAGTATTCCCCAGCATGCCAAAATCGTCAGGTGAACTGCCTCAATAGGGATCCACAAGTTGACTACGAAGATGAAGAAGAACAGGAGGATCATCTGACCGTTTTCCTACGGACGTCCGACGAATAAATAGATAAAATAGCATATGAAAATAGATAAAATATTAACGTAACAGTCTGCCTACAAAATGAGTATCTGTGCTATTTAGACGTTCAGTATAGAATAAGTGTACATAAGAGGGATTGTCAGTCCCATAGAGCTAATGCATTAGTTTTGGAATCACAACTTCCGCAGATGTATTGCTTTGCCATGTTAGCCCTTTTCCCCCCAGGTACGGGAATCAACATACCATCGAAATGAAACAAATTTGAAACGAAAATGTAATCTAGTTATTTATATATTTTTGAAATTTTAAAATGCTAAAAATATACAGCAGATGGCGACACTATTTTAAAACTTTATTACTTAATAATTAAATAACCGGATGTTATTTTCTTTACAATTTTGTTTTAAATTGATGTTATGATGATTCCCATACCTAGTAAAAATGGGATAACATGGCAAAGCAATTCTTTTGCAAAAGTTGCGATTTCAAAACTAATGCATTAGCGTTATGGGACTGACAGTCTCTCTTCACTCAACACTGAAACTGCTTTAAAATTTGAAGGAAAATAGATAAAATGGTAAAGTAAGATATATTATTGAAAATAATTAAATTTTCTACCACTCGAGGTCCAACATTTAGTGTTTCGGTGAATTATTGAAGAGTTATCCGGTCAAAAAGAGGAAAAATGCGGGGAAAAATGTTTTATCCAAAATTACAGACTTTCAATAACGGATATCTCGAAAACTATACAAGATATTAAAACACTTGAGCGGTGAACCTTGTAGAAATTTAATCAGCTTTCATTTCGTGCCTTACATTTATATTGGAAAGACGCATAGTTTTCGAGATATAAGCAAAAAAAAACGAAAAATGGGACATTCACCCCCCTCCCCCCTTCGGCTCAGGGGCTAGGGGCGGGGACTTTTGATATGTTCACCTCCTAACTAGTCCAAACAAATTTATGAAGTCAAAAATTGTGTTCCTAAACTTTCCCTCTCTACCCTTTTCTCAGCCTTCGTTGCCTGGACTAAACTTTTTTTCTCAGGAACTATAAAAGATATAAACATGTTTTGTTTTATTATTTCTTCCCCATTAATAGCTCTTTGATTTAAACTGAGAAATTTAAAATAACTCTGCTAAAAAATATTACTTTTGGGGCGGAGACTTTTGATATGTTTACCTCCTAACTAGTCCAAACAAAGTTATGAAGTCACATATTGTGTTCCAAAACTTTGCCTCTAATACTTCGTTGCCTGGATTGTCGAAAAAGCTTATATGTATCAGGAAACGCAAAAGAAAAGTAAGGTATAGGTAATGACTGATATACAGAGTTTCTGAAAAATGCTAATAAAAAGATAAACTGAAATCGATAATCTTGGTCTTAAATTAAAGCTATAGATATGCAGATTAAAAATAAAAGAATAACAGAAAATCGACATTTTTTATCTAAACTACCATCCGACTCCCCTAGAGCTTAAAACTGTCTGTAACTCATGACGTGAAACTTGCTCAATCAAATCTTTTCGCTAATTTCACGATTGTGACTTATAGTGACGCTAGATTTCTTTGAAATACTATTTCCTGAATAAAATAAATTTTTTCAAAAATACATACTTTATCGTTTTTATTATTATTTTATCATTAATATTTCAAGTGATGCCCTGGACACATGAATTAAAATGTTATTTTTATTATTACTTTAAAATATATTAAAACGGGAACTTGCAAAAAATAGTTTGTAATATTCTTTTTTTTTGCATTTTATTTTCCTTAAATTTTTTTATTCATCGTTTGCAGTAATTGTCATGTCAGCAGTAATTTAAAAATCAGTTTGACTAATGTTTTGTTGATTCTAAAGTTAATCATATTTTACGATAGGTAGAATTTTCTTATTTGACTTTCGAAACTGCACTGGCGATTAAATTTTAATATAGAATATTGTGGGTCGTATAATATGTATTTTTATGCATGGCAAAAATGTTTATGAATCCTTTATTCTTGGTTACACATCTGTAATTGACATTTATGACCCACCCGAATAGAACAACCTTCAAGAAATACGTCTAAGTATAATTGCCCTTTTTAAATTAAAATTGTATTCCATTTGTTCATTTTTAAAGTTAACATAACTAAGTATTATTTATTTTAGACTGAAATCAAGTACACTTGTGCAATCTTAAAGTTATTTTTTGCCTTCTAAAATTAGAAATCCTATTTTGAATGGTTATACTAAGTTGGAGTAACCCTTGGTCGAGTGGTTACTTAATACTTATGTAAGTGGTGGGATAGTTGTAAATATTGCATTAAGGGGAGTCGGATGGGGGTCAAAATGTCGATTTTCCGTTTTTCTTTTATTTTTAATCTGCATATCTATAGCTTTAATTTTAGACCAAGATTCTCGATTTCTATATTTGGTGGTTTTCTTTTTATACGCATTTTTCGGAAACTATGTATATCAGTTCTTAACTATATACTTTACTTTTCTTTTGCGTTTCCTAAAGTATAAGGTTTTTCAACAGTTAGGAACATTTTTCTCAGGAACTATAAAAGATATCAACATGTTTTGTTTCATTATTTCTTCTCCATTAATAGCTTTTTGATTTAAACTGAGGGATTTTAAATATCTCTGCCCAAAAAGAGTTATATAACTTTAAATAAGATTTTATTGATTTTTTTAAATACATATTTAAAAAAAATCCCTGTAAAAGTATTTTTTATGCTGTGAAATATCCGCAGTTTAAATCAAAGAGATATATGTAAGAAACAAAATATACAGAAGTTTATAATGATATCTCATATAGTTCCTGAGGAAAATGTTTCTAAAGTTAGTAAAATTAACATGGACGAGATAGAACCATCTGACTCCCCTTAAGACTAAAACTGTCTGTCACTTTATGACGTAAAACATGCTCATTCAAATCTAATATTTTGAAATACGTCTAAGTATGTCTGCCCTTTTTAAACTAAAATTGTGTTCTATTTGTTCATTTTTAAAGTTAACATAACTAAGTATTATTTATTTCATCTTTATATCTTTTATATCATCTTTTGCTGCGTCATTACTTGCTATACGAGATACTTGCTTTACGAGATACTTGCTTTGACGAATTTACTTTGAAAGCAATTTTAATCAAACTGAATCGATCGAAAAACACAAATATTCAAACTAACGTCAATATAATAAAATGATCATCGATTTCGCTTATTTTAAACTGTCAAGTAATCCAAGCTCACAGCTGGAAACAACATCGCATATCCTTATTATAATTATTCTCTGCATAGCTTCGCGTGTATTCTATGATGCAAAGATTCGGTACTCAACCATGAAAACAGTATTGATAATTTCCCTTATCTTTTTTATTAAATTATTTTTTTAGTGCTAAAATGTTATTTTCTAATGTTCGTGGCTAATAAGGATTTCGTCTACCTATTTGACCCCTTATCAACTGGGGGGCGGGGAGGGGAGCAATTTCTTTGAGAAAACTGGATGAGTCAATTCCTTATCAATGCTGTTTAGAATATTTCAAAGGAAAACAAGTAGGTTTGTAACAGAATCTGTCACTTAACCCGCTTCCACACAACATTTGTGTTTAGCAGGTAAAAACGCGCCAAACACAGCATTAATTCTATATTAAAAATTCACATGCTAAATTTGGCTGGTTTCATTTATTTTCTTTCGAAAATTCAATAATTATTTGTTATCGCTAGCTAAAATAATTTATATTTCAAAGAATAAATATGTAATATTCGTCGCTTTTAAATCGAAGGAAGACATTTCATATCAATATACAATCAAAGAATCCCTTTGTGAAATATATTTGACGTCATTTCAAACTGATTTATGGCGCAAAAATATATTTTAATTTATTGTTTAAAAGAATTAAAGTTTCTCGAGCGATTGTTGCGAATGGCAATGATGATTTAATTCTAATAAAAACATAGATATCATAGTTAAATTATTAGATTGGCAGATCACGTGACCTCCAATGCTATCGACGGGAAGCGCATGGAGGCCAAATAATTGGGCAAAATGGCCATTGTTGCTGCCACTTTAAGAAGAAAAATATTACGAAAAAATACCATTTAATTCTAAAATTACAAAAAAATATCATAAAAATACTAGCTGCATTTTGGAATCTTTTTAGTGACTTTAAATCCTTTTCTAGTATTTTTTTTGTAATTTTAGAATTAAATGATATTTTTTCGTAGTATTTGTCTCCTAAAGTGGCAGCAACACTGACCATTGTGCCCCCTTATTTGGCCTCCATGCGCGTCCCATCGTTAGCATTGGAGGTCACGTGATCTGCCAATCAAATACTTTAACTATGATATCTATGAATAAAAATGGCTTCGTATGCTTTTTAAATGAGCATTAAATGTTGCAGTTTTTTTTTAAATAATTGAAGTACTTCGAATTATTATCTGAAATTTTCAATGTATTCTAATTTCGATGCGCTGAATTTTTTGACGTATCACACTTGTCCGTAGCATTTGTAGTTTGGGCTATGAAAGTGGGTGACGGACAGACAGACAGACGGAAGAACTGAACGATTATAACCTTCCACTTTTTACGTTATAAACGTAGTTTGGAAGCTAAAAGCATGAACTACGTCTTATAACCTGTTGTACAACTGTCCAAGAATCATATTATGACTTTTACGTACCAAATATATAATCTCTCTATGAGTCAATTAAAAATTATTCATAAATTTTCTCTAATTTTTGTGACAAACCTTTCAGAGGCCAAAACTTTTAAACCTAAATATTTTGCTGATGTTTTTAAATACCTTTTGTGTTTTAGTTATCAAAGAAATTGATATTTTGTTGCATATTCTAAAAAAACTTTAAGTGTCTCTTCATTTTGTCAATAAATTTTATTTTTATGTTGTAGTTTAAGCTTCCACACTACGTTTATAACGTAAAAAGTGGAAGGTTTTATAATCGTTCAGTCCGTCCGTCTGTCTGTCTGTCCGTCACCCTTTTTCACAGAACGAACCGTAAGTCTCACAAACAAGTGGGATACGTCATTTTGAAGCAAAAAATCAGATTAGGCTACATTCCAAATTTCATTAAAAATTTAAATTTGAAGTTTATTTAAAATTTAAATAACTAAAAATATAATCTACATTGAAATAACATGCAAATTCCATTTTTATTCAATATTTTCACTGTTGCCATTTGGTTAAACGTACGAGAAACTTTATTTAAAATAAAAATAAAAACTTTTGAAAGAATATTTATTTATGTGTATAATTCAGTTTGGATTGTTGTAATATCACGATAGAGTTCTTTTGATGGTTCATTATATATGTATGAAGAAAGATGTATTGAGAATTCTAACTTGGCATAAAAAATATACAAAGTTTCGCTTTTATTTTCAAAGCATCAATTGTACTAATTATATATTTTTCGAACTGTAAATTAATTTAACAAACTATAAATAACTGAATTTTTGAAAGAAATGTAAATGGGAAATTGTGGCGACACAAAAAGATATTTATTAAAAAAGATTACATCATTATTCTTCGAACTTCAAACAAATTTAGCAAACGATAAAGTCTAATTATTAAATCTGAGGAAGAAGATTAATGAAAATAGTTAATTTTGGCGTTTAAAAGTTTGAATTACAAATAGCTAAAGGCCCTGTTTGGCGAATTTCTTTCTGAGGTGTTTGTTTCCTGTTGAGTACAAATATGTTGTGTGGAAGCGGTTTAAGTGACAGATTCTGTAACTAACCTACTTGTTTAAATCTATCAATAACATTTTGTTAGTGTTTTCAGAAATAATATGAATGAATTTTTAAAAATACATGTTTGTCAAACATATGATTTGCATTGTAATGAAAAATAATCGTAAGAAGATTTATGTAAATAATATTGATGACTTATGACTTTGGAGGGGGGGGCTCTGTGTGAGCCAAGCACTGCGACCAGGGGTCTATTGTACCATCCCCAAGAAATAAATCCCTCGTTCTTATAAGAAGAGCCCCGTTGCCGAAGCAAAATTCAGCAAGTATCTGATAGGAATATCCTGGAGTTCCCAGGGCTCAAGTAGGTGATGCCCCAGATGCTCAAATCTGTGAGCTGCGAAATTCTCGCATTCACAGAGAATGTGGGTGACCGATTAATCCTTGTCCTTACAGCCCCTGCAAGTGGGATCGTAAAAAAAAATTATTCTTCGATTCCAAACACCACAATGCGATTTCAATTAAACAAAAAAAAGAAAACACGACGCAAGTACATCTTTTATTGAAGTATAAAAGAAACCAAGAAAAGTAAAATAAAATTCTTTTCGGAGGTATTTGTTTTTTTTTAGCTGTCAACAAATTGACTTTCAAACCCAGCGATCTGAGGATCGAATGTAGTCCTTCTATAAATCTTATAGATAAAGAGGGATGTGCACGTTAAATCCATTGTGGTTCAATGGCTCATAGTCGAGAACAATATCGCACAAATTGGTTCCCACACAGATATAAGCATCATTTTGACCGCATTTCAAAATTACTAGGCACGTCGACAAAAAATATCCCCTTGTAGCTCTTATGTGATGTTTAATTCATTTCTAATTTAGGTCTTGAAACATCGTACAGTAGAACTCCAATTTTCCGGAGCGGGGCTGATTATCCGAATAGGTAAATGGGTATAAAAGTTTATATGTCACACATTTACTTTCCAACTTAACTGTGAAGCTGGAAAGTGCTGATATCCTAAAGGAAAATGCGTCTCTTAAAGCTGAAATTTCGGATCTAAGACTTGAGGTGTCTGAACTCCAGCAGTATTCACGCCGATCCAACATAGAAATCTCCGGAATATCTGAAGTTGAACAAGAAAATGTTACCGATACAGTCAAGAGCGTTCTATCATGCCTGGAGGTAAATATTGCAGAAAAAATAATCACTGCCCACCCGCATCCCTACAAGTCGATCGGACAGACATAAATCGATCATTGTGCAGTTTAATTCAAAAAACGAAAAAGAAGAATGTCTAAAAGCTGCTAAGAAAAAACACCTTCTTGCTTCTGATTTAAATGTAAGATTCAATACATCTCCTGTCTATATTAACGAACACTTGGCTCCTGCTATCAAGAAGCTTTTGTTCCTATGTAAGACCTTTAAACGAGAGAACAATTTTAAATTCTGTTGGACTAAAGGTGGTAAAATTTATATTAGAAAAGACTAAAACTCTAAAGTTTTTAAAATTAGAGTTTATGAAAAAAATGTTATCTTTCTTAAATAGTATAAACTTCTTTTCAAAAAACCAATTTGGTTTTCTCCCTGGTTCAAGCACCGAATCAGCCCTGCTTAATTTTAACAATTTTGTATATAATAGTATTAATAATAATAAAATTACTATTAGAATTTTTTTGGACATTGCAAAAGCTTTTGATACTGTAGATCATGATCTTTTATTGTTTAAATTATATTCAATTGGTTTTCGTGGAAATTTTTTCGGTTTACTCAGGTCCTTTTTTGCAAATCGCTTTCAATATATGTAAGAGTAAATGGTGTTTTAGGTGATAGGCTCCCTATAAAAAAAGGAGTTTTTCAGGGTTCTCAGTTGGGACCTTTGTTATTTCTTATTTATATTAATGATTTCTGTAATATGGATATAAATGGAAAAATTATTAGCTTCGCAGACGATACTGTTTTACTTTATTCATCCTCATCTGCATATGAAGACTTAAACAGTTTAATTAATTCGGATCTATTTAAAATCCGAAATTGGTTCCTAAACAATAATTTAAGTATTAATGTTTCTAAAACTAAATATATGCTTTTCAGACTGCAAAATACAGAGGCGTAGCGTGCCTTGGTGGGGCCCCGTATAAAAATTTGTTTGGGGGCCCTTAGGAAGGGTAAAGTTTTCTCACACAAAAAAAATGCATAAAATTAAAAGAAATATTTATTCATCATAGTTAACTGTCACTGTTTCCAAAAATTTTACAAACAATTCAAATTAACTATATACCCTCCTTGCCTTTTTTCGGCAAACTGATTTTCTAATTCATTTATAGCTGATGATGACTTTAGTTTTTCTGTTTCTGCCTCTATGAACAATATAGTGACAGGTCTAATAGGCGTTTCTGTCCTATCGAAATTCTTAGGTAATTTTTTATCAGTTTTAATTTTGAAAAACTTCTTTCAGCAGTTGCGGTTGTGTAACTGGAAGGGTCAAGAATAAAAAGCATGCTGTTATTACCTCGGGAAAACCGGATGCAAGACTATTGAATTTTATCAGCAATAATTCAATCAGTTCCTTAATGGAATGAATTTTAGATTTAGGCATGTTTTTAGAGCCTTTAATTGGTCATAAAGATTAACTGAGATGTCTTTACTGTATTATTTAGCCGACAGTTTTCCGGAAGCGTTTAATATCTCTTCGTTTGAAGAAGACAGGAGTTTTTCCGGTTGTAAATATTTCGAACATACTCAGGTCGCAACGGCTCTGAAATCTTTGTTTAGTTTGAGAAATTAATATATCTAAACAGCAATAGTATACATTGACTCTTTGAAATAGGATTCTGGGTCTGAAATTCTCTTATCTTGTGATAACTCATAAAAAAACGCTTCGTTATCTTTTGCCTTTTGTTCTTAAAAACAGTTTTTACCCTCCACTCTTTTGCTAAATCTTTGGACTCATTTAGCAAACTATTGAATGAATTTTGATTCCATAATTCGCACAGTCTATTCAAAAGATTGCTTAATAATACCTGCCAACATTCCTCTAAGCTCTGTCCGTAGTCCCTTCAGCGGGGGCAGGCGATTGTTTACTAATCACTCAAAAATAATTGATTACCGGTTATTTTTCTTTTAAATCGGCCGATTCACGATGGAAGAAAAATCAAGCACCAAAGTTGGTCATTTAGTTGGAAATTTTTTGAAACACGTAAAAAATATGATTTCACTGCGAACCTTTAAAACTTATATTGCATTAAAAAATTATTGTTTTTTAATTCGTGGTTTATTATTCAGTTCTATTTTAAGTTAAACAGCAACCTCCATATTTTGTGTATGGCAAACGTTAAATAAATTGTCTTTTGTTTTTCAATTAAGAACACAATAACATTCCCTCAGCAACAACAGAAAATTTTATGTAGTGATGAAGACACAGGCCATCGTAATTTTGGAAACAACAAAGAACCTGAAATTTGGTTGACTGATCTGTCCTGAACTAAAACTAAGAAATAAATTGAACCCTGATCCTATGCCGATTACACTGCCAACTAGTAGATATTACGAGGATTTATGATTGGTTGATCGATTTTTTCAGAAAAAAACTTAAAAAAAAAAAACAAAAATCTGCTACGATTACGTCTCAAACTAACAAATATTACCAGGTGCTGAGGCTGATGGTTGACAAATCTGATCATAGCTAGAACTATAAAAGGAACACCAACTTACTGCGAATCCGACTCTATAACAAACATTACTTAGGCGCTGATGCTGGTTGACAAATTTGATCTGATCAAAACTAGAACTATAAGAAGCAGGCGCGCAGCCAGGGGAGGGGCTCGAGAGTCGAGCCCCACCCCTGACTGCGACAAAGTGCCCTTCCATCCAAATTAATTTTCTCAAATTTGTGTAATTCTAAAATAAATGAAATCGAAAAAATGTATTTTAATGCAAAAAAAGCTAATTTGCACAATTTTCTTGCAAAACGAAACCATAAACGTTGCTTATAATCACTTTCCAAAATTAATCATTTGATACGGATTATTATGCTAACGACTGACTAAACGGACGACGGCTTTAAAAAGTTGCTTTTGCCCGTTTCTAGGCTTCTACAACTGAAGTCTGGCATTATAGCCCTCGTGTAGCTCTAGTGAGACGATAATTCAAACTAAACTAAACAAATTCGGCATTAATCTCCATTCACAGGAAGGAAGGTTGACATTGGAAAAAAAATACTAATAGATAAACTTGCACTAAGGGCAAAAATAAAGGGGACTGAATTTTGTAATTTGATAATTAATCACAAGAGTTTGGGTAGTGCTACTTATTGGTATATCAATCATTATTTGTGAATTTTGACAAACCAGCAAAGATGTTACTTGTATCACATCCATTTCTATTTTGAACCCTACAAAATAAATCACTTTCATTAAAAATATTTCTTTTGAATCATTAGTGATCGTTAAATAATAATAAAAAGAAAAGAAGAACAAGAACTGTATATCTTTTATAAATTATTTAATTTGAAACTTGAAACATGCTTTTGAATTTAAATGTATCTTTTGGACGAGGGTTTGTTTGGCAACTTTTGAAAAGAAAATTAAAAAATATTTTAAAATGTTGCTCTATCCCATAGCTTTTGGAATTCATTCGATTTCTAGGTAGATGAATGAATTTTTAGCTAACATAACTTATAGACATAGTTTTAAAAAATCGCCATTAAAAATTTCATAATCGTATGTCAAAAACGACATAGATATCAGAGATTTGTTGAAAACATTTTACTCCTTTTCACTCATTTCCACAATTTTTTTTTTTTTGGTTTCGAATATTTTCCCGGGGGTTCCAATTCCAATGAAACAACTTAACTATTTTCGTGCCAATTTTCAGAATTTCAGTAATTTTAGTTTCCTCTGGGAATTCTTTTTTTATCAACCACTCACTTTCTTAAGCGTTTTTCCCAGCAGTTAAGTTTGTAAAACATTACTGTAAATTTAGTATATTTACAAGTATTTCAAAACTAGCATTTTGGAAACTTAACATTTCAAAATTTCCCGAACCCTTCTCAGATCCTGGGTGTAATCCAGACCCTCAAGAATTTGTGTAAAAGTGCCCTTCTGAAGTTAAACCCCCTCCTTTAAAAAATCCTGGCTGCGCGCCTGATAAGAAGAACACTAACCTACTGCGATTACGCGGCTACTTAGCAAATGTTACCAGGGCCCGATCTAGACTTCAGAACTAGAGAAGCCATCCTTTGATCAAGGGGCCTCGTTCGCAATGTCGCTGACTAGAATAGTGTAACTAATTTCCATATTTTCATTGCATCCGAGAATTAAAATTGAATTAGTATTTGTTGATCATCAAACTACCAGGTACTCAAATTTATCAAATTAAAAGAAAATTTCAACAAGATATAAAAACTTCATGTAATTGATGTCTACATATAAAAAAAGGTCGCTTGGAAAATAATTGGGGGCTCCTTGAAAATTGAAAGAGCAAGCCTGGGCTTCACGGGCTTATTCAATGATCGGGCCCTGAATGTTACTAGTCGTCATGGGCAGGTTAAAGTTTTCTTTCCGCAAGAATATTTTTTAAAAAATGTTGATAAAATATTTGGATTAAAAAAAACGGGAAAAGAAGAAATTACTTTTTTTTACTTTTGTCATTTGTGAAATAAAAAAAAATGGGAAAGTTTTTATTAATTTTTACTTGCACACGTTGGGGGCCCCCGTGGTCCGGGGGCCCCGTATAATTGATACGGCATATACGGCGGTAGCTACGCCTCTGGCAAAATAGCACCTATACTACTCCTCTCAATTTAAAATATCATGACAGAGTTTGTTCAGATTTGCTTTCCTGTAACTGTAATAACCTCGATCAAGTAAATACCATTAAGTATCTCGGTGTTTTTATAGACAATAACCTGAAATGGAAGTCACACGCCAATTACGTATCAAACAAATTAAGATTCGTTTTAAGACAATTTTATTTTTTGAGAAATAAAATAAACCATGATTTCATGCGATTACTCTACAACGCTTTTGTACATCCTTTGTTTAATTATGGAATCCTTGCCTGGGGAGGGGATTATGTAACAAACCTCAAAAGAATTATAAACATACAAAATAAATTTGTTAAATTTTTGTTAAAGGCAAATGTGAGCATAAACATTGAAAATTATAAATTGTTAAATATTCTACCTATTCGTTATATTTATTTCCTTAAAGTTTGTTTATATATTTTTAATAATCCTGATGTGTGCAATAAGCGGATATGTATTAACCCAAGAAGACTTAATGGTGTTTACATCATTCCTAAACCTAAAAAGAACATTTTCTGTACAATTTTTTATTTATCTTGCACCAAAGTGTTTTAATAGTCTTCCGCTTCAAATACAATCTTTAGTTAATCTTACTTCCTTCAAAAACCAATTGAAAAATCTTTTGTTTGATATTCCAGATATAGAGAACTATTTTTGAATATGCATACTTCAATTATTGAAATAAAATAACTGTACAGTAATTCATTTTGTATTGACTAATCCTCTTAAATATTACCCCCGACACTTCTGTTGCCATAATAATATTTTTTACTTGTAATTTAATATTTGTTCTTTTTTTGTGTTTGTAAATTTACATCCATGTACTTTTTTTACGTTCGCCAATATGGTCCTTGTGACTCTTGGTGTTCTATCTACTGTATAATTGCTTTTGTATTGCTTTTGTATCAAATTAAATTAATATCTGTTATTTTTTGTGCAATAATAAATTATTATTAACTGCAACTGCTTTTATTTTTTGTACTCATCTGTTATTTATGTAAATTATCTTTTTGAATACATGGTGCAGTAAACTTTTTATATCTATCATTCACCATGGCTTTTAAAAGAAACTCACACATTTTAACATAAATTGAAAAAAAAAAACTATAACAAAAAGCTATAACTCAATTTGCTAAAGACACCTTATAATTTGAATTTGGTTGATGACGACTGAAACTAGAACTACATTATCTTACAGACCAATAAATACATTGAGCAATTGATTAAATTATGCCTTGATTCATATGCCAAGCACCCCAGAGCCCTTAGTCACGAAAGCTGAATTGGGCACGGCTGGCCTTGGCCCAGTAAGTAATGGGCTGTTGCGCAGAGGAGTTTAGTATGCCTTTATTCCGATCAGCTCCAATTATCCGATTCCTGTAATTTGAGCAAACTATCATCAGTTTCTGATAATTTAAAGTTTTATCAGACACAATCAAATAGGCCAATTGGCAATTGACGTTGAGCCTTTATTTAACAAAACATTCGATTACAACTGCACAGGTGAATAGTGTGTAAACACAATAGTTTATATTATAAAAATAATAACAAATTTAGGATTTTTCTTTTGACGCATAGAAATACACAGAGATTCGTTTTAAACATCTAATTACACTAAAAAGTGAAAACACCAATGGGCCATCGCGTTGCCAGTGTGTGTTTCAGTCAATCAACTTTTTGTTTTTAATTGTACAAAGATCGTAAGATTGGCAAAGTATATTTTATGCACGATATGTTTACTTAATCAGGAAAACACAAGGAATTTTCTCAGAGTGTAACACTATTTCCACAAAAATTATGTTTAAATAAATAATGGATACCTTTACAATATAAGTTTCTATAAAATTGTTCTTTTATTTGTTCATCTTGTCTATGTTAAGAAAACTTTCAGGTTTCAAAATAAGATGTTAAGCTGTACACAATTAAAACAAAAAGTGGATTTACTGAAAAACGAACTACCGATACCGAAGTCCCAATACTAAGAAGAAAGATCAATAAAGATACAGAATACATCTAATATATCGCACAAATAAAATAGCTATCCAAATCTAATTCATTTTTATGTAATTAAGTAAAATTATAAGTAAGTTTGTGTAAGAGATTTTTCCTTACATGCACATATGTATTATATGATTTCATACAAATTGACTGTACAGCATAAGTGTAAGTTGAATCGAGACATTGACTATGTACACACGTAGGGCATAATGCTCATTTAAGTAAAAATGTACATACAAGCTACACTAATAAATCTAATCATTAAAAACATTGGATAAACTATAATTTACATTATGCAACAGTCAATTACGCAAAAAATAAGCAATCATTTTTAACACACACACACAACTATTTTTGTTCTAGCAAAAATAATATTTGGTTTATGTTCAGGATATTTTTTTTAAAAAGTTTTTTTGCTTTTTTAACACGCTTTGACAATACAAAATTGAGCGTTATTCGACATCGAAAATGCTCTAAATTGACTATGTATATGGATTACTGCAATTATGCTTACTCTAATTAGAGCATAAAGCGTTGTTAGAAGTTGGATTAATAGATCACATGATTTCTATCGAAAAATTCACATGAACAAGGACAAAGAATATGCATTAAACCTGTTCTGTTTCAAAACAATCCTTAAAAAACATTGAAATAAAAAAAATGTCCAAATTTTTTTAACAAAAATTCTTTCGTTCAGCAAAAACCAAAAAAAGGCACCATTGAATGCCAATTTTAATTCCAACATAATTATAGCAAAATTATCA
Source organism: Oedothorax gibbosus (assembly GCA_019343175.1). Classification (NCBI taxonomy): domain Eukaryota; kingdom Metazoa; phylum Arthropoda; class Arachnida; order Araneae; family Linyphiidae; genus Oedothorax; species Oedothorax gibbosus. The sequence continues at coordinate 25,539,905 of CM033276.1, read as the reverse complement.
TTAGAGAGGTTAAAACAGGTAAATGAAAAGGAGTCCTTAGTATTTATTGTCTGTATCTACATTATTATTTTACATAGATGTTCTAGCGAGTCTAAATGAATATGTATAATATGTATTTTCATATTCTTTGTCCCTGAGTGACTAGAAAAAGACAAATGAGAGTGTTCCAGCAACAGCAAAACGGTGACAGAGTGCGTTACGTCGAATATATGATTATTTACAAATGCTCATAAAACTTTTCAGGAATTACATCGATGTGCTATTTAACAGGTATGAGTGTAATTGCAATGCCACATAGACCAAAAGAAGACCTGAGCAACTGATTTGCGGGACGTCATATTAAAATTGAGTATCGAACAATCTGTAGTGTTGCCGAAGACAACCCATGTCCACCAAAAGGTACCTGAAGTTGCTTCGGCTTATATAATATATACTGCGATATATATTAGACGATCAAGGTGGGTACTAATGCACAGTAAATCAGCGCCATCTGTCATGGTTGTGCGGCAGACCGCTACCAATTATTGAAGGACCTTTTTTGATATCTGGACATTGATCGGCCAATACCTGGGGCCGTGGATAGCCTAGTAATTTAGGCCTCGGAATCGGAAGGTCCCGCGATCGATACCACTGAAGACTCACCGAGTATATGCGGAGTACGTGATCGTTAAATCTGTGGGTCCGAAAGTCCTGTGGGCGGTCATGGCGCAGTTTCCCACGGTTACAGGTCCCTGGAGACTAATTTATCCCTCCCCTTCAGGGACATGTCTAAATTGTGGAGGTGGCGATAGATGACAGCATCTGTCACTTATGTGTGTGTGTTGTGTGTGGCTGTCTTACTTGACGAAGGTTTGTAAGCGGGTCTCTGACCAAGCACACAAACCAGAATATATATCTACCAACCAACCAACCAATCAATACCTCCTAGACCTAAGCGTGAGCAAACATTCGAAAAGGTTGCAAAAACCCACTTCTTTCGAAAAATAGAGAGGCAAAAGTGAAGACGAACTTCAATTCAAGCACTAAGTTAGACTAATGAAATCGATGTATTTGCCGGAGATGGCGAATTATTTTTCGATAGTGGTGATCTTATACGGTTCTACCTAGCTTCGTCACAGAATTCTGCGAGTGGGCTTGTTTGCTCTAGGGCGTATTACTAATGTTCTATGAATTTATCTTTCTTCAGGTAAAACGCTGTTAGGCAAAGCCTCTGATTTGATTTGGTTGGTACATGCATTTTCGGCTTGTGTGGTTGATCAGAGACCCGCTTATTATAAACCTTCAAGCCTCTGATTCACCTCACTAATGTGACATCACACATGTCAATACTCAGGTCTGCTGGCCTATGTGGTATTGGTACATGACAATGACAGTACAATAATGAGAAACTTATTTTGACATCATTGGTTAATATTAAGCATTTGTTGTCGATTCCCTGTAATGAGATTTTATTTTATCATTTGTGATGAAAGGCCGTGAAAAGTAGGCTATGAAAATCTGATTCCAAAGGCACAACAGAAATAAAGAACACGAATATTATACTACTGCTATGATATTTGGCAAAAGAGCTTACAAAAAATTTCACTGATTATAATCATTTTAACTTGAATGTAACGTATTTAATACAGAAAGTTTAAGTATTTTTTACGGTTATTTTCAGGTACCTCAATTATCAGAACCGCAAATTCGACGCCTTTGACGGGATTATTATTTTTCTTTGTGCATTGGAGTAAGATTATTAAGTAAGTATAAGTAGCTAAACTTAATTTTTGACAAATTTGATAATTAAAAATCTACAGTAACACGTCTGAAGTTTTCTTTACTTAATTTCTCAGTCAAATAATAATATATATTAAAAACAATAAACATCGTCCAGGAAAATTAAAATTAGAATATTTTATCGCTCTGATGAGCTCAAAATGAAATACAAACACGACTTAAAGTAACATACTTGTGTTATTTCTATTAAAAAGGTATAGGTAATTACTTTACAAAACACATTATAACTTCAAATTAATTAAAAGGTAAGTTTCTTAAAAATAATTAAATGAGTTTTCATAAATTTTAATTGAGTGTTAAGGAGAAAACTTCACTAGTCAAACAACAATTCTGCATATAGATTAAATGCTGGGCTTTTAGAGTGGTCTTTTTAATAAAGTTTTGACACTTTAATTTAAAATATGTTTATTCGATAATATCTTTTAAATTTTTAATACATTTTCATTTGTTAGTCTTCAAATCTTTTTGCTGTTTGCATAGGTTTAAAGTATCGAAATATTTTCATTAAAATAAATTTTAGATTTTCTGATTATGTGTATTTTATCAGCATTGATTTTTGTACGCCTTGTATAAATACGAGAGAGTAGTTTTTTAAAAGTGAAATATGAAAGGTTCATTATGTTCAGTTGAGTATTAATGTTTGCATTTCCAGAAATGAGATTTGATAAAAAAAATTGTGAAAACTGATGTCAGTTCCAAAAGATTATTTCTGAGAAATCCTTAACACAATATTACATTTTTTTGGTTCGAAAATGGTTTATTAATATTTTAAGAATATAACTTATTTTTATAACTTTGAGGTGAAAGAAAATATGTCGGATTTAATATAATCTAATGAAGTATTTTTCGCAGTCGAACGGCGTTAACGTGAAATGCGTTTAACACGAAATTTCTCTTACAATGAACTGAAATATCTGTATGAGAGTGTTCAGGAAGGACACAACGGTAGATTATTGGAATTATCTAGATTTGGATTTATCTGAAGAAGGCGAGCTTAACTCGAGCAACATGCAATATGTGTACCAACAAATAAACTATTTACGCCAATAATCTACGTTGTTTCCTTCGTGAATACTCTCATGTTTCATGCGCAAAGTTACAGATATTTTCTGAATAAAATATCTGTAGTTTTTTTGTAAATTATTACGTTGTATAAATGTATTATGAAATCAGTGATGAGCGTTTGAAAATATAAGTAATCAGTTATACTCTTTCCTCGAATGCATTCAAAGCATCATTACATTACTTGGTTACATACAGCTGTTTCTCTAAGTTGCCAACCTGCCAACTCTCGCCGAATCCATGGGCGCTAGTATTTAGATTAAGAACTAGATTTTCCATGAAAAAACAAATAAATTATATTGATATAGCGTGTTTGTCGAAAATTGTCGACGAGAAAATACACAAGTACCATTTTATACTATATTGGTGTCATAAAATAATTAGTATTTAAAAATATATTTAAGCTTTCACTAATTAAAGGTCAATTTTTCTGAAGGTTAAAACGAAATTCTGTTTAAACTGTACTAATTATTTCAGCGCTTCTGGGTTTTCTGGGCTCTCCAATTTTACCGTTGATAAAAAGTTGCTAATGTTGATTGGCTTTTAATGCAATCAAAAAATTTCTTCCTATATTTTACCTTCATTAAAACAAATCTATTTCAATCAGAGTAATACGTCACAACACGCCTCAATGCTTGTTCTCAATAATAAATGTTTAGTCTTTCATAAAGATTAAGAAAAATGATAAGGACAGAGATGATAATGATAAGGATACAGATGATAATGATAAGGATACAGAAATGATTGTTTATCTATAACATCTTATGTTATCTGTTATTGCCTACTCACTATACTAAATTAGCTCCTATTTCTATGCACTTTTTACGACAACGAAATAGAAAAAGTGGCATAAAATCGCCTCTAAGACAGCTTTAACGTAATATTACTCAAGCAAACAAGTTGTTTCAGAAATTCCATCAATCGATGCTTTCGAATCATCAATCGATGCTTTCGAAATAGTTATTTGATCGAATTGCTTAAATCTCTATGGCTGCCTATAAAAGAGATTAATCCCATACATTATTGGAATTTTCAATATCTTTCCAGACGACTGTTTCAGCACGGGAATAAAAAATAAATAGTAGATGTACTACGCACATGCGGTAAATATCTTAGTCTTAAGTACTACTGGGAACCATTTAAATAGCGTTTCGTATAAAATAGCGTCTTAAAAATTAAAATGAGCTACACAAACATGTAAAACACGCTTTTATTTAAATAGTAGTGTTTAATTTAGGGCAACGGAATTGCTTATAAATGCGTGCTAGTGTTTTCCTTGTTTAATTCTTGTTTATTTCACGAGTATAGAAACTGAGAAATCTCAGAATTTTCAAAAGTAAACTATGTTTAACGTTTCCACAGAGTTTGACCACATCTGAGATTTTAGTGAAAATCAAAGTTCAAATATAACAATTAGCACACATCGAAGAGGGAAATTAAGCCACTTAAAAATTTATAGAATTATAGATATTATTCTATATTAGCCACAGAAGCTAATGACCCTATTTGAGTTTACTAAAACCGGAGATATGATATCTTTGCCTGATGATGTTACCTTTAATTTTTGCATTTTGATGACGATTTTTTAGGACGATTTGACGAAATTCCATTAATGAAAACCAGATTTTTCAAGTGTATCAAATGTAGAATGAAGGAAAAAATATGCACTGGAGAGGTTTTTTTTTGTTACTAAGCGGAATTGACCAAGTTGCTTGTTTAAGTTGATTTATGTTAGTTAAAATTACATTATTCAATGTTTTGAACCTCCCTTTATTTTCAAATGACCAAATGCGGAATTTCGGTGACCAACGATTGTTGGTGGATGAAATTTTAATGAATCCTGCTAAATTTAAGATCTCTGACTAAGAGTGCGTTCTGAGCGCGGATGGAAAATATCAATATTACGCGAAGATGTTTGTCCTCAGCCAAATAAGGTAAACATGAACAGGAAAACGCTATTTCTTTTGTTCTTAATTTATAGAGCCTGATCCAGACTTCATAATCAGAGAATCCTGTCTTTCAATCAATGATAACTGTTTTCCAGCATTGTCGCAGGTTTCTTGGTACATAACTTATTTACAGAACTTTACAACTAACGGTTCGAAGAACTATTGTTTGTGAAATATTGAACTATTACAGCCGTAATTAAAACAAATAAAACTTATAAAGAACAGAAAACAAAAAAATATCTCGATATCAACTGCGACCACTTTAAATAATTTAGGGTTAGCACAAGGCTTATTCGGTAAGCAATGTGCAAAACATCTTGGCAGCTTCCATCGCTCTTCCAGCATTCTATATGAGAATCACAAATGGAATGGAATCTCTATATGGAATATCGAACTATTATGGCCTTAATTAAAACAAATAAAACTTATGAACAAAGAAATCTCTATATCAACTGAGGCCTCTTAAAATTTTTTAGGGGTAAGCACAAGGCTTATTCGGTAATCGCACGCCCTGTGAATGTGCAAAAACATCTTGGCAGCTTCCATCGCCTCTTCCAGCCATTCAAACAATCCCACAGATGAAATAAAGTCCATATACAAAAAGTGCGCTCCATCAAAAGTGTTGTCTTCAATAAGGTTGACGATGCACGATGACACCAACCATCAACAAAAGGAGACAAGGGGGACACCATTCTTTTCAACAAACCTTCCCTCGTCAGAGGCATATTACATTCATCGGCAGGAGACGGACCTTCATAGTCATCTCATCTTGATGCACTTGATGGGCGAGGGTTTGGTCGTGGCAGTGGTAGCACCGTCCACGACCAGGCCTGAAAGGGACTCCTGGAGGGTGTACCACTGGGCTACCGGTTTTCGGGGGTTGTCCAGCATCTCGATCCAGTGGTCGCGGCCCAGCCCGATGCAGTTGCTGCCGATGGCGAAGCAGCCCATCACCTCGTTGGCACCCACCCTGTTGGGGATGAAATTGAAGAAGGTCAATGGTGACATTATTAGCATACATCGTTTTTTTTAAAGAACGAAATAATAATAAAAAAAGGATATTTGTGTCCGTCTGTACCACTGAGCTTAATACACAGTGGAGTGCAGACTTCGAGTTTTCATCCATTCCAAAATCGCATTACACTCGTTTTGCAGAAAATGCCAAGCCAGCCTAATACCCGCACTGTATATTTTTTGTGGTTTTGAACTCTTTGTATTTTTTTCCCACGGGAACAAAATTTACTACAGGATAGCATAGGAAGTCCTCACTCTTCGGTTTATTGAACTCATTGGCCTGTACACCCTCTCAGTTTCCGTTATAACCTACCGATTTAAAAATTATTCTTTTGTTTGAAAGGTATGGATTAGAGACTTATTTTTCTACTTAGACTGACCGTACGATATCAGAATTTTCGTGAGTATTTAATCTAACAAGAAAGTGGTTTACTTAAATTCTAGTTCTTTCCGTCTTTATAGTTTTTATTCTTGACATTCTTATACTTTTTAGGCTTGATTCACAGTGTCGCCCCAGACATATACTGGAAAGAATCAAGACATGCCAAGTGAGATTTTAGCCAAGTATGCTAAAAATCTAATTTGATAAAAACTTTTCCATTATGCTTTTACAGTTCAAGCTGATTTTTTTTTAAAGAATACTTAGGCATTTTAACAGAATGCGGGATAATTTGAAGGAAGAGAACTTGGCTTAAATAACTGAAGTATATTTGGATGTTTAATTATATCGTTCAGTTCTTAACATAAAAACGTAATCACAAATAACTGCAAGTTCGTAGAAAATTTTAAAGCCGAATAATGAAATAAAATATGAAAATAGTGCTTTTTAGTAGCTTATCTTCGAGATAGATGGCAGCAGCATATATACAACCTGACAATCTCGATTCAAAAATACCCTAGTGTGGTCAGGGTTACAAAAATGTTAAAATCTAGTACTGACTTTCCCGAGGCCAGTAAAAATTCGGACCAGGTAAGTATAATTTTTTTCAATTTGACCGAAAGGGCAAGTGACATTTTCGATTAGTTTTCGATTGAAAAAACTATTTTGGCGGCCCCCTTACGGAGATTTTTGTGAAAGTTTGTTCGTATGGGAGATTTGAAAACAATTCTTATTAATCCTCATTGTGTTGAATCGAGGTATCTTTACTATATTTATTACTTAGCTTTAATAAAAATTGTGAACTTCAGGGTCGAAGTATAGACAACTTCTGGCTCCATTGGCGACTGAATTTGGCACGTTTTAACAGACTAGTATTGCTTGCAGACATATTACCAGGGGCTTTGAGAAATAGAAGACTCATATAATGAGAGAACTACTGAAAATATCCTCACCTGTCATAGTCAATGACCTTGACGATCAGGGCGACGTCCTCGATGTTCTCGGCGGGCACGTCGAAGACGAGCGCCTCGTTGTAGACGGGGTTGAGGGTGGACTTCTTGACGGACGTCTTCTTCTTCTTCACCCGCTTACCCTGGCACATCAGCGACACCTTCACGTACGGGTCTGCACAGAAAAACGTACATAGTTAGAGGACTGAACCTTTTACTGAACAGTTTTCTAAACGGAAAACCTACACAATTGTAGGACTGATGCATTAACCTGTGGTGGTTCACCACGGGCGCAACCTCCATATAGCATCCACGCTAGATGGCGCTGAATCATTACTACCAGTCATTTAGGTTATAGTAGTAATTGTAGTATAAAAGGCCGAAATAACTCATTAAGGAGGATCATTTTGGTGGACTATAGGTTGCCGCTGGAGCTATGGGCTCACATGGACCGATGCATAACCCTTCACCGAGAAACTTTCTACACGGAAACTATACAGTAATAGTACTGATGCATTAACCCTTTACGGAATGATTTTGCACACGGAAAATGTACACAATTATAGTACTGATACCCTTTACTGCAACGTTTTTTTTGTTTTGGGAAAAATTTGGATTTACCACATTTGGACACCAACATGACTTTCAATTACCACTCAATATATTAATACATTTAAGGGCAGTGCCGGATTTAAAGACACAGGGCCCCTAGGCACTTGACATTTGGGGCCCCCCACCACCTCGAAGTTAGAAATTTAGCAAATTAAATACACTAGTACAGAACATATAATTTTAATCGACTTTAATAAACATCAAAATAAGACAGTATATTACTTTAGTTAGGGGAGACGGGGCTAGTTTTCCCATGGGGTAAGTTCCAAGGCTCCCCAGTCTCCAATAAATGTTGCAGCCAAAGCCCGAATTCGGTCGTTTCCCGAATTGGCCGGCCAAATCGCGAAGTGGCTAAGGACGCTGTAAATTGGCTGGTTAATGTCCAATCCTTCCTTGATTTTGGGAATAGGCCGGCCAGATCGCAAAGTGGCATGAGAATATCAGCCAATGTTGGAAGAAAAATTATTGACTCCGTATATAACCGTTAAAAATTACTAGCTGCGGTAGGATGTGGCCATTTAAGACAAAGTAAAATATTAAATTTTTTAAATTTTAACTTAAAATCTTGTTTATTTTATATTTTTAAATTATAATATTTATACTTTTAAATTAAAAAAGAAAACAAAAGGGGCAATATTAGCAAATTAACTTTCAATAAAATAAAACAATCAGACATTCTTAAATAAGCACATCGTGTTTTGGCCGATTCATCGTGGTGACTTCGCGAAATGACCGGAAAATATAGAATATTCACTGACCATTTCAATTACAAACTAACTAATAAAATTGATAGAACATATTTAAAAGTTTAAGCTGAACAAAAAACAATTAAATGATTTAATATTTCAAACTTAAAAGATAATTTAAAAATTGCATGCATTTATGCCGTTGTATAAAAAAAGCAATAGGCTTGTTTCAACACTTTGTCAAAGAAAACAAAACAACCAATGAAATCGCAGTTCGGAGAACTTGACATTATAAAAAACCATTGAGCTTGTTTCAATACTTTATCAAAGAAAACAAAACAACCAATGAAATCGCAGTATAGAGAGCGTGACGTCTATGAAATATTCCCATTAATTATTATAAAACGAGCTTTAAACACCCATTAAAATGTAGTAATGAAAACAGAACTGAACAGCCATACTTAGATTTATGCATTCAGATAAAAACAATAGAAAGATAGAAAAAATAGCGCCCAAGTTCCATTACAAACATACGCAAATCTTCAGATACTTTAGAGTAGAAATTAAACTTACCAATATTTTGCTCTAACGCTTATGACATCCAATCTTTATCTTAAAAAAAGAACACGATAGAAAAGGCGCGCAAAATCTGTAACTTATAATCATAGAGTTTTGTAATCCACTGATTTTACTCATGAGCGAAATAAAAACCTTAAAAATAACAATGAAAAAAAGTGAATTCAAATAAATATGTCAATATTTTATTTTTATGTATTTTTTATACTTCCTGTTTGAGAGTATAGTCGACGATACATCGGCGCCTTTATTCCCAAAAAAAGAAAATTACATATAAAGCGTCTGTCTGGGTATCAGTTAGCATAATAAAATCTTATTCGCGCAAAATGACTCGGTTTAAAAATAAATCCGAGAGGGAAGGGGGGTGGCGGGGGAGGACAGTTTTTGTTATTTCTTTTCTTTGACCTTACTGGTTTATGAGTGCACAATATAGCAAATCATAAAAAACGGGAAAAAAACAGCGCCACATTTTATTTTATCAGAATTGGAATCCGTCGGACGATAGGTTTTCGGAGTTTTTCGAATGGCGATTTTCAATTTTTTTTAGGTGATTTTATCTTTTTAAGGGCCCCCTTCCTGACTGGGCCCTAGGCCCGGGCCTTGTAGGCCTAGGCAGTAATCCGGCACTGTTTAAGGGTAATCATATAATGCCATAGTTAAGTTATTAAGATACGTTAAAGTTATATCACAATAACTCTTTAAAAATTGAAAAGTTTTATGGCAGTTATTCTTTAAGCATGCGCAATTTTCCTAAATAAACCCAAACTTTATGACCCTCGGCAGGTACTATAGGATTTGTGTAACAAATGTGAAATCCGTAGCCATTTTAGTTCGGGCTGTAGAGGTTTTTCTGATAGGCCGACGAACCAATGCTCAAAAACCACTTTTTCGAAATCAGCACCCTCCAAAACGTGTAAAAAACATAAAATCTCCATTTTAGATTTTCAACCTCATTGTAATATTTTCATTTCCTTGTATTTCACATTGGGTAATTGAAAGTAAAAAAAACAACATTCATACTTTACAAAAAATTATTCATTTGACCCCATCTAACCCTAATCAATTGTATCTATTTGCCTATCCAACAATTTTTCCCCGGGAAAGGCTAGAAATCGACACCTGGAAGCGTTCAGCTCAATTCAACTCAAATAGCCCAAATAGCCGATTTCGAGTGCTAAGCATGTAACAAGGGCGTTAACTGTTAATAAACAGCTTGTAACATTTACTGCCAACTAAAACATTCATTCAACCAATCTGCCGTGGGCAGGTAAACTGCAGTTACTTCCATAATGACTTGGACCATTGTTGCAAGCACTCAATTAGTCTAATAATTAAGAAAACATACTGGAATTTTTTTTATTTGACATCAAAAATTTTACAACTCATTGTTGTGATTACTGCAGTTTACCTGCCCAAGGCAGCAATGTTTTCTAACGCGAACCATTTCTCCACAACCAAATCAAAACGGACAATACCATTCTGTCATTTACTTCTCTCGTACTTAAAGGGTTAAATAAATTTATTTGACCTTACCGCAGTCCCAGGTGACACCGCAACTGCAAAAAGATTGCGAATAACCGGCGATTTCTCCCGTTTTTTAAAAAACAGGAACAAAAATCCCGACCTCTTTTTCCGGTAATTCCTGCAAGCGGCGATCAATTCCCGGGCGACTGCTCTCAAAATCGTTCTAAAAGCTGTCATTACAAGGAAAGGGGCGCCCTAAAGTCCGCGAGGAAACTTCTTGGGCCCGTCTAAGCAGACGAACAACGATTTATCACGGGGTAGGGTTAATCCGGAAGGAGCTAGAAAGTCATTTAGAGAAATAGCTTTCATAAAGGTAGACTTGTTATGCTGTGCCGAAGTTCTATGTAATAACTTTGGTTATTGCTATCTTCCATAGGTTCTAACCTTAAAAATAGATAGACTATTTGAACAAAGCCAAGTCAGTGATAAAGAAGATACTGTTTGACCTAACTATAGCGTCTTTGTAGACGGGACCGTTCTTGTTTCGATGAATTAGCGGTTGGTTTGACTGTGCGGTTTAAGACAACGATACTCGTAACTGTAACGTCCCTGTGGGCGTGAATGTTCCAGTCGTCCATTGTGTAGAGAAAAAGGAGCCCTCTTCGCTGACTAGCCACTCAGCATGGACAATAAGTCAGACTCAAAGACAACAAAAACGAAGAAGGCCACCGCCTCATGCACCAATTGGCTCAGACTTTTACTTAACAATAGAATCACAGGCCTTCTAAGTGCAGACGAAATCTCAGCCGAATAATGCACATATCTATCACATAAAACATATTTCTAGTTTGTCACTATGGACAACTGGAACGGCCACACCTACGTTGATGTCACAAGTACGCCAAACGTAGTCTTATACCCCACAAACAAACCAGTTGGGAGCTAATTTGTCCAAATAAGAACAGCCACGCCTATGGCGATGTAACAGCAACGTAAAACATTATTTTCCTCCCCACAAATAATTCACGCTCCGCCCAGTTCGAATCGTCCATTCTATCTTCTCAAGTGGACTTAATATTAAAATACCTCTTTTTAAAGTTCACGGCAACAAACATTGTTTACAAACATACCAACGAGTAATGTATGGAGTAAGCATTGTTTACAAACATACCAACCAGTACTGTATGGAGTAAGCATTGTTTACAAACATACCAACCAGTACTGTATTGAGTCTATTAACCGACTGATGCCCTTTACCCCGTTAGTTCCCTTTATAATAACGCTATCCTTTGGCTGCTCTCTCTTTTGGGGAAGGTGAATCTTTGGGACCTTCTCAGCTCTGAGGATGGGGAATTAAGGGAATAAAAACCGATTGGCGGAGAGATTTTTTTTTTGTGGCTTGGAATTGCGGTGATGATGAGTTTTTATGTGGGAGGGTAGTTTTTTTCGAAGGGGAAAATTTAATTTTTTTCGCCAAGCAGAATGCAGTTAAATATATTAAATTCTAAGTAACTTATTTCATTTTATCCTTAGTAATTGTGCTTTAGAAAGGGAATTAATTAATACTAATTACTTTTAATTAATCCATAACTAACTTTTTGGTTTGTATGGGGGTGATGATGTGTTTTTATATGGTAGGTTAGTGTAGTTTGAAAGGAAATTTTTTCATTTTTTTCGCCAAGCAGAATGTAGTTAAATATATTAAATTCTAAGCAACCTATTTTATCGTATCAATGTTAAGGGTGCTAAAGATTGGGAATTAATAATAAAAATCTTATTTAAGTTAGAGCCGGTTTTAGTTAAATTTTAATTTTTAGTTTAATATTTTCTGTGAGCTGGCAGCAGTGTTAAGAAATACTTCGTAGGAATGCATTTTTATGCTTTCTAAATAGAATTTCACTGCTCAACTAAGCTGCGTTTTTAAATAAATAAATATTATATTGCAGTTGTATTCGTCAATATCAATTTATAACCTACTTGTATACCTTAATATTAGGAACATTAACTACTTTTGCCATGTCAAAACAAGCTTTATGCTTTAGTTTCTCTAAATAAACACTATATAAAACAAGTGAAGACTGTAGTACACTGAACAATTTATTTAGGACAAATTAAGTAACATGAAAAAGGAATATGAAAAATTTAAAGTTTTATTTGGTACAAACGTACTAATGGTATTGGCAAACGGGTCTTTAATGGGTTAAATCACGAGTGAATGCCCAGATGGATTGTTCGCGTTTTTATGCATATTAAAAAAAAACATTTCTATTTAAAAAAAGTTAATTTCAAATATTAGACGTTTATTTACACACCGTGCATTCTCTTGAAAGCAAATGTAATAATTTTTTTTGAACGACAATCAAAAAGTTAGTACTGACTCAAATGGTCGAAAGATCAATATCTTTTCGTAATTTAATCAAATACATGAATATACTAGCCTTATAAATCCAGTGTTGCACGGAAATACCCTTAATTACGGTGACTTGCGTAGTATATAAATTTTTATTTTATGCAAATCGATCCCCCTCCATACTGGTTTTCAACCATACTGATGCCAGCATTATTGTTTTGTAATTTTATGTGTTACCAGTATACGCTAGGAGTTTGAGGGCTTTCCCGTAGGCCACTGTGGAAATGCATAATGTGCAGTGCTCCATTTCAGCCATGAGATACTGCATTAAATATCTCGCAATCCTCTACAAAATATATCACAATCAATTCCTGGACTTCAAACTATCGCTTATAAATGACGCCTTCAATATAAAAGGAATAATCTCCTAACATTTTTAATCTGTACCTCCAATAGTTTTGGCTGAGCGTTGATACGTCAGTCAGTTAGGATTTTTCCTCTATAGATATGGATGAGGAAAAGAATTAAAATTCTTAACATTTCAAATCCTATCTGTATTGTTGTTCCAATTCTAGAAGGTTTCAATCCCAACTGTTTAAATTCTTAAAATCTAATTCTACGACCTACATTTTAACGTTAGACTTCACTGAACTTCACATGTTTACGTTCTTATGATTTACTCATATCTCGCGCTCCAAGCAAGGTCACTCAATCAAACTCAAGGAACACACAGTCCAGCGGAAGCGATAAAAGATAGCATAAATACTTAGCCAACAGTTAGCTACCCTTTTCTGTCTCAGTGGAACAGCTAAACGCAAGAAGGGCCTTGTACATGGAAGATTTCAGCACACGCTTCTTATTTAACTAAAATATTGAAAGAATACAAAGGTGTGGGAAATTCTCATATGGACCTAAGCCCCTTTTACATTAAGATGTTCAGATAAATATAGGCCATAAATATTACGTCTGGCCAGTTAACGGTCCACGCCGATGGTTAAAGCCCACTGGACACGCGATCTCAAAGCACGCGATTCTAAGAATGAATGACGTCATGGATTTAGTCCCACTTTAGAAGTAGGGTGTTAAAGAATAAATTGGATCGTTTTATGACGTGGTTTTTGGTATTATAAAGATTCCAGTTACCTGTCTGCTTTTAGCACTAATTTGAAGATTCAATGAAATGAATATACATCTTGATGTATTTTCATCTTTCAACTGTCGACCCCTTAGCGACAACCGAAGCAATCTAAGTGGGTTTAAGACTTTGAATTAAGAACAAATTTACTGTGAACCAGATCCCTTTGTGCATATCTTTTATTTATATTATGTGGCTTTTATAAGATGGGAAGGGAACCGAAGAAAGGGAACTGAACTCAAGTGAGAAGATTCCATTGCTCTAACAATAACAAACCCGAACGCCTTCACGTTTCTTGAGCAACATTTTAATGAAACATTCATTTTCCCAACCTATTCGTATTTTCATGCAATGCCAAGTTAAAATGCCGCATTGTTGTTGTTTGGTAAGGTCCACATTGGTAGTTGCCAGGCCTACCTAAGACAACAAGGGGCAAAGAAGGCTGCTTCCATGTGAGTGAGAAAGTCTGTCTTAGCTCAGTGAACGCCTAGCAATTTGGAATCGTGGTCCAATGACAAAGTTCTAGGCCTGATCTGGCATTGCAGGCAGCTTCGAGCTACATCTTACTTCAATTGTTTTACAGTATCGTTTATCACCAAAGCTGTCGGGACTACACTCCATAGATAACGGGCACTTATGCCCCATTGCACTGGGTCTTTTTTAGCATCAGATATCAAGTATGGGAAAATCTCATCGCGACATCAATTAAGCTACTATATTACGAGCTACATCGTACGCTAATCATTTCACAAAATCGTTTATCGGTTGTCTCTGTTTTGACAATGTCGGGACATTGGACTCCATAGATATAGCGGGCACGAATGTCCCATTGTACTCGCGTCTTTTCCAGCATTGGATATTGAACCTGGGACAATTTCATCCCAAGTCAATGCTATATCAATTAGGCTACTGCGGCCCAGTTAGAATGCCGTGGTTTCAAAAGTAAATGTTAAGCCCAAGTGGTTTTGAAAAGATAACAAAGATGAAACTTAGCTGTTCAATAAGAACAACGATTTTTTTTTGCATTCGTACTTCAGAAATGGTTGGAAAGTTGTCAAGGTGTTCTTAACAAGTCCTATTACGAGCATCTGGTGGTTGCACGCAATGTTGATGTTACTTAAAAGTTTCAACTTTTTAAAGGTTATTTTGTGAAGTACAAATGCGGTTGATTGGCGTAAGCATTAAATTGAGGTTATTTTTAGTAAGGGTTAGATTAGTTTATGAATAATTACCTTTTAAAATGCAATTCTGTTGCAGTTTGGATTGTTTGAGTGGTTGCATAGAAATGAGCTTATTATAATGAATCGTTTGTGTTACATAAATATATAGTTTATGAATAGTTTATTTACTCAATACAAAGGTTAAAAACTAAAAAAAAATTAAGTCTTCGATGCTTGATTGAAGCATGAGTGCAAAATAATTTAATACTCGACATAGTAAACAGTGCAATACAAAAGTAAGGAACATCTATGATAATGTCCTGTCTTGATATGGCGACTTTTGGCTAGCTTGAAAATCTATCGTATAATGTTGCTATACTTATCAAGTTGCATGAAATACGAAGTGGAATGATTAGTACATTTGGGCATCATAGTTGTTTTAAAAATAAAAGTAAGCAAAACCACGAATACTTTTCAAATTCTTAAGAACAGCAAACAACTCTAAAACACAAGTGTTACAACTTGTATAAATATAAAATTGAAATAAAATGTAATTCACTGTTTCAAAGATTTCACTTTGCGATAATAAAATATGAAAAGCATTTTGAATTTCAACTAATATTTACCAAGTTTATGTTATGTAAGGGGAAGCTGAAAAAAGTTCGATGTAGACTTATGCCAACTTGTTCTTATAATTTTATCACCTTTCAGTTGCCAAAACTTAATAAGTGTTAATTAAATGTCGCAGTTGATACTTTTTTTGTGATAGATACTTTGTAACTTTATAGTTCTGCCAAAAAATCGGCCTAAGAGTTCCAGAAATATTTGAAAATTTATGACATAGCCTTTAATTTTTTTTTATCAACTAGGGTGTGATTATAGAATATATATTGAAAGTAAATATTACTATGCACTTAATTTATGGATGAAATAATATAAATGAATAATTTTGATTACTTTATATGAAAGTAATGTTTAAATAAAAGTGTAAATAAAGTAATAAAAAAGCATTTGGTAAAATATTTGATAAAAACGAATGAAATGTACCGCAAGTCCCTGTAATAAAGTTTTCAATTTAAAGGATATTTCTTTAAAGTCTTCTTTAAAAGGATTAAATCAAATAATACTTTAAGAATGTTTGCAAATAGAGTTCTCTATCCTTTTCTGACTTAATTTAAACTTACTTTCAAAGAAACTAACAGAAAGAAAGCAGTTTGCTTCAAAGTAATCTAACTTTTACCACACCCGCGTAATTCAAAAGTGATTTTTGGTGGAAATTTGTTTCAAAGTAATCTGTAGAACGCGATATTTCATATAAAAAATGTTTAAAATATAGTTCCCCAACAAAATTCTGAGTATCAACCTTCCGATACATTATTGATACAAATTGTCACATAGCAGTTATTACTTCCCAGGATGAATTTATACTAACCATATAACTTTTTCATAACTCAGAAGATATAAAGCAATATTAGACGTATAAGTTTATCCCTTGATATCATAAATAACTAC
This sequence comes from Oedothorax gibbosus, assembly GCA_019343175.1. Taxonomy (NCBI): domain Eukaryota; kingdom Metazoa; phylum Arthropoda; class Arachnida; order Araneae; family Linyphiidae; genus Oedothorax; species Oedothorax gibbosus. Next base: position 25,523,277 of record CM033276.1, on the reverse strand, counting down.
CTGCCGGATATAAATAAGAGTAGATGAGCATGTTTATCTGGTCCAAGGTTGAAATATTAGATTCTGGGAGCTACTTTACTGCTATGGTTAGAAATGGTTATCTTTTGGTTATAGCTAAAAGTTCTTTTATAAGTACAAATAAAAATATAAACAGTCAACAATAAGGTCAAGCGCACTATTTATCAGACCCTGACAAATATCCAAACTAATTGAAATAAGTTCTTTTAGAGCTAATAAAATTATATGTGCGTGTGGTAAAGTATTCCATTTATTAATGTAATTCCCTACATTTTTTTTTATAAATATAACTTGATTGACATTGTTAACATAAGATTACCATCTCTAGTTGCATTATTATTTATGTTAAAATCTACCCTAGTAAGATGACAAATTGCCTGTTTAAAAGCAGCATTACAAAAGCAACCGTGATCATCTTCAAGCCAGTCGATACAAGATTTTTTTAAATAATTTTTTTAAAATTTACTTTAGTTGTGTGTTTAGAAGTATTATTATAGAATAATTCATGACAATATTTCCTATTATCTGCTTTGAACTCAAATATTTTTAAAACAAACCATGACATTTATGACAAATTGCCTGTTTAAAAAGCAGCATTACAAAAGCAACCGTGATCATCTTCAAGCCAGTCGATACAAGATTTTTTTAAACATTTTTTAAAATTTACTTTAGTTGTGTGTTTAGAAGTATTATTATAGAATAATTCATGACAATATTTCCTATTATCTGCTTTGAACTCAAATATTTTTAAAACAAACCATGACATTTATGACAAATTGCCTGTTTAAAAAGCAGCATTACAAAAGCAACCGTGATCATCTTCAAGCCAGTCGATACAAGATTTTTTTAAATATTTTTTTAAAATTTACTTTAGTTGTGTGTTTAGAAGTATTATTATAGAATAATTCATGACAATATTTCCTATTATCTGCTTTGAACTCAAATATTTTTAAAACAAACCATGACTTTATGACAAATTGCCTGTTTAAAAGCAGCATTACAAAAGCAACCGTGATCATCTTCAAGCCAGTCGATACAAGATTTTTTTAAATATTTTTTAAAATTTACTTTAGTTGTGTGTTTAGAAGTATTATTATAGAATAATTCATGACAATATTTCCTATTATCTGCTTTGAACTCAAATATTTTTAAACAACCATGACATTTATGACAATTGCCTGTTTAAAGCAGCATTACAAAAGCACCGTGATCATCTTCAAGCAGTCGATACAAGATTTTTTTAAATATTTTTTTAAAATTTACTTTAGTTGTGTTTTAGAGTATTATTATAGAATAATTCATGACAATATTTCCTATTATCTGCTTTGAACTCAATATTTTAAACAACCATGACATTTATGACAATTGCTGTTAAAGCAGCGTTACAAAAGCAACCGTGATCATCTTCAGCCAGTCGATACAAGATTTTTAATATTTTTAAAATTACTTTAGTTTGTGTTTAGAAGTTTATATAGAATATTCATGACAATATTTCCTATTATCTGCTTTGAACTCAAATATTTTAAAACAAACCCTTCCAATGAGTAATTTTGGTATACGTTTTAGAAAGAAAACTACTTTATGTTTATAATTACTAAAATCGTCTACATTTCTTCTATAAAAGCTTAGCTAACTTTGACGTTTCCAAACTATGATCGACATGAAACATACCCACCGAACAAACTACATTCATCTACCACTTTTAAACTTAGCAATTCTAATACATCCTTCTCAATTTCAAATTTCGAAAACCTTTTACCGAAATCCCAGAAGTAAACAACAAACACAAAAAAAATAATCTTACCTGACGAACCAGTGATGTCCATAACCTTCAAGTTCCTGGCTTTTATGATGGTCACGGTAAGACGGCCAGCAGTAGGAAGGTAGCACAGGGACAGCATCACTTCTCCTAAATCCACCTTTTCCTGGAAATAAAAACGGGACTGTTTTATCCTGAAAAGCATCCAGGAGATATATCGCTCCGGTTTTTTAAGAGACAGATTTAAAATTCAATTTTAGGATTTACTTTCCTGTGATGAAAGTGGTAGGCGAGTTTTCGCTTTTTTAAGATAGAAGAAGCATTGTTGGGTATGTGCTTGGAGGTGAGATTAAGGTAAAGATGCTGAGTGGAGAAAAATTAGACAAAAAAAGGTTTGACAAGTGAATCTAAGCTACGGAGCTTCTAGGATACGCCCGAAAAAATGCTTGAGCAATTATTTAGCGCTACGTCGCGTACAATAAAATTAAAACCTTGTGTTATTTAAGATATTTTATTGTACTCTTAAACTGCATAAAATGTTATGTTTTTAAAAATTTTAATTACCGATTCTTGAAGAATAATACGAGACGTTTCGTTTTCATAGAACTGTTCGTATACTGTAAAAAAACCCTGTTGTTTTTACAGTTAAATACCATATTTTTACAGTTAAAAACTGTTCTTTAGAAAAACAGTTTATAACTGTTTTTATCTTCGTTAACATGACGTCACACTCACAACCCATTAAATGCACCTGCCCTTCGGGAAATTTGAAGACGTGCTAAGAGTCACGTGATTGATATCATTGTTCTGATTCGTTCCCGCGCATTAGGTTTCTGTAGCTAGTATTGGGTATTTTATTTTAGCATCAGGGAGAAACTGTTAAATTAACAAGGAAAATCTGTAATTTCAACAGGGAAAAACTGTTAAATTAATGGGGGAAAACTATTAAATTACCAGTTTTTCCCTGCTAAATTACCAGTTTTCCCCTGCTCAATTAACAGTTTCTCCCTGTTTAAGTTACAATTTTCCTGTAAAAAATTACAGTTTTAAACTGTAAAAAACAGTTAATAACTGGCGTCAAAGTTTACAGCTTTTAACTGTAAAAACAACAGGTTTTTTACAGTGTATCGAAGGATTGTTTAGTGAATAATTTGGCAATAATTTACAGGTAAAAAAGCTGATATTTGCCAAGCTAGGCGCATAAAAAAAATTAATATATAGGAATTTTAATCTTTTGTATAAAGAGAAGTACCAGAACTTTGTGTTATTTAAATCTTGTACTACACTTTACAACATGCACAAACTGTCCTTTTCAAAATTAAATCACCGATTTTTGAAAAAGTTCGCATCAAATGGTTTGACACTTTTTGTTTCATTTAACGAAGCTGTGATTCTCCAACTAGAGTTTTTAAAATAAAATTAAAACATATATTAAATCATTCATATGAAAGAAAATGTTAGAACCTGTAGTAATTCGAATCTCGTACTACACTGTAAAACTTTCGTGTAACTTTTCTTCAGATACTAGTGGCATCCTAGATGCTGACAGCTTTATGGAGTAAAGTTACATCACAAAATAGGAGGGACATTGAACACTTGCATTTGTGTAGCTTTATTCCATAATTCTAGTGTAACTTAACTACAATAAGGTGGAGGCAGCGTTTATGGACTAACGTTAGACCACATTTTTACACGACATTTTATTATTTTAGTCACCACTGATTATTGAATAACTCCATAAAAATAGACGTTTGTATTAAAATATCACTAAGAGTGTGGTTGGTTTGGGTTTTATAACTTCGATTTGGCTAGTTTCAGACGACTTTACGTTTTTACATTTATTCTAATCTCTATAGCTCTGTGTTTCTTTTTTCGGATTTTATTTAGAAATAGTTTTTGTGATCCTGGTTTTCTGGAACTAGTTGGTTTACATTATTCTGTATACTTGTAAAAATATATATTTTTTTTTTACTTAGACATGGTAGGAAACTTTTGGGACAAGGGAATACATTTAACAATGTATGTTTTCCCATTTTGTTCAGCTACGCTAAATTATGTTATTTATCAAGTATGAGAAAAATTGAAACGGAATGTTTTTTAAACACATATTTGTTGCACAAAGTTATAAGTCTATATATTACAGGTTTTATTATTTTTTTGGTTGAAAAGAGACAGATACAAAAAAAGAAACACAAGAACAATGCATTACATTTGAATGAGAAATTTAACATAAAAGTATTGCGAACAAAATTCGAACAATTCATCATAGTTTCTAAATTCTTTTTTAAGACATATTTTTCTTTCCACTCCATTTTGTCGAATAAGAAAATATCCACCGCAAATACAGTTGCGATCAAAAACTATTTTTTTTCCATAAATCTTTTTTTAAAATATAAAAAAGATACATTTCAGTCATTTTTTTCTATTCTTGAAAAAAAAGATGCAAACGTAAACGTAACAGTTTAAAAAGATCGTCTGAATCCATGTTTTGACGAACAAGTGGGCTAAGAATTCAAAAGACTTTTGGAATTCCCCTTAGGACCTTCCACTGCACTCTGCTTTCTTTTGACGATAAATTTATATTATTTTTTTTTGCATTTTTTTTTGTGAAATATAGAGTGATGGTGTTGTGTGTTCGTTTTTTCTCGTTATTTATTTTTTGCCATTCGATTTACTTTACGGATGTGTGTCACTTTTGTTATTTGGTTCAAAAAGTGGCTAAAACATGATATCGAATTATTTTGTGCTTTACGTGTTAATATATCTTCTGGTTTTCCTCCTCTCCTAGTTTGGTTCTCCAACAATCAAGTTGATTTTAATGAATTCTATTTAACCATTCTATTTATGAACCAACCACTTAAATCCTTATTTAATTTCGGAATATTTCACAACATTAGGCAACTTTAACGAATTTTTTCTAATCGATAGTCTAATTTATACGTTGGATAGAAACCTCAGTTGAAAAATAATCGATTTACTGATCCTATGCTAATTTTAAGGTAATATAAGTAACAGGATTTTATACTTTATAAAGAGCGGAAACAATAACATAAGGGCAATTCCATGCGTGACGGAATGATATTTTGAACTGTAGAAATGAAGTATAAAACAATTACCACAAAGCTATTTTCAAAGGAAAATTGTTTTTTTCAGTGTATATATTACTGTTAATGATTAAAAGATTATGAAAAAAGTTGAAATTTTTTAAAAAGTGTTTTATTATTATATTTTTGACTAACTTCTTTTTGTGTTACGGAATGACATTTTTGCAATCACGACTGCCTCCTGGTACTTAAAAATGGAAATTTCTGTGAATTAACAATACATTGAGTTTTTAAACTAATGCATATTTTGGGAAATGGGAATACATGTCCTTTATCGCCCCTGCTTTCTTAAACCATAATTTGAAAGCTCGGAATATATTTTAAAACCTAATTAGTAAATATTTAAAAAAAGTGACATTTTTATGGAATTGCCCATAAGCTTATTATCCTATAGGTGGGTGGTACATATACTTGGATCGATTTGATATTTTTTAGTCCGTGCGAAGAACGGCATTTATTTACTAGTGTTATAATAAACGACAAAAGTGCATAATTTAATTAAATAATCATACACGAAATGAGTCTATTAAAAAAAATATCTATTGTTTAATGTCGTCTACTATTTAATCTTTTTACTTATTTTATCCTAGCTTAATGGTAAATATTTTAAAAGTTTGAAGTTCGGGCCATAACACTTTCTTTTTATTCTTTTATGTATTAAAATGCGATACATAAATATTCCGAAATTAAAAATATTTAAAACGATGCCCTGATACTTTAAAAATTGATGACTCTCAAAAACAAAATTCTAAATTACAGGATGGATGCGATTCTTAGATTTTTCCACTCAAATTAAATTTTATTTGCTACTAATAAGAGACTAAGATTTTATCGGATGTAAAAAGAGTGTAGCAGTAAAAGGCTCTTGATTTGCCTCTTCTTCCCCTTTTATGATTGGAGAATTTAAAATAAAGCTTTTAAGATTAAATCTTTTGCATGCGTCATACTTAAGGAAATTCGGGAACCATGTTTAGCAATTTAGCAATTAATTTGTTTTGCATTTAGCAATTAATTAAAAAACTTTTTTCTTTGACTTTATTGTTTCAAAACGGAAGGAAGGTTTGGAGATTAAGTATTCATGAATGGGTAAATTTTTGAAATCTAATATTTTTTTGTATGCTTGAATATTTATATTATTATGCTTTATTATATTTTTTTCTTTAAAATTCGTAATTTAAATTTATCTCACCTATTACCATATAATTTTTTTACTTATTTTTAAACTTTTATAATTTTCTGTACTACTTTTATCTATATTTTACAACTTTTGGATGCAATTCAGTTATTTTTCTCAATTGTATGTAATGGATTCAACTTTTATTCAGCTTCAAGTACATTATAATATTGGAATAATCCTATACAAGGGAACCTGAGTGGCCTAGTCAAAGCGAAGCGTCCTTGCTCCTTTTCAAGACGCCCCGAAAAGGGGTCAAATACAAATACAAAAATTGTCGACCAACAACAGGCCAGAGGCCCAGCATGGTTGATCCAAAATATTTCTAATTCTTTACTAGTTTCCAATAACTATCGAGATTCTTCTTGAATTATTCTACTCTCTTCGAATAAATAACATAATCTGGTAACGCATTCCACTCATGGACAACTCTATGGTAAAAATATTGTTTTCTTACCTCCTTTTCGAAGCAGGATTTTTAAAAAAATTTTGGACCATGTCCTCTGGTTCACCTATTTAAGTTAAAACATAAGCTCTCCAAGTCCCCCTGCTTGAAGTATTTGAATAACCTAATTAAATAATCTCTTGCTCTACTATTTTCCAGGGAATACAAGTTTAAATATCTTAATCTGTTATGATATTCGATACCAGATAAACCATTAATCATTTTTGTAGCCCTATGTTGAACTTTTTCGAGCAAATCGATATCTTTTCTAAGGAAGGCAGGCCAAATCTGAACAGCATATTCCAGATGTGGCCTTACCAATCCCCTGAACAATGACAAAATAATTTCCTTAGATTTAGAAGTTATACTTTTTCTAATATATCCCAGCACTCTATTTGCTGTCCTACTTGCTTCAACACATTGTTTACTCATTTTAAAATCATTGCTCACTAAAACTCCTAAATCTCTTACAAACTCACTATCTTGGATATTTAACTTGGAATTAGAATGAGCTTAATCTGAAGTCACGTTCTAAGAAGATATAAAATAACCACTTTAAGTGTTTAAAGTTAAATAATATTCAGTATAAAGTAGTTCAGTGGCAGATATTTCTTTAAAACTTTTCTCCATTCAATTGATACATTAGAAAAATAAATCTTTCTATTCTGAAATAGATACTGATCTCAAAATATACTTAATACAAATGCAAAAACTTCAGTGAAAGGTCTTTAATAACAAAACTATAAAAAATTCAGGCTATTCAAGATTGATACCGGTATCGGAAATAAAATCTGGGAAAAGCTTTCCTTTATAACTGAACACCTGCTATTCCATTGAACACAACTGTTTTCTGAAGCGTACTTCAAATTTATTCGAATTGAATGATAGCTTTTTGTAAGAATAGAGTGGCAACAGGGGTTAAAAAGGAATGAGAACGAAAGTTCGTTTTCTGGAGATATCGTCGAATGTTTGTCAATGCTTTTGTTGAATGACCCATCGTGATGGAGAGGAAGTTTTATTCTACAGAGCGTTCTATTGTACATATCGAGACGTGCTTCTTTTTTTTTTATTACACTCGAAAAGTCATTTTATCGAATTTATTTTAGAATGTATTTTAAAGAGAATAAATAAATTATTTTTGTGTAATTGATTTGAAGTGAAGAGGTACTTTAGTCAAACGTGACGATTAAAAGAGTTTTCATGTGCAATAAAAGGTTTTACAGGATGCCATTCCATTCAAAATAAAATGGATATGCAAATATGGTTAAGGTTTTAAATTATTTTCACGTATCTACTATCGGTTTTCTTCAAGAGTTTGGAATAAGAATTCGAACGTAAGTTCTTTTTGTAAAATAAATGGGTTTAGAAAATTTAAAAAAAGTCATGTTAAGTTTAATGTCAAAAGTATGAAGTGATTTTCATATGTATTTATAAAAGTTACTTACAGTTTACACAAAAAAAAGGATTGAAGAACTTTAAAAACCTATTTCTGGTGATGGTAAATTTTATCTTTCTTTTTTGAGTTACAGTTTTCATTTTTTAAAAAAATAATTATATGTGACGCATAAAAATATATGGGTCTTATATGGGGTTTTATATGGGAATATAAAAACTGACTAGCGACAAACCAGAACATGTACTTTAACAAAATTTCATTTTAGATAACAAAACAACGAAAGAGCTTCTAAGATTTTCAAATTGACAGTTTTACAAAATTTAATTTTAAAAATTTAAGTGAAAAAAATAGGTCTTATATTCACCAAATTTCATCTACACTGACATATTTTTCATACAAAGTGTGCATTTGCAAAATTCATATTTTTGAAAGTATAATTAAAATATAAGGTCAGGCTCGTTCATTGGCTACTTTTGCTAATCGTAAATTCAATTGGACGAAGTCGCCAAGGAACAGACCGGACCCTATATCTTAGTTAAGCTTTGGAGAATGGGAGTTATGCAGCTAAACCCCTTATTTGTCACTTTCCTTTTGGTAGACAATTTTTATAAAAGACTAGTAACAAAACCAAGTACCTGCGGCACGCCGAGTATGTCCATGGTGTACTCAACATCGTGCGCTATGTCGCACATCTCGGGCAGCCCTCGCACCAGCACTTGGCCGATGAGGTCGTGCCTGGAGAATCTGTCGAAGTCGTACACGCTGAACTGAACCGTACGGTTTCGCAGCTGGTCGTACGGCACGCCGAACACGAAGGTTTCGTTGAACACGGGGTTCAGGTTGCGGCGATGGACCTGCAAAAAGAGAGTTAGAGGTGATTCTTTTGTTTTCAGGTTTTAACGTCTTCGCTCTAGAGGTTCACATAAGTGGACCTTAGTATAATTAACTTCACAACTTCATTTTTCAAATTTTCTTAGTCCTTCCGATTACAACGCAAGCTTCGAAAACACTTTCTTCCCCTACGCCCTCGTGTGATTTCCCAGAAACTGCGTGCGAGTCGCTGTTTTCGTATACCTACTTGGGTTTGGAAAGCGATTAACCTTACAGCAGAGCCTCAGCCAAGGTAAGTTTAAAACAATGGCGGTCACGCTTTTTTCTCGAAAACCAAAGGAAGGGGCAGGGGACGAAAGTGCTTTCTAGGCTTGCGTTATAGAACGTTCAAGCATTCCGAAAATACCGAAGCAGCTGATTTGTTAATAGGGTACTTGACTATATCGCTAAAATACCTTCCAATATTAAATTAATTATAGTTTGAACCCAAAAATAACAAACGTATATATTTTTTTTTGCAAAATAAGTCTTTAAATAATTCATAAAAATCATTTTAAAATGGCTTTTTTTCATCGGTACGTCACGTGATCACAAACACGTCGATTTGGCTGACGTCACTAGTATATATAAACAAACCGGTGTGATGTCTTTTTGCTTGCAATTAAACTGGATTTAATCTAATTTACTCTTAAAATAAGATTTATATAGATAATGGGTGGAGGTTTTACAGAAGCGGATAGTTCAAATTTGCTTAAAGTAGATTCCAAACTGATGTTTCAAAGTTTGTTTATAGTTATTAGTGACGTCATAGATACGACGTGAAAGCCACAAAGCGTTTTCCGGCGTAATTTTTCGTCCTAATTTTAAAATTCATTTTTCTCCCTTTTTATGGGGTATTTGAAAAAAAGAAAAAATACGGGTCTAATATTTTTGGCATAAGAATATTTTAAGCCAATAATTTTTTTAGTCAAATACCCTATTGTATTAAAAATGATATAAATATAAAGATGATCAAGCACATTTCGGAGTTCTTGCGATTTTTTTCCAGCGGTTAATTTTTAGTATTATTCAGCATTTATTTTTATTTAGTATTCTAACAACTGTTGGAATGAACTATAAATTACAAAAAACTGACAAACTTATATGTTTATTCATACCACGCGAAAAATTTTCTCACTCTAAACTTCAAATTCTACTAAATTGACGTACCCCTTAGAAAATGTTAAACGCTAACTTTTTCAAAATTACTTGCAAAACTTATCGCTAAATATAAATATTATTGAAAAATTATGTATTGAAAAGTATGTTTAGATGATGAATATATGTTTAGTATAAGATTTTTTTCGTGTGATAAAGAGGTGAAAGGTAAGTATGGTTCGGAATTACTAGGCTCATCTTCACTACCCTTTGCTCTAGTACGATGTTAATAAAACCATAACTTGAAAAATCTTTTTAAATTATGGTACACAATTATAATAATTATGTAAAGTGAAGAGTAAAGTCAAGGTTTTATGGGCAAATATTTTATTTATTCTTATAGATTAAATGAACCCGTTCTAGTTATAAAAGTATATTTTATAACTAGAACTGGAATAATGGAACAACATAAGAAAAAAGAATTACATACGATTACTTTCGTTCTGGTTATAAGCATCTTATATAACTAGAAATGGAATTATGGAACAAAATAGAATTACATTTTACCTACGCGAGTCTCTTACATTTTATCAATACTGCATAAGACATTCGGCTTAATGCCTAAACAATATATTGAATTATAAAAGTTTTGTATTCTCTTACTAAGGATGTAAGGCTCTGCATTTGGTTATTATAATTGCCTATTATAATGTAGGACTTTCAACAAATTATAATTTCGACGAATTCTATTTAACTATAAAGGTCTGTTTATGTCGATGTCAAGTTTAGCGTAAGTAAGCGTACAATTTTACGAAAAAGACAACATTCTCGACGTTTATGAATTTACTAAGAGAGATAGAATTAATTAGTAATTAAAACTATGTATAACTAAACGAGAAACTCGAAAAGTTTTAGGAAGTTCTGTGAGATGAATAACTATAAGAACAAAGTTATTCAAATACGAGGTAAACTAATTATGTGTTTCCAAATTCTAATGCATGCCTTCTTCTTGGATCCAATATTTATAACGATAATACCTGAAAAATGTGTATTGGGAAACTGGCGACGCAACATCCATTAAATATGAATAATCTGTCACAATATCCAAAGGCAGATCCAAAAACCGTATGAAAGTTCTTTCTTTTGCACTATGACAAACTAGCCATTAACCCATATTAGAATACATAGCAAGGGCAATAGAACAGGAGTAGGATATTTATGTTATATTCAAAGATTAGTTGTGCATCGTTCGTAATCTTTTGAATCTGTTAAGTGTTCTTTTATCACATGAGATTTTAGAAATTCGCAATATTCTGTCCATTTCTCTGCTGTTAAGTTTTAATGCTTATGATAATCATTAACAAAGATTATTAAGGGCGAATGAGCCAAATGGACCGCGTGCCTCCAAACCCAAGTGCCTCAGTGTTAATACAATGGATAATTTTTTTTCTAAGCCACATTTCTCCGGGTGCATTGAATATTTTTACAAACTGGTTTTTTATGTAATAAATGTAGCTGACTTATAGGTCCCGACAATCTCGCTTTTAGCTTCCACACTACGTTTATAACGTAAAGAGTGGAAGGTACTATAATCGTTCAGTCCGTCTGTCTGTCCGTCACCAACTTTCATAGCCCAAACTACAAATTCTACGGACAAGTGTGATACGTCAAAAAATTCAGCGCATCGAAATTAGAATACATTGAAAATTTCATAAAAGAATTCGAATTCGAAGTACTTCAATTATGTAAAAAACTAAAAAATTTCATGCTTATTCAAAAAGCATAGGAAGCCACTTTTATTAGAATTAAATCACCATTGCCATTCGCAACAATCGCTCGAGAAACTTTAATTCTTTTAGAGAATAAATTAAAATAAATTTGTTTTTGCGACATCGATCAGTTTGATATGACGTCAAATATATTTCACTACGAGATTCTTTGTATGTTGATATGAAATATTTTCATTCCATTTAAAATCGAGGAATATTACATATTTATTCTTTAAAATATAGATTAATTTTTGCAAACGATAAGTTATAATTAGTGAATTTTCGAAATTGAAAGCGGGTTAAGAATATTCGAATATTCGAATATTTTTTTAAAAAAATTTTCAATAAATAATTTTACACAAAATATTCAATACAGCCGGAGAAATATGGTTTAGAATTTTTTTTTGCAATTGGATTAACACTGAGACACTTGGGTTTGGAGACCAGCGGTCAATCGGGCTCAATCGCCCTTAATTAGAAAAAATTTGGATCTGCAGCAACATTTAATAACAATGAATGTAGTGTCATTACCTAACGATGTTTTTTAATATATTTAGAAGTAAAAGATGCTGGTCGGAATGATGTAAAATTCGATAGAAACAACCATGAGGCAATGTAATCTTGTTTTGTAAATTTATTGTAGCACTGGAATATTGGAGCAGTGAAGAAAATGAAGTAAGACCAAAAATCTACCAGCGTAGTGGTAGTGTTGCTCTGTTTTACTTAAGGGGTAATGTATCATATTGTTCTTTACTTGATGAGGACACAAAACACGCTATATTGGGTCTTACTGCATTGCTCCATTATCTCAATGCCTACACTGTTTTTTTTGTTTGTTAAAAAGAAGTTTTGTGAAAGTAAATGTCAATCAGAATCGCTTCCACAGAAGCTTTGTATACCTTAGAAACCAACTCGCCAAACAAAGCGTTTAGCTCCATTTTAAACTTTAAAAAAATAAAATCAGCTATTTTTTTAATAAATGGAACAAATCTGTCTAAAATTTAAATAATATTATTCATGTTGTGCAACAAATATTTACTTGACTTTTTTACTTCAATTTGTCCGTGGTATTTGTGTTTTTGTTCGTGTAGTAAAAGTGGGTGACAGATAGACAAAAAATATTTAATAACTTCCACTTTTTACGTCTTAAACATAGAGTGGAAGCTTAAAAACTACACCCCCTTGACACTATAATCTACTTTAACATATTGTTGATGTTCAGCAACTTGGAATCTATTGGAATCTATTGGAAGCTATATTGATGTTTTAGCATGAAAAAGTTAGCTATTTAAGGAAAAAAGGTATTGTTGTTACATACCATTAAAAGGATACACTTTTCTTAAATTTGATACACAGTCCTCAATGCTAAGTTTAAGGCGATTCCAATGTTTAAAAAATTTCTATAATCAAGTTTATTATTAAGTCAGAGATTGTTAAAAATATTTTCCCCTAATGTATGACCATCAAAGATAAAAATATAATTTTTGGTGTAAAAATAAAAAATGATTCATCAGAGGGATCGTAATATTTACACTCTTAAAACAAAAAAGTGAAATCCACTCCTACAGGGGGAGTGCATTTTCGGCACCGGAAAGGAGTGGAAATTAACTGAGACTGAGTTAAAACCGCTCGTTTTAAGAGTGTAGGACGTAGATTGTTTTCTTTTATTTCTTTTACCCACTCCGCAAAATGAGTGAAATCCACTCCTATAGGGGAAGTGCATTTTCGGCACAGAAATGAGTGGAAATTAACTCAGACTGAGTTAAAACCGCTCGTTTGTTTTAAGAGTGCATAACCAACCTGTAGATCCCAAAAAGAACAGCTGAAAAGTGACCCTCTGTTATGTCCTTTAACATCTTTGCGAAGAATGAAAGCATTGTCTGGTGCCACACTTAAAGGAATGAAAGGTTTGAATCAGTAATGAGAAAGAGTCTGCCTCTGGGAGATATTCACGTATCATGGGCAGAATGTTAAATTACGAATGACGTCCCTAAAAAATTACTAATTTAGGTTAAGTAGCTATTTGTTTGGTAAAAAATGTCAGAGTGGTAATTTGTAAACAAATGAATTTCTTGTGAGTTTTAGGTTTTTTTTTGTGACGTTTCAGAGCATCTTGTTGTGTTACTGAATAAATTATTTATAGGATACAATTATTAATGGTTGAAGTTAAGGAGAAGTTCTCGAAATCGTATTGTAAGGTAATATTTTATTGGTAATTTATGAAGTGAATTTGTTATTAGACAATGAAATATTGTACGATGCATTTTCTATAAAGGGCTGCTGGGCACATTTGTACAATGATAAAAATATTACCCGGGGTGTCTCATAGATTGTTAACATTATGTAATAAAAGGTTATCTTATTGCGTATTCTTCAAATATAAGGCGATATCGAATGTGCAATATTAGTACAGTCTAGTGCTTAAATATAACCAAATGAACTAAAATTTTGGCAAAAAATAGTTAGTACCTCTGACAAATAGAAATTATAAGCGTCTCCTAGCTAAAACTTTTTTTTAAAAAATAATATTAAAAATGAAACATAATAAATTAATAAACTTGATTTATTTGTTTATTTTGAATAAAATATATAATTTTAAAAAATTAAAAACTTTATTTTATTCATTGTCATTTTGAGTAAGTTAAAGTAAAATTGAGTAAGTGTTTGAGTTGCTGCTTTGAGTTCTGTTGTCATTTTAAGTTTTGGTTTAAAAGGTAGGTACTAAACACTTTAACAACTTAAAAATAACTGTTATGAATTTTTTTATCATAATCTATAATAATGAAAATGAAGTTTTGTGTGTTTGTGTGTGTGTATGTCTCTTATAGACTCATAAACTAGACATTTGTTTGACTCGTAACTTGGCACAAATGTGTAGTTCATACTTAAGTTACAGATTTTGAACTTTCAGAGCTCAAAATGTTCTTTTTTTCCCTTTCGTGATGAAATTGAATAAAACTTTTAGGAAAATAATTCAAATTAAAAATGTTTATTTTATTCTGCTGCATATTAGGGTTTAACGTTTTCATTATTTCGCCAAATATGTTGCCGAACTCGCCAAATTCTTACCTAAACGCGCCAAATGAGCCAATTTTTTAAAATTTATAATGTTAGTTGATTGTTCGAAGGTCGTCGTGCTAGAGCTGTATAATAAGTGCGTTTGTAGCTATATCTGTTTTCTCGCCAAATTCTTACCAAAAAGGCGCCAAATGAGCTAAAAGGTTTTTTATGTTTATGAGGGAAATTACGATAACTATTATGCATACATTTTATAGCGTATGTTTTTATTTTGGATTTTTAAGGTAATATAAGTAACAGTATTTTATACTTTATAACGAGCGGGAATAATAACATAAGATTATTATCCTATAATGGATTTAATTGTACATATACTTGGATCAATTAAAAATTTTTTTAGTCTGTGCGAAGTACGGGTATTTATTTGCTAGTACTTAATATTTTCAGCTTAAGAGTATATGATACTAATTACAAATTCAAGAAAAAGTATCGTTCAAAATAAATTAATAAATAATCTAAATTATTTCCGTAAAATTTTAGATACCAAACAACACATACTAAACCACCATAAGAAAACTTCAAAGTTACTTAAGAGAGAATGGGAGAGGTGTCTCCAAACCGAAGTCTTCTCTCTATGGTAATCCAATGAAAAAAAAAAAAATTTTCCGAACCAAATTAATCGGGCTGTATTAAATATTTTCACAAACGGCTATTTTATCTGATAAATGTAGCTGGCTTACAGAGCTCTAGAATACCACTTTTTGAAATTGGATCGAATATTATAAATAATTCTACAACAAAATATTTAAACCAATTTCAAAAAGTGGTATTATAGAGCCTAGTAAGCCAGTTACATTTATCATGTAAAAGAGCATTTGTAAAAATATTCAATACAGTCGGAGTAATTTGGCTCAGAAAATTATTTTTTTCTTCCAAAGGGCAAAACTCTACTCTTTTAAGAAAGAGAGAAGACTTCGGTTTGGAGACCCTTCTACCGCTCTCATTCCCACTTAAGCCCAAAGCTACTTTGAATTTCAAACGTCTTTAAAATAAAAGGACTCCTTTTATTATATCCAGGAACTGTCAATGAGAATAAAATCTACCCAATTTGCAAGGAAATAGTCAGATTTTCTTTAAAAGCTAAGCCTATTGGATGCGAAATACACCTATGAAATAAAACTCAGCCTTCAAATAGTTTTATGGATGAAAGAATGTCCAAGGCATGTCATTTTGCGAAGAAAAATTATGTTTTTCCCATGCCTGACAGTTTATATGCCAACTCCAATAGAGGATTCTTTTTTGCTAGAATAATTTGACGAATTATTTGATAATAAACCTTGATATTTTATATAATTTTTTTTTAAATATCGGCTTTTCTTTGATGTTATGTATGGTATACGTTATAGTGTCTCATTAACATAATATTTTATGTCTCGAAATTTATGAATTCAAAATTATTAAAAACAATTCTACGGTTTCAGTTTATTTTATTTGCAAAACAAAATCCTTGAAAGGCAACTTAACAGGACTTTTGTATGCAACTATTCAATACATAATTATTTTAAATAAGCGTTCTACGATTGAATAATCAACAAATAATGCTTAACCATTTTTTGCCCCATTTTTGAATATCACAGTCACATTTATTGCCGAAAAAAAAACGTTAAATGAAAGTAACATTTGAGAAACCAAATTTTATATTTTTTCCTATGTATAGAACAGTAAATTTGGTGGACTATAGCAATTAGTTCGTAGTAAAGGTGGAGCACAGTACTCTTTCTTTAATCTGAAGTATAGGCTAAGGCTACACACAAAAAACTCTTTGTACCTGGAAGGTTTCGGTTTCCAGAGAGAGAGAGGGATAGTAAGCTTTCAATTACGTAGCTGTACAGAGTATACCCGTTTCGAGCGGCTCAGTGACTGAGAAGTATTACGTGTACGCCTCATAAGCCCTCGTCCGCCTCATAAGTTTGCGGGTTCGACCACAAGGCTGAGTTATCAGATTTTGTTAATGGGAAAACCATAGGCACGCATGTCATATGATTATGTGGCATGTAAAAGATCTCTTGAGTACCCATTTGGCTTGGGTTCTCTCGCCAAAATTAAATCTCGGCGTAGTTTAATATACACAGAGAGCTCAGATTCATTGTAACCTGAGCGTCAAAACTGGTAGCGCGAGAGTCGCCTAAATTGTGCCGTCAAAAAAAAATGCCTTTCAGCTCTGGGGAATATGGCGACTATGCAAAGGCTTAACAGCCGATAAAGCAGCCCCGTCGGAAAAAAAACGTACCCGTTTCAGACAGTGATTCTGCATCTTCTTTCAAAAGTAGGATTAAATCGTTATGTTGGTAAGGTTAAGACAAATAAATTTTTCAACGGTAATGTTTTTGATAACTCTTCTCTACGCATACGACCTTTCTTGCAGTTAACCTCGGACTATCAATAGCACTTACATTACACGTTTTAGTTTACGGGTAAAAATATTTTTTTGAACCAAGATCTTCGGTGTAAAAATACAACCATCTGATTTGTACAGATCTGTTTTAGCGAGTGAGAACTCTACAATTTTATTTTATTCCTTAACTCCTGTTTGTTAAAGGCTGGGGAGCCCAGTAGGTTAAGGCGTTCGCCTTGCATGCGAAAGGTCCCGGGCTAGGGTTTGTGCATCGCCAAAATAACTGCCGACCTATGAACGGCCCGTGCAGCCAAAAATGTCCGCCGAATAATACCCCGTGAAGAGAAAGGGCACGTTAAATATGCTCTAAAGTCCCAACGTTGCGTACGATGTCGCCCTTAACGATTGCGTGCCCGTTCGGGTGTCGGCTCGTCACTTGCCTTTGGAAGCTAAGTGATGATTTACGACGTCCATCAATAACAGCTGTCGTGTAGCTCTAGTGCGACGATAGTTCAAACTAAATTAACTTAACCCGGTTGTTAACCGAACGCGTCTATGGAATATTAAGTTAGGACTTACATACTTGCCGCCTGACACTTTCTCGAGAATGAAGAACGTATTTTTATGTTCCCAGTATCCCAGACGAAAATATTTTATGATGTCTGTATAACGATATCATTATTGATCGTCCCCTAGGGAATGTGGCAAGAACAAGGAGCAAAGTCAACACGTCCTGGGTATTGTACTGCAGTAATCTTTCTTGTTTGAATCTTTCATGCGGAAACATGAATACGGAATCCCATAGCATAATATTGCTCTAGAAGGTTTCGTGGCCTTGAAACAATAACTATCTCAGTGGCGAGAGGTAACATGGGTAGGAAGTATGGGGGTTTATATGGCGGTATATGGGGGTATATATGGCGAGAGGTAACATGGGTAGGAAGTATGGGGGAAGTATGGGTATGTATGTATAGACAGTATTTATATCTTTGCATTAAAAAATACAATGTCTTATGTTATAATATGGGGCGTTATACACTGTTAAAAATTTTGTGCTTGGTTTCACCATGGTATTGGTTCCTAGTAGCTGCAACGGCTGTGTGGTGAAACGTTAAACCATATTTTTGGTATTTGGTTGAACCATTTCTCAGGTTTTTGTTTCCAAATCCAGAAAAATGGTTCAACCAAACACCGAAAAAAAAGGTGAAACATTTCACCACACAGCCGTTGCAGCTACTAGGAACTAATATCATGGTGAAACCAAACACAAAATTTTTAACAGTGTATCATTCTTCCACAAAGTGTATTGAGTGACCTTGAGTATTGGGGCCTTATTTTACTAAATGCTGTACTTTGAAAAAAAAGTTGTCATTATTTTAAAAGATTTACATCTTTTTTGATAAATGTATAATAAGTATTCATTTAATTTTTTCAACAAAATATGTTTGATGTTAGATTTTGTGGCACTTTTTTGGCAAAACTTATCTTATATTCAATAACTTTAGTGCTAGAGGAAACAAAAATATTAAGTATATATTTATACCGTTTGTCTTAGAAATAAAGGTCAATGAAAAAAATTAAACAAATGAATGTTGTCCCAATGAAACAAAACTGCAATGTTTGGCCAAACTGCAGTCGTTGGTCAGTCCCATAGAGATAATGCATTAGTTTTGAAATCGCAACCTCAGCGAAAGTATTGCTTTTCTATGTAAATTTTTTTTTACCACTTTTGAGAGTTGTCATAACTGCAAAATGCAAAAAAAAATTGAAAGGAAAATAGCATCTGGTTACTTAATTATTAATAGCTAGCGTTTAAATCTAATAATGTAAAATGGTCTTTTTAAAATTTTAATTCTCTCAGTATATTCTGAGGCAATTAAAACTTAAAAAACAATAATTAAATAACCAGGTGTCATTTTTCATTTACATTTGTTGCAATTTGCTGTTATGGCGGCTCTCATACCTGGTGAAAGAAAGCTTACATTGCAAAGCAATACTTTGGCATAGGTTGCTATTTCAAAACTAATGCATTAGCTCTATGGGACTGACCATCCGCCTGGGGTAATGGGAGCTGGTCTTCATACCGAAGTGTCTCTATGTTAATCTAATGGAGAAAAAATATATTTTTCTAAGCCACGTTATTACTTCTGTATTGAATATTTTTATCAATACAGTTTCTACAATGTTCTTCTTTTCAGTTCTTCTTTTATCAATACAGTTCTGTATTGAATATTTTCATCAACATTTATCAAATAAAAAAAAAACATTTGTAAAAATATTCAATACAACCAGAGTAATATGGCTTAGAAAATTCTTTTTCCATTGGATTAACACAAAAACACTTCGGTTTTGGTTTTTGACCATATTCTGCGCATTCCATCCCTCCTCCTTCTCGCCTCGAAAACGGAAAGTGTCATCTTAGGCCCTATGGCTCTACACTATGTTGCGCCAAGGCTTCTAGATTTAACATGTAAAAGTACATGCTTTTTTCGCCATCTTCAACCTATAAAATTCTTACTTATTATTCGAAATCCGCATTTTTAATGTCAGAGGGTAAAAACAAAATAAAAGAAATCTATCATCCTCAAATAATTTGAAAAAGAAAAATCTATACCGACCTCAACATCCAAAACAAGAGACACATATAAAACGTCTACTACGACCGAAATTGGCTTTAAAATTGAACCTCTAAATATAAAAAGATGTTTGTCCACAGGAATATTTCCTTTCAGCCTTCTTCCTTTAACATTTTCATGAAAGAAAAAGCGCGAAGGGAAATCTTCCGGTTGACATGTACCTTTTTACATGTAACGATTCAATTAATCTCCAAACTATTTTCGAAACTTGAGAGCCCAATTATCCCGAATTTTCTCCCGGATTTTGATGCATTTGATGGGCATCATTTTCCCATCATCATTAATCAACCGGGAGCTCGCATGACAACGGGAAAAACATCACACGATTTTTAGTGAACTGTTTTCTTTCTTCTGGGAAAGTCGTTGGATGTTAATGGATAAAATTGAATAACATGCTGTTGTTTTTAGCATGTTAGTTCAGGAAATTTAAAATATTTTCGCTCAATATATTGTGTACAAAACTAAGACAGGATCGAGACCTATGTGATTTCACATTTGCTTGATTTAAGTATGGTGGAATGATATCTTAATTAAAAAAAAATTAAAATCTGCTCAGTAATAATATTCCAAGAAAAAGTAAGAATTTTCAAATTTGGATTTGGAAATTTGGAAAGAATTCAAGTTTTTGGATTGTTTTAGTACTTAACAGTGAAGGTGATCCACACCACATTCACTAGAGACCAATTTCTCGTTTGAAATTTTCTCTTCTAATTTGTTCACTAGTTTTTTAGCTTCCACACTACGTTTATAACGTAAAAAGTGGATGGTATTATAATTTTTCAGTCCGTCTGTCTGCCTGTCTGTCACCCACTTTCATAACCGAAACTACAAATGCTACCGACAAGTATGATACGTCAAAAAATACAGCGCGTCGAAATTAGAAGACGTTGAAAATCTCAGAAAAAAATAAATTCGAAGTGCTTTAATTATTTAAAAAACTGCAAAATTTAATGTTCATTTAAAAAGCATAAGAAGCCATTTTTATTGGAATTAAATCACCATTGCCATTCACAACAATCACTCGAGAAACTTTAATTCTTTGAAATAATAAATTAAAAGAAGATTATTTTTGCGACATCTATCACTTTGAAATGACGTCAAATATATTTCACTAAGAGATTTTTTTTATATGAAATGTTTTGGTTCTATTTAAAAGAGAAGAATATTAGATATTTATTCTTTGAAATATAAATTAATTTTTGCAAACGATAATAATTATTAAAGAAATAATTATTGAATTTTCGAAATTAAATGAAACTAGTCAAATTTAGCGTTTAAAGGTTTAAAATAGAATTAATATTGTGTTTGGCGACTTTTTTCCTGTTGAACACAAATGTTGTGTGGAAGCGGGCTGAGTGACAGATTCTGTTACAAACCTACTTGTTTTAAACACATCATTAGCCCGACCTTTTGTGTCAGTGATAAACTTTTTTACAATGAAATCATTTTTAAAGTTTTTATAAATCATATTTTATTCACGTTGTTTGTTCGATAAAAACTATGAAAAAATTAAATCGAGACTATATTTGAATAATTTTTATATCTATAGACAGTTGAACAAAAAACTGAACTGTATACTGCGAAATTCTATACTTTTAGTCACCCTCCATATTATTGAATAAAACCGTATAAGTGTTGTTATTCAACATACCGTTTTGTTATTTAAACTTTCACACTTTTATATGCAATTGGTATTTTAAGAAACAAATAGACGTTAAATAATTGCTTATTAAGAATAGATCATTTTTTTTTGAAATTTTCTGTCTTTGTATTTATGAAAAAAAATTATTGATAAATCTTTAACTTAAGTGTGATTTTAAAATGCTTCATTAGTACAAAAAATTGCGATGCCATAGCGAATTTTTTTTTAAAAATAGAAATGTAAAAATGGGTGCTTCCAGAGAGTCATATCAAATAACAAATTAATACATAATATTGCGAAACAATAAATCACCAAATATTAGATCAACTGACAGTTCCAATTAAAAACATCAAGAACACCAAACATTGGTTCCTTGAAAACAACCTACATTCCGCCCAACTAATCCATTGGAAACGAGTGGTCTTTGTTAACGTCATTGTAACATCACCAACTCTCCACCGAATCAATATTTTACACGGGTAATGAGCAGAGCTTCAAAAGATGTTCATTATGAACCCCCTGAATGGAGATTGCAATTTGTTTCGAGTCTGGTTCGGTCATGTGCTTTGTTGCGAGCTGCTTCACAAACCATGGTGATTTGTTCTTGAATGGAATCTGACAAATTTTTAATAATGTGTAAATAGAGTGATAAAGGGTTGGAATGGCGTTTGTGAGTGCGTGGATTTGTGAAACTGTAACTACTGGTTAGAGGAAATATGTTCGGGTTTAGTCTGAAAGATTAACTTATTATTGGGAGAGTGGATTGTAGGCTTTGAGATGACGTAGTTTACTTGATAGAGTTCTTTTAGTTTTACTTGTTGTATTGAGGAGATTTTTGTGTAATAAAAGTAGGTAAATTATGCAAGAAAATATTAAAGATTATTGGTATGGTTGAAAAAAGTGCAATAATTATGTAAATGCTATTAATCAGAAATAATAAACAGTATGTCAGTTTTGTAATTTTTGTTTCAGTTTATATGGCCCTATAAAAATATATACAGTAAAAAGCTCACTACAAGTAAGACTTAAATATGTTGCATTACATAGAAATAATACTTAGTATAATTACATAATAGAGTATGCTCCGTGAAATTATAAAGCAACAGATAAACACCGAAAACTCACAAAAACTTTAAGTATATTTGCAACGTTTGTTATTTAAATAGAAGGCGTTAATTACGTCAACATTTCCCGAAATTTATTTTATTCACCATTCATACATCAAATCTTTATAAGACATCCATGGTAATAATAACCATGAACAGCGAGTAAACTTGTCTTTAACTTGCCTTACATATTAGTTTCTGTATAAACAGGTATTTAAACAACTTCTTAACCAATTTTAGTTTAGGCCAAATTAGTTTCTGACAGTGAATTCAAATAAGGCTATTTACGAAGAGACCAGAAAGGCCGGGCCATATATTATGAAGTTGGCTGATACCAGCATGCCCAGATGTATTCTCTATCATGAAATAAATACGATAACATACAACAGAACTAGATAATTCCCACTACTCTAGAATTGTATCTTAACTTATTGTAAAGAAAAATAACTTAATGGTGGCCAATTTGATTTTGATCGAACTAATATATAAATACCAAAACTACCATATCCATACATCAAACAATATAATATCTGAATATTTATTCTATATAATGGAACTAATACCAGTAACGGACTATGCACTGCTCCAGTACCAGGATAGAATTGTACTTGTTGACTGACGTCACTTCCCCAGAAGACCACATCGATCCTGAGATAACAGGCGCGTAAGTTCCCCCGAACTGCATTAATCTTCTCTACAGCATATATTTGAATGTAAAGTTTTGTCGTGGAAATGTGGATACGTTACTGAATCAGCAACGATTGTCAAGAAAATTTGCCATGCGGAAAAGGGCTTTCTGGTGAAGTTTAAGTAAATAGACAAAATTTAAGATAAATAAAGACCATGGTAATGAATAATTTATGTCGAATAAATTAAGCGACACGATAAACGAATTTTAAAAATTTAAAGTTAACGATTATATTTGGTAAGGAAGGCTATAATGATATACACAAATGGGTCGTTAATGGGTTAATACAGTAACAATGCCCACTGCTATGGCATGGAATTGTACTTGTTGACTGATGAGCCTTCGCCAGAGATGCCATCAAATCTGAGCTAAGAGGCACAAAAGTTCCCCAACCTCCATTTTATCTTTTTCATTATTATAGTTAATGTTTAAATCGAGAGGAAAGCATCTGATTACACAGAAGCTTTCTTAATATTTAGTTGGAACTTACGGATGTAAAAAAGGGCTGATTAGGAAACATCACAACCACAGAAATCAGAACTATTAATAATTTCTAAAAATCCTGATTTTTGCTATTTTG
Organism: Oedothorax gibbosus; assembly: GCA_019343175.1. Taxonomy (NCBI): domain Eukaryota; kingdom Metazoa; phylum Arthropoda; class Arachnida; order Araneae; family Linyphiidae; genus Oedothorax; species Oedothorax gibbosus. Next base: position 25,499,579 of record CM033276.1, on the reverse strand, counting down.
CTTTTATTATGCAGCATTTGTTTCATGATACAAACTAACGAAACTTGTATTTAAACACTTAGTCTCCCAATACTACACATCAACCAATATAATAGCTGAATATTTATTCCATGTAATAGAACTAATACCTACTTAACTACATCGCAGCCAAGAAAACCTGCACGTTACAGTGGATACCAGCTCATGTTAACATCCTTGGAAATGAAAAAGCCGATGAGCTTGCCAAAGAATCAAGAGCTTTCCCCCAATCATCTAACCTCATAACTCTCGTTGACGCCAATGCAGTTGCCAGCCGTAGACTTATCAAAAATAATTTTAAAAATTCCATCCCTGCTCTAAATTGTAACCGTACAATATCTTCAATAATAGCCAGACTACGAACAAAACATTTAAAAGGAATGAAAATCTCAACGGAAGGACAAAGAAGCTTCTCCACACACTGCCCAAACTGTCCTGGTGTCCAACTGTCCCCGCAGCATATCTTCGGCTGCCCAGCAATTCAAGCCAGGCTCTTCAGGATTGGCTTTGAAGACCCAGAAATTTTAATTCTCTCCGAAGATGCAGAAGAAATAGCGAAAGCTGTCTACGACAGCTTCGGATCCATCTAGTTTTTGCACACATCATGGACACGACAACAACAACAGAACTAATACCAGCAACGAACAATGCACTACTCCAGGACCAGGATAGAATTGTACTTCTTGACTGATGTGACTTCCCCAGAAGATGACATCGGATCTGAGATAAGAGGCAAAAAAATGTGTCCCAACCTTCATTTTTATCTTTCTTATAAATTATATTTTACGCTTAAATCGAGAGGAAAGTATCTGATTACGCAGACACTTTCTGAGTCTTAATAATTTTAAACTTATAGATGCATAAAGATGGCTGATTGGAAATCGCTACCACAGAACACAGAACTATGAATAATTTCTTAATATCCTGAATCTTTTATTTTGTTTTTTTTCGCATTACTATTATTTCATTTACGCATACATAGCATTTATTTTATGCTATGAACTAAGGAAACAAATATTTAAATACCAAAACTCCCAAGTCCGTACATCAAACAATAAGATAACAGAACCTTTATTCCATATAATACACTACTCCAGGACCAGGATAGAATTGTACTTGTTGACTGATGTGACTTCCCCAGAAGATGACATCGAATCTGAGATAAGAGGCAAAAATGTGTCCTAACCTTCAACTTCTTAAAACAAAAAGAGTGATTCAGCCTCTCTATACTAAGAGTAAGTGGCATTTTCGCACCGAAAGATTGAAATTTATACTCATGATCTGGTTACGCTCTATTATGATGTTAGATACCAGCATTTTTTTTTTATTCTTTTAAATACACTCATCCGAAAAGAGTAAAGAAATTACATTTCCTATAGAGGATAGAATGTACTTTTGGACTGAAGTGACTGGAAATTACTCAATCTGAGTTAAAAGCCGTATTGTTTTAAGATTTCATTTTATCTTTCTTATAAATTATATTTTACGTTTAAATCGAGAGAAAAGCATCTGATTACAAAGACACTTTCTGAGTCTTTATTTTAAACTTATAGATGCATAAAGATGGCTGATTGGAAATCGCTACCACAGAACGCAGAACTATGAATAATTTCTTAATATCCTGAATATGTTATTTTTTTTGTTTCGCATGACTATTATGTCATTTGCGCATTACACAGCATTTATTTTATGCTATGAACTAAGGAAACAAATATTTAAATACCAAAACTCCTAAGTCAAACAATAAGATAACAGAACATTTATTCCATATAATGCACTACTCCAGCACCAGGATAGAATTGTACTTGTTGACTGATGTGACTTCCCCAGAAGATGACATCGAATCTGAGATAAGAGGCGCGTAAGTGCTTCGACCTCCATTATCTTTGTCTACTCTACCATCTTCTTTGTAATGATTGAGATACTCGAGGAATGAGGAAGAACTCGAGGAACGTCATTATCTCATGGTTGTCATACATCCATGTATCACCGGGTACATGGTCTGTATCGATATAGAGGGATAGGGTTTGGTTTCTTAAGCTGGCTCTTAATGTTTTAATTCTTTGTGTTTAATATTTATCGAAATACGAAGTACATGGTCTGTATCGATATAGAGGGATTATATTTTGTATTTAATATTTATCGATATATCAAGGAGTTTGGGTCCTGGATCGATATAGAGGGATTGGGTTTGGTTTCTTATGCTGGTTCCTAATGTTTTAATTCTTTATAAGTAATATTTATCGATGTATAAAGGGGTTTGTGTTCTGTATCGATATAGAAGTGTCGGTTTCTTACGTGGTTCTTAATGTTTTAATTCTTGGTATTTAATTTTTTTCGATGTACCAAGGGGTATGTTGTCTGTATCGATATGAGGGAGATAATCAAACTTAACTTACATCTAAAATGAATTATGGGTTAGTAAATATGACGGATATTACAAAAGCAATACAGCACCAGTGCAAGTATAATAGTTAAAATTTATCCAACTTTTAAATATAAAAGCAGTCGTCCCATAAAGAAACAAAAAGCAAAAAAGGGAAATACTTGGTCCAAAATAGTTTGTATGTGCAAGCATTTAAAACGTCACATTACAATAGGGTGCAATTAATTAAATTCGCATTGTTTAACTGAGAGAGATAGAGAGAACATTACATATAATTTCGAAAATTATATATCGGTAAATGTTTTCAAGAAATAATACTCAATCAAAGCCTAAAAACGATCTTATAATTACCATGATAATACTAGACAATATGACGTAAACCAAAATAGTTATCCAATTCCATTTCAAATTTTCTTTCTAACAGTTTCGTGCTTACCTTACAAATTAATAGCATACAGAAACAACTCTAATTATTACATAGCAATTACGTATTTCTTATTTTTAAAAAAATATTATCAGCTGCTGATATAATTACTGCACAAAAAAATAATAATAATAAACCCGCGAGACGTAATCACTTGTCGTGTGAGTGTTGGTTCGTGTTCTAAATACCGGATTTGAATATTCTAGAAAGAAATTTCGCTGGGATTGCGTTAATGTGAAAGGTACTATCTGTTAAAATATTATTTTCTATAAAAAAATCTTCGATCGAAGTTGTGTTTATAAGTAAAAAATACCATAAGAACAGCAAAGTGATTGGTAGTGTCTGTTGGTGGTTTTGTCTGGGACTATCTGTTGGTTGCGTTATTGTGATAATGTGAAGGAATCAATTGTAAGATAATTTTTATAAGAAATCGTCTGTTGAAGTTGTATTTATAATCAGAAAATACAATAGAAACAGCAAAGTAACATGTATATTTTGCCGGTGGTTTTCAGGTTGTGTAGGGAATCGTTTCTAAACATATTTTCTGTCTTAATAAAATAACACCCAATCACTTTTAAACCATTTATTTTAAACATCATGTGTGTATACAGATTTCGCAATACACATAGTACAGGCGAATAGAATGAAGTAAAACAAAAGAATTGAGACATTTTATAGTTTCCTGCATGTAAGTAAATTGTTTAAATTTGCCTGAAATACATTCAAGCCTCACACTGACTACTTCGAGTGGTTTTCTAGTATGCATAGAATAGTTCGAATGTGGACACATCTTGGAGACTGGTGCGTGGTTTTAAGTAAAGCTGTATTTTAAAATGGTGCAAAATCAAAACTTTGGGTCAGTAAGATATGCAGTTTCACTGAAACACTAGGTTATGTTCTAGTAAAATTGTACATTGGCCATTGATTTTAATGAGATCGATATTCCCATTAAAACGACCGACTTTAAAATAGATTCCATATTATTAACGACAAAAATTACTTACTTGCAAATAAATCCATTTTAATTAACCAATAATCGAATTTGAAAACAATGCCTTTCACAATAACAGGCTGGAATCTCTCCCCAGCGTTTGTTTGCGAGACAATGTAGCCATAACGAGCTCCGGTATTGTGGTGCCTGACACGGGTCTTGCGTGTTTTCTGTTAAGGTATCGATCTTACAATATATAGCACTTTGGGGATGATTGTGTTATGGCCATCTAGCATGCGAGAAATGACTTTAATTAGGAGGTAAATATCTTGGGAAATTTTGTGAACTAGAGACTGGTTATAATTAGAATGTGTTTTAAAATAGTTATGAAATGTGTTTAAAAAATGGGATTAAGAGGGACTATCAGTCCATTCAGCTAATACATTAGAATTGAAATCATAACTTTTGCAAAAAAATTGTTTTGTCATGTTATCCCATTTTCACCAGGTATATGGGAATCATCATGACATCAATTTAAAACAAAATTGAAAAAAATTCACCGGTATTAATTGTTTAATTGGTAAAGTTTTTAAATAGTGTGCTATCTCCTGGTATTTTGGATTTTAAAACACAAAAATATTAATGATAATAGATACATTATCGTTTCAAATTGTTTCATTTCATGTATGTTATTCCCATACCTGAGAAAAAGGGCTAGCATGCAAAGCAATACTTCTGAGGCAGTTGTGATTCCAAAACTAATGCATTAGCTCTATGGGACTGACAATCCCTCTTAAACACATTGGAATTGGAAATTAACGCCTATACTGCCGTGGGCAGGTAAACTGCAGTAACTACAACAATGATTTGGGCCATTTTTGCTCTGAAATAATCAGTCTTTCAGTAAACTTTTTTACATGCTAGTGTTATTGCTTGCCTACAACAATGGTCCAAGTCATTTTTCTAGTTACTGCAGTTTACCTAACCCTTAATTATGCTTTGGAGAGTGTGTTTTTTCAACTTCACCCTTCATTAAGAATATATTAGGATATTTTTTGTATATTTTACATAATTTTGGATACCAGCATCCAAAATGATGACATACCTTTCATTGTTAAAATAAAACTTAATAACAAAAAATAGCCTAGACTATTTTAAACATTGGCGAAAAAATAAAAGCCAAATCTGCCAAAAAACTGTTTATTCTACAAGTCCGGAAGCACTATTTCTTTGATATTTCCCGAAACTTTTATGCAAAAAAAACCCCAGTGTAATTATTTAATATGTCATATACAAAACAACATTTTTGGTTGATGTCAAGAGTAATTTTTCTACTGAAAATGAGATAAAAGGGCCGTTTTATACATGAATTATTTTAATTGTTCATTCAACTGTTAGAAACTAAAAATCACTATATTTTAGGTGATATATTCTTTAGTTTTGATTGGGGTTTGGGTGAATTGACACCGCACTACAGCTATACGAGTACTATTCTTTTGGTTCTGAGGAAAATATGTACTTGACAGTAATGGACGACTCGATCGGGGAGGAGAGTGGTTTGTTTCTGAGAAAGAAGACAATGATTGAAGTAACTGTCATGTCACAGTAGGCGTGACTGTTTTAGTTTAGACAAACTAGCTACTGGCTGGTTTGTTACTACTAGCTACTAGCTACTGTGCGGTTTAAAATACGGCTGACTTGGAATGTGACGCCACTCTAGGCATGGTTATTCCAGTCGTCCTTTACATAATTTTATTTAAGAATCTAGAACTCACCCTGGTCTGAAACTTCTTTTTCCTGTCTGGCAGGAGGTATATCTTGATGTAGGGGTCCGAAGTACCAGAGAAGTCTTTGGCGGGCAGTTCGCGACCCTGCAGGACCTAAACAAGATGAATAAGTGTCACGTTAACAGGCCAAAAATATAAGGGAATATATTAATAATCCATATTTAAGAATCATATCATAAATTTTTCTAAGCATTGCCTGTCTGTTTTTGAAGGGTAGGTAGGTTGGTACATGTATTTTCCGGTTTGTGTGCTTGATCAGATATCCACTTATAAATTTTCGTCAAGTAAGACAGACACATACCGACTTTTTACTGAAACAGAGAGAGAGAAAGTATACTCAGGGCGAAGACGGGAATCGAACCAGAACCCGGTGTTCAGACTGTTAGCGTAATGGGCTGCGATCAAACCCACTGGGCTAACCGGGCCTCCTGTGAAGGGTATTGAGGGGACTAAGGCACTTCCGTTTATGAGCATTTTGTAAATCCAAATACCTGAAATGATGCTTCAGCCCTCACACCGACGCCGAAAAGTTCATTGCCACCTCATGCAGTACGGCAGAGGGTAGCACTACTACTACGCTCTCTTTTTCGGGTCTACTACTTAGGTTCCCTCGTTCGAGAGCAACGTAATAGAGGGCAGCACTACCGACCGTAGGTGTATCCTTCTAACATTAGAGACAGAGGCCAAGCAGAGGTTTATAGAATCGGCTTGTCATCTCCAGAGGTATTCATTTGGCATGGGAATATGGGGGACTTTGTGATCACGACGAACTTTAACATGCACCACCGTAGGGTACAGTCCCTGGACAAATTATTAGACGCACTGTATTTTTTTAGTATTGATGAAAACATACCAAAGAATGCCATATCCTTAAAAAAGATGTCGATATATGTATAAGTATAGCAGATAGTATTTTCTCTTCAATAGCTTAAGTTTAGGAACACAAATGTCCTTCTAAAGGTATTTTGTTCATCATTGGTTGATACATGAAATCTTGCAATGCGTCTAATAATTTGTCCAGGGACTGTACACGGTTTCTATGCATTAGTGAAGATTGAATTGTAAAATGAAAGTGCATTAATTAGACTGTAAAATAAAACATAACAAAATAATAAGTCAAGACTATTTCAATAATCGGCAAAAAATCGAATCGCCCATTTTGCCAACATATTGTTTATTTTAAGAGTTCGAAAGCAATATTCTTTTATGAAAACGAACCTTTTTTGTTAGACAACAAAAATAGAAGTATTTTAGCTACTATTTATATTAACAGCATTCTATTATTTTCGGATAATAATCTTAACACTATCACGAAACAACTTTAAATAACTTTTAAGAAAATTAATTATACATTAATGGACGCCTTTCATTGTAAAGATATAACTGAATATAAAAGTCTAAATGGTGGTGAAAAATAGAACTGTCTAGAGTAATAGGAAAATAACTTTAATTGTTAAAATAAAACCTAATAGCATGAAATAGTCTAGACTATTTTAAACATTGGCGAAAAAATGAAGGCCAAATATCCCAAAAAACAGTTTATTCTACAAGTCCGGAAGCCCCGTTTCTTTCATATTTCCGGAAACTTTTGTGCAAAATAAGAAAAACACTATAAATATTATAAGCTACTTATTCTAAAAATTAAGGAAGAAACCGAATAAAAAATAATCGTTAGCAAAAAATAGAATTGTTTAGCTCAAGTGTAAATGAATGCCTTTTACATGGCAAAAAAAAAATGCAAAAAAAAATCAAAAACTTTAAACCTTGGCGAAAAATAGAATAGCCAATTCTGACAACACTCTGTTTATTCTAAGAGTCCGGAAGGACCGTTGTTTTATTGCAGTGAGAAACCTTTCTTTGCTACCTTTTTTCCAATCTCTGTCTATTCGGTGAAAAATAAATTCTCTTATAAACTCCCTAAGTGAACGTGCTCAGCTTTACCATGGGCAGTTTGAAAATAATGAAAGAGTGAATGTTTCTAAATAGCCGTTGTTGGCTGCTTATGTTATTAATATTTTAAAAACATTGTTCATTCTCAAACGTTGAGTGGAAGAAACAAAAAAATAGGCATCATACACAAATAGAATGATAAATATTATAAAAATACACACACACATACATAAGAAAATGGAGAAAAAAATTGTATGGTTTGGTTTTGAATGTTCTCGGCTATAGATTTAGCTATAGATTTTAATTGCGAGTTCCTAGTACCTGTTGGGAATCGTAATAAGATTTTAAAGAAAATCGCGCAAGTGCAAGGGGTAGCAATGGAACTTTTTTTAGTTTTAAATGTATTGCTAAAAAAAAGAAAATAGCTTTGGACCTCAACGACAAATAAAGCTCTTACATCAACTTACGACTTTTGTAATTGAAAGACGTGTGGTGTTTTACATTTCTGGATTTTTGCCAGCACAAATTCGATTTAGGATCGCTAGGCTCGAACACAGAATGTATAATCTACCAGGTGAACACCTATAAAAACTTGACCAAGGGGCCCCAATATAGAATATGCTTCTGTTATAAAGTTAAAGAATATGATAAAACTCAGTTTGATTATTTCTTTTACATCTATCCCTGTTTGTTGTTTGCACTGGCCGGCAGCCAAGGCGGGTGTGTTGTCCGAAATCGTAAGCTACTTAAAAGGAGCTATTTGTATTTTCCAAAAACGGTTTGTTTAGGCAAACACCATTCCGTGTTTGGAGAGGCTATTTATAGGTAGTTATTTTCTATTCTAAGTGATTTATTACCTATTTCTGGTACATACTTGAGTTCTTTTAATTTAAATATAGCGGGTTATTACCATGCGGTCTTCTGTAGTTATTAACAATGAAATCAAATAATGCATGAATATGTCTGCAGAAATTTTTTATACGTTCTTCGATCCTTGAAAGTTTAAAATAAAAATTTCATTTTTGGTCCGTGAAACTGAAAAAATTAAATAACGTACAAGTGGTGTGTGGAAATAATTTCTTTTAAAAGTATGTTACTGGAAGAGAATATTTATTCATTGATTAAAAAAATATGTAGTCAATTATTTCGACTTTTGCAAAAACAAAATGATTTAATTAGTAGAAATAGGCGTAATTATACTGAAATGAGAGTCAGATTCAAAATAATAATTATAATTTCTTTCTGTATGTGGTAGTACAACAAGTTTAGTCCTAAACCTGTAAACTAATGGTGACTGGTGCAATTTAAAGTCCGTCTTGATCACAAAACCCTCCAAGTTCCTATACCAAATTAATACCTCTGAGGTGAGAAGGCAATTCTGGGATCCTCAGTTTGTCCTCTGTCTTTAAAATAAGAAGGATTACTAGACTAGAACGAAATAGCGTGGTAGTAGTGCTGCCCTCTACTGTGCCCGCATCCTACAGCCTCATCACAAAACTGTTGCCACTGCAAAAATTGCTTTAAGTATTAGTAAGCACCCATATTACCTTACAGACCGATAGAACTTAGGACGCTATAGTTTCATTATCACCAAAGGTCGTCATGACTGTACCTCCGTCATCAAACCACAATTAAGTGACTCTAACTTACCCTGACAACCCTCGACATATGATCATATCTCAGCGTTAAGGTGAGCTTCCCGCACGAGGCCCCCTGCTCCGCTCCTAACAGGTCTCTACCCACTTTCCGAAATTGGTACGAATATTTTGTTGTAAAATTATTTATTGAAAATTAAAAAAAAATATTCGAACCCATTTCAAAAAGTGGGGTTATGGTGTCCTGTAAGTCAGCTACATTTTTCATACAAAACAAAACCTTTTGTAAAAATATTCAATACAGCCGGAAAAAAGCGCGCGTATTAGAAAATAATTTTTTCTATTTCATTAACACAGAGGCACTTTGGTTTGGAGGCCCGCGGTCATTCTTGCAAATCCCTCCTTACACCAAGATTGTCATGACTCTACCTCCGCCTTCAAACCACTATCAAGTGTGTGACTCCATTCTTACCCTTACAACCAGTCCCTCCACATCATGGTCATATCTCAGCGTGAAGGTGAGTTTCCCACATGATGCACCCTGCTCCGCTCCATCTCCGAGAAGCTCCGCTCCGCTGTCCGCCGACCACTGACGCATCATCTCGGGTTGGTACAACTCGGGTCGAATGCTGCCTATAGCGTGGCTCTCTCGTTGGGGGATGTTGCACACTAAGGCGGAGAAGAAAGGTTTCTTTGTTAGGAAATTGAAATGTGATCTTTATGAAATGTTGCAATGCAAAAATGAAACAATGAACAAACAGGGGACAGAGCATGAACAGGGGACAGAGCATGGGTGTTTCTGTTTGTGGTCAATCATAAGATTAAAAGCAACAACTGTTCCAGACAACCAGGAACGAAAAAAAAGGGGAAACATTTGAAAGAATTCGACAATCCAAGAATGAACAAGGAATTCAATATAATCTCCAAGCTCAATAAAAGTAGGAGTTCGGTCGAATGTTTTCCATCTTTTCGTTGCTGGGAGTTGGGGTAGTTGTGGTTTATGATCTTATGATTTACCCCAAACAGAAAGTCTGTTCATGCACTGTCTCTTTGACGAATGGACATGAACAGGGTGATAGTTTTGATTTCTATTGTTTCATTTTTACGTTACATATATATTTCATGTGATTTGCAGCTTTAGCGCAGTCATTGAATTACATTATGTTTCTTACCTGCTCTTTTTGCCTTTTCATTTTTGGTGTTTATGAAATGGTGATATTCGTAATGAAATGATATCATTAGTCATCAAGTGGTAAGCTATTAATTTATCATGCTATTTACGAATCAAAAAGTGTAGTTGCTGCCCATCCCGTTGCTAAATAAGCCCCAGGCACTCCACAATGTGGGATGGTGAAGCTTGCTCAGAGTAGCACTTGGTTCATGTGTCGAAAGTTCTCAAACCATCTAAGAAGGTCATAGTTCTGAGGTACCCACTGAACCTGGCGCGCAGCCAGGGAGGGGGATCGGGGGGCTCGAGCCCCCCTGACTGTGACAAAGTGTCCTTTCGTCCCAATTCATTCGCCCAAATTTGTGTAATTTTAAAAACTGACATCCTCAAAAATGTATTTTAATGCAAAAAAGCCAATTTGCACAATATTCTTGAAAAACGGAACCAAAAACGTTGCTCATAATCACTTTTCAAAATAAATTATTTGATACGGATTGCCATGCAAACGACTGATTAAACGGACGACAGCTTTAAAAAGTTGCTTTTGCCTGTTTCTAGGTTTCTGCCAACTGAAGTCTCTAGAACTTATTCAGGCTGTAGAACTAGTGAAAGATTTTAAACGTGTTTCTTAGACATATGCGAAAAGGCATTAGAACACTTTTCATCTATCTTTAAAAAGGCAGAAGCCCTTAGTTTAAAACACGATTTTGAAATCAATGTTCTCCGAATGGCCAAACGGCAAAAATTTAAGGAAACCCAATCTCCTGAAACTGCCGAATCATATTACAGAATATCTTTATTTATTCAGTACATTGACCAAATAATAAGGTTTGAAGGTAGTATGGCTACTTCATCAAAAAATTTCAGTATTTACTTCCATATTACTGTAATAAGGCTACTTTTGATCATATAAGTGGGGCTGTGAAATTTTATTCGATTTAATTAATTATTATGAGTGAAGTTGATCTTTGGAAAAAAGTGGGAAAGAATTGACGAATCTCAAAAGTCAACATCAGCGATTGAAACTGAGTGTTCCTGGTATCATATCCATTTCTATTTTGAAGCCCACAAAATAAATCACTTTCAGGCAAACAATTATATGTATTTATTTTGAATCATTAGCTATCGTTAAATAATAATAGAAATAAAAAGAAGAAACTGTTTATCTTTTATAAATTATATAATTTGAAACTTGAAACATGCTTTTGAATTTAAATGTACCTTTTGGACGAGGGTTTATTTTTAACAATTAACGGAAATGGCAACGTGTAAAAAATTAGTAATTTTCCTTCATACCAAAGCTTTTGGAATTCATTCGATTTTAGATAGATGAAAGAATTTTTGTGCCATATTCAGAATTCCAGTAATTTCAGTATCATTTGGGAATTTTTATCAGCCACTCACTGTCTTAAGCGTTTTTCCCAGCAGTCTAGTTTGTTAAACATGATTGTAAATTTAATATATTTAAAGGCATTTCAAAAATAGCATTTTGGAAGATTAACATTTCAAATATTTCCCTAGACCCCCACACAAGGAATTCTGTAAAAGTGCCCTTCTGAAGTTCAGCCCCCTCCTTGAAAAAATCCTGGCTGCACGCCTGCACTGAACAAAAAGTGTTATTTATTGGTAATAAATTTTAGCTCATTATTCGTAAAGTAAGTGTAAGTAACAAAGCGAGTAACAAAAGAGTTAGTAATATTCATCGTTTTAATCATAAAGTGTCGTTTGCATCAAAATATTTTGATTATAATATCGTGTTATTTGAATAATTTTTTTTTAAGAATCATAAAGTTTTATTTCTTCATAATGAAGTTTTATATTTTATTAATCTTTACTAATTAGTATTTGTTTTATCATCAATAGTTAATCTTCATAAATTGTTACTATTTTTTTTTATCAAATACTGATCTTTATTACCTAATGATGATGTTTTAATTAACAAATGTTACCCTAAATTGTATCAATAACAAATGTTAACTTATTATTTTGTTCTCAATTAAAAAATTTATAATAAAATCTAATACAAGAATAATTTCGCTACATGTGTTTTACTAAACAGATTTTTTTAATAATCTTCTTTTGGGAAAAACCTCTAATGATACTCTATACGATTTTGTTTTTTAATTATTTTCACCATTCCTTAAAAATTCTATTTCTGTTACGCGAAACTCCTTAATGAGCTACAGAGAGATTCTCTATTTCTACAATTTTTAGATCTATATATAGCTTCATTTAGTTGACTTTGTAATTTAGCTTCATTTCATGATTACGTAAGCTCAAAGCTATTTTGTTGCTGAACTAATCCCATGTTACGTAGCTTAAATTAGCTATGTATGTTTAAAATGTTGATTTTGGTTATTATTCTGGCTTTAAAACTTGAAATATCAAGGTATCACGATATTTCTCAATTTGCATGCTGTTTACCATATTTATTTATGTATATATATGCTTATTCTCAAAACAAGTAACCCTTGTTAGGATAAAAAAAAGTTTGATCTTCGTATATTTATTAGGCTGATAGAAATAGGGTATTTTTAAGTAACAGCAATGAAATTTTTTAAAAAGAAACTACATTTTTAAATAAAAATAACACTTTCAAAGATCACTGTTTTAGTATCGTGCGTAAATAGATTTTATCAAGCAAATGTAAAGGAATTAAACTTTTCCGAAAGAATATTAATAAGTAGAAACATAGGTTGATTTATTCAGTGAAATTTCGTAGAATTTACGTGTTTGATATTTATATTCTGTAAATGAATTTCCATCCATGTATCTGTTTGTTCAATAGGTTTTGTTTACTTAGTAATAAATGAATTCGTATTTTTTACCATTAAACCCACGTTACAGATTCAATCCAGATAGATAAACAGCGCATTTCGCAACAGTTCTTTTTAAGAGATTTTCTTCGCTTTCTATTTCGAGATTAAATTTACCAGAAAACATCCGATTGTATCCTGGTGTTTTTCTTCTCCGAAGGCAATAGCGCGATCCAATGTTCTGTGTAAAAATTCGAAATCCTTATTTTATTAGGCGTACAACGTCGAATAAAGGAAGTGAGGCAATTTTACGAAAAGCAGAAATGTAGAACGACTGGTAGTTTGGATGTCGCCAAGTCGCTAAGGAAAGAAAAGTTTGCGAGGTTTTTAAGGTTTAATTTAGAGTAAGACCTGGTGCATTCAAAGTAAAACTTTCAGAGTAAGACACATTAAGTTAATATGCCAATAGGGTTTTACGTTAGTTTATTGTTATTTGTTAGTTTGCATTTCCGTATCAAGGGAGCACAATCCAGTTGGAAGAACGTCTGAAACAGTTTTTTTGTCGATGAACATGTATGAAAAACAACTTCAATATATATCGCTGCAAACTGTTTCGTTCAAAATCCTAACAGATTTGCTTAAATCTCTCTAACGTTCGTTGAAATGACTTAACGTTAAAGTCATAAAAATGACACCTTAATTTTTCGTCTAAGACATCGTCAATCATGTTACCAAATAGACATCACATTTATTTCATCTGAAAGACGAAATTTTAAAGGACTTTTTTGATTACGATTACAGTGGTGGTCAGAATTATAAGGGCAATGGAAAAATTGTTAGATCTTTTCTACAAATCACGGTTGAATTATGCAAATTTTATGTCTGTTAGCCAATAGTAAACTAAGCATTTTAAATAAGATTTTCTGCAAATATACATAAAATTCATAATTTTAAAATGCGTTATTAATTTTAACATAGAGCGAAGTTGGACAAAATTATAAGGAAAATTGCATTTCTGTAAGTCGAAAGCATATTACATAAAACTATCAAAGTTTCTGCTTTGTACGCGTCACTCCACGGTGTTATAAAGATTTTGCGAGGTTTGAAAACTTCATTACACTTATCTTCGACCATGCCACTAGGTACGAAGCTTTCGGTGTTTGAAAAAGGAAAATTAATCGCTTATAAAAATTCTGGACTTATACTGGACGTGAAATAGCATTGAAATTGAATAGATCAAAGACTGTAATATATAATTTTTTGAAAAATCCTGGAAATTATGGAAAACGAAAACACCCAGGTTGGCCATCTTCTGTGTCTTCGGGAGATAAAAGACGAATTATAAGTAGAGCTTGCTCCAAAAAGCAAACATCGATGGAAATAAAGCGTGAACTGGACTTGAGCTACAGTGCTCGAACCGTTCGTGCATTTAGTCAACTGCACTGGGTGAGAATCTCCGCTGCACGGGTGTTAGTTTAACCAGTTCTTTTTAGAAAACTGTTATTTTACAATCCAATTTTCAGAATTTCTTGTTACGTTAAAAATGTGCGGTGCCGTTTTTCTTAATGTTTTGTTTTATTTGATCTTTGAAACTTTGAGGAAGAAGAAAAAAGAAAATAGCCAAATTCTGAATTTTTTGTTCGGGTGGGTTAAGCGGCATTTCTCCTAAAGTGATTTCACGTTAAGAGTTCATTTAGCATTAGCTCAAAGCTTTATAGGCCAGGGAGTTCAAGTTCAGTTCAACTTCAGCGAAATTTCGTGTTAAGCGAGTTCGCGTTAACGGGGTTCGAATGTTATTGGTTGAAGAAATTAGGGCAAATGCTCTTCTAGTCAGGATTTAAAAATTGCTTCAATACTTTATTTCGTCATCTTAAAATGGAGCTTAAAAACATGTGGATACTGTTTAAGCGAAGAACGAATAAAAAGAACGAGCTGTTCGACTCCTCCCAGTGCATTTGATCATTTTATACTAACGGGAAGTGCAGTTGACTTGTGCCCACCGTTCGCCGTGTTTTACAAAATGCCTAACAGGTTCGATACGGAAAACTGAAGTCATGGCCCCGCCCCCTCTTACAAAAACCCAAAAGAGACTGAGGACAGCGTTTGCTCAAAAGTACATTTCTATGTGTGACAAATGGAATGATGTTGTCTTTTCTGATGAAAAGAAGTTTAACCTAGACGGACCTGATGGGTTTAAGTATTTTTGGTATGATCTTCGCAAAGAAATAGAAATATTTTCAAAGCGTTCATATGGTGGCGGCTCAGTAATGGTCTGGGCAGGTTACGCTGCCTCTGGAACTACAGAAATAGTATTTTTCAAAGGAAAATGAACTCAAATAGTTATGTTGATAAGCTGGGTGACAATGTTTTGCCAGAAGCACCGTTGATAACCAGTGGTGACTATTTATTCCAGCAGGACAATGCATCAATGCATGTGTCTGCAGATGCAAAATCATGGTTTGAAGCTAATCCCGTTAGTTTTTTAATGGGTTTTACGGATCTTGAAAGCACGATCACCAGCACAAATTTTATCCATCATTGGGCTGTAGCATGCTTCGCAACTCATGTATACCAAAATGTCCTCAAAGTAGAGACAGGTTACTTGGCTTTTACACTATTGCATTCTTTGTTAGTTAAACAACTGATAGGAACTTGCAACGGCTTTCAATAGGCATGTTTCGGGTGGGCTTAGCATTTTCAAAATTCGAATTTGTAAACAACTATCATGAAATAAATTAAAAAAAATACATAACTTTTTTGAAAAAAATTTCGGATTTCGGAGGGGGCTGCAGCAATGCAACTACGCTCTTGCTTATTTCAGAATTATTTCGAAAAAATAAAATCAGTGTCATTTATTTAAAATCCTAAAAAATTCCGTTACGGCAGAGTTTCGCCAAACATTGACTTCCAACAATTCAAAACTTATCCTCAATGCCTGCCACAAAGCTGATTAACGCATGGAGTTAAGAAGAAAATGGAGTTGCTTAGCGTAAAAAAAAGTGAAGCCGTCAGAAAGTCGCCAAGCAGCCCTAGTAAACCCAAACAAACCGCTCACTCAATGTTAGTTCTTGCTAAAACACATAATTTTATTCCTTAAAAAGCGTTAATTAAACATCAAAAACTGACTTTTTTGCGCAGTTGTAGACTGTAGCACGAGATATGAATTTACACAAGATGACAGTAATTCCCTTCAAATGTAAGAAAAATACTTTGGAATTATAGTTTTATTAAAGAGTCAGAAATCGCCAAGCCTAGATCGTAAGCCTAGAATAGCCACTGTAGAATAACACCAAATAGTTCGCAGAGAGCGTTTGTTTGGGCTTACTAAAAATCGATCCAAGGCTTCACTTGGCAACTCGATTTTTGTATTATTGCACGGCAGCATCGTCATCTTCTTCTTAACTCTATGTAATAACGAGAGTGGAATGCCAGATAAGGTTTCCACAAAGCAACGTAACACTGGACCTTCCGGAAGTGTCACTCCAAGGTCTGAAGATTATAGCCAGGGGCGGAATCTAATATCCGCCTCTGAAACGCCACTTCCGAAGCGTGTTCCGTTCATTTTGGAATGTCTGAGGTCCTACAAGTGTGAAATCAAACGCAGATTTGATGTGTCACAGTGACAGTTAGCTTTGAGAGGTGTGATTTGAGTGTTTTGTTTACACTAATTAGTGCTGATAATAATGCTATCGGAAATTATGCGCTGTGTTTGAAAGACAGTGTATTCCAGGTGGTTTACTTTTGAATCGGATTATTTGAGGACTTTAGTATGGTTGGTTAGAGTAACTAAGATGTGTTAAAATGGGATTTCATGGAGTTAAATATTTGGTTTGTTATGCATATCAAAATTATTAAGGAACATAAGTATAACAAAATATTATTCATAAAAATTCATACAACAGAAATATAAACACTTTTAATGCATTTTAAGATGGTCATTAAACGTCGTTATCTAAACACCATTACACATACACTTTATGCGTCTTGTGAAAAATTGCATTATAGTAGTCGTTATAAAGGCACATTTCTAGAATTATAACTCAATGTGCACTTTTACCAATTGCTCTATCCCAATCGGACAAAATGACAATACGCATAAAAACGTCTAAGTAATATGTTTATTACAATATTAAAGTATTATTATTGATGACTAGAAGGTGCTATTGATCCAAATTTAAGTCTAAAGGCATACAGGGACAGAGTCCGCGGGACTTACCTTTTTTCTTCTCCTTGATTAGCGTTTACATGCACGTAGGCACGGTGAAAAAAATGTACCAATCAAGGAGGAAAAAATGTAATTTCCGCGTGAAGACCTAGCTAAACTATCTCAATAGCTGTCCAAGCAGCACAGATCATTAACTTGCCGTTAATTGTCTCTACTAATTGCAAGTATTGTTACTTGTTCTTGTTCGACCGAAAATCTCTCATTGATGACAAATGGTGTACAAACGGTTTGTTGTTATCCCAAACAACTCTAAAACTCAGTATTTGGTAGACCCAGCGCATGACAATAATCCTTGCCTACTTATAAGAAAGATTGTCAATCAGTACCGTTGTCAAACTAAAGCCAATGCGTTTGATTTTAACAAATTCGTTGGTTTCTGTCGAGCATATAACAAATCTTAATTATTAATTTAATAATATTGGAATACCTTCAAAGGGTACATCAGATAAGTCGAGTCTGTGTGACAGCTGTCTTTGGAATGTCTGGTGGCGGGTGGGGACAGTGGGCAGAGTGGTCTGTCGAAGAGGTGCCACTTTCCTGTTCTCTGGTGTCCACTCATGAGCGACTTCTTCCTTGATGTCTGGAAGGCTGGTGCTGATCTTTACCGAAGCAGTTGTACTGCCTAAAACCAAAGACAAATTTGTTTTAATTGTCTTTCGCTATGCAAATCCAGACGTTTCATAAGACTTACATTTTACAAAATTCGGACCCGTATTTCTAAAGATACAACCATATTTCTGACAAATCTTAAGAACAACCAAACTGAAGAATAAAAGATTACCCTCCAGTTGGTGAAGGCAACGTATCTAGTACTCTTCAATGGATGGCAGCGTAGCTCAGTGGGCAGCAAGTGATGAAGGAATTATGCAGATGTCTCCCTCAATGGTTCCTGGAGGCACTCCACGTTCCCTTCTGCTGGCGATGTAAGTAGCTGCTTCCTTCAGGATGTTTGCGAACCACGAATGACTCATCATTGCCAACATAATTTCTAATACCTCACATTCTTTATTAGAGGTCAACTCGAATTCCCACTACCTTGTACGGTAAGGCTATCCACCAGTTAGTGGAGCTCTTTGTCATTATTTTTCGACTTTATCTACCGCAAACTTGAATACCTTACTAGAATATGAGTCAAATTTTACAAAATTCTGACTAGTATATTTTAAATATGCCAACTTTACTAAAGCCCAACTTCAACTACAACCAAATTGTAGAATAAAAAGTTTCCTCAATAGACAGATGGCAGCCGCAGCTCTGTATGCTGCAGGTGATATGATGCAGACGCAGACCCCTCAGGGGTCCTCTACGTCCTTTCTGCTGCGGGGGGGTTTTCATGGGGGGGGGGGGGAACATGCATTTAATTCAGTGCAATTTGAAACACAACCAGCATGTATTATATAAGTTTATCTACAGTTGATGACGCCTTTGTCCTTACTTTTCAATACACAAATACATTACGAGCGTACGGGTCAAATTTTACAATATAGCGCCCAACATTTCTTATTTTACACCCTACTACTTATCTTTAATCACAACCAACTACATTACAGTACAGAATTCTACCCGCCAGTGGTCGAAGCCAAAGTATTATCTTCCACCACAGCCGAATCCTCATTTTCCTCAATAGACGGCAACCGCAGCTCTATGTGCTGCAGGTGATGGGAGGCAGCTGCGGTCGCACCCTTAGGAGTTCTTGGGGGTCTTCTACGTCCCCTCTGTGCTGAGGGGGGTAGCTGCTTTCTGCAGGGAGTTTCCTTGGGGGACGAATGCCCCATCATTGCGAACAGTTCTCGTATATCTCGTTAATTATTAGAGCTCAACTTGAATTACCACCACCCTGTAGATTAAGGCTACCCACCAGTTAGTGAAGCTCTTTGTCAGTATTTCATTGTTTTTCTCTAAGAGAAATCTTAATACCCGAATACGGGTTATATTTTACGAAATTCAGACTAGTATTTTCAAATATACAAGCATATTAAAGTCCAATTTCAATTGTAAACGCAAGTAGATAATTTAACTCACCAGTCGGCGAAGCCAACCCGTCATCTTCCACCACAGCCGAATATACAACCACATTAAAGTCCAACTTAAATTTCAATAAAACTGTAGAGTAAAAGACTATCCATCGTTGTCGATGAGTTAAGCGTGAGGTCTTTTACGCCCCCCCCCCTGCTGATGGGGTTTTCGTGGGGAACAAATGCCTTAATATTTAGATCAAATTCAATTACAACTCCGCTGTAGTATTAAATCCTACCCACAGTTGACGACGCCTTTGTCCTTATTTTTCTACCTTACGATTTCATGCGTCCACTTTTACAAAATAAAAACCAGCATTCCTTATTATACCACCCAACTACATCTATACAAACTTTAATTACAACCACACCTAGATAATTATACTCACCAGTTGGCGAAGCTAAAGCATCATCCTCCCCCACAGCCGAATCCTCTTTTTCTTCGATAGACGGCAACCGCAGCTCCGTGTGCTGCAGGTGATGGGGAGCAGCTGCAGTCGCCCCCCTCAGGGGTTCTTGGGGGTCTTCCACGTCCCCTTTGTGCTGCGGGGGATCGCTGCTTTCTGCGGGAGGCTTCGTGGGGGACGATGCCTGCAGCCGCTGTACCAACCACCGGTAGCTGAAGTAGGCCACGATGCCCAGTAGGACTAGGCTGAGGGTTAGACCTGCCGCTAAGAATGGAGGCAGAGAGAAGCCTCCGTTCGTTCCCTCGTCCACATCTGCAAAGAAGGATGGAAAATATAGCATAAATAAAAGATGTTAAATACATTAAAATTAATCATTTAACCTCTTCTCTCCAGAGGTACACATTAGGTGAACCTTTGTAGAATTCACTTCACTACTTCATTTTGCAATTTTTCGTAATTCTAACATTTCTTTTATAAACCAGAATAATCGAACTTCCCGAAAATACCAATACTAAAGCAGTTTATTTTTCAATTGTATTAAAAAAACGCTGAGTAAGAAGGTCAAGCAGATTTCGGAGGTCTTTAAAAACGTTTTTTACAACGTTAAATTTACGAAACATTTTGCATAAAAACAAATGTCAAAATGACTACTAATAGCAAGAAACTAATGATGCTAGTTTTCATAGCACAGCAAAAGTGTGTAGGGGAGAGTGGGGGCTAATGGGACGCAGGGCTAATGGGGCAAGGGGCAAAAGTCGGAGAAAAATATACTTTTTTACAAATATTTTTACCCTACAACATTGTAACAGTTAGACTTCACATTTTAACAACCAAATATTAGCCATTAAAAGCGCGTGTTGAAGTTTAGAGAAGAATTGTTGTTTTGGAGAATCCAAAGTAAGTTAAAAGTGTATCTATTTTTACACTTTTAAAGTATTAAATAAATCATTTTCACTAATTAAATTATAGTTTTAGGACGAAGACATATCATAGATTAAGATATTATATGTCAAATACTGTGGTGAAATGCACGTGGTTCTGTGTTGGATCATTTATAAATAATAGCACTGTGGGGTCTAATAGGACAGAAACTGTGGGGTCAAATGGGATACGAATAAACCTCGGTTTGTATGCTTCTCTTGAAGAATCTATACAAATCTTTAATTTCTTATTCAGTCAAATTGCCAAAAACTTTTTAAAACCTTAATTTCAAACTGTTTGAACTTTTTTCGTCGTATAATAAGTGAAAGTTCAAGTAGCTTTAATGATGACACATTTTCCCACATTTCCCTGAAATTTCATTAATTACATCTGAACAGAGCTTGGTGAAGATAAATGATTTGTTGTTGGTAAAATTTGCTACAGAGCAAACCATGTTTTATTACGTTGGATTGATTTCTGAAATAGATAGCGATGAAATCCGGGTAAACTATTTGAAGATAAAGACAGTCTTTTTAAATTTACGTAATTTGAAAAATATTACAAGTTTGAGATAAATTTTAGAAGATTTAGTTACAAAACTATCCTTTCCAGTGATTCAACAAAAATTATGGGAATATCTTCGATTTTGAGTATCAACTTTGATATTTTACCTTTCAATGGAAAATAATTGTTTTAAAAAAATAAATTTCCTTGTGTAAATGGTGTTTCTTTAAAATTTTATTTTTACGTCATTTTCAGATTCATTTTCCAATTTTTGAAACTTTAATTTAGGCAACATTTACCATGTCCCATTAGCCCTGCACCCAGGGCCGGATTACCAATTAGGCAAGGTAGGTTGTCGCCTACAGGCCCCGTACATTTTAGGGGCCCCGCAACTTCCAAGTCACAAGGGGCCCCCTCGGAATTTACGTTTTAGTTCCCGAAAAGAGATTTTTTTTGGAAGTTGGGAATTCCATCGCTCGAGTTGAAAAACAAACACAACACGTCAACACAGACCCTAAAAGGGGCCTCAGACTCACACCAACCTCACAACACGTGGTAATGCCCCAAGAGAAGTTAACGTTATCTGAAGGCAATAAAAATGGTCGGATACAATTACCACTGTCTTCTGCGAAATACGTTATAAGGGGCTATTTTTGCAGCTTTCACACCCCTCTCCTACAGGGTTGTGAAACAAACACAAAAGCTATAGATAAATAGCACCTAACTTGGCTACTTATTCGCTCTAAACTGGTCACATTAAGATATCTGTGATGTTGATTTTGCTAAATTTGAGTCCACTAAAAGAAATTTTGTATTTTTGAATCGAGTATCGAATTTTTGTTTCAACGTTCTAGTAGGAAGTAGGTGTTTTGGTTAAGATTTACTAACGTTTAGGTTTGTTAAATGAAAAAGCTCATTAGGAATTTTTTTTTTAAATATAACCATAAATACGCCTAATTTATAAGATGGTTTTTGAGAATTTCAAATTACCTGTTTTTAACTAAATTCCAACGCATTTACAATTTTTGCTCCAAAACAAACAAAAATTATTATTATTTTGCCACTTTTCCTTTTTTTTATTCTAAATAATTAAAAAGAAAAGAAATTTGGCATTAACATTGCAGAGATTTCAGACCATTTGTCTGTATCCCTCTTTCAAATTCCGTTCTCTCTAATTTGCGATATCATTTTTTTTCATTTGAAAGTTATGACAGCATGGGACCAATCTTTTCTCCTGCATGTCTGTATACGAAGGAGTAAACTGCTTTTTTCCCCCCAAAATGTGACAAAATCATATATTTTTTAAAAAATGTACTGCCCATTGCAAGCAACATTTATTTTATAAAAAATCATATTTTATAAGGTACATAGGTAAACAGTAATATAATCTGGTTTTCATAAGAAATTTTATTTTCCAAAAAAAACCCCCCACTTTCAGCTGAAAGTAATTTAACACCGCAAAATATAAGATAATATTTATAATGTGGTGTGTGTATGGAGGTGAGGGGTATAGGCTGTTGAAAAAAAATACTTTCCGTGAGTAGGGATGGTTGGGAATCGTCACCTTCACTTTCCATGAATAAAATCCGAATCCCCCACTTTTCTCACTAAGTTGAGCTCCCACTTATTTATCGTTAGGTGGAAGAACCATGCCTTTTGAAGAATTAAATAATTTTTTTAATTAAAAAAGTATGAAAAATATGGTAAAAAAAGAATTCACTCTAAAAATTTTTTAGTGGTTCTAAATTATGACGCCCGTCGCCAATAGCCCTCGTGTAGCTCAAATGTGACGAGTGACGATAATTCAAAGCAAACAAAACTAAAAAAAAATTATGAAATAAATTGATCCTAAATACTTCACGATTGCATTTGTAGATGTTTAAAAATTGAATTTAACTTTTTTTTAACAAACAAAGTTTTGAAAAAATTGTTATAATTTATTCAAAAGTTATAATTCCAATTTTTTCACCTTAAATTTTAGTAAAAAAGTTAAGGTTTTTCCCTCCTGTTTTTTACCATTTCATTCTGGATGCATAATGAATCTATTTTACAAATTTTACATTTTTAGAATAGAAAATAAAAAGTTCGAATTGAAAGGGTTAACAAAAGTACGCAAAGTGCCCCTCGAATATTTTTTAGCAGTGTAGTTGAGCTTTCGTTAAAGTATAAATTTCGCTTTAATATGCACTATTTTTATATTTTTATGGACAGTGTTTCGTGAGTAATTGTTTAAATTTGTGTTTAATTGCGTATATCTGTCAGAATTTAGATTTATTGGTATTGATAAATTAATTCCTATTTTACGAACATGATAGTATACTAAAATTTATGTAAAACAAATTAACAACAGTTACATAATTTAAAAATTTGGATTCTATTGATTTTAATTATGTGGCTTCTGATAAACACTGAAAAAAAAATTTGTAGCATTTCACCATGTCGTAAAGAGAGCGGGGGGGGGGGGGGCAAGGGGGCCCAGTCAAAATCAACTGCCTACAGGCCCCAACACTGCTTAATCCGGCCCTGTCTGCACCCTGTCCCATTAGACCCCACATATGGGGGCTAATGGGACATTTACATGTTTGTTTAAAATGCTCAGCAACTAAAATATGGTAATGTTTTATCATCTGTCGAGAGACTTTTTAAGTAAACGAATGTTCAGTTTATGATCTTGTAAAAGAATAAATTAAAATTCTTGTATTTTGCTGAAATACAGAGGTTAATAAAAGTTGTCCCATTAGCCCCCACTCTCCCCTATTTTTAATGCTCAAAACCTCAAATTCAATTAAATTGACCGGCCTTCAAGTGTTAAACCTTAAATAAGAATATATGAGTAGGATTTCTTTAGTGAGTGAAGAAGATAAAACAACCTTAATCAGTAATACCTCCATTAAAACTAAGTTAAAATAACGTAGAAAACTCACATAATACCCTCCAAACTTGATAATCCGATTGTAACAATCCAGATTTGTTAAATGGCTTAAATAATAATTCCATTTGTGTAGTTTAAACAAAGGCATGGAGCAGGTTGATGATACTGGTTAAAATTAGTTTTGTGAAAATTCACGGGAGCTAATCCTTATAAAATTCGAATTAACTTTATTTGGATTTACCTTTGCTAGCTGTTTAGAGTCTGGTTTGGCGCCTGTGCTACTTATTTTAGTGTGCACTAAATTTCTAACAACTGGTTTGTTTGAGAATGATACAATTTGATTTGACCTACATTTGACTGGAATATAATATTTAAAACTGATTTCGGGAATCTACGAAGATTCACACCAAAAGTGGTGTATACGTTGAAGTTTGAATTAAAGTTACAAAAGAAGTTTATTTTCAGGATCTCTTAATATAGTTATTTCTGTTGATATAAAAAATGACCAAATACATTTTTGAAATATAAGTATTTATATATTACATTTATGCAGCACAATCTACTTATTGTAAACACTTTAGCATTTTTTAAGTGTAGTGATAACAATAGTTATTTATGCAACTAGTGTGAAAAGTAAGGCTTTTTTAAACGAGTTGAATAAATTATTTCACGAGCGAGTGAAATAAATTCACGAGTTTAAAAATGGCTATTTTCAACGTGTTGTCATACACTATTTTTTATAATAACGTGCAAAAAAAGTATTTATTAAATTGGCATTTATTGATTGGCTATTAATTATTTTATTATCACTTTCAAATGATTTGAAGGTGATTATTTATATTAATGATTATTTTAAAATCACGTGCAAAAAGTATTTCTGAGATTGGCATTGGAAATAAGACGCCAAATAAAGAATCACGTTCAAATAAAGAATTTTACACCAATCACAAAGCCGCAGAATAAAATATCACGCTCAAATAAAGAATTTTACACCAATCAGATGCTCTTATTTTCTTTGTCGCACTAGTGCGTAAAAGTAACTTTGAAACACGATTTCGTTAAAAGCATCACTTTTGCCACGATTATTGATTTGAAAAAGTTAGTTTTTTTGCACTATATTATAAAAAACTAATATTTAAACAAATAATGCAAGGCATTAAAAAATGTACAATTCGCTAACAAAGAGAAAATATTGTCGTTGCAAAAAGATTAATTTTTAGTAGAGTTATGTGAAGATTTACGATTCTGTTGTACTTCTATTGTGGAAATGGTGTCGGAACCTAAAGAATTGCACCATAGATAGGTGGATAGATTTAATAGATATCTAAATTTTCGTAATTTGTCGGTTTTAATTAATAAGTCACCTATGATCCAGTTAATTCAGTCTTCCACATAGAGTGAGGTAAACAGAGTTTCTCCATGAGGAGCCAGTTTATTTCGAAAAGTATATTAAAAAGTACCAATAAATTTCATGTGCCAGGTGAGAAGTACCAATATATTTAGACAAACTTTTGGCATTTTTAAGGGCTATTGCTTAGCAAAAAATAGAACTTGCATTCATTGTTTAGTGAAAGAATAGGTCACATTGGAAATAGATGCTTTACCAAATTAAATTGCATGACTATTAATTATCATTGTCAATAAAAAAAATTCATCATTTTCCCAATTATATGTAAGCACCTCCACCATCAAAGGTTTGATTTAGCGAAGCAAGTAGTGGTACTTTTGGTTATTAATGCAAATAACAAACTCATAACTAAAAATGTATAGATTTTTTTAAATGTTAGACTTTGCAAAACCGTAGGACCATAAAACAAAAATATTTGCTAGCTGTTTTTTTTAAACTTGCACAATACTATTATTATTTTATTTATTTCTTACCTATAATTTTTTTTTAGCACAAATTAACTTATTATGCTATTTAATGCACTTTGCAGAAAAATATGCAATGTTTTAAAAGTACCTAGTCATAATTTTGTGAAATGCACTGTATAAAACTCATATATTTAAACAAACCACTCTTTTATAGTAGTTTTCTCTCATTTCAACGACAAAAATATAAAAAAATAATAACGAAAATATTCAAACTACTCATTTTAAAATAATCCATACTTCGATAACACCCAACATTTTGCCAAATTTTCTGTATTGCAATAATCGAGCCAATTGCAAATTAAAATTTTTTTGGTAGTCCTTAGGGGCCTATGCCCCCCCCACCCCCCATCAATAGCCTCGCGTCCCGGGGAAGCAGGTAACCAAGGTAACGTGGATCCCTATGACGTCATCGTTGCTATGGTTACCAAGCGGGATCCCACTACTAGCACGCCATACTCGTAAAAATCGCACACAACAAACAGGGGGTAGCTATATAGTTCCCTCCCCCCCTTTACTAGGGGTGGCTGACTTGCGTATATGGAAGTCGCCAAGTATAGTGAATTATCGCCAAAAATGTATGCATTTGATGATGAGGGGTTTGGAAAACACAATTTTTTTGATAATAATTAGTTTTTATTTAATGACCAGTTGTAATTGCAATTGAATGAATTTTTGCATGCAAACTTAGTTTCGAAATTGCATGTCTGAAAAAAAAAATTATGTAATACTTGTCGATTAAAAAAAAAGTCAAAAGCATGTTCTGAAAAATTGTTTCGGTTATAATTTAAAAAAAATACTGTTACACTGCTTTACTGTTGAATATTTTGTTATGAAACATTGCGTTTGAAAGAATAGCTGAATTAAAACTTTGTTCAAAGCTACTTTTATCACCGCATCCAGCTTTTAAAAAACCAAAAGATTTGATATCCATTTCCAAAATGATTTTTTTTTATTTTGTACGCATAACTTAACGTTAATAATAATTATAAACCTTTGGAAGGAAAATGCTAAAAATACTTTAGGATTTATTAGGCTTATTTTAGTTGATTTGTGAGGTAATCAGCATAAGTGGTAATGCACCTCCCTGTCAAAACTGCTACTACTAATTTTTCAGCTTTCATTATTTAAATATAACTGGGTTGTAGGAAAAAATCTACCACAAATATATATTAAGCTAAAACGTTGTGGAAACCTTTCGAACTGTGGTGGATATAACGTATGGTAAACCTTATACAATGATTAACATCTTAAAAAATAATATTGCTTAAACTTTAGGATGTATTTTTATTTTTACAACTAAGATACACTGTAATTGTTTTAGAATTTCTATAGTTATTTTATTAGTAGAAGTATTTAAACTAATATTTGCTTTTTTCGTAATTAAATAATGTAACAGTTTATTTATATAAAACTGATTCATAATATATAACAAACATTCAATATACAACAAGTTTGTTTTACTACTACTGAAATTGGTGACTAGTGCTCTTTTAATTTTTTTTAAAGCATTGTTTAATCAAACTCAAGTTTCCCATTAGAAGATTTAAAACTAAAGATGCCCAGAGAAACTATTATATTTCAAAACCATCAAAACTTCTATGAATATCCTTTCATTTTTGACTTTTGACAATCTTGAATTCAATTTGACAAAGTCGCCAATAATCGGACCGGGTCCTATATCTTATTTATAATTGAAGAGCTCAGTGGAAAAACTTGCTAAGATACAAAAAGGTGAAAACGAGCTTTAAAGTTTTTAGTTTGCACTTAATTCAGTTAAAAACGGAACTTTTTACGGTAAAAAATATAATTAACTTTTAAGTTTATGAAAAAGGGGAAACTTTTTATCTTTAACCCTTTCAGTCCCAATGACAATTTGGCATGATCATTTTCGAATTTTTTTTCTGATCGTCTATAGCCATTTATGATATCAAAAAGCACATCATTCGATTCTTCAAACTTTTTTCTATAAGAAAATATTTTTTATTAATCCCAATAGATGTCAGCCCTATTATTTTTTTAAATTATGATCAGAAACATGATGATGCCAAAAGGCATCACTGGGACTGAAAGGGTTAAAGGATGGAACAATATGTTCATTGACACAAAAATGTCATTTTTTTCAAAAATTCCACTTAGCGCGTTCTTCTACTAAGCTCTTCAATTCAGGTAATAATATTTTTGCAAGTTCTCTCTTCAATAACGTATCCGTACTTTTAAAGAAATGTAACTACCACCTAACTACTACCTCACCTAACTACTTAAAATGGCATCGTAGTGTAACAGGTGGCTCAACACACACAAACCACCTGTTACCAAAAGTCAAGCAAAACCATCTGTGGAGACGTTGATATGCGAAATATCATATTTGTTCTCTGTCATAGTACAAATGTCCTTTCGGTTTTATAAAGGACTTAAAAGTGGGTAGTGTGTTATGTTACAGGAGTGCAGAATTCAATAAAAGATAGATCAAGTGCAGAATTTATGCAACAGTGATCTATGCAATTGAAATTAGTAATATAAAAATATCTTTTCATTAGAGATACTAGGCCAGATATAGCAACCTCCAAACGGTAAACATGCTTTACTACGTAAACAAGATAAAAGAAAAGTATGACTTCCATTCTATTGCGATACAAGCCCGGGCGCAGCTAACTCAATTAATGGATATCAAAAAGTTCTTTTAGGGAATGAGGAAGAGCAAAATATGATATCATGCAGCCAGTGATTATTCATTCTTTCTCATATCTATTAGCTCTTAATTTATATTCCCAATTATATTCTCAATTTAAGTCAGTCTATATTGTACTAATTTTCTTGTGTTTCAATGATTGTAGGGATTAACAAAATAAAAAATATACATCTAATCCCAATCTATTGATTAAAATTTCATGATGGTATGCCAGTGTAAATATTTCTCCAGTACGATATATATTTATATGATAAAAAAACTGTTTTCCTCCATATAAATTCCCATTTTTACATTAACAAGCTTCAACTTTCACAGGTGCAGATGTTGACAGAAATATGGCAGACAGAAAGATTTGAAATTCTTAAAAGAATATTATATTATTAGAATTTTATGTATAAAAATAAAATATATAAACTTTGAAAGATTTTTTGCAAGATTCTGTTCATAGACAAAAATCTTTTCAAAAACCGAAACTTATTTGTTCGATATTTTTGAAGCAATAAACTATTTGTTTTGATAACAGTCAATATTTTATAGTACAAATTCAATGTTTTTACTAATTTTATAATTTTCAAATGCTTAACACATGCGCATCGGTAATATTTTTTCTAAGAAAATTGATATTATATACACATATACCACATGTATACCATACAAATCATCATACATACAATATTACGATATCTTCAATTTTCAAGTGTTTATTTTCCTTAGCCTGAGAAAATCTGGATGTTTTTTCTTTTAAAATAAGCGTAAACAACAACAACAATAATTATTTAATATATCAAAGTACCAACTCCGGGCATTTATCGCCAAACATGGTAACCTCATCCATAGAGATTCTATAAAAAAAATCATGTTTTATATGATATTGCAGCCTTAGCCGAAGCCTGATTCCCAGAAACCTAGGCGATACTAACTCAATTAAAGGAAATCAAAAAGTATCGGGGACCGGCAGAAACAAAGACCACGAGCTCCACAGAATGCATCAAGGGATCATTCAGTTTTGTTCGCATCTGTGAATTTCTTTCGTTAATATTTGATGCGAGTGTATTTGTTTTGTTCTGAGTTGGTTTTGCATACGCAAGCTTCTATTTTGGGATTGTTCTTAATTGGTTGGACAACATTCTAAGGAACATTTCTGAACGGTTGGGGCAATATTTTGTAGTAGTTTTGGTGTTTTATAATCCGTAGTCCAAAATTTAAGTCAATTTGGGCATTGTAAAATTTCTGAACGTGTGGCGTTGCACAGGTTTATACTCAGTGATTACAGAGGAAATAGATGCTGATTGGTGGGGAGAAAGGTAGCTATTCGCTGATTGGCTGCCTTGGTTGGTGGGTGGAGCCAAATCACTGCTCTGATGTAAATTGTTCTTAAGAACTGAATGCCAGATCTTATTGAGTTTCAAGCCTTCTTCTTTCCTATTAAAATTATCTTTATGCTTAAAAATCTCAATGGCCTCCCTATGAAGTCTAGTCAAATAATGTGAGGTAGTAGCCAGGACCTTGGTGTTGTTAAAATTGATGTTATGTCCCCCCTCAGTGAAGGCATGCTCAGCAACAGCAGATTTATCAATGTGGCCTCTTTAAGTCTGCTGTTGCTGAGCATGCCTTCACTGAGGGGGAACATAACATCAATTTTAACGACACCAAGGTCCTGGCTACTACCTCACATTATTTGACTAGACTTCATAGGGAGGCCATTGAGATTTTTAAGCATAAAGATAATTTTAATAGGAAAGAAGAAGGCTTGAAACTCAATAAGATCTGGCATTCAGTTCTTAAGAACAATTTCCATCAGAGCAGTGATTTGGCTCCACCCACCAACCAAGGCAGCCAATCAGCGAATAGCTACCTTTCTCCCCACCAATCAGCATCTACTTCCTCTGGAATCACTGAGTATATATAAACCTGTGCAACGCCACACTTCCTTATCAGTTGCTCCGAAGTCTTTCCCTTGGAACCTTCGTAAGCGCTCTCACTGGTGATGCTTGCTGCAATGCCAAGCGAAACGTCTGAAGCTGTTAACTTCAATGGACCACGGCACAATAGCCCGGATATTTCTTTGACTTATCGTTCCGGCCGTGAAAGCCTTCTCATCATTACATAACCTAACATTGTTACTGCGATCATCCGGCAATGTAGTACAGCAGATCACTACCGCACGTAGCATGTGAACCTTGCCTAAGTTTCGTGTTAGTTTAAGTTATTTAGTTACAATTCCCTCAAACCAACTCCGTATAATGCTATCCTTTCTAAAAGGAGCGAGAAATGAATTTTTAAAAAGGTTTGTGTTTGTTTTTTCCATACTTGGTGGGAGTTAAAGACTATTTTGGTCGTGTAGTAAGACGTGACCAAGTTTCAGGGTTCAGGCTAGCTAAGGGAATATTTTTTTAAATAAAAATATCCAGTAATTGGTTGTAGTTTGTTCAAATATTTAAATGCGGTTTATTGATATATCAAGTACCATTTTTTTATCATAGAAAAGTCTGATGAATAATAAATATAGGTTATTTTAAAACTATCAACCATTTTTAAAATACCTTCTTAAATAACTTTATAATGTAAAGTATTCATGTATGCTTAAGATATATTTTCAATATAAATTTATAATGCAGCTATGTTAGATTTTAGTATTTTTTGGTATTTTGCTTCACTTTAACCCATGGGAGCAATAACAAAGTCTATTGGTTCTTTGTATTCGGGAAATTACATCGCATTTAACCATATGATAACTTAAACACACGATAACTTATAAGAACATTATAATGTTTTATCTATTAGGGATCCGATCAATATTAGATTTTTGGTACTGTTTTTGATATTTCAACCACCCATTATCCTGAAAATCTTGCTAACCTAGTTTTTAGGGACCTAGATAAATTTATATTTTGAAATATTGTTTTTGAAATGAAACAAGGTGATACTCTATGTCTACAACCAGAAAAACCCTCAATTGTTTATAATCAAACAACTTTTTTGTCAGAAAAATACATAAAACACCCTTTTGCTAGAAATATTTGTATATAAAACATCAATATCGGTGCATCAATCATATAGTAGAGTAAAATAAGGAGCATTGTTGGTTTGAATTTAAGGATACTTTAGATTCTACTTCCCAGTTTTCTAAATGCAGATAAACAGTAATTTAGTTTATAAGAACCATATACCGGTTATGTAACCGGTTATGCATACCGGTTATGTAACCATATATGGTTTATAAGAACCATATACACCTCATATACCGTAACCGAAATCAATAACACATGTATTGTAGAAAAGAACTAGTTCAAGTTATAGGTATCCAATACTACCGCTGCATATGTTATAGTGTATGGTACAGAGCCTGATTTCTGGCAGGGCAAACGGGGCACGTGCCCAGGGCTCCCACTTCAGGAGGACCCCCAAATTTTTTAAAAGAATAATATTGGAGGAAAATAGTTGCCACAAAGAAAAAAATAATAATATACATAATACAATTGAACCAAATACTATGAATTTTTTATACGCAAGTCACTATTTTTTATTCCTTGTTAATTTTATAAATTAACTGCATCAGTCATGTGATCAAGTGAATAAAAATTATGTATGTAGATAAAATGATTTGACATGATACAATAGGTATCTGATGTCATATCTTATGTATGTATTAAAAAAATTGTATGTAAAAAAGCAATGCTTACATACGTACTTAATATAATAAAGGTTATCTATTCGTACAATTTTAAAATGAAAAAAAAAACATTTTCAAGGGCGTATTAATGTATGTTGCGGGGGCCCCCAAACTGGCTTGTGCCCTGGGCCCCAGAAGTTGTAAGTCGGGCCCTGATTGGTAACAATACGTTATTATTAACAGTAACCAGTTATTATTTATAATAACAATTCATTCCTGACTGCTGAATTAAACAATTGATAACTGAGTTTATTACGTTGAGAATAACACATGTTTAAATTTGTTCATGCTAAACTTTGATAATTCATTAATGGTGTAGAATTAATGAATAAGTTTTGAAATGGGTCTCTTACACACCTCCAACTATATTCTAAACCTAAAAAATATCCTATGGAACTTTATATGCACCGGCTAAATCCTAAAACTCAATTCTTAACCTTTAGTAGTAAAAAGTTTTTTGTGTGATATAACAGAGATTTTTTTTTTTACAAAAACGTTATCATTTAATCTGCCATGTCTGCATTAATTAACCAGTAGCCAACAAAAAATTTAATACACCTATTTACCAGGTTAATCAAAGCCAAATTAACAATGTTTTCCTAAATTTGTAATTCCTTAGAGAGTAATTAAGGATTATTGAATGGCTTCTGACTAGATTGCCATTTCTCCAATAAAATACAACTAAAATATATTTTATACGTTAATTAGGGAAATAGATTACATAGTTAAATTAAGTCAAAAAAGAGAAGTTATTGTTTAGTTTATCCAGCTAAAAACGCATTAAGATTTTTTTTTAATTTAAACTGTTTTTATATATTTTAAACAATTGCTTAGTATGTTATCTAATTAGGGATAAAAAATAACATTCAAGGCGATATTATCGGTTGTTTTTAAAGCCTTTTATGAAATTAAATCTCTTTTTTTTTGTTCCTCGGAGAATTACTTTATCAGAAAAATAAGTAAACATGTTTATTATCTATATTAACTTTAAAAAGTGTTCCCAAAACCATAAATATTATTCTAGATAAACACTTAAGATAGAACATTACGGTTAAAAATGACACAAAGATACGAAGCATTTTGTTTAAAGATTAAAATTTTCCAAAACTTTTCGAGAATATAACTAAGAATATAATCTAATTATTATCTTGTTACAACTTTGTTTACGGCAAGTATTACTTTTACTTTACTTTTTCTTTCTTAGAATCTTGATAAGACTGTGACTACCTAATTATGTTAAACTAAAACCAATTTGTGGTCTTACTTTCCAGTTAATTAAACCCAAGGAAAACCTCTCTAATTTTTTTAACCTCTCAGAGAATTTTATTTTTGTTATGTCTGTGTTTACATTTGTTTGGGTATAGTTTTGTATTCTTTAATGAATGTTTTCAAATAAATATTTTTAGGATATTTTTGTGTCAGGATTATATTTTGTGTCTAGTGTTTCCAAGAAAAACAATTTCTCGTGTGTATTTTGGCATAAATAAATGTAAACAACATGTTTGATAATTTTTAAATTCCTATTAAACAAACACTCGTTAAATAATAATAATAATAATAATAAAACAAGTATATGTATTTTATAAATAATAATGTAATTAAATAAATAATGGTGTGTAGATAAGCGCAACTTGTAATTTGAATACAAAAATATAATAATTTGAATACAAAATATAATAATTTGAATACAAAAATATAATAATTTGAATACAAAAATATAATAATTTGAATACAAAAATATAATAATTTGAATACAAAAATATAATAATTTGAATTCAAAAATATAATAATTTGAATACAAAAATATAATAATTTGTATAGATATAAATAAATATTAATCTGTATTTTTACTTTTTTGCCTTTTCAGTTATATAATTTGCATATTGTTGTATTATTGGTCCGAAGGATGAAGTTTGTTAGTTGAGCTTACTAAATACATAATTAAAAAATAACACATTAAGTACTTCTATTTTTAGCAGTTATACCTTTATTTGATGATGCGATTTAAAAATTTCCCTGCTACAAGCCTATTACCAAGGAAAAACGAGTTCTACAGAGAACAATCCTTCTTTTCATGCGAAGTACTTCTTTTGCTGAGTATCTAACACAAAGGAAAAACAACTTGTACAGAGCAACTCTTTAAACATCGTACAGTGGTGGTCAAAATTATAAGGACAACTGAAAATTGAACAGAAAAAATTTATTTCTGAATTAAATGAAAATGTATTTCGACATAAAATACTTCTTTATGCTATAAATCATTTAAGAACAAAAAAATTCTTAAAATTTTGAGTTTAAAAATAATAAACAAAAAATGCATTGTTAGGAAACTGGACATAATTATAAGGACATTTAAAATTTTCAAGTCAAAACAATTAATAATTAATAAGTTTACTTATTTTCAATTACATTAATTAATCTTGACGTCATAGAGCTCGTTAGTTTCTTAAGGGCCCGCACAGGGATATTTTTCCATGCCTTTTCAATTGATGACATCAGTTCACGTTTGATATGGTACTGAGTGCCATTTTTGTAAACTTCATGCGCCAAAATACCCCACACAAATGGGTTTAGATCGGGACTTTTAGCTGGCCAATCAGTCAACAGTTTTACAGAATTAGCGTCAAACCATGATTTTGCAGCTGCGGACACATGTACTGATGCATTGTCCTGCTGGAATAAATAGTCACCACTGGTTATCAACGGTGCTTCTGGCAAAATATTGTTACCCAGCATATCAACATAAAAATTTGAGTTCATTTTCCCTTGAAGAAATACTATTTCTGTAGTTCCAGAGGCTGTGTAATCTGCCCAGACCATTACTAACCCGCCACCATATAAACGCTTTGAAAATATTTATTTTTCTTTGCGAAGATCATACCAAAAATATTTAAACCCATCAGGTCCGTCTAGGTTAAACTTCTTTTCATCAGAAAAGACAACATCATTCCATTTATCACCCATAGAAATGTACTTTTTAGCAAACTCCATCCTCAGTCTCTTTTGGGTTTTTGTAAGAGGGGGTCGTGACTTCAGTTTTTCGTATCGAACCTGTTTGGCATTTTGTAAAACACGGCGAACGGTTCGAGCACTGTAGTTCAAGTCCAGTTCACGCTTTATTTCCGTCGATGTTTGCTTTTTGGAGCAAGCTCGTACTTATAATTCGTCTTTTATCTCTAGAAGGCACAGAAGATGGCCTACCTAGGTGTTTTCGATTTCCATAATTTCCAGGATTTTTCAAAAAATTATATATTACAGTCTTTGATCTATTCAATTTCAATGCTATTTCACGTCCAGTAAGTCCAGATTTTTTTAAGCGATTATTTTTCCTTTATCAAACACCGAAAGCTTCGTACCTAGTGGCATGGTTGAAGTAAGTGTAATGGAGTTTTCAAACACTCGCCAAATCTTTATAACACCGTGGAATGCAGAAACTTATAATTGACTCATAATTTTAGAAAGAAATGACTTATAATTGTATCCAATTTCACTGTATGTTAAAATTTATAACGCATCTTAAAATTATGAATTTTATGTATATTTGCGAAAAATCTTATTTAAAATGCTTAGTTTACTATTGGCTAACAGACATAAAATTTGCATAATTCAACCGTGATTTTTCGAAAAGATCTAGCGATTTTTCTATTGTGCTTATAATTCTGACTGAATAACAAAGTGACTGAATAACTAAGGCTGAATAACAAAGTAACATTATGTAACAAATATTGAATTGATTTTTCCATGTACTCGCTATACGAGTTAAAAAGTAAAAAAAATAGTCAGAAATTTATACATTTTGATATAGGTTCTGCTTTATAAATTACTATTTATCGGAATTTCTGATTTAAAAAATAAACTACCAAAGGTGTGCAACCTCAGTATACATACGTTAAGGTTAAAGGACATTATTAATGATGAATATTATATGAGTTAACACTACAATGTGGTCTTGGATTTGGTTTATTTAAGAGTGCTAAGGTTATAAAAGGGGTAGTTTTTCCCCGCAACATATGAGTTAGAGCGTAAAGAACTTCTACTAACTTCCATACCAGAAAAAGTATTCGAATCCATAAACGCTGGTACATAAGGCTAGCCTTCTTACCACTCCAACTCGATCGGATTCATGTTGTTCCATAGCTATTTAAGGTTATTCTAATCTAATGGTAAACACAAGAATTAAACTTATTTTTAATCGTTAAGAAATAAGTACCAGTCGATTTCCTATTTACTAATCCCAGACAGGGCTATTGGGAAAAGATCGTTATAAAGAAGGCCTATTATCCAGTTCAAACAAAAGGTTAATTAGTTTGGTTTGTGATAGAATAGAAGATAGCAATCAACTGATGGGGTTTCTTAGTTGATAATGATCATTAGGATAAAAGTTCTGTTGTAAGGAAGAAGTCCTGTTGTATTGAAATGAAGGTTTAAAAATATATTTATTGTGTTTTATGTTTTTGTAGCGTACATACAGCTACTTAATAAGCTATTAGTAGTCATTGCTAGCATAAGAGGTTATTGCTTTCGAAGTTTTTATCATTAGTCTGTAAATTAGTTTTAAACAAATATTTAAAAGGTTTTGTATGAAACTGGATATTTGGGGAATTCTGAAAGTTATTGCTTCTTTTATTCAAAATAAATTGGAGGAGCAATTTTAATTATCACAGTGTACATCAATTATAAAATCTATAAAGACTTTATAGCAATTTTGTTGGCAGAAAATGAACTTAGAAATTTTTTTAGGAAAAACGACCTTCAATGACCTTAAAATACCTTTATTCTTCCTTTACTCATTTATACTATAAAAGAAGAAAAACGTACAGAATAAGGTTATATTTTGGACCAAAAATAATCTTTAGGAAATAAGAGAGGTAATATATGATGACAATGTTACTTAAACTAAATGCGAAGCTTAAATTTAAAAATTCACTTTACAAAATTATCGTTAACTTTTAACTCGTAAGTATTTACAATGTCTCATGCATGGTGAAAAATTTAAATAAATAAACTCAACTTCAAAATATCCACGCCAATATTTAGTACTTAATTCGATTACAAACTCTTATGTTACAGCATTCATGAATGCATGAAACTATTAAATAGAAAAAAACTGACAGCTCCCAAACGAATTTTTTTCTAAAAAATACTTTCAACTTTTAATCCCATACAAACTTGCCCATTTTAAACAGTTACTTTTTTCTCCCTAAATGACAACATGTCAAGAACAAGTATTCTTTTCCTTTTGTTAAACGACAAACAAGTTCGAAAAGATCAACATTTCGAGGCAGTTTTTTTATTTATTTTTTCCGTAATCTTTTTTTCACTTACTGGTCGTTACGTAAAATAAAATATTTAACAAAACCCTATTAGGTTTTGATATTAATACTTTTTTTAATGTTGTATTGAAAAATTGCAGTAAAATGTGGGACTACTGGCTGAAATAATAACAATATCGTAGTAAAGCAGTGTAACTCCAATTATCCGAATAAAGTGTTACCGGACAATTTTTGATATTAAAAATTCGGCAAATTGTATTTTTTCCGCCAGCTAATAATGGAACTCCAATTTGAAATGGTGATTTATCATCTGAATAACGTTCGCTCTATGCATGAACAAAAAAAAAGGACCAGCAGTGCTCGAATTCGGATATATTATTGGAGTTCGTATAGTTTGGAATTCGTATAATTGAAATTCGGAAAATTGCAGATCTACTTTAATTACTGCAGTTTTGTTTGCTGAAGAGAAATTGTGTAATTAGAATAAATAACAGAATAAAATAATGAATCAATATAGGTATTAATGTAAGAGGAAAGTATCTAAATAAATCTAAATAAATGAGGAAGCAATTGACTATTGTCGGATTTTTAGCCTAACACATGGATTTATATCCAAAAACGAGTACACTGGGGCATACGTCATCGTTAAATCTGACGGCGTTAGAGTGAAATGTTGCTCGAAGCTCCGTTGGATGCCAGCCAGATTAGGTGTTGATCTTGTCACTTGACCGCAGTTGTAATATACGAGACGTACTTGGTTGTGTTAAAGTACCTACCAAGAGCTAATATGCGAGTACCGTGCTCGTATAAATCTGTTGAAGTACCGAAAGAGTCTTAAAGTTCCCAGTTCACCAAATCATACCTCTGGGGTGACAAGCCAATTCTGGGATCCTCTAGTTGGCCTCTGTCTCTAAAATTAGAGGATCCATTATGTGTGTGTGTTGTCTGTTGTGCCTGTCTTACTTGACGAAGGTTTATAAGCGGTCGCTGACCAAGCACACAAACCTGAATATATATGTCTACCAACCAACCAACCAACCAAGCTATCGTTCATGCTGTTAGTGAACGCGGGTAAAGTGTTGCTATAATACAAACGTTATCACGACTCTCCACGTTATTAGAGCCAATATACGGGGGAACTTTAGCTTCTTGCAATAACCAGAATGCACTGATACACTATATCAGGTAGTAACAGGTTAACCTGTAGTTCTTCTAAAATAACTTGTGTTTAACTGACCATGAATTCCGGTGAGGGGAGTTTCAGAAAGACTCCTTTGGGACAGTTTGGAGTGAGTCCCTGAAAACAAAACGCCAAAGAGAGAAAAAAAAAACTCTAAACGTTCTGTTTTTTTTGCTTTAAAAATGTTGTTCTTTTGCTAGGAATCAATATTTAACATTTTCGACAGTGGAAATTGAGATAGCTTCCGATATCGAACGACTACATTTAAAAAAAAATGTAGTTTTTTTTTTAAATATCAGGTTTTATTTTACTCCATACTGAGAAAATCACAAGAAATGTTCTGGAATATAACGTTTCATAACTTGCAATAAACTTGATAGAACAGGCAATATATTTAAAAAGTAGTTTTAAAAAATGTTGTAATGACTTAAACCATAAAATTCGTAAAATTGTGTCATATTTTTATCCTCATAGCATAAAGATTATTAACCAAAGCAAAAAGTGTTTTGCATACATTTGATCTTTATAATGAATGTAAATTCTTTTATTTTAATTTTATATTTTAATTAATTATTTATTTTAAGTATATATATTATATTGGGATTTGCAAATTAACGATGTTGAGTAAGGGATTTTCACTCCTGATAATTCAATCGTATACGGAATATTTCCGTTCAATTCTAAAAAAGGTGGTAAGTGCTTTACATGGAATAAACACTCAACATCAATTTAGATAATATCTTTTATTTTTAGCTGTTTATTCCTAGACGTGTTCATATCACCATGCATAAATTTTTCTAAGATATTCGAAAAATCTTAATTTGATTAAATACATTTATTTGAAATTAAAAAATATACAACAAAGATTTAAAATTTAGAAAAATTTATTTATAAAAATCAAAAGGAATTCAATTGAACAATTGAACATCAGCATAGCGTTGATAGTAGGGTTTGTATAGTTTATATCAAAAATGGGTTGCAATATCAATAACCGTTTATCAAATGAATAGTCCGCCTTTATATTAATGTAAAAAAAAAAACTTTATTTTTACACAAACTATTACAAGATCAGTGAAAAATGGAGCATTTTTACCTTTGTTAATAGTCAATTTATAATAAAGAACAAGTCCCGTTCAATATGGCAAAACATTTATTTAAATTGCAAACAGTTAACGAGGAACTTGAAGTACATCTTTTAAGACCATCATTTACCAATTTTTAATACTTTATTTTCTCCTCCATTAAAAATATTTTCGTTTCAAATCCAAAGAATTCTTCAAATATTCGAAATATTTAACTCCTTTCGCAAAATTCTTGAGAGCTTAAGTGTGGGGAAAGAATCGAAGAACTTGAATTCTGGAATAACTGACTCTAGTTTGTGACCTTTCTTTCAAGTGATTTGAAGTCAAATTGAAATATAGAAAAAGCTTTTTTTTCTTGATGATTATGATTTCAAGATGTGACTTTGTACGGCTAAAATTTTTTTAAAAAATTAATTTTGGATCAGTCAGATCTATACGGAACACTGAAAAGATTAAAAATGGTTCAATAAATGGAATTTATTCTTTGTTGATGATTTAACATTTTGTTATATTTCATGAAAATAATTAACAAATGCTATGCAGTTGCTATATGAATTACAAATGTTTAAATCAGTTTGAAG
The DNA here is from genome assembly GCA_019343175.1 of Oedothorax gibbosus. NCBI lineage: Eukaryota > Metazoa > Arthropoda > Arachnida > Araneae > Linyphiidae > Oedothorax > Oedothorax gibbosus. The sequence continues at coordinate 25,459,327 of CM033276.1, read as the reverse complement.
TGTATTAAATTGATGCACGTAAATTGTACTTATTAAATAAAATAAATATTTTAAAAAAAGTTATTAAGATTTATATCTACCGAATCACATTCGATTAAAGAATGTAATCAGGCGCTTTAACGAGATTTTATATAGTTTCACTTGGACTTTAAACTGTAGAAAATATTTATAATGATACATTTTGAATAAGGATTAATCGAATTTATCTAGTTTTCTCTACGAAGACTTAAGATAGATAAATTTAAACCATGCATAAGTTTCCCTGAGAAAATTAGATAATACCCAAATAGTTTAAATTATTTATCGGGATTTAACTGACTAACATGCTTTGGAGAAAGGCAATTATTTCAAGAGCTTAGCAGTTTCATTTACTTCAACAAAATCCTCATATGTTATATATAATGTATGACAATATTATTAAACTTATATTTCATTTATCACGATAGATATGTATACAAAATTGCATAATAGTTATTAGAAAAAAGAGGGTAAGAAGCATCAGGGTATACTGTTTAAGAATTTTTTTTAAAAAGTACTTTCTTATATACATAATTTATATACAACACATATATGAATCTAGTAAAGTAATAATGTTCAAATATTATTTTTAAATCAATAGAAAACATAAAATCTCACTTTTTGAGGAAAAAATACACAATTATAAGTTAAGTAAAAAAGAACAATGATAAATTATGTGTGAAGTCATTCAAATTGACTTAACACTCACAAAAATAGGAATAAAGTCACTGATTTGTGTCTTTAATTCGAAATACTACCCATTATACTTAAAGTTTACTTATTAATCGAATTCCGAAACCCCAAATGCAATTTGAATAAAAATCAAAGCGAATAAAAGTTGGAAAACTGCCCGACTCCAACACCTGCTGATCTAGCGCATCCCCCAATTCTAAACAAATACTACAACTTCTATTCATGTGCTCTTTCAGCGATTTTAGGACGATTTTTTCTTTCCCTGGTGAATTTTATGCTTCTAGGCAAGAGCGAAGTAGTTCTGAAACTGACAATTCCTTTTTGTAGATTTAAAAGTGAAATCTCATTCTAAAGGGCAACACATCATGACGTTTATTTAAATTTGTAAATATTCGCTGTTACAAACTTTAAAATGGAACACAGATTCTAAAACCATATAATTTTAATTTGAAATCATTGAATTGTAGAGTAGTCTGGTACATATTTAATCCTTCGTGCAGTAATATGTTAAAGTCATGTAACCCTACGATATAATTCTGAGGTTGAGTAATGAGTAAGGTACCGCTCATTTCTCATGTGCTAATATCGTCACTTAACCGCGGTTTAAAACTACGATGTGTATGTCGTTGTGCTAAAGCTCTAAACTGTCTTGAAAAAGGCAACCGGAAATGTATCTAAACGAAATCCATGTTAAATTGTATTTTTAGGATTCTTTGTTTTTTCGATTTTTGTAAGCTATTAAATAAAATAACTGATATTTATCGGACTTTTTGAAACAGTAGCATTTTAAAATTTGTTGTTATTCAATTCCGAAAAAAAATTAATAATTATAAGGTTAAAAAGAATTCAAACAATAAAACATTACTTATACAAAAAAATAATGCAATAATTTACTGGTTCTTTTTTCAATTGTGCGGTTACCGTCATTTTTGTGTCTGATATCAATTCAAAACTGAAAAAGAGAAATTAAAATCTTTGGGGAAAATGAATAAAAAATACATTTTAAGGAGAGCAATTTTTTTCAAATAAAAGTTCAAAATAAAGATTTTACATGGCAATAACTTTTAATGTACAAAAAAATATACCGTCAGCAGTTTTTATGCTCCTCTTCACAGTTCCGAAATAGAGTTAAGCCTCTTTCGCCCAGAGCTATAGAACTTTCCTTTTGTTAAAATTGTGTTGCTTGGGTTCGCGGCAACTACCCGTTGCCTTGGTGTTGAATAACTATGGTCTACAAGCTACTTTGTAGAAGGTTTATTTGGACGATTAAGCACAACATATTTAGCACAGTTCTCACGGAAACATACAAGATTACATATATTTGATCTAAAGAGCTGCATGCAAGCAGCCTACTTCTACGAAATCTAAATTGGTTCTAAAAAGAAAATCTACAGAAATATTACTAGGTGCTACTACTGCGCATGCGCGCAAAAAGGTACTTGACCTGAAAAAAGGGGGATTCCCCGTTCAAACGGTATTTTGCCCGTTTGAAAGGGGACTTTCCCGAATTTCACTTTTCTGATTTCTAACATCCTCCCCCCCTTTTGAGGGATTGCCATCACTCAAAACCACATCATAGTTAAGCCGGCAAAGTCTATCAGGTATCTTAACCTGTCTACCTGAACGTGTACACACTTTCATTAAACAAGCCGAGTCTTTCTGGGACTTTAACTAGTCGACCTGATCTCGTTATTTTATTTTTAATGACTTCATTAGTTTCTGTATCAATGTCCACATTGGTGCGATTAGTTGCAACGTCACCAGAATTTACAATTTCACTCCCGTTATTTACAATAGGCACTTCCAGTGGGTAAACACGTTGCACTGGTCTAATCATTTCAGAGTTCTTACATTTTAACTTTAAGGTACGGACCTTGCCGTCTTTACCTGGAAGTAAACTAATAACCTTTCCCAAAGGCCACAACAACCGTTTTTTTTAACGGATCTTCTACAATCACAATTTCCCCTACTTGAAATCGTGTCCCGAGTTTCCCTTGCGTTTCTGACGTAATTGGCTTAAGTTTCTTTTCTGAATCGGGATCTTAAATCTTGCATTAACTTATTACGATATTTGATTCTTTTCTGAAACTTAGAGAATTCACTTAAATCCAAATCTAGGGTTTCATACGAAGATCTTCCACTTAAAAACAAACTAGGTGTTAACGGGATCATATCGTCAGCGTCTTGAGAGATGTACGTTAACGGTCTTGAATTTATTACGGCTTCACAATCGCAAAGAACTGTTAGAAGTTCCTCATAATTTAAAACTGAATTACCTAATGTACGTCGTAACAATTCCTTGATTAGCCTCACTAATCTTTCCCAGAATCCTCCCCACCAAGCAGCTGTAGGGGGATTAAATTTCCATCTAATGGGTTTAATCTCAGTTTCTCGCGTTATTTTAACCAATCTAGATTTTTTAACTCGCGATTGGCGCCGACAAAATTTGTCCCGTTATCGGTGTAAACTATTTCTGGCCTTGTACGACGTGCGATAAACCGTCTTAGAGCCAGCAAAAAACAGTCGGTAGACAAAGAACTTACTAACTCTAAATGTACCGCACGATAAATAGCGCACGTGAAAATGACTATCCACACCTTAGCTCCTTCTCTGGTAAACAAAGGTCCTGCCAGATCCATCCCTGTTACGTCAAAGACATTACCATCTTTAACACGATCTTCTGGCAGACCCACGGGATCACTCATAGGCGATTTCGAGCTAAAACGTCGACACTGAACGCAATTTCTAATTATCTCTTTAACTGTTTTCCTACCTTTCATAATCCAAAACCTTTCTCGAAGTATGGACATGAGAATCTGAACTCCAGCATGACAATGTTTTTTATGATAATACTCAATTATCCTTGTAGTTAACATACTCTTAGCAGGTATCAAAATAGGGGCAATAAAATCTGGATCATCCTTTCTCTCTGTAATTTTAGTTTTAACCCTTATTATACCATCCCTATCCTTAAAAGCATTTACAATAGGGATATTACTTAGCGAAGGGAAAAATTTGTTTTGAACTGAACAGATAAGCACCTTTTCAGCAGATTCCATTTCCTCTGATGAAAGCTGTCCAGATATTCTTTTCCCAACAGAAGTTTGAGAGTTATTTTTAAATCTTAGTATCCAGCCCACTAAATGAATAATTGAGTGGTAATTAGAAAACCTTTTAGAATACCATGGGTCAGCTTCCTCTAAAATATTCACGCAAACTAAAGTTGATTTTTTGGTTTCTAAACCAACTTCTTCGTCATAAGTAATGTCACTAATAGGCCAATTTTCCTGACCTTTTCTCAACCACTGCGGTCCCTCCCACCATTTTGTCTCTAACATTTGTTTGGGAGTACATCCCCGAGATAATAAATCGGCTGGATTAAAATGTCCTGGAATAAACCTCCAATCTTCTACATTGGTAATCTCTTTTATTTCTTTTACCCTATTTGTTACGAAAACTGACCAATTTCCGCACTTTTTGATCCACCATAATGCTACCGATGAATCAGACCAATAAGTTACCAGTGCAACGTGTTTACCCACTGGAAGTGCCTATTGTAAATAACGGGAGTGAAATTGTAAATTCTGGTGACGTTGCAACTAATCGCACCAATGTGGACATTGATACAGAAACTAATGAAGTCATTAAAAATAAAATAACGAGATCAGGTCGACTAGTTAAAGTCCCAGAAAGACTCGGCTTGTTTAATGAAAGTGTGTACACGTTCAGGTAGACAGGTTAAGATACCTGATAGACTTTGCCGGATAGACTTTTAGTCCCAGAAAGACTCGGCTTGTTTAATGAAAGTGTGTACACGTTCAGGTAGACAGGTTAAGATACCTGATAGACTTTGCCGGCTTAACTATGATGTGGTTTTGAGTGATGGCAATCCCTCAAAAGGGGGGGAGGATGTTAGAAATCAGAAAAGTGAAATTCTTCTAGCGCAAAAAGGTACTTGACCTGAAAAAAGGGGGATTCCCCGTTCAAACGGTATTTTGCCCGTTTGAAAGGGGACTTTCCCGAATTTCACTTTTCTGATTTCTAACACCTTTACTTTTCCGCATCAGAGCTTTTTGCCGCATTGTTAGCTAATTTTTACCCAACAAAAGGATTTTTTTGTTGATTTTTAAGGTGGTTATGAATAAATGAATGTATAAGTGCGATAGTTTTTTTCTCCTTTACGCAATGTTTCAGAAATATAATTTTGTTGAATGTGTAAAAATGTAGAGTTCTCTGCCCTAGAAGAAAATGTTTTTTTATTTGTGTCTTTTATGTGTTAAATATTTTTGTTTCGTTTTTAGTCAAATACAAAATTATCAATTATATGAAACAGTTAAACAAGAAAAAAATATTTTTCGATGAATGTTTTATGGATGGTTGATTGAAACTAGTTTTGGCTAAGGTTAGGATTTTTTCATGAGGACAAAACTAAAATTTACTGTTCTGTAAAGGCTAACAGATTCTGATTGAAATGACATCATCACGTTTTTTTTGACTAAAATGTAAAAGTGCCCAAGTGGTTGAAACCTTGCAGTTTCACGTTTGACAAATGGATCACATAGTACAGGCAAACTGGAGATATAGGTGCAAATTGTGCATTGTCTATATTCATAGCACATATATAAACAAATACGGATCAAAAACTAATTTAAGAACGTAATAAATACGTAACTAAAACTAATTTAGAGTTTCTTAAAATTGATTTAGAGTTTTTAGTTACGAAAAGTAACATTCATTTAAAAGCAAAGACCAATAAAGTTTGAGCTTGAGTCTAATGTTTGTAAGCTGTTTCTTTCTATTAGTTCCTGTACAGGGCAACCTACAAATAGCAGATAAACAGTAATTTCCCATTTGAGCACAGGGCCCGGTATTTAACCGTGACCACCATTGGAACGATATGAAAACTAAATTGATCGATTTCAAGGTCAAGAACGATGTTCCAGACTTGTTACGCCTATTCTCTCCCTCCCCTATCTCCACATATCGTCTGAGAGAAACTAATTTCTCATACCCTTTTCATACGATACGACAGATGGGGTTTTATTAGCGAGGAATAAAGGTTTTTCTTTTACTTCTGTAGTATTGTGTTTCTTTATGTTAGGGGAAAATGGAAAAAAGGGAATTGTTTTGGGCGAAATTATTTTGGTGTTGGGTAGCAGGTAATTTATTTGTGTCTGTTGGTATCTAGGTAGAATTTTCATTTATTGTGAAGGAATTATAGAGGTTTTGTTAAGCTATAAATTGGCTTGTTGCAGATGTCCTAAATTTCCAATTTCATTCTTTCTTTTCGGTGATTTCATTGATTTTTCCTTTTCACTCTCAATGAGCGTTTTTTTTTGTCTGCTGTGTTCTATTTCCCAGTTATTTGCGTGCAACTTTATTTGATTCCTCTTATTTATATCACTTTGCCGGTTTTAATTAGATTGAATTTCAAATATACAAAGCATATTACCAAAACGTCAAAGTTGTTAGAAAACTTCGGTTTAGAGGATTGATTTTCTGTCTTATGTGGAGAAATTAAGCAGTATTGGGGGAGAGCAATTTAATGTGATTTACGAACAGATAGAAGCTTTAGATCTACTAAAAGGAAAGTTTGTATACAACATTCGTGCAATTTTCTCGAAAACTTTATTAGGACGTTCGACTAGCACTAAGAACTCGTGTACCAAATTTGAAGTATATAGTTATTTTAGTTCGAACTGTAGAGGGGTTTCGAACAGACAGGCAGAGAGATGGACCAATGTTCGAAAAACACTTTTTCAGAATCAGCATCCCTCCAAAACGTGTAGAAAACGCAAAATCTCCAATTTCGATTTTCGACCCTATCGCTGTTCTTTTATTCAGCGTAATAACTACTTAAGACTATAAAGTGCAAATAAAATTATTTATGATTAAAAATTAAACAAAATTGCATGGTGAATAATTATGTTTTCTTAATTGAAAGTATATCGGAACTAATGTGTTTTAATTTAAGGAATTAAATTTTAAATATTAAAAGAACATATAATATAAACTTCAAAAACAAAAGCAGTTAACTTTAAGAAGTTTCGAAAAAAGAGCATTATTTTTTTACTTTAATTCGTAAAAAATAAGTGTGGGGATTAAAGTATTAATTTTTATTTAATGTATTATTAAAGAGAAAACAAAAAACTATTTGTAATGACTAATTGTAATAGATCGCATAATTACATTAAAGTGAAATTATTTAAAAAAAAAGGTCTTATAGGATTTTTTTAAATTATATTTTACATTTTAATCCAAGATTAAATGATAAGTTTTTGTATCATTTTTAATCTGAATAGCTATGGCTTTCAAATTTGAATGTTTGTAGTTAAACTAGAAAAATTTGCAAAATCCAATACCATTACAAAACAACAAAAAAATCTAATTAATTAAAATACTGTTTTGATATCATTATTTATTTAATTTTTAAGGTCAATTTAGTCAATACTTTACAATTATAAATTAAGTATTTACTCTTAATGAAGATAAATGCAGTCAAAGTATAAATAAATCACATTTAAGAAACCTCTGCCATTGGACCATCTGCGTCTCTGCGCTTAATATTCAACCAATCACAATGAGAGATTCAGCATTTGAATTGTAAATTTCTCGAAGCTTAGAAACTAAATTTGTTTATTTTTAGAATTGTTTTACGTAATATCGATTTATTGAATGTCTATTTTCCGCAAGATATTTTTATCGTAAAAATTATGGATTGTGTAATGTAATTGTTTGAGATAAATAGCTGCCTAATTTAAAATTTAACCAGAATTTAAATGTATAATTATGAATTTTTATCAGATTTTTCTTTCATGTGTTCATGATAATTTAAGGAATCGGTTGTACTTACTAAACTTAATGTCTGTAAAAAATGCTTTCTAAATTTAAAATTTCCCATTTAAAGTTAAATTGATTTAGAAATGCTATAAAATACAAAACTCAAAATACGTTTCAAACATTCACATAAAAATAGCGGTAAAAGAATACATTAACCCGTTTTTTTATAATACTTTCTCGTATATTTTCTTTCATAGTAGGGCAATTCCATAAAAATGTCAACGTTTTGAAATGTCACTTTTTTGAAATATTTACTAATTAGAATTTAAAATATATTCTAAGCTTTCAAATTATGGTTTAAGAAAGCAGGGGCGATAAAGGACATGTATTCACATTTCCCGAAAAAGGAGATCGATGCCTTGTGGACAAAAAAGATATGTTTTCTAAGCAAATTCAACCGTATTTCAGCCAGTTGGAAATCGACCTCGATAAGTATTTGAAAAACCTTTCACATGTGAATAAATGTATATAATGTAATATTTAATACCTTATGAATATTCTAGAAAATACAAAAATTAAATTTATTACTTTACACACTTTTAATTTATTATAAAATTTATGTAACTTTTAGTCATTCCGTAACGTTAAATGACAGTTAATAACTTAAACCATGTTACAGGTAGATTGCTCTAAGTTATAATTTACATAGCTTATATATCATATTTAAGATATGCATTAGTTCAAAAACTCAATGTACTGTTAATTCACAGAAATTTCCATTTTTAAGTACCAGTATGCAGTCGTGGTTGCAAAAATGTCATTCCGTAACACAAAAAGAAGTTAGTCGAAAATATAATAATAAAATACTTTTTTAAAAAATGTCACCTTTCTAATAATCTTTTAATCATTAACAGAGTAATATATAAACTGAAAAAAAAATTAATTTTCCTTTGAAAATAGCTTTGTGGTAGTTGTTTTACTTCATTTCTACACGCATGGAATTGCCCAGTACCAAAGACTGAATATGTGATTAGTTAACATTTCTTAAGACCTCCCTCTTTCCATTATATTGGTTGCGTTGAATTTTCCCTCATTCCCTCTAATACCATCCGAAATAATGTAAGGCCTTTCTAAAAACTTATATTACCACAAATCTATAAATAATCAACCAAAAAACTAGACTAGCACAACTAACAAAATTGATCCTTTATTTTCACATTACCCCATATTAGTGCACAAAATGAAGTTTTAGAGCATACTTAATAATTCCTAAATCATTTCTAATTATCTATAAGCCACACCTATGAAGGTGAGAGTAAGGCGGAGATGCTTAGCGTGAAAAGCAATGAAGCCGTTTGAGTCCCGAAACCAATAAACCACCAGAAACCACTAGCCAATGTGATATGAAGAGTCCAGGAGAAAAACCCCTTCATTACAAAGGAATTTGTCTTCATCGAGACCTTTTTGGCGACAATAGTGAGTCATCGCCTAAACTGGTGTAAGGAAACCGGTTTCTTATTTGATTCTTCTTACGCGGCAACCCTGATTCACGTCAGACACGAGTCCCACGTTAGTATCACGAGAGAAAAAGCAAGGGAGAAAGCGAGTCCGCCAAGCAGATCTGATTACGGAAAGATTCATGTGCAATCAAGGAGCTCTTCGCCTGGACTCTTCATATGTCAAAGTCAATACATGCTACAGCAAAAAAGTCAGCAGTCCGTTTGAGGAATAGGTAGGCCAAAAGTGGTGCCGAAAATCAATTCCGCACCAAGTTTGACCAATCAAATTGATTCATTTGCCAGACTTTTCCAAATATTAGACAGTAGTGATCCTATTTGGCTTCATCATAAATTTCTGTGGGCAGGTTTTTGTATTAGGAGGTGTTCGATATGCCACAACAAACCACTCAATAGGATTTCTACAAAGCTTCTCAGTTTAAAAAATCTTTATTTAAAATATAAAAAAATTGACTTTGTGAAACAAGCACCATAAAAAAAAAATTGCTTGATTTTACTCCAATAATGGTTCTTAGTAGCTGCAACTGCTGTGTGTTGAAATGTTTCGCCATATTTTTGGTATTCGGTTGAACAATTTTCAAATTTTGAAAAGAATAACCCGAGAAATTGTTCAACCGAATACCAAAAATAAGGAGAAACATTTCAGCACAGGGCCGTTGCAGTCACTAAGAGCCATTATTAGGGTGAAACCAAGCACAAATTTTAAACAGTGTTGATTGTAGTACGAAACTTAAACAAATACACGTTTCTAATATTTCCTCAGCCAAAATATTCTACAAAATTGCTTTACAAAAACTTGAAAAAAAATAAAAGGATTGAAACACTAAATCTTAAAAAAATAATGCAAAAAAGCTGCAGTTTTTCTGCGTTCTACCTAAAGTAATCTGCAAAATTGCTTAAAAAATTGCAAAAAGGCTATTCAGTTTCTCTGCCACTCAGCTAAAATATTCTGCAAAATTGCTTGACGCATAAAAAAACCCGAACCGCCTAAAAAAAACCGAAGGAATTTGAAACACTAGGTCTTCAAATAAATTTGAAAAAAACTGCAGTGTTATTTTGAAAACTAAGTTTTTCAAATACCTTTTTTTAAAGTTTTTTTTAAAGCAATTTTGCAGATTTTTTTTGGCTGGGTCCCTTCAAATGAATGATTTAAATCGTAATTTACTTATTTTATTGCATACAATGTTGCGCCAAATAACGAGCCAATCCTTTGTTTGGGTCTATCATGGATGCGATGAGAGCTTCACTCGACAAACTGGTTTTTGCATTGATTTCGACTCCTATTCTAACCGCTATGAAAAAACTAGACTTGCAACAATAATAATAATAATAAAGATCCTTTAATTGCACTTCACCGGCAGAGCACAAAATGAAGGCCAAAAGTATCTTCACCTAAATCAAGTCTAATTACCTCTAAGCCTTACCCCATGCAACAAGCTTTCATAAAACCAACCTGTTACGCCAAAAATTACGTTTTCCCTGAACCAATTCATCAAGTTCCTAATGGCCGCAAATCGATTTTTGTGGGCATCCAGCTAAAGTACGGCGGATCTTAACACCACCCCAAAACGGGCAAACTCTTTTTCAGAAACACTTATTGTCAAATAATTGAGGAGCCTTAAAAGAAAGGGGCACAAGTAAATGTTTTTAGTACTGAAGTTAGTGCACTATGTAATTGTTGCGGAGTCAAATAAAGAGTACAGGGGGAAAAACACTTCATAGACTGGGAATTTGTCCGTTTTGAGGTTTCCTTGGCGAGTAGTTGCGATCGGAAAACGGTTTCTCCCTTGGTTCTTCTTTCGTTGTTCAAGCGTCAGTGTAGTGTCTAGAGTGAATCTCGATCATAGAGATGGTAAAAACGGTGCATCGCGTGATAAAAAAACACCAAGGCAAAACTGGGTTCTTCACCCAAGTATAGGCGATGACTCGATATCTTCGCAAAGCAGACCTGATGCAGACAGATTCCCAGTCGATGAAGGGGTTTTTCTCATGTAATATTGTTGTGGTAAAGGGATACAAGTGAATCACTGTATCCTGCTATTTAGCGAATGGTGTAAGTTAAACGTCTAATGTCAGCAACTTCCCTGAGACCCTACTAACTTTTTCCCCCATTATCATTGTGTAGTCACTGGTATCCCCCTTGGCTTCTAGATTCCCCAATTACTAATCGGTATTATGCAAATATTTCTAATTGATTTAGAATGAGAGAGCATTCTTGGTATATAGGACTGTGGATGCCACTTAAGTTACTTAAATTTGGCGCAACAACTCGGCGTATTTAGAGACCATCATGCACTGTAAAATAATTGGACATTTAAGGTTTATTTAAGTAAGTAGCTGTATCTATTAAAGTAACAGTTAATTTTTTTAATTTTTCTTTCAATTTTTTAGGAAATGGAATGAATAATAGAAAACTAGAATGGCCTAGCCTACAGTGACGTCACAACTACGTCAAACGTTGTCCATTGTCCATTTCATTTTCTTAAATTCAAGAACACCTTTTTATCCATTACAAATAACACGCGAAACCTAAGTTATTTCTTCAACATCCAGTGGGCAAATATGCACGACCCACTGCTCATCATAAGTTCTCCACACGGCCATATCTAGGGCAGGCCATGTGCTTCAATTACCGATTAGCACGGGTCTAATGGCTAACGAAGGTATGGGCGAGATTATTTAGCAATTAAGGTGTACCATGCCCGCTGTTGTATGGAGTTGGATGTTTGGGGGGAGATAGCTGTTGGATGTACCCACGATTGATGCTCAGGGGAATGGGAATTGTTGTAAAGGGGTTCAACTAAATTTGCTCCCTAGACAAATGGACTACTTCGGTAATAGTCTGTATGGTTGTGAAATGATCCACATGAAATGGTTGGTTGGTTGGTAGACATATATTCAGGTTTGTGTGCTTGGTCAGAGACCCCCTTATAAACCTTCGTCAAGTAAGACAGACACACACAACACACACACATAAGTGAGAGATGCTGCCATCTATCGCCACCTCCACAATTTAGACATGTCCTTGAAGGGGAGGAAAATAGTCTCCAGAGACCTGTACCCGTGGGAACTGCGCAATGACCGACCACAGGACTTTCGGATCCACAGATTTAACGAGCACGTACTCCGCATATACTCGGTGGGTCTCACATGAAATGGATTTGAGTTGAAATAACAATTTTGTTTGACATCACAGCTGTTGCCGATGGATCTCGTAGTTTAGAACCACAGTCAAGTGACGAGGCCAACTCTAAACGGGCACCTCTATATACTATTAAACTTGTGCATTCCCAACTCCACCGTAATTTAATATTGAATTTTTCCCATTGCACGATGCGTCAAAAGGCGGGGACCACGACAGAACTTACAAAGGTTACTTCAGCGGCACGATGCCTTTAACCACTAAGACACGTTGTACGTAGAGAAAGTTGTGTGATACATTCAGGATTTATGCACTTGATTATGGAAAATATTTCTGCAGGGATTTGGGGTTTTCAACTATTTTGCTACCTAGACAAATTGACTATTTAGCACAGTTTGTAGGTTATGGAAGAGCTCACATAGAAATTGAGACAAATTAAATTAAATAATTGAAAAATTAAGTAATTTATTACAATATAACTACGCACAGAATATTATAGATGGATTTCATACTTATGAACCACAGATAAGTAACGAGACCGACTCCAAATGTGCACCCAGCGCAACTTAATAGTGACATCGTACTACACTGTAAAGAACTTAAAAATACATCCCATTTGCCGCCACTGCAATTTTTGCTGTATTTGATTTCATCTGCTGCTGCAAACAGATTTATACAGCACTCTGCTGTAGTTTTTCAGCATGCGCATGCGAACACGACGTTACCTGCCCTGATCCTAGTCAGTAGTGTACTTCTTTATGATTCGGGAATTTAAACTAGATCGTAGCTGAGGCACGTGTGCTGGAAAATTACAGTATATCTGTAGGCGTTTCAATACAGCACCCGTGGTGGTAACGTGACTAATTTTTTTTACGGTGTATAGTACTTTATAGTACGGTGTATAGACTATGACACATTAAATTGTACCAGCCTGTTTGGAGTTCGTCTCGTCACTTGCCCGTGGTCCAAAAGTACGAGATCCGTCGCCATTAATCCACGAGTATCTCTAATCTAACAATATTTTAACCACATACCAAGATGTAATAAATTTCTACAATTAAGAAAAACAGTTAATTTTTTGTACATTTGTGTTACTGCTTCGATTCTTATTCTGTTTCCAATTTCCATGTTAACAGGGAAACAAGAAGAAAAATACATCCTCAACTGCGTGTTACTTGTCATTAAGAAATAATTCCACACTTTATAGACTTTTGGCGACGAACAAATAAGATCTATTTCAATTATTAGTTCAAGTATCTTCTGCAGTTGAGCTTAGGAGAATATAATACTTATCTATAGGTACTACTATAGGTGTACTTGTCCATAGGTCACGCAATGATGGAGCCTTTGTCGCAATTGGTAATGGTTTACAAATATCACTGAAACCGATATCGATTATAGCAGAGAGAAGATCGATGACGATGGTCCTTAAAACTCGAGTTGTTTGAACATAATGAAGAGTTTGAGTATTTAACTGAAGCACTACTTTTTCTATTACTATTATATACTAAATAGTAAGACATTTAAAGTGCTGTAGAAATTTTCTTAGAAAATAGGTATTCTTTATAGAAGGAATACCTATTTCGATCAAATGACAAAACCACGAATGTGCAAATTCCAGAGATTGGCGGTTTTTAAAAATTGTGGGCTTATCAGTATCTAGTTTTCCCTCCCTTATTAGTATCCAGTTTTGCACATTCGTGGTTTTGTTATTTGACTGATGATATATGCGAGTCTGAGCACGTTTAGCGTTTTGAGTGGCAACAGTTAAATGATGAAATAAATTTTTCTCCTAACCGATCTTTTTTTCTGTGCTCACTTGACACTCTGCAGCAGTCACGGAGGAGAAAAATTTAGAAATAAATAATTTTCACTCCGCAGAACTGTTGCCAATCTACTCGTGAAACATACCAATTAAGAGTTTAAGATTTATATTTCCCCAAAGAAGCCTAGTAAATTAAAAAAAAATTTATTATTGTTTTGGAAATAATTTCCTTCCCACCAATTCAGTAAAAACAATTTTGAAAGGTAATACTATAATTGAAAGAGGTAAAAAGTTAATCGAATGCGATGCAAAGAACAATTTTAATATTTTATATAAAGTTTTAGAAATTTAAGGATTTTTAAAAATATGTTTTAATGCCTACTATTTTTTAGGTTATGTGATGGATAACTTAAAAATTTCTTAATATTTAAAGATCAAAACATCTACAGACGTTCGATTGTCAAAAAATATTTGATAGAAATTTAACACAAATTCTCAAACTTTATAAAGCCATAAGAATGTAAAACATTTTACAATTTAGTTTAGGGAATATATTTTACGCAGAAAAACATTTTGAAAGGACAAAAAAAGTCAAATCTAATCACTGTCACCTCCACGAACTTGAAGGAGGAACGACTTTTTTTTAAAAAAAAGCTCCAAAGCAATCTAAATTTCCCGTCAGGTAACACAATCAGACTGTTTACTTATTCTACAATTACCGAAGAAAAGTGTTTTGAATGTCAAATAAAACATCTCCCATCTTCCCAAAGTACGCAAACAAGGGACGAGAATTAAATCAAACAAAAGAAGGCCTTCCGCATATAAATCGAAGAATTTACTCCTAAGAGTTCCTGGGCTGCCCACTTAGACACGTTCTCTGATCACTCTCTTTAGTTCGCGTATTAATTAACCGAAATGGCGTTGAGGAATGTTTATTTTTAAAAGAAAAGTTTGTATCGTGTTAATTTTTCATGTGTTAATGAAATCGGACGTCTAAATAACATGTAGTAAATGTTTCACTTTACAAAACATTAATTTTTAAATTTGATACCATCACTAACTTCAGTTCTAGTACTAATTATCTGTGATAGCGTGATGAATGTTTATTTTTAATGTTATTGTTAGCATTATTTAGTTCTCGTAGAATTTTACATGAGTCAATAAATTTCGACATCTAAGTAGGTTTAGTATATGTTTTACTTCATGAATACTAAGGATTAACTATAGAATTTGAACACCTTTTCTGATAAAATCACTTTTTTTAGTTCTTATATTATTTGGTACAGGTATGATATAGTGGCTGGTCTGTTAATTTGCAACTTTTTTCTTGCTTAAAAATCTAACGCAGGGTTGCTATACCTATGGAAGTGCACGAAATGTGAAGTGGAATGTTTACCACATTTGACATTTTTGTTGCTTGCAAATCGCCAAATCGAGACGGGCAATTATATCATAACTTTTCTTATTATTTAACTGAAATGGCGTTGAGGAATGTTTATTTTTAATAGGAAAGTTTGTTTCGAGTAACTTTTAATGTGTTGATGAAACCGAGCATCTAAATACACTACACATTACATATTTCACTTTACAAAAACTAAAGATCAATTATAGAATTTGAACACGTTTTCCTATATCTTCAGTTCTCGTATGAATTAACTGTAATGGCGTTGAGGAAATATTTATTTTTAATTTGAAAGTTTATTTAGTGTAATTTTTCAACACGTCACTTCACGAAAATTAAGATAAACTATAGATTTGTTTTCTAATATATATGCCCTCTTTAGTTCTCGAATTAATTAACTGCAATGGCATCGATGAATGTTTTTTAAACGGAAAGTTTGTCCCTTTACACTTTTTACTTGTTAATGAATTCCAACAACTAAGTGAGGTTTAGTACACTTTTCACTTTAAGAAAACTAAGGATCAACAATAGAATTGGAACATGTTTGCTGATCACATCACTTTCCTGAGTTCTAACAATAATTAACTGTGATGGCGTTGAGAAATCTTTATTTTTTAAATTTTTTAAAGGAAAGTATGTCTCGTGTAACTTTTTATGCATTGATTGAGCCAAACAAGTAAGGAAGCGGGGGGGGGGGGGGGGAGGGGGTTTGAAGTTTGCTCGGCCAAGATACACCAAATACTATAATTAATAATAAATTTGACAGCTAATAGTATATTTTTTTTAAACGAACTATCATTGAATTCGCATTTTTAAAACAAACTTACATTTAATTCCCATTTTTAAAACAAACTTTTAAAGTAACAGTTTTTTAATTAAATGTTTTTCGAAAATTTAAAATAAACTTGAATATATTAACACATGTATAATGTATATATATTATTTTCTGATGAATATAACGTTTGGTGTACTTTCTGCCGTGGACAGGTAAACTGTTGTAACTACAACAATGAATTGGGTTATTTTTGATCTGAAAAAGTCAACTCTTTCAGTATGCTTTCTTATAGGTTAGGGTTATTGAGTGCTTACAAAAACGGTCCAAATCATTAGTCTAGATACTGCAGTTTACCTACCCACGGCAGTTTCACTTTTAAAAAGTTGTGAAGTGCAGAATACCTTTTGAATTTATAAAAGAAAATTGACGAGTGAACTCACAATTTAGAATCAAGAATACGTATATAAATTGAAATAGGAAAGAGATGTCTCTATTTGAAGCCCTTTAACTATTTCCGAAACATCAATCTAAAGAAACAAGGAACCATTTAAATGATTGCTATTTTGAAGAATTCATTTGCTAAAAGCCCTTGCACTAGTTATTCCCCCATTTTCAACATATCAATTTGGATTTGAAATACTTAAGGATGCCCCCTAATGTTTTTCTCATCTCATCACAAGTTTGGTCAGTAATTGTTTACTCCGTATTTTACACCATCTGTCTCTTCTTAAAGTGATTTGTCTTGGTGTCGTCTTTAGTTTGTTGCTTTGGTTTGAGATTGTTTTAACTATAATTAATATTGAGTGCTAAATTATAATAATAATTTACTGTATCACTTAAAAATGATAAATTTTATTCCCTGAATAATTGTTTAATGTGTTAAATCCAATCTTAAAATATTTCGAGTTTTAAAAATAATTTAATCACCATAGTTAGTATTATAATGTATTGTAAGTAATGTAGTATTAATGTATAATGAATTGTATTAGATTACATTATACTCAATATTGACTTATGATGATAGTTATGGAAGAATCATGACAACTAGGTCGTTTTAGCAGGTTGGTAGAATGTTCCTTTTACCACCCGTGGTAATTTTCGCTCTTTTATCTAGGCCGCTCTTTTCCGCTCTTTTATCTAGGCCGCTCTTTTCCGCTCTTTTATCTAGGCCGCTCTTTTCCGCTCTTTTATCTAGGCCAATTCATATGTCAGAATAATGACCTTGGTGAAAGCGGGTTGCTATTTCATTCAAGTTGTCACGATTCTGTCTACATTTGTATAACTAATGTCTTGTGATTTCAGTATTTACAAATGGCAATGAGAGAAAATAGTCGTGGGAGATTGTAATGTTCTGGTATCGTAATATTGTGAAGATCGCAATATAGTGGTGATCATAATATCGTAGTGATCGTAATAATAGCATGCCCATGACGTGACGAAAATGTCGGTGGGAAATAATTTTCTGACAAAATGTCGAGGGACGCTCTTGAAAACAAAAGTTTTGTGCTCTGAAAATATTTTATTTCTATCTATATTATGTCCAGATAATGTTATGGTCTGCTGTATAGTATATTGTCCACGCTATAATGTGATCCTCAATATATACGAAACGCGACATTCTGACCGCAGTATTATTGGCACGATTTTCTTCGAGGCTTAAACTATGCATCACATCAGTGGCATCATGAAATATTCAATAAATCATCGATAAGTTACTGTATACTTGTTTAGTTAAGTGTTATAAAAGAAGCAAACGCTGTATTTCCGATTTTTTTATAGCAAAATAGTAAAAACTCTGTTCCGTAAAAGTGCTTACGTAATTTATTCAAATAAATGAATGGCGTTGTAGTGTCATTTACTTAATTCAACTTTTGAACAGCCATTGGATGATATTAGAAGAATTCTATATTACACAGAAACTTAGGTAAATATGTTACTTCTTATTTCTCAAATTGAATACAAAACTTATTTTTAAACAAATCTAGATAAGTAACCCGGTATTACTGACAGAAAACATTAGATTATTAAAAAGATAATATATGATAATACCTATATAAATATACAAACATAATTTTTGCCAAAATAGTAAGTTACAATTATTTCAAACAAACAGCTCGAGTTCGCTAAAGTTTCGAAAAAATAACCTCAGAAATAATTAAGTGAAGAGAGTATGGGTTTGAAGCAATGAATATAGAGCCTTTGTGTAGTTGGCATCTTAATAAATTTTGCGGTGTTACCAAAAAAAAAAAAGAAAGGAAAAAATAGTAATTAAAAAACTGCAGACTGAATCTTATAGCTTTAGAGCTGACGTAAGTGCAATTAATAATCCTAATTGATTTGGTCTGTTGTTGTAGACTGGGATTCTGGCTTTCACTTTGAATTAATTATTAATTTTAACAAATCGCTTTTTGAGGCTTCGTTTTTGTTTTTTGTAAGAAATATGCTACTACTATGCGTAAAATGTAGAAGCGTATATATTTTGTGATCTTTATACATTTTGTAACGTAGATAACATATATTAATATAATTTAAATATTTATATTAAATAATATTATTAATAATATTAAGAGCTATGTTTTTTTTTGCAATAATAAAATTTATTGATAACTGAGGATGAATTAATTGTCAATGAGAAAACATTTGAATGAGTTTTTTTTTTGTAAAATTGTAAAATTACATTCATCAAGGAAAAGAAAAATAAATATTGCTTCAGGTCACATTTACAGTTATTCTTCTGCTTTTTGAAAAGTTCGGTATCACTTTTTTTTTTCTACTGTTTGTGTATTTAGATTAATTTAATTTATTTTCTTTAAAATCATCTTAAAATTGTTATGTTGAAGAAAAAACTGAAATAATCTGTGTTAATTTGTAATATTGTAGAATGCTGAATGAATCGTATTGTAGAATGAATCTGCTAATTATAATCACTTTACTTAAGTAGTACTTTAAAATTCACTTAAAAAATGCACAAGATATTTGTGTTTGTTGCAGATATGCTACAAGCGCAAGAAGTGATGCTGCGACAAAAATGGTTATGAAACAACTCTTTATAATTTCTTTCCAGCTTCTCCATTTTTCATTTTCGAATTCTTATGGCCATAATATAGATTACTATATATCCTATATATAAGATGAAATTGGTCTTTAAAAAGCCTGATAGTCAAAGAAAACATCTATAGTAATTATACCAGACAACATATTTTTTAGTTAGCCCGCCTCTACTCTCTTAAAACAAAAGAGTGAAATCCACTCCTATAGGGGAAGTGAATTTTCGGCACCGGAAAGGTGTGGAAATTAACTCAGACTGAGTTAAAACCGCTCGTTTGTTTTAAGAGTGTAGACATATAACTTATTTGTAACTAATTGTAAAAAACATATAAGGTTTAAAAATAACTGTTAATATAAAACCCATTAGGTTTGAATAGTCGAAAAGCGAAAGGGTTATACCATAGAGTGGATGAGATTTTGGGGAATTCTGCTGAATTTTTGCTACAAGAGGGTTAATTAGACCGACTACTTCACTTTAAACAAACCTATCAGAACGTTTCAGAATCGGAATTCGAACCCGTACATTTTAGTAACGGGGGTGGGGGTGGGGGGCGAATGACTTTTATTATAATAAGGTATTAACTTTAACTAAGCTAAGGGATTCTAATATAAATTTTCACTCCAATTTCGCTTATAAAATTTTTCAAGATTTTATGTTTAATACACATAACGTTTCACTAAACAAGTTTCGCAAAATACCCTAAGGGTTTTAATACTAAAAAACCCCACAGGAAGCGTTAGTATAGGCTGTTAAAAAACTTCGTGGACATTGATGATATTTCAAGAAAATTGTGTCTCGGCAAAGAAAGTTAATAAGAAAAGAAGATACCTAACTATATACAAAAGTAGAAAATTACTTATGCAAATTTTAAACCAGGTGAGAAAAATTCTAGATAAAACTTTCTTAACTCATTTGCATTAAAAAAGTTAAATATCTGCAATTTAAGAATATTCTGAATTACTCAAGTAAGTATTTCCTGGAGGATAAAAATATTTTAAAGTTCCAATAATAATTCTAAATGGTTGAGGTACATAAAAATAATGACATATTTTATGTGTTGTTTTTACGTTGAGAAAGTGTTTTACCTATAGTTTTAAGCGGTAGTTTAAAAGTAATCTATGTTTGAAAAGCCATTAGCTGATTGAGAACAATACAAATACCGATTATTGTACTGCTTCAAAACTTGTTTGACTAATAAAATCGTGTTTTGTGCTATATTTGGATAAAGTTTCAACAATTCTGAGCAAAGTGGGTTCAAACATCACAAATTCTGCGAGTAGGCTTGGGTATGTCTAGCAGGTATTAATAGCTTACATTATATGGTTGGAGAAGGTATAGGCATGGACGACTCAACTAATAAGGACACAGAATCTCTCTGTGATGTCACTTTATCCATTCGGTTCGGATTATTGGCTGTTCTAAAAGAGAGGAACGAAATATGTTCGGAGCTTGAAATGTATGGTCGGGCGTGTACGAATAGGTTTTGAGCTTTTTCTTCGTAAAAGCCGACATTCTGAAAAGACGGATAGCGTAACGTCGCGTATAGCTTCTGTGGTCTTAAAGTTAAGTAGGACATGGTAGAGGTAACGTAACATACGTTGAATTACCTCAATAACACCTGTTTCAAAGGGGGGCTGGGGAGCCCAGTCGGTTAGGCATTCGCCTTTCATGCGGAAGGTCCCAGGTTCGGGTCCGGGCATCACCAAAAAAACTGCCGACCAATAAACGGCCCGTGCAGCCAAAAATGTCCGACGAATAATACCCCGTGTAGAGGCAGAGGGAGTGCACGTTAAATATGCTTCAAAGTCCCAATGATGCGTACGATGTCGTCCTTAACGGTTGCGTTGGGTGCCTACTCAGGTGTCGGGTCGTCACCTGATTGTGGTTCTAAATTACGACGCCCGTCGCCAATAGCCCTCGTGTAGCTCTAGTGCGACGATCATTCAAACTAACCTAATCTAACCTGTTTCAAAGAGTACGAAGTCAGCTACCTAAGTGCAGACAAAGTCTTTTGGAAGGTCAAAGTAGTTTGTTCTTTTTGTGGAACGAAGTTACAAGGAAACAGGACAATCCGATTTATTGTGAATAACTCAATTATCCAATTCCAGTACATAGTTCATGTTTTTTTTTTCAAAAATTACATTAACCTTAGCTGCGCTATTTCCCAGTATGGTATGAGGTTTTGCTTAAAATATTAATCGGATTGCTTGATGGAAAATCGCAGTGGTGCTATGATAATATTGTAAGAGACAGTTTGATAAATTAAGTGGGTTGTATATACATAGTCACAGATTTTATCATAGAATTATCCGATTTTATTTGATAAATATTTTTTGAGGGGAATTCTCGAGATTTAAATGCACTTGCAGACGATAGATTATCAATATCCACGATTGCCTGGGGAATGTTTTGTTGATGATGTTTAGCAGTTAATTTCCATTATTTGCAATTATACTTTTATTTTCTTAACGAAAAAGTAGCAATGGACTCTCCGGATCGATGTTGAGGGTGGCTCCTACCACCGCATCACTTCAGAGATTTGAGATTGGTACAGAACTCTTCAAAAGCAGAGGTGCCGTAGCCCTCCAAATACCCCAACAAAAGACAAAGAGAGACAAAAACAAAATGGTAAGGTAGTTCAGTTCAAGAAATACATTTATTCAACGAAAAAAAAAGTTTTTCAATTCATTCCTCAATTCTCCTATATTTTTTAGACTTATAACCACCATTTGGCACACAATATCGAATTGTGCTTTTTTGTCAACTTTTCGATATAATTCTTACATTGCGATTTAGAGTCGACATTGTGAGGATATAACAAAATATCGTATGTTATTAGGCCAGCTATATGTGTTACTAACAGCTTTGTCAAATGAACTCAGCCAAATGAAATCTGTGAAAGCTTCCTCTCCTTACCAAAAATAACTTGGCGTAAGTAAGACTTCATGTAAGGTTACAACAAAGAGGTTGTGCGACCTTTTAAAAGTTGGTAAATTGCAATTACTGCTTAGGAAATTGAATTACGAATGGAGGAATGACATGGTAAAAGCGAGTGCATTATTTTCATAAACATGTTTTTGTACTAGAGAAAACATTTTCAGGTAATGGGAGCAAATATGTGCAAATTGAGAATAGGGTCAGTTCATAGAGTTATAATAAGTAAACTAGAGGGCGAAAAACAAGAACGAACCGATGCGTCACACTGGGAGTCACGTGATCGGGGGATTTCGAAGAGAAAACCGAAAGTTTTTTTTCTATAGCTCATAGCGGGAAAACGTCGTCTGCTCACGCGGAATGTACTAAAAATGGTACACTATTGTTCTGCATATGGCTGCAAAGGAAAATTTACGAAAGGAGGACCTTTTACATTTCATGGGGAAGATTTTTATAAACTTTCCTTATTGAAATAGAAACAACTTAATAAATAAAATCAAAAAGTATATTGCTAATCATGGTTTTTAAAACAACATTCGATACATTATGTCATTTAATACGATTTATTCTTATCAATTGCATGTAAAAATAAAAATGCATGTTTTGTTCAATAATCGGCAACAATAGAAAGTCTTTTAAACATGTGTTTTTTGCTTTTCATGACTTTTATTTTTCGGAAATCGCTTGGCGGTCTATTGGCCATTGGCGTTATTTTGGAAATCGAAACTAATAATAATTTTGGAAATAAGTGTGTTTTGTACTCAGTTTAAATTGCAGTTTTTACAATGTTTCATTATATTTCTTGCATTTATTTTTTTATGAAATTAAATTTTTGAGATAAGAATTTATGGTCTAATTATATATTAGCATCCACACTACGTTTATAACGAAAAAAGGGGAAGATTTTATAATCGTTCAGTTCGTCTGTCCGTCAACCACTTTCAAAAAACGAACCGCAAGTCACACAAACAAGTGGGATACATCATTTTGAAGCCATCATTTTGAATATACCTTCCTGTTTTGGATATATATTTTTTCTTTTGACTTTCGATATTTGTGATATAAAAATTTAGATTTTTTTAGTAGTTTAGATTTCCAACATCGTTGCTTAACGTTAATTATTTAAGATATTAATTACTAAAAGATATTTAAAAGAACAACATTTTTAGAAAACATCATTAGAGAACTTTATTTTTGCTTAAAATTTTTAAATTATGACAATTGCAATACTTAATTACGACACCCATCGCCAATAGTCCTCGTGTAGCTATAGTGCGACGATAATTCAAACTAAACGAAATTTTTTTTTAACTATGGTAAAAAATTAATATTGGTCATGCAACCACCCACTACAACAGTTTTGTATTATAAAACCATTCTATATATTTTTAAATTGGAATTATATTCTCTGACAAGAAAAAGTTATTTCGCAATAAAGTTTTGAAAACTTTTAAACAAAACTAAAATTAATGGGAACTCGTTTTGTCATTTAAATGGAATATTTTGCTATGGATAATTTTTTTTTATTCCTTTTGTTTATATAAAAAATATAAAAGCTGGGTATCTCATGTCATACTTATTAAATAAAAAATTTAAAAATAGGATGGCTCGATCCAAATTTGAAAGGGGGTACGGGCAGATGCGCGAAAATCTTCGCCAACTATTCCGTTTTGTTATTCTTTAATCATATAAGAAAAAAGAAAAATAGTTATATTATAATTATTGCATAAAGCACAGTGTAAGTTCCCTCAATTATTTTTTTAAGTTTTCTTAACTCACATGTTTCATAAGTACCTATTTTTATATAAATGTAGAAGAAAAAAGGAAAATAACTGTTACAAACAAGTGGATTGCAATTTGAAAAAAAAAAAAATGTCACAGACCGCGTAAAAGAACTACGATTTTTACCAGGAGCGCCGAAAAGGGAGAAATTTAACAAGAGCGGCAATCCCATCTGGTGGTTGACCTTGGTTCAACGCCAAATATCACAGCCCTAAAGCACGTGACGAAGGTGAAACGGTTTTAATGTGAGTATCAGGCAGTGAATGGGAGATTTGCATTATCGCGCTCTCTCCTTATTCTAACTCTATAGGTCAGTTGGAGTAAAATAAGTCACGGGGTAAAACAGGTCAGTTTTAAAACAAAATTCCTTAAAAACAAACGAAGTAATTTTTTCTTCTCCTGATGCCAGTTTTATATTTTATTGATATTGTTCGTCATTTTATATGCAAAACTAACTGTAAATTCTACTGTGCTATTACAGTTTTTTACCATTATACGTTTTCATGTGTGAAACTTTAAATTCTGGGTGTAGAAAACTTCTGTTTTAAGAAAAGTTAGAAGTACGAATGCTTAAAAACCATGTATCAGGCACAACAATTGAATCAATGGCAATCACATCATCAATTAAAAATGTCAAGCTGTTGCAGCAGCGTCATCTACGTCGGTAACCACAACGCGTCAGACTGTTTGAGCTATCCTTCAAGATGAGTCAAGTAAAGGTTCTCCTTTAAAGCACATCAAATCTGCAATTGTAGATACACTTCTCCAAGTTAGCAATTGCTTCCGAGGAAGCCACGTAGAATTCAACAAAAGAGATAACTTATGCAGCAAGAATTAGGAGAAATTTCAACTTCTTCAACTTTTTTTAAAAATAGAATACATATCAAAATTGTAAGAATGGAAAAGAAAACTGCAAAAATGTCTCTAAGGAAACAGAGAAGAAATGAAACCATTACATGTGAAAAAACTACTTTGGGCTAAGAAAGTTTTGACAATTTCAATTCACTACAAATAAGAAAGTGGGTCCAGGTCGAGTTTTTGGAGATCAAACCATAAAGTTATTTCTTGGTATTCTTTCACAAATTGAAGAAGACTTATACACAGTAATATTAGAAAAAGAAAATTCTTATTTCCTTTTCTCTCAAAGAGATGATGTTTCAGAGGGAGATTCTTCTCAAATTGGGGGTTCTTGTGAAGATTTATATCATCTTTCCTGATTGCTTTCTGAACAATGTTTTATGGCGTAGGGGTCGCCGGGTTAACTCCTCGCCATGCTCGGATGCTGCAACTGTTCTGTCTGACGTGTTGACGTGTGTTCAAGAAGTACGCTTTTTGAGTAACAATATTTATTGAAATAACATAGGTAAATATAACGAAGGTATAACAACTAAACAATTAAGTTAAAGTAAAATAAACAATGCCGAGTTACTGCAAGCTCGATCAACGAGCGCGATCCCGGGGCGGCAGCGTTGCCGAAGAGAAGAGAGCGTTCACAAGTGAGCAGCGAGTTTTATAAGCCCAGTTCTGGTGTTGCCACATTCCAGCTTAACAACGTGGTTGGAAGCGGCTGTCGCACAAGGGCTGTATCTGCAAGTAGCGCAATGCCGCCACAGTTTAAAAGAAATTAAAAAAATTGAGTAATTGAAGCCGTTTCTAAAGCATGACTTATTTTACTCCACTACTGACCTATTTTAAACCACCCCGGTAAAATAAGCCATTGACAGCACTTTTTCAAACACATTTATCAATATCAATAATTTGCTTATTCCGGGAAATTTCACTTTAAATGTTTTAAGAAATGTTCATTTGCATATCCTAAATATTCATTGATTCTCCGGGCTTTCTATTCTGTCGGCATTATTTCCTTGTCGGGCTTCGGTTGGGGGATTCCTGACTTGTCGGGGTTTGGGTGTCGGGTTTATATCCGGAACCACACATACTAGTCGGAAAGGCCATGATCTCATTTTTTTTAACGTTCCGTGCTCCTCAGAAAGTATATCTTATGCGCAAATATTTTCTGTATTGCTTTGTTGGAGGAAAATTTTGTCAACATATCTTCTGGCAACTTGGATGCCAGAATTTTTCTGTAATGTAAGGTATAGGATTGCTGGATTTACAGATATACAGGATTTTTTTGTAGTGCCCACAAAAAGAAAGCATCCAAAGAAGGATTAAATCTCACAGAGGTCTATGACATAAAGCATTTTTTAATGGAGCACAATCACTGATGGATACAAAATAAAATCTAATAAAGAAAAGAATTGATTCTCTGTTCAAAAACCGCATTTTAATGACTTTAAATATAATACAGGGTGGCGCAAATAAACGTGGCCAGAGATAGGAATGCATTGAGGTGCTTGGCGAGATAAACTTATGAAGCCTTCTGAAAGTATTCAAGTCGAAATAAAAGGTTATTCAAGCGTGTAATGGCTTCACTTGGCAAACCTGTTTTTGGGGTGGATGGGATTAGCATCACATTAGAGCTACTCATGGACTATTGGCGAGTTCAGATCTAAGTGCATATTATATGAAGACGGACCCTTATGCAAATTTATGTCTTGCAATCAATTTAGAATGTTTTGTATTTAGAAAAACAAAAAGGTCAGATTCTTTAGGATAAATAACGGCCGAAATAATCACTAGTAGGATGTTTTTTTGCCCAGCTGTACAAACCTTCAGTTAATAGCTTGTCAAACCACAGCTTAGTTGCCTGCAGATAATTCGCCGAGCGTTTGTTTGGGCTTAATATTGAAGCGATCAATAGCTTCACTTAGCAAACCTCTTTTGCATTGATTATTGACTTGGCAACAATTCTGTCTTATTCTTATCTTCATGACGGGGCCACTTTTATTTGTTCCACCCTGAAATATAAGACTGTACACCATCTTAATCGACTAAATCTATCTTTTAACCTATTAAAGCCACTTGAAGCTGATAATATCCAGTTACGTAAGTAAACTTGACTAGAAGCTCAATTTAACATTTTGAAAGCTTTAAGAATAGACTTACTAATAACTTAATGATTGTTAATATCTAATATACTAAAGAGATTAACATACATTTCCTATTTAAACTTAAATGACATGAAACTATAAATACCATTAAAATTTATTACTTGCGGCATTTATTAAGACTGAAATATAATAATTTTATTATCCATAAAAGAGAAACTCTAGAATTGGGAATTTAGGATTTACCAGTGGTTTATATGCTTTTATGAATAGTTATCAAGTGCAGGAAAAGCTGCAAAAAAACGTCCAAAATATGTCTAACAAGGTAATAAATTGAGTTAGTGAAAATATACGAGTACCGGGTCTAATTTATTACGATTAGTTTTTCTATGGGAACGGCGCGTCGTCTGAAAAACTACTTTATTTTTCTACTTATTTTTTTTACCTTAGCTATAAAAAGTATCATTTCTTTGCAAATGAAGCTGAAGTTCTGCAAATTTATTTCCTCTATATATTCTTTTTAACTGGCATTCAAAAATTGCAATAACAATGAATGAATGTAGAAACTTAGTGGAACTTTATAAACTTCTAATATTGAAAAATAAGGAAAAATGCAGCACTTTTTCTAATAAACCGATAAAAGAGTAGCATTTATTTATTTTTTCTTATTTCATGAAAATATTATTTTTTTATTTCAGTCTATTGGGGATGAACCACACAGAATAGTTATCAATTAATCAAAAAAATAAATCCAAATTAAATTATTTAATGAATTAATTAAATCCGAAACAACTACGAAAATTATATCTTTCATTCAAAACAGGGGTTAAACATAGTCCCATTCAATAGCATGCTGGTCCAATTGGAATAATAACATTGACTTGTGGGCAGTCCGAAAATCAGTAAAGTCACTAGTTTCAAAAGTTACTAGATAACTAATTTTCTTATGCATAAAAAGTTTAGAATATATTGCTCTTGTTCAATGTTGTTATTTTATTGTATTGTAAACATATCTAATCTTAAATAATGTTTAGTTAGCATGTATGTAAATATTTTATTTCATTGGCCCTGCAAAGTTGCTGTGTTGCTTTTTTCACGTAGGTTTATCTAAGTGATATCCGACATTTTAATGTAAAATTCATAATATTTTTTCATTAAAATTATTTTCATTTTTTTAGCTTCGTTTCTGCGTTTTTACGACTAGCCGCATTTACAAAAACTAACACAATGCAAAACTTCAAAAACATTTTATAAAAAAAAAATCGTGGTTTTTGAATTATGATATTGTTTCAGCAAATGATAGATATAAAGAATACATTCTAAGGTGCATTCCAAAACTTAAGTCAAGATATTTAATATTCGTTTGGCAAATGTTTAAAAATATCAGTTTATTCTGTACTTTCCTGACAAAATAAATGCGACATTTAATCTTCGAAATCCATTAGTTTGGCAAGGACAACTTAGATATAAACAAATCACTCGAACACTATGCTAGAAACATTACTTATCGTAACAGATGGACTGTGATATTCAAAGTTTCCTTGGCATAGTGATAAAATGTAGGGGGACCATGTTTAAAACAATGCTTCATTTATCTTGAATCGCCCATGTCCCAAGAGCTATTAATCAGAGATCTCGCACTGGAGAGAGTCAATGGCAGTTGTTTTGTTTCATCGAGTTTGATTCGGAAATGCATATATTATTCTGCAACGGAATTTGTAATGGATTTTAATCGATACGAATGAATCTTAATTTCGCGGCAATACATAAAGCATTATCAACCGGCATATGGAGCACTTGATAGAACATATTTAAGTACTTTAGAACAGTTTAAACTTAACAGAAAACGGAGAAAAACATAGTCTTACGATGTACTTCAAAAAAACGTCACTTTTGCGGAATTTTTTCTAGATTTTAGACGATTTAAAACCATTTCGCTTACTTTAAGATCTAGAATAGTATTATTAAACTCACAGTTTAAAGCTGATTTTTTTCCAAAAAATTTCTGATTGGTTTCATCACTTTAAGGTCAACAAGAGAATTTTTTTTTGTCATCAGTCTGTGAAAAAAAAATTTCCGCTAGGTTGGTATGAAGCTTCACTGTAACTCAACGATTGCGGGTTCGAATAGTGCTTGCTATAAACCGGGTTTAAAATTAAAAATTTTCAACGGGACAAAACCGTATTTTAACTTGAATTTACCATATTTAATGCGAGAAGTTTCTGGTTTTTTTGGCAACTGAGCCACCAGTTTAAAACAGTAAATTCAGAGGGATTTTTTTGCACTGTAAGAAAAAAACGAAATTAGGACAAAAAAATCGAATTAACTAAAAAAAAAAAGAAAAAGATGGTTTGGTTTAGCTTTTATGCACGTTACTGGTGGTTAAAAAAATAATTTATACGCTACACAAAATCCGAGTCAAACTATTTTTCTTTTAAGGTTAAGTGGGGAAAGTTAGATTGTGAGCCAATTTAACCTAATAAATCTCAAACATGCGTATATCCTTTGAAAATAAATAGCAAAGTATCCGGGACATCGATTTGTCCCTTTTACAGAGAATGACCCTTAAACTCTTTTTTAAGGAGGTGAATTAAAAGGTAAAAAAAGGTACATAAAATAATAAAAAGGAATTAATCATTTTTAAAATGTAAAACTCTAAGCATGGTTATATTGATTGGTCTGAAAATTAACTCACAATGCAAATACATCCAAAACAGTGTCTTGAAACACACGATTTGCAATATTATTTTAACTTAATCTTCACAAAAACATTTTAAAACAAAATTAAACAGAGCACACAAAAACGCCACTGTTTTTTTTTAAATATTCCCATGCATTTATAAATGAAAATAAGAATAGTTCTAGATATATTCTCAACTATACACCCACTTGAGTTTCTCAAAAACTTGTAAGATTGAATTCGAGAAAATACATAATTTATCCGAGTCTTCATTTCCATACTTTGACAACAAAATAGGATGATTAACTATTTATGATATCATAATAGAAATTTTAAACATATATTTATAAAGATATAAATACACTGCTATGCCAATTATCCAAACTTTGTACTACGCAATACACCTATACCTTCCTATCAGTCCTTAACCCATAATTCAATAATCTTAATAGGACATCGGGTGAAGTCCTGAAACTCAATCAATCATATTTACTCGGGGATTCCATTCGGTCCTGTGTACGTTCATCAAATTCCCGTTGCTCCTTCAAATAACACTGTAATGTGGTCACGGGAACCCTGAATACCAGAGTTTGCCTTGCAGGTTTGTTAAAATTGTAAATCACCAGATTCCAACAAGGTGGATTGGAAA
The DNA here is from genome assembly GCA_019343175.1 of Oedothorax gibbosus. Classification (NCBI taxonomy): domain Eukaryota; kingdom Metazoa; phylum Arthropoda; class Arachnida; order Araneae; family Linyphiidae; genus Oedothorax; species Oedothorax gibbosus. The sequence goes on along the minus strand of CM033276.1, from coordinate 25,429,190 downwards.
GTTACTTTTTAAAAGTAACTCTGTTACAGTTACTTAATTTAAAAAAGTAACACTGTTGCAGTTACTTACTATGAAAAGTAACTCGTTACAGTTACTTAATTAAAAAAGTAACACTGTTGCAGTTACTTAATATGAAAAGTAACTCGTTACAGTTACTTAATACGAAAAGTAACGAATCACAGTTGCTTTTAGAAATTTCAAGTTATAAGAAAAATTGAAAATTAGCAATCTTACTGTTTTTCAGAGAGAACCAAGACTAAATAAATGGGGACAATCGGAAAAAGTTAGGAACGAAAATTCAGCGTTGATAAAAGATAAATTTTATACAATTAAATTTAAGCTGAACGCTGAACTGTGTCGAAAATATTCGTGAAAAGCAGCGTGAGAAGTAGCGAAAAAGTAACGAAATTTTTCGTTACTTCGTTGCCGCTAAAAAAACTAAGTTACAGTTACAGTTACTTTCTAAAAAATCTAACGGCGTTACTCTGCGTTACCTAAAAAAAAGTAACTGTTACAAATAACGCGCTACAAGTTGAACAAGCGTATTCGGAAATGGACTGTAATCTTGGTTATGATTGGTTATTTCTCAGATTATATGAGAAAAAACAGACAAGCTCAGTCGAAAACGTGGTCCAAACCATGTTCTATACACTTTGCCCGGGCTCGAACCTAGACGTTATTATGTAGGACAACGAAAGCTAGAAACAACTAAACAATTTCGAAAAAAATTCAAGGCACTCCATAATAGCACTTATTTTCAATGAAGATCAGACTTTTGATCATTACAACTTTGTCAAATGAATGAAGCCAGTTTCTGGTTGCTCATTACCCGATATGACCATATATGGACATCAACAATAAATCGAGTTGGTTGCACTTCATTGAGCATTTAGACCCAATACACATCAGTCATATGTCCTGCTATGGGCCTTTAATTAGGGATTTGTGTATCAAACAGGATCGTTGGAGACTGATGAGAAATTAATATATTTAATCATCATAGAATGGAGGAGATATAGCGTTATCATAAACTTATAGAGATTGAACAATTAATTTATATGTATATAAATTTTTCATAACAAAAATATAGTTATTTTTATTTAAAATAACATATATTGTTTAAAAGTGTCCATAAGAAAAATACAATAACTAGCTATCCAGAACCCATAATAACAAAATTTAGAGACTATATGGGTAGTACTATGGTGTAATTAAGGATTTATGGGGCTCAATGGGTAGATTTTTTCGTGCATATAAATCTCAATTGTTATTTTAAAATAGCATGTTTAAAAGTGCCCACACGAAAAACTCAAAAACTAGAAATCCCAGAATTCAGAATCACAAAAGTTATAAACTATACTATGGTGAAAGAAACGATTTATGGAGCTCAATGGGATGCTTTTTTCCTGCATATAAATCTCGATTGTTAATTTACAAAAGTATGCTTAAAAGTGTTCATACAAAAAATACAATAACTAGAAATCCTAGAATCCAAAATCACAAAATTTAGAAACTACTATGGTGTAGTTAAAGATTTATGGGGCTCAATGGTATGATTTTTTCGGGCACATAAATATCGATTGTTAATTTAAAGTAGCATGTTTAAAAGTGTCTATACAAAAAATACAATAACTAGAAATCCCAGAATTCATAACCACAAAATTTAGAAACCACTATGGTGGGTACTATGGTGTAATTAAGAATTCATGGGGCTCAATGGGATGATTTTTTCGTGCATATAAATCCTGATTGTTAATTTAAAATAGCATGTTTAAAAGTGTTCATACAAAAAATACAATAACTTGGAATCCCAGAATCCATAATCACAAAATTTAGAAACCACTATGGTGAATTTTATGGTGCCTTTAAGTATTATGGCACTCAAAGAGAAAATGTAGATAAACAAGTTTATAACTATATCTTTTTCTACGCATAACCCTGATATTTGTTTATTTAAAAGATCATATTTGAAGTACAGGGGAAAAAAAACCTTCATCGACTGGCAATCTGTCTGCTTGGCGAGTAGTGTCGATCGAAAACAGGTTTCTCTCCTGGTTCTGGCGTGAATATCGATCTTGGAGATAGTAAACCAGTGCGCTGCTTGATAAGAACCAAGGCAAAACCGGTTTCTTCACATCAGTTTAGGTGATGAATCGCTATCTTCGCCAAGCTGACAGATTTCCAGTCGATGTATGGATTCTTTACCTATACTCTTCATTTGGGACCATATGAAAATAAGAATGAATACGTAAAACAGAATTTTTCTAACTAAATAAAAATTGTATAAAATTTTGCAGAATTGAATATTTCTCGCTTCTATAAAACGAATTTTTTAGCAAACGAATTCTTTTCGTAAGCAACTTCTTAATAACTACCTTAATAGATATATAGATATACAGAAAATATAGTATACACAACAAAACTTAAAATAATAAGAATGATTATTGGAAATAAAATAATAAGAATGATTATTGGAAATAAAATAATAAGAATGATTATTGGAAATAAAATAATAAGAATGATTATTGGAAATAAAATAATAAGAATGATTATTTGAAAGAAAAAAATGAGAATGATTATTTTTTATTTAATCGTCGTTGTTCAAAATGAGCCATAGTGTGACACAGATAAATATATAATTTTTGACTAAATTCAATAGATTTTAAAGGAATTCCAAATTAATTCCCAAAGTTTTCAATTTCAAACAATTCATAGAAACCTCAAAAACCATGATAACCACTATTTACTTTCGAGCAATGAAACAAAGGTCCTGTTCAGCATTAAATGAAATATTATTTGAGAGTTTTGTAAATTAAAAAAATGCATTGTTATGCAATGTAATGATTTTTCAATTCCAAGATGTATACATGCATCAAACAGGCTTATTGTCGATGAAGTAGAATGAGCTATTCATAGTTAGGGATTCCAGTGTAATTCGTTTGTATAGTTGGGCTAGAGTAATGATTGTTTAAGTAACTTCAAATGAGCCTACAGTCCCTAGACAATTTAATAGACGCACGGTATTTTTTAAGTAATTTTATGTTTCTTAACAGGTTTTATGCAATAATGGTATATTTAAACTACAATATTATTGATTTTTATTTAAAAGAACTGTTGTAGACTACATAATTGTATTTATTATAAGATAATTATGATTAATTATGATTAAGATTAATTTATATTAATTATTTATTATAAGATTATTTATGTGTGGAATCATCATCCTCAAATGCAGGAGACAGTACAGTCTTGCATTGATAGCATGCCGCGCAGAATTAAAGCTTTGATAGCGGCTAAAGGTGGCTCAACTAAATATTGACTTTTACTAACATTAATTTCACTTTTCTTTAAAACTTAATAGTCTTATGCTTTTCTAAATGCTGTTTTATTTATGTCAAATAAATCGGTAATTGATTGGATAATATAAAAATAAAAAACAAATCAATTTAAAATAATAAAACGGTACAATATCACCCGGTAATTAATATTTTACATGAAATCTTGCAATGCGTCGAATAATTTGCCCAGGGACTGTACATGCTGATTGCATTTGAAGCATATCTCTGCATTACAATGCTTGTTTAGCTGGTTGAAATAATATTTCACTAGACTGGATAGTATTCTATCGTAGTGAACAAAAAAAGGTATTGAATTTAGAATTAAACATTGAGATATAGAGAATCAAAGTTTTGTTTGATTCTCATCCATAGGCAACTCGTTGGGTTCCTGCTCAGGTTTCGGTTTAAAACTACAATAACCAGTGCAAATAGTTAATTTATACGCTGTAAAAAAGTCATTTTCTTACAGAAAATAACTGTCAGATGCTGTGCCAGAAAAATACCGTATAATTTACAGAGAAATTCTCTTGATTTTATCCGAACAATTTGTAATTTTGAAGCAAAAGTTGTTTTTTAACAGACAAATTGTAATTAAAAAACAAAATTCTACTTGGTCCGGTTACCCAGTGACATGGCAGACCAAATTACTACAGAGGAAGGACCGCCACACCCGGGTTCGAACCACACACCTTGATACCCCCAGTCCACTGCTCTCCCAACTAACTTATTTCTGCACACAGTTAAAGTGGTTCTTCGGTTGTAGTCCACTACCCTTGACTTGGTTAACAACAGAAAACTGATACTACTTTAGAAACAGCATAATTTTACAGAAAAAAAACTCTTTAAAAAATATAAGTTTTTTTTTTTGTAAAATTAAGAGATTTTTTTTAGTGTAGCTTAAACTCAAAGTTATTCTAACCAACGCAAATGAATCCTCTATGTAAAATAAAGAGTAAAAAATATTTAATACAGTCTTTTCTAACAAAAATCGATAGATAATTAATGAAATTTTTGATGCGTAGAAAGTTATAATTGGTTTCAACTTTACCAAGTCTGAAGAACAGAGAAGATACTTTATATTTGTAAAAAATTTATATAAAAAAAAAAACTTTGATATTTTTGTCCCATATTCTAAAACGCCAAAAAAATACACTAGTTTTTCAGGGGTTTTTTTTGTACTAAAATGAATATATTTCCATCTCTAAATTGAATATTCCCAAGAAATTTATAAAGTATTCAAATATTTTAGTTTCGCCCCCAGACGTCCTGACTGAAATGGATTTTAAAACCGAAAGTTTTGCCTTTGTAGAGAAAATGGTTTTCCCCAACTAAACACGCACACAAAATTATAGATTTGAATCAAAAATTCTGCTTTTTAACAAACCTTACAGCGGTATTGATTGGGATTCTGAAGGCAATAAATTCCTCACGTAATATCAATTGATTTTGCTTATTGATCTACGAAGCCTTTTATATAAAATTTCATAAAACTCTACAATTCATTGGGTACCGAAGTACAAATATAATTTTTAACGTGTTGTTGAATCATTTCTAATGGATTGGTTTATTTAAATGTAGCTGATTACTGAATTGATATGCAATGTACTTTGGTATTTTGTACGCATTTACTCCTAAAATGTACAATGCGTTTTATAGTGGATGGTAAATTAGCTTAAAAGTTGAAATGCGAAATTGCATGTTAGTGTTTAATTTAATGTGGGTTTTTATTGATATTTTTCATTTGTATTCTCAATGTTGACTGAATATTTTATTTGTATTGTATGAATCAATGCTTTAAATAAAAAAAATATATGTATAAAAAAAATGCATGTTTAATAAAGCTCATGCATGCTATGAGTACCAATCTTCGTAATTCACCTGGGCCTGACAATATCTTGAGTAGTTAAATATTTTTAATATGAGAAAAATTTCCAGTTTGAACAGTCGTAATTTATTCAATGGAAAATAACAAAAGGATTTAAAATTAAAAGTTGTTAATTTTAAAAATAAAAATATGCAGAACTATTCATAGAAAATTCTAAAATCTTAAAGTTTAATGTTTGTTATTAAGTCACCAACTTTTTTTTAGGTCTATGTATTGCAAACACATTCTATTAATAAAATTATTTTATAATTCCCAAAATATGTTATAGTTTTGTAATTTGCATCAGTTTACATTTTAAATCAGGATGCAAGTATGACAACGCCACCAGTTTATTCGACTTCCTTTAAGTTGAGATTTATGTAACAGATTACAAACCAAAACTTATATATTTTCTCGAACTAAAAGTGAAATCTGTCAATCAAAATTATTAACCGATAGTATAGTTTCATCCTATTTAATCTAGCCTATCACATCATCCTTAAGGCGGGATTATATCATTCCTCAGATAGAGATGGAACTGAACAGATATCATCCATTTTTTAATATCTTGTTCTCAATTTTAACAAAATAAAGATAAAGTTAACTTTTATGTAATTTTTTTACAAAAGCTTAAACAAAAATAACAAAAGGGTAATGCATCTTCAAGTCAAAATCTGTCTAAAGACACAAACCGCGTGAAAATATTCCAATAATTACTTGTGATATCATCAAAAAACCATCTCGATTTTACCCTAGAATTATTATTGAGAGGCGACCGGTAGGTGGCGTCTGATGAATCCTCTTAAGCTCTCTTCAAAATCTTAATCTATGTTATGTAGCTTATGTTATGATCATTAGGCTTACTAGAGGTATAGCCTAAACCTTCTGAGCTCTACAACATCAAAGGAGAACACAAAAAGTATCGGAAAGTGTTATTTTTATTTTATCTGATTTCTAACTAAACACTTACTTAAGGGTCAAGTATAAATACGTGGTCCCAAGATAATTCATGCTTAAAATTATATGTTGAGAAGGGTTAATATGATCTTGGTTAATCAATCCATTTTAATATGATCTTGGTTAATCAATCCATTTTAATATGATCTTGGTTAATCAATCCATTTTAATATGATCTTGGTTAATCAATCCATTTTTAATCTTTGAATCTTAATTAATACAATCCATTTTAATATGATCTTGGTTAATCAATCCATTTTAATATGATCTTGGTTAATCAATCCATTTAATATGATCTTGGTTAAATCAATCCATTTAATAATATGATCTTGTTAATCAATCCATTTAATATGATCTTGGTTAATCAATCCATTTAATATGATTCTTGGTGAATCAATCCATTTTAATATGATCTTGGTTAATCAATCCTATGACCGTAGTGGTTGATAATCCTTTAAGATCTTGTAATCTTAATCTATTTATGTATTATGTTATGATCAATGGCTTACTAAGTATAGCTACCTTCTGGTTACAATCAAACACAAAAGTATCTGGAATGATTATTTTATTTATTGATTTCTAACTAAACTCTTATTAAGGTCAAGTATAAATCGTTCCAAGATAAATTCATGTTAAAATTTATGTTGGTAAGCGTTAATATGATCTTGGTTAATCAATCCATTTTAATATGATCTTGGTTAATCAATCCATTTTAATATGATCTTGGTTAATCAATCCATTTTAATATGATCTTGGTTAATCAATCCATTTTAATATGATCTTGGTTAATCAATCCATTTTAATATGATCTTGGTTAATCAATCCATTTTAATATGATCTTGGTTAAATTTACGAAGGGAACATAATTGTTAAATCTATAAATATCATTAAAAGTAGACCATAGAAAACATTAACAACCACCTGAAACAATGTCTTCATTCAAATTAATAATAAATATTTTATTTATAATAAATAATTATTGTAACGATCATGATAGTATGTAGTGAAAATTAAGTATTATGTAATAAAATTTAATCCTGATAATTATGCAAAATGTGATGAAATTTATTAATTACCATTCTTTCCAACAATATATTAAACTTTTCATAAACTATTTCCTCTGAGAATACATGCACTATCCACGTTAAGTTATGTTCCAAATTATTAATCGATTTCTATATATTCCCCATGTTAAATTAACAGCTTTTTAAAAGCTAAAACTTGTACTTCCCTCACTCGTCAATAAACTATTTACGATCCTTTGCAGAGTTCGAGACGTCTTAAGGTCTTATGCGAGAGCTTTTACTACATCCAATACTATACTTTAGTAGAAGAACGGCCGATGTTTAATGCAATAGTTCATAATATTTCCCCTTTTATTACTGTGACAACCAGTAGCATTCCGTCTGCTTTATAAATATGATTATTGGTGTTCTTTTAGTGTAGTAGTTGCTTGGTGAACAGTTTTTTAATAATAGATATTTTCAGTTAAAAAACATGTTTAATGCAAATAAAAATATATATAAAATGCACTTTTCTTTCTCAGAATGAATACATTTTCAATTTTAATAAAAGATTAGATATTTGTAATTTATATATATATATAAAAGAAAGTCGTGTTAGTCACACTATTTATAACTCAAGAACGGCTGAACTGATTTGGCTGAAAATTGGTGGGGAGGTAGCTTAGAACCAGGAATAGGCTATAGGATACTTTTTACTCGAACCCAAACGGGTGTAGGAGTGCAAAACGTGAGCCGGTTTCCCCATAGGATTTTTAATACAAAAAATTAAGTAATGATATAAACTAATATAGAAACACACTTTGCATGGACGGTAGACGGTTCTGTTGTTAGCATTAAAAAGCATTAAAAAGCATCTGTTAGCATTAAAAATTTGAGTTAATCAGTTTAATAGAATAATATGTATATAGTTTAACTAGTCCCACAGAGTTAATACATTATTTCGAAAATCCTAACTCATGTGAAAGTATTGCTTTGTTATGTAAGAATTTTTTCCAGGTATAGGAATTATCATACATCAAAATAAAACAAAATTAGAAAGGAAATATCATCCAGTTAATTTAATTATTAATGGAAAAAGTTCAAATGTAGAAAATTTTGCAGCGTTTTAAAACTTCAAATATATTAATTAAAAACCGGGGGTTATTTTTTCTTTTAATCTGTTTTATTTTGATGTTATGACGAATCAAATACTTTATGAAAAAATATTCAAATGACAAGGCAATGTCGTAATTTCGAACCACAGTCAAGTGCCGAGTCGATACCTGTGTAAGCACCCGACGCACTTTTAGAAGCGACATCGTAAGCAGCGCCGGGACTTAAGAGCATATTTAATTTCACTCCCTCTAAGTAGGATTATTATTCGTCTGGCCTTTTAGCTGCACAGACCGTTTATAGGTAGGCAGCAATTTCATTTAAAGAAAATTTTTACAAACAAATAACTCTCTATTCTTGTTTTTCTCAAAGAACACATAAACATCAACACGCCGTTATTTCTTTCCCCGCTAATAAAAGATGAGCAATCCCAGAGGGGCCACTGCTAAAACTTTTAGAGTCTTTCAAACTTTTAATCCGATGATTGGATTCTTCCCCAAATTTCCGCGCCTCAGGGGTACCTCTAATTAGAGGGAAAGCTAAGGGATATTACAGGCCTTTGGCTGCTCGTTAGGTTGAGATGATTGGCGGAAACTTAATTGTTCATTAAGTATTGAAATCGTGATTCACCCACACGCAAATATAGGTCGTTGACGTGCGTTTTCTATTAAGGACGAATGAGCCCGCTGGACTGCGGGTCTCCAAATCGAAGGTCCTCAGTGTTAATCCAATGGAGAAAAAAATATTTTCTAAGCAACATTTTTCCGTCTGTATTGAATATTATTATAAATGGTTTTTTTTATGGTGATAAAAATGTAGCTGATTTACAGGTTGACAATCCCACTTTTTGAAATTGGCTCGGATATTTTTTTAAATATCCAATAAATAATTTTACACAAAATATTCGAAGCAATTTCAAAAAGTGGGATTATAGAGATGTGTAAGTTATCTACATTTATCCTTAGAAAAAAAACCATTTGTAAAAAAATCTTCAATACAGCCAGAGAAATAGGGTTTAGAAAATAATTTTCCCCCCCCCCCATAAGATTATTACTGAGGCAATTTAGTTTGGAGACCTGCGGTCGATCGAGCTAATTCGCCCCTAATGTATTCAATTCTGTGATATTCTACTTGACATGAAATTCTAAAGATATGATTGAATTTACATAATAAGATTAGGTTTAGTTTAGTTTGAATTACGTCGCACTAGAGCTACACGAGGGCTATTGGCGACGGGGGACGTATTTTAGAACCACAGTCAAGTGACGAGCCGACACCTGAGTAGGCACCCAACGCAACCGTTAAGGGCGACATCGTACGCAGCGTTGGGACATTGGAGGATATTTAACGTGCACTCCCTCTACACGGGGTCGTCGGACATTTTTGACTGCACAGGCCGTTTATAGGTCGGCAGTTATTTTGGCGATGCCCGGACCCGAACCTGGGACCTTTCGCATGCTAGGCGGACGCTTAACCGACTGGGCTCCCCAGCCCCCAATAAGATTAAGACATAATGGATAAGATTGGTTTGGATTAAGACTTTCATAAGACACCCAACGTGCATTAAAAAGTTCTAGCTTCTACGCTACGTTTATAACGTAAAAAAAATGAAGCTTTGATAAAGGCTATGGCCGTCTGTCTGTACTCCACCAACTTCCACTGTTCAAACTACAAGTGCTACATACAAGCGTGATGCGTGAAAAAATTAACGCATCGAGATTAGAAGTCATTAAAAATCTCAGAAAAAATTGGAATAATAATTTTTTTTAATGGCATTTAAAACTCCATTCGTTTAGTTATGTTTTGAAGGTGATGGATAGTTTCAATGTTGAATGTTGATATAAAATGTTTATTTCTCTTTGAGTATGATTTTACATATTTTTCTACATTTTTATTCTTCAAAATACAAATAAATTCAGCAAATGATATGCAATAATTAGTAAATAAAAAAAAACTTTTATTTATTTTTTACGCTTAAAAGTTAATAGAAAGTACTTAATGCTGCGATTTTCGCTTTTGTTTAGACGCATGAATTTTGATTGGCAGCTGTTGTAAGTTTCAGTTACAAACCTACTTGTTTAATAATACAATGAGAGCAAAAGGGCTATTGATTCGTATTTCAATTAATATTATTTCTAATTTATAAATTTGTTTAACCGGACATGTTATTGAAAGTATTAAAACAATCTGACTGTTTACTTTTGGCATCATTTAACACTCAACCGTATAAATTTTAATCACTTAAACACTTTTGAAATAAGCGTAAAAAATACTTTTTGAACATTTCGTATCAATTTTCAAAAATATTGCGAAAAATAATACTCAAGGCGAATCATTTTGATTTTGTTAAAATACATTTAACTTCTCCTTCAGGTTATACAAACTTGAACAAATATAACCATGTTATGCTAATCGTGTGTCAAGCTCAAACATATAATTTAACTGTCACAATTTAAGACAATTAAATTTATTCTAATTAAATTTATATTGTCACATATATTCTCGGTTTCCGCCAAGGATCAAAAGGGTGTTTTGGAGATCTTGTAAGGCATCTTGGGAGAAATTGGATTGTGTTTTTAATAATGGCACCAACGTATGAAACCTAGTTTTAAGGGGGAATGGGCGCGCTGGACCGGGGGTCTCCAAAGCAAAGTGCATCAGTGTTAATCCTATGGCGAAAAAAATATTTTCTCTGCCACATTTCTCCGGCTTTATTGAATATTTTTACAAGCGGATTTTTTTATGTGATAAATGTAGCTGACTTACAGGTCCCGACCTTCCCACTTTTTAAAATTGGTTCGAATATTTTTTTTAAAATTCTCAATAAATAATTTTACACAAAATATATATTCGAAGCAATTTCAAAAAGTGGGAAGATAGAGACCTGTAAGTTATCTACATTTATTATTTAAAAAAAACCGTTTGTAAAAATATTCAATACAGCCGGAGAAATGTGGCAGAGAAAATACTTTTTTCGTCATAGGATTAAAACTGAGGCACTTGAGTTTGGAGACCCGCGGTCCAGCGCGCCCATTCCCCTTTAAGTCTACTTTCCAGTTTTTACTTAAAATTTTTTTTAAAAAATGGAAGAATAGGTATTGACATGTTTGAGATGTCTGTTCGTACACCCTTCAAAATTAGGTCCTATCCGTTGGGTCTTAAAACTTCTTTTATTGTCAGAAAGGTATGACATTGGAGATCTATCCTTTATACTTTTTGTCTGCTTATACGTCCGGAAGAACATCTATCTACATGTTTGAAGAAGGTTTTCCCATTTGAATAGCTTTGAAATTTAATTTTTATTAATTTAAATTTTGTAACCATATGAACAATACCATGGGGGAAACTTTATTTATTTAAAATGAATATTTAAATAAAAAGATTCTTTTTTTTCACATAAAATAGTTAAGAGTAATGTCATAATAAGTAGAAATGTTATTTTTTTTATTATTTTTGTTTTTTTCTAATAAAGCGGCAAACAGCGTTTCATTTTTTGCATGAAAATCTAGATAGTTTTAATTTACATTCCTTCTTTAATAATTGCAATTCGGAGTTTTTTTTATATATTTTATTCTAAAATAATTGGGAAATACCTTGGGTTTTTAAAATTTTATATTCATGCTTATTACTTATTTAAGAATAAAAATATCGCGTCATTAAGAGCTGGCGACATTTTAAAAACGCGATTCTTCACCATTACTTTACATAAGTATTTCAATTTTAAAAACATTTTCTTTAGTTCCTTTTAGAAAAACACAATTGACGCTGTGTTTTCTAGTGTGTCACAGACACTTGTTGCGTTAGAGTTCTTGCGTTAAGTTTAATTACAACAATTACAGTTCACGTAGATAGAAGGTCCTTGGTTCTGAACCCAGCCATATTATAAAAATTCTCCAAATCCATTCTGGTCCTCGAGTCCACTGCTATGTACGTGTTCGTTTAATCTGTGGTGTCCAAAATCTCAAAACAGCGCACTATTGCACCACCTTACGGTAAAAAAGATTCGAAATATTTAAAAAAAAAAAAACTTGGGCATACACCAAAATTTGATTCAACGTGAAACTTCACGCCATATGATTTCTTGATTTTATTTTTCCGGTATATTTTGGAACATTTTGTTTTAAAACTTCACAATTGAAGAGCTTAGTGGAAGAACGTGCTAAGTGACATTTTCGGAAAAATTGATATTTTTGTGTCAATGAAACATTTAATTCTCTCCTTTAAAGATAACAAGTTCCCCATTTTACAAACTTTAAGTTACGTATATTTTTTGCCGTTTGCAAGTACCGTTTTTAATGAATTTAAGTGCAAACTAAAAACTTTAAAACTCATTTCCATATTTAAGCTTCCACACTATGTTTATAACGTAAAAAGTGGAAGGTATTATAATCGTTCAGTCCGTCTGTCTGTCACCCAATTTCATAGCCCAAACTACAAATGCTACGGAGAAGTCCGTTACGTCAAGAAATTCATCGCATCAAAATTAGAATACATGCGAGGAATATTAGATTCTTCGAAATATAAATTATTTTTTACAAATGATAAGTAATAATTATTGAATTTTCGAAATAAAATAAAAGAAACTAGCCAAATGTAGCATGTAAATGTTTTAATATAGAATTAATGCTGTGTTTGGTGCTTTTTTACCTGTTAAACACAACTGTTGTGTGGAAGCGGGTTAAGTGACAGATTCTGTTACAAACCTACATTTATTTTTAAAGCATCAATTGTACTAATTATATATTTTTCGAACAGTAAATTAATTTAACAAACGATAAATAACTGAATTTTCGAAAGAAATGTAAATGGGAAATTGTGGCGACACAAAGATATTTATTACAAAAGTTTACATCATTATTCTTCGAACTTCAAACAAATTTAGCAAACGATAAAGTCAAATTATTAAATCTGAGAAAGAATATTAATGAAAATAGTTAATTTTGGCGTTTAAAAGTTTGAATTACAACTAGCTAAAGGCCCTGTTGGACGAATTTCTTTCTGAGGTGTATAAATAGATTGTTCCCTGTTGAGCACAAATGTTGTGTGGAAGCGGTTTAAGTGACAGATTCTGTAACAAACCTACTTGTTTGTCTCTTAGCACGTTCTTCCATTAAGCTCTTCAATTAATGTACATAAGAATTTCAATTTTGATAACTAACTAACTGTCCTTAGTTCCTTTTAGATAAAACAGAACTCACGGTTTGTTTCTAATGTGTCACTGACACTTGTTGCCTGGGAGTTCTTGCGTTAAGTCTAATTACAGCAATTACAGTTCACGTAAACTATCTCGAGTCATTACTTTCTTGAGAGATGTATGGAAATATATTAATGCTAGAAAAATCTATGCGAGCCATTTTCTAGAAACTTGTAAAGACAGCTTTTGAAAAAATACCAAAGATATTAATTACTTTTTGATTTGATGTTGAAAACATTTTTTTAAGAAACAAGTATTTGAACATTTTAGTTCAAGTCAGACTGTAGATAACGCAAAAAGTGAGATTTTTTAATAGCTTCATTCGTATATCATTCAGTCACCCGCATCTTATTTTAGTTTTTTTTTCAGATTTATAATACATTTAATTATTATTTTTTTTCAAAAACTTCGAACGTGCAGGACGAACAGCTGAAGCTAGCGCATAGAACATGCAGCATTGAGTGGTAATTAAAAGTATTGTGGTGTTTCGCACACTTGGTTTTTTTAGTTTTTAATCTTTTTTCTTAATTGCACATGTTTGCTTTCTTAACCTGGAAAGTTTGACTTTTATTTTATAGGTCGTTTTGATTGTAAGAATTAGTGATGTATTTTTTTAAATTTCTTATTTACTTATTTTTTTAAAGATTTTCCTCAAAAAAATCTAATTCAATCGCTAAACTGACAAAAGTACAAGCATACCAAGGAATCACTTGAAAAAAAATTCGATTTCACGTTTTCGAGTTGGACATAATCATAGATATCATAGTTAATGTATTAGATTGGCAGATCACATGACCTCCTATGCTAACGACGGGACGCCCATGGAGACCAAAATAAGGGGGCAAAATGGCCAGTGTTGCCACCACTTTAAGGAGAAAAATGCTACGGCATCATCGGAAAAATACCATTTAATTCTAAAATTACCAAAAATATACTAGAAAAGCATTTCAAGTCACTAAAAAGATTCCAAAATGCAGCTAGTATTTTTACAATATTTTTTTGTAATTTTAGAATTTATTTTAGAATTATTCTAAAATTACAAAAAAAATATTGTAAAAATACTAGCTGCATTTTGGAATCTTTTTAGTGACTTGAAATGCTTTTCTAGTATTTTTTTGGTAATTTTAGAATTAAATGGTATTTTTCCGATGATGCCGTAGCATTTTTCTCCTTAAAGTGGTGGCAACACTGGCCATTTTGCATAATTAACCAAAAACATCGTATGTTGAAATATTTTTTAAATAATAAGATAATAAATATAATAACATATTCGCTATATAATATATAGGTTTTAAATAAAGTTTACTTTGTAATTGTATTTAGATGATAGTCATTATGCAAATAGTTTAAATTTAAATAAAAGTACCCAATTGAATGGTGTAATAGAAAACTCGCATTCATTGGCGACTTTTGATAATGGAAAATACAATTGGACGAAACTATCAATGAAGGATATCAATGAAGTGTACAGATCCTATATCATAGTTAGACTTCGGAGAATTTTGAGTTTTGTAACTACACCCTTCATTATTAAATATTCATAACATCGATATTATTAGATAATTTTATTCGTTAGAAAGAGAATATTAAAAATATAATCTCTATATAACAAAATTATTTAGATTATTTGCATATTTTGAGTGCATTTATAACAAATACTTATTGTGACCAGACGTACTGCATTTCGCAGTACAGTACAGTTTGTTGTTCATTTATCTATCTATAAAAACCATGCAAATAATCTTATTTGCGTTATATTTTCTATGGCTTTTTCAAAAACTACCTAAATAAAATATTATTTATGCAAATTTAATGACGATTTCATATTCGAAACTTTAATCGCTGCAACAAAATCTGGCCTAGCTATAAATAATAAGCTTAAATTTACAAGAACTTTGTTCCATTTTATTCCATCAAAGCTCCGAGAGAAATCACACGTAATTATTGCTATTATTATTATTATTTTTGGAAAACTTAGCTGTCTTCGCTCGCCACAGTTAGAACAACTCAATTTCGACTTGTACTAATAAAAACGCATCCTCTCAACGCCCAAGACAGTTTAGTGCAATTTAAAGTGCCATCTAGACTAATAGCGATTCGCCGTACGTTCACTAAATTATTGGTAAACGCGGGTTACTATTGCGCTAAGGTTGGCATCTAATTTGGGAAAACTAATATTTAGTAACTCTAGTTACAATAAGACAAATATTCCTTATTATTAATATTTTTTTTGTTTTAGTACAATTTCTTAGCATCATTAATTTCAGAAATTAAATTGCGATAATAAACAAAATGAAAAGTACGTTTAAAATTAGAATTGTACTAACAATGTCATATCAAAAGCTCATACATATATATTTTGTAATCTCCAAAATTATAAAATTTTCAACAATTATGAGAAATTCTGAAGAAAATAAAACAGTCTTCTATCCTGTAACTTTATATTGTTAGCTCACATAAATTCTCATAGCAGGGCCGAAAAGTATTGAAGTTAGGTTTCTGCATGATGTGATACCTTTCTAACATAAACAAGAAGTTCATAAAGAACTAAAATAGCCTACTTTCCTGTTACTTAAATACTTACTGAAGTTCTAATCGGGAAAAAAACTAGGTTCCTAACAGTAAACATCATCAACAACCGTTTCTACACTAGATTTATGCACATTAGATAAAAATCGAAACACAGCATCCAGCTATAATTTAAACTTCTAAAAGCCAAAATCATCTATTTTCCTTAATATTCTTTCTCCAAATTAACTTAATATTATTTATCGTCTGCTCGATTTATTTGTAGTTCGAAGATCAATTAAATATTTATTAATAACAAAAGTAATGAAACTACTCCAAACTGCATTAAAAAATAAGAAATGTAAATTAAAACTAAGCATAATTGTATGCAAAAATATGCCTTGCCGCTTTCTTGGTAAAGAACTAATGAACAATCAAAAAATCAAATTGTGCTACATTTTATGACGTCATTCCAAACTGATTCATGAAAATATTATTTTGCTTCAAATATGTTGAAATAAATAAAGTTTCTCATACCATTGTTGATTTGGCAACAGTGATTTAAATGACTCAAAATTGAATTCAATGCTAATTCAATGGGAAATTCGCCGACAGATAGTAGATTTATGTCCGTCCAGACGTACAGACAGACGGACAAAAAGTATAAAAGTTGGGTATCTGAGGTCATAGTTTTCTAATAAAAAAAGAATTTTTAAGATCCGATAGATAGAACCGATTTTGAAACGAGGGTACGGACAGACATACGGACAGACAGATGGACAGACAGACAGACGGACATCGACCGCATTTCAATACCTACCGTGATTTAAATGACTCAAAATTGAATTTCAATGCTAATTCAATGGGAAATTAACCGACAGATACTAGATTTATGTCCGTCCGGACGTACAGACAGACGGATAAAAAGTATGAAAGTTGGGTATCTAAGGTCATAGCTTTCTAACAAAAAAAGAATTTTTAAGATCCGATGGATAGAACCGATTTTGAATGTGGGGTACGGACGGACAGACAGACGGACATCGACCGCATGTCAATACCTACTTTTTCATTTTTCTAATTCTTTCGAATTAAAAAAAGAAAAGTAGGCTAAAAATTAAAATCGGACTATTAGTTGGAGCTGGTACGGACAGACGGACAGAAAATCTCCATCTTGTCAATACGCAAATTCCACATTTTAATTCTATTGAATTAAAACGGAGGTTAAATATGGGAAATGAACGAAAAATATACGAATAGTGCAAAAGCATGGAAAAAAATTAAACTATCAAAACATACTCGTCAATTCAAATTCAGAAATTTTCGGAAAGTGCCACTGCATGAGACTATTATTACAAAGAAAATGTAATAAAAGGATGTTCCCACAATGTATCATAAAAATATTTTGCATGTAAATGTTTAAAGAAATTAAATTTAACAAGTGAAAGGTAAAAAAACAAGAAAAACAGCTATATTAAATGGGTTTTCTTATAAAGAAGCAATAAATGTTTATGTAAAATAAATTTTAAGTAAACATAGATTAAATGGAAAAAAAATTCTAATATTAGTAAAATATTGTATGCCATAACGGTAAATATATACTTTAAATGTCGGAGATGCTTTGAAGATGCCTTAAGTTTATTACAAATTATAGGTAAACGGGGGTTAATTTAGCTATGCATTTGAATGCAAATGTGGCAAAGACAATAAGACACACACTATTTATATTTTAAACATTGGACTTGTTTCACAAACATACGCAAGAAAAACAAAACCCTTATTTATGATCATCAAATGCATTGTGCAAATTAAATAATTAAATTCTAAGATTCAAATTATTTGTTTACTGTAAAAAAGATTTCTTCTTCAGAATACTGGCCCGATATTATTAAATTGTGTGTATTTATGCATCAATTAACATTTATCAAGAAAAAAAATTAAATGATGCATACATTTAGATTATAATCATATATCATTATGCATATATACTATCTATTCCCCCCAAAAATAAAAAATAACAATACCAAAACAACACACCAATTAACCATGCAACCTCAGCCAAACATAAACACTGCAACAACAATTTACATTGGAAAATTAAATTGCCAACGCATGCATACACCACAAATCAACAGGCTTTTTCATGTAAATTGCTCCGTAAATGTAAATTGCACTCACCGGCCACTGTAGCCACTTTATGCAGTGTCGATCCCGGGGTCTCGCTTAATCCGGAGCTCCTGTTTTTCGTGACAGCCATTTCGCGGGAGCCCTATCCCGATTTCTCCTGAAAGAGAAGCACCGCTTGCCTATTTATCCCGTTTTATTGTTGAGTCTGGCGTTGGTGTTGTTTTGGGATATGGTGTCGCCATCTAGCGGGTGTGGATTGTAGTTGGGATTAGAAATGAGCGGAACCTTGAGGCGGATTGAGAGGAATATTGTTTGGGGGGGGGGGGGGGGGGGTCCTCTAATAAAGGGTTTTTTAGAGGGACGGTTGAAACTGGATCGTGGTTAGTTTATGGGGTAGAAGGCAATGTTTAACGTAGATGTGACGCCTTTGTCCGATCTGACTTGGCGTGTCCGATCTAGTTTGAATGATTTAAGTCAGTTGTCGGATCGTCACTTGACTGTGGTTCTAAATTACGACGCCCGTCGCCCATAGCCCGCATGTAGCGCAATTGCGACGATAATTCAGCCTAACTTGGATGAATTAAGTGCAGGTGGTTAGATTAGTTTAGGTTCAGCGCTTCCGGCTCTCTATTTCTAGCCTCTATTTTTGGGGTCTGCATAAGTCAGCGTTTGACGTAGTTGGACGTCACCATAGGCATGACCGTTCCAGTCATAAGTTGGGTTTTTACGAATGACGTATTCCTTCCAGCTTCCATTCCTGCACTCCTTTGATCGGTGGTCCTATTGGTGACATCACCGGTGGTCCATTCACCATTCATTGATGAATTGAGGTTCGAGAAATAGTTTTTTCAGCACTTCTGTTGCCACATTTCCGAAACATGCCAATTGTGTATTATTCAAATAAAGGGCTATCGGCAGTTTTGGTTTCGTTGAAATTGCGTTGCTCAAGAGTTACACAAGGGCTATTAGCGAGGTCCTCCGTGGTCCAGTGGGTGTGGTCGCTTTTGAGGCTGGACTTTTTTTCTAAGGGCGAGGTTTTGAATCTCAAATACTACAGGCGTCCTATAAATCAAATGTATATTTTTTTGGTTTGAATTGTCGTCGCACTAGGGCTACGGGCGTCGCAACTTAGAACCACAATCAAGTGACGAGCCGACACCTGAGTAGGAACCCAACTCAGCTTTTTACACCCGAGTAGAATATAATAGCCGATTCATAAATATTTAAATTATATCGGTGTTTTTTGCGCCACTAGAGTAAGATGCATTAATTTATTTTGGCAACTTATAGAAATCTCTCCTCCCCCCCCCCCCCCGCCAAGCATATTCATCTTAATTTACCTCCATAGTGCGATACAATAATAGAAATTCAAATACATTGAAAAAATCAATGTAATGATTATAAGATATTTATTAAAAAGTTCTTGATATAATGTATAAACACAAACTTTAAAAATTGTAAGAAAGGTAAACATATATATTAGTTACTATACATGAAACAATATCAAATTATTAACACAATTATTTTAACTTGAACAATGCTTAATTTCCAACTCAAAAATAACAGCTCTTCTAAAACATAAACAATTTCAGGTAATTTTAATAGGTTTAGGCAAATCATTGCTTTAAAACTGTTAAATATAATTCAGCATTAAAAATCGAGAAAATCAGTACCAAAAGAGCTGTTATTGAATTTGGTCTTGTATAAAAGATTTCCATTTTTACAATTTTTCGATTGAACAGTAGAGAATCACCGGCGAAAGAGGAAATACTAAACTTTAAAAAAAAATAGCCATTGTTTTGCTTAGATAATATCACTCAAATACTATATGTAAAATTATTCACAACACTACCCTTATGTTAAATGAATTTGAAACCACACACGGGTCATTCTCTGTAAAAGAGACAAATCGATGTCCCGGATACTTTGCTCTTTATTTTCAAATTATATATGCATGTTTGTGATTTATTAGTGTAAACTGGCCCACAACATAACTAGTCCCACTTAAAAAATATCAAATAATTATAATTTACTTGCATAAAATTTCATTTAAATACCCGATTTGTCACTCCCTCACACTGTCCCTGCATGCTTTAACAACTTTTAACGTCCTAAAAAAGGCCGTTCTAAATATATAATCCTTTTTGGCGGAACTATTTAAGGTTAATTAGTTTCTATAGTTTCCGAAAATGTATCTGATGTTTTTCTACCATCAATAGTTTTATGTAATTTTATGAATATGTAATGTCCCTGGGTTATAGAGTCACTCCTATAACACTGCTTTAAAGTTCAATTAAAAACTTACTAGACGACTAAGAAATCGAATTTAAATTGGCATGTTATCTTAAAGGATTGAGGCTTCTAAATCAGCCATCAGTTGTTTTTGATCCATGAGTGATAACGTTTTTGCAGTACTTTTAGTATTAAAAATATCATGGGAGTCTTTTACTGTCGTCACTCACTCAATCTCATTTACTGATTATAGATAAGTGCGAGAATTTTTTTACTAGTCTCAAATTGTGGGCATTTAAATGTAGATTAACATACAATCTCTAAACCTTATAAAAAATTCTTTGAAAATGATGTTATTTGACTTTTCCTACGGAATCGTCACTCACTCACACGTCACTAACTCACATATCAGCCTTGAAGGTCAGTCCACATTGAATAACTTCATATTGGATCTTTCTTTCCAAGCGCATTCAATGCCGATCGGTTGTTTCGCTTCAACTGTAGATTTTTTAAAAACGCATGCCTTTAGATATTTCACGAGAGTGATTATTCGTATCTTCTTCTACGTTATAATCAAGAGTTAGGGTTAGTTTTAATTATCCTTACACTAGAGCTACAATAGGGCTACACTAGGGCTATTGATGACGGGTATCGTAATTTAGAACCACAGTCGTGTTATCATCAAGAGATTTATGACGAATAACTGTAAAATAAAATGCGGTTGCAATTTTTTAAGGCCGCAGGAGTCGTTTACTAATCACGTCATACGCATATTATACTTATTTAACACAATTTATTCCATTGAAATTATACTTGACAAAATGCCAATATTCAAGTATGGTCGGTGTCGATCTCATCACTTGACCAGGGTTCTAAATTACGAGGCTTGTATTGGCTGCGTAGAGTCAATATAAGTAAGATTCATACTCAAAAATACTACGGATGATATCTGGTTGGTAGACATATATATTCAGGTTTGTGTGCTTGGTCAGAGACCCGCTTATAAACCTTCGTCAAGTAAGACAGACACACACATACACCACATAAGGGATTCATCTAAATTTTTAGAGACAGAGGTCAACTAGAGATCCCCAGAATTGGCTTTTTCAGCCCCAGAGGTATTGATTTGGTATGGAACTTGGAGACTTTCGGACCCAACAGATTTAAACGAGCAGTACTCCGAATTACTCGACAAAACAAAATTTCCAAGCATTACCGGATTCGACCCGAACCCAGAGGCTCAAAGGGCTTAGCGCCGTAACGTTTGAGCCTCACGGTCGGCTGATATCTGGTGAAAGCAAGCCTTGAGCCAAGCAATAAACTAGCTATACAAACCCATCCAATCAAAGTGTGGTTGTGGCCGTAACTAGATTTGTAGTTGAATGGGGACACAGTTCTAAATCTCCCAAAAATGTTGTACAGTTTCAATTAAAGTGGCTACAACTTAATTAAGAAATAGTAAAATATCTAATTTTATATAAAATTGATTATAGATGTTTTAAAATAGATTATATTATTTATGTAGGAAAATGACACATTAATTGCAACCACTATTCTTTCTATAAAATGCATATGTGTAATCACTCAAGCTAAAATATTACTTAGCGAAATACATCAAATATTGAAAGGAGTGCTCTTAAGTCAACTTATTTGAAAAGGACCTCTTTTAGGGTTTTAATGTAGTTAAATCTTATCCACATTTATCAGGCGCCGCCTCGACTGTGGTTCTATATTACGACACCAGTCGCCAATTGGCCCTCATGTAGCTCTAGTTTGACGGTTTTTCAAACTAACCCAACCAAACTTTCCCATTTAAAAAGACTCGCATTCCTATAGAGATATATATCGTGTACTCTGTCTATTGTAGGTTTAGTGAGCCTTTTATTCAACCAAACTTAACCCCACATAGATTTAAATCATGCGTTTTTGAACTGAAACACCATGCGTAACTTTTGGGGCAAGTCAAAAAGGCATGCAATGTTTTCGGTGTCGCATGCGCATATATATTGTCTGTTGCGCATGCTCAGTATCTAAAGAAGTTTACGTCAGTTGTCAAGTATGGAAAATATGTATTTTTTAAAAAAAATCATCAAAAATGGATCTGAACCATTTTTTTACTATATATGAATGTGTGCAACGCATATAAAGAAAATTATTCAATAAGAAAAATATTTTTTTTCAGTTTTTAAAAGTGCAATTTGTCCCATTTACAGAGAATGACCCACACACATATTTGTATTGTTAAATGTAAAAAGAGATCAAGTACACAATAATATTTCCTCATACTCTTCTTTCACATAAACGTTGTATTGAGGAAGCATAGTAGTAAATTCTGCAAGCGACTTAACCCCTTTTAAAAACTTAGCCATTCATTTATATAAATGGCACATCTGTATATATAATACTCTTATACGGCGCCCAAATTTCCTTATATTTCGATGTCTGGAATGGCAACAATCGAAATGAACAAAAATACGAGTTGGCGAGCGATAGCGAGAAGGGGGCGTGCCCCCTAGTTGTGTATAATACTGTAGTAGTTTTCTTATAAGTTAATATTTGACATTAAAATGACAAGCAGGAGTGTCGATACGTGCAGCAGAAGGAGTTTCCAGAAGTTTCCGAAGCTTGAAGCAGCAATGTTCTCGATGCAGGTTCTCAGAGCTAGCTCGTGATTAGGTTCTGTAAAGTTACGATAGAAAAGCAGGGCTTCGTCCCCACATGTTTCCTTCACCTTTTCCTCTGTACAGATGATTCCTGGGTCGTTGTATCTAGAAATATATTGATCATTTACTACAGGGTGGCGCAAATAAAAGTGGCCCCTGCATGGAGCTACGAATGCAGGGAAAAGCTTGGCGAGAAAAATTATTGAAGCCTCCTGAAAGCCTCAAAGTCGAATTTAGAAATTATTCAAACGTTCAATGGCTTCACTTGGCAAACATGTTTTTTCCATTGATTGGTTTGGTTGTTACTAGATAGAGCTTCACGGTGGACTATTGTCAAGTTCAGATCTATGTGCGAGCTGTGTAAGTATGCGTTGATCAGATCATTGCACAAATGAAGATGGCATAGTTACCGGCAAATAATTCGCCAAGCGTCTGTTTGGGTTTAATATTGAAGTGATCAATGGTTTCGCATGGAAAACCTGTTTTGGCATTGGTCTTTGACTTGGCAGCATTTCCTGTCTTATTCCTACTTCTAAGCCTTTACTTCTAGCACTTTTATTTGCAACACCCTGTACTTGAAGGGTTATTTTCTACAAACAATTACATCTTCGTCTACTACAGCATGGCGCAAATGAGTCAATATTTTGAAACGTGTCAATTTGCAGATGTGACGAGGAGTTACAGCTCTGACATCGAAATTAAAGTATGCTATCAATCATCTATTAAAACTTCAAAATATAGCAAAAAGTATGCTATAATGTCTTAAGCTCATATTTACGAAATATTGGTTGCGGAATCGTATTTCGGCAACAAAGAGAAATTTTTCTAAATGTTACCTATCTTATTGTGGTAACCGGAAAAAAAAGCAACGGAAAAAAAAGCACAGGAAAAAAAAGCACGGAAAAAAAAGCACAGGAAAAAAAAGCACACGGAAAAAAAAGCACAGGAAAAAAAAGCATAATTACAATAAACTCATAATTATCGAGTTGCATTGTTTATTAACGTCGTTAATGACAGTTTAGAAGGGTTGCAAAAAGAAATTAGGATTAGGATTGTGGCATGGCCGTACACAAGGGGTAAAGTATTATTCGAGATGTAATAATGTATTAATTTTTTCTGTTAGAAAGTTATGATGTCTGCGACCCAACTTTCATACTTTTGTACGTCTGTCTATACGTCCGGAAGGACATCTGTGTATACCTAGTGTCTGTCAGCGAATTTCCCATCAGAGACCCAATTTTCATACTTTTCGTCCACCTGTCTTTCTGTCGGCAAATTCCCGTGGAAAAAAAAGCACGTGGAAAAAAAAGCACAGGAAAAAAAAAAAAAAAAAAAGTTTTCAAAGTTTTATTTTTTGACTTTTGGCCACGTTTTACGACTTTTGACCCACTGTGCGGACTATTACAATACTTCATTTAGAAGAATTTTAATTTGTAGTAAAATGAATAGTTTTTCTGTACCTAGGAGAATTTCATAGTTCAGTTCTCTATATACATCGTCTTTTAGGAGGAGAGAACTTCTCTGGAGCAATTTATTTGTGGCAGTAAATTTATTTGTAGGTAATTATGCGAGAAACCAAAAATGTTTCACTCTAATAAGTAAAGCAAAAATGTTTTAATACATTATTTTAGCCTTAACTTCTTTACCTTTAACTCATTAACGACGATTGGCAAGAAAATTTGCCACGCGAAAATGAGTTTTCTGCTTATCAACCTAAACAAAAGACAAATGAAGACCATTGTGTGTGTGTGTGTGTCCTGAATAATTAATATAGAACAAATTAAGTATCGAACAAATTAAGTTACACGAAACCCGGATCTTAAACTTAAAGTTAACATTTTTATACGGAAATGAAGGTGTTAAGTTCGTTCACAAAGTCTTCCTTAATAGACTAAAAAATAACTTAAACTTAAAAATTGAACTTTTTTTATTTTGATAAATACAAAAATGCTAGTGCATTTCAGTGACCAAAGATGGACGCATTTTGGTATAACATTTCCAAATGAACATTCCAAAGCTTCCCCCCATTGTAGTGTCCCCTTCCGACACGCCTACTTCAGAGTTGGGTTCCTTTTCTAAACACGGCATAACACCTGGTCATCTCTTGAGGGACCATGTAGTGAAAATCCTCCCTACAATTTACGTGCAATTCCTTTAGGAATAACAAAAGAGACACTAACATCATCACATATACAACCCCTTTTCCACCCCCATCGCTGTGCTATTGTTCAGTTCCGAACACCTGGGTTCTAAGGATGGGGATTCTAGTCACGGGGAAGACACCGACGCGACAAGTGTACTGACAAAGGAGCGAGGTGACCCCAGTTGGTCTCAGCGATCAATCAATAAGTGTCATGCACTCCCCTCCCCCCCTCCGCATTGGGTGTGTGTCTGTGTGACATTTACTGTTTCGAAACGAGGGTTTGTAATAGTAAGTGCCATCAACAATTGTTTCTACACAAGATTTGCAAACATTAAAAAAACAAAGTCGCACACAGCTATCCAGCTATAATTTAAACTTTTAAATCCCAACATAAACTATATTCAAACAGCGATTTAAATGTTTTGAAATTAAATTTCAATGCTAATCCAATAGGGAATTTGTCGACAGACAGTACAGACAGGTGGACAAAAAGTATGAAAATTGGGTCTCTGGTCTCTAATGGGAAATTCGCTGACAGACACTAGGTACACAGATGTCCGTCCGAACGTATAGACAGACGGACAAAAGTATGAAAGTTGGGTCGCAGATATCATAACTTTCTAACAGAAAAAATTAATACATTATTACATCGCGATTATTAATTCACCCCCTTGTGTACGGCCATGCCACAATCCTAATTTCTATTCGCAACCCTTCTAAACCGTCATTAACGACGTTAATAAACAATGCATCTCAATAATTATGAGTTTATTCTAATTATGCTTTTTTTTCCTGTGCTTTTTTTTCCACGTGCTTTTTTTTCCGATGCTTTTTTTTCCGCGTGCTTTTTTTCCGTTGCTTTTTTTTCCGCGTGCTTTTTTTTCCGTTGCTTTTTTTTCCGTGCTTTTTTTCCTGTGCTTTTTTTTCCGTTGCTTTTTTTTCCGGGATTCCTTATTGTTGCCGATTTGACTAATTTAAAAGATTGTTTTGTTATTTATTTCTTGTACTGTCGAATTGCAAATCATTTTGGTTTCTTCACGCCTCCAAAACATATCATTTGAGATTTAAAAAAAAATATGTATTTCTATTGGCGTGAGTTACCCAGTTGAGCTCCTCAATAATGCCCGCATTAAAAAAATAAAGTAAAAAGTTCTTACACATTTTTCAAACTGGAAATACAAGGTGTGTTCGAAAAGTTCGGTGATTGGTCTCATAATTTAAAAACCGCACCGGTTAGGATCTGGCACTCACGCAGACGCAGTGAGAGAAATGTCATCTGCAGAATGTCACTGCGTCTGCGCGAGTGCAAGATCCTAACCGGCGTGGTTTTTAAATTATGAGACTAATCACCGAACTTTTGAAACACACCTTGAAAGGTAAGGTAAGGTAATCGTTTCCGGCTGCCCATTTCTAGCCTCCTTCAGGAGCTTTAACACAGCCAATAACGCCTCGTAATTTAGAACCCTGGTCAAGTGACGAGGTCGACACCTGAGCGGGCACCCAACGGAACTTCGAGCGACATCGTACGCTAACGCCGTCGGGACTTTGGACTCCACAGATTTAACGAGCACGTCTGTCCTTGTGTACTCGGGCCCATCCGTGATGAGGATTTTTCTACCATTTCCAGCACGGATCCGATTTATAGGATGACTGGCAGTAGGTGCACACCTTGTATTTAAAAATGCAGTATAGAACTTCGTAGACACTCTACGGGGGCGATTAAGTGACATAGTCCTCTTCCGGAAATGACGTTTTAACGCCGGAACTCGTTTCGGTAATTGATATTGCCGATCTGACACGAAAACTTGTGATATGCATATTTTAATAATGCAATAATAATGTGTTTAACAATGTGTATAAAATACAATATAATACGAATAAGAGATCTTTGCAATACAAGCATCGCTACTCGCTAGTTGTTCTGGCTAGTTCCCGATGTAAATTTTGAACTTTCTTAGTAAGAAATAAACACAATACGTGATTATTTTGTTAGTAGCGACTTTTTGGCTTTAAATACTAAGTAAAAAAATAGTTTAAGAGAAATAGACTGCATCAGGTGAAAACTGGGTAAAAATAGCGTATATCGGGTGATTTTTTTTTTATATGACATTAAATAAAGTAAACTTTAGGTCCGGAGGTACAGTTGACTCGCCTGCACTCCAACTTGAGCAGCTCTAGTTTGTCCTGATGTATGCTCCCTGTAGAATGGTAGCCCTGACGGGCTGCGTCCAGATCATCGTAGCACGGGACTGCTGCCTTATTTGCAAGCTCAAAGTAACAGGTCTTGTGCTTCTCGTACACTGAAAGAAAAAAAACTCCTTAAAACTGTTTACTGCCGACAAGAAAACTATACTTTTTTATGTCTTCTGCTATGTCTTTTTCTAACCCATAATGCAACTTTTAAGAGCGAAATCATACAAAGTGTTGGGAATTTGGAGCATATTTAACGTGCGTTACCTCTAGACGTAGTATTATTCGGACTTCATTGGCTTCGCAGGCCGTTTATAGGTAGATCAATGAAGATGAATTTTACAAGGTGCCAAAAAGTTGAACCATCCTTGTGCATTTAAATATGAATCACTCCTTTTAAGGTAGAATGGGCGCGCTGGACCACGGGTCTCCAAACTCAAGTGCCTCAGTGTTAATCTAATGGGAAAAACTTTTCTCTGCTACATTTCTCCGGGCTGTATTGAATATTTTTACAAACGATTTTTTTAAGTAATAAATGTAGATAACTTACAGGTCTCTATTTTCCTACTTTTTGAAATTGATTCGAATATTTTGTGTAAAAGTATTTATTAAAAATTAAAAAAATATTCGAACCAACTTCAACAAGTGTAAGTCGCCCACATTTATCGCATAAAAAAATCCGTTTGTAAAAATATTAAATACAGCCGGAAAAAAGTGGAAGAAAATATTTTTTTCTCCATTGTATTAACACTGATGCACTTTACTTTGGAGACCCGCGGTCACTAATGCCGCCTACTTTAAATGTTAAAATATCATCTGAACCAGATGCTCAAAAGTTGAAAAGGAACTTTTGGAACCAACATAGTGACGATTTACTATCGCAAGCAGATCGGTTTTAATGCTGTATCATGTTTAGAACAACATGCTTCTTTTGTAAGAAATACATGCGCAATTTACGCATTCACAATTCGGAGCTGATATTATATAAGCAAAAACTACACAAATTGGATAGCTTAAATGGATACTTTCCATCTGTAGTAGAATTAATACGAATTTCGATGTATTCAATTGCTTTAAAAAAAATTATTGCTAAACAAAATAAATTTAAGAGGATCACATATCTCAAAATGAATATCCATGCCTATGAAAAAATACTTTCCCTTTAATTAGTGTAGTTTTTGCTATATGCCGATAGAAAGCGTATTGAATCGCGAATAATTGTAATATTGAATTATTGATGATTAAAAAAATTACTTTTATTAAGGTTCGTCCCCGGTTGGCACATCTTCTGTAGTGTGGATTCTAAGTCGAGAACCTCTCTATATTCTTCCACTTCGCATGCAAATGCCTCCTCCTTGATACATTTAATAGTTTGTGGAGCACCACTAAAACAAAGAAGTAACAGATATAGATTCACTAGACATTATTTGTACTATGGTAGAAATATTCGTGACAACTTGGCAATATGAAATCCAGCATTCGCTAAGGTCATTATTTTAGCGGATAGCTATTGCCTTAGAATTGGATCTAATTATATAGGGAGGAGAATAGAAGCATTTGCCAAATCGCCCAAACTATAGTGACTAAAAGGAATAGTGTGTCCACCGCTATTGATCTCCTAAATAAAGAAGGTTCCTCAAATCAAGACTGGTTTAGGGATGGAAAACTTGAAACGGTAAAACCGAAAAACTGATTATGGCTTCAGTTACAACGGAAATTACTGGATCTTAGACTAAACCAATTAAACTGAAAAACGATTTTATGTGAAAAATGAACATCCCTTAAAAGTGGTTGTGCTTAAATTAACAACCACATCTTTTTTTGAGAAACTGGCTTTGGTAAAGGCAACCAACAGCAACTGAGCTTGCTCGAGCATGTGTTTTTTTAATCATTTTTTTTTCGGCAAAGATTAAACTGCACGTGCTCGTCCATGCCCAGTTGCCATTGCCAGTGTGGACAATAGTATAGCAGCAGAACGATGACTTTCTTGATCTGTGCCCTCTGACAGGTGCACCGTTTTTCGGACCCGTTTTTTGATGAATTTGTAACACTATCTCTTATATAGCCACTAGACCCAAACTACTAGTTATGACAATGTAAAAAGTGCAAGTCAATATTGAGTGAACCCAGCATCAGATATTTATCCAAGTGTCATATTAACCATGGCTTAAATATCTGTATGCTGTAATCCGTTCAGATGACAATAAAGAGGCAATTAATGGGCCTTGAACTTTCTCGGGTGGTGAACTCACCACAAAACTGCTACTTTTTATTCTGCACGTACTACAGGGTGGCGCAAATAAAAGTGGCCCCGGTATAGAGATAAGAATGCATTGAGATGCTTGGCGAGAAAAACCATTGAAGCCGCCTGAAAGCCTTTATGCCGAAATAAAAGATTATTCTAGCGTGCAATGGCTTCACTTGGCAAACCTTTTTTTTGCACTGGTTGGATTGGATTAGCATACCTTAAAGCTACTCACATGGAGAGTTCAGATCTTAGTGTGTATTGCTATATGAAGACAGCCCCTCATGCAGATTTTGTGTCTTTCAATCAATCCAACTAGCTTGTCGAACCATAGCATAGTTGCCGGCAAATATTTCGCCAAGCGTTGGTTTGGGCTTAATATTGAAGCGATCAATAGTTTCACTTAGCAAATCTGTTTTGCATTGTTTTTTTTGGACTTGGCAACAATTTTACCTTATTCCTATCTACATGACGGGGCCACTTTTATTTGAGCCACCCTGTAGTACAGAGTGGCGCAAATAAAAGTGGTCCGACATGGAAATAGGGATAAGACAGGAAATGCTGCCAAGTCAAAAACCAATGCAAAAACAGGTTTGCCAAGTAAAGACATTGAGTCGCTTCAATCTTAAGCCCAAACAAACGCTTGGCGAATTATTAATAGCCCTCGTGTAGCTCTAGTGCGACGATAATTCAAAACCTAACCTAACCTTGACGAATTATTTGCCGGTTTAGTTTGAATTATAGTCTCACTAGAGCTACACGAGGGCTATTGGTGACGGGCTTCGTAATTTAGAACTACAGTCTGGTGAAGAATTATTTGCCGTTAACTATGCCATCTTCACTTGTGCACTGATGTGATCAACGCACACTTACACATCCCGCACTAAGATCTGAACTCGCCAATAGTCCATGTGTAGCTCTTGTCTATTAACCAACCAATAATAAACAGGTTTGCCAAGCGAAGCTATTGAAAGCTTGAATAATTAATTCGACTTGGTGGCTTCAATAGTTTTTTTCGCCAAGCAACTCCCTGCATTCGTAGCTCCATGTTGGGTCCACTTTTATTTGCGCCACCCTGTGTAAGTCAATATTGTGTGACTCTAGATACAACTCAACTATATGATAGAAAATGTGGTCAACTTACGAGCAGTATTCACCGTTTTTTCTTCTAAAAAGAGGAGCGTAACAAGCTGGATAGTTGTCGTACATACACAGCAGGTCCCCGTTAATCACTGCAAATTGTACTGAAATAATAAGTAGAAATGCTAGTCCTTAAGAGGGACTGTCAGTCCCATAGAGCTAATGCATTATTTTTGAAATCACAACTTTTGCAAAAGAATTGCCTGCAATGTTATCCCATTTTCACCGGATATGGGAATCATCATAACATAAATTTAAAATACAATTGAAAAAATCGAGTTATTTAATTATTAATTGATAAAATGTTCATTAAGTGATAATAGTGTCCCCATCTGCTGAATATTTGGGGGCATTTTAAAACTTCAAAAATATATAATTAAATAACTAGATTATATTTTCGTTTCAAATTTGGTTCATTTCGATGCTATGTTGATTACCATACCTGGGGAAAGAGGGCTGACATGGCAATGCAATACTTCTGCGGAAGTTGTGATTCCAAAACTAATGCATTAGCCCTATGGGACTGACAATACCTCTTAAAATCGGCGATGTTGTAAGAATTTAAATTTAGATAAGCTAATAATAAGTCATAAAAGTCTAGTAAATGGTACACCAAAACTTCATTATGTGCAATTATTTTTACACTATACTCTTTACATTTACTCTACACTTGGTGTTTTTTACATTTTATTTTATTCAACTCATAATGGTACAGTAAATTCTTAACCCATAACCATAGAATTTTGTGTGTGAAACTTGTATAACATGATCACTTAACTTCTAATATCCAAAACTAAAGAAAAAATCTAGAATTCGGTATTTTTCCTTAAAAATTGCTGAAGTATTATAATAGAAAACTGAAATTAGGTGTAACTGTTGAAGTATTTTAAAAATAACGGAAATTTGATGCAAAGTTTTCTTACATTAGTTTAGTTTACCAAGTCCTGGTCGTTCCTGATCGAATGGACAAGTTGCATGAAACACGAAATTCAGATTATATATGTTTTTCTGGTCGATTAAAAACTGCAGATTCTGAATATAATCTTATCTATTCCCAAAAATGTTTAATTTCACCAAAAAATACATTTGAAACTTGCCGAAAATGTACGTCACTGAAAACAGCACTGACGTCAAATGATATGTTTTGGGCGATTTTTCGATATATATGGCCGTAATGTTTGAATACTCTTTATAAAATAGTAAAACTAACAATTCCTGTGAAACCTCACTAAAAGAAAAACAAAATATTATTTTTAATCGGTTCCTATCAAGGAATTACTGCCTGTTCTAAGTTTGTTTGTTTAGTTAAAATACCCACTAGAGCGTGTATGTGCTATTGCAGAACTATTGACTGTTGGATATGATCGGAATAGGCGGGTGAAATCGTCGAACGTTTAAGGAAATTAACTGGAAAAACATTACATATATGTTTCTATAAAATAGCATAACTTTTTTTAAAAGTTTGATACGGATTATAGCACATTTCACAGTTTTAAAAGCGACACAGTAAAACGTGATAAGACATAACCCGCCAAGAACAAAAGGGTCAACTATGACGTCGGTTGTTATGATAAGAGGTGGTTTAACGGAAGAGACGCATCACTAACTTTTAAAAATGAATTTAAAAATAAATTCATCTTTCAATTCAACACTTGAGTTTTAGAGGTTTCTAAATGTGCTTAATTGAATTAAAAAAATGGTGGAAAACGCTGTAATTGTCCATTGTCCTTTAAAGGCGAGCGAGCCCGATCGACAGCAGGTCTCCAAACCAAAGTGCCTCAGTGTTGATCCAATGGAGAAAACATATTTTCTAAGCTCTATTTCTCTTGCTGTATTGAATATTTTCACAAATGGGGTATTTAGATGATAAATGTAGATGAATTATAGGTCCCGACAATCCCACTTTTTGAAATTGGTTCGAATATATATTTTTTTTTAATTTTCAATGAATAATTTTACACAAAATATTCGAAGCAATTTCAAAAAGTGGGAATATAGAGACCTGTAAGTCATCTACATTTATCGCCTAAAAACCCCCATTTGTGAAAATATTCCATGCAGTCAGAGAAAAGTGTCTTTGAAAATATTTCTCCCCCATTGGATTAACACTGAGGCGCTTTGAAGACCCGTGGTCGAACGGACTCATTCGCCCTTAAATACAGAATTAAGTTGTTCACAACTACACTTTCTCTGAGAAGGTAATTAAATCACTAAAATATAAAAAGCGTTCAAGTCTTTTGAGGAATTTTCTACTATGCGTATTCCTTTTCACTTTTTAGTAAAGGAAGAAGAGACGCATGTAACATCTTTCTGTGGACTTAACCACTTTTTAAATTTACCGAATTATTAATACTTTTGATTATCTAGTTAGTCTGCGAACTCCCTTGTAGAAAACTGTTGTCTTCAAAGCATCTCATTTTAGACCTTAACTATATTAATCAAAGTACTATAGTATTGTGAACTTGGAATAATATATTCCGCTACTTATACAATGATATTATCGTAATATAATGTAACGTAATCGTTTCCGGCTGCCTATTTCTAGCCTCCATTAGGAGCTTTAACACAGCCAATAACGCCTCGTAATTTAGAACCCTGGTCAAGTGACGAGGTCGACACCTGAGCGGGCACCCAACGGAACTTCGAGCGACATCGTACGCTAACGCCGTCGGGACTTTCAACTCCACAGATTTAACGAGCACGTATATCGCAGTGTTATCGGGCACCCCGATGATTTTTAGAGGGTTTTTTTCCACCAGCACGAATACGTCTATAGTATGACTAGTATAAGGACAGAACCAAGAACCTTCTCGGTGAGAGGCCCGTCGCTTACACCTCTCGGCCACCGGGGGCCGATATTATTGTAATAAGTAGTCATACATAAGGTAAGCTGACCCGGCGGCGCAACGGATAGGGAGATAGCCTTTGGAGCCTCTGGGTTCGGGTTCGAATCCCGGTAAGGCATGGATGTTTGTGTTTGTCGAGTATATGTGGAGTACGTGCTCGTTAAATCTGTTGGGTCCGAAAGTCCTCCAAGTTCCCATACCAAATCAATACCTCTGGGGTTGACAAGCCAATTCTGGGGATCCTCTAGTTGGCCTCTGTCTCTAAAAATTCGATGGATCCACTTATATGTGTGTGTGTGTTGTCTGTTGTGTCTGCCTTACTTGACGAAGGTTTATAAGCGGGTCTCTGACCAAGCACACAAACCTGAATATATATGTCTACCAACCAACCAACCTACATAAGGTATGGCACCTATTCATTGAAATTTTATGTAAAAAGTTTAAAATATACAGTACTTACTCGCTAATAGAAATGCAGGCAGCATGTTTACGCTTGGAACACACACTATCGACAATATAAAATGATTAATTTCGGAAGTAGGTTGGCACATGTATTTTCCGGTTTGTGTGCTTGATCAGAGATCCGCTTATAAACCTTCGGAGACAGACAGAATTTTTACTGACATTGCTGACACACAGAGAGAAATTACACCCAGGGCGAAGGCGGGAATCGAACCCGCACCCGGTACAGTGCGCAGATTGTTAGCGTAAGGGGCTGCGATCAAACCCACCAGGCCACCCGGGGTTTCAAAAAACTACCTGCTACTTGTACAAAAAAAACCTTCGAAACATTATTTTATAATATTCTTTTATAGGCGCGTTTACATGAGCCATCGAATCCATGGAATGCCAAACCCACCATTAGGGGAAAAAGTGGGCGAACAGGATTTCTAAACCAAACCTCCGCAATCAACTCCCCTTCATAAAATAAGGCGTTTACATGAGAATCGCGGTTTTGATGACGTATGCGTGACGTAGGTGCGCGGGACATCTGATATTTCCTGACAACTACACGTTTGTTTTTGTATTCATACGATCCAACATGGACATGGAAAGGACTATGGTGTTTCAAAAAGTTCAAAACCACATTCAAAACAACACGGTAAGGTAAGGTAATCGTTTCCGGCTGCCTATTTCTAGCCTCTCCTTCAGGAGCTTTAACACAGCCAATAACGCCTCGTAATTTAGAACCCTGGTCAAGTGACGAATTCGACACCTGAGCGGGCACCCAACGGAACTTCGAGCGACATCGTACGCTAACGCCGTCGGGACTTTGGACTCCACAGATTTAACGAGCACGTCTGTCCTTGTGTACTCGGGCCCATCCGTGATGAGGATTTTTCTACCATTTCCAGCACGGATCCGATTTATAGGATGACTGGCAGTAGGTGCACACCTTGTATTTAAAAATGCAGTATAGAACTTCGTAGACACTCTACGGGGGCGATTAAGTGACATAGTCCTCTTCCGGAAATGACGTTTTAACGCCGGAACTCGTTTCGGTAATTGATATTGCCGATCTGACACGAAAACTTGTGATATGCCTATTTTAATAACGCAATAATAATGTAAGTGGGGGCAGTAAGTGGGATTCGAACCCCCGCACTCCTGAGAAGGTCGAACCTCTAGGCTGATGCCTTAACCACTCGGCCACGGACGGGCCATTCGGAACGCATGTGGTGTGTATTGTTTTGGGCCCGTCCGTGGCCGAGTGGGTAGGGCATCAGCCTAGAGATTCAACCTTCTCAGGAGTGCAGGGGTTCGAATCCCACCTACTGCCAGTCATCCTATAAATCGGATCCGTGCTGGAAATAGAAAAAAAATCCTCATCACGGATGGGCCCGAGTACACAGGGACAGACGTGCTCGTTAAATCTGTGGAGTCCAAAGTCCCGACGGCGTTAGCGTACGATGTCACTCGAAGTTCCGTTGGGTGCCCGCTCAGGTGTCGACCTCGTCACTTGAACAGGGTTCTAAAATACGAGGCGTTATTGGCTGTGTTAAAGCTCCTGAAGGAGGCTAGAAATAGGCAGCCGGAAACGATTACCTTACCTTACGTTCCGAATTCTAGAAGTCGAAGTAGAAGTATAAGTGGCGGAAACCATGGAATGAAACGCAAACCCTCTTTGATTGGAGGGTTTGCGAAACCCCCCAATAAACCCTGCAATCCCTGTTCGGCCGAGGCGAAACATCCCCAAGAGGGAAAAATTGCGGAGTTGTTCTTCAATCCATGGATTCGATGGCTCATGTAAACGCGACTTATAAAGATTTTGAAATTGTGTAGCTAAAGACGCAGTTTTAGAGCACAGTTTTCAAAACAACCAAAATTCTGAATCATTCAAATCTCAATTTATCTGATAATAAAAATAGTGGTAAAAAAAATTGGAATCTAAGGGTAATTAATATCCGAAATTTATCATTTTAGATTGCCAATCGTGGTGTGCGTTCGAAACGTAAACATGTTGCCTGCATTTCTAGTAACGAGTAAGTACTGTATATTTTCAACTGTTCACATAAATTTGCAATGAATAGTGGCACACATTATGCATTACTAGTTATTACGATAGTAGTATTGTATATAGAAGTTATGGTAGATTACTCCAAGTTCAATAGACTACAGTATGGTTCGCTCAATATCGTTAAGGGCTAAAATGACATGCTTAGAAGACAATAGTTTTCTACAAAGGGCCTCACAGTACTCTGCTACCTGTTA
Organism: Oedothorax gibbosus; assembly: GCA_019343175.1. Classification (NCBI taxonomy): domain Eukaryota; kingdom Metazoa; phylum Arthropoda; class Arachnida; order Araneae; family Linyphiidae; genus Oedothorax; species Oedothorax gibbosus. Next base: position 25,392,917 of record CM033276.1, on the reverse strand, counting down.
GTTTTACTAGATAATCAAAAACATTATTAGTTCGGTAAATCTTAAAATAGTTAAGTCCACAGAAAGAGGTTTCTATATATGTCTTCCTCGCTTCTTTATTTACTAAAATGTTAAAAGGAATAAGCATAGTGGCAACTTCAACAGCGAACTTGAACAATTTTTAGATTTAGTCATTTAATTAGCTTCTAGGTGGAAAAGTGTAATTCTCTTTGTGAACTATTTCATTTTGTATTAAAGAATAATTTGGGGATAAAAGCCCCAAACTTTTGTTAATGAAGCCAATTTTCATCCTAGTTACCTAATTTTTATGCATACGGTTCATCAACATTTTGAGTTATTTTCAATTTAAACTAAAGTTACGTAAGATAACTTTGCATTAAAATACTGTTATCTTTATATTTTTCAATAGTAACACCTAATTACAGTGATCTATTATAATACTTCAGCATTTTTAATGCAAAATACCGAATTCTAGATTTTTTCAGTTTTGGATGTTGGAAGTTAAGCGACCATGTTATACAGATTTAACACAAAAACTCCTTGGTTATGGGTTACGAATTTGCTGGATCATTACGAGTTAAATAAAAAAAAAGCGCAAAATACACTTAAGATAAGTCTAATGTAAATGTAAAAAGTTTAGTAACAACAGTAAAAATTACCGTGTAAAAATTATTGCATATATAGTTACTTATGCAACTAGTATGAACAGTAAGGCTTTTTTAAACGAGTTGAATAAATTATTTCACGAGCGAGTGAAATAAATTCGAGTTTAAAAAAGGCTATTTTCGACGTGTTGTAATACACTATTTTTTATAATAACGTGCAAAAAAGTATTTATTAAATGGACTTGTTTCAACACTTTGTCAAAGAAAACAATACTACCAATGAAATCGCAGTATGAAGATTTTGACGACATAAGAAATATTCCCATTAACATTGAAAGTTAACCAGGCAAAAATTACTCGTATTGCTTATTTTATTATCGCGTTCAAATGATTTGAACGTGATTATTTATATTAATGATTATTTTAAAATCACGTGAAAAAAGTAATTCTTAGATTGGCATTGGAAATAAGACGCCAAATAAAGAATCACGTCCAAATAAAGAATTTTACACCAATCACAAAGTCGCCGAATAAAATATCACGCTCAAATAAAGAATTTTACACCAATCGGATGCTCTTATTTACTTTGTCGCACTAGTGCGTAAAAGTAACTTTGAAACACGATTTCGTTAAAAGCATCACTTTTACCACGATTATTGATTTGAAAAAGTTAGTTTTTTTGCACGATATTATAAAAATGATATTTCGGTGTACTGTTACCCCACATCATCGGTTACGGGTTAATTGGTAAATTTTAATTTCACGGTACTGCTTGGCGCGGCTCCAGAAACAACAACAACTTGGCGAAACTCGCGTGTTTCCGCATTGCCAGATTCCTTTCCGCCGATGCAGTAACCCTAGTTACTTTTGAAAAAAAAACAGACTCAGGGTTTTGGTTTGCTTTGGGCAACACAAAACAAACTTTACACTACACAATGGGCTAGTAGTGGCAATCCAGTTTAGTTTCGTTTGAATTTTCGTAGGACTAGAGCTACACGAGTGGCAATCCAGTTTAGTTTAGTTTGAATATCGTCGCACTAGAGCTACACGAGTGGCAGTCCAGTTTAGTTTAGTTTGAATTATTGTCGCACTAGAGCTACACGAATGAGTGGCAATCCAGTACGCACACGTTTGGGGGTACGGGCAATTATTTTTTCCCTAAAAAAAACATCAGTATCCAACATGGGGCAGTATTGTAGGGCCCATTGAAAGCCTAAATACTCGTTTGGGGCCCCGGGCAATTTTGTTTTCTCTAAAAAACATCAGTATCCAACATGGGGCAGTATTGTAGGGCCCGTTGAAAGCCTAAATACTCGTTTGGGGCCCCGGGCAATTTTGTTTTCTCTAAAAAACATCAGTATCCAACATGGGGCAGTATTGTAGGGCCCATTGAAAGCCTAAATATTGGTTTGGGGCCCCGGGCAGTTTTGTTTTACGAAGCAAAACAAAAAAATTAAACTAAAAAATTTAGTTTTATTCTTTCAAAACTGAATGACAGCTAGCTGTCCAGCCATTTTCAAACCAATAAAAAATTCATAATTTAAATACGCACTATCCATAATAATCGGATGTTCAAAAGCCAAACGTAATGACGATAGAACAAAAAAAAATTTAATAGAATAAAAATAATTCCGTGCGCACAACATCTGCGCAACCTAAATTCCACGCAAGTATTACCAGTGCCGGCGATTGGTCAAAAACTAATTTAGAACAAATAAATCCCACGCGCATAACATCCGTGCAAGTATAACCAGCGCCACCTAGCCACAACAAAGACGCATCAACGCATTTCACCAGAAAATGCCGCACCACCAAAAATAATTGTTTATCGCTCCCTACAAAAGCGCCAAATCCCTTGGCGACAGAAGTACCGTCAAATTAAAATTAACCGGTTAATTTCTATTTACTTGACTTTTATGACCTTCAGTTAACTTATCTATTTTTTTAGTTTGTATCGACATCGCATATTTTAAGGACTTTAATTTCTTCTTAAATTTCAGTACAATTCGCAGTGATAAACGGAGACCTGTTGTGTATGTACAACAACTATCCAGCTTGTTACGCTCCGTTTATGAAAAGAAAGGACGGCGATTACTGCTCGTAAGTTGACCAATTTTCTATCGTATAGTTGAGTTGTATCTAGAGTCACACAGTATTGACTTATACAGGGTGGCGCAAATAAGGCTGAAATTTAACTGAAACGCAACGCGAATGATTCACCTGTGAATGGGTGGATATTCGAAGATTTTGATCGTTTCCTAATTGAACTGAAACAAATTCTTCGCGCGCGAATGACGTCACGTCACAATTGATCTCAGGCCATTCGAGCGATCGCGTGCGAACCGTTTGTTTACTGTTTTGGCACTCAATATCGGCGAAAATTATCAAATACCATATTGTTTTTACAAGAAAAAAGGAAACCCCGACTAGAAGCTTATTAAGCTGTTAGGGGAAACCCAAAAGCTTTGTCTGGTAAGAAGTTTATTTCGAAGTATCGTTTGGAAAAAGAATCGTCCCAACTCGCTTGGCTAAAAAAAGAACGAATCAAAAGATTCGTTTTTTGAACGATTCATTAAAATAAACGTAAACGCTTTGGATGAATCTTTAAAGGAACGGGATTGGCCCATCTTTATATTTCCAGTGATTTTCGAATTATTGGTCAACTTCACGTAAAAAGAGGCAGGCGTACTATTCTTGTCGAATGCTCGAATGACGTGCCCTTGAACACGAATTCGCGTTGTTTGGGAAGTTGAAAACGGTTTTTCGAGAGCGTTCGCAGGGCGGAGCTTAAACCGATGGTTTTCGCAGGGCAATCGTGCGCGAATTCGAAGCGTTTCAGTTGAATTTCAGCTTAAAAGTGGACCCAGCATGGAGCTACAAATGCAGGGAGAGGCTTGGCGAGAAAAACTATTGAACCCGTCTGAAACCCCTCCAAGTCGAATTCATAAATTATTTAAGCATTTAATGTGCATTTCCCTTGGCAAACTTGTTTTTTCATTGGTTGGTTACTAGACTAGAGCTACACATAGGCGATTGGCGAGTTCATATCTTAGTGCGGGATGTGTGAGTTGATCACAACAGTGCACACGTGAAGATAGTTACCGGCAAAAAGTTCGCCAAGCGTTTGTTTGAGCTTAATATTAAAGCGATCAATGGCTTCACTTGGCAAACCTGTTTTTTCAGTGGTTTTTGACTTGGCAGCATTTCCTGTCTTATCCCTGCTTCCATGCCGGGCTACTTTAATTTGCATTACCCTGTACTATAGTACATGCAGAATAAATATTAGTAGTTTGGGCTAGTTGACGAATGCTTCCTTTCAGCACCCGAAGAAATTCAAGGATCATTCATTGCCTTTGCGTTTTCCTCTGTACGGATTACGGCCTATAGATATTTTATCTATTGATATTCTGCTACTTGGCTAAATATCAGATGCTTGGCCTACTCATTATTGACTTGCACTATTACATAATAATAACTAGTAGTTGTGGTGAGTTGGTGAATGTTTTTCTTTCACTGCCTGAGGAAATTTAGTTCCAATTCAAAAGAGGCTAAAGTGGATAGTGTGTCAACCGCTATTGTTCTCAAGGGTGAAAAAGGTTCCTCAAAGCGACACAGGTTTAGGGGTGGAAAAGGGGAGGATAATTGATGGAAAACCAAAAACCTTTATTAAGGGGAGTCGGATGGGTGTTTGGGTCAAAAATGTCGATTTTCTTGTTTTCTTTTATTTTTAATATGCATATCTATAGCTTTAATTTAAGACCAAGATTATCGATTTCTGTTTAGTGGTTTTCTTTTTATAAGCATTTTTCAGAAACTCTGTATATCAGTTCTTATCTATACCTTACTTTTCTTTTGCGTTTCCTGAAATATAAGGTTTTTCAATAGTTAGTAGCATTTTTCTCAGGAACTTTAAAAGATATCAACATGTTTTGTTTTATTATTTCTTCCCCATTAATAGCTCTTTGATTGAAATTGGAGAATTTTAAATATTCTGCTCAAACAAAAAAAAGTATATAACTTTCGGATTTTTTTGGGTTTTTTTAATACATTTTAAAAAAATCACTACAAAACTATTTTTTTATACTGTTAATATCCTCAGTTTAAATAAAAAAAATATGTAAAGAAGAAACTATAAAAAAAATTCATAAAGATATCTCGTATAGTTCCTGAGAAAAATGTTGCTAAAGTTAGTAAAAGTAACATTCGCGAGATGATAGAACCATCCGACACCCCTTAAACTTAAAAACGATTGATATTTAAAAAGTCGAACGTTTGTTAAATTGAACAGTGAATGAATTGAAATAGCGATTCATCTTTGTTCCTTTCTCAACTTTTTCATACCACCAGATTATCGGCCTCATATGTTCAAGTCGTTGTGGAAAAACTCGCCAACTCTTCGCGATCACGTGCTGGGGTAAAATCTTATCCCAGCTCGTGACCATGAGGGGATCGCCATTAGGTTTGCCAATGCGCAGTCCATTCTATTTTATGTCTCTGGCGCTAACGAAAACTTACCAAAAAGTACAGAAGAAAGTTATTTTTCCATTAAAATAATTAATAAGTATAATTTAAAAGATATTAATGAGTTATATATAAAACAAAATGTAAGTAATTATTCACAAACTACAGATGGCAGCACTAACTTCATGTAAATATAAAAAAAAAAAATGTTTTAATTATATCTAATATCTTTAAAATTATAATTAATAATTATTTTAATGGCAAAATAACTTCTGTAATTTTTTTTTTTTGGTAAGTTTTCGTGACTACATGTCGTATACTTTATTTAAAAAGTGGGGCCAAAGTTTCCCCGTTGGACTTGTATAGAGATATGTTGCCATACAATACCCTTATAAAGCTTTCTTTGGTTTTAGTGGTGCTCCCCAAACTATTAAATGTATCAAGGAGGAGGCACTTGCATGCGAAGTGGAAGAATACAGAGAGGTTCTCGACATAGAATCTACCCTACAGAAGATTTGCCAACCGGGGACGGACCTTAATAAAAGTAATTTTAAAATTATCAATGCGTTCAATATTAAAATTATAATTTGTTAACTTTAAAAAAAAACACTTCATTCTGGACACCATACAGCATTCATTTCTGCAACCATATTTTTCAAAACTTTGTTAAACGTTTCGTTGCCAGTCACTTAACGCTTCTTTAAAGAAACCGCTTGTAACCTAGTTTGGGTGAAAGTATAAATAAAATCTAGGGTTGCTGTAGCAAATTCAAAATAAAAACAATTCTGGTTGGGTCCAAAACGTTGCACTGCAGTGTATCTTGAGGCAGTACAGATGAATTACAGAAAATTCGTTATCTCACTTTAATAAAAACTGATGGCGATGGCAGGTTCGGGTCCGGGCATCGATAAAATAACTGCCGACCTATAAACGGCCCGTGTAGCCAAAAAAAAATGTCCGGCGAATAATCCCGTGTGGGAGGAAGTGCCCGTTAAATATGCTCCTGTGTTTGAGCCTTAAACGTTGCGTTGAGTGCCTACTCAGGTGTCTGCTGGTCACTTGACTGAGGTTATGAATTATGACGTCCGTCTCCAATAGCCTTCGTGTAGCTCTTGTGCGACGATAAATCAAACTAACAGATGGTGATGGATGGGGAACACCTGAACAACGGTTGATTCAACCGGCACACTGCCACGGGGAAGAATATAAAAAAATTGCTTCATAATTTTAAAGATAATACACTGAAGAGCAAAAATAACTGGTATAAGTATACATCTGCGAATAAAGGTGTATAAAACCAATCGAAGTTCGTCGCTATGTTACGTTATATAACCCGTAATCAGCGTCTATGTGCTGCTATCATAACAGTTATGAAAATTAAAGGGATTTTGAAAGTATCGGGGGTTGAGATATGGAATTCCATATCCATGCATCTCCAAGGTGGAGATAATTTTTGCAATTTCACGAGTGTACCATGAATATCGATAATCCAGTAAAACATTAAAACTACGACACAGCTGCGGCCTAAAAAAGATCATGCAAAAACGGACCATCGACGACGGACGAAAATCATTAAAAATGATATATGCGGATACGTGATATATACTGCTCCAGAAGCCCATATCGGTGAATATTCCTTAAATGGTTAAAAAGTCGACACTTGTACCACATAGAATCGACATAGACTTATCACATTTAATATCAGTTGTCAATGGACGCTTGTCACGATGTTTTTAAGTCATAGCTCATGGTAATTTGAATGTTTTAACTGGATTATCGAATTCATGGTACATTCGTGAAATTGTAATGGAAATTCAAAATTCTCTCCACCCGGAGATGTCATGGATATGAATTCCATTTCTCAACCCGTACTTCAAAATATCTTCAATTTTCAAACCTGTCATGATAGCAGCACGTAGACTCTGTTGAACATAGCGACGAACTCGTTGTTTTACGCTTTTCGCAGATGTATGCCTATACAAGTTATTTTGGCTCTTCAGTGTACATGAAGTACTTTAAGCAGGGCATACATGGATCAGGTACGGGACATGTGAACCTTTGCTAAACATCGCCACTTTTTCTCCAACACATTACAAATTACCGATAATACAGTCCTCCCACCACTTCTTGGAATCTATGACGTGTATTTTAGACGAGTCCAAACTATCACTAGTAAAATGAAAAAAGGAAGATTTGGTTTTATCCGGAGTTACTATATTTCATTGCTTCATTGCTTTTGCAGGCGCATATATTTCTTTAAGGTTTAGAAACATTTTCTCAACTGAAGGGCAGTTTGAAATTGCATCGGGTTCACTATTATTGCATAGCTATATTTTAACTTGTAGAGTTCCCCGATGTGATATACTGAATATGGTAAATAATAAATAGATGGATGCAAACCTATTGTGACGATAAAGTCAGGATAGAAAATAAATACATGTGCAACTGATAACGGCCATAAGTAATTAATTATAATCCTCGTGTCACCAATAGCCCATGTGCAGTTTTAGTGTGACACATTATTTCCAACCAAACTCGCTCAATAATCCCCTGTTTTCACTAAACGCCATGAGATTGGCAACCTTGCCTCCTTTAGGTTCTCTACCTGTATTCAAAGTGGAATATTCCACAATAAAAAATATTTGGGATGTTAGGAAGTGACAGCCGGACTATATTTTCCATCATTTGGTTTTGTAGGCCCACGTGACTTCTCAAACTAATCATTATCGAGTGAAAATGCTTTCGTTATCGTCTTGGAGAAAGAGTGGCGATGTTTGGCGAAGGTTCACACCTCACATGTCCCGTAGCTGATCCTGCCCCCCCCCCCCCCCCATGTATGCCCTGCTTTATGACAACGTGACCTACAACATATGCGGGGACATTTTTTGGTTGACAGTTACATAATTTTAATGCATTTGGGGAAATAATGCACTTGTTAGACTCGGGCTTATCTTCATTATCGGGTTCGTTTTCGTCCCGGGTTACTGATCGTTTTTCTAGGCGTGAGGTGGATGATTCCCGATTATCCGAAAATTCCTATGGAATGCCGATTAACCGAAAGTGCTCCGGTGCCGTACCTTTCGGATAAACGGGACTATACTGTATTTTTTTTTCAGTGTACGAGAAGCACAAGACCTGCAACTTTGAACTTGCGAATAAGGCAGCAGGCCCATGCCACGATGATCTGGACGCAGCCCTTCAGGGCTACCAGACTACAGGGAGCAAAATGCAGGACGAGCGAGAACTGTTCAAGTTGGAGTGCAGGTGAGTCCACTGTACCTAGGGACCTAAAGTTTAGTTTATTTAAGGATTTATGAAACAATTCACCCGATATACTCTATTTTTACCCAGTTTTCACCCGATAGTCTATTTCTCTTAATCTATTTTTTTTACTTGGTAAGAACTTTTTCGCTTTAAATAACTAATAAAATCCTCTCGTTTTGTGCTTATTTCTTACTGTGAAAGATTTTGAAGTTTTCAAAAGTTACATCGGTAACTAGCGTGTAGCGATGCTTATTTTGCAGATATCTTATTCTTATCATATTGTATTTTACATTATTAAAATATGCATGTCACAAGTTTTCGTGACAAGTCAACTGTATCTAAACTCGACATCGAATAGCACAGTAACCACAACCTGTAGTTTTGTCGACTTGGCAAACATTCTTTCTACCGTCCAAAGCATTGGGCGGTTTGAACGGGGAGGAGTTGCGTGTGTGGGATAGAAGGCAATGCTTGACGTAAATCTGATACGACATGAAGATGTGCCTGTTCTAGTTTAGGCAGAAATTTAACTGAAACGCAACCGTTAACGATTCGCCTGCGAATAGGTGAAGATTCGAAGATTTATTGCGTTTCCTAATTGAACTGAACTAAATCCTTCTCGCGCGAATGACGTCAAGCCACGATTGGTCTCAGACCATTAGAGCAACGTACGAGAACTGTTTGTTTACTGTTCTGGCTCTCAATATCGGCGAAAAATGTCAAATATCATATTGTTTTTACATGAAAAAAGGAACCCCAACCGGAAACTTAATAAGCTGTGCGGGGAAACTTAATAGACTTGTGTGATAAGAAGTTTATTAGCTAGTATCGTTTGAATAAAGAATCGTTCCAACTCGCTTGGCGAAAAAGGAACGAATCAAAAGATTCGTTCTTTTGAACGATTCATTGAAAAGAACGCGAATGCTTGCGATGAATCTTTAAAGTAACCGAACCAACCCAAATCTATATTTCCAGATATTTTCGAATTATTTCATTGGTCCAGATATTTTTGATATATTTTATTGGTCAACTTCACGTAGAAAGAGGCTGGCGTAATGTTCTTGTCTATTGCACGAATGACACGGCTTTAAGCACGAATTCCCGTGGTTTGGGAAGTTAAATACCTGTTTATCAAGAGCGTTCGCAGAGCGGAGCTTAAACCAACCGCATTCGCAGGGCAATCGAGCGCGAATTCGAAGCGTTTCAGTTAAATTTCAGCCTTAGACAAATTAGCTGAAGAGTTGTTTGTTGTGGGGTTTGTTACAATGGTTGACATAACTGTGATGGCACTGTAGGCGTGACTGTTCCACTCGTCCATTAATTGCCAATGGGGAATTACAGTATTTATTTTAATTACTTTAAATCTACTGCATATAGTCTTAAAAACCTCATTTTCATATATTTCTGAGTCGTTTTTAAGTTTTAAAATAGCTAGTTTCGATATCAGTCTTTAACAGGGAGTCACGTGATATTCTGTGAGTGACGTAGACAGTCTCGATTTGTAAACAAATCGGCGGCGCTTTCTTTAAAGGTGTTGATATTTGGTGAAGTTGAGTAATTTGATTTATTTTGTAAAGTTTCAAATAGTGTCGGCATCTGTAGAATATGTTGAGGCACTTTAAAACTTCAAAATTAGATAAGCGGATGGTAGTTTTCCTTTAAATCTGTTTTATTTTGATATTATGAGGTATCTTATACCTGGTGAAAAAATAATTTCGTCACAAAGCTATACTTTGAATGATTTTAGGAGTTCAGAAATAAATAAGTATGTCTATGGGAATGACTGACCATCGCTCTTACGTTGCTAACGAAGAGAATTTTTTTTCATAGAAAATAATCGTTCACGTAGTAAATAATTAATATATTTCTAGATACAACGACCCAGAAATCATCTGTACAGAAGAAAAAGTGAAGGAAACATGCGGTGACGAAGCCCTGTTTTTCCATCGTAACTTTACTGAACCCAAGAACGAGCTGACTCTGAGAACTTGCATCGAGAACACTGCTGCTTCAAACTTCGGAAACTTCTGGGAACTTCTTCTACTGCACCTGTCGGCACTCCTGCTTGTTATTTTAATGTCAAATACCAACTTATAAGAAAGATGCTTCAATAACATTAGACACAGTGGGCCATTTCTAGAAATGAGTGGTTAAATTGAAAAGGGGGTGAAGTCCATTGCACAATTTCCAAATACGCTTCCACTATACAACGTTTAAGGGTCTTGTATGGTAACAGATCTCTATACAATTCCAATGGGGAAACTTTCCCCCCCCCCCTTAAACAAAGTATACGACATGTACTCACGAAAACCTACCAAAAAAATACAGAAAAAAGTTATTTTGCTATCAAAATAATTACTACGTATAATTTTAAAGACATTAGTTATATTTAAAACAAAATTTTAGTAATTATTCACAAACCTCAGATATTAGCACTAACCGCATGTAAATATCGATACAATTTTTTTAAATTTTAATTATAACTAATTAATACCCTTAAAATTATACATATTAATTATATTATCGACAAAATAACTTTCTTCTGTATATTTTGGTAAGTTTTCGTGAGTACATGTCGTATACTTTATTTAAAAAAAGGGTCCAAAGTTTCCCCATTGGAACTGTATAGAGATATGTTCCTATACAAGACCCTTAATGAAAAAAGAGTGTGAGGAAGTCTTACTGTGTACTTATCCCCTTTTTACATTTAGCGCTTCAAATAAAAGGTTTCTAACTCATTTAGCATAAATGGAGTAAGAAGTGTTGTAAAATATTTTGTATGTAGTATTTGATTGATATTTAAGCAAAACAATGGCTATTTTTTTTAAAGTTTCGTATTTCCCTTATTGCCGTGATTCGCTATACTGTCCAGTCGAAAAATTGCAAAAATAGGAAATTTTTTATACAAGACTGATTTTAATACAATTTTTTTTGTATTGTTTTTCTCTGCAATATTTTGCTGGTTATATCTAACAGTTTTAAAATGCTCTGATTTATCTAAACCTTTTATGAAATTAATCTTGTATGTTTCTACCACTGAAAAACGTTTTAGAAAGACTGTTATGTTTGAGTGCGAGTTGGACATTAAACATTGTTCAAGTTAAAATAAGTGTATTAACTAAATTGATATTGTTTCATAAGTATGTAAATTGTGTTGTAATTTTAAAGTTGTGTTTGCATATTAACTGAAATTGTTAATAAAAATATTTTACAATCATTATGATTTTTTTTAAGTTCACTATTATTGTATCACTAGTTTATGAATTTTATTGCAGCTATGGAGGTAAAATTAGATGTACACTGCTCAAAACAATTAGGGGAACGCATGGTTTAAGCCCTTTCATCCCCAAATGATTCCGATTGACGATTTGGTATCGTCAGCTTCCAATTTTTTTCTCACTAACTTGAGCTCGCACTTATTTATCGTTAGATGGAAGAATCATGTTTTTTTGAAAAATTAAATAATATTTGTTTTAATTAAAGGAAAATATGAAAAACATGCTAAAATAAAATTCACTCACAAAACATTTTACGAAATAAATTGACCCTAAATTCTTCACGTTTGCATTCTAAGATGTTTAAAAATTGATTTTGCGTTTTTTTTATAAATAAAGTTTAGAAATAAATAATTGTAATTATTCAAAAAAGTTATGATTCACTATTTTCTCCCTTAAATTTTAGTTAAAAAATTAAGCTCTTTTCCCCTGTTATTTTACCATTTCATTCTGGATGTATAATGAATCTATTACACAAATTTTAGGTTTCTATAATATAAAAAATAAGCAGTTGGAACTGAAAGGGTAAACAAATGTACGCAGTGTGTTCCCCTAATTCTTTTGAGCAGTGTAGATGCTTGGCGAGGGGCAAAAAAAAAATCCATCCATAAGTCGCCCAACTGATTTTATGCACTCCCTACAAACTACAAAGCGATACACACGCATCTTAAGACGCGAGTGGTACAAAACCTACCTTTAATTAAATTTTTATGAATCGATGACAAGCCTACTAATGATTTGCTAACTAATGATTATTTTCACAGTTGTAATCTGTGTTACAGGTTCTAATTTAGTACAAGGTTATAATATTTCTCTTCAAACAAAAAATTTAATTAATTTCATTGAATGAAACGTAGTGTCAAATCATTAGGCAAGTGGTTTGGTTGGGTGCATAACAGAAGCGATTATGACTCTACTTGGTAAACCGGTTTTACTGGCACCATCTCCCTTAACAGCTTACCACCTGGGGTCTCCACAAACAATTAACATGTTAATTAGTTTAAAAATGGCCTTGGACCTATAAAAGATCCGAAAATCAGTTTTCAGCCTTTATTTTACAGGTATCAGTCATTTATTTCTATAAAAAAAAATGAAGTTGAACGAGGGTCAATACGATATTAGAGTTCTTAAAAAATAACTTGATATTAATTCTTTCTTTAAACTTTTCAAAAAGTTCTTTTAGTAATTAATTTTAAAGACATTTTGCATTAAAAACAATGTTATAATGTACTGTTAACTACAAATAAGTGATACGGCTTTTTTTGCATTTGTAGCACAAAAAATGTGTATTTTTAGAGCTTAAGGCGTGTCTCTCAGTAACTATTAAACATAATTTTTTTTTTTTAAATTACTTTGCAAAACATACTTTTTAGTATATATTTGTATGAAAAGTATGTTTAGATGAAGAACATACATGTAGGATTTTGCTGGGATCTTAAGAGGTTAACTCCCATTATTACAGTGCATTTTGAACGCATGCATCCCTTGAAGATTCGTTATGTAAAGTAAGAAAAGACGGGGGAATTTTTTTCAAGTACAGTCTACTAATGAATAAAGTGGAGAATGGATAGATGGTGTAAGTTGAATGAGTCTGTTCAAATGCCGATTAGCCAGTAGCCCCCGTGTAGCTCTAGAGCGACGATAATACAAAATAACGTCACATTTGAGTAACACACAATTGACGACTGGAACGGCCGTGGGAAAGACGTGTTCGTTACATCTGTGATGTACAAGTCAAGACAGCGTTGGCGTACGATGTTACTCGAAGTTTCGTTGGGTGCCCTCTCAGATGTGACCTATTTGCGTAACCGAGGTAAAGAGGGGTAATTGGTTGTATTAAAGCTCATTATTCAATGCAGTCTAGAAAAAACGACTGCTGAAAACGTTCGAAGTCTTGTAAACTATAAAGTAAACATGGGGGCCCGGGTGGGTTTGATCGCAGCCCATTACGCTAGCAGTATCCGCAATGTACTGGGTGCGGGTTCGATTCCCGCCTTCGCCCTGGGTGTAATATTTCTCTGTGTGTCAGTAAAAATTCTGTCTGTGTCAGTCTTACTTAACGAAGATTTATAAGCGGGTCTCTGACCAAGCACACAAACCAAAAATATAACAACCCCTACCTACCTATTAAGTAAACATGGATGTCGACTTCGTCACTTGACCAGGGTTCTAAATTGTGAGGCGAAGTTGGCGTGTTCAAGCTCCTGAAAAGAAAGGCTAGAAATTGACAGCCGGAAATGATTAAATTAGCCTCTACCCCTCTAGAACATAATAATTTCCTTCATGATATATCTTACAAATCTTAAACACTTAAAATTCTATGAATGTAATCCGGATTGGACAAGGTTCTCTCAACCTTTCATCCTTAAAGTGGGTCAGTGAAATGATGATCAATTTTGTTTGGGAATTAAATACTGGGGATTCCGCAAAAGGTTGACCGTAACTCACATCCCAGATTCCTTGGTCAGAAAAACCGAAATTTACAAAGAAGGTCTTGGTTTACTATTGGCTGTCTGAGCCACTGAGTTCATTTTTTTAATAACATCATAAAAAAAAAGAATTCAATTGAGCCTTTAGTTTGGACCTTGTTTACTCAGAAAGTTTCATAACTCTGAAAAAAAGGAAAGGAGTTCTGTAGAACCGATGATGTATCCAAATTTATCTTTCGTCTCCTAGAAATTCAAGAAGACCGAACGACAAAAGCATAGTGTTTAGGTTTCTCTTGGTCATACCTTGGAACAGGGCGATACCGACAGATGGACAAAAAAGTATAAAGGATAGGTCTTTAATGCATTTCCTTTCAAACAAAGAAATAATTTTGAAAATCCAATGATTAGAAATGAATTGTAAAGTAGTTCGGACTTAAAGAAATTTCGACCATGTCACATTGCTTTCCATTTTCAATTCTTTTGATTTAAAAATATATCTGTAATATTATCGTATTCTTTAAATATTAATTCGTCGTTACAAGAAACAACGTCAAAAAAGTATAAAATATGGACAAATTATGATTTTTTTAAAAATTAATATTTAGAAAAATAATCACGACTCCGTTATTCATGTAGATACATTTTTATTTAACCTATTTCACGCATAATGGCAAAATTGCAAACAAATATTATGTGCTTTAATTAGTTAAAATTTATTTTAAATAAAAAAAACCTTTAAAAAGCATTATGTGTGGACGCAGTGCTTGGCGAACTTGCCCTCCACCAATAAAGTCATAAGTCATTATGTAAGAAATATATTTTAATTAGACATTTTCAGGCTTATAGTACAACGCAATCACACGGTCATTGAAAAGGGCACTCAAGAAATTAAACACGTGCAGCGTCATTTAAGGCATTTTGAACCGCCACCAATTCACGAAGAATTTCGAGGTAATAGTTCCGGTTAAGAGGCAGTAATAGTTCCGGTTCTGAAAAATGGGCTAATGAGTTCTTTGGAAGAAATGGCGGCCCAAACCATTACTTTTAGTGGATGCAGAGACGATGGAACTGCAACATGGGGGGTTTTCTGTTCTGTTTAATAACGTAACCATCCAGCTGAAAGTAGGCTTCATCCGAAAACCAAATGTTGTCTACATTTATATCACCAACATCAATCATTTTTGTACCATATCGTTGGCGAATATCTTCCGTGAATTAGTTGAAGCAGCGGTGAGAGGTTGCCGACTTTGAATTTTGTATGGAAACACGTGTAAGCTCTGGATCAGGACACGATACGTCGACGTTGGCTTGATTGAACCGTAGCTGCAATACGGAGAACGGATACACAAGGCTGCTTTTGTATTACACTTTCCACCAGCTGAGCATTGGCAGCGGTTGTTGTCGGCGCGGTCCCCGACATTTCCAGCTTTCTCATCATTCACATTCCCAGTTCGTTGAAATTTCGCAAACAGTTCCGTTATTGTATCGGTTTTTTGGTTCTCTGGTAACATTAAACTTCTGTTGGAAACTTCGTTTTGTTGCAGGAACGTTATAGTCTAGGCGGTGAAATTCCAAAACCAGAAAAATCTTCTCTTCTAAAGAAAAAACCATATCTTCACAGCAAGCTGGCGATTAGTGAACAGCACACGCTTTCAGCAGAAAGGCGACTTACAGAATGGCGATCTCACAGTCTGCGTTATTTTATTAATCTCTCGAATCACCTATAGATACAGTTATACAAATACATGTATATCCGTTGTTAAAATTTTCAACAAATTTCAAAAACCCGTCCACTAGAAAGCTGACTGTTATCACGTCCCAACACATAGGGGCCCGGATGGCCGAGTGGTTTGGACCATTACGCTAGCTGTCTGCGCGCTGTAACGGGGTGTGCGGGTTCGATTCCCGCCTTCGCCGTATATTCCTTTCTCTGTCTTACTTGACGAAGGCTTCATAAGCGGGTCTCTGATCAAGCACACAAGCCGGAATATATATGTACCCCCCCCCCCAAACACATACACATTTCGACAAACTGAACATTTCCATCGCAAAACATTTAGTGTTTATTGAATTTTCAAATATCCTGCTTAAATTTTAAACCTACCAAATCATTTAAATTGAAATCCAAACACAAAAATTCCAGTTTAGTAGTTACTAATCATGTTTAGTAGTTTTAAAAACTGTGATGTAACAGATTCTGCAAACTGTAAAATTACTAGACAATATGTCGATTCAACCAAACCAAACTCAAAGCGTATGCATCCCTTCGTCAAAGCATTCTTGTGCTGCCCTAGTTCAAAGACGCAACCACGACCAAAATGCGTGACCAATTGTGTACTAGTTTTTGGAGGGGTTGGGTAAAAATTTCGGAATTGTATCCATTCCCTTTCCGGTCGATTTTGGAACACCCTTTATGTTTGATACATATGTTTTTTTCTGTTTGTCAATTTAGAAAAATTTAAGAAAAAGTACTAGTTGTAGATCAAAAACGTTTACGTTTGATGAATATGTTGTATTGTTTCAAAAATTTACGCCAAATTTAGAATATTTAACCCTCTGAGGGATAAACAAATGGGCAGAAGTGTAAACTTGCTTAAAACAAGCTTGAAGTGTAAACTTGTTTTCACTGTACGAGATTTAGATTGAAAATTTTAACTGAAAATTTAGTTTCTTAATTTTTTTAAAATTATATTTCTGTAGTAGATGGATATAATGAGCTCCTCCATACTTTAAATTTTAAAATTTAATAAAAATTATTACGGTTTTTACGGTCTATAACCCTCAAAAGGTTAAGAGCGAAATCATCGTGATTGTTTTACACTATACAAATTTTCTCGATCTAGTCTAACTAGTAACTAGTTCACTAGTCAAAACCACGTGACTTAGTATCAAGTAACGTGACTCATGAAGGTTACCTTTAAGATTGTTACCTGTTAAGTTAACCCAATGCCCAGTCTATTAAATCAAATGTCTCTGGTAAAACATTTTGAATCAACATTTATTTTGCCAAACGATCAACCGCTGTAAATGTTCTTTTTCGTCCTTAATGCTGTCTTTGACAGAAAGAGAACTTTCAGGGGTTAAAGCTTATGGGGCTATATCAGTACATTTCTTTTCGCGTATTAGCTTGATCGTTTTCTCTCTCTCTCTCTCTGTCATCGCTGTAAACAGAATCTATCACTACACTAAACTATCGTAATTTTTTTTTTACAATCGATCAAGATATTTTCGATTGAGCAGCTTTAGTGATGTAATGTTATAGCTATTTTACTTTGATAACTAAATTCTCAATAAGTTAGAGATTCTGTTATCACAATATATATATTGTAAATCTGTTATTATGTGTTAATACAATATTACATTTCAATAGCAGTACCAGCTATATTTAGGGTGAATACTTAGAACTTAATTATTAAAATTAATTATTGTTGCTCCAACGGGCTTATTATGTTTGTTTTACACAATGACAAATTCTACGGACTTTCCAAACATTCTATGGGTTGGTTCCCTTTTTAAACTCTTCCTAACATCATCTCTTTACTTATACTGGCATATATGCCTGGGCAGAAGCAAGAAGGAACCAAGTCCACTCTCAAGAAGACCACATTTCTGTTAAACAACCCGGAACTAATTATATCAAAGAAAAATAACGGTTTGTAAAGTTATTTTTTCAAAATTTATATTCTTTGTTTTGTTATTTTTTAATCTGCTATAATCATATGCTAAACAAAATCTGGTGTTGTCTCAGTGGATGTGAAATATTACGTGCCCGCCTCATAAACACAACTCGCGGGATCAAACCCGACTGAGTCGGCAGACTGTCGGGATTGGACACATTTTACATGATTGTGTGACATGTAAAAGATCCCTTGAGTACCTGTTTGGCTTGGGTACCCTAGCCAAATTAAATCTCAGCTTACTTTAACATCCTTACAAATATCCGTGATGATGACAGTCCAATGTTCTGGTGTCTGGGCAACAGATTCATTGTAATCTGACCTTCAACATTGGTAGCGAGAGCCTCCTAGATGGTGCCACAAAAAATGGCTCTCAGTTCTGGGACTATGCCGAGTCTATCATAAAAATCGATTCGCAAAAAAAAGCAGCTCCATTGGGGGAAGAAATCTGGTCGGATGGACGATGTACTGAACCTATGCGACTGCTACTTGAATCTGCAGAACAAAGATGTATTTGTACTACCTTTACAATTATTATCAAATTATTTTGATGTAATGGTTTGCAATTATGTAATTAAAATTAATAAAATATTGAAAACATTTATTGGCTTTGAACAAAAGTTATTATTCAAATCGAAGTCTAATATTGCGACTTAAACATACTAAAATTCGGATACAAAGATTTAGGTCTTAACCAAACAAACACAAAAAATGCGTCGTTTTTGCAGTTAAATTAGTTAATTAACCCAAATAAGACTTAAAATTTCTAAATTCATAGATTCTATATCAGTATAAGGCTAAGTATCCACGAGCGAGAAAAGTTGCACCTCGCTACTGCGGGAAAGTTGCAAGGCTGCGTCCATGATACGAAATATTCCTAAATATTTCTAGCAGAGAGTGCTTTGCAACTTTCTCGCAACGGTAATCTCGCATGTGTACTTTCCTTAGTAGGTGGTATGAGAAATCTGAGACCATACGAAGAGTACAGGGGAAAAACCGCTTAATTTTGTAGAAAACTTTCTTCATCAGGCCTCTTTGGCGATGAAAGCGAGTCATCGCCTAAACTGGTGTGAGGAAATCGGTTACTCACTTTGTTTTTCTCTCGCGGCAACCCTGATTAACGCCAGAGATCAGCGGACTCGAGTCACACGTTTGTACTTCGAAAGAAGCACCGAAAGGAAAACCGGTTTTCTGTCGCCAATGTCCGCCAAGCAGATACAATTACGGAACTACTAAGAACTGATAAATAAAGCGGTTCTTCCCCTGTACTCTTCATATTAGATGAACTTCGCTTTCCAATTCCTTAAGATTTGATGGGGCTGGATCCAGCTTCCATTCGATCTCAACCTACAAATTCTCAATTGGGGTGAGATCTGATGACTGTGCAGGACTAATAAGCAAGTAAAAGTCTTCATCATTATCTTTGAACCTTCTGAGGACATTGCGAGCTTTATGACAAGGAACTTTGTACTTCTGAAAGTATCCATCAACGGCAGGGAACACCATTAACATATCTGGATGCTATTAAATCTGCGATAATACTTAAATAACCCTAGGCATTCATACATTATTTTAAAGTAATCAAAGAACATATACAATGGCCAAGAAAACTTCCCTCAACCCTTAAGATGGCCGCTACCAGCTTGAAGTGTTATGAATTGCATATAACAAAGGATTGTGTTTGCATAAAACTATCAGGTGGTCATAATAAAGTGGCCTCTCTCAGCGTATAAAAATCATTTTAATCCACTCAAATTCATTGGATTTTTTACAAGTATAGTTTGGTTCAATTTACTACGATCTAAAGCTACAAGATGGGTAAGCATATCTCATGAAAACAATTAATATCGTCATGAGTTGATAATTTTTTTTAAATAATTTGAAGGATACATAAATCACCCCTGAAAAATTTCAGAAAATTTCACAAACACATTCTATTACTTTTTATTTTGTAAGTATGAAATATTTTAAAGACATCATGATAGCCGTAGCTTGAAGCAAAAGAGTCCAGAAATGCATAAAGGTTGCAGAAACGCTATTGCACATTATATCTCCCAAGTTATAAAAGGGATCGTTGAACTTGCGTTGAAAACTTTCAGCGCCCTCCTCACACATTTCTTTGGTACTAGTGCTTCCGCACTTCCTTACTTCATCTCTGTGTCTGAAAAAAATTATTTACGCTACGTTACTTTAGAGCATTGTTCATATAAAAGAGGCATGCATGTAAGAATCTAAGCAAAAAAGTTACCACCATTGATTAATTAGGCCGTTATTTATCCTTGAAAACCAAACCTTTTTTTTATTTTGTTAATCCACAACATGCTATGAGTCGTGTGTGTGATTGCATGACAAGAAATTTACAAATTAATGCGAAAGAATATGAATTAAAATAGTTGATTTTGGCTTTTAGAAGTTTAAATTATAGCTGGATGCTGTTTTTAGCGATTTTTTTTCTAATGTGCATAAATTTTGTGTAGAAACGATTGTAGATGACATTTACTGTTCCGAACCTAGTGGTTTCCCGATAAGAATTTCAGTACGTATTTAAGAAACAGGAAAGTAGGCTATTTTAGTTCTTGTATAACTTCTTGTTTTTCTTAAAAGTTATACTTGTGCATAATGAAAGTGTTATGTATCTATGAAAACTAGTTGTTTTAGGTATTAAGAATTTTTTTACAATGCAGGGAAAATTGCTAAGGTCTACTTCTTTCTTTCAAATCAAGCGCCCTTTCTTGTGATGTTTTTTAAAGGGAGTTGCATGATTCTATCTCGCCCATGTTAATTTTACTAAATTTAAGAACATTTTTCTCAGGAACTATATGAGATATTATTATGCATTTTTTATAGTTTGTTCCTTACATATAGCTCTTTGATGTAAACTGAGGATATTTCACAGTATAAAAAAATACTTGTACAGTGATTTTTTAAAAATGTATTTAAAAAACCCAAAAAATCCGAATTATATAACTTTTTTTAGAGCAGAGATATTTGAAATTTCTCAGCTAAATCAAAGAGCTATTAATGGGAAATAAATAATAAAACAAAACATGTTGATATCTTTTATAGTTCCTGAGAAAAATGTTCCTAACTTCTGCAAAAAAAAATTAAGGTTTAGGTACGATTTGATAAACAGAGTTTCTGAAAAATATGCTTATAAAAAGAAAACTACTTAACAGAAATCGATAATCTTGGTCTTAAATTAAAGCTATAGACATGCAAATTAAAAATGAAAGAAAAACAGAAAATCGAAATTTTTGACCCAAACACCCATCCGACTCCGTGTCGAAAAACTCACAGCATTCAGCTTATAAGTAGAACAGCTAATGTTTGGTGACTACTTTTAGAAAAACTTACTTGCATGCAATTTTTATCGCCCCCTTCTTGTCTTTTTCGGTATTTCCAGTCACCTTGAAATTTTCTAAGGCTTTTGTAACGATTTGGGCACATTCAGAGATTTTACCACCAAGTTCCTTTCCAAAAACACAATCTTTGTGCTTCAAAAAGGCTAGAAATAGTTATTCTATTTATTAGTATTTAAATAAAGAATGTTGTTAGATTACTATTTTTGTTTAATAATTGTAATGCTATTTTAGTTTTTCATTTAGGTATTCAAATTTTGTCATTAAGCTCATTTTTTTTTAAATTTCAAATTAAAAGTTTGCCTATTTATTTTATAACTTTCTGAAAGCTTTTTTATTTTTCTAAAATCTCTAGGTAAATATTTAGATTTAAATGGTAAATTATACGATTTTCTTCACATGTAGATAATACATATCAGGAATAAAATCTATGTGCTCATAAATCTAATGTAAAGAAAAAAAAGCGAATTACATATTTCTGGGTTAATATCAGCAAAATGACCCATTTGCGCCACGACCGATTTTTTTGTATTATTTTCAAAAAATAGTCTCTTAAATTATTTTTTATATTTAGTAACGACTTTGTTACTTTAAACACTTATAAAATCATAATGTTTTGTGTTTATTTATTACTGAAAAAAGGTTTTGAAGTTTTAAAAGTTAGATCGGTAACGTAGACAACTAGCGAGTAGCTTTTGCAAAGAGATATCTTATTTGTATTATGTTGTATTTTATATTATTAAAATATGTCTGTCACAAGTATACATGTCAGATCGGTAACACCAACTTCCAAACTAGTTCCGGCCTGCAAACGACATTACCAGAAGAAAACTACGTCATTACATAGTCCCCGTAGGCTGTTCACAAAGTTCCATGACGCAACTTCAATAATTTCCGGTGGAAAAACCGGTGAGAAAATTTAATTTAAACTTTTAAACAGTTTTTAGAAGCTCAGATTGGTAACACAGTCTAAAATAATCGAAATGTATAATTCATAAGGGTTTTATTTTATATCAAATTATTGCTTTTGTAGACGTGGAGAAGCCAACTCGATTTCCAGTTTGATAGTACGAAAAATTAAATAAAAAAAAACAATGTTCGTATATATTAGTACTATATATACGTTTACGGTTTACGCATTAATGTGAATAATTTGTTTTCTTTCTTAAAAATATTGGTATCTTTATAATATTTTTTTATGCCAAATGCCGCTTTAATTGGTCGTAAAATTTGCCGCCCCCAAAAATTTGGCGCTCTAGGCTACAGCCTACTTAGTCTATTTAGAAATCCGGCCTTGGGGACCTAACACGACCGTTTCTTCTACGAGACGGAAATTCCGCAGTGAAAAATATTTCGAACCGAGCTGTTATTCCGTATTCTCGCGTATGGCGTAGCACGATCCACTAGATTTCGTCATGCGAAATCGATTTCACAGGAAGTGGCAGAAAAATAAACGAACCAATCAGTGAATTTTAAGATTCCACTGAAAAGTTTAGTTTAGTACGAATGGCAATGATTTGTTTGTTATCGAAGTGGTGCAGCCATGTCTCGCTGAAATGGCTACGGATCTGAAAAAGTGCGGCCGTTTTTTGCGATCCAGGGCATGCGCAGTAAAGAAAAATGACGTCATTTGGTGATTTTTATAAACTTGACCGCCAAAGTCAATTTTTTAAAATTTAAATTTAATTTTCGAACTAAATATAAATGGAAGTAGCGATCTAGTGTCAACACACATCTACTTCTGCAATCAATACTGATGATGAGCATTGGTAAACATGCGAAGAAATCAACCGTCGAATATATTAATTTTCGTTTATACATTTATTATCGTTTGCTAATAAAAACAAATAAGGAGTTTTAATTTTACACTTCCACTAAACGAAAGACTTGGGAATAGCATTCATCATGTACGGAAGGGAAGTTAAATATTGTTATTGCTATATCTTTTACGATTAAATAATTATGAACTTTTCGAATAATTGTGTTCTTTTTAAAAGTTTCTTTCTATCAGACAAAATTTTTTGGAAATGATTAAATTTCCAAACTTTTTTTCGTAAAAATCTTTTATTTCTTTCATAGAACAAAAGATGACGTACAATGTTTAAATCTCTTATAGACTGCTCGAAAGTTATTATGTTAATTAATTGTATTATTTTTAATTTCACTAGTAAATCTAATTTGTGTTTTATCATAGAAACAGAAAAGTGAAAAAGGCAATTCTTGTGTCCTGTGTCAGCGGACTTCACGGACAAATAAAAAGTTACTTAAGAAATTATTATTATTTATGAAGAATGATTTTCTTTTTTACAATATTGTATATAAAATTATATTTAAAATTATTAATTTAATTTTTCAATTAAAACCAAATGTGTCCCTTTCTCCAAACACCGTCAATAACAACATGAATAAATACTAATAATATAAGCGCATTTTCGAAGGAGAATATAAAATTGTATACTAAATACATTTTCTAAAAATAACTTCTAACCACAACTTCTAAAAATAATACTTAAATTTCATATTGTTTACATTCGTTCACCATACCTTCCTCCAAATAAAATAAAGAATAGAAAGAATAACAGTCTCTAACATAGATCTGGCAGTGGCCTCATTTTCCTAAGTATTTTGGTCTATCTAGTAACATTTATAGATCGATGAAATCGCTGGAAGAATTGGAGCCAAGTAAAAGCGCCAAATTAAAAAAGAAGCCAAATAGTTTACCACCTAGCTTTTGGCAACGGCCGCGTTTTCTTAATATTGAGCGAGACACGGCTGAAGTGGTGTTGTGGGTTTTTCAAACTTGTTTTTATTTCATCAATTGTTGGCAGGAACCTTATAAAATGAACCCAATCCAAAGAAAGAAGGCGAAAGCCAAAGTAAATTAAGACTGATCAGTCAAAACTTATGTAAAGCAAACGCGTGATTATGTTAAGCTAATCAAAATATTGCTTTAGTTGTAATTCTGTTACTATTTTGTGCATGCGACTTCCGTCAATTGACGGAAATCTGCCAATCATTTATTTTTGAGCTTCAAATTGCAATTTTACAAAACTTTTCCACATGTTCTAACAAAAGATAACTGTAATCCAAGTAATAAACACCCAAAATATCCAGAATTTTTTAATTTAAATTTGGCAATCAAAATATTTTTATCGCCGTATTGCTAATTTTGTTCCAAAAATGTAACATGCCATCTGTTTTTTGGTGATATATTTGCCAAAAGTTTTCGAAATCTAGCGAAATTCTCAAAAATATTGCTATATTTAATAGCTTACTCTAAAAAACTTAAACAATTATAAATATTTTTTGCCACTTTATTACTAAGATGATTACATGTATACAGCTGAGTGACGTCACGGACAGGTTTTTGGCGAAATTTTTCGAATCCGATGCGGATTTGAAACTTTCGTGCTAGGCCCCCTGGTGACGATTCCGTAGGAAAAGTCAAATAACATCATTTTCAAACAATTTTTTATAAAGTTTAGAGATTGTATGTTAATCTACATTAAAATGCCCACAATTTGAGACTAGTAAAAAAATTCTCGCACTTATCTATAATCAGTAAATGTGTGAGTGAGTGACGACAGTAAAAGACACAGTAAAGACCATGATATTTTTAATACTAAAAGTACTGTAAAAACGTTATCACTCATGGATCAAAACAACTGATGGCTGATTTAGAAGCCTCGATCCTTTAAGAATAACATGCCAATTTCAATTCGATTTCTTAGTCGTCTAGTAAGTTTTTAATTGAACTTTAAAGCAGTGTTATAGGAGTGACTCTATAGCCCAGGGACATAGCATACTCATAAAATTACATAAAACTATCGATAGTAGAAAAACATCAGATACATTTTCAGAAACTACAAAAACTAAGTAACTATAAATAGTTCCGCCAAAAAGGATTATATATTTAAAACGGCCTTTTTTAGGACGTTAAAAGTTGTAAAAGCATGCAGGGACAGTGTGAGGGAGTGACAAATCGGGTATTTAAATGAAATTTTATGTAAGTGAATTATAATTATTTGATATTCTTTAAGTGAGACTAGTTAGGTTGTGGGCCAGTTTACACTTATAAATCACAAACATGCATATATAATTTGAAAATAAAGAGCAAAGTATCCGGGACATCGATTTGTCTCTTTTACAGAGAATGACCCATGGGTGTTTGATTACTTTTGGAATCGTTATAGTCACAAACGCACTAAAATTAAAGATTAAATTACCCAATTGCATTTCGGACCCTTGTTGACATACATCTTTAACTACTTGTTCTAATTTCCGTACTTGTTCCATGGCACTAGCTTCAGTAGAGTCATCAATTTCACAATTTCCGATGACATTTTTCAAGCATTGAATTCCTACTTGATCAACTCTGAAAATAAATTCTTTTAAGTCCTAAAAACGTTTTAAAAAATAATTTTGAGACAACTTTCATTCATTTGTATTCTGGGTCCTCATTTATAAAATATAATTTCATAATTTTGAACTGCGGAGTATAATAATGAATAAAACTAGGGGGATAATAAGAGTTCAATATACGAGTATGATTTAGGATTGGAGGATTAGCCGTGACGTCAACGGAAGTAGTGTCGAGTTGTTTACTTCCTTTTGCCGGAAGTGACGTTATTGTGATAAGCTTTGGACAATTTTGGCAGCTGTCATTCATCCTTTCCTCTTGGAACAAAGAGGTGTCTCTCCCATTGTCCACCGTGCAATCGTATTTACAATGGATATTTTCTTAGACACTAGCGCCACCCGCAGAAAACTGATTAAACATGCATAGAAGAGCAATACACGCATCTGATTAGATACATCATAATTATTAGACTTCCTGATCTTCGCGTAGTCGTGTCTTCTGATTTTGCAGGCTAATTTCCTATTCCCCTCTATATAGTTAAAAATATTAAGGACGACTTAGATGAGGCAGCCTTAGGGCGAATACATGCTTCAATTTAATTAATCAATTAGTTTACGGATGATGTCTAGTATAAACACGCCTTTAGAGCGAGAGCCCAGGGCCCCCAGACCTAAGTAAATTTCTAAAGGATGAAATGTTTTGGATTATGTTCGGTTTTCATTTACTTTTAGTATATGCATACCCGCTAGAGTGAACCGACGGCCAATTTACAGGTATCGGGTGCAAAAAGTAGGTAAATTATAAGTTAACTTAAGTCATTAAAGGCTGATTTTTACGTATGTTTTAGAAAATAATGTTAAAAGTTAATAATAAATTTCCCAGACACTTTCCTTCGGCCGAAACTTTTCCTAGACGCTTTAAACGTCTTTATCAAGTTCAGACTTTGTCCTACGCATCTGGCGGCGTGAGATGGCGCTAAAATCGTCCTCGGACGACAAGAAGGGGAAGTTAAGGAAAAACGAACTATGTGTGTATTGGAGATGTGGTTGGTTGGTTATGAAAGAATATCGTTTCGATTTAATTAAATTTTCGTTTAATTAGAAAATAAATTAATAAACAAGTAACCATAGCTGTCTTTAGCTTACAACATTTTTACATCTCCAATGATCAAGCACACAAACAGGAATATATATGTCAATCGACCAACCAACCAACCATATCTCCGATACACATATAGTTCTTTTTTGCTTAACTTCCCCTTCTTGTCGTCCGAGGACGATTGTAGCGCCATCTCACGCCGCCAGATGCGTGGGACAAAGTCTGAACTTGATAAAGACGCCTGGGAAAAGTTTCGGCCGAAGGAAAGTGTCTGGGAAATTTATTATTAACTTTTAAAATTATTTTCTAAAACATACGTAAAAATCAGCCTTTAGAAAATGACTTAAGTTAACTTATAATTTACCTACTTTTTGCACCCGATACCTGTAAATTGGCCGTCGGTTCACTCTAGCGGGTATGCATATACTAAAAGTAAATGAAATCCGAACCTAATCCGATACATTTCATCCTTTAGAAAATGACTTAGGTCTGGGGGCCCTGGGCTCTCGGTCTACTTTAGCGAAGCAAAAAACAGCTAAACAGCTCAATCAATCAATTCTTTCAGTAATAATTTAGCATAGAACTGCCACTATTTTTCGAGGAGTGATATAAAGTTATATTTACCCGCATTGTTGCTGAGCTGACTCTGAAACAAATCTCTTAAGACACATTTGGGAATTAGAAATTAAGCACTCCAAGGATCCATTGCTAGTTGCAAATTGCACTAAAAGAAATTTATAAACGACAATTAGAATTGTCATCTTATCTAATAATCTGAAAGAATTGTCTTCAATTTCAAATTGTAAAATTTTTTCGAATAGCAGTCTCTTAGTGATTACACACATAAAAATAAATAATAATAATAAAAAAAAATATGTGTCAACTGGCTAGACTGGGGCTACGTGAAAATTATGGCGACCGTAGTTTTTGGCGATGATTTTTTTTTATTTGTCATGAGTTTGGTGGCATGCCAGTAACATATTTTTAGTGAAATACTAATAAGAATAAGTTCTGTTTTGTTATTTGTCGGCTCAGTGACTATTAAGTATTACATGCCCGTCTTATTCAGATTTAGAAGGTTAGTACTAGCTACACAGTCCGTGTTTGGGGATTTTCTTTCTAAGGTGTATAAATAGTGTGGTGAAAGAGGTTGTAAGTAACATACAACCCCTGGCAAAAAGTATCCCATCACCGAAAACAGTGCCTACGATACGTTCACATCAGTCGTCGTTTTTTTTACAATTTTAATATTTTTTTCAAACCTTTGAGGTTTTTTTTGGGAAATATGACTAAATTTGTCAAAGAATATTAAATATAAACAGAAAATAAAATTATAGTTAACAATTTTCACGAGAAAATACATTGAATTGTGAAGGAAAAATGTTTCCGATCATCCCTTTGTGGGGAAAAAAATATTCGACCACAAGCAAACGTATCGTATTTTAAGTGATGTGCAATTTTTTTTGCTCGGCGCATGCGTACAAGATCTGAGTAAACAGTATTAAAGGTTGAATCGTAGTTTGACAGTTAAAACTAGTTTCGCATCAGCAGAAGTATGGCTCGAAAGAAAGAATTGTCTAAAGATATAAAACTTTTAATTGTTAAACGCTTAAAAAACAGAATATCTCAAAGAAAGGTTGCTCAGACTTTTGCCTGTGCCCAAAGTACTGTTTGCTGAAATTTTGAAAAAAAAATAGCTCTACTAATGATGTCAAAAATCTTCCTCGAAGCGGTCGCCCACGTGCAACTCAAGTAGGAAAAACAGAAAATTGGTTGATCTTGCCAAATCTATGAGAAGTTGTACGTCGAAACACTTATTGCCGAGTGGTCGAAATATCGGGTAAAAGTATCTGCACATACAGTGCGAAATTGTTTAAAATATAATGGTTTTCACTTCTGCAAAGCCAAAACGAAACCATATATGACTAAGAAACATAAGAAAAGTCGTCTGCAATGGTGCAAGAAACATAAAAGCTGGTCTGCAGATGATTAGAAGATGGTTATTTTTAGTGACGAATCTCATACCTGACTAGGAATTGGAATCTTTGTGTGGAGGAGAGATGATGAAAAGTTAAAAAAAGATTGCCTCAAAACTAAAACTAAATATATCATCGTTCATTTATGGCGTGGAGTTGCATGACTTCCGTAGGAGTCTGTAAAATGTGTATAGTGTTGAGAACAATTAATTCTGAAGTGTATTGATATTTTTGAACATTTTTTTATTCCTACCATCGAGGAAAGGTTTGGTGACTCCTCCTTTCATTTTTCAAGATGATAACGCATCATGTCATCGAAGTAAACAAGTCAAGAATTTCTTAAATCTAAATGGAAATTCTCCAATAAAGACTACTTTTTGGCCTGCAAACTGTCCGGATATCTATCCAATCGAAAATGTTTGGAATGTTTTAAAACGAAACATTGATAAGAGAAGACCAACAAATATGGAAGAACTACGCCTAAACATCAAAGAAAGGTGGGGTGAAATTCCATCAAATTTATGCCACGAGTTGGTCGCATCCGTGCCTCGGGGCTTAAATGCAGTAATCAAGGCAAAAGAAGGACCCACAAAATATTAAAGTGACTTGATCGAATACTTTTTTCCCAACACAGTGATGATCGTAAACTTTTTTCTTTGACGACTTAATGTAATTTATTTTTTGCATCGTTAAAGTTAACTGCAATTCATTGTATTATCATTTATTATAACACAAAATAAGTAACTTTTGTAATAAAATACTTTTAATTTTAAAAAACAGCTCGAATTTGTGGAAAATAACGTTTTATGTGAACGTATCGTGGTCAATGCTTTCGGTGATCGGATACTTTTTGCCAGGGGTTGTATATTGCAACAAAAACCGTACTTTTTTTAAGACTCCGCAAGTCACGTGGAATAAATCAGCGAGAGCTAATTGAGTTCTTTCCCCCATTATGTCTTATTTATTTCTAAACTTAATTAAGTAGTACTACTATACTTACTTAATTTTAGATAGTACTAAAATTAAGTAATTCCAATAAATTCCACTTTGGCCAAACATACAAAACCTATTGATATAATAGAAATTTCACATCACTTGAACACGAAAAAGCAGGCATAAAAGTTCAAGAAATTTCAATCATCTTCATCGATGAAAATATATTTTAAATATACACACATTATAATGGTACTCTCTAATAGCTTCTTAGTTACTTCACACACACACAACAGAATAAGGTAATGGAACTAGAAGATAATGCTATAAAAGTTGTGACTTTTGTCAGTTTTCTAACTTTTTCCACTTTTGTTTTTTGGAAGTCAGATAAAAACTAGCCTAATCATAGTTTCAAAGTTTAAACTATTGTTAGTTTGACAAATTATTTTAAGTCGCACAACTAATCAAAACCTCCCAGAAAGATAAACAAGTAGGTTTGTTACAGAATCTGTCACTTAAACCGCTTCCACACAACATTTGTGCTCAACAGGAAACAAACTATTTATACACCTCAGAAAGAAATTCGCCAAACTGAGCCTTTAACTAGTTGTAATTAAACATTTATACAATAAAATTAATTATTTTCATTAATCCTCTTCCTCAGATTTAATAATTAGACTTTATCGTTTGCTTAATTTGATTGAAGTTCGAAGAATAATAATGTAATCTTTTTTAATAATTATCTTTGTGTCGCGTCGCCACAATTTACCATTTACATTTCTTCATCAGAAACAAAAAAATCATACAAAATTCAGTCATTTATCGTTTGTTAAATTAATTTACAGTTCGAAAAATATATAATTAGTGCAATTGATGCTTTAAAAATAAAAGCGAAACTTTGCATATTTTTTATGCCAAGTTAGAATTCTCTATGCATCTTTCTTCATACATGTATAATAAACCATCAAAATAACTCTATTGTGATATTGCAACAATCCAAACTGAATTATATCACATAAATAAATATTTTTATTTTTATTTCAAATAAAGTTTCTCGTACGTTTAACGAAATGGCAACAGTGAAAATATTGAATAAAAATGGAATTTGCATGTTATTTCAATGTAGATTCAATTTTTAGTTATTTTAATTTTAAATAAACTTCTAATTTAAATTTTTAATGAAATTTGGAATGTAGCCTAATCTCATTTTAGCTTCCACACTACGTTTATAACGTAAAAAGTGGAAGGTTTTATAATCGTTCAGTCCGTCTGTCTGTCTGTCCGTCTGTCACCCACTTTCACAGAAAGAACCACAAGTCCCACAGACAAGTGGGATACGTCATTTTAAAGCAAAAAATCCGATTAGGCTACATTCCAAATTTCATTAAAAAATTTAAATTAGAAGTTTATTTAAAATTTAAATAAGTAATTTTTTTTATCTACATTGAAATAACATGCAAATTCTATTTTTATTCATATTTTCACTGTTGTCATCCACAAGTCCCACATACAAGTGGGATACGTCATTTTGAAGCAAATATTCAGATTAGGCTACATGCCAAATTTCATTAAAAAATTTAAACTAGAAGCTTATTTAAAATTTAAATAACTAAAAATTTAATCTACATTGAAATAACATACAAATTCCATTTTTATTCAACATTTTCACTGTTGCCATTTCGTTAAACTTACGAGAAACTTTTGTTAAAATAAAAATACACTTTTGAAAAAATATTTATTTATGTGATATAATTCGGTTTGGATTGTTGTATTATCACAATAGAGTTCTTTTAATGGTTCTATATATATGTATGTAGAAAGATGCATAGAGAATTCTAACTTGGCATAAAAAAAATATGCTAAGTTTCGCTTTTATTTTTAAAGCATCAATTGTACAAATTATAATTTTTTTGAACTGTAAATTAATTTATCAAACTATAAATAAGTGAATTTTCGAAAGAAATGTAAATGGGAAATTGTGGCGGCAAAAATATTTATTAAAAAAGATTACATCATTATTCTTCGAACTTCAAACAAATTTAGCAAACGATAAAGTCTAATTATTAAATCTGAAAAAGAAGATTAATGAAAATAGTTAATTTTGGCGTTTAAAACTTTGAATTACAAATAGCTAAAGGCCCTGTTTTTATTAGAATTAAATCACATTTACCATTCGCAACAATCGCTCGAGAAACTTTAATTCTTTTAGACAATAAATTAAAATAAATTTATTTTTGCGACATCGATCAGTTTGAAATGACGTCAAATATATTTCACTACGGAATCCTTGTATGTTGATATGAAATGTTTTCATTCCATTCTATTTAAAAGCGAGGAATATGACATATTTATTCTTTAAAATATAAATTAATTTTTGCAAACGATAAGTAATAATTATTGAATTTTCGAAATAAAATAAATGAAACTAGCCAAATTTAGCTTGTAAATGTTAAATATAGAATTAATGTTGTGTTTGGCGCGTTTTTTCCTGTTAAACACAAATATGTGGAAGCGAGTTAATGACAGATTCTGTTACAAACCTACTTGTTTTGCTTCAAAATGACGTATCGCACTTGTCTGTGAGACTTGTGGATGGCAACAGTGAAAATATGAATAAAAAAGAAATTTGCTTGTTATTTCAATGTAGATAAAAAAAAATAGTTATTTAAATTTTAAATAAACTTCTAATTTAAATTTTTTAATGAAATTTGAAATGTAGCCTAATCTGATTTTTTGCTTCAAAATGACGTATCCCACTTGTCTGTGGGACTTGTGGTTCTTTCTGTGAAAGTGGGTGACAGACGGACAGACGGACGGACTGAACGATTATAATACTTTCCACTTTTTACGTTATAAACGTAGTGTGGAAGCTAAAAGTAGGTTTGTAAGAATATGTCACTCAGCCCGCTTCCACACAACATTTATGTTCAACAGGAAAAAAGGCTACAAACACAGTATTAATTCTGTATTAAACATTCACAAGCTAAATGTGGCTAGTTTCATTTATTTTATTTCGAAATTTCAATAATTATTTTATTTCGAAATTTCAATAATTATTTTATTTCGTAATTTCAATACATATTTTATTTCGAAATTTTAATAATTTTTTATTAGTTTTTTTCTAAATTAATTTATATTTCAAAGAATTAAAATATGTAATATTCCTCGCTTTTAAATAGAACCAAAACATTTCATATCAACATACAAACAAAGAATCTCTTTGTGAAATATATTTGACGTCATTTCAAACTGATTGATGTCGAAAAAATAAATTTCTTCAAATTTATTATTTAAAAGAAATAAAGTTTCTTGATCGATTCTTGCGAATGACAATGGTGATTTTATTTTAATAAAAATGGCTTCTTGTGGTTTTTAAATGAACATTAAATTTTGTAAGGTTTTTTTAACAATTCAAGTATTTCGATTTAGATTTTTTTAAAAGAGATTTTCAATGTCTTCTAATTTCGATGCTGAATTTTTGACGTATCACACTTGACTGTAGCATTTGTAGTTTGGGATATGAAAGTGGGTGACAGAAGGACTGAACGATTATAATACCTTCCACTTTTTGCAATTCCGACATTCACCACATTTCAGACATTCATCGAAAGATAAATAACAAAACATACATAATAATGGACATGTTTCCCGTCGAGAGTGGCGTTAGTTCCAGTGGTATTGTTTTCATTTTTGGTTCTTCCGGAATTACATTTGTTTTGAACAATAAAATATTTGTTTACCTTACTGAAACAAATGTTGTATTCAAACTTTTCTTTCAATAGAACTAATAAGCTTTTCTCTGTAGGTGAATAACTTTAAATTGCTGTCCCGCAATTTCGTTTTAATTTCTCTGCATAAGTCAAAATATTATGTAAACCGAAGTTTTCTAAATCATTGACGTTTGGAAAATGCTTTGCATGATTGAAATTTCATCGAATTGCAACCTATGAAGTTTAAGAAATATCAGGAATAAAAACAAGTTGTACGTAGAGAACTTTAAAATAGAAAGAAAAAAACAAAGAAAAAACAAGTGCCACACATGAAAACAAAAGAGTTACACATCATCTGAAACAATCTCTCAACAACCATAGATATTATTGCATTTAAATATATTACTTGATAATAGAGAGATGAGCATGATGATAAATGGCTTGATGTACCCCATATTCTTGGTGGAGAAATTCGATATTACACTTTTATAACTTGAAAAATGTTATACAGTTATTCAGCTGTATATGAATACAGTTCAATGACTGTAAATGAAACTGCAGTTCTAGTCACAAACTAATCGAATACGGCGGGGTTGTTTTTCTATAAATTTATACAGATAAAGGTTGAATCGGTATCCCTAAAGGTAGATAAGGTGGAAAAACTGCCAGAAGAAAAACGGGTTTGCCAAAGGAAGTTATGATTGCTTCATTTGTGTACCAGAGCAAACTTGTTGGTGAACATAGAGTTAACAAGTCGGAGATGCTGCCGGGCACAAACCAATACAAAAATTGGTTTTCTGAGTGAAGCCATTGACCGCTTTGTACCCAAACAAAAGCCCAAACAAACGCTTTCGGCGAAGTACTATTACAGTGGAGTTTGTATAGGCTTTACTGCATCGACTTGGCGATTTCTGACTGTCTAATAAAAACTAAATATAAAAAACTAAATATTTAAAAGTTTAACATTCAACTGAAGACTGTGTTTGGCGCTTGGTTAAGACGCATGAATTTTGGAATGTTGTGTGTTGAGAATTGGCTCTAAATGACAGTTTCTTACAAACCTACTTTTTGAAGGTTTTGACTGTTTTTAAGGAATAAAACGAGATATTTAGTATTGAAATTTCATTGAGAATGTTATCACATATTTTTTTTGCGCCAAGCATCTCTTTTTTTTTCTCCATACTAATATCCACCGTCTAATTCGACTCTACTTCAACGAAACTAAACTTTTTCATCTTTATAAAGTGTTTTAGATTAACCCAAGTAAAAAAAAATAATAACTTCAAAACAAATATGGGCTGGGTCGGAGTTGAACTTTGCCGATATTACACAAATACAATGGAAATTTCTTAAGATAAACTAAGTTTATGGTTATCAGTGGTGTGGTTTCGCTTTAGCTTCTGCTGTGACATATTTACATTAGAAGGTAAACAGAGCTCGTATAACAGGGCTATTTGGTATTACTTTAATTTCTAAAAGCTTATTTCATGAGGTATATTATACACCTAAGAAAGAGCATATAGTTACTCTTAATATGTAAGAAAGCAACGGGTGCGGGTTCGATTCCCGCCTTCACCCTGGGTGTATATTCCTTTCTCTCTGACAGTAAAAAATTCTTTCTGTGTGTCTTACTTGACGAAGGCTTCATAAGCGGGTCTCTGATCAAGCACACAAGCCGGAATATATATGTACCCCCCCCCCCCCCCCCAATGCTCATTTTCTCAGTTTTATCTTTCTGTCACTTTGCACGTTCTTCCACTCAGCTCTTCTTTTCGTTATTGCATATATGCTTTTTCAAGAAGTTTTGCATTTGACTGTTCCATGGCATCTTCAAATTTGTAGTTTTGGAAGCCTTTGACCTGTCTTCTACTTTTCTCTAAAGTTATTATTCTTAATTAAGATATAAATTTTGAATTTTTTTAAATAAACAAAGAGTGGTTTCGTATTAAAAAGTTCCTAATTGGTCCCCAATATGTTTACCTTAACAACTTTTTTTACAGTTCATAATATTGTCACGCAGTAAGCAGGATGGAAGGAAGGACGAGAACTTTGAGCAACATTTATTAGGGCTGAACTCATAGAACAACCCCGATCGGGGACAGCAGCTCGCTTATAAGGGAAACAAAGGAATTATGGGATAAAAGTTTTTTTTTACATATCCCTGGGTCAAAATTAGACCAGTTCCATGATGTTTGTGACCCTGAGAAAGTACACAAATAAAAGTGGGTCGTCGTTGATGTCCTTCCACGTCAAACCGAGGCAATGGAGTATGTGTTCGAGACTGGCTTGAGCATACCACGACAGTTGGGGCAACAGCTTGGTTCCGGCCTCAAGCTTCAAACTCTTTGTGTGTCCCTTCCTGAATCTGGAGAGAGCATGTTGGTGTTGCCTGCATAGTTGCAATTTAGAATTCTCGCCTGGCTTCTTAGCGCCATACCAAGAGTGCTGAGGGGAACGCCAGTCTATTGCTGTCTTTTTGGAAATTGAGCCAATTTCTGAATAAGTCAAGAGGTTGTGCCCCTAAGTAATTTTCATAAACAAAGGATGAACTGAAATATAAATTTACATAAGTTGATAGAACTGGTGAAATGGAAATTTAAATACATAACAGAATTAATTACAATTAAAGGTGAGGAAGAGCAGAGGCTCGAACCTAAATCTTCTTGTTATGTTTCTGGCACTCTACCGAGTAGGCTATCTGAACTACACCGTATCAATATTGTCCTTTCGATGCTGTTACTACATTTTTTTTATTTAGGGTTTCATTTAGCAGAACTTATTAAAACATCATCTTTTAACTATTCCATTGTCAAATTTGAAAAGAAAGACTCAGATAAAAACACCCTGCTGTAAAAACAACAAATCTAGGTGCCAAGAAAATAAATATTTTTTTTCAACGGGGCTGCTTTATTGGCCTTTGCAGACTCGGCATATTCCCCAGAACGGAGAGCCATTTTTTTGTGTGGCACCATCTAGGCGACTCTCGCTATCCATTTTGACGCTCAGATTACAATGAATCTGAGCTCTCTGTGGATGTTAAAGTATGCCGAGATTTAATTTTGCCGCGAGAACCCCAAGCCAAATGGGTACTCACAGGATCTTTTGCATGCCACATAATCATATGACATGTCTGCCCATGATTTTCCCATCCGGAAAATCTGACGACTCAGCCGGTGTTCGAATCCGCAAACTTGGGCTCATGAGCGGACACGTAATACCTCTCAACCACTGAGCCGCTAGTTCCTTTAAATAAAATAGCTTCCACACTACGTTTATAACGTAAAAAGTGGAAGGTATTATAATCGTTCAGTCCGTCCGTCCGTCTGCCTGTCCTTATGTCACCCACTTTCACCGAACGAACCACAAGTAGCACAAACAAGTGGGATACGTCCTAAATTTCATTAAAAAAATTTAATTAGAAGTATATTTAATATTTAAAAAACTAGAAATTTAATCCACATTGAAATAACATGCAAATTCCATTTTTTTTCAATATTTTCACTGTTGCCATTTCGTCAAACGTACGAGAAACTTTATTTAAAATAAAAATAAAACTCTCGAAAGAATATTTATTTATGTGTTATAATTTAGTTTGGATTGTTGTAATATCACAATAGAGTTCTTTTGATGGTTCATTATATGGGAAAGACGCATAGAGAATCCTAACTTTGAATAAAAAAATAAGCGAAAGTTGGCTTTTATTTTTAAAGCATCAATTTTAATAATTATTTATTATTCTCTTTTTTGAAAGAAAGTTAATGAATATGGGAAATTGTGGCAACTAAAATATTTTTATTACAAAAAGTTGCATCATTATTTTTCAAATTTCAAACAAATTCAGCAAACGATAATGAGTAATTATTAATTTGCGAAAGAAGATTAATGAAAATAGTAAATTTTGGCGTTTAAAAGTTTGAATTATAAATAAATAATAGGCTGAAGGCGAATTTTTTTCAGAGGTGTATAAATAGTGCGTTTTTTGTTGAGCACAAATACTGTGTGGAAGCGGTTTAAGTGACAGATTCTGAAACAAACCTACTTGTTTTATTTCAATTTAACCACATGATATACAGAAAAGTGTGGCAGGTACAGCTATTATACACCAAAAGAAGTTTTGTACACATGAAACATCCAAGTTATTTAATCAATTTGAAAACTTAAAAAATTCAAGCTGAAATTATTGATACATCAATCAGTTTAAATATTCCATCTTTAAATTCTTGAAATTCATCACAGGTCCAAACTAGATTCCGACAATAAGATAAGATTCCAGAAACTCCCCAAATCGAATTTTCTCAGAAACTTGACCAAAGTGTCCCCCCCCCCCCCCACCTTCAGTTGTTACATAAGCTTGAAAAAGTTTTAAGTGACCATTGATGTATTTGAAAAAAAGTATTCTAAAAATGTTTTAATAGTTGAAGGATCCAGTTGCAAAAATCGCATTCTCCAAAGTATAACTAAGATATAAGGTCTAGCCCATTCATTACTGATTTCGTCCAAATGAATTTACCATTATCAGAAGTCGCCAATGAACGCACCGGACAATATATCTTTGTTGTGCTTTGAATAATGTGAGTTTTGTATGTATACCCTTTAGTTGTGATAGTATAGGGGTGTTTGAAAACTCTGTTGATAAAGATGTTGGGTTTTAGACCAAAAGTTCACTTTGCATACGATGGCACTAAAATCTGAAGGTAGATACCGTTTCGAGTGTAGCCACTTCACTTCTGACTAAGGTTATAGATAATGCGATTTTTGGCTGTGCAGTAATGCATGTATAAAGTATAGAATGGTTTTGAAGGGACATCTGAAACGGCCAAGCCAGTGACGTCACGTCACAGTTACGTCAACAGTTGTTTTAAACTACACAAACAAACCGGCAGCTAATTCGTCTAAACTAGAACGACCCAGTCTATGGTGAAGTCACAGTTACGTCGAGCTTCGGACGCATTCGGAACCCTAAAATTGTGGTCAGCCGTGAACGAGTGGTTCCGAACAGGTTTCGAGACAGGTTGTCTTCATCTTCGGAACAGCGTCACTCGGAATTATGACGTCAAAATTGCCGTCCCCGAGCTTGTTTGGGAAAGCTTCTTCGGCCTTAGTAGTTGAGTAGGCCGTGGTGGTATACTACATTTTCATCTAACTTACGTAATTCTGAAACAGCTTTAACTTTTTCTTAGCTTCATGTAAGTCTTAGTGAGAAGATTTGAATCAACTAAAGAAAACCGATCGCATTTTGTGTTTTGAGTTACGCGTAATAGGGTGGAAAAAAGATGAACTATTCTATTGGGGGGAAAAACGAACCTACATTTTGAGACTTATCCTCTTCGCCCCAGAGGTCAGGTCTTGGTAGCCCAGTTGGAATAGCGTTAGACACGCTATCAGCCGCGGCCTACTCAACTACTAAGGCCGGAGAAGCTTTCCCAAACAAGCTCGGGGACGGAAATTTTGACGTCATAGTTCCGAGTGATGTTATTCCGAAGATGAAGACAT
Source organism: Oedothorax gibbosus (assembly GCA_019343175.1). Lineage (NCBI taxonomy): Eukaryota > Metazoa > Arthropoda > Arachnida > Araneae > Linyphiidae > Oedothorax > Oedothorax gibbosus. The sequence goes on along the minus strand of CM033276.1, from coordinate 25,354,277 downwards.
CATGTCTCGAAACCTGTTCGGAACCACTCGTTAAAACAAAATTTTCCAATAAAATACCAACCGAATTATTCCATTTAGTCTGAATTCGATTTTCATTTTAGCTTCCACACTACGTTTATAACGTAAAAAGTGGAAGGTTTTATAATCGTTCAGTCCGTCTGTCTGTCTGTCTGTCACCCACTTTCACAGAAAGAACCACACGTCCCACAGACAAGTGGAATACGTCATTTTGAAGCAAAAAATCAGATTAGGCTACATTTCAAATTTCATTAAAAAATTTAAATTAGAAGTTTATTTAAAGTTTAAATAACTTAAAATTTAATCTACATTGAAATAACATGCAAATTCCATTTTTATTCAATATTTTCACTGTTGCCATTTCGTTAAACGTACGACAAACTTTATTTAAAAAAAATACAAACTTTGGAAAAAATATTTATTTATGTGATTTAATTCAGTTTGGATTGTTGTAATATCACAATAGAGTTCTTTTGATGGTTCATTATATATGTATGAAGAAAGACGCAAAGAGAATTCTAACTTGGCATAAAAAATGTGCAAAGTTTCGCTTTTATTTTTAAAGCATCATTTGTACTAATTATATATTTTTCGAACTGAAATTTAATCTAATTATTAAATCTGAGAAAGAAGATTAATGAAAATAGTTAATTTTGGCGTTTAAAAGTTTGAATTACAAATAGCTAAAGGCTCTGTTTGTTATTAGAATTAAATCACCATTGCCATTCGCAACAATCGCCCGAGAAACTTTATTCTTTTAGACAATAAATTAAAATAAATTTATTTTGCGACATCGATCAGTTTGAAATGGCGTCAAATATATTTCACTACGATATTCTTTGTATGTTTATATGAAATATTTTCATTCTATTTAAAAGCGAGGAATAGTACATATTTATTCTTTGAAATACAAATTAATTTTTGCAAACGATAAGTAATAATTATTGAATTTTCGAAATAAAATAAATAAAACTAGCAAAATTTAACATGTAAATGTTTACTATAGAATTAATGCTGTGTTTGGCGCTTTTTTACCTGTTTAACACAACTTTTGTGTGGAAGCGGGTTAAGTGACAGATTCTGTTACAAACCTACTTGTTTAATTTCAAATGAGGGTGTTTTTTTTAACGAGAACTCTTGCTTCCCATTTTTCGATTAAAAGTTTTTCCCCGCACGACAAGTTACGGTTCACACAAATTGCTTTTGGTTTAGTTAATACGTACTGATTAAAAATTAGGCTGCGTTTATTTTAAATTATTCAAAATCCTTTTTTTTTGTGTTTGGCCGGTTTTAAATTTGCTCAATATAAATTTATAGCTATTTTTTTTTATCTAACACATTTTCTATTCTAAGAATTTTTAACGAATAATAATTTTTAATTTAGCTGAATATATACAAGTTTAACTAATACAAATTATAATTTAAGTTTAAGGAATGTTTTTTGAACGTTTAATATTAATTACAAAGTACCACCATTAGCTGTTTTCTTTTGTTAGCTTAAAAAAAAATAATAACGGCTTTATTCGTTAGGAAATGACTTTGATTTATCACAATTTTGAATACGAATTTGAATGAAGTAACTTTTTTATTGAAAACAAAGTATTCCTAAATATTTCAAAATAACTATTCGTATCAGTAAGGCTCACACAGCATAATGACTTTATATTACATAAAATATTTATTTTATTTGTAATTTTTTAAACATAAATGGTAGCATTGAAAAAGTCTTTTTTTTTGAAATTCTATAACCAAGTGTCTTAAGTAATCGAAGGGTGCCTATAATATTGCATTGTTGTACAAGATTTATGTTAAATCCATTTGGTTAAGGCAAATAAATAATTGGTTTCACTCTAACTAGTTATTATTAGTCCCATGTTTTTAAAGATATTTTATACGCTGAAGAGAATAAATTATATGGTTTCAAGTGATAATAATAGGTTAGTATATTATCAGAAAATCATTTACAAACGTTTATAAAGAGCTATTTTTTGCGCTGAAGAACATAAATTTGGTTTCAAGTGACAATAATAGATTAGTAAATTATCAGAAAATCATTTACAAACGTTTATAAAGAGCTATTTTTTTGCGCTGAAGAACATAAATTATACGAATTTAAGTGATTATAAAATATTAGTATATTACCAAAAAAAATCGCTTACAAACGATTTAAAGCGTTTTTAAAGCTATTTTTACGCTGAAGAACATAAATTATATGGATTAAAAAATTATAATAAAAATTTAGTATGTTATCAGAAATTTAATTACGAACGTTTACAAGCGTTTTTAAAGCTATTTTAAGAACTTAAATTATATAGATTCAAGTGATAAAAGGTTGGTATAATATCCAAAAGTCGCTTACAAATGTTTACAAGCGTTTTTAAAGCTTTTTTTTTACGCTGAAGAACATAAATTATATGAATTCAAGTGATAATAAAAGTCGGTATATTATCAGAAAATCGCTAACGAACGTTTACAAGCGTTTCTAAAGATGTTTTATACTTTGAATAAATTATATGGGTTAAAAAGTTAATAGGTTAGTATAATATCAGAAAAAAATCATTATAAAATTTATGATACCCAGATTATCAAAGAAACATTAGGTTTTTTCCGATAAAATTCTAGGTTTTTTAGGTTATTAGGTTTTTTTCCGATGTTTTATACTTTGAATAAATTATATGGGTTAAAAAGTTAATAGGTTAGTATAATATCAGAAGAAAATCATTATAAAATTTATGATACCCAGATCATCAAAGAAACATTAGGTTTTTTTCCGATAAAAAAACTTCCCTCTTTTGAGGTCATTGTCCTCAACGCATCAGATAAAACAAGCCTAACTCACGGTAAAATCAATTTTCCAATAAAGGGATAAAACAACAATAAAGGAGTGTTGTGTTTATCGATTCATTCACTGCTGCCATCCTGCTTTTCGAAGTAAAATAGCAACATTCGAATTTAGCACCTCATTTGGGAGATATGAACTGTTGCCCCATTTTGTTTTCCCAAATAAAAAATATCTAGGCAACATTAGAAATTCGCTTTTTATTCTGAAAGTCCTGTTTCATAGCGTAAATCTTCAGATGAAATATAGCATTAGGGGATTTCGTAACTTGGGAATTCCGGAACCAGAGAAGAAATCCATCTTTTTTCTTTCTAAATCCGAAGTTCAAGGTTATTGTCACGTTATAAACCCAAAATCGATTATTTCTAAGTTACTTTATAAACCAACGTTTAGGGTATTTTTTTGAATGATTATTATATTTAAAAATTACTTTTGGAATATATCGTAAAAAAGTTACGTTTACATCTTGCTTTTTGAAGTAAAATAGCAACAAAACCAGCACAGTAAAATAGCAAATAATGCTAGTATTTGGATTTCGGAACTTGGGAATTCCGGAACCAGACAAGAAATCTATCTTACGAAATCCGGAAGTTCAAGGTTATGGCAATGTTATAAACACGAAATTCGATGAATAATAGTTACCTTTTTTTATAAACTAACTTTTTCGAGTAATTATTATATTTAAAAAATTATTTTTGGACTATATTATTATATTATTAAGAAAAGTGGCATTTCGGTAAAAAGTAAGCTTTTCAGGAGAATCCTCTGAAGTTTAGATTTTCAGTTGCATTTAGTTATAGAAAAATAAAGAACCCTACTAACTGTATTCCAACTTTTACACAGGAAATTTTGGATTTATACTGGAAAAAGATTTTTAGAATCGTTAGATATTAAAAATTTCGAATATTACGTAGTATAATTTGTAAGAAGGATCATTTTCGCAAAATGTGCGGGGCAATTGTGTTTTTTGTTTAAAACCAAAGCTGAAGTTATTGAATTATTACATTATGTTAGTTTTTTTGTAAATATCAATTTTAGATTTTCTTTTTTGCTCTACATATTATGAAAAAATCAAAGTTATCATTGTATAGATTTAATGCTATTTTTCTAATATAACATATGAAGAGTCCAGTGAAAAAATCCTTGATTGACTAGGAATCTATCCGTATTCCGGTCTGCTTGGCGGACATTAACGACCGCGGTTTTTCTCTTGGTTCTTCTCTCGTGGTATTAACGTGTCTCGAGTGAATCAAAGATGCCGCGAGGGAAGAACCAAGTGAGAAACCAGTTTCCTTACACCAGTTTAGACGATGTTTCACTCTCGTCGCAAAATAGGCCTGATACGGACAGATATCCCGTTGATAAAAAGGTTTTCCTCGTGTACTCTTTATATATATATACATTCAGATGTATACATAATAGGTCCTTTAACCATACTGGTTTTAAGTTGTTCAACTTTAAATTAAAACACGCGAAAATATTTTTTTTAAGTAACAAAAATTTGTATACCTAATTCATTTTCTAAAAACTAACCTTCGATAAAAATTAAGACATTTTAATAAAAAAATAATAAACTAATTTTTTAAAAAAATGTAATCCTCAAAAACACAACGTTTCCTTACGTTATCATTTCTTTCTCGAATATCCATTGAAAGAGCTTCCAGGAATCAAATATATCGATGCATTAGTTTTCCCACAAAGGACTTCTACTTGAACGCTATCGACAACCTCACAAAGGGACCCATTGCGGCTCGAATACATTGATACAATAATAATCTCCATCGAAATATTTATCTCCCGAGAGTCATATGTGCCCTTTGTAGTATTGATGTTAAATAAAAAAAACGCTCTGATATTTCTTACTTGCTTTTAAGAGCGAATGAGCCCGATGGACCACGGGTCTCCAAACTAAAGTGCCTCAGTGTTAATCCTCAGTGTTAATGGAGAAAATAATTATTTTCTCGGCTATATTTCTCCGGCTGTATTGAATATTTTTACAAATGTTTTTTTTTAATGATAAATGTAGCTGGCTTACATGTCTCTATAATCCCACTTTTTAAAATTACCTCGAATATTGTGTGTAAAATTATTTATTGAAAACTAAAAAAATATTCGAACAATGTCAAAAAAAGTGGGATCATAGAGACCTGTAAGTCAGCTACATTTACCACATAAAAAACCCATTTAAAAAAATATTCAATACAACCGGAGAAATGTGGTTAAGAAAATATTTTTTCTCCATTCGATCAACACTGAGATACTTTAGTTTGTAGACACGCAGTCCAGCGGGCTCATTCCCCATTAAGGAATTGACTTGGTTGGATTAAGCACTAGAACTACAAATGGGATAGGTATGTAGGGAGACAAGTGTACAACAAGGGGAGACAAGCAAGTAGATTAGACCGCTACTCCAGTCTTCCTTCAATACATGTTCAACACCGTCACTTAACTGTGGTTCTAAAATACGACGCCCGTCGCCAATAGCCCTCGTGTAGCTCCAGTGCGACGATATTCAAACCTACCTACCTACCATGTTCAATACACTGAGATTGGTTGGTAGACATATATTTTCAGGCTTGTGTGCTTGGTCACAAAGACCCGCTTATAAACCCTCGTCAGGAAGGACGGACACGACATACACACACATACAAGACAGATGCTGCCATCTATCGCCACCTCAACAATTTAGACATGTCCCTGAATGGGAGGGAAATAGTCTCCAGGGACCTGTACCCGTGGTAAACTGCGCAATGACCGACCACAGCACTTTCGGACCCAACAGCTTTAACGAGCACGTACTCCGCATATACTCGGTAGGATACTCGGTAGGTCTTCAGTGGTACCGGGACCCGATCGTGGGACCTTCCGATCTCGAGACCTAGACGCTGACCACTAGGCTCCCTACGGCCCTACACTGAGATGGTAGGTAGTTAAGTTATTCGTTTCCGGCTGTCTACTTCTAGCCTTCTTTAGGAGTTTTAGCACAGCAAACTACACCTCGTAATCTAGACACCTACACACGAGATGAGTAGGTAGGCGGGTTAATCATTCACCTCGTTATTTGGAACACTGTTCAAGTGACGACCACTGGGGATCAGTAGGTAGGTTGGTAGATGTATTTTATAGTTTGTGTGCTTGATCAGAGACCCACTTATAAACCTTCGTCAACTAAGACACAGGCAGAATTTTTACTGACACAGAAAGAGAAAGTACACCCAGGGCGAAGGCAGGAATCGAACCCACACTCTGTACAGTGCTCAGACTGTTAGCGAAATGGCCGGCAGTAATCAAACCCACTAAGCCACTCGGGCCCCACGACTGTGGATATTAGGTAGGTAGGCTGTACGATTTCCCGGCTTTCTATTTCTAATCTCCATTCAAAGCTGAAACACAGCTTGTTATGCCTCGTAATTTAGAACCAAGGTCAAGTGACAATCTTGACATCTAAGCGAGCACCTGACACAACCTTTGAGAGACATCGTAGGTAGGTTGATACATGTATTTCCGACTTGTGTGCTTGATCAGCGCTTAATGGGAAGCTTAATGGGCTGCAATCAAACCCACTAGTCCACCCGGGCCCAGGAACATCGTAGGCCACGAGATGTCAAGACTTTCGAAACCACAGATTTAACGAGCAGGTATGTCGCAGTGCGCTTAGAACAAAGGAAGACAAACACACCAAAAAAAACCATGCCAATATATACCAGGATTCAAACCCGGAACTTTCTGACTGCAAGGCCATCTCCCTGAACATTCAGCCACTTTACTCGATATCAAAATGTCTGAATAACATCAGAACTATACCTACATGATATTATGTGATATTGTGTCGACTAAGAGTAGTTAACACATATTACGCTATTCATTTGTTTTTAGAATAATTATTAAATAAAGGTGTTTGTAACAGCAACAAAAAGTAACTCTCTTTATAAAAGAACAAAATACTGCACCCAAACTCTTTTTAGCAACAATCTTCTTTTCACTCACAGACTATTCTAAATATTCTTTTTATTCATTATAGAAGATTTTTTTTCCAAAAAAGAATTCCCAATGGAAAAAAAATTTTGTTGGCGGATTTCTTAAGTTTCCTTTTTTTTTCTTTACATACCTCTCCTTTGAAGCTCTATCAAAAGAAAACGGGCACCCTTAAATCCGAATCTCGAAAGGAAAATTGACACGCCTTTCGAATTTTGTGTAAAAGACGTAATGAAATTGTTGACCCTTTGACTATTATAAACGAATTTTACTACAACACGTTTAGGTGTGTCGACACCAACAATATTCAGTACAACTGTAACAGGACTAATACATGGGTCTGTATAAAATGTATAATTAATAATCAAGCTACATTCTTGCAGCTACGCAAGAATGTAGTACGCAAAAAACTACAGTAACGCAACAAACTACACAGTACGCAACTACACAGTTGTGTACAAAACTACACAGTACGCAAAAAACTACAATACTGCAATACGTATAACTATTTAAGACCGAGCTATCACGATCGTACGGGTATAAAAAAGAATGTTCAAGCTTTTCAAAAATATCGATACCGAAGCAGCTGACTTGTAGCATTCGTTATTTGTATAAAAAAGGACTTTGTTTTTAAGGAGTTGCTGGCATTGATGCTGTTTAAGGCATTTTTTCGATAAAACTCTAAAATTTAGTCTCATAAATTTAAATCAGCGCCATCTGATAGACGGTCTTAAAGTGGTAAAAATAATTAGACGCATGGATATTTGTGTTGTCCTGAGTACATGCGGAGAACGTGCTCGTTAAATCTGTGAGTCCGAAATTCCTTTGGGCGGTCATAACGCAGTTCCATGGGTGTAGGTTGTGTCTGGAGAAATTTGCTTCTCCCCTCCATTGACGTACCTTAATTTAGGAGGTGGTGCCCTCTCGGAGAAGAAGTCAGACATCCACCCCCACAGGTACTCAAAGGCTTGTGCCAACGGATGCTACTGCACCCCACTTGCTTTTCCAGAGTATTTCCTGGAGGCGCACGACAACAACAATACAGCAAGATAAATGTAGTAAAACAATATTCGAACCGCTAAGTACCTAAAAAACAAAATATAGGTACGTAACAAGTAATTAATATGAGTGTAACTAAGTTAATATCGCACCGTACGCGGAAAAGAGACCTATCGAGAAAAAGACCATTCTTCAGGAGAACCGTTTAAAGTTTTAGTAATATTTCAAATTATCACAAAATCGTTCCAAATGAACCTAGATCAAACATATTTGGCATGGATATTGGATATCCGTTTTATGTGTATCAAAAGGTATGCATAGTCATTTTGTACTTTAAATTTACCTTTGCTGAGATACTTTCAGATAGGTCTTTCTTTCGCGTACAAATTTGAACGATTTTGTTCGCGAAAGAAAGACCTGAAAATATCTCAGCAAAGGCAAATTTAAAGTAAAAACAGACTATGCATACCTTTTGATACTCATAAAACTGATATCCATGCCAAATATTTTTGATCTAGGTTCATTTGGAACGATTTTGTGATAATTCGAATTTTTACCAAAACTTTAAACGGCTCTTATGAAGACCGGTCCTAAAAAGTTTGCTGCTAAATTCATTCTAAATATTAAGGAAACATACTTATGAAGAATACTCATTTACTTAATGCATTTTTATAATCTAATAATATATTGATCAACAATAAGAATATATTTTTTAAAATTAAATTTAACAAAAAGCTTGTTTAACCAATTTAATGACGTTTATGTAATAAGGTTTATCTCTTATCATGTATTTACGATATTATTTTAAAGTCATGTTTATTTTTATGATTTAATATACTCAATGATTGAAATCATAATAGTTTGTTTATATAAAAAATAGGTGTTATGAAACGAATCACTTTTACAAAATCAAGACTTACAAGATATAAAAAATGATATCCACATTTTTCTACAAAAACCTTTCAATCTAAATTTTTACTATGTATCATGTTTAAAATTAAAACAAAAATAAATTGTGAAGCATTATTTAAATTTTAAAATCATTTTAAAACTCATGAAAATATAAAAAAAAAGTTTTACATTTTAAAAGTAAGTTGTAAGGATACTTCATACCTTAAGTATACAGTTGAATTCACTGACTTTATATCGCAAACTGTCTAGTGGTAGCAATTGAGTTTAGATTTATAGTAAAATACCGACGTTGAAAACGATTTTAAACAATTTATCGTTTGCTAAAATATTAATTTGAAAAATATATATCTATACATATTGACATATCATTTTGCAATCTACACATATTACATGAATTTTTTTATATATATTTATTGTACTAAATACCACAAAACAGAGCTTTTGAATGAGTATTTCAAATAAAGAAACAAAGAAAAAAAATAACCGACTTCAACCTTTCCATTTAAGCACTTCAAACTTAACTTCATCGCCGCCGCAGCTGCAAAACGCATAACGAAAAAACGCCAGGTGCGATAGGTCTTTCTTTCCTGTTCATTTTCATCCAAAAGCGTTCGCGAAAGAAAGACCTATCTATTAATTGCAGCCGAACTAGGGCTCGGATCGCTATGCCGTTTGCACCAATAGAAAGATATCAAAATTTTGCATCCTATAGTTGTGTTATCTCAAAAAGTCAATTTTGGCCGATAGGTTTCTTTTCCGCGTACGGTGCGATATGTGGCTCTGGTTAAAAATTAAGAGTAAACTTTCCCATTAACTTAACATGTGACTAATTAATTGCGACCAATTGGATTGCATATTCAATTTAATTTCTCAAAAGTAATCATTAACTTTACATTTACAATGTAATAAGACCTGATGAACTTTAAAAAATAAAAAGCTTAGGTAAAAAAAATACTAGGTAGGTAAACGATAAAACGAAAAAACTCACTTTCATACCTAAATATCCATCATAAAAAATATATAAAAGAAACACCATAAAAAGCGCTTACACTCAATATCGTACTCTCATAAAACTTAGATAATACTTCAGACCCTAAAGTAAATATTGTTAGCCAAGCAAGCGATTCAATTTCTTAATAATAATCTATGGGGATTTTACGAGAGAGAAAAGCTTATTAAAATGAAAATCTGGAATATAATCACTAGCCTGATGTTCCAAGCCATTAATTCCTTTGTAATATGGAATAAAATAAAAAATAAAAAGGAATTTATCCTATATCGCTTGAAGGTAGATTATTTTGTCGATATTTTGGAAGATAAATATTCAAAAGGGTTGGGAAGTAAAATACTTTTCTGGAGGGGATTAGCATATGGGTCGGGTAAATGACCTTCTATACTCAAGTGGTTGAGTACATAGTTTTTGTTGGAGAAATATTGTAAGATAGAGAATTGTGTACAACAGTAAATTTTAAGTAAAAATAATCTAATATTTTTATGTGATGATAAAACAATGTGATAAAAAAGATACAAATTAGAAAAAATCTGTGTTTTCTGCTTCTTCGTCACATTACTCGTAGATTTTAATGAAATTAGTTCCTAAACAACTACATTTTAATTATTTTTAAAATTGTTTTTATTAACTCAGAAATAGAAGGGAGTTTGAAATATATATATATTTTAAATATTTGAAATTAAACGTTTACAAAAAATTATCTATTTTGACGTTTTTAAACTATACTTTTCACGTTATAGTGTTTTTTTTTACTTGTATTTTATATTTTGGTGTTTTAATCAAGAACCATTCACTGTTGAATCGTACAAAAATAAAATATCAACTTCAATAGAAATATAATATAACGCTTGACATATTTAGGATGAACTTTATGGTTATGAAAATGTTTAAGATTGCTTATGAATAATTTTGATCAAGGTCAAGTAAAAACTATTTAAAAAACTTTTCTTTTATTTCTAAAGTGCACAAACTTAAGAATAATTAAATACCATTTAAAAAAATCCTATACGTTTCCATAAATGAGCAGATACCACTAACGATGCAGATTGCTTCTAAATATATAGGTATCTATCTAACACATATATTTTTCCGCGTGTACTTAACCCTATCGACCCAATGAGCAATTTCCATTTGAGAAGATACTGCGGTTGTCAGTCGCCTTGTTAGTGAGGTATTGGGAAGCAACGAAAGAAAAATATCTTCATTTCCTTTGTGAGGGATTCGCTGTAATACTGAGATAGTTCTAGCGTCCATTTAAGCAAATAAACAATCTCAATCAAATAGAATTTTGTGAAGATTAAATGCATGTGAATGAAATTTTCTTAATATTTTTCATATTGCAATAGAGAGTGCTGTTGATATTAAACATGATTGAATAAAATGTTTTTGAGAATAATTTTATGAGAATAAAATGTTGTTGAAAATAGTTATATAATAACATAATGCTAGTAAGATGATGCTACGATAAAATGTTGTTGAAAATAATTATGTAATAACAAAATGCTAGTAAGATTATACATGTCGAGTTATTTTTGATAGCTGGATTTTATAGTTCTAAAAATTTTGTACATCTGGGATTTAGTCAATTTTACAATATGTTTTTCATTTACGTTTGGTTAGAACTCTAAAGACTCCATTCTGCGAGACGTGGTTGGACGACACGGACAAATTGATTAATTAGCAGTTTATTTTTCAACCAACAAGTCGTCGTAAAATCTATCCGTGTCTACGCCGACACGAGCCGTGGAACAAAACAAAAAATTACGCTAGATGAATATAATGTTTGAAATGAAAGAAAAATAAAATATTAGCCAAATAAGCTACAAAAATACTTATTCAAGTTTGTATTATTTATTACATGATGTTTTTACATTTTCGGCTTGAATTTTAAAAATCAACCATCACACTTACTTCCATTTAGTTATGCAAAAAACATATAATTATACTTATTCAAATATAGCTATAGCAGGAAAACGCATTTCGTCAACCATTGTTATTAAAATAAGTTCTTTTATTATAATTTTTTTTTAATTAAAAATCCTTGAAGTTGCCTATTTGACTATAAAACCTCTGTAGTAGCAAAACAACATTTACAGATTACTCTAAACGCTCCCTCTATTGTTAGAACAAATGGCAATTTTCTTTGTGAAATTAATCGCGAAATTTCCCAAAAACATTATTTAAAAAAATATAAAAAAAATCACAATAAATATGTTATTTAATCATCTTTATAATAATTTTCACTGAGGTTTCACATTATTGTCTTTATGTAAGCATTAAAAATTAAATGTTATTAACGTATCGAATTTACATCTATGGAATAGACGAAAGATAAAAACAGTAGAAAGCCCTAGAATCTAATGTCGTATAATATACACTGAAGCATTGACTCACACTCAATATAAAAATTTCTGTAAATTACAGCTCATTTTAAGGCTACTTTATTTTTATCACAGTGTTGTAATATTTCTTTTAGAGCAAATTTATGTTTTCAAGATCCATGAACAACTACTCCAATAGCGTTTAAACAGGGAGGATGGGAGCATCAATCATTGCCAGTGAAGCAAACGTCTTGGCCGGTACCGCACAAATATTTTTTTTTTAATTCATCATATGTTAATTCGCAGCACTGGGTGATGGCAGCACTTTTGCCATTACACTGTGATGGTAAATTAGAGGGATATTTTTACAGTGTTTACACAAAACTTTAAAAGCTAACGATTTTTCGGACTAACGTTCACTGAAGTTTTTCAGTAGGGGAGATCGGTGCTAGTTTTCCCATGGGGTAAGCTTTCCACCAGGCCTTATACAAGAAATGAACCGTTAGGAGGCCCCAAATGGCTGCTTGATTTAAGATGCAACTCGTTTTATGTCACCCACGAGAATTTTTGCTCAGTTGGTGTTGTAATATTGTCGTTATAAATGTTTTTGTGATTTTTTTTTTAACGTTGATTGGATTTTCATGCTTACCTTCAAACCCCTGAATCAAATGTACTTTTATTAAACTTACAGTTTCACCATTGCGTATACTAAAATTTGGCTCCTCTATCTACGTAACTATGTATTCGTTTTCAAAATAACTTGAAAGTTCAACTATAATTTGAAATTCTACTCGTCAAGGTACTATTAAAGTCAAAATATGACGACGGGGTATGTTTTCCAAAATTTCACGGAGCAAGATTTCCAACAATGTCTTGTATAAAAGAGCGCTCCAACCTTTGTAAATTAAGCTTAATATTCCAAAAACCAAATTATTTTTATCGTTTGAACACGTAATGAATAAAAGGTTGTTTGCTCTAAATTCAAAATTGTCTGTATAGTAATGAAAAAGGAAGTTCAATGAACTCGTACTATTCTGAAACAATATATGTCACTCTAAAGACCATCAGGAATGGATGTAGTAGCCGAAAAGCATTCAGAAACTTAAATATTGCCTATAGATCGTGAATAATTACACTGTAAAATAGTAATCTGTCTTGATGAACCCAAAGTTTTGAGTCAATTGGCTTGTTAAAAAAAATGGCTGCTGCCATCACACCAAACTTTAGTCAATAAATTTTTTGTAATCTTTAACAATACTTCGACAACCTCTAGAAAAGAGCACCAAAGTATACATACACAAAAAAGGAAGTTTTATGTAAGTTTAAAGGGATCCAGATGATAATGACCTTTTCACATGAAATTGGTTAAAATAGTTTGGTAAAATGAACTGGCTTTAAAAAAAACCTATATTCTCGGTATATACTCTTTTGAGATATTTTAGTTTATAATAAATCTATGTAAAAAACTTTACAATTTTTTTTCAAATATGTTATATCTTTTTAAAAAATAGTTTGAAAACTTGCCCGATCACTTTTTGGCAGCCTGGGAAAATTTCATCCGCATACGGGGCACGTTTTTCAGCTCAACATGATTGCATTTAACTACTTGCTGCCGAAAAGTATATTTACTTTATGGAAAAGTAGTAATGCTAATTTGCAGATAAGCATGCGAGGAAGACAATGACATCTTGTTTACTTAAAAATAAATAAAAGTAAAAAAATATACAATCAAAAAGAAGAAAACATGGAAAACTAGCCCCGGTCTCCCGTATGCACAAAACACCTTAAAGTAAAAAGGACATTTTAAGTATTTAATGTAGTTACATGGGCATTTATGAATCCACTAGTGAAACGGTATTCTATTTCCTTCTTTTCTTATAAAAAATAATTGCAAATTAATATTTCCATAAAAACAGGTACCAGTTTTATGGGTTAGCGTCACACCGAGTTACAGCAAAGTTTTACAATGTGGTATAGAAAAAAATATTTGAATATTTACATGTTTTTGAAATATTTTTATTTCACTCATACCCTTCCTTTAAAAAAAGGGTATATATGAGATTAAAGTATATTTTATTTCATGTTTATATTTTTAATGATAACTTTTTTATAAGGGTATTTTTATCACTTTAACATTTAAAAATTGTGTCATAGACACATATTTGAAAGAATTTTGTCATGTTTGGTTTTTCAATATTTTATTTATTTAATATTTAAAGGAAACAGTATAAAATAACCTCTAAAAATTAATTTTAAAATATTTTTTTTAATTAATAATTTTCTTTTATTAGATGCGTCAAGGATCTATGAAAATAAATATGATTTGGACTGTAATAATAATAAACAAAAACTCAATTTAGTTAAATAAATAAGTAGCTTTCTTTGTCAAGTTCAAAAATTAAACTATTCCATCTATGCAAATCTTTTTAGAATGCATATATAAAATCGAATCGTAACTAAGTTTCCGAAAAAAATAACAAATGTTTTATTCTAATTTCGTGCTTCGTGAAGCAAAAGGCAAAAAGTTTTTGTTGGAAATTTCTTTAAATGTCCCCCAGCAGTTTTTGATTAAAACCAGCGTAAATTTTTTTAAAAGAAATATTTAAGAGAATACTTTTAAATAACCCGTCATATGAATAGTTTATAATGATAAATGAAGAAAACTGCACTTTTTATGTAATCTAGTATTTGTTGATTTTGTATTAAAATTTTAAATATTCTTTTGCTGGTTTTATACAGCTGTAACTTTTTTTTACCAAAACACATCTACATTTATGTTTTACAGCAACGAGAGCTGTTTTTCCAATGTAATAAAATTGGATCAAGTAAGATCACTTTTTTTTTACTAAAGTATAGTTTGTAATTGGTAATGGAAACCCTACGCAACCTTATAGTGTCGTAATTTAAATTGACTTACTTGAGACATGATCCTTTTTTTAATCCGAATATTTCGACTAAATAAATGATTTTTATAAACTAAAACAACTGCAACAGAGGAAGCATTCATAGTTTTAATAGGAAAACCATCTTTTGCATCGGATATGCTCTGTTCAATCAAATTTAGTCGAATATCATTTACAATTTTGTGTACATTGTATTGAAAATATTTTTTGTTTTTCCTTGCTCATATTATGTGTGTTGCATTGTTAGTTTTCAACATTTTTTTGTTCTGTGTTTTATTTTTCTCAATTTTTGAAACTGTCAGAATTTCAATCGACGCAGATACAACAAAACCGGGACGGGTCACTTGCCCTAACTCAATCAATAGACGACTGACACGACCACGCTTACAGTGACTTCACAATTATGTCAGCCGTTGTCTTAAAGCCCACAAATAAACCACCCAGCAGCCAATTCGTCTTAACTAGAACTGTCACGCCTACAGTGACGCCACACTTACGTCATTCTTCAATCCTACAGTCGGGCGAAATGGCCCGGGTTCGCAACGGTATTTTGATATTTGTGTCGTCCCAAGTACATGCGAAAAACGCGCTCATTTAATCTGTGGGTCCGAAAGTCCTGTGGGCGATCATAGCACAGTACCCCATGGGTTCAGGTTGTCTGGAGAAAAATGCCCATCCCCTCTAGCCAGGCAGCACTCGCAAGATAGTCTATCAGTCCCCACGCACATTCATGTTTCGAATTACCCAACTTCTCACTTTTTAAAATGGGTCAAACCCAGAGTAGCTGCCTTCAAGGTCACCTCCTAAGGAAAGGAATGATTATCTTTCACATTCCAAAAGCGATTTTAGTAGAATTGTGGTTTTGGGGTGTGAAAGACCCCACGCGAGTGCCCACGTTTCTTCGTTCTAGTTCAAATTATCATGCTACTTGTCCTACAGTGAGGAGACGGAACCTATGCGAAAATTGTTAGCGGAAGTTTCTTCGAATGATGAACCTATAATCAGAAGAAGAAGCTGGTGATGCTATGGATGGTGATATAACAATTTATTATCGTCCTTGTTCCGATAGTGAGTCTAATGAATTGTCAGAAAATGAAGACATTACTGGTGATCCTGTGGATTCAATCGATGAAGTGATAAATTATGTGGTTCAGAATTATAATTCCAGTATTGAAACTTTGTTATAAATACCTTAAATATTTGTTAGAAAATAGCTTTTTAGTAAAAATTGTACAAGTTTTGATCGTAAAAGTTTTATTTGAACCAAATTCAGTGCTAGGGTCTAAAGTACCCCCTTGCGAGTGACGATGTTTTTCTTAGGAGTGCGAGTGCTGCCGGGCTAGCAACGTGCCTAAATTGAGGAGGATGTCCCTCTCAAAGTAGAAGTCAGACATCCACCATTACTGGTACTTAGAGCCTTGTGCCAACGGATGCTACTGCACCATCTTGCCTTCTAGGCTATGGCCTGGAGGTACATGACAACAACGACCAAAGAGGTCAAGAGTATTCGCCGTGCGTTCAATAGAATAATGATAATGGCGAACGAGGGTACCATATCCCCAAGATTGTAACTAATCTGGCACGTCATAAAGCCAATAACTCTTGAATCTATGCAGCATTTACCAAAAAAATCCAACAAATTCAAAAAATAGTCAAATGTCACTTACAGTTTCGTCAAATCATCTTATTAATTTGTGTGGCTTAGTATAAAAATGACTAATATTTCTCCTGACGTCAAAAAATCACCCTTTTTATACTAACGTATGCAATTTTTTATTAAGAAAACCGATAACTTTCGACAACATAGGGGTCGCTTTTTGTGCATACGGCGCGAAATAAGAACAACTGAATATGAATCTGTAATTGGATTTTCTTTCAACTAGAAAACTGCCTGTCAGTTCCGGTTTTCACTTTAATTAACTTTTCAGTCTGCTCTTTATAAAAGGTTAGCGAAATCTCTGTCGTTTTTAGTAAAGATGCTTGAAATACAAGGTTACAATACAATATTAAAATAGTAAACAAATGTTTACAATTAAATTTGACATCTGTCAGAAGGGATTAAGTCACTTGTAAAATATTCCACCACGCTTCTTCCTTTTAAACATTTAATGAAAAACGAAGTGTACAAAAACATTTATGTGTACTTCACCCATAGATATCATAGTAAAAGTATTAGATTTGCAGATCACGTGACCTCCAATGCTAACGATGGGACACGCATGGAGACCAGAATTTAAGGGCAAACAGGAGAGTGTTGCCACCACTTTAAGGAAAAAATACTACGAAAAATATCATTTACTACTAAAATTACAAAAAAATACCATAAAAATATTAGAAAAGCGTTCACCTTTTTTAAGTCACTAAAAAGATTCCAAAATGCAGCTAGTATATTTATGGTACTTTTTTTGTAATTTTAGAATTAATGGTATTTTTTGGTAGTATTTTTCTCCTTAAAGTGGTGGCAACACTGGCCTGTTTGTCCTTAAATTCTGGTCTCCATGCGCGTCCCGTCGTTAGCATTGGAGGTCACGTGATCTGAAAATCTAATACTATTACTATGATATCTATGACTTCACCCGTTTTTAAAATTAGCGATTCAGTTAAAACGAGAAGTAGAATAATGGAATAGTCGAACGTTTTTAGAAATGGAATTAAAACAAACTGTTGCAAATGTATTTACTTTTGACTTAATGGTAGATAATAGTTTGACTTCATAGTAAATAGCTAGATTATAAAAAATGGGGTCATATCCATTGAAAAAAATTCCACTACGCTTCTTCCTTTTTAACATTTTAGTGTACAAAAAACGTGTACGAAAATCTTTCTGCGTACTTGACCCATTTTAAAGTTAGCTATTCGGTTAAAATAAGAATGAAAAATAACTGCAAAAAATAGAGGTCATACCGATATGAGATTCGACACAGCACAATTCAGTTCGAAATTTTATTTAAAGGAAATAACAGTGAAATAATGGAGTAGTCGAACGTTTGGATAAATAGAATTGTAAACCAATCCGAAGCGAATTTATTAACGTTTGACGGTAGACTCAGTAAGAGATTTATTTTATATAGTAATGCATTTGCACCAAATTTTCCAAACCTGAGAGCCATTATTGTATTATCGTATAGGTGGCTCTTAGCTACCAATTTCGACGCTCAGATATTATAATTTATTTGAAATCTCGAAAATTCGTATATTAATTTTATTTTAATTCGTATGTTAGATTTTATTATACCATTATTGACATAGGCCTATAATATCTATATTTTTTATAATGGGAATGACTCTTGTATGACTCTTCCACATACGCATTAATACAAATCAAAATAGAGTGACTTACTTCAGTTGCAACAGTAGTCGTTATAGTAATTTACAAAAAATTATTATAAATAAACTTTTTCATGAAATCAAACCAACTAAAAATAATTAAGAAAGCAGTTGCATTATAACTTTACTACAATTTAAAAGGCTTAAAAATACTTATTATAGAGAATTTTATTAATGTCTATTTCAACCAATTTAAAAAAGAATAATACTCGTGCCATTAGAAAAAATATTAGTTTTAATGAAGAATTTTCAAGTAATCAAACAAAAAAAAACCATGAGAACCATTATAAATGTTTTTTTGTAAAAAAAGTTGTTTTTTATTCCCATCCGCCAAAAAACGTAATCCTTTCTTTTGACATTGTATTTTCAGAAGGTTATTTAGGATTGAAACACTATTTTAAACAACTAATAGCATTCGGAAAACTTAAGTAAATAAATATCTCAGTTCATGATAAAAAAACTTTTCCTTATCCTTTGAAGTTATTTTATAATATAAAATGATAAACTATAAGCCTATTATTAAAACTAAGTCAGAACATGATACTTAATGATTAACTGAGTACAGTATCTAGTTAAATGAGACATGGCAGTACGAAACATAAAATGATTTTATTAACTATTGTATTTTATTAACTACTGCATTTATTAACATTATCTTTTATTGTTAAGGTTTGGTTTTTCCATTTTCTCGGCGAGAGATAGACATGGTTAATACAATACCTTCCCCCCAAGATCTTATATGAAAAATGGTACTAAAAAAATTGTAGAAACTAATTTTGTAGAGTGAAAAGTGTAAGAAATTCTCTTACTGTTAATCTATGTATTATTTTAATTTTGTTTAATGTTGTTAATTGCATTTTTATTTTCAACTACATGATATGAAATATGACGTAATGAAAGTATTGCGATTGGGGTCGTTAATCTGAAATGGAGATTTTCTGTTTTCTACACATTTTGGAGGGTGCTGATTCTAAAAAAGTGATGGATGAAAAGTGGTCCGTCCGTCTATACGAAACCCCTCTGCAGTTCAAGCTAAAAGAGCTATGGACTACAAATTTGGTACACAAGTTCCGAGTGCATGTTGGACGGCTTAATAAGGTTTTTGGTAAAATCGCGCATGCGCAAATTGTAGCTGTCATGTAGAAAATTTTCGGTTTTAAAGTTATTAAAATTACCTTATAGATAGGGCCTTTAAATGTATTGATTTATTGAGTTATAATTTAAAATCGTGTACTGTTACACATCCCTAGTTTTGTACGATAAAGGAAAATATTTTCCTTTAACAATTCTCCTTTTTTATAGTTCCGATTTTTCTTATACTGCAACAACGTTTTTTTATTCATTTTCACATGCTTGCTTCAAAAACACAAAAAACGCCCAAAAGGTTAACTAGCATAAGTATACAGTATAAAAGAACATTTTATTGTACCTAACTGTTTTTATTGTACCCAACAAATATAAAGGGATTTTTGATTAATATTATTTTTATAAATATAATAACACGTGTGTAGTAATTTTTTAAAAGGAACTGTATTCAACACAAAAATATAACATATTTATCTCTTTCATTAAAAAAAACCTTAACCATAAATATATATTCCATTCAATTTTATATTTCATTACAGTTTCATATAAAAATAAATTCCTGTAACAATATGATTTCATAAAAAATGCACTCCTCCCCCTTCTAGCTTTCATTTATTTTCCTTCACTGACCATCGTCCAAAACCATTCATTTTCAACTTCATAATCCCAAATTCCGAAATGTTACTTTTTATCATCTTCCAAAGTTGAGGTATTATTACATCTTAGAAAAAACTTTTTTTATCCTTTTCTGCCAATGTTACAGTTGGTTATTTCCAGTTAGAAAATCCTCTCTAAATCTAATGGACTTTCCAATTCTTATTTTTTGCTATATTTTCTCTTGCTCTGAAGAGCTGTTCTGACCGGTATGACATCGGCCCTTATAAATGTTCAATAGATCGCTCTCTCGTGAAATAGTATATGAAGAACTTAGTGGAAGAACGTGGTAAGTGACATTTTCGAAAAAAAATGAGATTTTGCTGTTAAGGGGGGAATGGGCGCGCTGGATCGCGTGTCTCCAAACTCAAGTGCCTCAGTGTTAATCCAATGGGGAAAAAACTATTTTCTCTGCCACATTTCTCCGGCTGTATTGAATATTTTTACAAACGTTTTTTTTTTTAAATAATAAATGTAGATAACTTACAGGTATCTATCTTCCCACTTTTTGAAATTGCTTCTAATATTTTGTGTAAAATTATTTATTGAAAATTTAAAAAAATATTCCAACCAATTTCAAAAAGTGGGAAGGCCGGGACCTGTAAGTCAGCTACATTTATCACACAAAAAAAAATCCGCTTTCAAAAGTATTCAATACAGCCGGAGAAATGGGGCAGAGAAAATATTTTTTCTCCATAGGATTAACACTGATGCACTTTGCTTTGGAGACCCCCGGTCCAGCGCGCCCATTCCCCCTTTGTTAACATGTTATTTCCTCCTTAAAAGATAACAAGTGTCCCCTTGTTCCTAATATTTAAGTTAAGTATATTTTTTACTGTTTGAAAATACCGTTTTTAACGAATCTAAGTGCAAACGAAAAACTTTATTTCTACTTTTCTCGTTTTCAGCTTTCTGTCACTTAGCACTTTCTCTCACTAAGCTCTTCATATGATGGGATGGTTTCGAGGTTGGATATAAAATAAAGTTTACACCCTCTCCGGGAAATATTGATCGGGGATTCGGTTTGTGGGCAATTCTACCATAATTTTTACTTTTCTTGAAAAAAATTAATATTTAGTTTTCATTTTCTCTTATTACACTAATAGACTGGTTCTTATATAATTGTCTGTCTATTATAATAGTTGAAAGAGTGGCTCTTCCATCTAATAGTAGTTCCAAAAGGAGCCAATTGTCCCTAATATAGACATGCCTGTCCATAAACGGGACAAGGTGGTTCCTTAAATGCACACTGGTACGCATATTTTTTATTGTTTAAATTAAACCGGAATAATTGCAAGGATTACATTAATTTTGATAATGATTTTCAACAGTCTAGGGATAGTGGGCACAATTTTTTTTAAGTCCTGCGACCTGTACCCTAGGTGAAAAAAATTATTTTCCTTTGGGTGTCCATATTGAGTACAGGTACACTGTTAAAAAATCCCCGTAAAATAACGGACAGAGAACTGCAGCAGAGATTCCAGTCACACCCCATTAAAAAAAATACTTATGCCCATCATTTCCTATTGCTAATAGATGAGCTAAAACTGTAAAAATACGGGAATCGCCCTAAGTTTCTAACAGTTTAGGGGATAAGGCCGTTTATTTTGTGGGTCAGACCATTTTCCATCAAATAAGGCCGTTGCCCATAAAAATTGAAGGGCAAATACTCGTAAATTTACAACACCTGTTGTAACAAACTAATACGATATTTTTTTTTAAACTCTTAATAACAAGACTAAATGTTCTTCTGATTTTTGTTACATTATTACATAAAATTAAATTATAATAATATACAAACCAAAGGTTACTAAACTAAACGAAATATAGATTCCTAGTTCCTAAGAGCCAATTTTTTTAAAAAAATTTCGGAGTAAAATTATTGAAAAATGGTGTTTATTCTCAAATATAAAAGTGACCAACAAAACCATAAAAAGATAATACTTAATATAACGTTTATTAACGCTATTGTTGTTACTAATCTCCAAAAGAAAACTTTCCTAATACATACAAAAAAATTTAATAAAAGGGAAATAAGACAAAAAAATTATATTTATTTTCAAATCTGTCTTGATTCGCTTTAACTAATTGAATACTAACTTGAGAATCGAGTTAATTTATTTGTTAAGAATCCTTCATTTTAAGTTTCAATAATTTGTTTTTTAAGTGTTAATTAGTCTTAAATGAATTGTTCGGAATTAGTCTTCATTTGTCTTATGTTTTGTTGGTTTAAGATGAATTTAAGCAGGAACTTATTTTCGGCTGAATATCCTGAAAATTCCGCAGGGGTCTTTATGAGTTGGCACTGTAAATTTCTGGCAGCAAATTTGCCAAAAAATAAATGAATGGTACGGACAAAATCTGTTGTCAGAACGTGGCTGTCACGTGGTATCTCTGACGTCACTAGTAAGTATAAACAATTTTGGAAACACCATATTTGGAATCTACTTTAGACAAAATTGAACTATCCGCTTCTGTAAAACCGCCTTCCATTAGCTCTATATTTCTTATTTTAATAGTAAACTAGCTTTATAAACCCGGCGTTGCACGGGTGTACCCTTACTCTTACAATCGGTGATTGTGTTTTTTTATCTAAACTTTTATTTGATAACAATTGATACCCTCTCCGATGTTCAGCACTCCATCAGTATATTATAATTTCCTCCCATTCTTATATCAGCATTAATTTTTTAAAAAGAAGTCCGATTGTATCCAGGCCCTTCTAGGAGTTAGAGGGCTTTCCCATAGGCGTTTTAAAATTGCCAGAATAGCTATAATATAATGGCCAGTTTCTATTTGCCCTCCTACACCCGAAAATGCCCAATATGTGGTAAACATTCCACTCCATATTCGACCACTCGACATTGCTAGAGAGCCCAGTTGGTAAAGGTGATCGCTTTGCATACGATAGGTCCCAGATTCGGGCCCGGGCATCGTCAAAATAACTTCCGACCTATATAAACGGCCCATGCAGCCAAAAATGCCCCGTGTTCGTGGGAGTACACGTTAAATATTTTTCAAAGTCCCGAAGCTGCGTACGATGTCGCCCTTAAAAGTTGCATTGGGTACTACTCATGTGTCGGCTCGTCACTTGACTGTGGTTCTAAATTAAGACACCCGTAGCCAATAGACCTCGTGTATAGCTTTAATGTGACGATAAGTCAAACTAACCCTAACTCATAGAAATGGACGCGAATAGCTACCCTAACTTAAATTTTCAGGTTCGCCAAAAGCCGCCAATGCCAGAATTCAATGGGCCATTATATCATAGCTGTACCAAATTGCCAGTTTCATAAACATAAAGTACATACGCTATATGTAGAGAGAATTGACATTTCCTGGAAGTATTCATGAGATCTAGAATAGTTATTGCCTTTACTGTCATGAGACATTGTAGTAATATCTTTACTTCTTACCATTTGTAAACATCAATTAAATTAAATTCGTAAAAAAAATCAAAAGATTTAAAATCATGAAATAAAATAAAATAATGATATTCAAATAACAATCCATTTAATTAAACTCACGTGTTCACGCTGTACGCGCTGAAATTTCTTTTAAATTGAAATCTTATAATGCTATTCCTCAGGAGAAATCAGCTCACGTTTTGCACTCCTACACCCGTTCGGGTTCGAATTTCGAAAAATCGCTTCTTAAATTTCGCCGACAATATAAAAAGAATATTTACCTAAAATTTGATATCTGTACCTCCAGTAGTTTTGGTTGGGCGTTGATACGTGGGTCAGTCAGTCAGGACTTTGTCTTTTATGTATATAGATTAAATCAGGTTTAATTACAAAACAAAAACCATCACGCTGCACTGGTTTGTTTATACTTACTAGTGACGGCAACCAAATTGACGTGTTGGTGATCACGTGCAGTACCGATGAAGAAAAAAAAAGCCATTTTAAAATGCTTTTTATTAATACTTTAAAGATTTATTTTGCAAAAAAATATATAAATTTGTTTTTTTTTAGTTTAAACAGTAATTTAAATAATATTTGAAGGTATTTTAGCGATACAGTCAAGTAACCTATTGTTGAGTGTTGTGTGTACGTTCTGCAAGTTGTCAATTCTTCTTTACCAAGTCAACATTGTCTCTTCTGGATTTTGTCCTCCTCCATCATTTAGGTGCTCTGGAATCAAAATGAACCCTTCAACATTTGAAGAGTACTGGGAAAAAACCACTTCAATGAATAGGAATCTTTCTGCATTATGCCGCTTTGACAGCAATAGCGAGTCATCGCCTAAACTGGTGTAAGGAAACCGATTACTCAGTTTGTTTTTCTCTCGCGGCTACCCTGATTCACGCCAGAGATCAGAGGACACGAGTCATACGTTTGTACTGCGAAAATTGAACCGAGAGAGAAACCGGTTTCCTGTCGCCAATGTCCGTCAAGCACACCAGATTCCTATGCAATGAAGTTGTATTTTCCCTGTACTCTTCATTTTAGTTTGAATAAACTAGCAATGAGGTTGCTTCAGATGATATCACTCTATTGTTTCGTTTTTGCATTTCCCGCGATTTCACTTTCAAAGTGAGCGATTTTTTTTAAAAATTATTTATTTGCGCATTACTTTTTCTTTTACGTTTTAATAATTTGTTTGAGCATATAATACGTAGTTTACACAAATTTCTACACTTAATATTCGACGTTGTTTACAACGTTACTCGTTTTTAACGTCATAACGTCATCCCTGGAAAGACACTATAACCGGGTTATACTGTATAATCATGAAGCTTAAGGGGATACGGTACCTAAAAATTGGTCAAAATATCGATATTTCAGTTTTTACTTCTTATTATTCACAATAGTTTTCTGAACATTTACTGAAAGTTTCATAATGATATATTCTGCAGAAAAAAAAAGTTATTAAACATTTTCTAGAGTCATCCCTTGAAGTTTGAACCCGTATTTCGTCTGCTTTCAACCTGTTTTCTCTGTTTCGCGTTTTTTCTATTCTTGTGTTTAATAAATCCCTAAGGCTTTTTTTGCTAATTAAGTTAGAATTTTGAAATTTTTAACCTGTGTTTTTATATAAATTGTGCACAAAATTGCGCATGGAATAAGGTCTACTATGTATAGTTTTTTTATGTTGAATTAAATAATTTTTAATTTTATTATTTTTTTTCAGTATAAATGCATGTTACTTTTTAACTGTAACTCACAACTATTTTTACAAACGGTTTTTTTTTTAAATAATAAATGTAGATAACTTACAGGTATCTATCTTCCCACTTTTTGAAATTGCTTCTAATATTTTGTGTAAAATTATTTATTGAAAATTTAAAAAAATATTCCAACCAATTTCAAAAAGTGGGAAGGCCGGGACCTGTAAGTCAGCTACATTTATCACACAAAAAAATCCGCTTTCAAAAGTATTCAATACAGCCGGAGAAATGGGGCAGAGAAAATATTTTTTCTCCATAGGATTAACACTGATGCACTTTGCTTTGGAGACCCCCGGTCCAGCGCGCCCATTCTCCCTTTGTTAACATGTTATTTCCTCCTTAAAAGATAACAAGTGTCCCCTTGTTCCTAATATTTAAGTTAAGTATATTTTTTACTGTTTGAAAATACCGTTTTTAACGAATCTAAGTGCAAACGAAAAACTTTATTTCTACTTTTCTCGTTTTCAGCTTTCTGTCACTTAGCACTTTCTCTCACTAAGCTCTTCATATGATGGGATGGTTTCGAGGTTGGATATAAAATAAAGTTTACACCCTCTCCGGGAAATATTGATCGGGGATTCGGTTTGTGGGCAATTCTACCATAATTTTTACTTTTCTTGAAAAAAATTAATATTTAGTTTTCATTTTCTCTTATTACACTTATAGACTGGTTCTTATATAATTGTCTGTCTATTATAATAGTTGAAAGAGTGGCTCTTCCATCCAATAGTAGTTCCAAAAGGAGCCAATTGTCCCTAATATAGACATGCCTGTCCATAAACGGGACAAGGTGGTTCCTTAAATGCACACTGGTACACATATTTTTATTGTTTAAATTAAACCGGAATAATTACAAGGATTACATTAATTTTGATAATGATTTTCAACAGTCTAGGGACAGTGGGCACAATTTTTTTTAAGTCCTGCGACCTGTACCCTAGGTGAAAAAAATTATTTTCCTTTGGGTGTCCATATTGAGTACAGGTACACTGTTAAAAAATCCCCGTAAAATAACGGACAGAGAACTGCAGCAGAGATTCCAGTCACACCCCATTAAAAAAAAATACTTATGCCCATCATTTCCTATTGCTAATAGATGAGCTAAAACTGTAAAAATACGGGAATCGCCCTAAGTTTCTAACAGTTTAGGGGATAAGGCCGTTTATTTTGTGGGTCAGACCATTTTCCATCAAATAAGGCCGTTGCCCATAAAAATTGAAGGGCAAATACTCGTAAATTTACAACACCTGTTGTAACAAACTAATACGATATTTTTTTGAAAACTCTTAATAACAAGACTAAATGTTCTTCTGATTTTTGTTACATTATTACATAAAATTAAATTATAATAATATACAAACCAAAGGTTACTAAACTAAACGAAATATAGATTCCTAGTTCCTAAGAGCCAATTTTTTAAAAAAAAATTTGGGAGTAAAATTATTGAAAAATGGTGTTTATTCTCAAATATAAAAGTGACCAACAAAACCATAAAAAGATAATACTTAATATAACATTTATTAACGCTATTGTTGTTACTAATCTCCAAATGAAACTTTCCTAATACATACAAAAACAATTTAATAAAAGGGAAATAAGACAAAAAAAAAATTATATTTATTTTCAAATCTGTCTTGATTCGCTTTAACTAATTGAATACTAACTTGAGAATCGAGTTAATTTATTTGTTAAGAATCCTTCATTTTAAGTTTCAATAATTTGTTTTTTAAGTGTTAATTAGTCTTAAATGAATTGTTCGGAATTAGTCTTCATTTGTCTTATGTTTTGTTGGTTTAAGATGAATTTAAGCAGGAACTTATTTTCGGGTGAATATTCTGAAAATTCCGCAGGGTTCTTTATGAGTTGGCGCTGTAAATTTCTGGCAGCAAATTTGCCAAAAAATAAATGAATGGTACGGACACAATCTGTTGTCAGAACGTGGCTGTCACGTGGTATCTCTGACGTCACTAGTAAGTATAAACAATTTTGGAAACACCATATTTGGAATCTACTTTAGACAAATTTGAACTATCCGCTTCTGTAAAACCGCCTTCCATTAGCTCTATATTTCTTATTTTAATAGTAAACTAGCTTTATAAACCCGGCGTTGCACGGGTGTACCCTTACCCTTACAATCGGTGATTGTGTTTTTTTATATAAACTTTTATTTGATAACAATTGATACCCTCTCCGATGTTCAGCACTCCATCAGTATATTATAATTTCCTCCCATTCTTATATCAGCATTAATTTTTTAAAAAGAAGTCCGATTGTATCCAGGCCCTTCTAGGAGTTAGAGGGCTTTCCCATAGGCGTGTTAAAATTGCCAGAATAGCTATAATATAATGGCCAGTTTCTATTTTGCCCTCCTACACCCGAAAATGCCCAATATGTGGTAAACATTCCACTCCATATTCGACCACTCGACATTGCTAGGGAGCCCAGTTGGTAAAGGTGTTCGCTTTGCATACGATAGGTCCCAGATTCGGGCCCGGGCATCGTCAAAATAACTTCCGACCTATATAAACGGCCCATGCAGCCAAAAATGCCCCGTGTTCGTGGGAGTACACGTTAAATATTTTTCAAAGTCCCGAAGCTGCGTACGATGTCGCCCTTAAAAGTTGCATTGGGTACTACTCATGTGTCGGCTCGTCACTTGACTGTGGTTCTAAATTAAGACACCCGTAGCCAATAGACCTCGTGTATAGCTTTAATGTGACGATAATTCAAACTAACCCTAACCCATAGAAATGGACGCGAATAGCTACCCTACGTTAAATTTTCAAGTTCGCCAAAAGCCGCCAATGCCAGAATTCAATGGGCCATTATATCATAGCTGTACCAAATTGCCAGTTTCATAAACATAAAGTACATACGCTATATGTAGAGAGAATTGACATTTCTTAGAAGTATTCATCAGATCTAGAATAGTTATCGCCTTTACTGTCATGAGACATTGTAGTAATATCTTTACTTCTTACCATTTGTAAACATCATTTAAATTAAATTCGTAAAAAAAATCAAAAGATTTAAAATCATGAAATAAAATAAAATAATGATATTCAAATAACAATCCATTTAATTAAACTCACGTGTTCACGCTGTACGCGCTGAAATTTCTTTTAAATTGAAATCTTATAATGCTATTCCTCAGGAGAAATCAGCTCACGTTTTGCACTCCTACACCCGTTCGGGTTCGAATTTCGAAAAATCGCTTCTTAAATTTCGCCTACAATATAAAAAGAATATTTACCTCAAATTTGATATCTGTACCTCCAGTAGTTTTGGTTGGGCGTTGATACGTGGGTCAGTCAGTCAGGACTTTGCCTTTTATGTATATAGATTAAATCAGGTTTAATTACAAAACAAAAACCATCACGCTGCACTGGTTTGTTTATACTTACTAGTGACGGCAACCAAATTGACGTGTTGGTGATCACGTGCAGTACCGATGAAGAAAAAAAAGCCATTTTAAAATGCTTTTTATTGATACTTTAAAGATTTATTTTGCAAAAAAATATATAAATTTGTTTTTTTTTTAGTTTAAACAGTAATTTAAATAATATTTGAAGGTATTTTAGCGATACAGTCAAATAACCTATTGTTGAGTGTTGTGTGTACGTTCTGCAAGTTGTCAATTCTTCTTTACCAAGTCAACATTGTCTCTTCTGGATTTTGTCCTCCTCCATCATTTAGGTGCTCTGGAATCAAAATGAACCCTTCAACATTTGAAGAGTACTGGGAAAAAACCACTTCAATGAATAGGAATCTTTCTGCATTATGCCTCTTTGACAGCAATAGCGAGTCATCGCCTAAACTGGTGTAAGGAAACCGATTACTCAGTTTGTTTTTCTCTCGCGGCTACCCTGATTCACGCCAGAGATCAGAGGACACGAGTCATACGTTTGTACTGCGAAAATTGAACCGAGAGAGAAACCGGTTTCCTGTCGCCAATGTCCGTCAAGCACACCAGATTCCTATGCAATGAAGTTGTATTTTCCCTGTACTCTTCATTTTAGTTTGAATAAACTAGCAATGAGGTTGCTTCAGATGATATCACTCTTTTGTTTCGTTTTTGCATTTCCCGCGATTTCACTTTCAAAGTGAGCGATTTTTTTAAAAATTATTTATTTGCGCATTACTTTTCTTTTACGTTTTAATAATTTGTTTGAGCATATAATACGTAGTTTACACAAATTTCTACGCTTAATATTCGACGTTGTTTACAACGTTACTCGTTTTTAACGTCATAACGTCATCGCTGGAAAGACACTATAACCGGGTTATACTGTATAATCATGAAGCTTAAGGGGATACGGTACCTAAAAATTGGTCAAAATATCGATATTTCAGTTTTTACTTCTTATTATTCACAATAGTTTTCTGAACATTTACTGAAAGTTTCATAATGATATCTTCTGCAGAAAAAAAAAGTTATTAAACATTTTCTAGAGTCATCCCTTGAAGTTTGAACCCGTATTTCGTCTGCTTTCAACCTGTTTTCTCTGTTTCGCGTTTTTTCTATTCTTGTGTTTAATAAATCCCTAAGGCTTTTTTTTGCTAATTAAGTTAGAATTTTGAAATTTTTAACCTGTGTTTTTATATAAATTGTGCACAAAATTGCGCATGGAATAAGGTCTACTATGTATAGTTTTTTTTATGTTGAATTAAATAATTTTTAATTTTATTATTTTTTTTCAGTATAAATGCATGTTACTTTTTAACTGTAACTCACATTTGCACAGTTCATGCACATTTGCACAGTTACATCGGGGCCCGGATGGCCGAGTGGTTTGCATCGCAGACCATTACGCTAGCAGTCTGCGCGCTGTAACGGGTGCGGGTTCGATTCCCGCCTTTGCCCTGGGTGTACTTCCTTTCTTTGTGACAGTAAAAATTCTTTCTGTGTATGTCTTACTTGACGAAGGCTTATAAGCGGGTCTCTGATCAAGCACACAAGCCGGAATATATATGTACCTACCCTACAGTTACATCCATGCACAGTTCTCGAACAAATAGTTTTTAAAAGAAACTATAAAAGTTTGGTGGAGTTATTCTCAAAATTGAAAGAGGTGTAGCATTTTAAAAAAGTTTCAAATTTTAACTTTAAAAAAAATGAAAAATTACCTGTAAATATTTGTTTTTATTACTGGAAAATGTTTATTTAGAATAAACATTATATAAAAACACTATAATTTGCAAGTTTATGTTATTATTTCTGAAAATAATGTTTTGGGTACCGTATCCCCTTAAATAAGATGGAGGTGCTATCGGAAAGAAAAAACTTATAGATGAACTGAAGGGGAATTTGTAATTGTTGTAATAATTGTTTATAATAGAACAGTACTGAAATTGCTTTTATATCAGAGTCTATGGCTTGTAGCTTTTTTAATTTCTTTAAAAACGTTGGTTATACTTTTGTTATTCATAAACTAGGATACTTTTTTGAGTATTTCTGTTTCTCTTCAGCGAAATATTTTTTTAATGTCGAACTCATTTTTTAAATTAGGTACTAACAGTTAAATAAATAATCAAACATAATTTAATAAGCGCAACATTAAATATTTAAAAGAGTTTTTTTATTTAAAAAGCGAAATTTTACTGTAATTTTTAATTGTTGATTAATAAAACATATTTGTAATTAGTATTTAATTAATCATCTAGAATGAAAACAAAATAAGAATTTTAATCTACTCCATAATTTATCTTTTCAAAAACATATTTAAAAAATCAGTGATCGTGTTGAAGTACTGGCTGTTTATAAGTGTTTATTGAATTTTTTTTAGTTTGACATTAAAAAAGACTTTCACTAAATCAAAAAATAATGATACAAAAAACATTATCTTTGTACAAATTTTTCTTTCTGTAAAACTAAAGTTTTTCGCTGTTAAATAAATCCCGTTAAATTGCTGTTACATTATTTAGCTTAATTTCTCCGCAAAAGACCATCATCTAAACCGAAGTTTTATAACAACTTTGACGTTTGCTAATGCTTAGCATACTTGAAATTTAATGGAATAAAAACCAATAAAACTTAATAAATAGCAGAAATAAAAATAAGTTGCAAGTAAATAACTTTAAAATAAAAGATTCTCTAAACAGAAGCAGGCGAAAAACCGCTCATTTTGTGAGTGAAATCGAAACAGCCAATGAAATCGCAAAAATGACAACAGGAGAATTACATCATCTGAAACAACCTCATTTCAACGTCAATATTGAAGTAGGTAGGTAGGTTGGTTAGTACATTTATTTTCCTTTTATGTGTTTTATCAGAGACCCGCTTATAAACCTTCGTCAAGTAAAACAGACACAGGCGGAATTTTTACTGATACAAAGAGAAAGAAAGTACACCCAGAGCGAAGGCGGGAATCGAGCCCGGTACAGTGCTCAGACTGTTAGCGTAATGGGCTGCGATCAAACCCAGTAGGCCATCCCGGGCCTCCTTCAATATTTAGTTTTGTTGAAACGACGTCGCCTTTTAGTTACATTAAAACAATGAGCATCGTAAATTTAAACCTAGTTCAAAAGAAGTCATCTTGTTTGATAGTAATTGAAATCAATTAATATTTATTTGTAGTAAACAATATATAAGAGACACGAAAACTTGCAGTTTGACGAGTTGGTGACCGCTTCCTTTCACCTACAAGGGGAATTTATTTGTCTCGGGATCAATAGCGAAATAAGACGGAGATGCTTAAGGGTGCATAGGCACGATCGACCGTGGGTCTCCAAACCAAAGTGTCTCTGTGTTAATCCAATGGTTAAAAAAATATTTTTAAGCCACATTTCTCCGGCTCTAGTGAACATTTTTAAAAAGGTTTTCTATTTGATAAATGTAGCTGAATTACAGGGTTCTATAATCTCACTTTTTGAAATTGGTTCGAATTTTCCGTGTAAAATTATTTATTGAAAATTAAAAATATATATTCGAACCAATTTCAAAAAATGGTATTATGTAGTTCTGTAAGTCAGCTACATTTATCAGATAAAAACACCGTTTGTAAACATATTCAATACAGCCACAGAAATCTGGGTTTGAATATGCCCCTCCCCCTTTTTTTTATTAACACAGAGGCACTTTGGTTTGGAGACCCGTGGGGGATCATTCGGGCTCATTCGCTCTTAACGAGTAAATAAGTGACGCCGCCTCAAAATACGGTGAATGCTTTTTACGTGTATATTTTAGGCACAATTACAAAACATTGCACGTGTACGTGAGTTGACATAACGTGAGTGGAGCAAAACTTATATAGGAGATAAATAACAATTATATAGAAATAACTCTAATGATGACTATTAGCGCAATTGATGGTTATGCTACAAGATTTGGTACAAAACAAGATTCAAATATTTCATTCAAAAGATAAAGTTCGTTTATCCATATTTTAACTTCATTGAATGTGTGGCGGTTCACCACACGCGCAACCTCATCAACCATCAGATAGCGCTGATTTACCATCCAAAACTAGATGGCACTGATTTACCGCTGCGTTCCTACCAGTATTCTAGATAACAACAGTAGTATAAAAGCCTAGCTTACCAAAACAGTAGTATAAAAGCCGAGGTAACTCATCTTTACCTTGGGGATCCGTTTGGTAGACAATGGGTTACTGAGGCAGCTACAAATGCATGACAGCGTCAAATCATTCTCAAAGGATTTTGCTGCATAAACTGAGTGATCAGAGCTACACTCAGCACACCGTTGGCTGCATTGTTTTTCATCCGGCAGCATCTCTAATTTGAAATTAATATCTATTATACCTATAAAATATCTGAGTACTTACTCTGCTTCTCTCTTTCGAATTCCTCCTTCCAGTGCTTCCAAAGGCCAAAATTCCTCTCTCTTTCGAATTCCTCCTTCAGCAGATGCTTCCCTCTTTCGAATTCCTCCTTCAGCAGATGCTTCTCTCTTTCGAATTCCTCCTTCAGCAGATGCTTCTCTCTTTCGAATTCCTCCTTCAGCAGATGCTTCTCTCTTTCGAATTCCTCCTTCAGCAGATGCTTCTCTCTTTCGAATTCCTCCTTCAGCAGATGCTTCTCTCTTTCGAATTCCTCCTTCAGCAGATGCTTCCACTAGGATTCCCGCCAAGAACAGCAGCATCAAGCCGAAGATCAAGAATCGAAACACCTGCATGACTCTACAATGGAATGCAACCAATCATTCAACAGAGAAACTCTGGCAGATGAATAGAGTTGCCTGAAACCCTCTTCTCTTTATATACTGGGTGTTAATTAGCTGATTAATGCAAACGAATCATGAATCTGCAGTATTCGCATTTGTTATAAAGTGAAATTCGATAAATAGTGGCTCAACCTCAATCTCAATATTGTAAACTATGATGAGGGCGCTATTCAGTAGATACAAAATAATATAATCTAGCATTTGATGCGGCGTCTTTCTGTAATATTTCCGTCAAAAAATAATTTTTTATTATCTCCATTAAGAATCCCACTTATTTAAATCAAAAATCCTATAAGGCAAAACTTATAAGCATCAGAAAATACTAGACGAAGATTTGTGAATGGAGGTATTTGACGTATTGGTTCCAAAATTATGTACCGTAGAAGCGGGTAACATTGGCCATGGAAGGTAACTTTGGCCATTGCGTCGGAAAAAGATTTGTTTCTTAATTTCTTTTGATAAAATGACCCCATTTTAACTTGTTTTACATTTTTGGAACGATGGAAACATTGCCTTTAATTTCATACAAGAAAAATTATCATTCTAATTTTGGCAATACCACAAATGAAGTTTGTATTCTTACAAGCATTTAATGACAAAAATCTATTTTTTCCAACTTTTGTCTGGAACACCTAAAAAATATTGAAAATAGCTAAAACACTTAATACTTATTTTTTATTTATGGGGATGAATATTACACCATTTGTTTTAGTCTAAGTTGAATACTTTTTATGTTATATTTAATTATAGGTCAATGGGAAACTTTTGCCGATGAATGCGGGTAACTTTGAACCAACATGTAAGGGATTTCTTTATGGAACTTTACTCTTTTGTATTTACTCTTTACTCTTTTGTGTATTTTGTTTCTGTATTTCGTCTGGATTCTAACCGGGTCCTAATTTTTTAAACATACACAATTTTTTTTTAATTTATAAAATTAAACAAAATTACTTATAAATTATTTCTAAAAGTTCAATGCTTAAAATGCATGGTGATTTCAAAGTGCTTAAATGGTTTTTGTTGCTTAATTTTTTCTTCTCTTGTAAAAAGCTAGTATTTTGGACCAAAGTTAAACGCATTGACGGTATAGATATGCTCTTTACTTTTCACCAGAGAACGGAGTATCAAGTTATGATCAAGTAAGTTACAGCCGACAGTCTAAAAATTGTTCAAATACGTGTCCAGAAAGCAGGAGCCAGAAACGAGACACAGCAAAAAGGGGTCTTTTACTTTATAATTTATAAATTTCAAATACGTAAATATGAAAATCTTATTGCTCAAAAAATTAAAAATATGTAGTTAGATCACTGTTTAAATAAGAATGAATTTCGCTGCAAAGAATAATTATCTTTTCCGAGTCATTCAATAAAACTAGTTACTAGTGTAAACAAGTGTTACAGATGCAAATTTTTTGCTTACGTATTAAATTTAATGTTATTAATAATAAAATAATGTGCCTCCTATGTTTTCAGATTTGTTGCAGATTTTGTCATTCAGATAAATAACTATTTCCGACATGTTTTATGCCTCGTCATTTGGCAAATAAGATATAATTATTAATAATTATAGAAAAAAATAATTTAAAAGAATTAGATAGCACTTTTTAATTGAATTTAGCTTAAGAGACAGTTTTTTTAAGAGTCAGGCAGGCTTGGATAGTTGACATTTTTAATTTTGTTGAAAATTCCAGAATGTGTTCTTTATGTAAAACTATTAGACGCGTGTCTTTTTGTTTTTGGAAAAAAAAAATTATTATAGTTTTGGGGCGTCAAAGTTGAAGCTCGTCCGTTTTTTGAAGAAAAACGAACCAACTTCCATATGGCAATACTTTTTGTGTAAAGAGCGAAAAATTCGCAGTGACAATTTTTTCGTCTTCTACTTGTTCCATAGTACCTGTTAGGACATAAAAACTTATGGTTGACATTTTGCACAAAGGTCCAAGGTCATTCAAAATTATTCGAAAAAATGTTTTTTTTTTCTGAACTTTTGACCTTCAAAATTTTCTTGTGCCAACAGTGAACCAAAAGTGTATATGATCCAGTGAATACATACTAAAGAGAAGTACCTAAAAATAGCAAGTGATGTGCGGTTATACTTTTGGTTGCCAAACTATTTGACCTTGAAATTGCCGAAAATCCAAAAATGCACGACTTTCAAGGTCATTTATTCCTTGTGCCAACATTAAAAAGCTATAAAATTAGCTGGAAAATAATCCGTATGTATTGCAAAAACAAAATCAATTCACAGACCTATGGGTATTTGCTCCAATTTTATTGAAAATGAGGCTCTAAATTTTGCAAAACAACTCAAAATTTCGTAGAATTTTGTGGCCTGAAACATGCCCATTGTATGCGAAAATATTGTAGTAAAATTTCGAATATTTTTTTAACTAACTTTTATTGTTCCATAAATGTTTTGGTAAAATGATAAAAATATAAGTATGATTTTTTAGTTTGATTTGTTTTCCCTAGATGAGCACTTAACCGCTGAAACTCATAACTTTACTAAGATTAGCATCACATTAGACAAAGTACGCTTTACTTACACTTGTAAACTTAAGGCATCTTCTTTCATATCTTTTGCTTCAGCAAATGAGACCATAACTCTTAAAAACAGTAAATCAGAAAAAATGTGTTTGAAACAGACTGGGAACTTCTAGAGAGAAAAATACACGTTTTACATTCAAACAAAACTGTTTATTTATAACATCTTTATAAAAAGGCAACAAAGCGGTATAAAATCTTCCCCCAAAGTGCAGTGAAGGAAATGAGAAAACAAATAGATCAAAATAGAAGAATTTTTTTTCAACAATTTGAATATTTGACCACTTCTCAAATCAGAAGCGTTTTAAGAGTTATGGTCTCATTTGCTGCAGCAAAAGATATGCAAGAAGATGCCTTAAGTTTTCCAGTATACGTAAAGCGTACTTTGTCTATAATGTGCTGCTAATCTTCGTAAATTTATGAGATCCAGCAATTAAGTGCTCATCTAGAGAAAACAAATCCAAAAAAATCATATGGATTATTTTCCAGCTAATTTTATACCTTTTTAATGTTGGCACAAGAAATAAATGACCTTGAAAGTTTTAGCATTTTTGGATTTTCGGCAATTTCAAGGTCAAATATTTTCGCAACCAAAAGTGCCACTGCACATCACTTGCTATTTTTAGGTACTTCTCTTTAGTATGTATTCACTGGATCATATACACTTTTGGTTCACTGTTGGCACAAGAAAATTTTGAAGGTCAAAATTTCAGAAGAAAAAAACATTTATTCGTATAACTTTGAATGACCTTGAACCTTTGTGCCAAATGTCAACCATAAGTTTTTATGTCCTAACTTGTACTATGCAACAAGTAGAAGACGAAAAAATTGTCACTGCGATTTTTCGCTCTTTACACACAGTATTGCCATATGGTTCGAAGTTGGTTCGTTTTTCTTCAAAAAACGGACGAGCTTCAACTTTGACCCCCCCAAAACTTTAATAAAAAAACATTTTTGCAAAAACAAAAATATACGTGTCTAATACTTTTACATAAAGAACATATTCTGCAAATTTCAACAAAATTAAAAATGTCAACTATCCCAACCTGCCTGTTTTGCCCGATTTTTTTTTAAAAAAACTGGCTCTTAAAAAACCAAGTAGGTTTGTTACAGAATTTGTCACTTAAACCGCTTCCACATAGTATTTGTGGTCAACAAAAAACGCACTATTTATACACCTCTGAAAAAAATTCGCCAAACAGGGCCTTCAGCTTATAATTCATTTCTAATTCAATCTTTTAAAAGCCAAAATTAACTATTTTCATTAATCTTCTTTCGTAAATTAATAAATATTCATTATCGTTTGCTGAATTTGTTTGAAATTCGAAAAATAATGATGCAACTTTTTGTAATAAAAATCTTTTAGTTGCCACAATTTCCCAGTTTCATTAACTTTCTTTCGAAAAAGAGAATAATAAATAATAAGTAAAATTGATGCTTTAAAAATAAAAGCAAACTTTCGTGTTTTTTTTTATTCAAAGTTAGAATTCTCTATGCATCCTTCCTCATACATATATAATGAACCATCAAAATATCTCTATTGTGATATTACAATAATCCAAATTAAATTATATATCTCATAAATAAATATTCTTTCAAGAATTTTAATTTTATTTTAAATAAAGTTTCTCGTACGTTTTACGACATGGCAACAGTGAAAATATTGAATAAATAAAAAGGCGCCAAACACAGCATTAATTCTATATTAAACATTTACATGCTAAATTTGGCTAGTTTCATTTATTTTATTTCGAAAATTCAATAATTATTACTTATCGTTTGCAAAAATTAATTTATATTTCAAAGAATAAATATGTAATATTCCTCGCTTTTAAATAGAATGAAAACATTTCATATCAACGTACAAAGAATCTTGTAGTGAAATATATTTGACGTCATTTCAAACTGATCGATGTCGCAAAAATAAATTTATTTTAATTTATTGTCTAAAAGAATTAAAGTTTCTCGAGCGATTGTTGCGAATGGCAATGGTGATTAAATTCTAATAAAAATGGCTTCCTATGCTTTTTAAATGAGCATTAAATTTTGCAGTTTTTTAAATAATTGAAGTACTTCGAATTCGAATTCTTTTCTAATTCGATGCGCTGAATTTTTTGACGTATCACACTTGTCCGTAGTATTTATAGTTCAGACTCTGAAAGTGGGTGACGGACGGACAGACAGACGGACTGAACGATTATAATACCTTCCAATTTTTACGTTATAAACGTAGTGTGGAAGCTAAAAGCACCGTTGAAGGACTTTAAGTTAAGGAATAGTAATCAAAATCTTAAATAATTTTGAATGAATCTATAAATTTTCTGATGTTGTCTGATGAATTTCAAAAGAATGCATTAGGCATGGGGCCATCTCTCTTAATGAGGCATACTTACTTACATAATTTACTTACATAACATACTTACTCAACATAATTTAAATTTTTCATTATTCTTATCAGTGATCCGTCATGTTGATTAATAATTTTAGTTTTGATAACAGTACGGTAGGCTGGACCGAAACCGGAGGTCAAAAACAATTTTTTTTCGCTTAGAGATAGTACGGAAAAGTCGCATTTTCCTTCAAAATTTAAGACCCTAAAATTTAAAAGCGATCAAAAAATAACTTAATGGGGCGCCAACGACAAGAAAATTAGAGGGTCATATGACTGGGGGTCAAAAATACAATTTATTATTTTCGCTTAGTGATAGTGCGGAAAAGGTAGGGGGAACAAGGGACATTTGACCCATAAGGATACATGACCCAATGCCTTTTTCTCGGAAATGGAAAAGTTTTGTGAGTTGAAAGTGGCATCACTCTTTTCCTTTCAGCCAGCTGATCACATGGTGAAAAAAACGAGCTGAATCTTTGCGTATGTGTTAAGTTATGCGAATAAATACGTTTTCATGCACTGAAAGTAAATTCTTGTGGCCGTAAGGTTTTTCGGTCTACATTTTTTGGTTTAAAGGAAATATTTTTTTTCAATTAGTTACTTGTTTAGTTCATGCTATTAGCTACAGTTACGTGTATAATAGTGCTCATGTAATTATTTGCAAATGACTTTGTTTTAGGGTTAAACAAAAAAAAAGTGCAACTAGGGATAATTGACCTAAGCCAATTGGGGATTTGTGACCCAAGTAAACAGCACAAATGTAGACAGAAGTAGACCAAGTTAATTTTTAGAAAGTCACGGGAGTCCAAAAAGTAAATGACTGAGTTCTTAACGAAGTATAAGGTTTGTTGGGAAGGTACAAGGGAAATGTTTTTTAACGAGCTTACCGTTCTTATGAGTTCAAGTTCGTTTGAAAACTTGATAAACATGATGGTCAAGTGGTTACACAAACTACACGATCTAAGCTCTTTTATCTACCCTTTTGTATGATATTTAATTGACACCTAGTAATACCAGATGTGACTGATGAATTTCTAGATTCCTTACATAGATTTTAAAGCTTATGCGGTTTTCGTGTTATTGCGAAGTGTATCTTTCGCCTATCGACGACAAATATAATATAACATTGACTATGTAGGAATGTTAACACCTACATTTTAATTATCTTAACACCGCAAGAAAATTTAAAGTTATTTGGTGATCAATTTGAGGATATAGAACGTAGAATATTAGATTTTACACTTTTGAAACTAATACCATAGTGCTTGGAATAATACTTGATGATTTGAAAGAGTATATTCTATTTCAAATTACGAGGAAATTAAATCTTTCGCATCAAGTGTAGGGCGACCAGACACCAGACATACTGCATTTTGCAGTGAGGTTTAGTTTGTTATTCAACTATCTAGCTATAAAAAAAATTGAAAATAGTCTGTTTTATTGTTTTGTAGTTTTTTTAAACAAAAACAACCCAAAAAATATGAATTATGAAAAATTAATGATGACTTCATAGTCGAAAAGTTAATCACTGAAACAAAGCTGGTTATTGGCTTTTAATTCAATTATTAGTGACAGAAGATGAGTTATTCGGTCGGAAAAGGCCAGGAACATTTCCTTGTATTTTTACGAATAGCTGTCGTGTAGCTTTAGTTAGCGAACTTAATTCAACCTAACATTGTAAATTTACGACCTCGAACTAAGATTTTTACGTTTTCGAAAATGAAGAATTAGTTCATTTCCATTGTAACGAACTGGTTTAAAAACAGGATGTTCTTCTACTTCACATCAGCCTCTATCGATGAAAATTTTCAATCGCTATCGTGGCAGTCAACGTGTTAAGTAGCTATTCAGCTCTGCAGTTTTTGTCTACAAATTGATGGAGATGTCGCAAAAGCATTTCATTTCCATGAAACAAGCAGACAAGCCATTCTAGGGGTTTTCTAGCTTCTTTCCAAAACAATAATAATTCCATCCTTATTACCTGCATTGATAAAGTTCCATCGCATCCAATGGCTACGAGATTAGTAATACTATATTTTTGTCTTGAAAAAAATGAATAATGCTTTGGGTGATGTTCAAGGACCTGCTTGATATCGGAGTCACATTACCTAAATATTTTGATGCAGCTTCTTTAATTAGAGAGATGTGCTGTTCTGAAACTGTTTCTCGGTAGAATTTATGAGTGGTGCAGTGAGTAGATCCATCAGAGGTGCGATCCCGTTTATGAGACAGATTGGCGCTTGCAATTCCCCTCCTGGCCCCACACGTTCCACTCTTCCTACTTTTTTTATTACATATAACCCATTTAAAAGATGGCCATTTGATATTTTTTAGGAAGCCATACAAAGGTGTTCTACGTGATATTTTGAACACGTTTAAGTTGAAATATGAAAAGATGAAAAATACGAAACAAATCAAAAAATTTTCATCCCGGCGCCCAATGAAAATTTGTTTGGATCGGACAAAACAATTTTAGCACTTGACTTAGGTGAGAAAAGACACCTTTTTTTTGGCACTATCGCTATCGATTTTACGAACTTTTATGTTTTCGGTCACCCTACTTCAGAGTACTCATTTTTTGCAAACATTATGATGGAATATAAATAATTATCCGAAAGTAGATTACTCGTTGACTTAACCATTGCAACGTTATTTTCTACTTTTGAAGGTATGATATCGCTACAATGATATCTACCTATGAAGTGATGCCTGGCATCATTAGTTAAGAATAGTAATAGGTAGGTTGGTACATGTATTTTCCGGTTTGTGTGCTTGATCAGAGACCCGCTTATAAACTTTCGTCGAGTAAGACAGACACAGACCGAATTTTTACTGACTCAGAGGGAGAAAGTACACCAAAGGCGAAGTTGGGAATCGAACCCGCAACCGGTACAGTGCGCAGAATGCTGGCGTAATGAGCTGCGCTCAAACCCACTAGGCCACCCGGGCCCTAAGATATGTTGTCAAGTGGTCCCGTTAGAATCGCTCTGGTGTGAGCTTCGTCGCCCAGTCGTCAGAGCATCGGCCTCTCATACAGAGGGTCCCGCGTTCTAATCCCGACCACATCCTATGGACGGATATTTGTTGGCAAAAATAAAAATAAAATCGACCTAATAACTGGGTTCTCCGAGTAAACTGGGACAGACGTGCTCGTTAAATCTCTGGAGTCCAAAGTTCCATTGTTAGTGTTCGATGTCGCTCGAAGTCCAGTTGGATGTCAACTCAGGTATCGAACTCGCCACTTGACCGCGGTTTTAAATTACGAGGCGTAATTTGGCTGTGTTTAAACTCCTTAGAAGGCTAGAAATAGACACCCGGAAACGAATAAATTACCAAACTATTAAATGTCGATGGTTTCTGTGGCGTCATCTTGTGGTGACATGGGTCACCTTGTGGACTTGACCTCTGGTCGCTACTAGACTTCACGGTATGTTACTCAACTTTCCTAATTATGTACTTAGTATTCGGTTTTAATATTTAGATTAAAGTTTGGGTTTATCGAAACTTTGGTGCGTAGCAGCATCATAACAACTGCGTGTGTAAATGTCCGGGGACCCTTGATATTCAGCCTCCGGTCTACAAACTGTTAACAACTTTGAGTACGGGTAGAGGCTGAGAACCTTATACCCTGGCCTTTCGTCTGGTTGAAGTAATTTAATCTTGCTCTGCCGGGTAATGTATGGTCTGTCTTATGCCTTATTAAAGTAACCTTTGTAGGGTGACCAGACGTACTGCATTTCCTATTATAGTTTGTTAGTCAACTAAGTAACTATAAAAAATTTGCAAATAGTCTCTTTAAATTTTTAATAGGTTTTTGTTTGAAAAGAACATAAGCAAAATAGGCATTATGAAAATTTAATGAGGATTTCATAATAGGAAAGTTAATCACTGAAAGAAATCTGGTCAGGCTAAACATTTTGTTTGTATGATTTCTTCAGTTATTTCTGGTCGCATTGTCTGATAACGATGGCCTTTCTCAGATACTTTAGTCATAAATGCTTTGTACTAAAGATTTCATCTTCATATTCAAATTACGAAGCGTGTAGTTTCAAAACTCTCATTCTCTAAAGTATGACTAAGATACAGGTCTCGTCCATTTCATTCGCGACTTCGACTAATTGAATTTAAGATTATCGAAAGTCGCCAATGAAGAGGCGGGGCCCTATATTTTAGTTATACTTTGATGAACGTTAGTTCTGCAACTAAACCATTTATATATATTTTGGCCATTTTAAACAGCAAAATAATTTATAACCACCATGTATATTTCCCATAAAAGGTGTTACTCTTCGTTCCTCGACTTCTTAGAGTAGACAGGTGTGACAAGCTATTATAAATGTGCCTGAAACTGCTCTCTTGAGAAATAGTATATCATAAAGACGTTTTAGCTGGATGAGGGATGGTGTAACAGTGCTGAGGAGGCAGGAATATCTCACTTTGGGAGATATTGATCAGCGGTTTAAGGGCTACAGTTTGGAATGCCGCCAAATGGTGTTGTTTGGTTATTATTGCTCGGGGGAAAAAATTGACAGGAATATTGGCTTTAGATACCTTTTGAAAAAATATTTATTCTTTAAAGCTGTTTTCTAAGCAAGAAATTTTATAATTAGGATAACTTTACACCTTAACCTTAACACCTTAAAAATAAACTTTTTTTTTATTAAATATAACCTTGCTGCCATTGTAAATAATAAACGTTATCTCGAAGACTTTATTTCAAGAAAATCCAACTTGACATTTTTGACCTGGAGAAATACTAACAGGTGATGGATTGCGCCGACGAGCTTTCTTGAAAGGGGATTCAATTTCGTAAGAGATATCGCAAGCCAAACTGCTAAACCTCACATTCGACAATATCTTGTCGTGATAATGGTATGCTTTTTAGCAGAAACAGGTGTTCTGCGTTACTATTATTCAAAACTGTTATTTTCGTCAAACTTAAAACTTTAAAACGTTTTATTGTAGTGACTGTGGTAGATGGTTAAGTTATGTTGAAATATTGTTGCACTGGAGCTACGGCGTTTGGCGAAGGCGTCGAAATTTAAAACCACAGCAAAGTGAGGTGGATAGACTGCATTATAACTAGAATATCTTATACAAACTATAAT
Source organism: Oedothorax gibbosus (assembly GCA_019343175.1). Classification (NCBI taxonomy): domain Eukaryota; kingdom Metazoa; phylum Arthropoda; class Arachnida; order Araneae; family Linyphiidae; genus Oedothorax; species Oedothorax gibbosus. The sequence goes on along the minus strand of CM033276.1, from coordinate 25,310,836 downwards.
AATTTTTTTAAAGAAAAAAAGCAATAAACCGGCTCAAAACGATTTATTTTCATCTGCAACCGGTTTGTTTAGCCTGTTAAGTTAATCACCAGTTTATACCAAATTTCTTTCCCTGTATAAAATACATTTTAGCATTAGATTTAGTTTAATTTTAGTCAAGTGTTTAAAATCCCCTAAATAATACACCTATACTAAATTTCCTGGAAAATATGGTTAATATATTTGGTTTTTGTGCATTTTTTGCTATAGGAGGTGCTTAGATCAGGTTTCTCCGATTGGTGACCGGAAGTAGCTTAGTCTTATTTTCTAATGCTATTCTGAGTACCCGAAACTCCTCATGAGAAGTTTGTTGAATATCACTACAGCTACCCGGCGCAGCATTGTTGCGTCGTTTATTCAACAAAACCAAAACTCATACCAGTTGCCTTTTCGTGTTTATAAGAAAGTAACTCATCCCAAAGTTTCGCAAAGAATTCTAGATACCATAGATATCATAATTAAAGTATTAGATTGGCTGATCACGTGACCTCCTATGCTAACGACGGGACGCGCATGGAGGCTTTTTTTTGGTAGGTATAATGGCCAGTGTTGGACTTTCTCCACTTTAAGGAGAAAAATACTATTTAATTCTAAAATTACAAAAAAATACTAGAAAAGGATTTAAAGTCACTATAAATATTCCAAAATGCAGCTAGTATTTTTACGTTATTTTTTTGTAATTTTAGAATTATTTTAAAATACTAATATGCTCTTTAAACTTTATAACTAAACTTTTAACTTAATTTTAGAATTTATTTTAGAATTATTCTAAAATTACAAAAAAAATATCGTAAAAATACTAGCTGCATTTTGGAATATTTATAGTGACTTGAAATCCTTTTCTAGTATTTTTTTGTAATTTTAGAATTAAATAGTATTTTTTTCGTAGTATTTTTCTCCTTAAAGTGGCAGCAACACTGGCCATTATGCCTACCAAAAAAGCCTCCATGCGCGTCCCGTCGTTAGCATTGGAGGTCACGTGAGCAACCAATCTAATACTTTAATTATGATATTTATGTGCTAGATACTAAACATCTCCCCTTACGTAGTATGTTTTAATTTTATGCATTGTAATTTTTTTACAAATCCCTGTCGTAGTCCTGCGTAATTCACTAATCTTAAAGTTAAACCTGAAATGGGTTGTTCCACTTACCACCTCGAAAGCGAATTCAAAATTATATTGTGTTCCATATCGCTTGAGAGGTTTCGAAGTATAGCTCTCTATAGCCTACCCTAGGCGCTCATCATTTTCACTTTGAATGCTGCGTTGGTGAAGGGCGCATCCATATAATTCGCACGGAAATTGATCAATTGTGTGAAATTTCAGTTTTGCCTAAAGGCTTTGTCTTATAAAGGGTCTCAGAAAAGTAACTTAAGAAAAGTGTATATAATATTATATTAAAATGTTAACATTTTTATTAAAGTAAAAGGAAAACGGATGAAAATCTTCCTACACCAAATACAGTTCACTCGGTAGTAAAGAACATTGGTCTTTAAAATCTTAAGATGACTGAGAGAGGTTTTGTTGTTTTCGAAATACGTTGCACTTACATCAGGCACTTTGGTACTTTTAAAATACATAAACCAAAACCTTTGGCTAACCTAGAGACTCTACGAATTAGTGCAGTTTAGATTAGCGATTGTAGACTACAGTTTTATAAATGTGTGAGACATGCCTTTTTCCAAACTTCGGATCCGATGAAAGGCAAGAAAAGAGGCTATTATTATGGTAACTTTTATTTCTTCATGAAAAGGTGAGAGACGGAGCAAATAAAACCACATGATATTTGGTGAGATTGGTTCTGAAATGCAAAAAAGTAGCCAACGCTTAGGACACTTTGTCACTCGGGTGTGTTTTGGTTGGGTTTACCTCGCAGCAGACTAGAACTAATGTGAAATCCACTCATTAAATTACGTCAATAAAAATGTACCACTAATATTCAAGACATTAATTTTAAAAGTTGTTTATATTTCACTTTATTCGTATTTCAAACATGATATTTTGTGTTTATTTTTTTAGGGTCATTTTTTGGAAAAATATGTTTGGGTTAAAAATATTAATTGTGCAGAAGAAACCTAGTAACTTTTAAGGAGGCTACAAATCGACAACCAGAAACGATTAAAGTACCAAAATTACCTATTAACAGCACATAAATTAGATACCCCTTGTTGAGGTGCATAAAATCAACTTGAAGACTTTCAAGACAACTTCACTATTTTTTGCACAAAGTATCTTCATCATATTCCAGCCTCCACGATCGAGATAAAGACGCCTCCATCGATCCAAAAACCATCTTTCCTCTCTTCACTTCATGCATGTGTGCCACCAGACAATCGATACTTGTTGAGTTTCCCGAACTCTGGCCTCCGTGGTAGAACGGTTTAACAAGCACCTGTTAGCCACAAAATGTTTTTAGTTTATCGGGGAATGCGTTTAACGGCGGGAGTGGAAAGATTGGATCGTCAACAAATGTTTAAGCTCGATATCAAAAATCCACGAATATTCTTGCCAGAAAAATTTTATTTTTAACAAAATATACTCTTATTTTGAATAAAAAGTAAAAGCAATACAATTTTTTCGAATTATTGAGCCTTGATATGAAATACAATAGACGATTTGAAAACTGTCACGCCTAAGCGGACGTCACAGATCTCACTTTGTCCAAACAATAACGGTCATGCCTACGGTGACATATGTGTGACGTTTAACATTGTCTTCCATCCCAACAAACAATCCAATCTCCGCCCCACTACAATCGTCCATTATACTAATTAATGTTAATTAGTATTATCATGAAATTTGACAACTAAAAGGTTGTTTCGGTTTGGTTAACGTCGTGTTACATTTATGCATAAGCTATTGTGATAGCCTTGTTTGAGTAAAGGGAAAGTAATAAAAATTTCAATCTGCCTTTATTTATTATTTACTATTTTATTATGATTTATTATTCTTCCATTTTCTTTCCGATGTTTTCCACCTTGCCCAGAGTGTCATGAATGCGCGGTCGGACTATATCTCTCTAGCGATGCGTAGCTCTAGTGCGATCATGTTCAACCTATCCTAATCTAACCACCTTTCGATAACGGAAAGCAAATTATGCAACCAATTGGTTCCAGCAAAATGGCATTGAGCATAGAAAATAAATTAAATTTGAGTTGACTTTAACCCTATTTCACCAGTACCAAACAAAACTTCTGCATGCTCGTCACGTTATTGTTTCATCTTGGTGAGTACAGTTTTAGCTTCCACACTACGTTTATAACGTAAAAAGTGGAAGATATTCTGATCGTTCAGTCCGTCTGTCTGTCACCCACTTTTATAGCCCAAACTACAAATGCTACGGACAAGTGTGATACGTCAAACTCAGTGCATCGAAATTAGAATACATTGAACATTTTATAAAAGAATTCGAATCCGAAGTACTTCAATTATTTAAAAAACGGCAAAATTCAATGCTCATTTAAAAAGCATAGGAAGCCATTTTTATTAGAATTTAATCACCATTGCCATTCGCAACAATCGCTCGAGAAACTTTAATTCTTTTAGACAATAAATTAAAATAAATTTATTTTTGCGACATCGATCAGTTTGAAATGACGTCAAATATATTTCACTACGAGATTCTTTGTACGTTGATATGAAATGTTTTAATTCTATTTAAAAGCGAGGAATATTACATATTTATTTTTTTAAATAAAGATTAATTTTTGCAAATGATAAGTAATAATTATTGAATTTTCGAAATAAAATTTAAATGAAACTAGCCAAATTTAGCATTTAAATGTTTAATATAGAAGAATTAATGCTGTGTTTGGCGCCTTTTTACCTGTTTGTAACTGTTGTGTGGAATTGGGTTAAGTGACAGATTCTATTACAAACCTACTTGTTTCAAAACACACATGCAAAACCTTATCTTCAGTTATTCTTAGATATAATTAATATTGTATTTCAGTTTCCTAATTTTTTACTCATTCTGAAAATTTTATGCTACGACTTATATCAGAATTTGAAGCAATTTCGTGAGTATCTCACACAACAAGTAACATTGTGTTTATCTTGAAGAGCTTTTAGATTCTGCCCACTAAAAACTTCCAACGTTGATACTCTGCGCAACATTGTGCGTTTAATAAAACTTAATTTGAGTTGATTGTTTCAGTTTAGGTGAAAAATAGAATGGAAAGACTTCCGCTACGGATGTTTTCGTAGGATCAATTCCCTGTTCATCCTGAAACTGCAATAAAACTAAGGGATCATGAAAAGAACTATAAAAACAATTTCGCAGTTTTATGACTGTAGACTAATCCTGTTCATGACGAAACAATCTCTTCTTTTAAAGAAACGTAGAATCTGCATTAAATATACATAATCCTGACCAACAACAATTATCCCAAACATTCTGATCAATGATTATTTCGATACGTTTTAACATAAATTTGATTCCTTACACCAAGAAACAAACTTGTGATGATTATCAATACGAAAAATGGCCCAGTTATTTCAAGTTGGGTGGTAACACATGGTTAGCAAAATGTGTTAAAGGAACAGCACGTGTTCTTCCGAAAGGTAATTCAGTATCTGCTCTTTAATGCTACGGATAAATAGCTATCTTAGTGCTCAAAAAATATAAATTACACTATTTTAAAATGAATGTTATAATTGTGTGAATATAATTGTAATATATTTTTGAAAAAAGAATATAATTTAAAATTTTGTCAATCGCACATGTATATAGTAAGTCTCCACTTGCGATCGTCAGTTGTGTTGGAACAACATAAATTTGTGTTCACATTTCATCAACACAATTATAGTATTGAAACAATACAATATGGTAATGTTACCATTTTTACACGCTTGTGTTCCACTTGTTCTGTTTGAATACAAGTTTTTTTCTGAGTGTAGTTCACCACACATACACAATTTTGGGTTTACTTTATTAGTGCTAAGTAGATTAAGATTTTAGCAATAAAACCAACAGACTTCTTAAATAAGCTATTAATTTTTGGATTGCAATTGTATTGCAATATTTGAACTATTACAGCCTTTTTTTCGAGTTTTGTTTTAAAACTAGTAAATAACTATAAAAAAAAAATTGAGATTTCACACATGCTACGGCTTCCACATTTTTTGCAATGGATATCCATATTCATTAATATTTACCAAAAGTTATTATGAGAACCAAAACAGTTACCCTGTAAATAAAAAAAATGTCAATAAAAAAACTTATCTACATAGCAAATTATATGGTTGTTATGTGAAGAAATGTGTGTGATAACCATTAGACAAATAATATAGTTCGCCTTTCACATGTAACTTATAACTAATTGTATGTCCTCTATTAGTTTTTTTTAATGTTTACAGTTGAATTATACTAAGAATCTCTTACTTATAGAATTATTATAGTAATAAAACAATACGAGAAAAATTTGTAAAAAATTTTATGATAGAAATAATAAATATATACATGAACTCATTTTTAATAATCATCATTAAAAAATTCAGATCGACATAATGTTTTAAATTTATAAAATTTCTATTCCTAAAGTTTCAATAACTTAAAAAAAAAACCTTATTTCAAGTAAGAAAACATAAAAAGGACACAATTTTATTTCCAACTAAGACATTGTCCATGCTCTAATCCTAACCAGGCAGTATTTTCCAAAGATTCTCATTTTTTTTATGCCTGTAAGGCCATTCCACATCGGAAGCAACACATGAAACACGTCATTGCTTTTTATATCCATCACAGAGCTGGAACATTAAGTTGGTTCCCAAGAACACCGAGGCTAGAGGAAGGTGAAGCTGCTACCTGGTTAAAAACCGGATTGCCAAATGAAGTCATTATCACTTCTGCAATAACCGCCTAAAACAGCAACAAAAAAAACTTGTCACTTTTGCGGAAATTTTTCTTGATTTCGACGGTTTAAAATTGGTTTACTAGGTGAAGCTGTTATCACTTCTTCAATAACCACCTGAGACTTTAACTGTAAAACAAAAACTCCTTTTTGCTGAAATTTTTCGTACTGTCGACAGTTTAAAACCATTTTGCTTTCTTTACGGTCTTGAACTATATTCCTCATTTACAAATTACAACCGCTTCTCAAAAACTTGTTTTTAATGACGTCAGTTTGTGGATGAGTTAAAATCAAGCAACAACGTTGCTTCTTTTGGCTTGAACTATTCAAGCTATTCGATAGCTTAATTTTTATGACAACCATTTTATGCTTAGCAACTAAAATATAGAACACTTGTTGATTTTCTAAATTTAAGTTTGTCTAAATTTTAAAATATATAAGAAAATAAAGATCATATAGTCCTGAACTATTTATGTACGACAATTTAAGTTACATGAAACACGAATTTCTAAAACATTAAATTGAATGGGGTTTTTTTGGTAATGAAGGCTTAAATGGTATTCAGCAATGGAACAAGAATGGATTTTGAAGATTGCGGTTTCGAATTATGCCTGACTTGACCCGAAAAAACACTTCTCTATTTTAATAAATAAGAATATCTAACGGAATAAAACGTATTTTAACTGAAAGTTTCCCTATTCAATACAGAAAGTTTATATATTTTTTCTAGTTAATTTTTGCTACTTAGTTGCTAGTTTAAAACCATAAATTTGAAGGGGATTTTTATTGCAGTGTGGCATTCATTTAAATAAATATTTTATTTTGCTTTCTTATTACTACAGAATTCATTTTAGACTTTAAGACTTGACATGGTTTTATAGGGGATCTGAAACTAACTTTTCGACCCTTGATAGCAAACATCAATTAATTGGTTGTAGAAAAAAATGACGTAGCTCGAGCACGATGTCAGAGGTCTTGTAGAGTTTTTTCAGAAGGAAATTGTAAACGGCATTTTACAATCATAGCACAAAATTTATATTTTTAGGTCTTTAGTCCTCAGCATCCATTAAAAGTTGTTTCCCTTAGAAAATATTTAACATTAGTTACAAAAAAACTTTAAAGTATATATTTTTTAGAAAAAAAATTTTGTATAAAGAATATATGTGTAGGAAATTGAGCTGGGGTCTCGGGAGGATCCGCCCAAACAAATGCTTGGCTTTTTGGCGCTAATTTGCATACAACAAAATTCATAAATAACTATTTAACTTTTTTATATAAAGATAAACATTGATAACTTGTATTCATTTAGATATTGTACTACAAATTATAACTCCACAAATTACCCTTATTTTTAAAAAAAAATTATCATTGACTCTCAGTAACGCGTTCTTCGAAAGTATTCGTTCTCTCTTTAATGCCGGAAAAAGCATCAGTGCCTCAAATGATAACTTATCACTAATTTAAAAGATTATAAATGGGAATATAATTGTAATAATTTTGAAAAAGAAATAATTTAACATTTTGGCAATCGCACTGTATTAGAGTCTACTTGCGAGCATGTGTTGCAAAACATAATCTTCTGTTCACTTTCGCATAACACAATAGTATTGAACACAATCAATAGGTAGTTAAACCGCTGGTCCACTTGTCTGTGAAACAGGTTTTACTGGTTTCTCACACCACATTTCGGGATGACTTTATCTTGCCAAGTAAAAGTTTAGCAGACCAGACTCTAATGCAGCATTCATTGGATGAATTGTTTCATATATTTGCAATTATTACACCTTTTTCGAGTTTGTTAACGTATCACATTAAAAATTGAGATTTAACGCGGCTTCCCACTTTTTTGCTGGAACCCATATTCATTAATATTTACCAAAAGTTTTAACAAAACAGTTCCCTTAAACACAAAAAACGTCTAAAAGAACCTTAATGTAATAGCAATTATATGGTGTATGAAGAAAGGTGATAACCCCATTAGACCTTTTTTACCATTCACATGTACATTTAACAATCGTATCTTAATTTTTTTTAATTCAGTAAATTTATTTTAAATTCTTACTTATAGAAATTATGTATAAACAATAGAGAAAAATTCGTACATCAATGTTTTGATGAAAAAACATTACTTGACTTTTTAAATAATCATCATTAAAATTCAGATCGACTATTTGTTGAAGTTTATAAAAATGCTTATTCAAAGTTTCATAATCTTAAAAAAACTTATTTCAATAAAAAACAAAAAAGTACACAATTTTATTTCAAAAGAATGGGGCCATGTTAACCTAACCAGGCGTTTTTCCAAAATTCTCTTATGCCTGTAGGCCAACCCATAGGAGATGAAAACGTCAGCTTTATACCCTCCGGCTGGAAAAATTAAGTTGGTCCGAACATCGCGAGGCTAGAGAAGGTGAAGCTGCTACCTGGTTAAAAACCGGATTCCAACTGAATGTCTTACATTCGCAACCATAAAACGCAACAAAAAGAAAAACTTGACTTTGGAATTTTTCTTGATTTCGACGGTTTAATTGGTACTAGGGAACTGTTATATTCTTCAATACCACCTGACTTAACTACAAAATCTTTGTGATTTGTAGTCGGTTTACCTTTTGGGCTTTTTTCTAAACAATTTATTTTTAACGTCTCAACTTTTTTTAAGACCATTTATGTTACGAGGTTAGTTTTTTGGTTAATTTAAACTATTGAACTTATTTTTATGACAACCATTTATCTTGCACTAAAATATGAACACTTAGTGATTCTATGTGTTTTCAAGTAGTTATAATGGAAAATTAGATCATAAGTGACATTTGTACAAAGTGGTATAAAAATTTTAATATATATTGAATGGTGGTTTTGTTTTGGTAATGGGTTTAAATGGTTTAGCTGGACAGATATGGTTTTGAAGATGGCTGGTTGTCGATATGTGTGGCTGTTGTACGAAATTAAATTATCTATTTATAATAAGATTGGAATAAACTTATTTTAATAAAGTTTATTAATAAAAAATATATTTTTAATGTTTTGTTCATTTGGTGTTAAAACGATAAATTAAAAATATTTTTATTCGCATTTGTGCCTTATTTGATAACGATATTTTATTTTGTTTTTTCAAATATCATTTAGCTTTAAGTTCATTTTTTAGGATGAATTTCAGCTTTTCGAGCACTTGATAGCAAACATCAATTATTGTTGTAATAAAAATGATTTAGTAGCACGATGTCAAGTCTTGTAATTTTCAGAAGGAAATTGTAAAAATTTTATAGCGGACTTAAGTGATGTTCAATGCATTGATTCAATTTTATTATTTTCACAAAATAAATTCATTTTTATTATTTTCACATTTTCATTTCATTTTATATGTACACTTTTATCAAGTTGGGTAATTGAAATATTTATATACGTTTTGAACTGTATGACCATTTAGTAATGGAAAACATGAACATAAATTTTTCTTCAAAAACTCATCATTAAAGTTTACACGGTTTTTAGTGTTCTGTAAAGGGTGTTTTTTAAGAGTTTCAATAGTGTATCAATTACCACTGTCAAATAACTCTCCGTTAAATTTATTTTAAAAATCGCCAATGGTTTAAGTAGCAAGTACAAGTTAAGTAATTCTTATTATGCTAAAAATATTTTAACACTTTTTTTTTAACATCACTAGCGACAGTAAGTGATCACAATTTATACCTAAGCAAAACTATGAAATTATTTAAAAATTGATGATTTGATTTATTCTGTAGGTTTCATTAAGGGATATAACAACCGTTTAACATTCTTGAGGATAACTCGTGTTCTATCTAGCTTCTCAAAAGGTCTTTATGGCAGGTTCCATTAACTAAAATAAATGAGATGATTCTGTCTTTCTTCATTTGATTGTTACAATTTGCCAGCCATTTCTCAAATATTGCTCTTGTCATCTAGACCTTAAAGTTTGACCTACGCTGAATGGAAACCACAATGAATACCTCGCTACCACTACGCTAATAGATCTTTGATATCATACCTTTCGAACCAAAAATAAAGAGTCACATAAACGTTTTGGAAAAAGTGACTGCATAAAACTAGTCCTAACTATGCAACTACTTTTATATAAATTAATCATAAACGAAATACACTTGAACTCGTTTATAACGAGCCAGAAAAGACCGCAACATTTACTAGTTAAATCTAAGTGCTTGTAAAAAAAGAGTATCTAAAAAGAGAAAAGAAATATATGTTCTGGCTAAAAACGTTTACAGTCAGTTTTATTGTAATTGTATGCTTTCATCAACATATGAGTGTTCTTTAGCAACTTTGAACCAGTATAATAAGACAATCCATGCTTTTTGCAGAGATCGACATCTTTAGCTTCCTCTCTAAACTCCCGGAAAATTTTCACCTCGTCAACGGTTAAAACTTTCCACTTCGACATAACCCCATAAAATTTAGCAAACGTTATCAATGAAAAACTCTGACCAGCGCCCCCAATGACACTGAAGAACCCTTTCCTCACTTTCCTCTGCTTCTACAAATAAGCCACATGTTGAACCACATATTTGACCATTCATTCTTCCTATTCATAGTATGGCTTGAAAGGAATTTCTAAAAACAAAGGGGGTGAGGACAACTTTTCCAAGAAAAGAGAACTTCTAAACCGACTGCATAGTGAAGAAAATTTACAAGATAGAAAAAATATTCCTCGTTAAATCCGAGGCTTGCTCGTAGCAAGCGATTTCCCTTCCATAGACTTAGCATTGGACAAACCTAATATTCTTGCTTTCTTTGGTAAATCCGGGTCCTCGTAAAATCAGGACTCGCTATAAACGAGTTCGACTGTAATTGATTAATCAACTTATTTTTTTGTTCTGTAAGTGTTCACTAAAATAGGTAAATTATTCAGTTGCTACATAAGTTTATATGAATGCAAGTAAACTATTAATATATTTTTTTAATAATAATGTATGTCTGTTTCAACTTCCAACTCCCAAGATCACCTTAAAAATATCCCTAAACTAATCCTCTTATTTTAAAAAAGTCTTTTTTAAAGAACAGTACAGAAAGGTAACTCAAACAATGTTTACATTTTCGTTAAATAATTATTCATTTATAAAATTCAAACACATTTTAGACTACAATTACCCCAACTGAATTATTAAAAAAAAAATTAATGGTATTTATAAAAATCAAGTTCAAATATAAAACTTTAACCCATTAAACTTACCTCGTGACTAAATGGTCATAACAAAAATGCATAAAAATGCATGACTTTAAATACATTTTTATAAAAATACAGGCTCTAATAGGTAAAACCGAACTTCATCACAAATTACTAGATAAGTAAGTAGTGCAATACCATTTTACCATCGAACTCCCTCCCACTGCCAAACACCTCAAAATCCATTAAATCCACTTTTACTTTACGCGATATTTTGTACCCGCGATATTTTGGGCACGCGATATTATGGGCACGCAATATTTTGGCCCGCGATATTTTGGGCACGCAATATTTTGGCCGGCGATATTTTGGCCCGCGATATTTCGGCCGCGATATTTTGTCCCATTAACGATTTCCCCATAGGAATAGCATTGTAAGATTAGAATTTATACTTTTTAATTCAATTTAAAGAAATTTCTCCGCGTTCAGCGTAAATTAAAAAAGAAAAAAAACATCGGTTTAATTTGCTGGATTGTTATTTGAATATCAGTATTTTATGTGTTGATTTTAAATCTCTTTATTTTTTATGGTGGATGAGATTTCCCCAACTAGATTTTTTAATTACGTTTCCGAATTTAATTTAATTGATGTTAACAAATGGTAAGAAATGATGATATGGAGGAATATAGGTTAACCTAAAGAATCGTGCCCGGATTTGGTGAATTTTCTAAAATGTCGCCAAGTCGAAGTGATAACAAACCTCGGCACTTGCCGAGATGGTTACCATCTCGAAATGACCAAAAATACTACCTAATTTTAAAATGGCCGACTTAAAACAGCGGAAAGATTCATTAAATTGCAGACCAGATTTATAAAAAAAAAGTGAATTTTTAAAATGACGAAGAATTGATTTAAAAAAAAGTAAATAATTATTTAAAATCAGTAAGCATCTAATTAATAAAATATTAGTATAAGAAAACTTCAGAATAAATTATATGCGTTTAAGATTTAAATAGATTAACATTTAGAAATTGTCAATGCAATTGCTAATTTCGCCAAAGGTTGCCATCGGGGTTACCAGATTTGGCGTAAAATTGCCGGCCATGATTATTTAGGTTAACCGGAATATATTCGGCATAAATAAGGAATTTGTACTTTATAAAACTTTTCCAACCATACAAAAGGATGAATGTCTGTTTTTTTTCTGATTTTAAGATGGCGTAACGGTCGATTGAATTTTGGCATTGGCGGCTTTTGGCGAAGTTGAAAATTTAACGTAGGGTAGCTATTCCCATCCAGTTGTATGGGTTAGGGTTAGTTTGAATTATCGTCGCATTAAAGCTACACACGAGTGCTATTAGAAACGGGACTCGTAATTTAGAACCACAGTCAAGTTACGAGCCGATACGTGAGTAGGTACCCAATGCAACTTTTAAGGGCGACATCGTACGCAGCGTTGGGAATTTGGAGGATATTTAAAGTGCCCTTCCTCTATACGGGGTATTATTCGTCGGACATTTTTTGGCTGCACGAGCCGTTCATAGGTCTGCAGTTATTTTGGCGATGCCCGGACCTGAACTTGGGACCTACCGCATGCAAGACGAATGTTTTTACCGACTGGCCTTAAACTGACATTAAATTCTACATGTTTGCATTTTTAGATGTTTAAAAATTGATTTTAACTATTTTTTTTTAAATTCTAAACAATTATTGTTATAATCTATTCAAAAGTTATGATTCCAATTTTTTCCCCTTAAATTTTAGTTAAAAAATTAAGCTATTTTCCCCTGTTTTTTACCATTTCATTCTGCATGCATAATGAATCTATTTCACAAATTTTAGATTTTTATAATAAAAAATAAAACGTTGGGACTGAAATGGTTTACAAAAGTACGCAAAGTGCTCTCCTAATTGTTTTGAGCAGTATCTTTGAACAGTACAGGGGAAAAAACCTTTCATTGCATAGGAATCTGTCTGTGTCAGGCCTATTTGGCGACGATAGCCAGTCATCGCCTAACCGGTTTCTTACTTGGTTTTCTTTCGTGGCAACCCTGATTCACGCCAGGCAAGAGTCCCATGCTTGTTCCATGAGAGAAGAAGCAAGGGAGAAAAAGGTGTCGCCAACGTCCGCCAAGGAGATTTGATAATGGAAAGATTCCTGTGCAATCAAGGGGTTTCCCCCCTGGACTCTTCATTTATGATCTAAAGTAAATACAGTAATACGCTGTAATAATATACAGTAAAACCACATTAATCGGATGACAAATGAAGAGTGCAGGGGAAAAACCGCTTCACCGACTGGAAATCTGTCCGTATTGAGGTCTGTTTGGCGAGTAGTGGCGAACGGAAACCGGTTTCTCCCTTGGTTCTTCTCTCGAGGAACAAACATATGACTCGTTTCTTGCGTAAATCTGGTTTTCCATGAATCAGGTTTGAATCAGATTAAGATGAACCAAGTGAGAAACAGTTTTCTTTACACCAGTTTAGGTGATGATTTGCTATCGTTGCCAAATAGACCTGATGCAGAGTGATTCCCAGTGGATGAAGGGGATCTTCCCCTGTACTCTTCAAATAATCCTATAATTACTGTTAATTGTACATTAAACATGAAAAAGACGAATAAATAAAAAAGTTTTTGAATTATGTTGCTGTTATTATCTGAATTCTCATAAGAACAATAAAAGTATAACTTTGTGATGTCTTGTTTTGTAGGGAGCTGGCTGCACTGCTTTGGTAGTTGCTGTAATAGCGAGAAAACTAGAACTAAACAGAGCTGAGAAGCATGTTCATAATTTTATGATGGACACTCAGCTGTCGAAAAGAGTATGTATGCTTTTAATAATTCCCCCCCCCCCAAAAAAAAAACAACTATTATAAATACCTAAATAAAAACTAGGGCTGTTTGAAACATCACACGACTTTCAATTAGCATTCAATAATAGATATTTTATGCACTTGTGCATAAAATAAGTTATGCCACTAATTTTAGCTCATGTTAAGTGGCAACTAATTTTACTCGTGTTGGAAAAGTCTGTAGCTTTTATTTTTCAATAAAAATCTGCAGTTCATTTCGTACATCGATTTCTCGAATATTATATGAGGCAAATACTAATATTTGAAGAATTTTTTTTTGAAAATTTCATAAAACAAACATGCTCACCAATTAAGAGTAATGTGTAAAAACTTGTTTTCCTAAAACAAACTTATTACCTGATTGTAGTATTCACTTAAGAATATATAAACAAAACAACGAGGAAATCATTTGTCCCAAACTATTTTTTTTCTAAACTTATGTAATCGTATGTTAACTCGTAATATTTATAGGCAAAACTAATATTATAAAGAATTTTTTTTTAAATACATACCAACGTGCTCCAATTAATCAGTAATTTAATATGTTTTCTTAATACAAATTATCACAGTTAGTTCACAGTATATATAATTTTTCCAAAAACAAATAGTTCTAAGTTTTGTAGATTGATAGAGTTCGTTGCAATGGATTCAAAAGCATTGTAGTACATCAAATTCTCGTTAACTGGGAAAAAAATTATTTGGATAATTTCTTCAAGTATATTTGCCGCAGAATATCGATGGAATGACGAGGGTAACATTCGGCAAATTTTTCCCATTCTTCAGACTGCAGGATCTCAGCATCGTGGTCAATGAAAAAGTCTAAAACTACTTTTCTACAATCTTTCAGCCCCGATTCAACAAAATGCAAAACTTCGCACACATTGGAGATGGTTAGCCTATAAAAAATGGATAGCCTAGATTCGACTATTGACGGTATTCTATCTTTGAAAGATTTGATGTCATATTCCTTAGCAGCATAGGAAAGCAAAGACATCTCAACCCATTTGATCTCCTCTACGCAATCAGTATACAGAAAGTGCAACATTTGACACATGGTTGTTTCCAAGATTTCTATACCATTTTTATAATCATCTAGATCTATCTCTTCTTTTTTGAAGCTATTCTGAAACATATCGCAAAATTTACCAGATCGAGCAGCTAGGATACTTTTATGTGCAGGACAGAAAGTTTCACCAACTTTGAGCACAACGTCGGTGAATTTGTGGTCGTGGTACATGGACAAAATGTCGTCTTTTAGAGTGTTATTGGTGGTTGTATGTGGTATCTGGGTCTCATCTTTCAGGGGAAATGGACGCCTGGAGGTTTGGCTGTCGTCCATGTTGAGCAGTTGATCTCCCACCGAGACTGTAAATATGCATCGAAGGGTTAGAATATCGTTGGGCAGAAATGTATCATTCTTGGACAGGAGATATTTCTTGGTGGTGTTGAGAGAAAACTGCCAGATGTCATTTGAGCTCCTCACAAAATTGAAATAAGATTCAGCAGAGATTCCGTTGACTCCAGTGTCACGGAGTATATCAATTCTGCATTTGCAAAAGCGGACGCAGAGCAGTACATTAGGTTTGATTTTCAGCATAAGTTTCTGTTTGATGTGCTCTTTACCGGCCAAAAGCTCAAAGTTGAACTTCATTTTGGATCCAAATGTCACCGTTGTGTTTGGGTTTTCATGAAGTAGTTCGCTAAAGTTTTCGATGCACCACGTAAAAGACATTTTATTGACTCCTATCTGTGTTGTAGCATGGTACTCTCCAGTTGTGATGGCTTGGTGCGTCCGTATCCTACAGCATACTGTCAAAGTGTCGTCTGGCAGGAAAGTCCCTTTTTTAGTGTCGCATATTTCATCTCTTGACGCGAACACAGAAGTTCCTGAAGAAGAACACAGAAGAAACGTGCATGACTCCTCCTCCCATTCGCAAAGACTTGCGCCGTTCGAAGCAAGGAAAGAAAGTTCTAAATCGCATTCGAAAAGAGAATCACTCAATTTCTGAAGGTACAAAGCTATGTGGTGGGTGTCTTCTTCGCCTCTAGGGTACAGGCGAATTTTCCAGTCCGGTTCATTCGATGCACAAATAGAGAACGGTGGACTCTCAAGGGCATCCCCCTGTTGCTCAATACAGTAACTGAAATTCTGAATTTTCCAAATGTAGGTTAAGCATCGTTTTTCCTCAGTTTCTTCACTCGTCCATGAATCAAACATTACAGAAGAATCAGACATATCCTCTATTGAGCTACTCATGTTTATAAGTACCTTACTAGGGAAAAGCTGTGCACAAAGGAGTAGAAACTGCATGCACGTAGATACGGCAGGAACAATATTGAGATTGGGTCTTATCTTAGGAAATATAAACTTTCTGATCTGATAAATATTATCTTGTCTTCAATAGTTTAAAAAAAAACTAGATTTTATTTTTTTTATCATTATTGTGTTGCCGATTTAATCTAAAACGCCCTACATCATTGACGAACTGATAACATTATTTGGTGATTATTTTGTAATCTGATTAAATTGTATTTTAGCTTCCACACCACGTTTATAACGTAAAAAGTGGAAGGTATTATAATCGTTCAGTCCGTCCGTCTGTCACCCACTTTCACAGAAAGAACCACAAGTCCCACAAACAAGTGGGATACGTCATTTTGAAGCAAAAAATCAGATTAGGCTACATTCCAAATTTCATTAAAAAATTTAAATTAGAAGTTTATTTAAAATTTAAATAACTACAAAATTTTATTTACATTGAAATAACATGCAAATTCCATTTTTATTCATATTTTCACTGTTGTCATCCACAAGTCCCACAGACAAGTGGGATACGTCATTTTGAAGCAAAACATCAGATTAGGCTACATTCCAAATTTCATTAAAAAATTTAAACTAGAAGTTTATTTAAAATTTAAATAACTAAAAAGTTAATCTACATTGAAATAACATGCAAATTCCATTTTTATTCAATATTTTCACTGTTGCCATTTCGTTAAACATACGAGAAACTTTTTAAAATAAAAAATTTTGAAAGTATATTTATTTATGCGATATAATTCAGTTTGGATTGTTGTAATATCACATAAGAGTTTTGTTGATGGTTTATTATATATGTATGAAGAAAGATGTATAGAGAATTCTAACTTGGCATAAAAAAATATGCGAAGTTTCGCTTTTATTTTTAAAGCATCAATTACACTAATTATATATTTTTCGAACTGTAAATTAATTTAACAAACGATAAATAACTGAATTTTCGAAAGAAATGTAAATGGTAAATTGTGGCGACACAAAGATATTTATTAAAATATATTACATTATTATTCTTCGAACTTCAAACAAATTAAAGCAAACGATAAAGTCTAATTCTTAAATCTGAGAAAGAAGATTAATGAAAATAATTAATTTTATCGTTTAAATGTTTAATTACAACTAGCTAAAGGCTCTGTTTGGCAAATTTCTTTCTGAGGTGTATCAATAGTTTGTTTCCTTTTGGAGCACAAATGTTGTGTGGAAGCGGTTTAAGTGACAGATTCTGTAACAAACCTACTTGTTTGGATGTTAGGATACTTCCGCCGGCAACAATTATTTGAGTTATTTTGTAATTTATTTATTTTTGTTTCCAATATCTGAAGCAAAACTTTTACTTACGTAAAAATTACTTAAAGAAAAAGATTTGAAAGCAGTATAACTTTTATACTTAATGAAAGAAAATTCAAAATATAAAAACAGCTAAAAAGTAAATTAAAACACTCATGGGTTCCTTTCTAATCCTAAATTCAACTATAAAAAAATTTCGAAAAGGTCGAACGTTTCAACATTATCATTATGAAAACTTTTATTTTTCAGATTTACGATTAAAACTAATCTGGATACTATCAAAAGTAAAATGCCTATAACAATCTTAAATAGAACGTTTATAAATGCTTTTAGATATATGTCTATATTATTACACAGAAATAATTAAAAGTAACTTTTAATAATAATATATTACTACGTCAGTTTTAATTGACGTCATAATTTTAGGAGCCTTACAAACTAAATTAACAATTATCAATATTTTTTAATGTTTTACTTACTATAATATTATTCACATCATTTGATACCAATAAAACATAAGTATCATATTTTATTGGTTTTCCATTATTAATGATGCCATTTGTTGTATCATTAATTGAATTTCAAAATGTTAAGAAAACCAAGCTCTTAAGGAATAATGATATTGATCGAGGGAAATTTTATCCTACCGAATGTATAGCTTTAACAGTTCAAAGTTTAATGCTTATTACTTTCAATTACCTAATATCAAATAATGAAAGCATTGTGGTTGAGTCGCAAATCCGAAATGGAGATTTTGCGTTCACCACACGTTTTGGAGGACGCTGATTCCGAAAAAAAGGTTTATAAACATTGACTTGAAAATTCTTTATTTCCTTCAGTCTGTCTGTTTGAAACTACTTTACAGCTCGAACTAAATGAGCTATGGATTTCAAATTTGGTACACGGGTTCCTGGTACATGTCGGACGTCATAAGATTTTGTGAAAAATGCGCAAAGGGAAGCTACTATATAACATCTTAGGTTTTAAAGTCATTGCTGAAAAATGAAAACCTTCTTTTACACGAATCTTTAACCGGATTCTAGCGTATTAAATATCTAAGTACCGACTTTTTTGGGGAATCGCTTTGGTTCTTGTACCGGCAATAAACATTTTTACTAGATTTTAATAAGAAGGGTTTGCACATTTAATTAAAATGCGACAAAAACGTGCGGGAGGGACGCAAAGCTGCACGACCGCGTGGCCCGGTTCACGCGTTGCTAAGGCAACAACAGTCCCGGGGTCCCCCAGCCCTATTGAGTTGTATGAAATATGAAGTGGAATGTTTACCACATTTGGGCAGTTTCGTTTTGCGCTAATTGTGAAATAGAAACAGGCCATTATAACATATAGCTGTTCTGGCAATTTGAATAGGGCCCTATGGGAAAGCCCTCAAACTCCCGAAGGGCCTGGATAAAATCAACCCCTCATATCAGAATGGGAGGAGATTATAATATCCTGATGGAGTGGACCACAGTGGAGGTATCAATTGGTATAAAATAAAAGTTTACATAAAAAAAACCTACTAATTAGGGTTATTAAGGGTGCACCCGTGCAACGCCGGGTTTATAAAGCTAGTTAAGTATAAATGCTAGTACGAAACATGATTACTAGCTTTTTCATCAAAGAAAAGTCTAAGCAACATCTTCTTTAGAGAAGTCCTCTGCACTCAAACAAGGAAATGTTTGAAGTAGTCTTAACTCTCTTATCCCAAAAACGAAAAGCAATGTCAAATAATAATTCTCTAACTTTTTTTAGGTAAGTGATTGGTCATAGTAGACTACTCTCACTACGTCGCACGTGAAACAGTAACCCGTGCATAGGCCTTGTTTTACAGGAGCTGTTGTTCCAAGCTAGTGAGGCGGGATGGGTTAAGGCATCATACCACTGAGCATACTTATTCTCAGTTTCTGTCCTGATCTTAGGCCATTCCACCGTGGTAGATCAATACCTACCAATACGCCGCGTATGTGGGATTGGTGCACTATAAATCAGTCGTGGCCCAATAACCTACCCCAGGTACGATGGCGCAATAATGTGCTTTTAGTACTAACTTAAAGTGTTGGCTTCGTCACTTGATCGCAGTTCAAAATTGCTAGACCAGTCGCCAATAGACCGCGTGTAGCTTTAATAATAAGTTATGCTAACCAATATAGAAAATATCCTAGTTCAAGTGTTCTTTACAAAATAACAGGCAGTCAGAGACTATATATACGACAGAAGCCATTAACGTTCTTCGCCAAAAGTTCACTCTATAAAATGTAAGACAAAGAGTAACTGCCAGTTTTGGTAGACACCTGAGTTCCTCTTTATCATTGTTCACCTAACTATAGATATAATAAGCAAGGGTCAAGATTGTTTTGTAGGTAGTTTACTGGAGGAAAGAAATGTCTTGGTTCTGTGTTTTTATATCTGTAGGAAACGTAATGTCTTAGTGAGTTTTATGTGCTGCTGTCACGAAACAAAATATTTTCTATGCAGTTTTTTCATAGAAATTTATATAAAGCCCTATTTTTTAAATAATGATAATGCTTCATTCTCGGAATTTCAAAAACTCTGTTAAAAAAAGACGTATTAAACGTTAGAATTCTTTTTAGAAGTTTTATGTTATACTCACAAAGTAATTGTACTCCATTACAAAATTCCATTACAAATTGCTTTGTCAGAATTATTGAATCAGTATGCTTCAAAAGAAAAGAGAACTATCTTTATATGCAGTTTGATTATATAAGAAATTTCTTAACTGAATAAATACTATATCAGATATTTCAAAGTTCAATCAAGCAAAACTGTTACGCTACTTTAGTGTTCCCAAAACCATGGTCTTAATGGTAACTATTTAAAAGTACCGTTTTGTGTTGGATCCATTTCTTCTTTGCGCAGTATCTCATCAAGGCTGAGTTCCATTCTTGCGAGATCTTCAAACCTCATAACATCTTCTCCATAACTCTTGGTGTCATCTCTTGTATACAATACTATCTCGTCATCAAGACTGTCTTCACCATCGCCATTGAAGTCCTCGCTGGACTGTACCTCTTCGTCTACAACCAACTTTTCCTTCAAAATAGGAAAGAACTTCAAGATGTCTGCCAGCAATTCCCCTTCATCGGTTCGGGAATCCATTGAAGACACTTTCTGGCCAAAATACACGTGGTTCCAAAGTTCTTTTTCTTTATCTTTTGGGGGCTTCGTTTTCGGACTATTTATGACATCGAAAATGCTGGTTTTGACGTCGTTCTTCGTTTTGGTTCTGTGTTCCAAAAATGAATCCTTGGTATCGACTTGATATAAATCTGTTGAGTTTGACATAAGCTTTAGATTTGGTTCAGTCTTCTTGTCATTTGTGATCCAATCTCTGTTGAAAAAAAATGAGTCCTTGGGGTCAACTACAAAACTCAACTTGCGGAGGGGAATCTCATTGAATTGTTTTGAAGTGTCTGCGAAATCCAATTCATTTAAAATGTCTAAGTTAGGATGAAATTCTCGAGACTCTTCAAAAGTTTCGGAATTTTTGACCGGATCTGTGTCAAACGAACCTGTCTTTTCAAAGGAAGATTTTTTCGAATTTTTACTCTTGGCTTCCTTGCTAGTCAGTTTTGGAACACGTGGTTTTGGATAGAGACGTTCAAATACATTTTTTTCTTTAGACTTGCCTTTCCTGATTTTCCCTTGATTGGACCCAATCTGTTTTTGAGGAAGCTGTCCATATAGACTAGTGACGTTTTTTTCTTTAGACTTGGCATTTCTGACATTTTGTTGATTGTTCTGATAAGGTGCTTTGATTCCGACTTTGTTTGCTGAAGGTCTTGACAACCCTATGTCTTTCTTTATGGTTTGGTCTGGATTATTGAAACATGTTTCGACTTGTGATTTTGATACCTCTTTCTTTGAATTTTCTACAAGCAAAAGGTTTAAACATAAATCAAACATTTATACATAGTCTGCGGAATTATATCTAAAAACTTTCTATATATATAATACTCTTATACGGCGCCCAAATTTCCTTATATTTCTATCTCTGGAATGGCAACAATCGAAATAAACAAAAATACTACTAATTTCAAAATGGCTGACTGAAAACAACAAAGTGATTCCTAGGTTGATTTTGATTTACTCTAAGCGTTATATAAGATTCGTTATTAGTTTAAAAAAAATTAGGATATAATCAGTAAGTTTAAATTTAAACATGCATAATATTAGGGACGTTTAATGTTTTAAAATTTATATTATAATTTCGATTGACTGAACTACCAAACACTATTGTTAATAAAAAAAGGAAAAATTCAAATTGTTTTTAAATATAGTTTCTAAGCGTTGACGACTACCACGGTGTCCAATTTATTTGCAAATGGATCTTAGTCAAGCAGCGAAATATTTTTTCAATAATAACCATTAATTTATAAGCATTAATTTGTAATTATTTTGTTTTAAAAGGATACTAAAGGCGGTTAACCTAAAGGACCATGTCCGGATTTGGCGCCAGTCGAAAAATGACGCCAAGTCAAAATGACAACAAACCGAGCGTTTGTCAAGTCTGTGAAATGACAACAAATAATTACTTAAAATGCTGCTCAAAACTGAAAATGTCTGCTGAGAAAGATTTCCTTATTAAAAATTATCGTGGCATTTGCGATCGTAGAGATATTTTAAAACAAGAAAATAAGAACTTAACAGTTTGCTGCAAGTTCAAAACAATGTGCACAATAAATAATTTAAGAAATCAGTTCTTTTATTAATTAATAATATTTTAAATATATTAATACGATTTAAGAATTACTAACGATGAAAGAAATGGACAGGATCAACTTATAAACAAAGTATCAAAATAAATTCTCCAATGCAATAAACAGAAAAAACTTAACTATTTTATAATTATTCACTTAAAATACGATCTGTAGCTATTTTTGTAGCCAATGGCTGCCAAAATACCAATTTGGCGAAAAAAATTGCCGTACATATGTTCCTTAAGGTTAACCCTTAAGGCTAAACTAAAATATGTCAATGAACAGTGAACGAGCGAAGCGAGCCTGGATCGCGAAGCGATCCAAAGGGTATTGCGCAAGCAGTTTCCGGGGGTTGGCGAGCGATAGCGAGAAGGGGGCGTGCCCCCTAGTTAAATAAAACTTCGTTCAAAAATAAATTGTCATTCCTACTTTGTGGAGTTTTCGCCATAGAAAAAGTCGCCATAGATTACTAAAAAGTCTGATTTGGCAACTATCTTTCAAACTAAAACTTCAGTTAAGATTTTAATATTTGAATTTTTGGAACATCTATGATATAATGGCCGGTCACAATTTTTCAATTTACGTTAAGTTGCCAAACAATGAAAATACCTAAATGAGGTAAGCATTCCACTTCATACAACTTGATTGGTATAGCAACCGTACGTTAAAATTTTAATCTCGCCAGAAGTCGCCAATGTATATACCGGTTATTATATCATAATCGTATCGAATTTGTCCTGCTTTTGATAAGAATTCCACACATAACATAAAAAAAAACCCTTAAGTTTACGAATTTAGGTTAACCTAAAGAATCGTGGCCGGATTTGGAGACTTTTCAAAAATCTTTTTAAATAACTTTTTACATATTATGCACAAAACGTTAAAATACCGAAGAATTAATGTTTAAAAAAATTATTTAAAATCGTTAAGCATATAATTAATAAAAGATTGGTGTAAAGAAAACTTCAGAATAAATTCAATGCATTTAAGATTTAAATGGATTAACATTTAGAAATTGTCAATGCAATTGCTAATTTCGCCAAAGGTTACCATAATACCAACTTGTCGTGTTACCAGATTTGGCGTAAAATTGCCTGTCATGATTCTTTGTCAGTCATTTAGCATTAAAATCAGTAAATCTAAACCATCTATTCCATAACATTCGTTTCTAGCTAACTCCTTCAATAAAATAAAAAATATGTCAAGTCGTACTTTAAAAAATATTTTATAAAACTTTTAGCACACAATTAAAAACGATTTTACCTTCTGAAGCAAATTTTCTATCTGCATCACCCATCTTGTACAGTATTTAATTTTGATTTATGTATTTCTGAAATTTTTTAAACTTTTAAATAAGTAAATATGTTGGAAAATGTTTTGAATATTTTCTCTGGAAAATTGATTCGTGCTCTTCGCACGTGCCAAATAAAAATCAATAATTTAATTAGCCACGTACTTTTAACGTATTTTGTTTACCATTAGCAGAATATTTATTTCTTCAACCGGTAGTCTAAAATGTTATCTTTTATCAAGTCTTTGCAGGTTATATTTTGGTCTTTTTTGTCTAACTTATCGTAGAGGTACGGAAAGTTGTTTCCCAGGATTAGAAAAAAGATTAATAGGGAAGGAATAGTCGTATTTTAACCAATCGCAAGTACTTTTTCTTACCTTAACTCGTTATTACGGTTTGAATAACAGTACTGGTTGCTTAGAAACATGAAAAACATCTATATTTACCTCACATACGCATCCACTGTACATATGCGTACATGCCAAACTAATCTGTGTTTTTGTTTGAAATGCCAAAGAAACACATTGGGCAGAAGCACGAGGCTCTTTTGAAATAGTGAGACGCCGTATATACATTTGTAACTTTTGCAAGAAATATAAGATGATATAAAGAACATAAGACGCCAATGGGTACAGGGAACTTTCTAAAATGCTTGCAGTTCAATATTCCAACAACTCATGCGTTTAAAATTTAATTTACTTTCAATTTAGGGTGTTTCTACGTTACCCTCACTTTTTGAAGAATTGAAAAAAGTAAACGTACCAATTTTTTTTTACTTTTAAGTACGTAGGATTTTTACTTTTGACTTACAGACCCTATTTGTAACGTTATAAGAACTGTTGGGTCCATTAAGAGCAAAATTCAGTGCAAAAAATATTACTGTTCTTCAGAGCAGCAGGAGTATATCTCTCAAAAAAGGACGATTTTTAGGGTTTTACTTTCGGCCGTAAAAATTAACACAAAATAAAGCTTCAAAATCATGTGTGCTAAAAGTTAAAACTAAAAATGTAGATTATAGTTGAAACATTCAAATTGGATAGAAAAATCTTGATATTGTCTCCAGTTTTTATACTCCCTTAAGTTGAGACATGAGATACATGCCTCTTCAACTCTACTACAAAATTCGTTGTTTTAAAGAATGTTTCTGAATAGGTTTAAATGTAGTAAATAAACAAAAATATCTTGTCTAGACGGGAATTATATTGTGTAGTTTAACAGGTAGTTTGGCTTTTCTCTTTTCAGCCTGACTTTTACACATATTTTTTCTTTAATTTAGTATTATTAATTACATTGAACAACAAAGAGACTAGATTTTA
This sequence comes from Oedothorax gibbosus, assembly GCA_019343175.1. Lineage (NCBI taxonomy): Eukaryota > Metazoa > Arthropoda > Arachnida > Araneae > Linyphiidae > Oedothorax > Oedothorax gibbosus. Next base: position 25,286,022 of record CM033276.1, on the reverse strand, counting down.
TCCTATAAAAAAACATCTTTAACCCACCTGTAAAAAACATTTAATTTTGTAATTTATTTATTCATAATCACCACAAATCAACTAAAGTAGTTACTATAAAACTGAAGAAATAAAAAAAAACGTAAGTAAACTAGGAGAAGAGTTTTCTTTTTAGTATGAAAAATTATTCATTAAATGGCGCATTATGCTTTTTTTAAAAAATACATAATCTCATAATCTTAACTGGATAATTTCTAAGTTGTGGTTAGTATTTATTAGCGTAAAATTTGGTAAATGTTTTTTCTCACTTTTCTTACTATGACTGCCACGACTTTCATTGACTTTCGAAGTAGGTCCAGAAATTTCCATCAGCCAATTGTTCAACTCTTTCCAGTCATGCTTCAGACTCTTAAAAACATGTTTTTTGTTTAATTTATTAAACTAATCGTAAATTAGAACAACGTGAAAAAAATATATCACTAAATGCAATTTTTAAAAATAATATAACGAAGAGCTTGTTTCCAAAAGGCGTTAAGTCAAAGATTTGATTTTTAAAATTGATATTCTGATGTGAAATACTGCAGTACATGTCTAACAATTATTTTGAGAAGTAGATCTTCCAGAGTTAGGCTGGGTAAAAATACATTTTATTTTAAAAAACACATTACAAAAAATACATTAAAATGGATAAACGCAAATTTGGGAACAAGTTCTTCAAATCAAGTTCTCTTGGTTTCCACTAGTTCTAGCAACCAACATTAAGTTATTTGAATTTAAAGATTTTTCTTAATTAATAAACTAAACGGAAAATAATACTATAACCGGATATTGCTGAGTTCAAATATTTCTTTTAAACCAACAGATAAGAGAACACACATTCAAAATTTGATAGCTGACTCTAAATTTATAAATTATAAAGAACACAAGGAGAGAGTAGCAACCAAGAACAACCCAGGGGAACTGTCTTTCATAACATATTAGTCCCGTGTACGACTCTTGAGAAAAAAAAGTAAGTGGTTAAACAACAAAAATAATCCAAATACGAATTTAATTTTTAAAAAAAGTTTTAAAAAAATAACTCTCTCCATATGCACTGTAAAGAAGCTTCCTCCTATTGACGTTACTCCGTAAACACAGGGACGGAACTTTTCCAACCTCCACCGTATTTACAGAGTAGCATTAAATACGACGCCCGTCGCCAATAGCCCTCGTGTAGCTCTAGTGCGACGATAATTCAATCTACAACTACAACAACAGAGTAGCATTACACCCCAGTTTTTCAGTGCGAGAAAGGAAAAATATCATAACCCTGACACTTCAAATTGATATTCACATGTGCTTTTTAACCGAAAAGGAATTTTGACTTTTTGACATCTTTGATGGAGCATCAGATGAGTGATCGAAAGATCTTCACTTCACTTGCAGAAAATCAATAAGTCATATATCAAAGAACGTGTATTAAATATCAGTATCTGGGTGATAAAAAGACCAATGTCTGTATGCTATTACATAGAATATCAGCCTTTTTTCTATTTAAGTACCGATGAACAGAAATAACATATTTTTCTTTTGCCACTTGTTACTTTTAATCATGAATGGTTAATGCATGTTCGTGAATTGTTAAATGTTCCACTCTTTACGGCTATTGTCTTTATACTTTTATACAAATATATTTATTATCACTTACTATTTTTTCCTAATAACTAAGATATAAGGTCTGGCAAGTTCACCGACGACTTCGTAAGGATGAATTTATCACCATCAAAATTCTCCAATGAAGAACCCTGACTCTATATCGTATAGTTATACTTTGAAGGATGTGGGTTGTTGAAACTAAACCCTTCAAAATAAGCTATAGTAAATAAATGTGACATAAACAGGGAAAGAAGTTTGGTGTTTAATCCGTAGTAATTATTTACTTCTTCTTCTTAAAAACTAAACATATATTTGAAAAAAATATTCGTTTCTTATTCTGATAATTTCATATTCACCATGCATATATTGCAGTTATAAAAACAAAATTCTGCACTTGAAATAAATTATAATGACATCATTTAAATACTAATTTGTGTTGTAATTTAGATTTTAAAAAATTAAGTTATGTTTGAGCAGCTGAAGATATAAAATGTAGCATCGGCCAATATGTTCTTTAAGTAACCTATTAAAAACCCTTTAAAAACCTTAAGTACCCTTACCCCGTTAACCCTTAACTACCCTTTTAAAAACCTTATAAAAAACCTTATTTATCCAGTCTAAAATATGATAACAATAATTTTTTTATAAACTTATAAAATAAATGTTCTTAAAAAATATATAATTAAAATAGCAGAATACAACATTTAGAGGTGCATTAGTTGCTAAGGCAGTTCTGGGGAGTGTTATTCGATGCGTAAAGTACTCAAAAGACCACTTTCCTAGAATTCAGCATTGTTAGATTTATTTTAAGATGAAAGATATTTTGAAACTAAATAGTTTCTTTGAAAAAAGGCTTTTCCTCTGAAAACTGTCACAGTCAAATAAACACTATTTAAAATGAATTGAGTGAATATAATTAAGTTTACATACTTTTTCTGAAATATGAAATATTTTGCGTTTTTCTTGATTTTTGAAAGAAAAAATATATTTTAATTTATTTATCGGGAGTCTTGAAAAATCGACAAAGAAAAGGCATAAAAATTGTTTCATATGCAAGAACTTTCTCAATTTTTCAAACTTAAAATTAATCTTTAAAGGTTTGAGTTCCGTTTGCTTTATGACAAAAGTTTTTTTTGTTGCCTTTGTTATGTTTCAATTTAGTACAGTCCTAATTCAGTTTAGGCTTAATTTAAAATAATACTTGTTTGGCCTTTTGTTCATTTTAACAAGTTCGTGATTATTTTTAATTAAGTTTAATCTTCAGAACCTTACCTCCAATCTTTTTTCCTCTGCTTTCTTCAGTAGTGTCCAAGATTTAAAATCTTGCGGCTTTTCTGTATCCACCTTTTTAATTTTCCCCGAGGTATGTTGCTTCACAGCATTTGGGTGCAGTCCTTCTATTGTACTGTTAGCTGTAACTTTCATGTTTAACCTTTAAAATAACACATATTAACAGCCACATTGTAAAATTTTGGTATAATGTTACTCAATAACAAGTAGGTTTGTAACAGAATCTGCCACTCAGCCCGCTTCCACACAAAATTTGTGTTCAACAGAAAAAAAAGTCGCCAAACACAATATTAATTCTATTATAAACCTTTAAACGCTAAATTTTACTAGTTTCATTTATTTTATTTCGAAAATTCAATAATTATTTCTTTAATAATTATTATCGTTTGCAAAAATTAATTTATATTTCAAAGAATAAATATGTAATATTCTTCTCTTTTAAAGAGAACCAAAACATTTCATATAAAAAAACAAAGAATCTCTTAGTGAAATATATTTGACGTCATTTCAAACTGATTGATGTCGCAAAAATAAATTTCTTTTAATTTATTATTTCAAAGAAGTTTCTCGAGTGATTGTTGTGAATGGCAATGGTGATTAAATTCCAATAAAAATGGCTTCTTATGCTTTTTAAATGAGCATTAAATTTTGCATTTTCTTAAATCATTAAAGCACTTCAAATTCGAATTTTTTTCTGAGATTTTCAATGTCTTCTAATGTCGCCGCGCTGAATTTTTTGATGTATCACACTTGTCTGTAGCATTTGTAGTTTGGGCTATGAAAGTGGGTGACAGACAGACGGACGGACTAAACGATTATAATACCTTCCACTTTTTACATTATAAACGTAGTGTGGAAACTAAAAGTGGTGGAAACAAGCTGTATAGAAATAGTAACCTACTTCTTTTGTATGAGAACAAGAATAGATGTTTATTATTGGGTTTTAGCATCGAAACCAAGGTTAACAAATTTCAATTAATTAAAATTACAGTTAGCATAGAGCATTGAGTTAAAATTTCAAAATGTAATAAACATTACCTATGTAGCAATATTATTACTCGTTTTACTTGACGTTGATTCAGACTATCTTCATGTAATAAAGACATAACTTCATCAAGCATTTCTTTCTGAAAAATAATCATGAATTATTTTTTAAAAAAAGGTCTTTATATGTCAAACATAGTTATTTCTTAACATACTTTACAGAAATGCTTAACATCTTCAATTTGCAAATGCATTTGTTTCTCTTATAAATGAGTCCATTATTTCGGATGAACAATATATTATTGTTCTATTTTTTATAAAAAAAACTCTGATACACTCTTACTTTGCTAATAAGTTATTTTAAAAAAATGTGTTACTTTTATATATATGCTCTTCTCTAATTTAATTTTTTTAATTTAATCAAAATAATAACAAAAAAATTACAACACATCTTTAGCTACCACTTTGAGCAAGGTGAACTCAATAATTTACATAGATAGAAAAGCTTTCATCATAGAAAATTGAATGCGCATATCCCATCAAATTAACGATAAAAGATCCCCTATTGCTCTTTCACAAAAATTAATAATCTATCAATTCTATTCAAATATTTTTCTTTCAAAAACGTATTCACTTACTCTCTTATAAAGAGCAGCAGTCTGTAGCTCCGCTTCTTGTATCAAAAATTTATTAAATTGAATTATCTGTGCTTCACTGGCCTTGATGAAGCTGTCGCTTGTCATCATGTTCTGCTTCAATAGCTTTTTAAACAGTGATGCGCTCTTCCGGTCATGAGAAGACATGAGAGGTTTTTTGTTAAGTTTTCCTAAATGAAAAATAATTAGGTTGAATAAGAGGTGTCTGTTCCAATGATTGAGAGAACTTGTATTTTCATTACGATACTTTTTACACGTACGACGTGTGACACTGTTAAAAGTTTAGCACTTTGATTCACCAAACATATGCGGTTCTTAGTAGCTGTAACAGCTGTAAGGTGAAATGTTTTACCGAATTTTTGGTAATTAGTTGAACAATTTACCAGGTTTTGGCTTCTAAAATTTGAAAAAGGGTTTATTCGAATATCAAAAGTATGATGATACATTTCACTTCACAACCTTTGCTGCAACTAGGAACCATTATTGTGTTGAATCCAAGCACAAGATTTTTAACAGTGTATATATTTTCAAACACTAATAAAAACTAATTAGTAATTGTTGAATTGTATTTTAGTAGTAGGTTTACACATGTTTATGGTAAAGAAAATCAGTGATTTTTAAAGTTTATACATTTGTAATTATTAGTCAGATTTACTGAGTAACTTTGTCTTAAGGGGAGTAGGATGGTTCCATCTCGCCCATGTTAATTTTACTAACTTAAGGAACATTTTTCCCAGGAACTATATTTGATATCATTATGAATTTTTTTTATAGTTTGTTCCTTACATATAGCTCTTTGATTTAAACTGAGGATATTTCCCAGTATAAAAAAATACTTTTACAGTGATTTTTTTAAAATATGTATTAAAAGAAAACCAAAAAATCTGATTTAAAGTTATATAATTTTTTTTTGAGCAGCGATATTTAAAATTCCTCAATTTAAATCAAAGAACTATTAATAGGGAAGAAATAATAAAACAAAACCTGTTGATATATTTTATAGTTCCTGAGAAAAATGTTCCTAACTGTTGAAAAACCTTATATTTCAGGAAACGCAAAAGAAAATTAAGGTATATGTAAGAACTGATGCACAGAGTTTCTGAAAAATGCTTTTAAAAATAAAACCACCAAACACAAATCGATTGGTCTTGGATCTTGGTCTTAAATTAAAGCTATAGATATGCAAATTAAAGGAAAAACAGAAAATCGACATTTTTGACCCAAACACCCATCGACATCATTAGACATTTTTGGCCCAAGTCATACGTACCCGTTTTAATATAGCCAATGTTGTCATCCAATGAGAATACGAAATTATGTGAGGTTTTTTTTTAATTTTTATTTGTAGTAAATGATTTTGAAAGAAGCCTCAATCGCCTAATGATTAAATGATTTTGTAAGAAGCCAAATGGGTTTTTAAAAAAATTAAATTTATTTGTGTTGTTTGAAACAAAAAAACTCTTCATTCCTTAAGAAAATTTCTTCTGTACTATGTATTCTTAATCATAGTACAGATAAAAAAAACACAATGTCGTACAATTATCACAAAGTAACTGCGAATTATCAAAAATGTTTAGATGTGGCTTTAAGTAGTACTCGAACACCGCATAACGTTTTCTTAAAACGCGCCGAAAAATTATTTTGCTTGATCACTATGTCAATCCAAACTTTTAAATAAGTGAACCATTAAATTCTTGAAACCAAATTTTATTTTTAAAAAGTTTTTTTTACATATAAATAATTCAACCATCATAAAAACAACTTTTAATCTGAATATGAAGAGAATGTTTTTTTAGTAAGAAGCGTCCTAAAAGACAAGATTCTATTTCACATATTTTAAGCTATTGCTATAGATGCAAATAAAGTAAGATAGTAGGGTAACGAGTACAGTGATTGGCACCCTCACAGTGATTGGCCCCCTCATTCATTATTGAAAATAATAAGCTGTTAAAGCCCAAAATGTTGTTGCCAACATGACAAACGTTAATGGCGGGAATTTTAAAAACCTTTGTCACACCTATTTTGGGCTTTAACATCTTATTATTTTCAATAATGAATTAGGGGGCCAATCACTGTAAGGGTGCCAATCATTGTACTTGTTACCCTGGTAACTATTTGAATAAATTTCCATGGCTATGAATTTATATTTAAATAATTTTGAAAATGTATCAGGCAGTTTTGGTAATAACATTTCTAAACTTCTACGCCTTTAAGACCTTCTAAAACTTATTGAATCTATTTTCTTAAGTGGTGTCGCAAATGTATATACATGCAATCATAAAATATGCATTAAAAATTCTATAAATATTTTGAAGGAAATTAACAATTGAATTTCTCGTATTTATGTATGTTTCAAATAAAAAAAATCAATTATCTGAGAGTACTTTACTTATTTCCTAAGCTATTTTTTATTTATTACATTGGTATTTTATTTAAGTAGTTGCATGAATGTTTTTTAACCTTTTTTTAAGAAAAACTAATTTATAGTTAAAAGTTTATTTCATTAAATGCTCCATTTATACATATTTTCAACTAATTTGCATAGTACTGGATAATTTGAATACATAATTAGATAGTATTTTACCTATTTAAATTGTTGTAAAGATTTTTTTTATTTTTAAAACAATCAAACAAACTTTTAGTGGTAAATAAGTTTTGAATTTAAATTTCTTTTATCGTCTAAATTTCCGAGCAGAAATCTTCTTCTGAATAAGTACCGAAAATTAAAACTTTTCAAATTCATTTATTTGTCTAGAACGTCAAATTTACGCTTGAAAAATCAAAAATTTATAACAAGAGGCACCCCACTGACTTCATATAAAAACCTTATTTCATAAAAAAAAATACCACGCTTGAAGAAAGCGCTTAATGCTCAGGTGCTCTTAATTTTTTTAGGTGTAAGGATGAATAAAAAAAACTTTTGTCTTCTCTTTTCTTTGAGAAAAAATTTGGGGTTTGGGTCTTTTTCGCCAAGCTTCTGATTTATCGCCAGATGTATTTTAATTTTTACCATTGATTACCCAGAAAATCCACGATGTAATCCTAATACGTAACCTAAACAGCTTGCGTTATATTTAATCAAAGAGTTATTTATAATAAATAAATTTAAAATCACTTTAGGATTTTAATCTTGGCAAGATTATCTATGCGTTGGTGATGAATTTGAAGATTGGCAATGAAACCCCGATAACCCAAATCCGCCGCAAATATTCTAAGATAATGAAGAGTCTGCATAGGTCGCCGCCATTTTTCCATGTTATTTCCTTGGCATGTGGAAAAAATAAGATAAATATAAATAAGAATAAAAGCTGCCGTTCTTTTTCCTCTTTCTTGGAAGAATTTGTTAATTTATCAATCTTGGCAGGAAAGCGACTTTTATGCATCGATTTTAGAATAGAAGGTGTTTCATCGTTATTTAAGCCAGGTTTAAAGTTTGTTGTAAATTCGATTTAACTTGGACATCTAACTTATATGATATATTTGATTTTTAATAATGTAAATAGATGGAATTTTAGAAGTTGTCTTTTTCAAGTATATCCACAAGTGCAATACTCCATACAGGACACATATTAATCAAAAAAATATTTCCTTTATATTTTAAGGATGATTTTAAACAAATTAAAAGCTTCTACAGAATATTTTTAAGTAAGCAATATATTTTCTATGAAAAAAAGTGGTACAGCGACATAATTGCTGGTCTGTTCATTGGAGACTTTTGGTAACCTTGACAAAAAATTTACGTATATCGTTACGTTATTCTACGTTACGTTACTCTTTATTAAGTTGTAGAATCTTTTTTAATGTATTTGTAAAATCTCCCTATTTTTTCATCGATAATTTTTGACTTTATCAATTTTATTAAAATAACTTCAGTAACTTAAAAAAAATTAAGCATATTCAATAAATCTGTATTTTTTAAGATTAAGTAAAATTAAAAATATACAACTTTACTATCTTGGTTAAATTATCTATGAGTTGGCGTTGAACCAAAATATTGGCAAAAAATTCTCTGTTAATTTGCACATTTGTATTCCTTAAAGCTTTGATAGTTTTTAAACCAAACTTATTTTTAATTTTTAAAAATACATTGAGAACTTCAGTTCTAAGACATCTTAATTAAAATTCTCAATGAATTGCAATATTCTTAGTTATTTTTAAAATTAATAGATGGCTAAAAGCTTTTAACGAATGTTTTACAGTAATTTTACATCTTAATTACTATTAATTACTTACAATACCTAATAATACCAAAATAATATTTGTGAAAAAAAATAGTATATACTACCTAATTGGGGATAATACTTTTCTTAATTTCCCTGGTATGTATAAATGATTGATAATATTTAAAATGATTTCATGCAGAAGAAAATTAAATCGAAAAAATATACTGAGGTTAACTTTCTAGTGTGTAATTATACATGCTAGCTTCTTCTTTATGAATAATGAAATAATATCTTAGTAATTAATGAGGGTTGTTTCAATTTGTGAATGGCAACAGCTCCAGCTCTCTTGTTTTCATTTTTTGCTTGGAATTACTTTTGTTTTGATATTCGAAAATTTGCTTTCTAAGAATATTTTACCTATTAAATTGTTCAAATGTCAACTTCTTGCTGTGCTTCTGGTTGTTGAAATCATGTGTTAAAGGCAGCTTGCATGGAAAGAAAAGTTTCTTTTCATCTATGTCGGTCATTTTGAGAGTGAAACCGACACTACCAATGAAATCGCAGGACAAGAAAAAAGGGAAACAAGAGGTTACATCATCTGAAACATTTCCATTGTATAAAATGAACTACCGTTTAGCTCGGTCTTAAAAAATAAATATTTTTTAAACAAAGTTGTATATTGCAACTCAAACAATTTTGAATATTTTATAAGAAAACTTTGGAGGTAAAAAATTTAATTGTTGACATCAAAGGATTAAATATAAGCATTTCTGTAGAAAAATGTATCCTGTATGCAAGGGCCAGTTTTCCAAATCACTTAAGGGGGAAATGAGCCCGCTGACCACGGGTCTCCAAACCAAAGTGCCACAGTGTTAATCCAATTGGAAAAAAAATATTTTTAAGCCACATTTCTCCTGCTGTATTGGATATTTTTACAAACTGTTTAAATGTAAATAAGTTACAGGTCTCTACAATCCCACTTTTGGAAATTGCTTCGAATATTTTGTGTAAAATTAATTATTGAAAATTTAAAAAAAAATATTCCAACTAATTTCAGAACTTGGTATTTTCGGGACGTGTAAGTCAGCTACATTTATCACATGAAAAAACCGTTTATAAAAAATATTCAATACAGCCGGAGAAATGTGGCTTAGAAAATAGTTTTTTCTCCATTGGATTAACACTGAGGCACTTTGCTTTGGAGACCCGCAGTCCAGTGGACTCATTCCCCTTAAAATGTACCCATACATTGTTAAGAGTCCATTGGAAAACTAGCCCCGGTCTCTCCTACATTAACCCAAAAACTACAAAACATGTTCTGATATTTCTTATTATATTTTCGTTAAAAAAAACTTTATGAAAGTATCTCGAATACGTTTTCTGTATAAATTCCAGGGAGGTTTTTTTTGCAATCAAAATATAATTCTTATAGCGTCCCACGAGCATCGTAACAAGCTTAATAAACCAATTAAGAAAATTAATTGACCTATTCAACGGTTAATTAAATTTTTCTTTTAGTTTGCGTTTCTTGAGAGCTATTAAGAAACTTTGGAAAGTTGCATTTTTTTATGAAAACACTTAGGAAACGCAAAGTGCTTCTTATTAAATAATCTTAAATTGTTCGGAAAATATGGGGATGTTTTTTTTAACTTGACCTTTGTTTTATATTTTATAGAATAAAATAAATCGCACTTAGCTCATGTAAATTCTAAAAACCTACAGTTTTTCTTGTTTATAAGTTTTTTGTTGTTTAACTAATAATTAACCTATCGAAAAAATAATAATTTCCTTTGGGTATATAATATTTAAGACATGTGTTTTTCTTCGAATTAAAAAAATAAAAAAGGTAATATTTATTAGTTAAAGTTTGTTTAAACCATAGATATCATAGTTGTGGGATGGGATTGGAATATAAGCCAGTTCAGTTAGGAATGGCATACTGGCCACACGTCCCTGGCTTACCTGGGCATGGCGTGATTATCAGGTAATCTGCACCTGATTGGTTGGGCGCAGGTGACGCTTTCCCAGGGGATATCGGCAGACATTTTGTTGTCAGAAAGAGATTAGATTTGTAGAGGTGAGGAGGTTTTTTTTGAAGCGCTCTTCGGAGCTTTACGTGAATAATATGCTGATGTTATGTTTTAATAAAATAAATTAATGCTCTATTTTAAAACAAAGGTTTATTTCATTTAACAAGAAAGCCTCACCCTACAAAATTGGGGGATTCGCCCGGGATAAAAAATTTCCCCCCTAGAGACACTTGTACGATGACGAGAAATACCCCTAGACGCCAGTAATTCCTCCTGAGATGTCAGTAATTGACCGCATGACGCGCGGTGTCCGGCAGCTGTCACGGGCCTGATGTCCTTCGCCCGAGACCGACGTTGACGTGATCCCCTCTTCTTGAGCGTCCCTTCACCTGAGCTGGGCAGCGAGGACCGTTGCCATGGATCTTCAACGGTTACCATGGGCAATCGCCGGTTGCTAGGCGATCCTTCAACAGGAGCCGAACGGAAACCAAAAGTGCCACACTGATGTCGGACAAGGACACAATACAGCTAAGCCTTAACTTTTAGTATAATATTTGAACAATAATCAGACTTTATAGTATTCATAGATAATTTTTTCGAGTTATGATTTTGTCTGAAATTGTCTACAAATTAATTTCTGGAAAAAATTAAATTAAATTAACTGCCCAATTATAAATTTTTTGAAATAATGATATTTTAATGAATATCAGTATTCAAGTTGTTCTCATTTCCGCGTGTAGAAAAGTTAATCATTGTGTTTCGCGAATGCCATATTTCAGGTATAATCCCGTAGCAGAATAAAATATTGTTATACAACCTTGTGTTTTTTTTTCTTTTGATGGCATTCGTGATGAGTTTTTTTTTGGCTTGCTTGTATTTTGTTTGTTTTCAAAGAACGTTAAATACTTTTGTTTGTTTATTTTTTGAAAGAACAAGATAGGAAGTCGAATGCAAATTGAATTCGCACTGTTTTATTTGGAAAAAATCAGAATAACTTTGTAAGAATTTTTAACCGTAGGTGGTTAAAGAATTATTTGATACAAATTAAATGTATCCAGTTTTCAGTTAGTTTCTGTTGGTAGAACTAATTGTGTAAGAAAAATTCTTAACCGTAGGTGGTTAAAGAATTATTTGATACAAATTAAATGTATCCCGTTAGTTAGTTTCTGTTGGTAGATCTAACTAAGTGTGAGGAATATTTTTAACCGTAGGTGGTTACACAATATTAATTGATACAAATTAAATGTATCCTGTTAGTAAGAATATTAATTACTGATTTTTTAGATAACGGTAAAAGTTATTATTGTAAGGTATATTGCTTAGGTCTATATAGGAAAATATAGCTATTTTTTCGGGTATTGGTGCAACACCTGAGCTCAGACAGAAATTTGCTCGACAGGTGCAACACCTGAGCAATCCAGTCGCTAGTTGGTTAGCGAAGTATTTATGTTTATGTAAACATCTTTTTCTCGTTATTGTCATTTATATTGTAGAATATTTTATGAACTTAGTTATTTTGTTAGGACTTATAACAATGGTTATTATTCTGAATTTACTTATTAATATGGACTTTCTTCATTAATCGATGTCATTGAATTAACTTTTGTTAATTGAGTTCTGTAGATAGAAATGTTTGTTAATTGGGTTCTGGAGAAGAACTTCATGGAGAAATTTACTCAAAGTTAATTTTGGGATTAAAGGGTTTTTATTAATTAGAGTATATGGTCTTTTTAATTTGAATGCACCTTGAGTATAGGAAAAATTCCCAGTTGTTAGATAAGGGTTATTATAAAAATAACACCTGAGCATAATAAATCAGTTGGATTGTACTGATTGTCATTGTATTGCATATGCATAATTTTATTTCACATGTGTACTTTATTATCGATATTATTTGTATAATTATTTCAATTAATGAAGTTAATTAATGAGTCAATTAAGGGAACTAAGTACCAGTAGAGTACACTAGTAGGTTTAAAAGATAACCTAAAGGACATTCTTGTTCATTATGAAGAACTGTAGTATTATTATTATAAATTTTTCTAAGGTCATCATTTTTTGTGAAAGCTAAGTCATTTTTGTGAGAGCTAAGGGCTAGTGAGTTCTAAGTTAAAAGTTTTTTTTAAGTAAATCAGTTAGTATCAAATTTTAAAAATGACGTATTTGGCAAAGGGTAAGAAAGCGCAGTTACTGAACGTATGCGAGGAACTCGGAGAAGAGGTTCCCCCTAATAGTAAAGTTCCCGACATCAAACAAATAATTTTGAATAGTAAAAATTATAACGAGGAGGAGGTTCGCATAATCCTGGACAGGATTATCGAAGAAAGCCGGGAACAGCTTGTCCAAGAAGCCGAAATGCAACGTTTGAAGGCCGAGGCCGAGAAACAGCAAATGGAGGCTGCACTCGAACGAGAACGTTTGGAAGTTCAAAGAATGCAATTGCAGGCTGCAGTTGCCGCGCCGCCTAGAGAGCCGAAGAAGCCCGGCATAGAATACCGTTGGCACAGATCACGCCTAGGTTCGATGAGAAGAAAGACGAGATGGGTCTTTTTCTGGTAAACTTCGAAAGACGTGCCGAGATGGCCCGAGTGCCGAGGGAGGAATGGGTGGTCTACCTACTCCATGTCATGCCTCCTGAAATTTCGAATATGCTGGCGAGAGAATCTGTCGAAAATGCAAACGACTTCGATTACGTCAAAGAGCTAATTTTGAAAAAATACAAGCTGTCAGCAGAAAAGCTCAAGACCTTATTTTACAGACATCAAAAAGATCCAGAACAAACTTGGCGTAGCTATGCCCATGAACTGAGTTGTTATTTCAAAGAGTGGATTTCCGAACTCAAAGTTACCACGTTTGAAGACCTGGTGGACCTACTCATCGCGGAGCGAATAAAATTGAGGGCTCCCGAAGATGTCAAGGAACATTTCTTTGGAGAATGGCTTGAGATGAACAAGCCAGAAGATACCGCCGACAAATTCGACTTGTACGAAAGCTTAAAGGAAAGCCTGAAGAAGAAAAACCACAATAAGAATGGTTCGAAACAAAGCGAAGGTCGTACAAACCACAATGACAATAGGTTGAGAGTTCCAGATAACCGTGGAAGATTCAACGAGAACCGTGGAAGATTCAACGAGAACCGTGAAAGATTCAACGAGAACCGTGGAAGATTCAACGACAACCGCGCCGGATTCGCAGAAAACCGTTCAAGATATGGCGACAGACGCCCACAGAGAGACACTCCCAGTCAAGGAGGCTCAAAAACATCACAAGCTGAACCTGACGGTAGAGGGACCATGCCTACCCAAAACAAGAGTTCTGGACAGAAAAATCTCCGCTGCTTCGAGTGCAACTCGCCAGAGCATTTAAGAAACGCGTGCCCCGAAGTATTGAACAGAAACGATCAAGTCAGGTCTCCAGACGCACGAACTGTTCACGTCGTTGAAGAAGAACGAGCTGAACCATACCCAGACGTCGATCTGCAGAAATTCACAAGGAAGATCAAATTGGGAAACACTACAGTTGAAGCCCTATTAGACACGGGAAGTGTCCGAAACATAATGCGTTTCGATGTTTTTAGGAGAATGAAGCCCAAACCAAACCTTTTTAAAGAAACAACGGTGCTGACTGGTCTTGGCCAGGGCCAGGTCGAAACACTTGGATCTTTCCGACACGTCGTGGAGGTTGACGGACACATTTGCCGTCTAGACTTCCAAGTTGTCCCCAGTGCGGCTCTCAAGTTTGAGGCCATCATTGGGTCGGCGTTCCTTGCCCATGCTCCATGTCCTTTCCATGAAAAAAAGAAACAACCGACATCGGAGTCACCCGAATGGATTTTCCATATCTCAGAGAAATCAGCACATGATGAGCTTGAGCTGGGACACATCCAGAACAAAGTGCATGGCCAGCGCGTTGCAGACTTGGTGTCGTCTTATCAACCAAGGAAGACCAAAACTGTCGATGTCTCAATGAAAATTGTCCTTCAAGACGAGTTGCCAATTTATCAAAGAGCCCGTAGACTCTCATTTCCAGAGAGACAAGATGTCAACAAACAGATTGACGAATGGATGAAAGATGGAATTGTTCGTCCAAGTTCCTCAGACTATGCAAGTCCCATAGTTCTGGTCAAGAAGAAAGACCAAACAACAAGGCTCTGCGTGGACTATCGACAACTGAACCGGAAGTTGATCAAGGATAGGTTCCCACTACCATTGATTGAAGACGTCTTGGATCAACTACAGGACGCCAAGGTCTTCACTACTTTAGACTTGAAAAATGGATTTTTTCACGTTCCAGTTGAAGAGAGCAGTCGGAAGTACACTTCATTCATCGTTCCGGATGGACAATACGAATTTCTTAAAGTACCCTTCGGCTTAAGCACAAGTCCAAGTGTCTTCCAGAGATATGTCAACAACATATTTAGAGACCTAATGCAAAAAGGAGTCGTCATTCTCTACATGGACGATCTTATCATCCCTTCGAAAGATGAAGAAGAAGGTCTCGATAAACTGAAAATGGTTCTACAACAAGCATCGGAGTACGGACTGGAAATAAAAATAAAGAAATGCCAGTTTTTGAAGCGATCTGTAGAATTTCTTGGCCACATCGTTGAAGATGGAACAGTTCGACCATCAAGTGAGAAGACTCGGGCTGTACAGAGGTTTCCATGCCCGACAAATGTGAAGCAAGTACAGAGTTTTCTTGGCCTGACAGGGTATTTCCGGAAGTTCATCCAAGGCTACTCAAAGATCGCAAAACCACTCAGTGATCTCCTTCGGAAAAACTGTCCGTTCGTCTTTGGAAATGAACAGAAAGAAGCCTATCAAAGCCTCAAAAATCTACTGGTCACCAGCCCTGTTCTGCATCTCTTCAAACCTGGTCGGAAAACCGAATTGCACACAGACGCAAGTAAAGACGGATTTGGAGCCATACTTTTCCAAGAATCCGATGATGGGCAACTACACCCAGTCCACTACATGTCTAAGAAGACGAATCCAGCTGAAGAAAAGTACTCCAGCTATGAATTAGAGGTGCTCGCTGTGGTAGAAGCCTTGAAGAAGTTACGTGTTTACCTCATGGGAAACAAGTTCAAGGTTGTAACAGACTGTTCTGCTTTTCAAAAGACCATGGACAAGAAAGACATCATCACAAGGATTGCAAGATGGGCTTTACTCTTAGAAGAGTTTGACTATGAGATTGTCCATAGGCCAGGTCAACGAATGCAGCATGTTGATGCCCTAAGTCGGAATCCGGTGATGATCATCGACGAAGAGACCACAACAGCAAGAATAAGAATGGCTCAAGGAAAAGACGACCACATTACCACTTTAAAGTCCTTATTGCAAGAAGGCGAAGATCAGGAATTTTTCATGAAGAATAGAATCTTGTACAAGTATGAGAATGGTCGTGAATTAATTGTGGTACCAGAAGAATGCAGGCAGAAATAATCAAGACAGCACACGAAAAAGGACATTTTGCAGCGGCAAAAACTGAAGATATCGTAAAAAGAGAATTCTACATTCCGAAATTGCACTCAAAAGTTGAGAATGCAATAGCACACTGCATACCGTGCATACTTGCAAATAGAAAGTCTGGGAAGAAAGAGGGAACGTTACACCCAATCCCTAAAGAAGACACACCTCTACACACTTACCATGTAGACTTCATCGGGCCAATGCCCTCGACAAACAAGAACTACCAACATATCCTGACCATCGTTGATGCATTTACAAAGTTCGTGTGGCTTTACCCTACAAAATCTGTGTCGGCAAAAGATGCATTGGATAAAATAAGTCTCCAGCAGCAGACGTTCGGAAACCCTGTCCGAATAATCACCGACAGAGGAGCTGCATTCACATCGAATAGCTTCAAGGAGTATTGTGAAAAGGAAGGAATCCAACACCTGCAAATCGCAACCGGTGTACCTCGTGGGAATGGTCAAGTAGAAAGAGTTCACAGAACACTAATACCAGTTCTAACCAAGCTGACTCTCGACGACCCCACCAAATGGTATAAGCATGTGCCAGAAACCCAAGCAATTTTGAATGACATAAGTTGCAGAAGTACACAATTTACCCCGTTCGAACTTCTGACAGGTGTAAAAATGCGAAATACTAAAAACCTTGCTATACAAGAAATTATTATCGAAGAGATGTTCAATGAATACAATGACCAAAGAAATCGGCTTAGACAAGAAGCAGCAAAGAACATTGTCAAACTACAAGAGGAAAACAAGAAGCAATACAATAAAAAGTGCAAGAGAGCCACTGAGTACAAAAAAGGTGACATTGTTGCTATCCAAAGAACTCAATTTGGTACCGGACTCAAACTTCGGCCCAAATTTTTTGGCCCATATGAAGTTACCAAAGCTAACGGCAATGACAGATACGAAGTATCTAAAATAGGAAATCATGCAGGCCCAAATCAAACAACTACCGCTGCAGATTTAATGAAACCTTTTGGATAGTTAACTAGTTTTTTTTTCTCTAGTTGTCATTTTTCCCCCTCAAAAATTATTGTTATCCTTTTTCATGCAGTCAATTAGAAATTTTCGTTCCATTTTTTGACTCATTGAATTCCCAAGTATTTTTGTATTGTGTTTAAATGTGTTTTATTTCAGAGACTAAATTTGTTGGACTCAAGATATTTTAGACTTTTGAACATTATATTTTTGATGGAAGACATTAAGAAGATGAAGCGTAAAATGCTTATTGTAACTTTAGTTATTTTGTTTTCATGTGCTCTATTTTAAATCATTTGTATTTTCATGTCAGCCATTATAATATGTTATAAATTGTGAAAAGCCTCGCTGAGGACAGCGAAATATCAGGACGGCCGAGTTGTGGGATGGGATTGGAATATAAGCCAGTTCAGTTAGGAATGGCATACTGGCCACACGTCCCTGGCTTACCTGGGCATGGCGTGATTATCAGGTAATCTGCACCTGATTGGTTGGGCGCAGGTGACGCTTTCCCAGGGGATATCGGCAGACATTTTGTTGTCAGAAAGAGATTAGATTTGTAGAGGTGAGGAGGTTTTTTTTGAAGCGCTCTTCGGAGCTTTACGTGAATAATATGCTGATGTTATGTTTTAATAAAATAAATTAATGCTCTATTTTAAAACAAAGGTTTATTTCATTTAACAAGAAAGCCTCACCCTACATAGTTAAAGTATTAGATTGGTAGATCACGTGACCTCCAATGCTAACGACGGGACGCGCATGGAGACCAGAATAAGAGTGCAAATGGACCAGTGTTGCCACCACATTAAGGCGAAAAATACTACGAAAAAATACCGTTTAATTCTAAAATTACAAAAAAATACCATTAAAATACTAAAAAATCGTTTCACGTTTTTTTTTAAGTCGCTAAAAAGATTCCAAAATACAGCTAGTATTTTTATGGTATTTTTTGGTAATTTTAGAATTAAACGGTATTTTTTCATAGTATTTTTCTCATTAATGTGGTGGCAACACTGGCCCATTTGCCCTCTTATTCTGGTCTCCATGTGCGTCCCGTCGTTAGCATTGGAGGTCACGTGATCTGCCAATCTAATACTTTAATTATGATATCTATGGTTTAAACAAAACAGCAATTTTTCACGTTGTTGTTTCGGTTGAATTTACAGAGAGCACAAGATATGCAGGAAAGAGATCAGTCGGTGCATATAAAAAATACTAAAGTTTGACAAATAAAATTACACCAGTTAAAATATTAAAATCTGCCAATGCCTAAAACTAAATCCAATAAAATATAATTTTTTTAAAAATATCAAAAACTAAATTTAATAAAACAATACATTTGTAATCAGACAAAAATAATTAAAAAAAGAGCATATTTACAAATCCAACCACACACACTTAAAATTCTAAGAAAAAATATTTGATTTGAATATATATTTTTAACAGCAATCTTACGTCGAAAACATTTTTAACAAAATATTAATTCAGTTACCATAAGACACATTTCTTTTCTCAGTTCCCCTTTTCTTTTCACTAAATCAACCATTTCCAAATCTAGGAATTTACTGTGTTAAGATATACAATTATGAATTTCACCTCTAACTTTCGGGAATTCCTCTTGATATAACTCTTCACAGAATTTATTCACTCTCCATCACTTAGAAGGTATCTAATTTCGCATAAAGTACAATTCCAGGAAAACAAAAATTCGAAATAAATTGTCCGGTATCCTCTGGCATACTGCCCAGAGAAAAGTAAATAGTGAGAAGAAGGGTAACAAAAATCCAATATAGTTAGAAATATGTCAAGAAACATAAGTTTTGAATGCATAGACTTGTATTGGGCCTATTCGAAGGTTTTAGCTTCTACACAACGTTTATAACGTAAAAAGTGGCAGGTATTATAATCGTTCAGTCCGTCCGTCTGTCTGTCCGTCACCCACTTTCATAAACCAAACTACAAATGCTTCAGGCAAGTGTGATACGTCAAAACATTCAGCGCATCGAAGTTAGAAGACATTGAAAATCTCAGAGAATAATCGAATTCGAAGTACTTCAATTATTACAAAACTGCAAAATTTATTACTGATTTCAGAAACATAAGAAGCCATTTTTATTAGAATGGCATCACCATTGCCATTAAAAACAATTATTTTTGTGACATAAATCAGTTGTAAATTGCATCAAATATATTTCATAAAGAGATTCTTTGAATTTATATTGATATGAAATTATTTTTTTGTTTTAGTTAAAAGCTAGGAAAACCTTGAATGCATTTTTTGGAGAAAAGCACTACGAAATAACACAAGGATTGGCAATTTCGGGAATGGCTGCAATAAGGCCAAAAAAACAACAACTTTAGGATATAATCAGTAAGTTTAACTTTAAAGATGCATAATATTAGGGACGTTTAATGTATAAAAATTTAAATTATAATTTATTAACCTAAAGGACCCTGTCCGGATTTGGCGTCTTTTCTTCAAAACAGTCGACTGAAATGACCAAAAATATTACCCATTTTCAAAATGGCCGACTGAAAACAACAAAAAGTGTACTTTCAGGAATGATTTTAAAAAGGCGAAAAGGAAAAAATAACTATAAATATTATGCCCAAAACATAGTTCGATACGGCAGAAAAACATTGAATACATTTTTTTTTTAAAAAAGCACTACGAAATTAGAGGATTACGAAGAATTTGCAATTTCAAGAATAACTGTAAAAAGGCCAAGAATGAAAAATAACCATAAATATTATGTGCAAAACGTTGTTCGATACGGCAGTAAAACAGAAAATATACTTTTTTTTACTAAAAACACTACGAAATTAGTAGATTGCAAAGGATTGAAATTTTACAAGTGGCGAAGCGTTGTCATATTTGGCACAACATCGCCCAAAATGCGATACTTGGCGATTGCCCCAAAAAATTTTCGCCAAGGGTTGCCATAAAATGGATTTGGCGGGGTTACCAGATTTGGCAAAGCATTGCTGGACATGCTTCGGTTAGCCTAAAGAATCGTTCCCGGATTTGGCGACCACTAGAAAATCTCGCCAAGTCGAAATGACAACAAACTCCGGCCGGCAATTGTCGAGATGGTTGCCATCTCCAATGAAATTTCAAAAATGAAAATGAAATGTTTATTTTCTTTTTAATTTTTGAAAAATTTAAAAGAAAATAAGCTTTTACGTAACAGGAAAAATTCATTAAATTGCAGACCAGATTTATAGAAAACGTGGAACGAAATGCCGAAGAATTTATTTTTAAAAAGTAAATAATTATTTAAAATCGTTAAGCATATAATTGATAGAAGGTTGGTGTAAAAAACTTCAGAATAAATTATATACATTTAAGATTTAAATGGATTAACATTTAGAAATTGGCAATACAATAAGATTAACATTTAGAAATTGGCAATACAATAAGATTAACATAAGAAATTGGCAATACCGGGGGTTGGCGAGCGATAGCGAGCAGGGGGCGTGCCACCTAGTTATATATATAGATTCTTTAAATATAAATTAATTATTAATTAATTATTAATAATTATTGAATTTTCGAAAGAAATGAAACTAGCCGAATGTAGCTCGTCAATGTTTGATATAGAATTAATACTGTGTTTGGTGCTTTTTTTCTGTTGAACACAAATGTTATGTGGAAGCGGGCTGTGACAGATTCTTGTACTGAAAAATGTTCAAAACTAAAACATTGACATATTTTTATTTAATACATATTAATTTCGAGCTTTTTTTGAAAAAAAACACGTAGATATCTCACAAACTAAAGTGATATTTATTTAAGCACTCTCAATTCTTCCAGAAATTTTGAACTTTCTTTTTTACGCGACAAAATTTTTGAAAATTTGCTACCAAATGATTACCGTTATTTAATTTAAACGTATAAAATTCTGCATTCATTAAACAGAATTTAAAAATCCGTAACGCCTTTTACATAAGTACCTAATCTATAATAATAAAAGAAAGAGTCTGTGTGTGTGTGTGTTTGTATTCGGATCGTAAAAGACCTACATATACTGCCCTCAGAAATTCGAAATTTTTTAGATTCCCTTTAATACTAACGTGTGCACCTGAGGCTTAGTTTTTTCATATTTGTTCCATTTTTAGAGAAAATTCGAATTTTCTGAAAAAAATACACCACTTTCGCTCAAATCCGATCATTTTTTCTCTTTCCTGATGCCATCGGCTGAAAAAATTAAATAAAACTTTTAACGAAAACATTTAAAATTCAAAATTTTTATTTTGTTCTTTTGCCATTACTTTCAGAAACTAAATTCATTATTTGAAAAATAATTGACATGTTTCAAGCGACGTAATTCCGCCAGTCTTCATTCCCGGATTTTATAGTGGGTTTATTTGATGATTTTTTTCATTGATTTTTCTGTTGACTGCATGTATGCATATTTAAGCAATAAATGTATATAGTTAAGCTATTACTGAACTATGATGTTTAATAAAAGCCATCGCACTAGAGCTATTAGTGTTTTATGTCTTTATTTTTTCGCCAAATACGTTGCCAAAATCGCCAAATTATTAACTAAAATTTGCTAAATAGGCAATTTCTTTTATAAATAATTTATAAGCTGGTCGGTTGTTCGAAGGTCATTTTGTTAGAGCTGTATAATGGGTGTGGGTAGCTATATCTATTTTCTCGCCAAATTATTTCCCAAATCGCGCCAAATGAGCTAAAAGGTTTTATGTATTTATGAGGGAATTGTGATGACATTTATGAGTGCATTTTATAGCGCATTTTTCATTTTGGAATTTTAAGGCAATGAAATGGGATTTTATAATTTATAACGAGCGGAAACAATGATAAGTTTCTGATCCTATAACAGGGTGTATGGTACACATATTTGGAATCTATTTGATATTTTTTTATTCCGTGCGAAGAACGGGTATAAATTTGCTAGTAATAAAATATTTTAAGATATTTGATCTAGAAATAAAGTAGCAGGGTATCAGAGATCCAAGCATTTCAGGTTAATTTTTTTTAATTGAATTATAATCAGACGGAACGGTCGTTCCTCCCGCCAATATCAAGATGACGCCAAGGGCTAAGCGGAAGTTATGTATATATACTCTAATAAACACTTCACCATGTTAAACGCAAAATCGATTATATTTTCTATCAGGCAAACTAAACTTTGTCGAACAATAAAAAAAAATACCGTAGAAAGGTTTCGTGGATTACTTTACAT
Organism: Oedothorax gibbosus; assembly: GCA_019343175.1. NCBI lineage: Eukaryota > Metazoa > Arthropoda > Arachnida > Araneae > Linyphiidae > Oedothorax > Oedothorax gibbosus. Next base: position 25,263,615 of record CM033276.1, on the reverse strand, counting down.
AAAAAAAATTTGGTTATTCTAGAATAAAAAACAGCGGAGAAAAAAAATTATGGAAATTTACGAAAATGAAATCTTCCGAGCAGTTTTAGTCAAATTTTGCCCTAATTTTTGTTCAGACCTACAACCATTACTAGACCATGAATCTGGAAGAGGCTTTTACTAAACGATTAAGAATGCCCCAATTCATCAGCTGACATAAGTTTCAAAAATGAATCTTACTATTTTTAATTAATTAAAATCTATATTACCTTTGGCGGTATGGTTGCGCAATAAACAAGCCATCCTAGTGGCCACGCACCTCCGAAAACGCGTTAAGGTTTGCTATATTTTTGTCGAAGAGCGTCAGAGCTTGAAAATACAACGAACAATCCGCTTATTCCCGTTACAGCTTAAAAAAATATGATTAATCAAATATCTGAAGCGACAGATTTAAAAAAAATGTCTAATTAATAAACGGAATGCGTCATTTAAACTTTTTGGCGTTTTTATTTAAAGAAAATATATCAACAACGAGAGTGGAATGATTGATCTTAATCCAAAAATGTAAACAGTCATGTTTGGTTGCCAGATTCTGTTCATACTATCATTCAAACTTTTGAACACTTCGCTTTTTCTATGAAAAGTAAGAAATATTTTTTTGTTCTCGGAGGTTATACAACTCTCCATAAACATTGAAATCATGTCGTCTATTTTGTAGCCATATTGTCTCTGTATATTTTGATATTATTCAGGAAACTTGTTCTTGTTAAAACTTTCTACCACAAAATAAATTTTAAAAAAAAAAATTATATTAATAACAAAAAAACTTTGGAAAAGTAAACAAGCGCCAATCTAAAAAAAAAAACTAATGCATTTATTTTATTACAAAAAAAAACCGAGTCATTATCAAAGTTGTCGCTAAAAAAGCTGTGATATACAAGAATGCCAATCAATTGTTTAAAACTTCTTGGACAGTATAAATAGTATAATTTAAGTTCAGCTGCCATTAAAAAAAAATTGCGCTGTTTGAGGTTGGTGTCCATCTTAATCCCCCTTAAAAATATTCAATCACACAAATGAATTTAAATTAATATGTAGATAATCAAAATAATGAAATATACTTTAAAAAAAACCTTTAACAAATGATTTTTAATACATTTATATAAAGGTATCTATAGAGGGTGATTAATATGAACACCAACCTCAAACAGCGGTATTTTTTTATGGCAGCTGAACTTAAATTATACTATTTATACTGTTCAAGAAGTTTTAAACAAGAGATTGGCTTTCTTGTATATCACAGCTTTTTTAGCGACAACTTTGATAATGACTTGTTTTGTTTGTTATAAAATAAATGCATTAGGTTTTTTTTTTAGATTGGCGCTTGTTTACTTTTCCAAAGTTTTTTTTGTTATTGATACAATATACACAAGTACATATATCGAGATTTATTTTTTCAGTAAACTGTTAATTCCCATGTCGCTATATTTTTTTCTTTAGCAAACAAAAAAAATATCTCTTCATTAATCGTCATTGAGGGCACTTTGACTTAACCGTTATCTAAAAATGCAGCTAAAGGATAAAACCTCCACAACATTACTCTTTTTTTTTTCTTTTCAATATTTTTTTAAAGTTTGGATTAATATGCTAACTTTATTATTTCTAATAACAATAACTTCAAAAATTTGTTTTATAAACTTGGAAAACAAGTGCTTAAAAGCATAGAGTGCTTTTCATAGAGATGTTTGGATTCATTATTTTATCCCACTTGTTAGTGTCATTTCAAACCTGGAAACTTTACACTTAAGAAACTGAGGGTTAATGGGATTGTTTCACGTCGTGAATGGCAACAGCCTCAGCAGTCTTGTTTTCATTTTTTGTCTATAATTACTTTTGTTTTGGTATTCGTAAGTGAGTTTTCTAAGAACATTTTACTTATTAAATTTTTAAAATCACATTGCAACTGCAATTTAGTTTTAGTAAGTGTAGATCAGCTATTCTGTTAATTGTTTTTCTTTAATGTTAAAAGTTGTAGTTATATTCAATTCTTACACACGTGACTTACACTACAGAAAACTTAATTTTACATGGAATTAGCCAATAGTCCACTTTCCTATTACTTAAATACTTACTTGTTTTCCCGATAAGAATTTAAGTAAGTTTGTAACAGCAACTGTCACCTAGAACTGCTTCTGGACATGATTTATACACATTAGATACGATATTTGCCTTATACCAATGAACTTAAAAATGAGCTTTGCTCCATAATTTGCACTATTATACCTACGTTATATATTCATTACAAAATTCACATTTTCAAAAATATTTTTGAAAACATTCAAAGTAAAAATGCAACTTTCCCTAAGAAGCCATTACAAATACTGAAAGGAAATGGCTCTTCGCGTTCTCAATGAGAAAATAAAAATTTAGTAGTTAAAACTAGTGGCTCTCTCTCTCTGAAAATATTTCAGGGGGCTTAAGAGGTCTGTATACATAATATACACAACATCGATTGCGATACGGGACATGCCGTATCCATGGTTACATGAAATGACGTCCGACGTTGCAATCAAAAGACGTCGTAAGAGGCCTTTTTGTGTCTTGATGCTCACCTGGATGCATTTATTTGCCGGAAGTGGATGGATTGTAGTGATTTCTGGAAATAGTTGCTAGTTTGTTTAGGTTATTTTTAAGTTGCTTTACGTTTATTTTGAGGCCCAGTGGCTTAGTGGTAGTGCTTCGCATTGCCACGCCACAGGTCCGATTGGATCGAATTCCGGATTGAGCGAGGCTAACCCATCCTTTCATCTCTTGATTGAGTCGATAAAATGGGTACTAATCATGCTTGGTAACTAAACACTGGGGGTTCCGCGTGAGACTGACCACCTTACCGGGACATATGCCTAGCACCCCAGAGCCCTTGGTCACGAAAGCCGAAATGGGCATGGCAGGCCTTGGCCCACTAATGAGCTGTTGCGCTGAGGAGAGTTTTTTTTTGGTTTATTTAACGTTGCACTTACCCTTTTCGCTGAAGAGTTAAACATACGTGGACCTTTGTAGAATTCCCTTTACAACACCAGTTTCGAATTTTTCTTAATGCTAACTTTTTTATTATAAACTAGAATGTTCAAGCTATTCAAATATACCGATACAAATATACCGATATAAGCCGATATCAAATAACCGATATAAGCCGATATCAAATATACCGATATAAGCCGATATCAAATATACCGATATAAGCCGATATCAAATATACCGATATAAGCCGATATCAAATATACCGATATAAGCAGATGATTTATATATTGTATTGAAAAACGAAGTACCAAGAGGGCCCAGGGCTGAGGAGCCCAGTCGGTTAGGCATTCGCCTAGCATGCGGAAGGTCCCAGGTTTGAGTCCGGGCATCGCCAAAATAACTGCCGACCTATAAATGGAATTTTTTGCAATACATACTTCTACAGATATAGTACTCCAGTCACTTTTTGGCATCTCAAATATTTTCATTGTAGAAGATCCTACGTTAAAAACAGGTAAAGAATCAAACGGAAGCAGTGCTGCTGATCCCTTGGTGTTTGGCGAGCATAGGGGATTGGTGAATTAGTTTGGTTGGAAATAATGTGTCACACTAAAACTACTCATGAGTTATTAGTGAAAAAAGGATTATGGTTGATTGCTGATTGCCGTCAGTGATTGCACGTACATTTCTTTAACACATTCCATATCACCCTGAGGAACGCTTTAAGTTAGAATTTGGCTATTCATTAATAGTGAACACGATGCAAGTTTGAACTGTCCTTTAATTGAGAAACAGTTTCTAAACCTTATGCACCTGCAAATGCAATGAATCTCCAAATATAGTAACTCTGGCTCAAGCCAAAATCTTCCTTACCCCTTTTTGTTTTACAAACTATAGTTCGGACTCGTCTAAAACGCAGGGTCGTAAGTGAAACGAAGTGATAGGCATAATGTTTGAAAAATAGGTTTATATGAAAAATATATCAATTTTTAAATTCTATGAGTTATCTAGAAGACTGAAGATGAGATCAGAAAGGTTTAGGTTTTCTAACAAACAGAGTTTTACCCTACTGAATGGGGTTTACAAAGGTTAAAACTATTAATTTCAACTTCAGTTTTCTGATAAGTGCAGATGATTTATGAAATGAGTTTAAATTTAATTTCAATTGAACTATTTTGTTTTTACTTTTTCGTCGGAATTTTAAGCCAGGCAACTTATCTTCATAGTAAAAAATACCTTTAGATTATTCTAAAAAACAAACAAATTGAAATTAAGTTTATGGCATTATATGCTAATTCCATTTAACTGGAGGTTTTTGCTTTGAAAAAATATTTTTAAATGTGAAAAAAATCTAATTAAATAAAACAGTTTGTTTTATTTAGTTACAGTAAGTTCTTACTTTAAAAAGTGCTTAAATTCTATCATTTGTATACATCCCAAATTAAACGTAACTTATTTTACTAACTTATTATGAAATAATAATCTCTAAACTCTTGTAAACAATTCAGGAAAAAAATGAGTCTCAATAGATATAAAACAGGATATTTTTTCATTTTTAAAGCTAACTGATACGCTAACTAAATGTATGCTATATTTGAGTTTAGTTGAATTATAGTCCCACTAGAGCTACACGAAGGATATTGGTGACTGGCGTCGTTTTTTATAACCAAAGTCATGTGACGAGGCGACACCTGAGCAGGAAATCAATACAACTTTTAGGAGTGACATCGTACGCACGGATATTTGGAGCGTATTTAACGTGCACTCCCCTACCCGTGGTATTATTTGTCGGGCATCATTTTTGGCTACACGGGCTGTTTAAAAGACGGCAGTTATTTTGGCGCTGCCCGTACGCGAACCTGGGATCTTTCGCATGCAACGTCTTAACCGACTGGGCTCCCCAACAAAGCCCCTCATTATAGTTGAAAAAGTTACATATAATATTCCTTTTTTTATAAAAGATAAATATATTTCAACATACTAAATCCAAGATATCTTAAAAGTAGTTTAAAGAAGAAAAAAATTTAATCAATAAGTGAGCAAAATATATTGAAATAAAGATTAAAAAAACTTATTCAGTTCATCGTTTATTAATGTTTAAGTTTCGATGCCAGTTAATAGTCAAGTAAAACAGTTTGTTTATTTACAATACTTAACTTTACTATTAGAAAAGCAAGAAAACATATTTTTTTAATTATGATTTAACAAAACACTTTAAAATTAATTTCTAAAATCCAAACGCTAAGTTATTGAAGTCTAATAAATCACTTCATTAATTAAAATTTAATGCACTTTCACTCAATAAGTTTTTTTTTTACCTTTTGGTTTAATATGATTTCACATTCATCATAAAAACGATAAAAACTATTCGTCTATAAAAATGGGAATAACTGAAATGTTCTCCTTATTACAAACATTCTAATTAATCTTTTCTCTCATAAACTAATTCCAATCTGCTTTTTGAATCTTTCATTAGCACTACCTGTGAGTTTAATTAAATATCTAATTGTGGAAATAAATTCTGATTTTTTTCGGTTGGGAAGTAATTTAAAAATTTCTTTCATTTTTTAGAAAACTTTAGAAGATGTATTTTAAAAAAAAGTGTTTTCTATATTTTCACTGAATAGTTTTTATAAAATATTAAATTCTTATTTGGAATTTAAGAGTTTTTAAAAACAATTAGAGCAATACTTTTTAATACAATATTATATCGGTAGGTCTATATCGTTAAAATGCTTCTCAATCTTTTAGTAATTTATGAATTTTCTTAGAACAGTATACTCATCGTTATTATTTTTAAAATGTATGTAAAAAAATTTAATGACGATGAAAACTGCAATATTGTTTTCTGTTTTATGAATGCAAGTCGCTAATTCTGTTCACTAGTACTTAATGATACTACGCATGTACAATAAAGATGGTCCTTAAAATCAATTCTTGATTTATTTTTAGCCTACTTTTCTTTTTTTAATTCGAAAGAATTAAAAAAATGAAAAAGTAGGTATTGACATGCGGTCGATGTCCGTCTGTCCGTCTGTCCGTCTGTCTGTCCGTACCCCCCTTCCAAAATCGGTTCTAATCATCGGATCTTAAAAATTCTTTTTTTGTTAGAAAGCTATAACCTCAGATACCCAACTTTCATACTTTTTGTCCGTCTGTCTGTACGTCCGGACGGACATAAATCTACTATCTGTCGGCGAATTTCCCATTGAATTAGCATTGAAATTCAATTTTGAGTCATTTAAATCACTGTAGGTATTGAAATGCGGTTGATGTCCATCTGTCTGTCTGTCCATCTGTCTGTCTGTTCGTATGTCTGTCCGTATGTCTGTCCGTATGTCTGTCCGTCTGTCTGTCCGCCTGTCTGTCTGTCTGTACCCCCCTTCCAAAATCGGTTCTAATCATCGGATCTTAAAAATTCTTTTTTGTTAGAAAGCTATGACCTCAGATACCCAACTTTCATACTTTTTGTCCGTCTGTCTGTCTGTACGTCCGGACGGACATAAATCTACTATCTGTCGGCGAATTTCCCATTGAATTAGCATTGAAATTCAATTTTGAGTCATTTAAATCACTGTAGGTATTGAAATGCGGTTGATGTCCATCTGTCTGTCTGTTCGTATGTCTGTCCGCCTGTCTGTCCGTTTGTCTGTCTGTCTGTACCCCTCTTCCAAAATCGGTTCTAATCATCGGATCTTAAAAATTCTTTTTTTGTTAGAAAGCTATGACCTCAGATACCCAACTTTCATACTTTTTGTCCGTCTGTCTGTACGTCCGGACGGACATAAATCTACTATCTTTTGGCGAATTTCCCATTGAATTAGCATTGAAATTCAATTTTGAGTCATTTAAATCACTGTTGCCAAATCAACAATGACATGAGAAACTTTATTTAAAAATATTTGAAGCAAATTAATTTTTTCATGAATCAGTTTGGAATGACGTCATTAAATGTAGAACAATTTGATTCTTTGATTATTCATTAATTATCTACCAAGAAAGCGGCAAGGCATACTTTTGCATGCAATTATGCTTAGTTTTAATTTACATTTCTTGTTTTTTAATGCAGTTCGGAGTAGTTTCATTACTTTTGTTATTAATAAATATTTATTCTTCGAACTACAAATAAATCACGAGCAGATGATAAATAATATTTAATTAATTTGCGAACGAATATTAAGGAAAATAGTTGATTTTGGCTTTTAGATGTTTAAATTATAGCTGGGTGCTGTGTTTCGATTTTTTTTCTAATGTGTATAAATCTAGTGTAGAAACGGCTGTTGATGATATTTACTTTAGGAACCTAGTTTTTTTCCCGATTAGAACTTCAGTAAGTATTTAAGTAACAGGAAAGTAGGCTATTTTAGTTCTTTATGAACTTCTTGTTTTTAACGATGTTCCTACTTGTGTGTTGACATTTAATATTAATAAAAATTATGTTTTTCTCAGGAATTACAAGTTGAGTTGAAACAATAAAGAATGGTTAGCACAAAAATTGATGAAAACATTAAAGACGTAACGCGCATGTATTCTTCCGAAATGTAGTTCAACAACTGCTCTTTAATGTTTAGAAAAATAGCTATACTAAGGCTTAAAATATGTATATTACAGTACTTTAAAATGAATGTTATAATTTGATTAGACATATTTTAGAAAACTTTATAGTTCACAGGGGTAGTTTTTTTTCAATCGCGCATGGATATAATAATCGTCTCTTCTCGCGATCGTCAGTTGTGTTGGAATATCACAAATTTGTGTTCATATGTCATCAACACAATTCTCGTATTGAAACAGCAAGATATTGTAAAGTTGCTATTTTTACACAATACTTGTGTTCCAGTTATGCTGTTTGTATACAAGTTTTTTTGGAGTGTACTTAAAACAAAAAAAATTCTTGTAATACTTTTGACTTCGTAAAATTTAAAAATTTTGAAAAAAATCAATTAAAGATAATTATGGACATGAGTTTACTTGAAACATTAAAAATCACCAAAAGTAAGCGTCTTTTTACAAACCTGTGACTTTTAAATAAATTTAATGAGATTCGGAGCATTTAAAAAAATCGAATTAATCTTTTCATGCAACCCATCAATTAAATTTCAATCAATCTATAAATTTCATCAATCATTCACGGTTCTATCCCTCATTCATTATTTTTATTTTACACACTCGAGGTCTGAATTTGAAATTAACTAACAATAAAAAAATATTTAATTTATGGTAGGAAATGATAGCTCTCAGCCTACAAAAGATTTAAACTTGGTACTTTTCTTACGACATTTTAAGCTGAAATAATGTTTTTTCAGTAGCAGCTTCCTCATCTATAATATTAATTTTTAAACTAAGTGTATATAAATAAAAATTAAAAAGGTCCTTAATGGATGCAATTTAGTATTTCGTGGTTGAAGAATTCAATTTATGAAGTGGTATTTGTTATATATATTCCATGAAAACATTTGTAAAATGGTATTAAAATTTTAAAGCAAGTACTATTTTTTTAGATTATATTAGGAATTTTTAGATTAAAAAAAATTAGCTGTAAATAATACTTCCAGATATTTTTAAATACTCAAAATGTCACTTATGTCTATTGTCCTACACACCATATATTCATCTTCTAGAGCGAACATTTTTTAAACAGAAAAAAAACAGAAGAACAAGAAAAGAGTTAGTAAAATTTTAATGGAACATTTAATTTAAACAATATTAATCGCAAGAACGTATTTTTTTCTCTAAATATATCAACATAAATGCAAGTTTTTTTTACAGAAAATTTTAGCTTTTGTTGGGTAATTATTTTATTAAAATAACTTTTAGGGTTGAATATAGTTGTGTTCTAAAACGTTTTTTGACTCTGGATTCATTCTGCGTACCATATAATTCCATTAAAGATTATATATTGTGCCAAAATGTGCGCCGTAACGCATGTTACAAATCAGCAAAAACATTTTACATACAAGTACAGTTACATGTAGTACTTTATGAGAAAAGTGAAAAACTGCAAAAATTACAAAGTGTCTCAATAATTTTGTGCAACCCCTTTACATTTTTCATTGTATAGAAAATTATCGAAAAAGCATCCACATAGAATCAACTTTATTTTGAAACGATAAAACTTATTAAGCACTGTTATTATCCTCAAACAATTATTTTCTTTCCTTCATGATTTATTATCAATAATTACTCCCTCCAAGGAAAGACAAAGCAACTGCAAAAAGACGATGTTATGAAAAATCTGTTAAAATGTTGCTTTTTAAACAACATCTTGTTCTTTAAAAAAAAAATTTAAAATTTTTTATTACAACCTGAATGTCAACTAATCTTTTTAGATGATACACCAATCAATACATTTTAAAAGGTTGCAGATTTTTTTTTATTTATGACGATTGCCAATAAATTTTGCCACACCAAACGAGCTTTCTGCTTAAGTTTATTTAAATATACAAAATATAGACAATAGAAGACTATAGTGCTGAACAACAATTTATAGGATAAATTAAGTTACACGCAAAAACGAATTTAAAAACCTAAAGTTAAAGTTTTTATTCGGAAATGAAGGTGTTAAAGGTATTCACGGTCTTCTTTTTCATTAATGAAGGTGGTTGTTACAGGAAAAGTTAATATTGTCATTTACGTCACTTTTCATTTTATTCCTCTCTAAATAATAACCGGCATTAAACATTCCCTCGATATTTTTACAAAGCTTCAATTAATTATTTTCCCATCATTAAAAAGATTTTATTTTTCACATTATTTATTTTATTATGATTTTATTTTTCACACAAGACAATAGAAGACTATAGACCTGAACAATTTACGCAAGACAAATTCAGTTACACTCAAAAACGAATTTAAAAACCTAAAGTTAAAGTTTTTATTCGGAAATGAAGTTGTTAAAGGTATTCACGGTCTTCTTTTTCATTAATGAAGTGTTGTTACAGGAAAAAGTTAATATTGTCATTTACGTCACTTTTCATTTTATTCCTCTCTAAATAATAACCGGCATTAAACATTCCCTCGATATTTTTACAAAGCTTCAATTAATTATTTTCCCATCATTAAAAAGATTTTATTTTTCACATTATTTATTTTATTATTATTTTATTTTTCACACAAGACAATAGAAGACTATAGACCTGGACAATTTACGCAAGACAAATTCAGTTACACTCAAAAACGAATTTAAAAACCTAAAGTTAAAGTTTTTATTCGTAAATGAAGGTGTTAATGGTATTCACAAAAGTCGTCGTTAATGGGTTAACAGGAAAAGTTAATATTGTCATTTACGTCACTTTACATTTATTCCTCTCTAAATGATCATCGGCATTAAACATTCCCAGAGATTTTTACAATTCTTCACTTAATTATTTTCACATCATTTAAAAGATTTTATTTTTCACATCATTTAAGACAATAGAAGACTATAGTCCTGAACAATTTATGTAAAACACATTAAGTTACACTCAAAAACGAATTTTTATTCGGAAGTGAAGGGGTTAATGGTATTCACAAAGTCGTTGGGTTAACAAGAAAAAGTCGTTAAAAGATTTACGTCACTTTACATGAAATTTCCCTCTAAATGATCATCGGCATTAAACATTCCCCTGAGATTTAACGAATCTTCTCTTAATTATTTTCACATCATTAAAAAGATTTTTTATTACCGAGCAATCAAAATATTTTTAATTACTGTGGTCTTTCCTAATGAGACACATGATAGCTGTTTGCGTATTTAATTGCACTTATAAATGAGTCGAGTGATTGCTACTTTTGTATTGCTGGGACTTGAGCAATATTGAAGTTCAATTAAGATATTTTTATTGCCTAATCAGTTTTTCTTGATAGGACGCAAGTCATAGATTTGAGTAAACTACCTTCGCCCTTTTAACAAAAAGCTACTCAACATTGTGATTAGTTTCAAAGATTGGGATTTCGGGTTTAGCTATTTGTTTTTTATGGAAAAATTATGAATAATTTATCAATACTTATGGAAATAATATTTTTAATTATTGAAATAATAATTAATAATTTTTTTTAATTATTGGCATCAAAGGTCAACCATATATTTTTTCAATATATGTCACATACTGACATTTATATTTTTGTAAATTTTTAAACCTGGGTTAGTATAATTTCTGCAATAGTTGATACTGTTTCTTATTTTTTTACTAATATAAAAAATATGAGTTTATAAATTGTAGAATATATAGAAAGACAAAGCTAAAATTTTTAAGAAGTAAATATCCCGAAAGAAAAAGCATGACTTTTTTAACAACAGTACTAGAAAAAACGAATAACAGTGCCAGCATCACTCCCATCCCAAGGACAAATATCCAGAAATAATGATTAAGCATGGCTCCCAATTTTATTAAAATTATTTTATTAAAATTATGATGATTACACAGCTCTACAAAAAAAGAAGTTTTGTTTTGTTGCCCTGGATATCATCGCCAATTTTTACGTTTTCAAGTGCCCAGATTACGAATATATTCATGAAAGTTCTCAATGTGCTCATATTTTCTTGATTTTTGCATATCTTATATTTTGAACAATTATCGGTTTCTTAAAAGTAAAATTTAATTTTCCAGTCATGATTAGGCTTCTGTGGAACTTTTTCGCGCATACAAACATCACGTGATCCCTACTCTCAGACCCCTTCATAGAGGTATAGGAACCCCTTGCTCCACAGGACAGAAAATTAAATATTATATTCGGAGCATCAATGGACGATCTGTGTGGATTTAAAAATGGTTAATTCTTTACTTAGCCAACAAAGTGGATACACAAAATACCCTTGCTTTATTTATATGTGGGGCAGTAGAGCAAAGCAACTTCATTGGGAACAAGTTGTTTGGCCTGTAAGAAATTCTTTAACTGTCGGTAAAGCCAATGTAATAAGGGAGCCGCTGGTGAGCAGAGACAAAATCATACTTCCACGTTCCACCATTACATTTTAAGTTAGGTATGATAAAGCAATTTGTAAAAGCGTTGAACAAGGACGGAGATTGTTTTAATTACATTTGCAGAAAATTTTCAAAGCTTAGTATGGAAAAATTGAAAGGTGGAATATTTGATGGTCCTCAAATACGGCAATTGATGAAAGACTCAGATTTTATCAAAGTTATGACTGTTCCGGAAAGTAAAGCTTGGAAAAGTTTAGTGTTGGTTGTCGAAAATTTCCTAGGTAACCATAAAGCAGAAAATTATGAAGAAATTGTGCAAAATATGCTGACAAACTTTCAGACTTTAGGAGCAAATATGAATATTAAATTACACTATCTCCGCAATCATCTAGATAAATTTCCGGATAATTTAGGAAATTATAGTGGGGAACAGTGGGGAACAAGGAGAGCGGTTTCACCACGATCTAAAAGTGAATAAGTGATGGAGGAAAGATATCAGGGTCGATGGGATTGTCACATGAGTGCAGATTACTGACTGGTCTTTGAAAAGAGATTGTCCCCTGAAAAATTATAAAAGAAAGGCTCATAAAAGGCGTTTTATGGAAATATAAAATATATTTTCGACATTTTCCTCTTTATTTACTTCGATGTATCCTAATTTCTCAAAATATTACTGACATAAATATATCTGTTATTTTATTTCTCGTTTTTTGATTTTTGTAATGTAAAATAAAAATAAAGATGTTAAAAAAAATCAGAGCAAATCTAACAAAATCATTGATAGTTTCATGAATTGTGTGCATAAATGGACCCAAAATCATTTTCAGATCTAGGGCAACAAAATCACTGTAGACCAGTGTTGTCAACAACAAATATCGAAGAGGATAAAATAATACTGACCGTAAAGTGAAAAATTATACTGATGATTTAATAAAAATAATGATGACTATAAAGTAAAAATTATATTGATTATTTAATAAAAATAATGATGACTATAAAGTAAAAATTATATTGATAATTTAATAAAAGTAATGATGATTTAATAAAAAATAATGATGATTTAATAAAATTAATGGTGATTTAATAAAAATAATGATGATTTCATAAAAAGAATGATGATTTCATAAAAAGAATGATGATTTCATAAAAAGAATGATGATTTCAAAAAATAATGATTATAAAATAATTATGAAAGTTTTAATAATTCTAGAATCTAGGAAGTTTTTGCATAGTAAATACTCGGAAAGAAAAAACATGACTAACTACAAAACTAGAAAAACCGAATTGCACTCCTAGGCCATCATCATCCCTACTATCCCAAGGATAAATATCCATAAACAACGATTAAGCATGGCTCCCAATTAAGCAAATGATATCCGTTCCTTAAAAAAATTGTATTATCCTAATTAGATGATGATAATAAAAATGATACTGATGATCAGAATGATAATTAAATGAAAATATTGATGATGATATTATTAGTATATGGAGAAATATTATTAATTCATTAAAATAATGATGATGATTAACAAACAAATATTGATGATGGTAAATTAAAACTGACCGTAAAGTGAAAATCATTGATGACTTATAAAATAAAAAAAACATATTGATGATGTAATAAAAAATAATGATAATAACAATAATTATGAAAAATTTAATAATTCTAGAATCTAGGAAGATAACACCCAAGTTTATACATAGTAAATATCCAGAAAAAAAACATGACTTTTCTAACAACAAACACTAGAAAACCCGAATTACACTCCAAGGCCATCATCCCAAGGATAAATATCCATAAACAACGATTAAACATGGCTCCCAATTAAGCGAATAATATCCCGGCTGCAGAACAATTCGCATGTTCCTAATAAGATGATGATTATAAAATAATGATGAGGATGATAAATTTTAAAAAAATGAGGATAATTGAATAAATATATTGATAATTAAATAATAAAATCACTAATTAAAATTATAAAAGGGCAATTCCATAAAAATGTCAACTTCGATTAAAAGAAAAATATTGCAATTTTTTTTTCACAAATTAATTTTAAAAATATATTCCAAGTTTTCAAATTGTGGTTTAAGAAAGCAGGGGTACGATAATGGACATGCATTCACATTTCCCGAAAAAGAAGATCGATGCCTAGTGGACAAAAAAGATTTGTTGGCTCTGCAAATTAAAAAATATGGTAATTTTTTTTTAATTTTCGCAAATTAATTTTAAAAATATATTCCAAGTTTTCAAATTGTGGTTTAAGAAAGCAGGGGTACGATAATGGACATGCATTCACATTTCCCGAAAAAGAAGATCGATGCCTAGTGGACAAAAAAGATTTGTTGGCTCTGCAAATTAAGCCAGCATTTCAACTAGTTGGAAATCGTCCACGATACGTGTTTGAAAAACCTTTCACGTGTGAATAAATGTATATAATGTAATATTTAATATCTTGTGAGTATTCTAGCTAATAAAAATATACTAAACTTATTATTTTACACAATCTTAATTTAATATATGTTTGTGAAACTTTTAGTCATTCCGTTACATCAAATGACAGTTAATAACTTAAGCCATGTTACAGGTAATTTGCTCTAAATTAGAATTTTACATAGTTTATATGTCATATTTAAGATATGCATTAGTTTAAAAACTCAATGTATTATTAATTCACAGAAGTTTCCATTTTTAAGTACCAGGATGCAGTCGTGGTTGCAAAAATGTCATTCCGTCACACACAAAAAAGTTAGTCAAAAAGGAAATAATAAAATACTTTTTTAAAAAAATTTCAACTTTTTTTTTATTGTCTTTTAATCATTAACAGTAATATATAAACTGAAAAACCAATTTTCCTTTGAAAATAGCTTCGTCATAATTATTTTACTTCAATTCTACAATTCAAAATGTCATTCCGTCACGTATGGAATTGCCTAAAACAAAGATAACGATAAAGTAATAAAAAGGAAGATAACATAAAAAAATAATTGTGATGATTCAATAGAAAAATGATAATAATGAGAAAATAAAAAATAATTATGATGATTAAATAAAAATATCGTTGATGCATATTAAAATAAAGATGACGATAACGAAAAATGATGATGATGATATAGCAAAAATAATAGTGACGATTCAATAAAAATAATGACGATGAAAATAATAATTATTTTTATAATTGTAGAATCTAGAAAAACAATGTTTAAATTTTAAGAAGTAAAAACGCAGCAAGAAAACATGACTTGTCTAACAACAAACTAAAAAAACCGAATTTCACTCCTAGGCCATCATCACAAGGACAAATATCCATAAACAACGATTAAGCATGGCTCCCAATTAAGCGAATGATATCCGGCCCCAGAACAATTTGCATGAGCCTTATAAATCATGCACAAATTTATTAAAGAGATGAGTACGGCCATGATTCAAGACCAGGACGAGATGCATAAATTAATATTTACGATGAGTGGGCATATAAATGTTCATTAGTTTCATTCAGTATTATATAAGTTGCGTAGTTGTTTTTCTAATAGGAATGTATCTAGTTGTTTGTGGATATTTAATTGTATTGTTATTGGTTTGGTTGATGTTTGTTTATGATCATTAAATTGATTTAGTGGGGCCAGAGAGAGAGAGAGCACTATTTTTATCTTCCAAGATTTAATTTTTTTTAAATAAACTAAAAACTAAGGCTTGTTTTTTAATATGTAGTTTAGTTTTTGAAAAATGTATACAAATAGTTTTTATTTAAGGCAAACATTTTTCTTTTGAGTGTTAAAATTTTCATGAAAATCCCCCCTACTCTACTCACACACCTTTAATGTGTAGAAAATCAAGATGTGTAAAACAAAAACTTCATTTTGGATTTTCAACACAATCGCAATACCTTAATATCCTCAGATCTCATATTAGGTAATTGAAAATAATTACATATTTACTACTATTTTTGCAGATATACATTTATTTTAATGATGCTATTTAAAAAGTTTTCCCTTCTACAAGCCTATTACAAAGGAAAAACGAGTTCTACAGAGAACAATCTTTCTGGTCCTGCGAAGTACTTTTACCGAGTATCCAATACAAAGGAAAAACAACGTGTACAGAGCAACTTTGGGGATATAGTATTTAAAAAAAATTAAATAACAAAGGAATATAAGGCAAATATTGAATGGATTTTTTCATACCCTCAATATCGGAATTAAAAAGGATATTTTGTCTTACAGTCTGACAGGCGGACCAATGTTCAAAAACCATATTTTTTTAGAATCTAGCATACTTCGAAACGTATAGAAAATACGAAATCTCCATTCCGGATTTTCAACTATATCGCAATGCTTTCGTAACCTTATATTTCATATTACTTAATTGAAAGTAAAAATTGGGACACAACTGATGAAAAATATGCTGAGTGTATGTAATTAATTTTGTTGTATGGAACAAACAAAAGAAAAAGTGTTTTCAGAAAAAGCATATAAAACATGACTTTTTCAAAGCCAACTTAAACTTTTTGTTACTTTAATTCCTACGCATATATGCTTAATTAAATTGAATTAATCAAGTTAACAATTCATCATTTTAAATTAAAACTTAAGATTTAAAGAATTTTCTTTAACTATTACCAAGCTTGTGTGATAAATTACTTTCTTTACTAAAATGGTAGCAGAATATTATATTTGAATAAACTATTCAACAAAGAAATTAATTATAACATTTCGTTAGAAAAATTATAGTAGAAACTGCTTTTTTAAAAGCATATCCAATATAATTTAAACAATTGGAAGCAAAATATCTTTGGAAATCAACAAATTTAGTTTGACGACTGGGACTTTATAAAAAGCAATTTTATCAATTAAATAATTACTTTATTCGGTCTATGAATAACAACTTGTTATAGAAAGCACCAAATATAAACATTTTTGAACATAAATATTAAAATTTCAAGAAAATCGAATCGTAAATAATTACTTTGTTTGTCCTATGCATAACAACTTGTTTTAGAAAACATCACAAATAAATCTTTTTGAAAATAAATATTACACATTTTCAAGAAAATCATATATTAAAGAAATCATCATGTGCAAACCTTATTAAACCAATTTATCTTTCAATCTCACAGCTATTTCTTTTCCTTATCGGAATGGAATAAAATTCAAAATCATTAATGGCGAAATTTCCTAAGTTAACTATTTTTACAGCTAAGTAATTTAGGATTTTAATATTTTTTGATGGTTCATTCGAAATGTTTTTAAAAAGCTCTTAAAATTTATGAATTTCTTTAACAGTGGAGGCAATTAATCACTAGCATAATAAATCATTCAATGCAAATAGGTAAATTCGATGGGAATTTTTCCATAGGCGTCCCTTCTTTCACTAAAATGTTAAAAGGTAGATGCTTATAGGGAAATTCTCCAACTGATTTAACCCACTCTTACATTTAGCTATTCGTATTTAGTCACAAATTATAGATTAACTCAAAGGTACTCAATGCATTTTTGAAACGATTATTTCAGCTTTAACTGGATTAAAAATGTTCTCAAAACATGCTTCTTAATTTATTCGGAATGTATTAGAATATCAAAAACAACGATTTTTTTATTAAAGATAGATTTCTTTTGTGTGAATTTTATTTCTTATTATTGATTTCTCGATTAACTTATTAATGTCTTGAATATATTTTTGCAACAGAAACGAATCGCTATATAAACGTTAAATAGAATAACTCAATAAATTAGCACATTTAAAGGTAACTAGATACCCTAAAATGTAATTTTTAACCGCTTTAATTTATAACTCTCAGCAGGCATTTTTGAATAAGAAAACTACATTATTAAAATATTTCTTTGCAGAAAAATAAGTTTAAGGATCTGAGTAAATTATTTGCGAAATAGTTAAGAAACCATATATCTTTAAAACTCTTTCGTTTATTATAACAACAAGTCCTAAGAAGGTATTTCTTAATCAACAGATATTTAACTCCAACTGCAAGATACTGTTACTTCGGAAAATACTAAAACCCCCAGTTCTATTATTATAAATTCATATTTCACATCCCACAAAAAATACAAATTACACTTAACAGCCCAAACTTGTATTAAAACGAAGAATTCTTAGAATAATTTTAGATTGAAACAAGCATCCGTCCCTGTTAAAGGAACAACTCGAACGCATTTAAATGGCCCTACCCAAACAATACTCCCGAAATTTCCCCGAACCCAAATAAATTATCGCTTGAAAAATCCCATCAAACTCTTCTTTGGAATTTTTGGTTTTGTTTGACAAAGCAGTAACTGACAATGACATTTATGAGGGAATAGGTTCAATGTTCAGAAGTGAATGAATATATTATGAAGTATTGAAAATACATCACATTATATATTAAAGTCAAAATCAGGGAACAGTTGGTCATTTTGCGTTTAAAGTTGCTGACACGAACTCGGAAGTAAACAACTGCAGCAACAGCTTTACTAGCTTGTTCTATAGGCTCTCGAAAGTTGCTGAGTTGAATTAATGTCACACTAGATCTACACGAGGGCTATTGGAGGCTCACTCGAGAAATTAAGCCTGGCAGTGAAGGGATTAATAATGTCTATAAACAAAAACTAAATATCAATTTTAACAGAATTAGTATCTACAAGTTTGTCAAAATAACGAATCGCATTGTTAATCAGCTTAAACCACGAACCGTTCCCCTTGTAATGGGGGAGAATCACGGAATAGTCGACCAGTTTCCGTAAAAGAGGAAGACACGAACTGGGAATGCAAATTCCGTATTCTGGCATTGTCGAATGGTGGTCGATCGAATAAAATTAAAGGTATTGGAGGCTTGTAACAGTAACCGGGTGGCACAAACTCCTCAAATAATCAAAACAATTTGCTTTTTTGCTAATATATTTCATGTTTTCGTAATTTATAGTTAAATCGATGAGTTAACCCCTTGAGTCCGAAGCAGTTAACTGTAAATAAATCTTATATGCCGACCCGGCGGCGCAACGGTTAGGGCGCTAGCCTTTGGAGCCGCTGGGTTCGGGTTCGAATCCCGGTAAGGCATGGATGTTTGTGTTTGTCGAGTATATGCGGAGAACGTGCCCGTTAAATCTGTTGGGTCCGAAAGTCCTCCAAGTTCCCATACCAAATCAATACCTCTGGGGGTGACACGCCAATTCTGGGGATCCTCTAGTTGGCCTCTGTCTCTAAAAATTAGATGGATCCACTGATGTGTGTTGTCTGTTGTGTGTCTTACTTGACGAAGGTTTATAAGCGGGTCTCTGACCAAGCACACAAACCTGAATATATATGTCTACCAACCAACCAACCAAATCTAATATTCGCACTGACCTAGTTCGATGTAATGTAATCATTTCCAGCTGCCTATATCTAGCCTCCTTTAGGAATTTTAACACAGCCAATTACGTCTCGTAATTTAGAACCCTGGTCAAGTGACGCTAGTTCGATGAATATAGGTAATTTTATCGTTTTCGACTGTCTACTTCTAGCCTCCTTTAAGGACTTTAACACAGCCAATTACGTAATTTATTGTTAATCGTAATTTATTGTTAAATCGATGAGTTAACCCCTTGAGTCTGAAGCAGTTAACTGTGAATCGTGGAATTGCCGAAAATAAATCTAATGGTTGGTTGGTAGACATATATATTCAGGTTCGTGTGCTTGGTCAGCGACCCGCTTATAAACCTTCGTCAAGTAAGACAGACACAACAGACAACACACACACATAAGTGGATCCATCTAATTTTTAGAGACAGAGGCCAACTAGAGGATCCCCAGAATTGGCTTGTCACCCCCAGAGGTATTGATTTGGTATGGGAACTTAGAGGACTTTCGGACCCAACAGATTTAACGAGCACGTACTCCGCATATACTCGGTAGGTCTTCAGTGGTACCGGGACTCGATCGCAGGACCTTCCGATCCCGAGACCGAGACGCTGACCACTAGGCTCACTACGGCCCATAAATCTAATATTCGCACTGGCCTAGTTCGATGTAATGTAATAATTTCCAGCTGCCTATTTCTAGCCTCCTTTAGGAATTTTAACACAGCCAATTACGTCTCGTAATTTAGAACCCTGGTCAAGTGACGCTAGTTCGATTAATATAGGTAATTTATCGTTTTCGTCTGTCTACTTCTAGCCTCCTTTAAGGACTTTAACACAGCCAATTACGCCTCGTAATTTAGAGCCACGGTCAAGTGACGAAGACGAAACCTGTGCTACCACCCAACCAGACTTCGAGCGACATCGTGCGCTAACGCCGTAGGGACTTTGGACTCCACAGATTTACCGAGCACATACATATGTCCCAGTGTACTCGGAGATTCCCGTAATCGGGTCAATTTTATTTTTTTTACTAATAAATATCTGTCTATAGGATGTGGCCGGGTTTTGAAAGCGGAGCAGCACTCTGTGTTAGAGGCAGATGTTCAGACGACTGGGCTACGGAGCTCCTCGTAATGCAACGCTAAATCGATGAGTTAACCTCTTGAGTCCGAAGCAATTAACTGTGAAATCGTGGAACTGCGAAAAGAAATCTAATATTCACAAAAAAAACCGAGCTAGTTCCATTAATTTTTCGCCGTTTTGGCGAAACATGAAATAAAATTAAATAGTGGATAAATAATTATGTTGAAACTCAAAATAATTATGGGTGAATGGAATAATGTTATATTATAGCTACAGCTAAGGATAATAGCTATTAAAAACTAAAACATTGCAATGTCAATGTGTATGTTTCGGTTGTTGAGTGACAGCAAAATGGCGAGTGAAAATCATTTCTTTCTAGAATTAATGTTATGTGTGAACAGATCATTATTTGTATTAAATTTACAATTTGTTCTGACGTATCTTTTCAATGTATTTACCAGCTCACATTCTCAATTATTGTTACAGGCTGAATGACTATTTATGCAAAATCCTGTTTATAATTTAAATTGGTTTACGTTAATACAATTTTAAACATGTGACTAACTTTTATCACACATTCCAGGTCCATATTTCTAAAAAGGCTATGTAGACTTCAGCCTAGAACGACAAATATTTTGAAGGAGCTGCAATTCAGCATTTTTTACAAGGATAAAATTCAATTTACTACGTAAAATGTTGAAATTGTTATTTTTTCTCAAACTAGATGAACTTTGTGTTTAAAACAGCTGAAAACACCAATAAAAGATATCATATTGTTGCTTAAAACAAATGCAATAAGAAAATATGAACTACGTAGGAGTGGAGCACATGAACATTAGCATAAAGGTTTCATACTCTTAAATCTGATCTGACCCGATCGATAATTGAAACAACAACTATTCATACTTACTATAACTACAACAAAACCATTCAAAATTTATTTTACCTCCTTAAAAGCCGTCTAAACTACTTTATGTAAACATTTATGTGCAAATTTATGTTTCTTCAGCCAAGTTTAATAACATCCATCCGGCATTCAACAGATTACAAAACAACCATAAGCTATCAGTCTGCCGAGAGCGGATATCGAACATTCCACAGAATGATAGAACCTTCAAACGACCATCCGGATCGTTAAAAAACATGTTCGATGATGAATTCCTTCCCATTCTCGAATACTTCTCCGGAACCCCTTTTATGTTTATTCCTTACTTCGAATCGTATACGGATGTTCATCTTTTCCGTATACATGCTCTTTATTAAAGATTCGTTGATTCATACCTGTTTTTTCAGAAAACATATTCTACGAATTCAAGTACTGCCTCTTAAATATAAACTCATTGAATCCGATGGATGGATGTTTTGGTTTTATGGCGCAAGTTCATCAAAGGCCATACTGTGCCAAACACTAGGTTATTCTAAAAGATTAAAATTGTACATAAAAATGACAAAGCATTGAAAAACGATTACAAATCTAACTAAAACACTGGGTTACTTATTTAATCCGAACTTTTGGGAGCGGAGTTCAAATCCCAAAATTATCTTTTCAATGCGAACTCTCCTTCCATACACTAAATAATACCTTACATTTAATATAACTTCAATTATTCGAGATTTCCTAGTGAAAACCCCTCGATCAGCCTTGTTGTGATGAAACATCTGCTAACCGAAGTAATCCACACTCTGTAACATACACATCACCATAGTCATAGCTTAATTATTTTTTATTATTTTTGCAGCCAATCAGTTTGGAAAAGAAAGAGAGTACAGTGTTTCATATTGAAAAGTAAAGGGGGAAAAACCTTAATCGACAGTCAATCTGTCCGTATCAGGCCTCTTTGGCGACGATAGCGAGTCATCGCCTAAACTGGTACAAGGAAACTAGTTTTTCACTTGGTTCTTCTATCGCGGCAAACCCGATTCACGCGAGACACGAGTCCCACGTTCGTACCCCGAGAGAAGAACCAAGGGAGAAACCTGTTTCCTGTCGTCAATGTCCGCAAAACAGACCTAAATACGGGAAGATTCCTAGTCAATCGAGGTTTTTTTCCCTTGGACTCTTCATTTAAGTAACCTTTCTAATGACCGAGTTTAATATTTTTACATGAATTATAAGGGGCCAGTTTGCATAGATCCATATAAGACTTGTTCGTTGTTGTTGTAAAAATGTAAGATCTGCGGAAAGTAATTTTCCTAATAAAGCTTTTTTCTTAAATTCTAAATATATATCGTTTGTATTTTAAGGATTCGTATATAATTAGGTACCGTCGGGGAATGGGGTATTTTTGGCCCAGGCGGTAACTTTGGTTCAAAGCTAATAACTTATCATAAACTACTTTTAAAAACTATGCTTGCCATTTTCAATTAGTGACAACTCTGAATTGACCAATGAGTTAAAACTACTCAAATAAAAAGTCAGTACTAGAGCTTTATGTTTTGACCAAAGTTATCTCGTTTGACGGTATTACGAATTCCGAAATGTCGAAATTCCTAGAGTATTTACATAACTAATGAGCGCCTTTGAAGCAATATGAAAACAGTTCATCCTAAGACAAACCTTACACAAGCTAATGTATAATTTTACCACACACGATCACGGTTGCGTTAAGTGTTAACTCAGAAGTCGGCTCGTCACTTGACTGTGGTTCAAAATAACAATGACCGTCACCAATAGCCCTCGTGTAGCTCTAGTACGACGATAATTCCAACTAACCTAGCCTAACCAAACAAGATCAAACCTAAACTCTTCCATAAACATAACATACTATTACATCCTTGCTTTCTTGACTTCAAACGGAAGTATCCAGTTTTTACGATTCTTGCTTCCATTACAATATTTAAACCCAATCGTGAGGTTTTATGCTGTCTCGATGGAAAAACTAATCGCCGTTATTGTGTTTCGAGTCGTTAAGCGCCCGCTTATAGGAAGCCATTTTACAAAGACACTGCGTACGTTTGACAAACATATAACTGCGATTACTCATTCCGAACTTTTGAATGTGCTTTTTTTTATTCTTGTAGGTTTTAGGGAGCTCAAACTATAGAAATTAGAAAGCAATTGAAGCGGAAACCCCATTCCAAACCGGATTACAAAGAGTGCACAAATAAATCATGGGACGGACAAAGACGTGTGTCATACTGGCAGCTTAGCACCTGCTGGTAAAACTGTTTGCCATTTGGAAAAATAAGCTAATTTTTTTTATTAGATTTGTTTTATTATTACATAAAAATATTTTTTCACACATGAAGAGTCCAAGGGGAAAGCCCTTTGATTGACTAGGAATCCTCCCGTTTGTATTCAGGTCTACTTGCCGGACATTGGCGACAGGAAACCGATTTCTCTATTGGTTCTTCTCTCGCGATACAAAACGTGGGACTCGTGTCTGGCGTGAATCAGGGTTGCCGCGAGAGAAGAACCAAGTCAAAAACTGGTTTTCTTACACCAGTTTAGGCGATGACTCGCTATCGTCGCCAAAGAGGCCTGATACGGACAAGTATCCTGTCGATGAAGGGGTTCTTCCCATATACTCTTCATATGTTTTAGTATAAAAAATATTTTAGCAAAACAAATATCTTAGTTTAAGGATTTGGCTAAATTCTATGGCCAAAGGCTTTATAATAACGTGTCAAAAAACAAGAAAACGTGTATATTTTTGGCCCATGTAAAATAGGCCTACCGTGTCTCTTGTTTAATGCTTTCTTTGTGCCAAATCGAGAATGATAGATAAAGTCGTACTATTAACCATAATTTCGCAATTTAACCATCCATATTTTAAAAATGGCATTCCAAGCGCTTTGAACGCCATTCTGCCCTAGAAACTAGATTTGTTTGAAACTATATAAAATAATGGGGTATAAAATTTATTTATTGATTTTTTGTGATGCATGAAGTCCCTGAGCACAAATATAAATTTAAAAAAAAATATTTTTTGAAATAAAATACACAAACAATAAAAAAATTGTTGAAAATAAAGTTTATTCATAAAATTCGTATTTTTAACATAAATGAGTTTCATATTTCTACTGAGACATATGTTACACATGAAAAAAAGTTCAAAAAAGTTGTGATTTTATATTTAAACTGAAAATTCGGTCGAGGATTCGTTATACTTTTGTCAAAAGAGCCCAATGAAGACATAAACTCAATCGGACAGAAATGTAAGCGATACCATGGGCGATTGTCTGATCCCAGTGAATGCTTATTTGAATCGATGGTCTCCATGATAAACTACACATTTGGTAAGTATATACTTTGTTTTAAAAATCTATGGAATAGGATAATTCATTTGAATTTCTGAATAAAAAAGGATCAGGTGCATAGGGGAATTTTCCTCTGCGCTTCTTTTTTCACAGTTTAGTGAGAGTAGGAGCTTATGTGAAAACTTTCCTGGGGGGATGGTGCTTTTTTTATATTTACCGAAACATTTTTGAACAATCATTTTGGATCTATCCGTCGTAAAAAGGTAATTGCGAAATTTGAATAAGCAATAAATGTAAATCATTTATATTAACGATTATATTGGTCTGATGTGGCAAATGCATGGTTTATTTTATACTACTAATGTAATATTTCTAAAAACCGATAGAATAATCTGACCCTGACCTACTTATTAAAGCACATTTCAAAGTGAATGGCATTCAAACCCATGTGTTTTGGGCGTTTCATCATTCTTTGGGCCTGATACCGAAGACTTTTACCTTTTGCAATTTTTTTGTTAATCTCTTAACGATCGGATAATTTTCAAGAATCAACGGTCATAAAATTGCCTATTTTTTATCCCTGAAAATTACTAATTAACGAATGTGCATGAAATATGTGTGTATCACATACATTTTTAATTTTTCCTTTGTTTTGGCTTGAAATTTGTTTTAAGATAGCCTTATTGGCATTTTAATTGGCAGATTTAATTGGCAGAATATTATTGCCGCTTTACTAATGAACACTCCAGCTCGTAAATATCATGGGAGCGAGAAATAGAGGGCGCAGCCTCACCCCGTCATTTTCACGAGAAGGGAGGGATTGACTAACTGATTTATAATATTTCTAATCTCTAAAGTTCTTTCATAGATCAAAACGAAACAACCAACTAAATAGAACCCTTCAATATTCTTTTAATTTAGGTTACTTGGTTTTGTGAAGAAAATAAAGCATATTCAGAGATTGCAGTAACGCGTTACTTGTAACAGTTACTTTTTTCAGGTAACGCCGTTAGATTTTTCAGAAAGTAACTGTAATGAAACTAAGTTACTTTTAGAGGTAACGAAGTAAGGAAAAACTTCGTAACTTCCTCGTTACTTTCCGAAGGCTGTCGGATGCCAATTTTGAAATGAAACTCCTTTAAAATTAGATATAATTTTTAATAAATTATAATAACATAGTTTTATTTGTGCTTATGTTTCTTTAATCTTGGTTATCTTTGAAAAACGGTATCATGGTTAAATTCCAAGTTTTGTTTGACATACACTCTTAAAAAAAAAGAGTGAAATCCAGTCCTATAGGGGAAGTGCATTTTCGGCACCGGAAAGGAGTGGAAATTAACTCAGACTGAGTTAAAACCGCTCGTTTTAAGAATGTAGGACGTAGATTGTTTTCTTTTATTTCTTTTACCCACTCCGCAAAAAGAGTGAAATCCACTCCTATAGCGGAAGTGAATTTTCGGCACAGAAAGGAGGGGAAATTAACTCCGACTGAGTTAAAACCGCTCGCTTGTTTTAGGAGTGTATCTTGACTTATAACCTGATTTTTTTTAAGTAACGGCAATTAGTTACTTTTCGTATTAAGTAACTGTAACTAGTTACTTTTCATATTAAGTAACTGTATCTGTAACAGGAATACCTTTTTATTAAAGTAACTATAACAGTTACTTTTTAAAAGTAACTTTCCAATCTCTAAGCAAATTTTAAGCAGTTAAAGAAAATACAGATCCTAATAGCAAGTGTTGCTTGAAGAAAGCCAGAACTTCCCACGCGTTTGGCGCTTCCAGATATGGATTTTACAAGTAGTAGAGCTAACCGGGGGAGGGAACGGGCTTAAAATGACGAATAGTCCATCTTGAGTTCTCCAATGGAACTTAATCGACTTTGAAGGATAGTTGAAAACCTGGAAACATCAATCAGTTCCTTTAGCAACTATATAAAGGATATAGGAGTAGGAAAAAATAATTGAAAGAAATCGTGCTGGAAACATTTTAAAAGCTCAACGTTCATAATTGTTTAAGAATAATCATTGTTCTAATTACTCAATCAACTAAAATGTAATAGTTGTTGTTTTGATTTGGTTGATTCATTTAGATAACAAATTGGGTCTGAGAACTTTGGCTATAAAGATAACTTTGGGCCAAGGTTCGTGGCATAGTTACTCCTAACTAATACATTTTTCTTTTAATTCTTTTTTAAATTAATTGCAATATTTTCTTCATTCTAAAATAAAAATTTAAGTAAAGTAGGAAATTAATAGTTTACTTTTGTGCTTTGACCATAGTTAGATTTGGTTGTACATTTTCCGGCTGTCTATTTCTAGCCTCAATGGAGCTTTAACACAGCCAATTACGCCTCGTAATCTAGAATCCTGGTCAAGTGACGAGGTATTCACCTAAGCGGGCCCTCAAAGCAAACCATGGGGCGCTATCGTGCGCTTGTTCGGGACTTTAAACACCACAGATTTAACGAGAACGTATGTCGCAATGTACTCATGCCAGGTACAGACAAACACACAACACAAATATCCATGCCCATATGTCGGGATTAAAATCCGGGACCTTCTGACTCGAGCGACATCGTACGTTAACGCCCCCGTACGTTTTTATAAGTAATTATTCATCAATAATATCATATTTTAGGGTGACTGCATTTAGCAGTACCTGTTTAGTTTCTTGTTCAACTATCTAGCTATGCAAATTTATAGTTAAAAAGTTAGTCACTGAAACAAATCTGGTCAGGCTAATGCATTTACTTATAATTTTATTTTGTAGTGTAGTTCCGCAAACTTTCATCAAAAACTCAAAGCTCTTGAACAAACATTAAGATCTCATAAAACCTTAAACTATCGTATTTAATAATTGAAAGAGAAATTTATGACTCAAATCCTAGCATCTAATAAAAAAAAGTTCAGTTTTATAAATATCCAATTAAAATTGTGCACAACCGTGACGACCATGACATTCCCATTTGTTACGGAAAATATTTTTAAATAACTTTTGTAACTTCATGTGGAAATAATTACATTTAATGACGTGATGAAGTTAAGTGTGAATACAAAGTTAATATTAGTTACTCAGCAGTATCTATAGGCATTGGACTTGTGTAGCTTTACGAGGAAAATATCGCATAAAACTTTTAAAGTTATTGCAAAATACGGTAGTTTTAATACACTAACAAAATAAAAAGCAATTATATCTTAAGAGTTTGAAATATATTTGAAATCAGTAGTACTTGAAAGAGAAAATGTAGTTTGGTTTAAAAATAACGTAATTCTCAATTTAAAAAAAAGTGCTGTAAAATCTTTGTTTAAAACTATTTTTATCTTCCACTTTAATGCTAGTGTCCATCTTAACCATACTCCATCTAATCGGATCTCCGCTTTAGCCGGGGCTCGGATGGCCGAGTGGTTTGGACCACTACGCTAGCAGTCTGCGCGCTGCAACGGGTGCGGGTTCGATTCCCGCCTTCACCCTGGGTGTATATTCCTTTCTCTGTGACAGTAAAAATTCTTTCTCTGTTTGTCTTACTTGACAAAGGCTTCATAAGCGGGTCTCTGATCGAGCACACAAACCGGAATATATATGGTAAGGTAAGGTAATCGTTTCCGGCTGCCTATTTCTAGCCTCCTTCAGGAGCTTTAGTATATATGTAATAGTAGTAGTAGTAATATTTTTATCGTTAAAATGCAAAAATTAACAAAAAAGGGTTGCTGAATAAAAAAAATGTTGAAACTATGTAGTAAGTGGCCGAGTTTCTAGACATCAACAAGAAAAGTTATGGATTTTTTATTGGTGAGTAACTCGTAATGCTTGACTACATTGAATAAAATGGTGCATTACTTTAATTGTATATTTATTTATAAGAAATGAATGCAGTGAGTGCATAGCAATGAATGGCAATGAATAAACGTGCCAACACATGAATGCAGCAATGAATAAACGTGCAGTCAAATGTATATAAAAACCTTAATACAATCCGCGTACGGTGTCACCCTTAAAAAATGTGTTGGTAGCCTTCCTACTGAGGCTCGTCGGCTCGTCACTTGACTGTGGTTCTAATTTACTACGCCAATAGACCTCGCGTAGCTCTAGTGCGACGAAGCTTCTACCTAACCTCACCATAGTTCTTGGTATTTTAAACAATTTTATAAACTGATAAAAACATGCAACCATAGCAAAGACAGCCCTCTCAGATGTAAACAAGAGAAAAGTATACCTAAACTATTTTCATTTTAAATCCTAAAAACAGTTCCTAAATCAGTTTCGCAAGTTATAAGATTCAGATTTCAAAAAACGAATGATATTTTTTTGGAAAAACTACAGCGATTTTGTCGGAAAAGGAAGAAATTCTTCAAAATCCTAATGTGAAGTTCGCCGAAAAGAAAGTGAGCAATTTTAAGTTTTCCATAACTCCATTGAAACGGTTTTGGAAAAGTGATTGTGCAAGTGGACGGAAACAAGAAGCGTGATACATTTCTAAGAAATAAGAAGATAGTTTTCAGTTATCTTTGTAGATTAGTTGTTATAGTTTTCTGTTTGTTGTTAAAATATTCTGTTGAACTGATCACTTATCTTTTTATTAACAAGAAAATAATAAAGGACAATAATTTTAAGCCAGCTGAATTATTTGGTTGAATTATCGTCGCACTAGAGCTACACGGTTGTTATTGGCGACGGGCATTATAATTTAGAACCACAGTCAAGTGAAGAGCCGACACCTGGGTGCGTTATATTTAGCTATATTGTTTTTAAACCTAAAAGAGAGAGAAAAAAAAACTTTTCTGGAAAAGTGTTATTTTTTGTTATGGTCGGGTTATCGTGATCAGGCTAAAGCTGCTATGAGACTCATTCATAATATTTAAAAGTCATTGAAAATTTATAAGGAATAAATATTTCAGGATATATATTTAAAAGTTCTTAGAAGGAAAATGAATATTTCAGGACATTTTTTTAATTTTATTTATATTTTGCTTTATTCGTAATTCAGTGATGGGACCATAATTTTTATGGACATTTTTAGGAAAATAATATATAAGTTTAAAATGCTAATTTTATTCCAAAGCAACATAGAGATAGCAAAGAATTTAAGTAACTTACCATTTTTTAAAGGGAACATTGAAAATGTTGCAGGTGTTTCACTACACATTTATTGTTTGTTATATTAAGGTATCAGCATTGCAACTGTAGTAAAATCAGCAGACCAAATGCAGAAAGTATCAGCAAGGAACAAATTGACTTTAGATTTATGCTTAGAAAAAGGGGGGATATCTAATAAGAACGAAAACATTTTTTTTATTTAAAATTCAACAACTTCTTATTTCATTTTACTTTAAAGAATCCATGAAAACAACTAGATGTTCTCTTTCTATTCCCACCTTAATACTTAGAATCCATAAGTCCCCTAATGTCCTCTCTGGGAAGTGTCTATTGACAAGGATGCTCTCCGTAACGCGATATTGATTGGTCGCCGTGACGTGATTTGGGTACGGATGTTCACTGGATTGGACGCGAATGTCACTGTGTTTAGAGGTCAAGGAGATTTACTGCTTTGTTCTGAGATCTGAAATCTATATTCCGATTCTAGGATTTCGGAAAGGGAAACTTTCGATATACTCCAGATTATTGTTTTAGGAAAACTATTATGCGTATCTTGCTCACTAATATTTCGCAGTTTCTGTTATATTGGCTTAAAGGTTAAAAAAAATTATATATATCGTTTAAATTTATATAAGTATTAAGTTTAGCAAAAATTTTAGAATTTTTTTTATCTCTTCATTAGTACTCTTTTAAGAAACCCAAGTGGTTCTCTTTGTGAATTATTCAACAATATTATGAAGATTTTAATTTTTACAAAATACCTAAATTGAAAACCGAAACCATAATATCATTTTTAAAAAGCAAATTCAAGTGACCATGCATTTCAAACAAATACAAACAATAATTTTTCAAAAAAATATTTATAAAGCAAATTTTTAAGAAGCACTAAAATAAAGTATAGGTTTTATTGCTATTCTTCCCATTTAAATTTGCCAAAATCTGAATAAAACAAAGTCTACATTACTTAAAAGAAATTGTGCAAATTGCACGAGAATCCTAGATATTTTGCACTATTTGGAGAGTGGAATCACCGCTTTTATGGTGCAAACGCTTCACCGCAGAGGTGAATTTGCGCTCCAAAATAGTTGCGGCAACTAGAAAGTTTCAGGATTAAGGTGAAATCTTACACCAAATTTCTTTTAAATGCATCCATCTACAAAATTGTTGTTAGTAAAGACTAGTAAACATTTTATAATTAGAATTAGCAAAGACTAACAGCCCATAATATATCTGAACTTTAAAAAATGTGTCTGTATTATAGCTGCTATTTGGAACAGCTAGAAATACAATTTCGGGCTCAATTCAAGGCTCGAGATACAATTTATTTCCATTTTTAGCATTTCTGTTGCCACTCATGACTTGAAACGTAACCATTGATTCTAGCAATACTATGTATGCATTGTAATGTTTTATTTTATCCAGATAAACTATCTAACAAATATATACAATTTTTGTAATTATAATTTATTTCACTTTTACACATGTATTGTCATACACAACTAGAATATTCAAAAGTTTAAGTTACGACCAAAACTTACTGTCGATACTCAATATAATTGAGACATAAAATGAAGAGCTTAGTGGAAGAACGTGCTAAGTGACAAAAAAGTGAAAACGAGAAAAAAAAGCTTTATAAAGTTTTTAGTTTGCACTTCAATCCGTTAAAAACTTCACTTGCAAACGGTAAAAAATATACTTAACTTAAAGTGTATGACAAAGAGGAAACTTATTATCTTTAAGGGATGGAATAACATGTTCATTGACACAAAAATCTCAATTTTTTTCAATAACGTCACTTAGCACGTTCTTCCACTAAGTTCTTCTAATGTCACTGCAATATTGCTCTGTGAAACATCAAAGTTTTTAAGAGAGGCATTAATTGAACAAAGTTTGTAGCGGGAACTTTGGCAACATGAACGTTTTTCGTGAGAAGCATCCATAAAACGATACAGATGAAAAGAATCGATATCGAAACTTACGTACATGGAAATGAAGCAATAAATTGATTGGTTGTTCTATCGTTCAGCATTCCGTTCGAAAAATGTTGGTAGTTATTTATTAAAAATGATTTATTGTTATTGTTCATGAGAAATTAAGGAATGATTGGGGGAACTAATTTCCCGGGAGCGTTGTAAAACGGGATATTGGTGAAGTATACAATTTTTTTCAGACGCTCTTGTTTTTAGAACTAGGTTTAATTATAAGTATTTAATTTTTTATGTAACATTATATGTAAATATTTTTTAATGTATTGAATTTTTTTAGGTATATCCATTACAATACAAAAACTAAAAAGTTTGGCATGATTGGGATCCAGGTTTTATGGCATCTATCAATAAAGCTTTCGGTGAAGTTAAATTATATTAAAACTCCTTAATTACATTTTTTATTTAATAAAAGAAATATTGTAGAAGACCATGCTATTAAATTTCTTGATTAAACTAGATTCACAAAAAATAAACTACACTCAAAACAAAATTAGTCCCTCTGTTGAAGTCGCATTTTGCTTTGCGAATTAGTTATTATACGTTATCTAATAAATTATCAACTCTATAAGCAATATCAAATTCAGTAGCTCCATAATGTAATAATTTAATTGACCTGTCTTAATCTGGAATCAATAAATGCGACATTCAACCTAATTGCTTGCTCTGTGTCAACACCAGTAAAACCGTGGAGTAACAGTGTAAATCTGTCAAGCCCACGCTTGAGTTGAACCACTTCATCTCTGAAGCACTAACAATAAAGAAGTAGCTATTGTTTGTAATATCATAAGCTGAACTACGAAGTCTCCGATGGAAGCAGCAAGTGGGTAAAATCTGGTATTTTAAACGGAATTAAAATGCTAAACTAAATGGAACTCGAAACCATGTTTATAAAATTGGACAGCAATAAATTATAAATGAACTGGGACAGCTATGTTTTTTCACTAAACTGAGCTGGAGACATTAGAAATGTTAGAAATAATCTGTTAGAAATGAAATGGGACATTTTTTTAAAATGAAATGGGTCCATTTTTAGAAATAAAATGGGACATCCAGTTTTGAAAATGAATTAAGACAAACAGTTTTTTCTTTATTTTTCAGTAATCTGGTACATTTTGGGAGGCACTTTGAAAACTTATGAGACATCCAGTTCATAGAAATGAACTGGGGTATACAGTTTTGAAAATGAAAAAGAATACATAGTTTATGAAAACTGTCACATACAATTTGTAGATTAGTACTATAGGTTAATGTTTTGCTAGTGAACGTCGAAATTAGTGTGATGTAGTTGAAACGAAAAAAAAATCAAATTTGAGTAATTAAAATTTCTCTAACTTCTATAAATTTTTATTATACTACTAAAAACATTTTAACTATTGGGGAAATTAGATAAAAGCAAGATATTTACGATTAAGTGATCGATTTCGGATTGCTCATAACCCTCTCTGCTCTATCAACTGTTAGTTCCTTTAAAGCTGAGAGGGAAGAAAAATCAACAAGCTTATTCACGAATGTTTCACGCCAAAAAGTTGAATAACCTAAACCTATAACAGCTTTTTCAGCTAAACAGCACTTATTCCATTCCCGAAATCGTCGATGTGATAATTCATAGCCCGCTTTTTGTGGAACATCTTCTTCTTTTATCCTTGATTTTTAGGTCGAAATAGAGTGCAAGTTGTTTCAAAAGGAGTTCAACGACATCATTCCGGTGAAAAAGAAGATCAGAGAGGACAATCAGACGGTAGTTTTTGTTGCTGAAGAAAAGCGGTATCGACTGGGTTTACGACCGCTTGGAGAAGTCGTTGCGAGTGTATGGCCTAAGTGTCTGGGCAAATGGATGTGATGTATGGTTCTGTGCTGGTTTTATGTTTTCTGAAGGTCTTGTATAGGCAAATGTCCATAAAATAATAAAAAACTAGAGGTGTGTAACACTACACGACTTTCAACAAATTACCATTCAATAGACAGCCATGACATTCCATGACAGCTTCGGATCCATCTAGTTTTTGCACATATCATGGACACGACAACAACAACACCATTCAATAAATCAATGCATTTCAATTATATACCCTATAAGGTTAATTTCAATAACTTTATTTCCTAAAAAGTTTTAAACCCTAAAACTTATAAGGCAGATAACCCTTGTGCATGCGCGATTTCGTACAAACCCTTAATATGACGTCTGACAGGTACTCGAAACTCGTGTACAAAATTTTAAGTCTGTATCTCATTCCGTTTTACAGCATGTTACATTTAAAACCATTTAACCAATAAATTTCTATGGCAGCTACACTTTACGCATACGCGTTTATCTAGAAAACCGTATTATGACGTCAGACAGGTACTGGGGACTAGAGTACGATATATATGAAGTAAGTTGCTTTTTTTAGTTCGAGCTGTAGAGTTGTTTAAGACGGACAGACAAACCAACGTTCGAAAGTCTCTTTTGTAGAATCAGCACAATCCAAATCACGTTGAAAACACAAAATCTCTATTTCGACATTATACACACACGTAGTTTTCTAAAGTGTTAGTAATATGTGAACTCAAGCAGGGTTCGAAATTCCCGATCGCTAGTCGCAAAATGCGACCAAATTTGTTCGTTTTGCGACCATAAAATTTATTTAGTCGCAGTTGTCGCGACTAGTTTTAAGAATCGTCAATATACACTTTTTTCCATTTTTTTAATTAGAATAAAAAAAATCCTACCGGGAAAAAAATACGAATAACAAATGCTCCCCCCCCCCCCCCAAAAAAAAAAAAAAAACATTCCACTCTACAGACTCCACAATCGAAAAGAAAACAAGTACAAACATGATGCTACTGCACAAATAGTGTATTTGTATTAAAAAATGCCTTTTATGTGTAATAAACATAACTTTAATGTAATAAAAAATTGCATTTATGTAAAAAAAAATTCTAACAATTGCGCTTAGATATTCTGCATTTGCGCCTAGTTTTTTTTTAGTTACTCGCACAGATTACGCCTATTTTTTTTATGAATTTCTAACACTGAACTCAAGGCTAAACATGCTGAACATCAGGTCTGAAACCCAAGTTATTGATTTATTTTAACGATATAAGGTATGATACATGATTAATCGAAAAGATTCGAATCATTTGTAACAGATATCCAATCCGCCAGCGTTTTGATGTAATTTAAAAGGTTGAATAATGATTTATGTTGCGTTGACTTATGTGAGAAATCAAATTTTGTTGGCAATTATGACCCAGTACGAAGCCGCCAAAAATCCACTAGTTTAGTGCGAAAAAAAGCCAAGCACTGTCACATACCTGGTTTTTGCATTAAAAAGCAATTCCCAAGCTTTTCTGCATTATCATATGGAGACAGATTTTGAATTTCCGGCATTAAATGATGCATATGATTTTGATATTTGTAAGGATAACGTATGTAACGCCTGTTGCGTTGAAAAAAAAACTATGCATATATACCTTAACAAAACCTAAAGCATATAAAAAGTTACAAAAACATTTGAGTTCTTAATTAGAGTGTTAAAAAAAATCAAGTATTCAAAACCGAATAACAGATTAAACTAACTGATCTTAAAAATCATACAGGGGAGCATGGGAGGGAATACAAGCAAAAATAAGGAGTTCTGGCCATGTCGATTACTAAGTTGTCTTTATTATTGAGGATGTGGTATGCCTCCCAGAAATTTAGGTCTAAAAGGGAATGACATTTTCGTATTATTGAATTGACATGGTTGGCACTCCTTATTTTTTAATGTATGAATCACAATTATTTAGTTTTTCTGATTTTGGTGGTCTATTTTTTTTTTCGTTGTTTCTTAGTTTTTACTTTTTGACACAATTATGGTTTCTAAATATGTTTTTGTTTTTACAGTTGGGCTTTAGCATTTTCTGTGTTCCATTCATATCTGTTTTTATGCACTTTAAACGGAACTGCGCTTAAAACGGATGTATGCTTTTTAACCTTTTTTAATCTTTAATTTGCGTTTGAATACTTTGGTTTTTTATAAACTCCTAAAACGCCCAATAACTCAATTTAAAATTTTCTGCTTTTGTCACGTTTCTTCTCATTTCAAAAAACGATTAAAAAATAACAAGTAGTTCTTGTTTTGCAGATCAAATTAATCGTTTATTTCTGAAACCAGTTAGGTTATTCACACTTCACTGATTTTTTATATAAACTATTAAATTGTACATTACGAAATATCGATGAATTGATTTGAAATATTAAAATGCAATTTTATAACAATTTAAAGAGTTAGCTCGAAAAGTAGTTTCTCAAAATGTCTACTAAACCACCAAAATTTAAAAAAAAAAAACTTACTATCAATTTCAACAATATATAAATGCTGTCACCATTCACACAACTATGTCACTGAACCTATATATTCCTACCCTTAAGCAGAAATCTACAATTCTAAAGAATCTTCAAGTGACAGTCTTAATTTTAAATTACCTCCTGCTTATATTTTCCCATTTGTCCGCGAAAAATAGGATTAGAGCCAAAAGCGAAGTATTTCTGCAGATCGCTGTTTGGCTGTGAAACAATGGTAACTATCATTTAGTCAAAACTATGAACGTTATTATAGATTATCAATTAAAATATGAGACTTCATGTTTTTACGTTTGTTAATAGTAATAAACGTAAGTTCTAGAGACTTATAGTTTTCTATCTCCTCAAATCTCTTTCTAATTATTAATTTCAGATTCTTATATCCTTTAAAGCCTGAAAACCACACCAGGTGATGCTCTTTTTTCATCGGGAAGAAAAGTAATCGGAATAAACCCAGGTTAGTTTTGCTTGTAACACTTGTTTTATACAACAAGAGGATATAAATTATTAGTGTTTTCATCTTTTTTAAACATAAAATTCATTTACTTTAGATGAAATTACAATTATAATAGTTGCCATGATGAGTTAAAAGTTAATTTTTGTATAAATTACCAAATTTCTAACCCTGTAAAATTTTTTGTTCTAGAATACAGCCCATTTAAAGATTCAGCCAAGATTAATAGGTTTTAAGTACTACTTTTGGAAATTTGACTCTCGTCCATTTTGCAGGTAACGTCATTTTTTAGCACATACATCTTGCTCTCCTTATCTCCTTCTTCGAAAACTGAACAATTAAAATGTGGAGATGGATCAATTGGCTTGTTTCAAGTGACGTAAATCATACCTGCGTTCATTACTGGATTTCATCGGGGGTTTCGGTGATTGGTGATTTGACACCATAAGCTCAGCCCACCCTTAACTAATCGAAACCTTGTTTTCATTCATGTGGAACTGTTTCCACTCAAGACGTGAAACATGCCCACTAACCAAAATCTACTGTTTTCAAAGCCACTAGTCTGACCAGCATATAATCTACCAAACCATTCTATTACAACTTTGTCCACCCATAACCCCAATGTCTTTTCGCAGACTCTTCAATACCTGGCGGTAATTCTAGGAGAATGGCCTCAGGAAAAAGGAGACGTAATAGGGTTCTCTTCGAAAGGAAATGGAATTTCATTTCACTTGAAAAGTGTGGTCATATTTTAGAACGTTTTCCATTTGGCGCGGAATTCACAGTTAAACTGGCGAAGCGTTTGTGGGAATCGAGGGGTCTAATATGTATATTAAGGCTGATGCATGAAGTTGGTGTTTATAGTATTCTATGCCAATTTTAAATAGTTATAAATATAAAGTAAGTTGTTATTTTGTAAACAATAAAGGGGGAATACGAAATTGCTTTGGGTGTTTTGGGTTATTATCAAGCTTCGAGTTAAAGTAAATGGCTTTTGAGTTTGTTTAAAATTCGTTTGAAATTTGATGTTTGTTTGTATAAATATTTCAAAACATTTTCTAAAAACATGATTCCGACTTATTATTTATGGTACTTTGAGTCAGGTTTAGTTTAGTTTGAATTATCGTCGCACTAGCTACACGGGGGCTATTGGCGACGGGCGTCGTATTTTAGAACAACAGTCAAGTGACGAGCCGACACCTGAGTAAGCACCCAACGCAACCGCCTTTGAGTCAGGTCAAAAACCCGTTTTCCGATGTTTTTGACTTTGAGTCAGGTCAAAAACATCGGAAAATGGGTATAAAAGGGAAAATATTGGGGGGGGGGGGAATTTAAGGATAAATTATTATTATTAATTAATTAATTTAATATTATTTATTATTATAAATCCTTTTTCTGCTAAGTTTGTGGTGTATTCGACCCGACCAAGGAATGCCACGAATGCGCACTCGGACAATACTAAAGTGGAAGTTTCATAATTCACTTCAATGGATGTCTCGATTGAACTTAAAACTTCCGGAAAAGGTGCCTATAATATTTTAGAATATTTGAGTGACACTTAATGCATTATGAACAAACGTCATAAAATTTAGATAACCAAAAGATTATGACAGTTTGCATCCCAACTAAAATATTGACCTCCCTCTTCTGCATACTACACTGCTCAAAACAATTAGGGGAGAACTTTTTATTTTTTATTCTAAAAATCTAAAATTTGATAAATAGATTCCTTATGCATCCAGAATGAAATGGTAAAAAAGGGGAAAAATCTCAATTTTTTAACTAAAATTTAAGGGGGGTGGAGAATAGGGTACTTGACTAAAAAAAATTTATTGGCTTAAAATATTCTTATGCCAAAAATATTAGACCCGTATTTTTTCTTTTTTCAAATACCCCATAAAAAGGGAGAAAATGAATTTTAAAATTAGGACGAAAAATCACTCCCGAAAACGCTTTGTGGCTGTCACGTGGTATCTATGATGTCACTAGTAACTATAAACAAACTTTGAAACACCATTTTGGAATCTACTATAAGCAAATTTGAACTATCCGCTTCTGTAAAACCTCCACACATTATCTATATAATTCTTATTTTAATATTAAGTTAGATTAAAACCAGTTTAATTACAAACAAAAAAACATCACACCGGTTTGTTTATACATACTAGTGACGTCAGCCAAAACGACGTGTTTGTGATCATGTGACGTACCGATGAAAAAAAACCATTTGAAAATGATTTTTATTAATTATTTAAAGATTTATTTTGCAAAAAAATATATACGTTTGTTATATTTGGGTTCAAACTACAATTTAATTAATATTGGAAGGTATTTTAGCGATACTGTCAAGTACCCTATTGGAATCATTCCAAATGGAGTCATTGGGGGTGAAAGGGTTTAAACCATGCGCTCCCCTAATTGTTTTGAGCAGTGTATATTATTAAAAATATCATTAAACTTCATTGCTTTGCAATGGACGATTCGAATGAGGCGGAGTTATTGGTGGTTCATTTGTTGGATAGAAGATCATGTTTGACGTAGCTGTGACACCAGTTTCCGTCCCCAAAAGGTTGTTTCGCGAATTTCTTTACGATTAGAGTCAATCAAAGGAAAAACAACTTCTACAGGGTTGCTGGAAAACGTTGGTTTACAGCAAAGAAAAGAAATTTTGTTTTTTTTTTAATTTAGAACTATACGGTCGCATTAGAACAAGAGGTCTCTTGGCTACGGAACTTTTCATTTGGAATAGTGGTCAAGTAACGAGGCCACACAAGACCGGAGCTGGAAACCAATGTAACCTTACAGCGACATCGCATGCAGCTGCCGTCAGAACATTAAATTCCAGAGATTTATGGAGTACGTTTGTCTGTAATTTTGTCTGCAATGTTTTGTCTTGTCTTTTTAAAAATGCAACAAAAATTACATTTTCCGTTTATAGAAAAGCTGGGTGGGCAACCGGAAATCGATCCGAGGTCAACGGATGCTCGAGCGTAGGTAGTAGCATTATTTTCAAACTATACCAACTGGGCAACTCCTGATCCACAGGGTTACTGGGAAAACGTTAGTTTTCTGCAAAGAGAAGCAATACAAGTAGAGACGCTGTAACCCTATTCCAAGAGTCGAACAAATAAACACATTTTCTGGTTGTTAGCCTTTGATTTAGGACATTTGGTGATAGAATTTCCGACAAAAGTCTTAGACTAGGATAGTTTCTTTTCTACTACGACTTTTTATTTCATTGTATACCATGGTAATTTAATAGCATATAATAACATACTCGAGATGAACATTTATACTTTGCGTTTATTTTTTTAAAAAAACTTTTTGCTTTGTTTCACCATCAAAAGCTAAGTTTCCAAGTATGAAGGGCTTTTTTTTCAATCACATGGTTTACTTTGGAAACGTTTTTCCGCGAGGTTTGAATCAGGTTTCCGCTTCTACTCTTATCTCAGTTCTCTGCCCTTTGAGACAAAATTATATTCAACTATAACTTATATATTCACACACACACAACTATAACTCAAATATAGGGGCCCGGATGGCCGAGTGGTTTGGACCATTACGCTAGCAGTCTGCGCGCTGTAACGGATGCGGGTTCGGTTCCCGCCTTTGCCCTGGGTCACGCCCGATACACTGTATGACAGGCCGACGTTCTGACTACTGGGCTACAAAGCCCTCTTCAAATCCAGGTATTTTTAGGAAAACAAATTCCACAACTAAACACATATTGAAAAGAAAAATATTTAAAGTATTTAGTAATAAACCTTTTTTTAACTCAAAAGCTTTTTCCCAAAAACTCTCTCCTACAGTTTTAGAAACAACAGGAAATTGCAGCATTTTTTTTTCGTACTTAAAATCGACTGCATATAGTAAGTACTATATCGTTTAATAAAAACTCATTTTTACATTTTTCCTCTTTAATTTTTAATTTAAATTTTAGCTAGTTTTTATATCATTGTGAAGCAGGAAGTCACGTGATAGTCTGCTTAGAGACGCAGATAGTGTCTGAATTCGTAAAACAAAAATTGGCGACACATTCTTTGAAAGTGATTAAGTTAAGCTTGCGCAATAACAGCCAGTGGCACTAAATAAGTCACTATCAATTAGAAGCTTTTTTTTATTGCATCACGTTTCCCACTTTTAGCTTCCACACTACGTTTTAACGTAAAAAGTGGAAGGTTTTATAATCGTTCAGTCCGTCTGTCTGTCCGTCTGTCCGTCTGTCTGTCACCCACTTTCACAGAAAGAACCACAAGTCCCACAGACAAGTGGGATACGTCATTTTAAAGCAAAAAATCAGATTAGGCTACATTCCAAATTTCATTAAAAAAATTTTAATTAGAAGTTTATTTAAAATTTAAATAACTAAATTTTTTTTATCTACATTGAAATAACATGCAAATTCTATTTTTATTCATATTTTCACTGTTGTCATCCACAAGTCCCACAGACAAGTGGGATACGTCATTTTGAAGCAAAAAATCAGATTTGGCTACATGCCAAATTTCATTAAAAAATTGAAACTAGAAGCTTATTTAAAATTTAAATAACTAAAATTTTAATCTACATTGAAATAACATGCAAATTCCATTTTTATTCAATATTTTCACTGTTGCCATTTCGTTAAACGTACGAGAAACTTTTGTTAAAATAAAAATAAACACACTTGAAAAAATATTTATTTATGTGATATAATTCGGTTTGGATTGTTGTATTATCACAATAGAGTTCTTTTAATGGTTCTATATATATGTATGAAGAAAGATGCATAGAGAATTCTAACTTGGCATAAAAAAAAATATGCTAAGTTTCGCTTTTATTTTAAAGCATCAATTGTACAAATTATATATTTTTTGAACTGTAAATTAATTTAACAAACTATAAATAAGTGAATTTTCGAAAGAAATGTAAATGGGAAATTGTGGCGACAAAAATATTTATTAAAAAATTACATAATTATTCTTCGAACTTTAAACAAATTTAGCAAACGATAAAGTCTAATTATTAAATCTGAGAAAGAAGATTAATGAAAATAGTTAATTTTGGCGTTTAAAACTTTGAATTACAAATAGCTAAAGGCCCTGTTTTTATTAGAATTAAATCACATTTGCCATTCGCAACAATCGCTCGAGAAACTTTAATTCTTTTAGACAATAAATTAAAATAAATTTATTTTTGCGACATCGATCAGTTTGAAATGACGTCAAATATATTTCACTACGGAATCCTTGTATGTTGATATGAAATGTTTTCATTCTATTTAAAAGCGAGGAATATGACATATTTATTCTTTAAAATATAAATTGATTTTTGCAAACGATAAGTAATAATTATTGAATTTTCGAAATAAAATAAATGAAACTAGCCAAATTTAGCTTGTAAATGTTAAATATAGAATTAATGTTGTGTTTGGCGCGTTTTTTCCTGTTAAACACAAATATGTGGAAGCGAGTTAAGTGACAGATTCTGTTACAAACCTACTTGTTTAAATACTAATACATTAAATAAATGTTTGACAGAATTTTTAATCCGATATTCAGATTCTAAATAGCTTCTTTCTATGAAGAAAATCCAATTAAATGCCAATTTTAAAAACATAGTCTGTAATTGGCAGGTTTCGCGTCGTAAGTAGCAAAAGTTCCAGCAGTATTGTTTTCATCTTTGGTCCTTATGGAATTGCATTTGTTTTAAACAATACAATATTTTTTTATCTTTCTAAAACAAAGGTTGGGTACAAACTTTTATTTTTAGTAGAACTAAAGCTTTTCTCTACACGTTAATCACCTTAAATTACTGGCCCACAATGTCGCTCAATTTCTCCGCACGTGAGACAAAATATCATCTAAACCGAAGTTTCCTGACAACTTTGACGTTTGTGAAATGCTTTGCAAGCTTGAAATTTAATCGAATTATAACTGATAAAGAACTAAACGTAAATATTGTAAAAGTAGACTGCAACAGATGAAAATAATGCTCATTTTGAGAGTGAAATCGAAACAACATATGAAATTGCAGGGAAAAAATGAAAACACAAAATTTACATCACCTGCAACAACCCCATTCCCTATTTAATGCACAAAATTTTTACAAAATTTGTTTTTTTTAAACAATATCCACAAAACTGTATAACTCACACAGGATTGCTGCAAATAACCTTTCAAATCCTTTTGTGAAAAAAAAGTTCGATAAGAAAGTTTTCAGTTTCATAAAATAAAGTTTCTAGATCTATCGGACGAACAATCCATAAGCTCTGACAAATATAAAGTCCAACTCAAATATTTGCAGAAGAAATCGGCAAATACTTATAGAATACTTTTCAGTTTCAATCGAGCGCTGTGTTATACTTTACTTCGAATTTTTCAAATAAAAAAAATTCTATTCGATTACTAAATATCGTCTGCTTCGTCTTATCGTTTTTCTTGGAAACTGAGAAGTTTCGTGATGCCAGATTCAAAATCATAGACTATTCTGGAATTTCGAGATGGAATATTAACCAAAAAATTACGATTTCTCTTTGTGCGAATATATTCCGAAATGGTCCATTCTAAATAATAAATGAAGTCAGGTGGTTATTTAAGTTTTGTTGAATGCAATATGTATATTTGACATGTGTGAATTAGCTGACCTTAAAATTTCGCCAAAGATTAACAGAAATCATTTTTTTTTTGTCAGAAAACTTTGAGCTAATGCTTCAAAAACTTCGCTTATTGTGAAATTGCTTTGCATTACATCCATTCGGCTTGTTTGATTCTTGGATTTCAATTGTGGTTTCGCTAATTGGTGGTCTGACATGTTAAGCTCCGCATACGATATTTATTAACCAATCGAGACCTTATTTTCAGTCCTGTGGAACTGTTGCCACTCAAGACATGAAACATGCCCTTTCAATATTTGCAAATTTTTTGTAACTGAAATGTTCTATTTTGAGAGACAATTCCAATATCTGAAAAAACTTCTAGTTCAAAACCAACGACTTAAATACAGGGTAAAATTTGAAAAGAGGCATCAATCAACAATCCAAATATTTTTCCTTAAGTCCTCGAAAAATTGCCACTCCCTGTATTTAAGTCGTGCCTTAAGTCCTCTAAAAATTGCCACCCTGTATAATGGACCGTTAATCTAAGTAAAAAGAAAGTTGAGGAGGGGGCCAAGAGAATAACCACTGATTTGGTGAGAAAGATTGCTACGTTTGGCAACTTATGGCTGTTTTTTGAATAAGTACCCAAAAACTGAAAGAAAATTCTGTTTAAAAACTATTTCTGTTGTATTTTCGCTTGTTGTACATTTTATAGAAATGATGTGTTTTAACCCATCATTGGTTAAATAGCTCGGCACTGTCAATAATATTACAGAGCGTTAGAATTTCAAACACATTAAATTAAAAAAGAAAAAACAGAATTCTCATTCAAAACCATTTCCTTTATTTCAAATTTGACAAGTCATCTATTTAAAACATCTGTACTACGTGAACAGCTACTGAGTTTCTATATTATAAAGACTGTATTTAGCTCTGCTACTTTTTTGTTTAAACCAAAATATAACTTAATGTCCACCATAATTTATTAAATGTACTTCACAATTTTACTTCATAACTAATTCATTTATGTCTAAGTGTCCAACACTATTTCGATTTTCTTTAATATTTGGCGCTGATTATTCGTCGGGGTGTACTTCTAGTTGGTGTAAGCCATGACTCTTGGAATTCGTGGGTTGCGAACTGGGATGTGCCTAGGCGTGTCTGGATCTTGATCGTCCTGGGCATTGTTGTTTACGTTGACTTGAGATCTTGTGTCACGCAATTCGCCAGCTGCTGAAAGAAATCTAATATTAACTCTAGAAATATAAACCTAATTGTTTTAACTTTAAACTACAAACCGGGATGAATAAACTTTTGCTTGTAAAATTGTTCTGAAGTCAGCAATTTGGCTTATTATGTGTATGAGATTTTTTTTTTAGTTTTTCATACCGAAGAGGATTATAAGAAACAGGGAAATTTTAGGAAATATATTATAGATACATCTTGGTTATGTTTCTATGAAGTAAGGTGAGTGTAACGTTTGTTTACCTTAAGAAACCTTAACAAAGAACAAATTATATATAGTATCAGGCCTCGATAACATTCAGTTACGTGATGACATCGTATTGACAATACCTTTGAAAGCGGAACTCGAGTGAAGCGGTGGAAACGGTTATCCAACGTGCAAAGCTTTGTTTAACCCTTTATGCACCGAATAAAGTTGTTAATTATTTGTCTTTGAAAACAAGATGCTTAAAGTGAAAGTTTTAGGAAAAATTTACTTTTCCTTTATCGACTTTAATGTGCTAAAACCGAACATCTCAATCAAAAAGTTCCATCTTTTCCCGTTCACTCCAAATTGAGCAATGAAAAGTGAAACAGAGGCTTTTTAAAGTAGTACTTATAAGTACCGTCACAGTGTTAAGTTAGTAGTAACGATTTTCCCTGCACTCGAGTAGCGTTAGGTTCGATGAAGACTGGCCCAATCAAATTAAGCTCTGGTGCTACAAACACAGTGAAGTAATTTTCTATAGGCTAAGTCCTGACTACGACATCAAATGCCACAAAGGAAACAAATGCAACAATACTTGGCGACTT
Source organism: Oedothorax gibbosus (assembly GCA_019343175.1). Classification (NCBI taxonomy): domain Eukaryota; kingdom Metazoa; phylum Arthropoda; class Arachnida; order Araneae; family Linyphiidae; genus Oedothorax; species Oedothorax gibbosus. The sequence goes on along the minus strand of CM033276.1, from coordinate 25,218,624 downwards.
GGCAAGAGTCAGGTTCCAAGCTATTGCATCGCTTGGCGCCCTTGGCAGTCGCCAAGTTTTGTTGCATTTGTTGCCTTTATGGCATTTTATGCCGCAGTCAGGACATAGCCAAGCCATACGGCTAGTTTAAATACAATGCTTAATTTTTGGGAGGTCCAGACCTGATACTCTATTTTCAGTTTGGCCTTAGCTTAACAGAAGGTGTACTTAGGTAGGTAGGTACATGTATTTTCCGGCTTGTGTTCTTGTTCAGAGATCCGCATATAAACCTTCGTCAAGTAAGACAGGCAGAATTTTTACTGACATAGAGAGAGAAATTAAATTACACCCATGGCGAAAGCGGAAATCGAACCTGCACCCGGTACAGTGCGCATACTGTTAGCTTAATGCGCTGCGATCAAACCCACCAGGCCACCAGGGCCTCAACAGAAGTGTAGTTATTAATTTATTCTCAAGCCCTACCTTGCAGTGCCCACGCCCTCCGCCTGTTTCTTCCTTCGTCGCCAAGGGTGGGGATGGTGAAGTTGCTCCTGGTCTTCTTGGCGGTCGAGTATGGTCTGTGACTCGGGTAACACCAGGGGACTGGCTGGGGCTCTGGCCGAATCCATGTAGCGTCCTCGCAAATACGTAGGGTGGTGGTAATCTGAAGGAACAATAATCATTTTTATGGATAATTATGGTTATTCAAACGATAATAATTACTTTGCTTTAAGTGGTTTTTAATTCAAACCATAGAGGTTAGATTACGTAAAGAAAGAGAAATTTACCAAGTGAGGCCTTGATTGCTTTTGCGATGCGCCAAAACAAACAATTATATAATAATTTGTCACTACTTTTCCATAGAATATAATTAATAATTAGAATTTGTAGGTGAAAAGGTATTCACCGCAATTATGTTTTTTAATAAACTTATTTGGCTACTTGTTTCTTTATCACAACCAATATATATTAATGACATGAGTGTATGGGTTAATTGTAAAAATTTTAAAAAAGAAAACCTTAATTTTTTGCCCATAAAGTCCAAAATAATTATTTATTTGTGGCTTTAATCGAATCAATTCAAAGTAGAAGAAGCATTGGAGTGGCGAAAGCAAGAGAAAATAGGGAAAACAAAAAAAAAAACGTGATTGAGAACACTTTATAACAAAGTCAAAGAACTCAACAAATGAGAGATTAAAGGGATTGTTACCAACAGGGTGAAGTTTAACGGAGGACCTATTTCGTAGGTTGGAGTGAAATAGATATAAGTAAGATAAAAAAGTAAATTAATATAAATTATCTTTTAAATTGTACGAAATGTTGTGGTGACATTGTTAAAAATTTCGTAATAATTTTTACCAAAATCATGGTTCCTAGTAGCCTCAACGTGAAGTGAAATATTTCGCTAAATGTTTGGGATTCCGTTGAAGCAGTTTTCAAATTTCGGAAAACAAAACCTAGAAAACAGTGCAACCGAATTCCGAAAATATGTTGAACCATTTCACCACACAGCCATTTCAGCTACTAGAAAACACGTTTTTGGTGAAAACTAGTACGGAATGATTAAGAGTGTACTGACCTCTCTCAAAAACTCTCCCTCCGGACTAACGCTGTACTTTCTGTAGCTGAAACCTATAGGTGTACTGGGGAAATCGTACACTACTGTCTTCTCCTCCGTGCCTATGCAAACGTTCAGACGAATGTAGCTGGCGAACACTACCTCGTCGATGATGTACAGACGCTTTACTCTGTCTAAATCTGAAGAAAATAATAAAAGGTGGAGTTTAGATTGATTTTTATTTGGTTTTTGATTCATTGCTGGTTTTAAAATATATTTGGTGTTTGTTAATTAACGCTATTGATATAGTCAGTCCCTGATTACTAGATCGCGTGCATCTGTTTTTTTTTTTTTTTTTTTTTGTTATCAATCTTTCCATTGATAAGTTTCAAGTGCAATTGTACTTTAATTGGCTAGCAATCAAAAGTATTGAAAAAAAATTATTCTGCTCAATAATTTATAGATAAAAAAATTCCTAAAATATTTAAACTAATTAAATTTACTTGTATTTGTACATTAAATAGGCTTCCAATGAAAATTATTTGGATTTTTTTTGCAAGAAAATTCAAAGCGGTACTTATTGGGTTAACTATTAAATACCGTTTCGGCATTTCTGTTTAAAATAATGTCCGTTTGTTATGAAGTTTAACACTAATTCTTTTAAAACTTTGGAACGAAATTAAGTTTTCGCGCAATTTTTCATAGTTAAAAAACTTAACAAAGCCATAAATAGGCATCAGTAGGAATTAATATCAATCTTGATCCAACAAAAGTAAATATTTAACAAATATATTCCACATCGAATGTGTAAAAATTCCACACGTTTATTAAATTAAAGGTGAATTAACGAAATTGAATAGCACCTACCTTCCACCAAATTCATGTGTATCTTGAGCGATCCTGGGGTTATGGGTGGAATCGCTCGAGCGTGTAACCCTAGAACCACCAGTCTTATAGACTTTATCTCGCCGCCAGGGACATCTGAGATCACGTTCAAGCGATATTCTTTGTACATCTGAAAAGAAAATTGGGTTCAACATTGATGTAAAGGCCGGTATGTTCATTAGCGACTTTTGGCGAGCTAATGTAGAAAGTTTAACGTAGAGTTGCTATACCTGTCGGGTTGTATGAAATATGAAGTGGAATGTTTACCACATTTGGGCATTTTCGTTGTTTGGCAATTTACCGCGAATCGCCAACCGGCCATTATATCGTACCTGCTTCGAAAATTTCAGTCATACAGTAGAAATATTTTAATTAAAAAAGAAATGATTAGGAGATACTCGAATCATACTTATCCTGTGTGAGACATGATTCTAAAAATAATTTTGGTTAAGTTCTATAACTTGTAACACTGATTAAGTTATGCCTGATTAGCAGTTTTCACAAAAAAAGGCATTTTTGATTTAGATTATATATTCGAATTATATTATCTTCAAAAAAGGGTTTTTTTTTGTGTTTATATTTCTTTTTAGTTCACCCATTATTCGTCTGTAAAAAAAATTCCCTCTAATAAATAACACCAAATATATTTGACTGCTGCTTGTTTTAAATCTGCCATAGTACTAAGAGGCTCACGAAAACCTGACGCTGCTATGTGCGGTGTTTCTAAAACATTGCGTAGGATGCCAGCTCAGGGCGGCCTTGTCATTTGAGCATGGTTTTAAATACGCAGCCCTTCGCCAATCACCCCGTATAGCTCCCGTGCGATGTTATTTTAACCCTTTCAATCCCAACTTTTTGTTTTTTATTTTAAAATTCTAAAATTGTGAAATAGACTCATTCTGCATCGAGAATGAAAGGGTAAAAAACAGGGTGGGGGGATTTTTTAATTTATTAACTAAAATTTATGGTGGAAAATTGGAATGATAACTTTTGAATAAATTGTAAAAAAAAAATTGAAACTTTATTTGTTAAAAAAGTTAACATTTAATTCTTAAGCATTTAAAAATGAAAGCTTGAAAAATTTAAAGCCAACTCATTTAATAAAATTGTTCCAGAATGAATTTTATTTTGCCATGTTTTTCATATTTTCATTTAACTAAAACAAACATTATTTAATTCTTTAAAAGACATAATGCTTCCATCTAATGATACATACAGAAAATATGACTTTATAGAAAATTTTATGGAGAATTGAATAAAATTTATTTTTGAAATAAGTGCGAGTTTAACTTAGTGAGAGAAAAAACGCAAGCTGATGATTCCAAATGGAAACATTGGGAGTGAAAGGGTTAACCCTTATTCTCATAAAGTAGCATATATGCTACCTGGGGTTTTCCCCTACTTTCTGTTTGTTAAGTGACGTCAGCGAGTATGTTATGCATTGTTATTTGTTAGAAGAACAGTATAGAAGCTTCGTTCAGAGTGAAACATGTACAAAGTTAAAATTATTTTTGTTTTAGAGGAAGGTAACTTGTTGGATTGTTGTGTTTGTGCATCATGTCTCGTCGTCTGTACAAGGAAAGTTCATTGAATTATTTTTCATATTAATTTTTTTTTAATTTGAAAAATATTTTTCACTTTCTTATGTCTGTAGTTTTAAAAAATTGCTTAAGTTGTTGGATTACCCTTTTTTGGAAAAAATACAAGCTAAAAACTGAAGGGTGCATATATGCTACCTTTTATAAAACTCTAATTAATTACTGCACTAATTATTTTAGAAAGGTTATGACACTAAATAATCTTTATTTTAGGAGTAAAAAACAGAAAAAAATTGAAAATTAGAAAAAAAAATTAAAAAATCGATGATCATGAGAATAAGGATTAAACAGCCCAAATTATTGTAAAACAAATACTTACGTCGAGTCCATCAGCAACATCCCAAGGTGAGAAATCAAACTGCGGGACCCATGTGGAAACGTCCTGGTCCACCAAGTAGTCCAAGTTGCCCACCACCTTGTATGTAGGTGGTTCGAAACCAAGGCATGACAACAACTAGAAAAAAGGTCTTATTAATTGATTATCAAAATTATAGTTATGAGTCTGCGTAAAAACATAAATGAGGTACACCGACAATCTAATAGTAAAAAGATAGACTAAGGTGTGTAGACCAAGAATCGATAAATTACCGAAGAAAATTGCTGTTTTTGGATATTTTCCTTTCAAATTTGTTTTACTTTAATGTTATGCTGATTCTTATGCCCATTACTTTAGTCTATAGTCACCTGGTTTATTGAAAGCAATTGTATATATTTGTGCTATTTGCAATAATAATTGCCTAATCTACCATTTCTATTTTTCTTTTCTTTGTAATACTGCAACATGTTTCTAAAAATACTTATGCCTAAAATTATTATCTGTTTTTTAATTCGTTAAACTGACATAAATAAATTACATAGACACAGCTATGATATAATGACCAGTCATTACATTGGCGACTTTTGGAGAGCTTGAAAGTTTAATGTAGGCTGGCTATATTTAACGGGTTGTAAGAAATACAAAGTGGAATGTTTACCACAATTGGGCATTTTTGCTGCTTTGCAACGTAACGCAAATCGCCATCGTGACAAGCGCCATTATATCATAGCTATTCCAGAAAAACACGTATCTTTGCCACTAATTTCTATTTTATTCTCGAAATAAAACTTTCTGTACTTACGCTTCGTTTCTTCTTAAACACAAACATCTGATTGTAGTAGATGGTCGAATCAAAATGTGGTACAGTGACATACTCCGACTCAAAGAGATGATGTCCAACCAAACCTCGTATCTTCTTCCACGCCAGCTCGACATCAGGTTCGTTTCCTAGACTTCTATATAATCTGTCACCCATCCAGCCTTCAACGATTCGGCTAAGCGGTTCCATGTTGGGGAATGTAGTCCAGTAAATATTATCCGACGATTTAAACTAATTTTTTAACTAAGAAGTGAAGAATTTTTTTTACTATTCTTGTCTGAAGTAAATTACTGAGATATTAGGTAAGATATTGAACTGTTTTGGGATAATAAGGACTCTGGGATTTGAAGTTATTGATTTTTCGGAGATTGAATTGTAATTGATGCGAAGAAGGATAATTTTTTATGTATTGTTGTTCAAGTGGTTTTGTTGGAAATAAAATTGAACTGGTATTGTTGTTGTTAAAAGCCATTAGTTCTTATTGTTGTGGAGACTTTTTCCAAGTGGTTACTTCTAACAGTGATTTAAAACACTGTATTGTTAAAATGAATTAATGTTTAAGGAAAACAAGTAGGTTTGGAACAGATTCTGCCGCTTAGCCCGTCTCCACACAATATTTGTGCTAAACAGGAAAAAAGGAGCCAAACGCAGCATTAATTCTATATTAAACATTTACATGCTAAATTTGGCTAGTTTTATTTAGTTTCCTTCAAATTCAATAAAATTCAATAATTAACGTTTTATAAATTAAACTATATTTCAAGGAATAAATATGTAATATTCCTCGCTTTTGAATAGAAGCAAAACATTTCATATCAACAAACAATCAATGAATCTCTTTGTGAAATATATTTGACGTCATTTCAAAATGATTTATGTAGCAAAAATACTTTTTATATTTATTACTTAAAAAGAAATAAAGTTTCTCGAGTGATTGTAGTGACTGGCAATGGTGATTTAATTTTAAATAAAATGAGTTCTTTTGATTTTTAAATGAACATTAATTTTTGCAGTTTTTTTAATAATTAAAGTACTTACCGATGGTTCATTTGAAACAAAAATTGGCTTCGATTGTCAAAATTTAGTTACTCAAAAAATAAAGGAATATATTCAAATTTCTGATAGTTCCTAATCATTTCTAAACTATTTTGTAGCTTTAGTTTTTGAAATATACGTAATATACTCCCAATATATTATTCAGAATACCTATGCATAAAATTATTATGTATTTGCTCGTGAAAAAAATACTTTATAGAAACCTATGAACGACACAAATTTTGTAAAATAATTGGGTCTACTTTTAGTAAATTTCAGGGTGCTTGATTAAAATTTTAGCATGTAATTTAAGGCATAATAAAAATAAGGGTCAGTCCTTAGTCTAGAGGTTCGCAACTTTTTACATTAAAAGAGCCAAAATGTTGGAGATATTTTGGGGTTACGAGATGCACCAATTTGTTTTCCAGGAGGAGGGGGAGTAGAGATGAGATAAGCTCTTCATTTATAAAAATAGATTTTCCATATTGTATTGAACAGAAGAATATAATAGAGGTAATCTATGTTTTTTTCTTTGATAAAACATATAGACTGCACTACAAACAATTCGAGAATAAGATTCCTATATGATAACCACATATCTTGGTTGAGGAAACAAAAAACGACATTTTGAAGTTAAACTGGTAAAATTGTTGTGCGCACCGCCGAATGCATTTACAAGGGCATTTTGTAGTTTTATATTTATTCATTAGATGGCAGCACAACAAACCTTCTAAATGTTAATAAATGTAATTTTGTTTTAGTATCAGCTTCCACACTACGTTTATAAAATAAAAAGTTGAAGGTATTATAATCGTTCCGTCTGTCCGTCTGTCACCCACTTTCATAGCTCAAACTACCAATACTACAGTCAAGTGTGATACGTCATAAAAATTCAGCGCATCGAAATTTGAAGACATTATGAAAATTTCAGAAAAAAATTCGAATTTGAAGTACTTTCATTATTAAAAAACTGCACAATTTAATGCTCGTTTAAAAAGCATAAAAAGCCATTTTAGCTTTCACACTACGTTTATAACGTAAAAAGTGGAAGGTTTTATAATCGTTCAGTCCGTCTGTCTGTCTGTCTGTCTGTCTGTCTGTCTGTCTGTCTGTCCGTCCGTCCGTCCGTCCGTCACCCACTTCCACAGAAAGAACCACAAGTCCCACAGACAAGTGGAATACGTCATTTTGAAGCAAAAAATCATATTAGGCTACATTCCCAATTTCATTAAAAAAAATAAATTAGAAGTTTATTTAAAGTTTAAAAAAAATTTTTATCTACATTGAAATAACATGCAAATCCAATTCTATTCATTTGCATCCATCCAATATTTTTGGCACTGTTAGTCTCCTTTCTTTAAAAAAAAAACTTTATACGACGAAATCTTTAGTTAAAATAAAAATAAAACTTTTGAAAAATATTTATTTCATGTGATCTAAATTCAGTTTGGATTGTTGTAAATCACAATAGAGTTCTTTTGATGGTTCATTATATATGTATGAAGAAAGATGCAAGAGAATTCTAACTTTGCATAAAAAAATGTGCAAAGTTTCGCTTTTATTTTTAAAGCATCAGTTTTACTAATTATATATTTTTCAAACTGTAAATTTATTTAAAAAACGATAAATAATAGCTGAATTTTCGAAAGAAATGTAAATAGGAAATTGTGGCGACTCAAAGATATTTATTAAAAAACTTACTTCTTTATTCTTCGAACAAACAAATTTTGAAAACGATAGAGTCTAATTATTAATTCTGAGAAAGACGATTAATGAAAATAGTTAATTTTGGCGTTTAAAAGTTTGAATTACAACTAGCTAAAGGCCCTGTTTGGCGAATTTCTTTCTGTGGTGTATAAATAGTTTGTTTCCTATTGAGCACAAATGTTGTGTGGAAGCGGTTTAAGTGACAGATTCTTTAACAAACCTACTTGTTATTAGAATTAAATCACCATTGCTATTCACAACAATCGCTTGAGAAACTTAATTTCTTTTAAATAATAAATTAAAATAAATTTATTTTTGCATTTTAAATCAGTTAAAAATGACGTCAAATATATTTCACTAAGAGATTCTTTGATTGGATGTCGGTATGAAATGTTTTGCTTCTATTTAAAAGCGAGGAATATTTATTCTTGAAATATAAACTAATTTTGCAAACGATAAAAAATAAATTATAAATTTTCGAAATAAAATAAATGAAACTAGCCAAATTTAGCCTGTAAATGTTTAATATAGAATTAATACTGTGTTCGGCTCCTTTTTTCCTGTGGGAATGTTTCTTATGACGTCCCGCTCTCCGTACAGCGATTTCATTTGTTGTTTTGTTTTCTTTCCATACTACGTGAAACAAGCCCATTGAACACAAATGTTGTGTGGAAGCGGGCTAAGTGATAGATTCTGTTACAAACCTACTTGTTTCAAAATACAATAATGATAATTACGAAATTGACTTCACTGTCACAAAAACTGTTACATGGTATATAGATATAACTTCAGAAAATAAGAAGACAAAAGAAGACAAAAAAATAAATTCTACAACTGTGTTTTTTTATTATTTTCATATGCAAATTAATGTTTATAGATGAAACCTCACTTCGAAAAATTCATAATAATTGATAAAAATATTTTTAAAGTAATATTAATTATTTAAATTACATCAGAAATTGTGCGGTGTCACACATGTGTATCACAAATAAAAACAGACATTAAATGGAATGGATTGCGCATTGGCAAACCTAAAATCGTTAACCTTATAGTCATAGTCCTCATAGTTTTTGCTTTCATTTAAATGCGAGGAATATCATATATTTATTCTCTGAATATAAATTAATTTAGCAAACGATAAGTAATAATTATTGAATTTTCGAAAAAAATAAATGAAACTAGCCAAATTTAGCATGTAAATGTTTAATATAGAATTAAGAATGTGTTTGGCGACTTTTTTCCTGTTGAACAAAAATGTTGTATGGAAGCGGGCTAAGTGACAGATTCTGTTACAAACCTACTTGTTTTGTGTTAATTATAAAAAATTGTAAATTTAACTAATATTCGAAAGCTCTAAACTCTGATTCATTTCTTTGTGTGCAAATACAACCTAAAATATAAAATAAATTTTGTTTTTTATTAAAAAATGATGCATTTTTATATTTTATAGCAGATAGCTATGTAATCTTTAAATCCTTAATTATTTCTCTATGTTAAACGTCATTTTCAGTTTTACATTTGAAAATCCTCAAATCCCCTTCGTTCCTGTACCCACATATTAAAGTTTGTGTGGCTTGAGTTGTGCTAGTGGTAAAAAAGAGAAGTGATATTCACAATTTTGTATTATTATATTTCAAAATGGCAATTTAAATTTTACTGAACAAAAAAAGCATATTTAAATTAAAATTACAATAGCTATTTACAAATAGAAATCCAAAACAAATTACAATTCAGTCATTTTTTAAATTTTAAACTTACAATTTTTTTCTTTTTTTAGTGTCTTCTTTAATCATTTCATTTTAACTAATTACATTAGTACTTAAAATTGATAAAGATTTGTATTATTTTCTTCTAATAATTCTAAAGTGAGTATTTTGAAAAATTATCCTTGCACTTTTGATTATTATAATTAATTTTATGTGCGTGAAACAAATTTCCTGCTGGCAACTTCATCTTCATTATTCTCTAGTTAACAGGTTTTAGAAAAACAATTATATCTTAACGTTATAGGAATATTTGAAAAGGAAGCCTTTTAAAATTGATTTTATATTGAATGTAATATTTGTGATTTTCACTTCATTTGGCAATGAAACCTTAGAGCTGCCTAGACACAAAATAACCAAGAGTTGAAATGATCTTGTCAATCGATCGGAAATTCTTCAGGAAAAATCTTCTAAACCAAGGACATCCCATTTATTTTTACAAATTTATTTTGATTGTTACTTTTATTTGACAGGATTCCGAAATCTTTGCATACGTTTCCCAAGTAGCTCAAGATTTCGGAACAGCTAGGATATAATGGCCGGTCTCGATTTGGCGAGCAACGCGTTGCATTGCGCGTTACATCGCGTTGAGCATTTACATTGACAAGCAACGAAAATGCTCAATTGTAGTAAACATTCTCTTTCACATTTCATTCAACTTATTACGTATAGCAAACCTACGCTAAATTTCCAATCTCGCCAAATGTCGCCATTGGACTGACCTGTCATTATATCCTAGCTGTACCACATGTTTCATTATATCTAGCCACACACATTTTTCTTTAAAGTCAAAACTTAGTTAAAAATTTGGGTGAAAACAGCTCTATTATAACGGCCGGTCTAACGTCCGGTCCTCTTGGCGATTTGCGTTACATTGCCAAGCAACGAAAATGCTCAAATGTGGTACAAACATTCCACTTCATATTTTTTGGCCTCAGAACTAGGAATGCTCTAAAAAAAGTAGACAAAAGATACTTTCAAATAAAAAATAGAGACTTAAAAGTAGACTATATAGTAATCAGCGTTTTGCAAACCATTTCAGCAAAAAAAAAAAAACTTTCATCAGAAATTGCAATTAATGACACCTTGAAAATCCATAAATTACGAATTTATAAAACGTAAAACTAAACATCAGTAATGTAGCGAATTTCCGGAAATTGGCTGATACAGTACAGAACCAAACACCCATAATGTTCTATAATGCGGACACTTTTGAATTTTGGCGAGATTCAGATTTTTAAAAAACTTAAACCTGTCTAAAATCAAAAACCACAATATAAGCCGAAGAAGATAAAATGGAAAAAAAAGGTTAAAAAGGGAAAAAAAATCAAGCTCTTCTTGTTATACCTAACCAAGGTCACATAACTCACAAACACTTGATCAGCGGAAAATATTATGGATGGTCCGACTTGGCCTGAACCGGAGTTACAAAAGTAACGAGACGCTCTTCGATCAGCATAGGCAAAAAAATGTCATTCATTATGAAGCAATGCGACCTCATGGTGGACTTCATGAAAAATACTAGGCAGCAAAATAAGCAAATCGGGAAGCATTATTGGATTGTACTGGCCGGTAACTGATATTCGAAGACATCTTAGTGTAATCAAATCGAAATTCATCTTCAAATTTTAATTGAATTTTTATATTTATTATTAAAATTTATTATTTAAACTTGTTGTTTTGTACTGCAATTCAAAACTTTGAAGTCAAAAAATTACTTATCCTTACAAATAGACAAATTGCAACAAAACTCGAAGATCGCTTAATCGTAAAACCTTGAATATCGACAAATCAAAAAATCCTCAAATATCAATAAAAACGATAAAATCACAAATAAGCAATATTCAAATCGTGTAACTGAAAATGTGTAAATCATGAATCTTCAAAAATCGGAAAATTGAAGACTCTTGAAAATAAACAAACCAAAAAATTAGCATATCACATAATCTTAAATTACGCCCAAATAATAAATCTAGGCTAACTGCAAAGACGGAAAATCGAGAATCTTTGAAAATCAGCAAACAAACGGAGAACCATAAAAACCTACATAACAAATAACTTTTAAAAATTCGAGCAATTAATTTAAAATTATAAATCTTAAGAGAAAAAGACAAATCTTGTAACTTTGAAGGAATTGGACATTTGCGGAAAAATAGAGAACTCTTGAAACCAACAAATTTGAAATTTACAATGGGGGAATTTTTTTTGTAAATTGGCTTATCGCTAAGCCTCGAAATAAACGATACAAAAAGCTTATCTTCATAAATCTATATGATTCAAAACTTGCAGAAAGTGGTGAAATTTCCTGGCGCACACCAGAATTTCAACAAATTCAAGCATAATTCCCGATTTTCCCTGCTCTAAAAAATCCAAGTACAATTCCTGACTTTCCAGATTTTACCCGATGGCTGGACACGGATGTCATTACGAGAACCCGTTAAAAAATACAAAACAAAACGCTGCAATCCCGCAGCTTTGAGTCGTAACATCACCGCTAGAAAATTGAAAGATATGTAATTGCATGAGAAAAAAGTTCTTAATTTGCCAACAATGTTCTTGTGAAATCTCGGCGAAAGTTAGCCGCGCTGGTGAAAAAAAGAGACTTTAGAGACTTTGGCCTGAAAAAAGATACTTTTAGAGACACTTAAAAAAAATATATACTAATAGCTAGAAAAGAGACTAGTTCCGAGGCCTGTAATTTTATACAACTCAATAGAATACAGACAGGTCATTTTATCATAGATGCACCCATTTGGCAGTTTTCATATTGGTCATCCCAATTTTGAACAAGACGACGAGCGATTAACTTGCTTGGGTATAGCACAATGTCGTAAAATTTCGAATCGTGTACTATTAAACTGTCACTTTAATTACTTTTCCTCAAACGCGTTCTAAATATTGTTTGCACCTATTATACGAATACAAGAAGCTTTAACTTCCGAAAATAAAGACCAAAAATTAAAATGCATCATTAAAACATTTAAAAAAGTATGAGGTTCAGGTGGCTCCTTTCACTATTTGCCTAACTCGCTGGCTGAAATGAAAAAGAATAGAACTTGGTAATGTGTAAAAATTTGTGATTTGCCTGTTCATCCGGGCAATGGTTGTTTTTCATGGATTTTTTGCATGGTAACATTTTTAAATAGTTAAAAAGTAAGTAAACCATGCTCTTATTTCTATGAAATTTGCAATTTAAAAATTTGGTATAGGTATAATATAATTTCCGGGCTGTTCATTGGCGACTTTTGGCTCGCTTGCAAATTTAATGCAAGATTGCTATACCTATCGAGTTGTATGGAATATGAAGTGGAATGTTTACCACATTTGGGCATTTTTGTTGCTTGGCAACGTAAACGCAAATCGCCACATAATAACTGTTCCAATTTTTTTTTTCTAGCGTATATTGAATCGATTAAAAATCTAAACAACCTTATTGTACATTTTAGGATTAAATTATAGACTATAACTACGTATTTTTTTTCTATCCTCGTTTAAACAGAAATATCATATAAGAGGGGAAAAGAGCTTGATTGCATAGGGATCTGTCTGGTATCAGAATTCTTTGGCAACAATAGCGAATCATCGCCTAAACTGATGTAAGGAAATCGGTTTTTCACTTGGTTCTTCTCTCGCGGTAACCCTGATTCACACCAGACACGAGTCCGACGTTTGTATCGCGAGGGAGGAACAAAACGAGAAATCGGTTTCCGGTCGCCTATGTATGTCCACCAAGCAGACCTGAATACGAGAAGATTCCCAGTCAATCAAATGGTTCTTCCCCTGGACTCTTCATATGCTAATGTATTTCCATTTTTTTTTTCAGTTAGACTATGGATTGTAACTCGTGGGACTGCGATCATCATTGCGCTCAGGTATGCAAGCAGTATTTATGTCCGTGCGACTACAAACCCGGCTACACGCCGATTCCGTCGAACCAAAGAGTGTGTTGTAAATGGGAGCTAGTATCAAATGTTAGGTAAATAAAATTGGTACTTTTCCCGTTAAACGTACACCAGTCAGAGGAAAAAACTTCCTCCACCAAAACCTGTTAGGACTGTCGTAATCTTCATTAACGTAATGTTACATAATCGTTGCCATAATTAGCGCTTTATCCACTGGTGAACTAATATTTTAAAAAATCTCCAGTATATACATGAAGAACTACGATATCACGATTTCGTAGTGGCCACCTAAGAACATTGACATATAACAACAAAGAAAAGGAAATCCCAAATTGTACCTAGTGTTCCAAAGGCCAAGCCACTCCGGAGCACATCCTTGAATGCTTAGGACTCGATAAAGAAGATCTTCTTGAGCGACCATTGTTGGTTATTGATTTCTTGAGAGTGTGCAAATATCATAGACCTGGTCTAGCTCTGCTGGACAACAGGGATCAGCAACAACAACAACATGAAGAACTTCCAATTACCATAAAAAAAATCAACTTATTTTCATTCTGATTAACTATAAAGACAGTAAAATATAGACTTGTATGTACGCAGTCACGATAACTCGTAGTTTTGCATGACAAGTTGACCAATGTTTTCCATTCAAAATTCTTTAAGCCAATAGCGATCCGCTGTGCTTTCACCTGCATAATGACCTTGGTAAACGCGGGTTGCTGTACCCAACAAGTTGTGGCGACACTGTCGCGACAAGTACTTGAGTAGAGCCTAAATCTCGTGACTTTATGCTTAACTATAGTTCTTGCGATTATAATGAAAGCCTGCTTCCCCTACCCCCCTCGTTTGGTTTTCCAGGAAACGACCGTGATGAGCAAACTTTTCTTTTTCTCCCCACCCTACTTAGGTTTTGAGAGCACTTGCGATTAGCCCATAGATATCATAGTTAAAGTATTAGATTAGCAGATCACGTGACCTCCAATACTAACGACGGGACGCTCATGGAGACCAAAATAAGAGGGCAAATGGGCCAGTGTTGCCACCACATTAAGGAGAAAAATACTACGAAAAAATACCGTTTAATTCTAAAATTACAAAAAAAAACATAAAAATACTAAAAAAGCGCTTCTCTTATTCTGGTGTCCATGCGCTTCCCGTCGTTAGCATTGGAGGTCACGTGATCTGCCAATCTAATACTTTACTATGATATCTATGGATTCACCTCACAGCAGAGCCTCAAGCAAGGTAGGTTTAGAACATGACGCTCACTCGTTTCTTGGAAAACCACACACGGGGAAGCCAAGCTAGCGTTGCAATCGTACAAACTATAGATTTGTTCGTTTTCCAGGCCAAAAACCAGCTTCTCCGCATGCAATCCTATCTGGGACGGAGATGTCTTGACCCGCTACTTCGGGGTCGCAAGATCTATTCGAGACCCCCATGACAGATTCACAGGGGTCAACCACGTACCTTCGTTCCTGCACACGGACACTTCGAGGCTGGACTTCGATTTTGGACCCATAATCAGGGAACGCGAGTGGGCAGCTCACCACAGACCCACCCGACCAGGGAATTACTACAAGTTCAGAAGCATCAGACCAAGAAGAGAAGGGCTCTAACTCAACCTTCAGAATCAACTGCATTGGAAACTTATGCATAAGATAAATAGCCAGAGTAGTGGATTTCTAGAATGTAAAGTGGGCATTATAAAAAAAGTTATCTATCGTAATGGTTTTGTCTTTATTTTACCTAACTTACAGTATAATATTCACAGGCAGGTTCAGCTGGCGAATAAAGCTGGAATTATCTTGACATTGACGATATTTCATAAAAACGGGCTAACCCACATCCAAGCTGTTTTGAAAAAAATCAATTCAGAAAACACTTAAATTTAACCATGATCATTGTAAGGAATAAAACAAGAAGTTCATAAAGAACTAAAATAGCCTACTTTCCTGTTACTTAAATACTTACTGAAGTTCTAATCGGGAAAAAAAACTAGGTTCCTAAAGTAAATATCATCAACAGCCGCTTCTACACTAGATTTATACACATTAGAAAAAAAAATCGAAACACAGCACCCAGCTATAATTTAAACTTCTAAAAGCCAAAATCAACTATTTTCCTTAATATTCTTTCGCAAATTAATTAAATATTATTTATCATCTGCTCGTGATTTATTTGTAGTTCGAAGAATAATTAAATATTTATTAATAACAAAAGTAATGAAACTACTCCGAACTGCATTAAAAAATAAGAAATGTAAATTAAAACTAAGCATAATTGCATGCAAAAGTATGCCTTGCCGCTTTCTTGGTAGATAAATAATGAATAATCAAAGAATCATATTGTGCTACATTTTATGACGTCATTCCAAACTGATTCATTAAAATATTATTTTGCTTCAAATAATATGTTTAAATAAATAAAGTTTCTCATGCCATTGTTGATTTGGCAACAGTGATTTAAATGATTCAAAATTGAATTTCAATGCTAATTCAATGGGAAATTCGCCGACAGATAGTAGATTTATGTCCGTCCGGACGGACAAAAAGTACGAAAGTTGGGTATCTGAGGTCATAGCTTTCTAACAAAAAAAGAATTTTTAAGATCCGAGGGATAGAACCGATTTTGGAAGACGGATACGGACAGACAGACAGACGGAAAGACAGACATACGAACAGACAGACAGATGGACGGACATCAACAGCATTTCAATACCTACAGCGATTTAAATGACTCAAAATTGAATTTCAATGCTAATTCAACGGGAAATTCGCCGACAGATAGTAGATTTATGTCCGTCCGGACGTACAGACAGACGGACAAAAAGTATGAAAGTTGGGTATCTGAGGTCATAGCTTTCTAACAAAAAAAGAATTTTTAAGATCCGATGGATAGAACCGATTTTGGAAGGGGGGGGGGGTACGGACAGACAGACAGACGAACAGACAGACAGACGGAAAGACAGACAGACATACGAACAGACAGACAGATGGACATCAACCGCATTTCAATACCTACAGTGATTTAAATGACTCAAAATTGAATTTCAATGCTAATTCAATGGGAAATTCGCCGACAGATAGTAGATTTATGTCCGTCCGGACGTACAGACAGACGGACAAAAAGTATGAAAGTTGGGTATCTGAGGTCATAGCTTTCTAACAAAAAAAGAAGTTTTAAGATCCGATGGATAGAACCGATTTTGGAAGGGGGGGTACGGACAGACAGACAGACAGACGGACATCGACCGCATGTCAATACCTACTTTTTCATTTTTTTAATTCTTTCGAATTAAAAAAAGAAAAGTAGGCTAAAAATTGTATGCTCGAAAGAGCAAATGTCACTTAAAATTGTGTATGCCAAAAGTTGTCTGTGTACAATTTAACAGTAATTTTTAAAATTTTAAAAATATGCCGACTGACTTTTTGGTTTGTCAGGAGTTTTGATTTTGATCTGTCACTAAAACAATTACCTTTCGGTATTAAAATAAAAACAAGAAGTTCATAAAGAACTAAAATAGCCTACTTTCCTGTTACTTAAATACTTACTGAAGTTCTAATCGGGAAAAAAAACTAGGTTCCTAAAGTAAATATCATCAACAGCCGTTTCTACACTAGATTTATACACATTAGAAAAAAAAATCGAAACACAGCACCCAGCTATAATTTAAACTTCTAAAAGCCAAAATCAACTATTTTCCTTAATATTCGTTCGCAAATTAATTAAATATTATTTATCATCTGCTCGTGATTTATTTGTAGTTCGAAGAATAAATATTTATTAATAACAAAAGTAATGAAACTACTCCGAACTGCATTAAAAAACAAGAAATGTAAATTAAAACTAAGCATAATTGCATGCAAAAGTATGCCTTGCCGCTTTCTTGGTAGATAATTAATGAATAATCAAAGAATCAAATTGTTCTACATTTTATGACGTCATTCCAAACTGATTCATGAAAATATTATTTTGCTTCAAATATGTTTAAATAAAGTTTCTCATGCCATTGTTGATTTGGCAACAGTGATTTAAATGACTCAAAATTGAATTTCAATGCTAATTCAATGGGAAATTCGCCGACAGATAGTAGATTTATGTCCGTCCGGACGTACAGACAGACGGACAAAAAGTATGAAAGTTGGGTATCTGAGGTCATAGCTTTCTAAACAAAAAAGAATTTTTAAGATCCGATGATTAGAACCGATTTTGGAAGGGGGGTACAGACAGACAGACAAACGGACAGACAGACGGACAGACATACGAACAGACAGACATACGAACAGACAGACAGGTGGACAGACAGACAGTTGGACATCAGCCGCATTTCAATACCTACAGTGATTTAAATGACTCAAAATTGAATTTCAATGCTAATTCAATGGCAAATTCGCCGACAGATAGTAGATTTATGTCCGTCCGGACGTACAGACAGACGGACAAAAAGTATGAAAGTTGGGTATCTGAGGTTATAGCTTTCAAACAAAAAAAGAATTTTTAAGATCCGATGATTAGAACCGATTTTGGAAGGGGGGTACGGACAGACGGACAGACGGACAGACGGACATCGACCGCATGTCAATACCTACTTTTTCATTTTTTTAATTCTTTCGAATTAAAAAAAGAAAAGTAGGCTAATAACGAAAATTTCTAAAATTTGGCGAATGAATTTTTTTTAAAAAAAAATTGCGACGGCCCTGCTCAAATCTCATTAAGATTTCAATCTCCGATTTTCCTACGTTTCTTTCATAAAAAAATCTGTATATTTTAGGCACCAGAGAAAGTCAAATTCTCATTGAGAAATGAGAGTTTCTTTTTCGATTTCACTGTTCCCCATACTGCACCCCATGGCACCCCCGTATAAAACGAATCGTTCGACCCCATTCCCCCCCTACAATTTTACGAAAGTTGAGTGACCGATATTTCAGCGTAAACTGTTATAGGGGGTTGTCATTTTTTTTATTCCCTGTGGCCGTTTTTGCATACTTTTTTTTGTTATGTAGAAGCTGTGAAGAATACCTTATCTTAAGTTTGAACTTCCTATCCACCTAAAAACCTGATATTTTAATAAATATTCTACTGTTTCAATTGTAATACGTTTTTAAGTATTATTATGTAGACTATTACTATTCTACTATTATTGTGTTGATTTTGTTTTAATGTAAGATTCCGTGTGAAACTATTAAATCAAAATACAAAATTAATTATTAAATTATTTTTTTCTTATACTTAAACACGCAAAAAAAAGAGAAAATTAATCTTTTTAGAAAAATACCTCTGTTTTTAGAATATCCCAATAAAACTGTAAAAAAAAAACATAAATTATACCAGTGAGATTTTCTGTCAACGATCGAATATTTAAGTCTTCTTATATTTTTGTGCATTATATATCCTCATAATTTTTATGTATATTGACTTGGACAACCACCAATTTGTTTCAATTCATTTACAAGAACTATTTTAATTACTAGCAATTTGTTCTTCTTCCAATTAACTTCTTGTTTTGCAAATGATGCAGGCAATATGAAGCTGTGGATAGCCTTTGTGTAGCTCTAGTGCGTCATTAACTCAAGCAAAACAAAAATGAAATATGGGAATGGTGGTCGTTAAATTGACAAATTGCGCCTATTTAGTTGCCCGACATTAAAGAAGAGTTTCATCATAGTTTAGAAAAAGAACAATTAAATATTATAAATAAATGTTAAAATTATTCTATGTCGACAAACTTAACATATATGTATTTAAGCTCATTGTAAATTTGATATTTCTCATGCATTTCTTCAATTAATATATGCAAAAAAAATTATATCGAGTATTAGAATATGTTGAAGAAGCGAAAAATTATATTCTTATTAATCGCAAAATTTACATTTATGATTATGCATATGAAAAAAAAAACTAAAAGAGAAGCCTCGGACTATCAAATTCTTCTGTTCGTCATTGAACCTCTAAGACGGACTGGTGAAACAAAATGTATTTTGTAAAAGTGGAATTGTACCAAGCTATCTTGGTAATTAAACAATAAGTCATTCGCGTCAGTGTGACCAACTGACCCAAACATTTGCTAAAATGAAGCCCTTTGTCTCCGGTTTCGTAAGCTGAAATAGTCCAAGCACATTTATGGGTAGGGCGGTTTCGCAACTGAGATTAACAAAAAAAATTACAGAATTGGCCTGTTTTACGTGACGCAATTCCTTCTAGCTTTCATTCCTGGATTTCATTGGTGGTATAACGCGGTAAGCTTCACCCACTTCATTTGTTAACCAATCGAGACCTTGTTTTCATTCATGTGAAACTGTTTCCAGTCAAGCCGTGAAATATTCCCATTAAAAAACTAAAAGTTTTTTTTCTTTTAATTTTTAGTGAACCCATTTTCATTTGGTAATAATACTAACCAAACCGGCCTATTCCTGTTTTTAGCCCGTGTCACATGCAACGGTTCCGGTATTATAAATGATATCCGTGATAATATTAAGTGAATTAGAACATTCACATTACAATTCCGGTAAATTTTAACATAAACGGTAAAACTTTTTGCTGTACATTATCACTACAGATAACATTAAAATTACCGCAACTTGATTATAAAACCGTGAGTACGATTTTTTCCCCGTCACATATGAAAATTTTCAATTGACTTAACATTGACACTGTAATCAAGTATATACAAAAATTACTAGAACCTTGAGTGTTATTAAACAAGCCTTATAAATAACAGAGACCAATTCTACCCTTGAAAAGAATATTCCCTTTTATTCCTAAACAACTTCATTTTACACATTTAAAGGACCCCACACACTTTAAAAGAGTGAAGGGGTTAGGAGGCACATTCCGGGTAGTCAACTGTGCCAAAAGGTACCAAAAAAAGGTACGTCGGTTGTGTACAAGAAAAAAATATATGGTATCAACGGTTTCCCCATGTTGAGGAGATCAACATCAGTGAGATGGGAACAAAATAACTTTCTGTTCTTTTCACACGCTTTATGACTTTAGCGTGTATAAACTACTTTTGTAATGTTTGGTTAAATTAGAATCGCACTAGAGCTGCATGAAAGGTATTGCTTAATACTTATGTTATGTTACACTGTTGGTCTGAAGACAGATTTCTATTTTAAATATTAAAAAACTAACAAAATCCAAAAAATTGAAGACCTTAATGATTTCTGGAGAGTGAGGGGATAGAAATTGTACTCATAATTTTCGAATTAAATAATGACACTAGTTATTAAATGAAATTTAATTGTGTTTTTTATGTATAGGGTTCTAATAGCAAGTATTTTATTTATTAACAGAAATTATTTGTTTATTTTGGTATATAATTAATTCAATATGAACATACTTAAATTATTGTAACAATAAACACTAATCGAAATATCAACACTTTCGCTGATTAAGATTTTTGTAGTTGCGTAACATGTCATTCGAATAACATTATCGAATCCTTAGTTCTTGATGCCATTCCGCAGCGTAAAAGTTAAAAACAAAATCGGAACATTCCTTTTTTTTTAGAATAACGGGAACCAAATACAGCTAGTAATTATTAAGAACGCTTAGTTTACCCCATCAGATGTTCCAAGCAGAGCGAGAGAGGGAGGAAAGGGGGAGGGGATCGGGGAGTTGAGATGTGCAGAAGGAATTGCAGGAATAAAGATGGCGGCTAGCGGCTTGGTGAACATCGCCGAAGCCGCTGCAATTGAAATGAGTATGAAGCACAAAATACCGCGAGTGCAGTTGGTGAAACTAAAAGGAATATTCCACGGGAACTTCGAAAGCAGCTCGCCGCGAAATGGACCGGATATCGCGAAATGCCTCGAAAAACTGAACGGCGTTCTACCCAACCAATCCATCGAGCCGTATTTGAAAACATCGCTCGCTAATTTCACGGGACTATTCGCCAAAGAATCGTTCTCGAATCGGCTAGAGAGGTCGCCCAGTACCGATAGGTAAGTGTAAAAAATATTCTGATGATTATAAAAAATCTAAAAGTACCGGCTCAAAAAAAATAATAGGTGTGTGCCCCTTGTTTATGTTTCCTCTCCCCCCAAGAGGAGCCATTATTGGAATGGTCCTGAACTAATAAAATAAATTATTTATTTTATCGTCTGATTCCCGATTTTATTCTGAATTAACAAGTTATGTTCTTGAAATGCCGTGCATAATGTATCATACAATAATTGTTTGTTGAACGAACGGTATATATAGTTTGTTTGCAAAACATGCTTTATAAACAAACATCTGTTAGACGCTTCTTTATTATGAATCCCGTGCTATTCATTGCGAACATATTGTCTGTTTTACGTTCGTGAGATGTTGTCTTTTTATTCAGGCTTGAAGATATTTCGCATAGATTAGGGAATAGCAATAAAATAGAATATTTTTTTAATATATTTGCACTTTATTTTTAAAAATCAAAATTTTAAATGTGTAGTATTTAGAATCGTTTGCTAGAAAAATATGAATACCTTAGATTATTTATATTTCTATTCCATTTATACTTATTTTACCTATTGAGTTTCAATTGTGCAGAATAGAGATTTAATAATAAGATATTTGAAAATATGGACATTCACATAAAAGCTGTAGTGCACATACATTTCAGTTCAGTCATGACATCATAAAAGTTCTTTTAAGTTTTTAAACTAATATCATTTATTATTAGGTGTGTTTTTTGTTAACTTTTGGAGATTATATGGACTTATTCTGCTAAAAAGGCATTAATTCTGTACGTAACACTATTTTATGTAAATTATTGTTCATGACTATTTGTAATAACATCACATCAAAACACACATAATCAAAATTTGCATATTTACTTGATGTGATAAATGCAAAAAGAGTTGTCAATCTAGGACCCCCTTAATTAAAAAGGTATAAAAATTTTACAAAAGGCAGACTAAAGATTTTAATCACTCAAATTACCTGAAACTTAAGTGCTATCCACCAATCCTATACATTATCATAAGAATTTAAAAACTTCATTGAAAAATATCTATTATTTAAAACATACATATAACAGAGTTCCCATGCCCCTTGGGGAAAAAAAACATTACAAAGCCATTTAATTTGAAAAAATGTTTTAAGCCCTGATTCCATTTCAAATTATCAATCATACACTTTAAGGTTGACACTCCAATGCTTGGTAAATCAATAGATAATAAAGGTAGACTTTGTAGAGTATACCTATACCTATTATGAAAATAAGGGTTTCCAAATGCATTTCTTTCATTTAATACCTCATTAATTATTTGTTAAAATTGAAATTGTTAAATAAAATGTTTAACTTGTCATCAGTTAAACTTAAATACTCTAACTTGTATAATAGCTAGAAGGTAAAAAATATTGCAAAATTCAGAAATTAGCCTAAAATTAAGTTCTTTATTTCCCTAGGTTTCATTTAGTGGGATCATAATAAGATGTAGTGATAAATTTAAAAATTTTAATGAGTTTATATGTATAAATTATGAGCTTTTAATTAAATTGTTTACAAAAATGATATTTATTTATTTAACATATCAAATTAAAGCTCTGATAATTGTCTTTTAAATGAAGGTTCATTCATTTCTGTAGGTAATATTGAAGGAGGGGAAATGCTAAAATGTGTTAAAAAATCTTACACAATATTATGGAAAATTGTCACAAGTCATTTGGAGCAAGTTTCTTACTGACCTTTAATTCCAACTGTACTAACAGTCTCATTTACAAAATTCTTC
This sequence comes from Oedothorax gibbosus, assembly GCA_019343175.1. Taxonomy (NCBI): domain Eukaryota; kingdom Metazoa; phylum Arthropoda; class Arachnida; order Araneae; family Linyphiidae; genus Oedothorax; species Oedothorax gibbosus. Next base: position 25,195,348 of record CM033276.1, on the reverse strand, counting down.
TTTGTTTTTAAAGTATTCCATTAGAGACCTACCTTTCATTATTTTTGCTCTTACTACAAGAATTTTTAAGAACATTAAAGTAGCAAGGTTAATAGCATATTTCAGTTTCCTCATAACTTTTAGTTTCACTGAAATTAAATTCCTGTATAAGTTAAATAAAAAAAACCTAGTAATCTTCATCTGAATATTTAAAAAAATTTGGATCTAATTTTTTAAATTTTAATTAGGTGTAGTCTATAAACTTATAGATCAATGATTTTATGAGCAATAGAAAATCAAGAACTGTTTGTTATTATTTTCTGATATTTAAACCATCCATTTAAGTTAATTACAGGTGAATAGTTTGTGAACTCTCTTAACATCACAATTGCTTAAGATGAACTGAAAGTATTTTCCTGACAAGCATTAAACTAATGATCAATAATATGCTTAATATGAATCTTACTAATCTAAAATAAAAATTATGAGGAAAAACAAGTAGGTTTGTTACAGAATCTGTCACTTAAACCACTTTCACACAGTATTTGTGCTCAACAAAAAACACACTATTTATACACCTCTGAAAATAATTTGCCAAACAGGGCCTTCAGCTTATAATTTATTTCTAATTCAAACTTTTAAACGCTAAAATTAACTATTTTCATTAATCTTCTTTCGCAAATTAATAATTATTCATGATCGTTTGCTGAATTTGTTTGAAATTCGAAAAATAATGATGCAACGTTTTGTAATAAAAATCGTTTAGTTGTTAACAATTTCCCATATTCATCAACTTTCTTTCGAAAAAGAGAATAATAAATAATTAGTAAAATTGATGCTTTAAAAATAAAAGAGAACTTTCGCTTATTTTTTTTATTCAAAGTTAGTTAGCCATTTAAAAAAGTTCTACATTTCTGGGGCCAATGCAATGCAAAATGGTTTGATTCTTGGTCACAGAAATATAAAATTAAAACAAAGTGTAAATGCAAGTATACGTAATTTTTCTTTACTATTATAATTTTTTAGTAAAAGCTGTAATGAACAAACATTTATGTATATTCTTAGTGTTGGTACTTGAAGTTAACGATTATTTAATATTTATATTAATATTTTAAGAAGTATTCATTAGGACTGAAGGTAGAAAAATTTTCATTCTGCAACTAACTTTGGGACAATTTGGATCGCTTCATGAGTTATAATTAATGAGGCTCAATTGTAGTAGCAGGATTCTGAATTTATTTTCTATGCATATTTGATCTAGGTAAATGTGCATTTATTTTTTTGAAAAAATATTAGGAATAACGCTCAAGAGAATATTTAAAGTTAAATACATAAACATTGTTGTAATCATTATAACAAAACTCAATCAATTGTGATTGACGGACATTGTACTCAATTTGGTCCCCAAGGTTCCTACTGTTTTTACGGTTAAGAACAGTGTAGGATTATTTTTTTTTCGGGTACTTCGGATCTACTTGATCCGTTTGCTACGTCATTTTATGCAATTAATAAATCAACTATTTGACATTTTTTGGAAAGATTTAAATTCTAGTTTATAATAGAAAAAAAAGTATTAAGAAAAATTAGTAATGAAGTTATGAAGTACATTCTACATTACGAGGCATTGTGACAGGCTTTAATAGCGTGATCTTCTGTCAACGAGTAAACCGTGCCAGTCTTTCAAAGGCTTTACAATCAATATTCTCCGTAATTTTCAACTGCGTTTGCATCTTTTGCAAGTTAGATCCTAGTAATAAAATACAAGGGTCACAATTTCAGGTTTCAGCAGTTGAAAGTAATCATCCTTTTTGCGATTTTTATTAAAGCATGTTTTATGCAAATAATCTCTTTTGGCGCTAACGTAATGCTCGATATTCTAGATTTAAAAAATAATAAAATTGTAAAATATATAAGAACGAAATGACATGGTGGACGCGGTATAGTCAATATGGCTCTTCTATTTGAAACCGTGCAGTAGCATGGGGCGTTATGATTTACAGTAGAACCCCAATTGTCCTAAGAAATTGGGACCTAACCACATCAGGATAATTAGTAAATTTGAAAAAAGGGTATATTTTTATCAATTATTTAATGTATTGTTGGGTTGTATGATCAAATAGTGTAAGTTTGGGTCGTCCTCAACTAAAACTAAAGAGTAAGGCGCCGTGTGGCAGTTTGATTTAGTGTTATAGCGTTTTGTAATAGTTATTCAACTATGTAAGGAATGTTAGTTTTAATTTCTTTTAGAAATCATGAGGGTGAGGGATTTGATAGATATTGAAAGTTTACTGCACTATATTATTCAAAAGATAATTTACATATACAATAAATGCGTATGTAAAATAAAATCAGTTAGTACAAAAAGTTTTAATGCGATTTATAGACTTTTATACACGGCCTATTTGATGTCATGCCTTTGCCTAGTATTTTTTTTCAGTCAGACCAAAAAAAAAATACTAGGCAAAGACAATGTCATCCAGCGAAGTTTAGTTTTAATTATCGTCGCACATGAGCTACACGAGGGCTATTGGCGACGGGCGTCGTAATTTAGGACCACAGTCAGGCGACAAACCGACACCTGACACATCCAACGAAGACGAACATTAACTTGCCGAACGGAATTTTTTTCTGAAATTCGGATAATCAATAACACTTCGGATAACTGGAATTCTACCGTATTAATTTTAACTTAATTGATGTTTTGCTCTATTGTGTATCTTCCATTTCACCCCGTGCCCTTAACCTTGTCCCACCGCTGTTTCCTGGCGGAAAAATCGCAGATTTGCATCTGCCCACATACACAAGCCTTTCGTTACCCAGCTGCCTCTTTACCATTTCGTACTAAGGGAAACATTTTACCTAATAATAAAAGAATATTGTTGAATTGAACATTGAATGAGGGTTGGGAAAAAAATAACTGTAAGGGGACTCTCCCATTCAAAAGAATGTACCCTTCATTCACCTTTTCCTCGATATTTTTTGTGTTTTCATAGTTGAGGCTTGGTGAGATAATTTTTTTGTTTAAGTTTGGATTAGTAATAGGATATTTAACAAATATACATTGAACATTGCTTTAATTTACAATAATTAAAATAGGCTCGTATTTTTCTTTTTTCGAAATATTGTCGAAATGTACGCCTTAAGAAACCTAAAAATTCTATTAATTGGAGCTGTATAGTGTATAGTCTAGGACTTGTTAATAGACCCCCGGTTTAAAGGGTTTTAAAAAAAGAATAAAAACACTAAATTTTCTGTTCCAGGATCATTTACTCAGAATATTTTTGAAGCTATTTCCCGGTTTAAATTCGCGGCACAATACTAGGTTACAGTCACTCATGGGATTATTTTGGCGCTATGAACGTAGTTTTAACTTTTACTTTTAAAAAAGTGATTGAATTTTTTTTATAATTTTATCTGTTTTACCTTTAAAATTGGAAGCCGCAGAAAATGTTTGGCAACTTGATCTAGACGTTTTAATCCTACTGTGAACATATATAATTAACTTGTGTGTATGTGTAATGTGATCAGCCCTGTTTTTATTTAACACTTCGATTTTTTTTTAATGTTCTTTCCACTTATAGTCATATAAAGCATATACAAATAATTAAAATGAACAACTTGAACCTTTTATACAATAACAGCGGAAATGCCCGAACGTTGCAATAAAAAAAGCGTAACTTATGTCTTGCGGCAGACGCGTGTCTAAGAAATAAAATAAAACAAATTTAGAATTAGACCTCCTCTAACCATGCTCTCCTGCTGCATATGCACAACAATAAAAAAAATATTTAGTCAATGCCCCTTATGCGGTCGACGATTCGATGCAGGCGCGATAGGCGTTGGTAAGATTCTCTTTAAATCTTCTGTTGATTTACTAATCTGTATTTTTTGTTTGAAAAATGTCTAGGGTTTTTTTTAATTAAAGAAGGACATTGTTTTGTTGTTGGGTTATTTTCCAAATATCGCCGTTGAAACTCCGCTAAAATGCCGGGATTCGGAAGCGATGTCACTTGAACAAAACAAAATGAGTGTAAACTCAAAGTTCAATTATTGTACTATATTCATAAAATATTTTATTTAGGTACTTTAATTTCAGTTTAGAATGTGGTTAAAATTTTTGTAGTGTACCTACTTTAAACACCCAAGTCCAAAATATGCATTTTTTCATTAAAATTTAATAAAATTATACTTATTTTGCCATAAATAAAATTTAATCAACATTAAATTATTATAACAAGCCTATAAAACCAATTGTTATATTTTTTTATTTAAAATTATTTTTGTTAATCTAAATTTGTTAATTATTTTCAAAATTATGAATATTAAAAAAATATGCCAGCATTTGAGTGAAAATTCAAATTTATTTTATCTTTGATGTTGAAGATGTCATAACTACATTTTGGTGGGTTTTTTTTCCACATTCAGCATTAAAAAAAATTGTCCTTTGATTTCTGTATATGCTCATCTGCAATATTATTTTTAATTCAAAAGTAATTAAGTTACTTTCGGTAAGTGTGTTGAACTATTCAAGTATTTTTAAATATAAATAATACTCAATTTAATTTGTTTCTTTTTTTTGTGCATAACTTAGTCATGTTGCAAGTTTTATATGAACTATGATTTTGTTTTGTTAATGCATAGAATAAACCAATATATTTTAAAGGCTTATCTTGTCTATTGTGTACCTTGGTAAAATATTAAGATTTTATGTATTAGAATTTAAGATGCCATAAGAAAAATTTAAAATCATTTGAGTTTGGGAAAAGATTATTATTTTTAATCATGTTAACTTTTAGAAGCTAACTACATTGTAAAATTAAAAATTAAAGTTGAATTAAATGTATAGCTACCTTGAGGTACATCTGAAACTGTTAACCTACTATTTGGCTCCTGTTAAAATATTAGGTCTTTTAGGATTCAACAGGGGTAAATAAACTTTTCCTCAATCTCTAAAATTTTAAAACGTGGTTTGTCTATCATACTTTTATCCTTCAATATTGATGCAGGGTGTTATGTTAAATAGGGCGAGTTAGATTATTCTTAATTTTTTTTTCAGGATAAAATTAGTCCTGGGTTGGGGATATTGTATTTAATTGTCATATATTACAACTGTAACAGGTATAATGTAAGCTTCAAGTGCATGAACATGTTTACTCTTTGTTTGCTCTGTAACTAACAAGAAAATAACTAATCTAAATGTGTGTTGCTGACTACTTATTATACTAAAAACAGCACACGAAAAAGACTAGGTACTATCTAAACTAATTAGTTCGGCCTAATTGTCAATAATTTTCCATTAAATTTTTTAATTTGACCAGAGCACCATGAATGCAGTTGTAGGTACTGTATCTCACAGGTTGTTAAAAACGGTTTTCATGAAACCAACCACTTGGTTTTCAGGTTTTAGGTTTCAGGTTATGTTTTTCAGTATTTTGGATGGCTTTCAGAATTTTGATTATTTAGAGTTTACTATTATCTATACATCACATTTAACTAACTGACATCTGAAGAGATAGAAGAATGATGGAATTAATTGACAATTAAAATAATGCTATAGTTGTTAGATAAATCTATTTAATTTATAATTATTTCTGAACCAGTATGTTGTTGTATGGTAAATATAATCCGGAATGTAACGATAGAAATTAAATAGAATTTTAAAATGTATTTGTATATTTAATGTAATAATTAGTATAAATTAATTGTAATGCATTAAATTGAAGTACAAAATGTAATGTTATTAGATAATACTACATTATTAAAAGGATATGAATGTATATTTTTTGGATGTATAAAAGTTTACTTATTTCATGAAGGCATTAAGTAATTGCCCACTGGTTTTATGGGTTTTCAAGTGTTTTTTTTTAACCACCTGGTTTTTCGGGTCGGGTAAAATCATAACAACCCTGGTATCTCATAGTTACTTAAAATGAGTATCTATGTAGTATATTTTGTTTAATTTAATATCTGATAATTATCTAAAGCATGCTATCTTTTCTTTCAGCATCGCAGTCAGCAATTTCAGCAGTGATCAGGGAAGCGTCGACTCATGCCACTACAGCAGCACTGGTAGCGACAGCAACAGTGGCTCATCCCCATGTTCCCCAGAAGAACCAGACAGGTGTTCAAGAGCCGGATCCCCCCAATCCATGCCACCCACATCACCACCCCTCTACGAATTTCAAGGGGATGAACCCCTCGATGAAAGTTGTTCGACTCAGTCAACGAGGACTGAAGTCGAGGTTAGGACAGTTGAACCATCTGAGGCTAAGTCATCGAGGCTAGAGGTCGAATGCCGGACAAATGACCAAATTGAAGAATCATCAAGGCTTGAAGTTGAGTGCAGGACAGATGACCAGTCTGAGGAGAAATCGAAGAGGCTTCAGACTGACAACCAGTCTGGGGAAAGGCCATCAAAGAGGCTTCGACGAGACTCTTCGGAAGACAGCAAAAGCAAACTTTTCTACCTCCAACAGCAGCAAACGGACTGCAATGTGCCAAAAAATTCCATTAGTGAAACATTCCAAAGTCATGGACCACCTTCTCGTAGTTGTGTTACTTCTTCAGTTGTTGTGCAAAATGGCAAAAGCTCTGACTCTGTTACTAAAGCCTTTTGCAAGGTTACAGCATCGGAAAGCAAAGTGGACTTATCTTCATCTGATAATTAGTCTAAAGCATGCTAGTTGTTCTTTCAGAATGCAGTCAGCAATTTGAGCAGTGATCAGGGAAGGCGCGACTCAGTGCGACTACAGCACAGCTTGGTAGCGGACAGAAAGGCAGTGGCTCAGTCCCATGTTCCAGAAAAAGTAGGTGTTCAAGGGCCGGTCGTCCCCGTCCATCCCACCCACTCACACCCTCTACGAATTTCAAGGGGATAAACCCATTGATGAAAATGGTTGCGACTCAGTCAACAAGGATGAAGTCGAAGGTCAGGACAGTTTGAACAATTTGAGGATAAGTCAGCAAGTCTTGAGGTTGGATGCCGGAAAATGAAAATTGAAGAATATAAAGACTTTGAAGTTGAATGCAGGACAGATTCAGTTGGGAGGTAAATCGACGAGGCTTCAGATTGAAACAGTCTGGGGAAAGGCCATAAAGAGGCTTCGATTAGAGCCTTCTTGGAAATACAAAAGCAAACTTTTCACCTCCAACAGCAGCAAACGGACTGCAATGTGCCAAAAAATTCCATTAGTGAAACATTCCAAAGTCATGACCACCTTCTCGTAGTTGTGTTACTATCTACAGTTTGTTGTGCAAAATGTCAAAAGCTCTGACTTGTTATAAAGCCTTTTGCAAAGGGTACAGCATCGAAAAAGCAAATGATTATCTTCATCTTCGAGTAATAGTACAAACCAGTCTAGTTGTTCCTCTGCAGATATGCAGCAGTGTAATTGGGTGAACTGTGACATCTGCCTAGAAGGCAACACTGAGCTAGTCGAACATATTAGAACACAGCATGTGCAAGTACAAAAGGATAAAGAAAGTTTTGTTTGTCTTTGGGTTGGATGCAAGGTAGGTTATTTTTCTTTTTTGTAATTCTTTGGTTTGTATGGTGAATACTCATGCCACATATCCCAAATTTGTTAAGGTCAGGCTCATTTAAACCCCTCTCTCCCTATTTAAAAGATTTGCTCGGAATTACTCAGGCTATAAAACACACTATTGAAGTGAAAATTTAATTTCATTTAAATGTGTAGTTTTAATTGTTGTTTATTTGCTTATGAAACTCCTATTATTAAATGTGGGGCATACAAGAAATTGATAGGGTTTTTATTCCATCTTCTTATTGAAGCACCTTCATTATTATTATTTTAAGTCTTTGTGCAAGTTCAGTTTGTAAGGCTATTTATTATTCCAAGATATTTGACTGTGCCCTCTTTTTAAACCATACTTTGTTTTATTATTCGCCTGTGCATGACTGTTTTTTGTCACATTTCTTTGAATGTAGGCATTGGGTGGAAACATACATGAATTGTTTAATGGGAGACATCTCAAATTCCGTAAAAATGTTACAGTAGGCAACTTGTGTCTATTTTCTGTATTATTACCAGGAAGTTACCTAAGACAGCCTCTTGATTATTAAATGGTAACACAGGCACAACCTTACAAAGGTAAGCCTCATGGTACTGCCACAACCATTCAAAGCCCTCCTGACTTACTCTGCTCACAATTCTAGGTGTACGACCGCTCCTCCTGTTCCCTAAGCTGGTTAGAGCGTCACATCTTATGCCATGGCGGCAACAAACCCTTCAAGTGCATTGTAGACAACTGTAGCCAGCGGTTCCCATCCCAGGCAGCCCTTCAGCGACATGTCAATTCTCACTTTGACCGACACCCCAACGGCCATGGGGGAAAGATGGGGAGGTGTAGGGACGAGAACAACGCCAAGAGCTTGCGAAAGAAGAGGAACGCAAAGTTCAAGAACAGGAGTGCTTTGGGTAAAATTGGGTTTTTTGTTGGCAAAGATTGGATTTAAACTCTCTATTGGTATAATAGTATAGGTATATACTTATTTTTATGCAAAAACTGTTTATTTGGATTTTGGAATGGAAAACTATTTACAGTACATATTTTGAATATGTCTAGTATACACACACATTGGTTGCAATTTGAGGCAATCGAAAAGTTACTGGATTAATACTGAGTTCAAAACCTTGTCTGCTTGACAGCTATTTTGAATTTGATTTTGATTTTTTTTTCTATTGTACATGAATTATTAGCATTGGAGTGCTAGTTTAATTCTAAACTTTTTTTTTTTTGGCTAGAAGGAAAATCTTCTTGCCAAACTTATTTTTCCTTGTTTGGACCATTTGACAGGTTTCTTTGAGAGCATTATGATATGCTTTTACTACATAACGACTAAATAGGCAGCAGCTTTACACTCAACCACATCAAATATTCCAAATAAACAAGTTTTATTACATACAAATGTTAATGGTTCTAAATTTTTGTAGAAGTTAAGATTTCCCACATGTATTTCCCAGCCCGAATACACTGTTCTGTTTCACACAAAAAAATTTATGGCATGAAAACTAACCTTTCTTTTTTTCTAGCTTGTTTACACATTGGGTTTGTTACACTTCCAGGTTATTGTTAGATAACTAATTCTACTTCTGCATGGGATAAGATTGACTTCTCGCTCCGGGTTCTACGTCTGTGGAAACCATTCGTTCGTTATCACTGTTCATATGAAATATCGCAGAAATTTATGTCGCTTTAATTACAAAATTGTATCGCTATTGGCTTTCCCAAAAGTAACTATACTTCATTTTGAAATTGAATAAAAAGGAAACCGAAAAGTATGGATAAGTTTGAGTTGATTGTAAATCAGTGAGGTCCAAAATTGATTTAGCAAATATTCATAATTTTGATTTGGAAATATGGTGGTTTCTTTTTAAAATAGGAGGAACAAATAAAATTTTAGTGTCAAAGAAGAATAAAACTACTACTACAGCTACAAAAATTGACTTGCCGAATTCTCCAAAAGATGGGGGTTGGTCACTAAGTGATTTCTATTGTCATTGTGAAAATATTGAATTAATGAACATCATAAACTGTATATTAAAACAATTTAACCACACTGATTTTAATAATTCGCAAAAACTTATTCAATATTTATCACGGTGTCCTTGTTATTCCATTACAAAGTGAGGTTCTAGTTCTTTTGTTGGTACATCCTTTTATTACTTAGTACAACTTTGTTGTTCTATTTTTTTTAAATTAAAAGTATACCCTGCGAAAAAAATTTAAACAGTATTATTTAGGCTTGCGTGTTTTTTTTATTAGAAAATTCTTTATCTACAAAATGTATCGTACTACATTTCTTCCACTTCAGCTTAATTAAACAACCTTACGATCAGAAGAGAAGATACAGACTACAACTTAGTTCTTTGATTAAACATTTTAAAACTGTTATATTGAAGATAACCAATAGTCAATAGATGTTTAAAGAATAGGGTCTATTTATAATTTCAGATGAAATTTCTTTTTTAGTTTAAATACTAAAATCTGTGTATCTGGAATGTAGGTTTTAGTGCAAACAACATAAAAAAAAAATTATGATTTATAAACTAAAAAAAAAGATCTGTCTATATTTTTTTACAAGCAGGAAATTATTACTATAAATAATAAGATTATAAATTTAAAATATGCAGTGCCATTTTAAATACTATTAAAAGAACCCTGTAGTGCTTGCATTAATAATACAATGTAAAATCAACTTAAAAACTTCGCATTAACATATAAGTTTACATACCAAACTCTAGAATCAAAAATGCAAAGTGCAGGGTTCAAGTTATCAATTAATGTGCATTGCCTATTTCAAGTGTATACACTTATTGTTATCAATATTATCTTCATTTGTGATCTGCTTAGATGTTTTTCAAAGTCAAGACAATTTTAATGTTTTCAAGAATGAGTTTAACTAAATGTCTTAAACATTTAGCCATTGTATTCAATTTCTTTTTCTGTTCAAACAAAAATGCAATAATATTTTTATAGATTCAATTTGCTTAAGAACATTATAGGATAATTAATATCAAATATTCATGCTAATGGACCCATTTAGCTCTAAGTCATATATTATAAACGCTTTATTTTCTGGGTCCTCAATAAGCTCTATTAAAAGGTCTCTACCTTTTGAATGGGAAAGCAGCCTTACGATAGATACAAGAACAAATACCTCACATTTTTTTTTAACTGCTAACATTAATAATATTCAAAATTACTGAATTATTCAATCATTATCAGAATCAGCCCTTTTGTTTACAAAAAATGTATCTAGAATTCCAGACAAAAAGGTCTGCCTGTTTGCTCAGAATCATATAATTTTTTAAACATCTCAGCACATGTCAAATGAAGGTGGCTTATGCAAACCTGGATCTAATCCTTATTGTTTTGCAGGCAAGACTGAAGATTTCTTTGACGCCAATGTCATGGAACAGATTCGGTACAGATTAGTTGAAGTTCACTCTAGCCACCTTTTAAACAGTACAAGCCACTCAGGATCCATAACCTTTCATAGCAGGGTAAGGAGTGGTTTTGATTGTTTTTTTTTCTATTTTAAAATTATTTAATTTATGAATAGCATTTTTTTTACCTCTATTTAGTTTCTTAAAAAGAAAACTAATACTTTTGTAGCATAACTTATGATTTTAAATTAAATGTTATAAATAATAAAGTGTCTGCAATAGTAAAGTGTTCACACACAATTCTGAACTTGTATATAATTTTTTTTAATACAATACTTTGAAATAAAATATAACACATTTCCTAGACCACCCTGAATCAATATAATGATAATGTTAGGGCCTGTATTGATAATCACTTCTAATTTATGGTTGAGATAAAATAAGGTTTTAAAAATAATATTTCCATATAATAGCTCTTGTACATAAATAAATAAAACTTGTTTGCCAACTTGATAAATAGTATTCAAGTTTTCTAAATTTTGGCAAAGGAAAGGTAAATAACCTCAATTTTAAATGCTTTTAATTGACTACCCTTGTTTAATAAAAAAAAATCTTGCTGTAATATTTTAAATATTATTATTACGTTTTAACGATTCTTTGTATACAAGAAAGTGTAAATGTTTCAATGTAAAGTTTGCATACTTAAAATTTGTAGGAAAAAATATATCATGTCTATGTCTTGCTCATGACGAATTTTCAGAATGAACTATACAAATCTATAAATATTAACACATTTAAATACAGTAAAACTTCTCAGTATTTAAGAGTAGGCAAATTTCAATCAAAATTTATTTGATTATCAAAGAATGTGGAAAGTAATTGTCTGCAAAATTGGTCACCTTAACAAAAACTTTGTCTGCTCTATTCGTGTTAAGTAGTTGGGAGGGTAAGGATTCCTACACTACCAGTATTTCATTTTTCCAGGGCTCTGGAAATTATTTAGACCTCCTGGAAAATATTTAAAATTAAAAAAATTATCTTGGATTATTTTAACAAAACTTAATTACCTTCGTTTTCTACTTCATTTTTCAAAATTTCTGAGAAATTTTGACAATCTTTTGTATAATTGGCTTTAGTTGAAATGTCATTCTTATTTGTTTCATCAATTAGTGAGGATATGAATATTCATCTTATTTTAGTTATATTTGCGATATGATACGCTACTTTTTAATTTTACCTCCTGAAAAGTTTTTTTTTCCTTGGAATTTTTTTTTTAAAAGTCTGTAGGAACCCTGGGTGGATAAATTGGTTCTTAACAGAAATGAAAACTCACAGAAGTTTTACTGTACTATCCAGCTTTTCCACTTTCAGTGAAATTATTGCTGTTTTTACTAAGCCTGTTTCTTTTCATAGGCAATTGTAAGTGAATCTGAATAGTCGGAAAGAACTTAAACTTAACTTCTCCACACTAATTCAATCCACAATTTCCTATTTTGTACGGCTTTGTAATTCAGGTAAATTTAGGTGCAAAGCCGTTTAGATGGTATTCAACTGATGTACGGTATGGTGGATGTTTTTACATTATTGAGTGCTGTAACTAAATTTTCACTTAATTAAAGTTTAGTTTTTGTTCCATTCCTTTAGCTTTTAGTTCTTTACAGGGTTGTCAGTAATATTAAGTATATGAAGATTGATCTTTTGAAATGGGTATTAGTAAAGTTATATTTAGTTTTTCAGTAAAGTAGGTTAAATTACATTAAAAATATAGATTTATTTGGGATTTATAATTTTTACTTGGTTTAACCAAATGTTAATTATATACTTAACTATAACCTATCCTGTATCTATCCTCTAACTTTATATACTTATTTAACTACAATCCCAATGGTAGAAAGTTTTGTAGTTGTCTGGGACAAGATTTTACTTTAGATTATTTGTTTGCAAAATGTCTGTGCAATTTTAATGAATAAATCATAAATTAAATCAGCGTAATCTTTTGGTTGTTTAATTCGTGGATCTGATTGATCTAAATGAAAAGAGAGGAAACTTAAAAATTGATACAAAAATGTTTACAAAAGGGAAAATATTTATATATTTATATGTTTTTTTTTTCAAAATATTTGAATCTGATGAAATCATTAAGAAGGGGCAAGTCTTTCTTTCAAAAAGTCGGACAATCCTTAAATTGGGAAAAATGGGTGGTCGTCATATTTTTCTGCAAATATAGCCGTTTTACCACAGTTTGCGGTCGTCTGCATACTGCCTACCTCAATCTATCCTTCAATCAGGAAACTGATATCGAGATCCTTTTCTGACAACTTAGGCAGTCCTCAATCCGAGCAATCAGAAAAAAACGAGTGGTCTAGTGATTTTTGATAACCCTAACTGAGGGTTCGGCGCAGAGTACACAGTCATTGGCGTTAAGATACGAGACAATACAACTTTGTCGTTGTGTACTGGTGTGTCTGCCACTGGGACCAAAAAAAAATTTCAACAAAAGCTATAGTGCTTATTTAAGATCACCTACAATTGATAATTTTCTACTGATAACCCTGTTTTGCTACTTACTAAATTGCATTCCTATTATGTTTTGCTTATGGCTTTAAGGTATCTCCCTACCTTGAAAACGGCAAATTTTGACAATTTTCACAAACTTTGTTTAATGTTTTAAAAAAGAAGCCCTATTTACGTTTAAAATACTGTATAGATTTTTATTCTACGATAATTTAATCAAAAGTTATAGCTATTTCAGTGAAGCATAGTGTGTCAAATTTTGCCCTAACCAAACCGGAAGTGGAAGATATAACTTTATACTTTAAACGCATTTTCTGAAGAACAGTATTTTTCAACAACAATGTTTTTTTAAAACCTGATATCTCAAAATCTACTTGATATAGTGTAATAAAATTTTCATAGCACGTTTATTATAAGTTCATGTTAGTTTTGAAATGAGATCTAAGTAAAATAAATAATAGAATTTATTTTATGGACATTTTAATGTTAAAATTTCCTTGATTTTTGAAAAATTTCTATAAACATGGCTTTGATACTATGTAATTCCTAAAATATTAAGAGGTTTGCTTAAATCTCATTTCAAAACATGCAAGAAGGTCTAATGAAAGACTCTGCCTAATATTTAAGGAACAAATGAATTACTTTTTTACTTAAGATGTTTTGCGTAAGGCTTATATTTAAGGCAAATTTCTCCAAAATTTCCATTTATTTAAAAAAAATAAAATTTTAATTTAAGTTTTTTTTGGTCAAATATTCCATTTAACATTATTATTCATCATTACCACTGAAAAAAATATTTAATTTTAAAGTATTAAAAAATTAGACCCCTCAAGGTAGGGAGCTACCTTTTAATTTTGTTCTGAGTATCTACTTGTTGCAATAAAATTGCGACGATTGTTAGCTCTAGATGTATTTTTTCATTGTGCTTCATTGCATGATGACTTGTAAAACTTAAAGTAACCATGCACAAGAACTTATTCTTGGATTACCTTCTCTCTTCTTTTTTTTTTCAGAAAACCCTATCTTAAAAAATTGTGGCTGTTTTAGTGAATTAGCTTTTACAATTATTTTGGTGAAATTCTTAAGTAACACAATTCATTATTGCTGCAGTATTTTTTTAAAAATTCTAAATTCTCAAAAATATTGTTCATGATAATAAGATGAAATATAAAAAATATATACAAACTTCTAACAAATTTATATATACCCTAGTTAGTAGATACTCTTAAGCTGCTTACAGTAGAATTTGGTGTTTCCCTGATTTTTTTTCTCCCCCATTAGAATTAGTGTTTTCCTGATTTCTTTCCATTAGAATGAAGTTTTTTTTTTTGTGTGTGTGTCTACAACCAAATTTACATAGTTCAAATAATTTTTCTAAAGCATTCTTTTTATTCAAGTTTTAGTTTTTAATTTTGCTGGGTTTCTTTCATGCACAAACAAATTTACTTTCCAATTGGTGTAAGTGTTGCTCTTGTAATGGAACTAATTTGCATTTTTTTCTTGGAAGTTATATGTATTTTTTGTGTAATTAGTGAGAATTGTTTCGTCGAGTTTTATTTCACATTTTCATTTTACTGATTTAATTTTAGGTCAGAGCTGTACGGACAGATAAATCTGGAAAAATTAAAGTTTTACTACATTGGGTACCTGAAAATATGTAAGCATTGTTTTACTTTATAATTATACTTAAATAACTTGTAGCTTCTTATTCATTTTTAGCAACTATTTATTACTGATAAGAAATTTTAAAATATTGAAATGGATTTAACAACAATTATTGTAAACATTTCATTTTGTGTAGAAGTTTGAAAATTATTATATGGATAGATTTGAAACATGGTCTTTAAATGCTAGTTTTGCATAACATTCAATGACAAACTAATGCTGAACTCAGGGTTAGTAATACTAATGTGATTCAGAGTACTATAGCTTCTAGAAAATTGAGAGACACATTAAGACAGAGCAAATTTAGCCCAATAAAATGGCTATCCTAAATAACCAAAGGCAGCTCGGTGAAACATCAAAATATAGCATTAATTTTTAAATAATATTCTTTACGGATTGTAATCATTAAATTGTTTTATTTTACTGTATTATCTATTTTAGAATTCGAAGAATGCAATTTTCAACTCAATTTGTGTTTAATAACATTATACATGATCTCATGTCCCTGGGTCTTGTCTAATAGACTGATAAAATTGCATTCAATTCTGATTCATTCTCAAATTATATGGCATTGTGGATTTCCCATTCTATTCATTAGAAGTTTGTCCAATAAAGCTGCCACCCCTAATAACGAAAATCTGCTGTAATACAATTAAACCTTATTCACGGAACTAATTTTTCATTCACCTAAAATGAACTTAAAGTACTTTTCCAGCTTATAAGTCTTCATTTTTTTTAATAATACAAATTTCCTGGACTTGAAATCACCTTACATTTTAGATGCTTAGTTTCCTCGTCACTTGACCGTGATTCCAAATTAGGAGGCCCTTCATCAATAGCTGTAGTGTAAACCAGTGGTTCCCAACCTTTTCTGGACCATCGCCTTGTATTTTAGGTTGATTAACATCCTTCGCCCCCTTTTAATTGTCATGTTATTTCTAATCATAATTTGAGTTAAAGTGTAACTATAAAACCACTTACTACCGTTTATAAAAACAACCAAAGAAGCTTTATCCGGTCATTTTTAAATAAAATAGAAAAAACATAAAACATATTTTTAAAGAACAAAAGTGAAATAATTAACTGAGAAAATTTAAGAGAGTTTAAAGTAAAAATTGGCTGGTTTGGTTATGGTTGAAGAATGGTTTTACTGTACAAAGGTGCAACATTATTTTAATTTTGCCCCCTTGATAACACAAATCGCCCACTTGGCGGCGATCGCCCCCAGGTTGGGAACCACTGGTGTAAACCAGTACCAGTGTAAAATATTTAGGGGTTATACACAGTGACTTTGTGCTGTTTGTAACCTATAAATAAAATTAAGGACCTTTTAAAAAAAGGTTTAATTTTTTTTTTGATATTAAACATGGTCATTCATTATATTAAAAAAATTGTCTTTACTGTTCACATTAATTCGAACTAACCAAGCCATACATCTTTATTCTAGACTGCCGGACTCCTGGGTCCCCGAGCAAGAAGTCACGAGGTCCAAGACTGTCCCCTACTCCTCACTGCCAGCAGAACTTCACCCACACCCCTCAGAATCACTGAACGAAACACCACGGGTAAAACAGCGGCGCAAGTGACAGCCTTTTTGTATACACGTCAACAAACCGAGAGAAACATGTTCCTGCAAGTGCCATTGCATACAGTAATTATTATCAAGCAGCCATTTTAGTAGTGCGTACCCCGCCCCTTCGTTGTGTGAGAGAATAGAAAGTATTTCTTTGGGATGGACGAGAAGTTTTCAACATTTGCTTCAGATGGTTCTTATTCTTTTGTCATGAAAATAATTAATAGTTTGGTGACAAAGTAAACCATAAATCAATATAATTTGATCATAAATAACCTTAAATTAGCTAAGATGTATACACCATTTTCCCATCAAAAGTTATCTTAAATGTTCAGCTACTGTTCAATATAATTAAAGCTATGTCCTTTATTTGTGAATTTTTTAACTAATTGGTTTAAACTAGTGTTGATTATTTACCTTTTTAACTACATTCTTTTGAACTATCGCCACTAGCTTGAGTGTAGGTCTGTCAAAACCTTAATTCAGCCAATCAATCTCATTTAATTCTACAAAAAAGAGCCATTTGTTGAAAAACTTGTTATTGACTGAAGATTTAAAAAAAAAAACATTGCATCCCAACGAGAATAGTTGAATCATGTGTTACTTCTGAAGTTATACAACTAGCAGTTTGTAGGGTTAGTCGCGTCCAAAGTCAAACATAAAGGGAAAGACATTAGAGCCAGTGCCTTTCATAACCCTTTACCACATCTTGGAAGCTGAGTCACACTCTGGTTAATTGTTATCATATTCTTTACTCTCTACTATACATCATAAATTGAAATTTTGCATCATGTTAATTCTTGTTTCTATGTCAAAGGTCAAGTCAGCATAGAGCAATTGAAATGTTGGATATCAATTTTCTATTATTAAAAATGTATTCATGAAAAATAATTTAAGGAATGACTGTTTAATGATAGCAAAAAATAACTTCAACTAATAACCATAAAATATTTACGGGTTATATTCACAACTTTGTTCTGTTTGCAACCTATAAAAAAATTAAGGACCTTTAAGAAGGTTAATTTTTTGACATTATTAAACATAGCCATGCATAACTTAAAATAATAAAAAAAATATTTTTACTGATAACTTTTAATAACAAAAAAAAATGATATCTCACATTGAAATTGTCCAACACATGACAGTAGAGAATGGCAAACAGCAATCAATAAGTAATATCATTTGTTACAACGAGGCCCTGTGGTTTGAGTTGGACCAAGTAATTCGTTCTCAACATGGGGAATCGCCTGATTAGTCCATTTGAAGGAAGAATTATAGTGTTTAGAATCATAGAAAGATTTGGGATGGATATGGATAAACTATAATACAATTAGATAAATAAAAATGATTCAGATTGTATACAGGTCTCTATAGAGGAATCAGGGATGTTATCTAATATAAATTTAAACAGCAGTCCTTTTCTACTTTGTTTAGTTTTTTAATCTATTATGAATTAATTCATTAAATACATTATATTTTTTTTATTCTTTTGAATTATTTAACTTTTTTAATCATAATTTTTTAATGTCAGGTTTTTAAATTTTTAATTCATACATATTGTTGCATTAACAAAAGCCATTTTCACATTGAATATCATTTAGTTTCCTTAGAATTTAAAAAAGGCTAGGTTTCGATTTTAGTCTGTTGAAGTATTAAGATTATATTGGAATCTAAAGTAATTAAATATATTTTTTAATTTTTTCAGATCGTTTTGATTTTCTTTCATTCATTTTATAACTTTTAAAATGTTGTAGGTTTTCGTTTGTCGAGTCTAGCATATCTTAACTGCAATGAAAACCAGTTGCAATAATAACAACAATGCAATAATAAGTTTTAACAGGCACCACTTATACAAGGTGTTATTTATTATTAGGATTTTTCCTCTTGCACAATCCATTTGTAAAGTAACTGGAGTTATGGTAACCTCCTTGGCATGATGCCCAAACCCATTTAATATTAAGTTAGGATTACACGGAAGAACAGGGTCTGTGGACTTTCCCCAGACATTGCCATTCTTCCTACAAGTCATTACCAAAAGCATTTTCACTCATCAGTAATTGGTTTGACTTGTCACATGGGCATACAGAACCAATATCTGACGAGCGAAAATTCTCTCTGTACAGCCCTTATCACACGGTACGAACGTCGCTCGTCGAACAACTTTTGGGACAGCAAAAACGTCAACGAGAGAACGGCTACATCATGCATGACATCACAAGTTTAACAAGGTTACGAGGAGGCTCGGCCGTGACGTCACGACTGAACTTCGTTCTGATTGGAGCAGCCGCTCGAATATGCTCATCAAGCAAAAACTGCTCCAAAAACCAGTTTTTGTTATGGCGTACGGACGTCGCTGAACGAACGAGCTCTCGTGTGATAAGGTCTTAATGAGAGTGGCAATGTTTGGCAAAAGTTCACATATCCTGTTCATCTGTATATTTGTAGTAGTACACAGTATATCTGGTTTTCATTGTGATACTTCAACAGCTTAAGAATTTTGATAAAGGAGCGCTAAACTGTTGTTTGCATTCATCAAGTAATCGAGCGTCACATTTTTGTGCAGTCCTGTTGCTCCGTCCTACTTTAGTGATTCCCTCTGTGCTTAAAAACAGTAGTGATACACAACTCAAAACCACAGGGTCTTGCTTATCGCACTTATTTTTTTCCTAATAGTGATTCAGATCTGTGATAAATAGTACAAATTCCTGATCACTTTTTTGTTTTTCTTCAAATCACTTCTTAAGGCCAGTAATTTCTTGGATATAGAAATTTGATTGCGATTAAATTATCTCAGATTACACAACATAGTGTGTCATTTCAAGGGATTAGTACCTCAAAACTAATTTGGGTAAATTACTAACCTTGTAATTAAAGCTGCCTTACTTTTAATGGTATAGATTTATTGTTTAATTGCCTATAGTTTAGTGTCATTTCACAATAATAGCCTTTCATATTAAAACTGATTTCGTCATAGCAATTAGCATAGAAGTGTATTTTGATCCCAGATTATGAATTTTCTAATCTAAATTTTATGATTGATGATTAAAACTAACAAATTAAAGCATTCTACAGAGGTGCATTAATTTTTTCAATGATATTAGGTTTCTTAAAAAAAACAATCTTAAGTTGAGTCTCTCAATAGCTTTTTCTTCCTTGAAGCACTTTTAGGTGTTTTGCTTATTCTATAAATCATCCTGAATGTCACTTAGAATGCATGAGCACTTTGTATATATTAAATGTAAATATTTCATTTTTATTATTATTTGTAGTCCCTTGAATTGTGATATTTTTATGAAATATGTGGTTTTATATTTTTGGTTTTCTGTGTTTTTTTAGTTCATTTGTTTAGTGTTTTCTTTTATTTTCATATAAATGTATTTATTTGTTCAATCGAATATTTATTGCATGAAATTATTACATTTTTTTCTAGTATACTGGTTTTTTATAGATGTTTAATTCTAGGCAGAATATATATTTTGAATAAATTAATCGTTAGATAGAAATTGTTTAGCTTTAATGCTATTTAAAATATATACTAATACTCCTTATAGCTCAGTATGTATATTTAATTAATTGTATATATTAAAAATTCTAGCTATTTTTAAATCAGGGAAACTTTTATTTAGTATCTTGTATAGCATTTAACACAAGCATAAAATCTTTACCTTAGTAAAAAGAAAAGGTATAATGTTATGGAATATTGTCCTTTTCTTATAAGGTATAATCTAGTCAGGTTTACATGATTTTCCTTGTACATTATTATGCATCTTTAAATTGTATATACGTCTTGCACACATTGCTGTATATAGTATTTTTTGGGGGTATGTATTTGCTTACATAGCCTCTTCATGCCTAGTGGCAAATAAAGCAATCTGAGTAGTCTTAATTGTCTATGGCTTGTTAAACATTAATTAAGATTAAAGCTTTAGTTAAAAAGTTACAAACAAATTGAATAGCATGTAGAATCCAAATGTATTGCAACAGCTAAGGAAATATTGATTTTTTTTTAATTTTTATAGTTTTTATTTATTAGTATTTTATTATTATATTAGTTTGACAAATTAATGTACTTTCTGTTGTCACAGATCCAATAATAGGCTGGTTTAATTGATATTTTAAATCTATAAGGTGCACACTTTTTGGAAAAACAATCGCCTAAAATCTGCCATGCCCTTTACCGATTAGAGGTATCACATTTATGAGGTACTTTTCATCAGATTTGTGATTACAAGTATTTTTTAAACTTATGTTACAAACATATCAACATATACATATATTGGAAGCTAAAAATCATTAAATTGCAGGATTCTCTAACTAAAATAAGTATCCCTACATTCATCTGAAATACATGCCTTTTTAATTTTTAACATCATAAGTTGTATCATAAAAATAAACTAATGATTTTTATCTTCATTATTATAGTTCTAGCATAATAGGCATGATTTTAATTACAAGGGAATTCATCTGTAAATAGGCAATGCAATGAAAGATTTCCCCAACTGAGAAATTCTGGCATTACTTACCCACCGTTTCATTTAAGTATTAAGGAGACTTGCTCATTATTTGTTTATGAATGCTCATTGTTTTTAACCCATTCTGGCCAAACCAGAATGGGTAGTCACGCAAAACCATGTCATACCAAATGTGTTCTCAATTTATTTGAACAATCTTGTCAAACTATGCATCCACCACAACGCAAATCAGTCAGTAATTTATGCGTAGCAAGCAACATAGGTAATTATTTTTGTTTTTTAGTGTGTAATTTTTTACTTGTTTAGTTAATTATACAATTGTGCTGTAAATGTTAAAACTGCCATTTTGTCATCTTTTTGTGTAATTAAAAATATGGTTTTTGTCATTTTTATAATCTATAATTACTAATAATTTAATTTGTGATTTAGTGTTTTTCACCTTAACCATATTGTGATGCTTTCTCTTTTTATATAGATTTTGCATAAATGTAGGCTTAAACTTTTTATGTAAACAATAAAAACTTTTCTATAAGGAACTAATATAATAAAAATAATAAATTCTTAGCTTAAGCAATCTATTCAGATACTATAACTAATCCCTTTTAACATACAATTTTATACTAATGTCGACTTATAACTGACTTTTCAATCAAACAATTATAAATAGCCTATAACCATTAAAATGGAAAAAAAATCTGTTTAAGGAAAAGAGGTTTTTTGAGTCAAATGCACAAATCTACACCATAATCAGAAAATACTGCTAGTATGTGTTTCTATGCAATCGATTTGCCAAAAGTT
The DNA here is from genome assembly GCA_019343175.1 of Oedothorax gibbosus. NCBI lineage: Eukaryota > Metazoa > Arthropoda > Arachnida > Araneae > Linyphiidae > Oedothorax > Oedothorax gibbosus. The sequence goes on along the minus strand of CM033276.1, from coordinate 25,173,437 downwards.
ACATGTTATGCTTAATATCCTCCGTTAAAAATGGATGTTTGGTGTATTTTGTTCAGAAAGCTTCTTTCCTCAAACAGATGGTAGCTTAATCATCTAAATTGGAGAAAGCATCACAACATGGTAACTCTATTGTCTAGCTCCCAATTTCTGGCCTATGGAGTCATGGATAGAGGAACATTCTGTTTGTAAAACAGGGAACAAAAGTGGATAGTCTTTATAAAGCTCTTCATTATGACTATGTATCATACCCTTTTTTTTAAATGGACACTTCCACTGTACATGATTATGTATGCCAGAAATTGGGAGATAGGCTGTCATTTTTAAAAGACTATGCAGTAGTTTTATAGATGTGTCATCAAATAAATGTTGTCATCCAATCTAGCATTTACACTGCCATTATTTTACTGTTGCCAGCTTTGGGTGTTACGGCGAAAAGTTGTCATTGTTTTTTATAATAACCATCACTGCCATATCAAAGGGCCGCTTTTGCCCGTTTCGTGTTTGACCAAAAATCCAATCTTGTGTGTTACAAACGGTTGTGTGTATCTAATCCTTTTTTTTTAATAATTATTTTGTGAGTTTTAGCCTTTGTATTAAGCTATGTAACTATTTATTCTTACTGTTCTGTATTTTTTTTATTATTTATTTGTGTTTTATTATCCAAGTATACAATCATGATTATTTCATGATTTTTTTTCTTTGTCAAATAATTATTAATATATTGCACAGAGCCATATACAAGGGGAAATGTAATTCTCGTTGATGCTTTGTATATGCATTATAATTTAATTATTATTGAATATTCTGTTTCTGGGTTGAAATAAAAACACATTTTGCAGTTTCGTTCGTTTTATTTCTATTAAGTTTTAAATGAAGTATGTGCTCATACATTTTCCCCAAAAAAGGAAACCAGCAATTTGTTACGTTAAGATTAAATTTAACTATTTAAATTTTTGCATTTGAATAAATACAAAAAATGAAACTAGTATGTTTTAAAAAATTGGCTGGACTATGACAATTTGTAAAAGTGCTTTCTCTGTGTGCCAAATTCTGTCTTAGAATCCTGGTTTTGGCACAGTTGATCAAAATTGTTTCAGAATTCATTCAGCAGTTGGTCTTATTGTAAATGTAGTCCTTGTGTAGCAGAAAACTGCAGAGCTATTAAACTATTTTTTTTTAATGGTATTTTTTACTTCAATAAAACCAGTTAATATTTTAAAAAAAAAAAACGTAAAAATTAGCAGTAAATGTTAGTTGTTGTTTAAGGATGATCTGAATGACCTTAATATTTATTCCTGCTATTTAAAGCTTGCGAAGGGCTCTTGCTTTTGAGTTTCAATCTTATTTTAAACTAGATTTCTTTAGAAAAGGCTCATAGAGATGCAAAAAGAACTTTTAAAGTAGAATAAGTTAATTTGATTCGACTTGGACAGTATGATGCATCTCCATTTACTATTATAATTTGAAACTTCAAATTCTTATTAATTCATTTGAGGGTTTTATTTTACTATACCTTGATTATTATTATTATTATCTTGAGAAGGAATCAATATTAAAATAAATATTACATCATTAATTCTTCAAGGGTGGGGGATGCCTGCCCTGTAAGAGTTGGGGCCAATGGTGGCTTCTAAACGTTAAGTCACATCTATACCTTGCTCTTTTACTGATTATATAAGGTTGTGTGCTTGTTCGGGTACAGGGGAGTGTCTCTAAATTCAGTAATTTAATCGTTTTCCGGCTGTTTATTTCTAGCATCCTATTCGGAGCTTTCTCTAAAAGTTTATTCAATTAAAATGAAACAACAATTTATATATATATAATATATATATATATATATATATATATATATATATATATATAATTCAACGATTTATGATATATACTGGATAAACTGCTCATAGGAGAACGCGACTAATGAAAGTTACAAGGAGACAGCTATTTGCTTTTCCAATTTTAGCGATTGTTTTTTACTCCTTATAGCATTCTTTCAAGGCTAACTTTATTGGTCCCCCGGCTCGCTTAGAACTTTATCATGGTTTAGCGATAAAATTCTATGTGTCGCTAAATGACATAAAGTTTTTGCTACGGCGCCATTTTGAGGAAGACAAAATTGGCCGTGCTTTCAGAGTTAACACTGGAAACAGTTTATCGAGTATAAATTATAGATCATTGAATTAATTTTATAGACTACGTGAAATCCGTTTCAAGTAACGTAGTTCCTACTTTATTCCTGGATTTCTTTGGCGTATTTCGGTGGTTGGTGGTGTGACTTGGTAAGCCCCGCCCACTATCATCCTCTGGGTGATAACTTTCGTAAATGGAATGGCAACAACATCTGGAGAAGCTTGTTTCGGTTTGTTTACTTCGTCTGTTTCGATTTTCTCTTTTTAAAAGCTTTTGGATGATGCAGGGCTATGAGAAAATCGCTATTTGTTTTAACTTTTCTAAAAGTTTCCATTTTATTATCTGGTAATAACTTTTTCAAATTTGTGCTTACAAATTTTACTGCATTTGTTCAATGAATTTTGTTTATTAAGTCAAATCGCTATTTGTATTCTCTTTCAGATTCAAGCATTTATATTATTGACGAGAATGGAGAATATCTGTCCGATATAATAGGGCCAATCAATGAAGGTTCTCGCTTATCTTTGTTTTGTGAAACTAATGGAGGTAAAAACCTATACATAATTCAACAAATGATCAATGTTAGAAATCTATTCAAACTTATCTTGAACTATTTATATGTGTTTTTACCATTTTCTATTTAGAGATACATAAGATATATTCTTAGGAACAGCTATGGTATAATGGCCGTTTTTGATTTGGCGATTTGCATTACGTTGCCAAGCAACTAAAATACCCATATGTGGTAAACACTCCACTTCATATGTATATCATACAACTCGATAGGTATAGCAGCCCTACGTTAAATTTTCAATTTTGCCAAAAGTCGCCAAATCGTGATTGGCCATTATATCATAGCTGTACCTATTCTTATAATAATACATAAAAAAATTATTAAAACTAAGTGGGAACATGTCCCTTTGCAATATTTAAGAAATACTAAAAAAAGTAACCAGATTTTGGCTAGTCTTTTCTAGTATAGTTAATTCCATTCTGGATTGTTTGTGCAATATACTTGAAATGTGCATTCTAATAAAACTCATTAAATTTTTTAACTTATAAACTAATTCTTTTGTAGTTGCGTCAAGGACAACCTCCAGCCCCCTTACTGCATTTTAAACACAGAAATGTGTGTCAATAAACTATAAAGTTAAAATGCAGTTTAGTTAGGTTATAGAGCCAAAGGCTGTCGAATTTGAGACGGCTTTTATTGAAGTCACTACTATTCTGCCTTGTTTTCGCATACATGCACATGGCAAAGGTATCTGCTGAAATTGAATACTCTATTAAATGTATTTTTTTTTTAAAATTGTGTGAAATAAAATGATAAATGGAGTGCACTTATGAATGAAACTCATTGGGTTGTTTAATTTTGAAGCTAATGCAGTGTTGCTCGATATTTAAGAATGATCCTTTTTTTAATATTGAATATGGAAATATTAATTGAAAATATACTATAACTTACATGAATTTTTTAAAAAGAAACACTTTTTATATAAAATACAATTTTTTTTTTATTTATCATATATCCATAGTCCTTGTGTCCTCTAGAAGAGACTGCTGTCCTTTCCTGGTGAAAAGACATTGTTATATTGTTGTAGGACAGCTTCAACTAGATACTTTCCATACATCATGTTGTGTATCTTCTACACAGCTCATTGTGAGCTACATTTTAAAATACTTTTAAAATGCCATTTTCACAATCTCTCACCCTACCCTCTAGGAGTCCCTTTCTTTTGTTCTGTCATCTTGCAAAGACCACAGAGATAGTAAAACCTTGTGCTCACACACACTTTCTAGAGGAGACATGTAATGAAGAACTAAGAGGGATTTAGACCCCGATCAAAACAATTATCCTGGGTCATGAATCACAAGTACTATCAACAATGAAAAGCATTTTTCAAAATGCTGTTATCCATAGACTGATAAAAAGGCTTCTAAAAAAGCTTAATTTTAATACTGTTTTACTCTACGCCACTTCTCAAGCAGACCTGAACAGAAGCTCAAGCAGAAGAAAGGAGTCAGATTTTTACTCCCTCTATCTTCTAGAAAGTGTGTGTGAGTGCATAGTTTTATTATCGCTATAGGAAAGACACGCTTGTATGTTATTGTATAGCTTTGACACAATACTTTCCATAACATGTATGTATATTACACTGCACATTATAAACACCATTTTAAAACACTTAAAATACATGTGTGATGACATCTTCACATTCCTCTAGGAGTCCCTTCCGTCCTGTCCTGGTGGAAAGACACCCTCCTTCTCGATGACAGCTTTGACGCGATGCCCCGGGGGGCTGCAAGGAATGAGCTGACCTTGGCCTACCTGGGCAGAGGTGACCTCATGTCCACTCTCACCTGCCAGGCTGCCCTGCCAAATGCCACAGAGGCAGCTGAGAAGTCGGTCAGCCTCGACATGAACTGTGAGTTTGGGTGTCAGGATGGAGATTGTGGGGATGTTATACCACATCAAAGTGATTATATAGTTATTTGGGGTTTTGTTTGAAGGCTATTTATTGGTTCAGTTTTATTTCTTAAAAAGTATTGGAATAGCTATGATATAATGGCTGGTCTCAATTTGCGTTATGTTGCTAAGCAACGTACTAAACGCCCAAATGTGGTAAGCTTTCCACTTCATATTCCATACAACTAGGTAGGTATAGCAACTCAATGTTAAACAAGCTCGCTAAAAGTCGCCATTGAACAGACTGCCCATTATATCATAGCTGTACCAAAGTATTGAAGCAGTTAGGAACCTCGTCATTTAAATTTTGTAATTTTATTTATCATATAATTTTTCATGGCACCTTTAATTAAGTTTTTTTTGATTTTTTAATGTTGTGTGGTGACATAAAATTTTTAATTTGATAGAGTTTTGGAAGTATATTTGAATAACTTGGTAATTTAATAAGTATAAAACCTGAAAAACATCAGTACTGAGGCTCAATAAAAGAAAATAGTTGATTGGCAAATAACTTTTGTTTGTTGTACATTTTTTAATCCATATTGTTTCTAATTCTTATTCTATCTTTTTATAATCATTTAATACTTTTATTTCAATGAGTGAATTTTCAACATTTACCACTGTCCTCACATTCATAGTTAAAATGTACCATTATTTCTCTTTCACAGTAAAACCCCTAAACGTCCACATAACTTCACTACAACGTCCGTTATCCGCTGGTCGACGTACTATCCTCAAATGCCAGTCTAGCGGCTCCAGACCACCAGCCATCCTAACTTGGTGGATCGGCAGCAGACAGCTATTAAATGCTACTGTTGCCACTTACGACTCAACGACAATCAGCAAACTGGCATTTATTCCTTCAGCTGGTGATCATGGAAAGCAACTGTCTTGTCGAGCTACCAATCCCATCATGGACGGGAATATTTTAGATGATCACAGGGTTTTAAATATACATCGTGAGTATTGGGTTTGGTTTTGTTCTTGTGTATGAATATTCACTGTGCTTTAAAATTTGTCAGCAACATTAGTTAGTTTCTCCAAGTGAAGAACTGGTTGTTGTAATCTTTTATTCAACAACAATTGAAAAGCTTAAGAGGGATTGTCAGTCTCATAGAGCTAATGCATTAGATTTGGAATCACAACTTTCCGCAGAAGTATTGCTTTGCCATGCTAGCCCTTTTCCCAGGTATGGGTATAAAAATAACATCAAAATGAAACAAATTTGAAACGAAAATGTTATCTAGTTATTTAATTATATATTTTTGAAGTTCTAAAATGCCCCAAAATATTCAGCAGATGGCGACACTATTTTAAAAGTTTATATATTAATAATTAAATAACCGGATGTTATTTTCTTTTCAATTTTGTTTTAAATTTGATGTTACGATGATTCCAACACCTGGTGAAAATGGGATAACATAGCAAAGTAATTCTTTTGCAAAAGTTGTGATTTCAAAACTAATGCATTAGCTCTATAGGAGACTGACAGTCCCTCTTAATGGAAGAACATGCCATGTGACATAAAGGTGGAAACAAGAAAATGAGCTTTTAAGTTTGCACTTAGATCCTTAAAAAACGGTACTTGCATAACTTACTTAAAGTTTATGAAGAAGGGGACATTTGTTATCTTTTAAGGAGGGAATAACTAGTTCATTGAAACAAAAATCTAATTGTTTTCAAAAATGTCACAGTATGTTCTTCCACTAAGCAAACAAGTCTTAAAACCTTTGCTAGTAATCATGAAAAGCCTCTGTCTTGTCGAGCTACCAATCTCATTGTAATACAATCATTAATCAATAAATTATGAAATGTTCATATACTCTCTTTAACCTATAAACTACAGGGTGGCGCAAATAAAAATGGCCCCGGCATAGAGATAGTAATGCATTAAGATGCTTGGCGAGAAAAACTATTGAAACCATCTAAAAGCCTTCTAGTCGAAATAAAAGATTATTCAAATAATCACTTAGTGGAAACATTTTTTTGCACAGCTGCGCAAACCTTCAGTTTATAATGTGTTTGAAGTAGCTTGTCAAACCATAGCATAGTTGCCAGCAAATAATTCGGCAAGCGTAAGTTTGAGCTTAATATTGAAGCGATCAATAGCTTCACTTAGCAAACCTGTCTTTGCATTAGTTTTTGACTTGGCAACAATTCTATCTCCATGACAGGGACACATTTATTTGTGCCACCCTGAAAGAGAAACCCCAATCTGATTATCCCATGCTCTGATACCATTCCTATATTATCCCAGATGTTCCTGTCCTGTCAGTAACTGTCGGAACTCCCCGAGCCAACATCGTTGAGGGTGATGTTGTCTACTTTGACTGCAACATCGCGGCAAACCCTCCTGTGACTGAAGTCGGTTGGAGATTCAACGAAGAACCTCTTTACACCAACGTCTATGCTGGGATCAAAATACAGAACCAGTCCTTGCTCCTTCACAAGATTTCCAGGAAGTACTCGGGGAATTATTCATGTGTTGCAGCTAATTCTGAAGGGGAAGGAGTTAGTGAAGGTGTCTCAATTGATGTTCATTGTGAGTTTTTCCCTATAGACTTTTAACAAAGTTTTTAGTTTAAAGTAATGTGTAAATAAATGGTGACAGTTGTTTACCTTTTCAAAACTGTACGGTACTTTGATATTATACAGTATATCCTATTACATTAGCAGTTTTGTTATTTCAACGAAATCGCTAACTTCTTTTGAGCACAATTTTATATAAGGGGTAGATTAACAATTTTTACTAAAAAAATGTAATGTGTAATACTGCTAAAAATTTATTACTTTCTTATTTGTAGATGTTCCCTATTGTGCCCCAAATCAAAAATCTTCCTACGGCATTCCGCTCCGAGAGTCCGTAGCCATTGAATGCTCTGTAGAGGCTAATCCAGAACAAGTGAAATTTCATTGGTACCTCAACAACACCTATCGCCAAATACCGCTGAAAAGTTTCACTGTAAATGGGACAGTGAGCATTCTAGAGTTCACGCCAAAGCGGGAGAAAGATTACGGCCACGTTATGTGTGTGGCAGAGAATAGTGTTGGCATGCAGAAGGAGGCTTGTTGCTTTCAAGTGTCTCCAGCATGTAAGTGGTGTAATTGGTAGTGTATTTTCGTTGTAAAGCAGTTCTTAAAATTATTGTGCATGTGTTATTGTTAGTTTGTATGAACATATGATTAAATTGTATTGTAGTGAAAGATCTAAATTAAATTTAATTTCGCATATACCACCTGCAGACCAATTATACACCGCAACATCTCTTGGCACTCGTCTGGAAGTTAAATGCCATTGTGACCCCGAGACTGCACTAGCTATATTTAAAAATGGCAACCTTAAGTGTCTTTCTTTTGAACGCGGCAGAAAATTCCATCCTACTTGCAAAAATGGCGTGCCCCAATCAAGCCTCTCCAGTGCACATACTGATTGCATAGGACTTTCTAAGTAGGACCATATGTTCCCTTTAGTAGTTCCATATGTTCCCTTTAGTAGTTCCATATGTTCCCTTTTTAGTAATTGATTTTCTGACAGTCAACAACCTTCTGGAGTTGATTTGACTTGCGTCAGATCGTTAAAGAGGATGAGCAACAACATACTTCTTTTTTTGCATTTTTGAAAATTGTCACAACAATGTTGCACACCATTCTATAAAGGTTTAGAATGATTCTCGCTTTTCTGCTGCCAGCAACCAAAATTCATTGACTCATTTTTGATTATATAATATTGCAAAAATGTCATATAATACTGTAAAAATCGAACTTTTTCTTTGAAAGCTGGTATTTTGTATTGGTGGATTTTTTAAAAATATCTGAACCGTAAATAAAAGTATTAAAACGACAAACAAATAGGCATCTTTAATAGCATTGTAGAGTAATAAGTGGTACATAATGTAAACAAAAATTTTTGACATTGCATTTAAAATCTACCCACAATTAAAACCTCTTATTTTCCCCAGCCGTTCCCCAAGCTGTCGAAGACTGCACTGTCACCAATGAAACAACAACCTCGGCCATCATCAGCTGCAACCCAGGCTTCGATGGGGGACTTCAACAAGCATTCCACGCTGAGCTTTACAGTTCGTTCGGTCTCGTCACCACAGCAACCGAGGAAAGCGAGCCCGTTTTTGAGCTTTCGAGTCTTCCTTCCGGGACGTCTTTTATTGCCGTGGTGTTTGCTACAAATGACCGTGGGAGGAGCAATGCGGTGGCTTTTAGCGTGACGACGGTTGCTGAGATGAAGCAGGAGAAAAGTAAGAGGTTTTGGGTATTCAAAGTGGTTTTGTTGGTTTTTTGGAGAACAGACATAACTATTCAAAAACAGACATAACTGTAACCTTCATTCAAAAACAGACATAACTATATCCTTCGTTGTCAACTTAAATGCAGCTATCACTGATGTAATTTTGCAATATAAACTACAAGTATTTTAGTTGTCTTGGGCTGTAGGCTATGACCATTGCCTAGGCCTAAAAGGGCCACATTATTTTAGGGGGCTAAAATTAACTCCAAACCTATAATTTTTTTTTTTACATCTCAAAATTTTGTATGATTTTATGAAAATGTAATAATATTTTTGATTTTTCTATGGGAATAAATACCATAATGAGTTGATATTATTCTATTTGATGCTTGACCTTATTACTTTCAAAATTCATAACTTTATAACTTTGCTGTACATATATTTTGTTACAATATCACTCGGACCCAAAAGGATCTGGACCCACAAAATTAATAAACTAAGGAATTGAAATAAACTTTGTAAATTCCCAGTTATTATTTTTTTATTTAATTCCAATTAAAAGTTACTGTCTCAATAAAAATTTCAGATTTTTTCAGCAATATTGCTGAAAAATTTTGTTTCCAAAAGTTTGCATTAGCCCTAAAGAGTTCATTTATGTTTGTTAATAATTCAATTTCTACAGATGGAAAGGACTTTCCCATCAGCCCTGTGTTAGGAGCTCTCATAGCTGTTATAGGAGCTTTAGTGTCTGCAGCTGTGGTGATTATTATCTGTTCCAAAAGTTGGTCGGCAAGACTGGGTATGCTGGTATTGTTTTTATCTTATAATTGTATTGCTAACACCATATTGAGTCTGGAAAATGGTCGTAAAATGTTTTGTTTTTAAAAATGGCATCTTTATTTAAGCAAAAGGGATTTTTTTTTTTAATGAATCTCATTCATTGTATTATAGTTATATTGTACCATTAAAGGAATCTTTTTTGCTTGATAATTTCTTTTATTACTTTTATGTTTTATGTACTTTACCTACTTGCAGGACAAATATTATAATACTCATCTAAAGAGTAGTTCATATAATTTTAGAATGAAAATTGCGCAAGTGTTTTTTTTTACAAAAAATAATTTGTAACAACCAAGTAATCAGTTTTTAACTTTCAAGTATCCCTTCAATTTATACAAAGAAGCCTTTTTAATTGAAAAAAGATTAAACTTCTAGTGTAAAAAAACTATTTTGATTTCTGATTTATTGTAATTTAGATTAAATTCCTATAATTTTTTTTAGGTGAAGAAGTACCTGAAACACCTACTGCTTGGGAGCCTAGTGAATTGAAACCCTGTCACCAATATATTTAAACCGAAAAAAAATTCAACTGAGTTTCCACCCAATACAGTGTTCAGAAATTAAAGCCTTTGTGATGTTACCAAAGGGTATTTTGATAATAATTTCATTTTCTAGTCTAAGAGAATTATAACATTTTCAACAAATTTAATTGATTTGTATTTTATTAAAGGTTATGAGAAACAGAATGAAGTAACAAACAAGAAGGAACTTGCCTTATATTTAGTATAAGAAAAGTTCCACCTTGCTTATTTATCACTTTGTCGTCTTGTTTTTTATTGAATATATAACGCAGGTTTGTCTTGCCTACTTCAGACCTTTAAAAAAAACCTTAATTATAAAACTATTGTCCTTAAGACCCTTACTAAAACCTTGAAAAAGCTCTCATTTTTGTTTGTGAGGTCTTAAAAAGAAAGTATTTCTAGATTTTTTTTATGGATTATTTAATTAACTTCCTCTAAGGTTGTTTCCAATTTTTTAGGAGTCTAATTTAAGTATGTAACATGAATTATTAACATTTCATTTAAAAATGCATATGAACAATCAGTATAAAAAAAATTGATAATAGAGGCCTGATTAGTATTAAAGTGGCATTAGAAAGCTTTCAAAATGTTTCGAGTTGCTGCATTCTGTTTGTGCCTCAAAGTACACCTTTATAAAGTACATCTAACAATTGAGTTCTTTGGAAACATGGCATTTGTATATATAGTCATTTTGTACCGTATAAGTATCTTTAACTAATTTTTTTATTTATATTTTTTTTATAAATAAGTAAGGTCTAGTCATGATAAAGTATGCTTATAAATCGTATCAATTTGTACAACACTCTTTAGAAAATTTATTTAACCTTCCTGAGGCCTGGATTAATTTATTTGTATAGGTATTTATTTATTGTAAACTTCAGTATTGGATTGCAAGGCGCCGTATGCTCGAGAGAGAGCTTAGACGGACGTAATAAAAAAAATTATTGTAAACTTTAAAAACTGAAATGGTTTGTGAAAGGTAAATCTATCTTTCTGCAAATTTTCATGATAGTTTCTGAGCCTAATTTGTCTCAGAAAACTTTTTTAATAAGATGCAGAATGTATGTGTAGGATTTTGCTATGGTCTCAGAAGGTTTTACCTAAATGGAATTGCTAAAAATGACAAGTGAATTTACGATGATTTTTTATTGGAAAGTTGAGCTTTATTTTCTTTGTTTTCTAGTCATTTTAATGGGTATTTGATGTATTTTTGGTGATTAATCAATTGATGTGAAGCTTGAAAGTTTCGGTATAATATATGAAAAGTGTGTTGTAGTCTAATTTTGTCAAATAAACATAAAAAAATATATTAGTTTGTAGTGTTTCATTCGTTTCCAGCGACTAACTAAGTTTATCTATGGATTAAATTTCTTTTAATGCTTTACTTATAGAGCCATTAAAATAGTAAATAAAATTTAAAAGAAATGTCTGTTAACAGTTTTATACTTTATCTATTTTATGTAATTTCTAATAATCTAATTTCTATATATTTTCTAGACATTGATTCTCCATACATTTTTAAACCCTTATAATCAGGGATTGAAGTAACACGTTACTTGTAACAGTAACGCCGTTATATTTTTCAGAAAGTAACTGTAACTTAGTTACTTTTAGTGGTAAGTAAGTAACGAAAAATTTCGTTACTTTCCGAAGCTCTCTGATGCTTATTTTGAAATTTCACTCCTAAGAGAGAGAAGGGAACATTTCGCATTCCCGAAATACGAGCTTTTCTTGGGAGGGAAAAAGCAGAGCAAAACAGCATTGTCCACTTTGGCTGCTAAAGGCGTGACGGCAGCTTTCAGCAAGAATTGTTAAACGAATGTTTCTCCTTGTCTGTTTACCTTTCCAAGTGTCACATTATAAGACCCATAATTACAAGCATCTACCGAAAAGGTTTTTAAATAAATCACGCCAACTGTCAAGCAGGTTGTCGTTAGGCAAGCTTTGACCAGTGCAAACCCCTTACTTTGTGTTACGCCTGAATGGAATGAATTCTACAACAATGGCCAACGACAGTCTCTCCCCTTGAAGTAGGGGGGGGGGGGGGAGATAGACTCGTTGTCGGCTGATTATTAGTGTACAGGCTTGAAAAAAAAGTTTATTAATTATAATTTAAGCATTTTGTTTGTGCTTATGTTTCGTTAATCGTGGTTTTCTTTGAAAAATGGTAAGATGGCTAAATTTCCATTTTTCTTATAACTTAAAATTTCAAAAGTAACTGTGAATCGTTACTTTTCGTATTATTTAAATAACTGTAATGCATTACTTTTCCTATTAAGTAACTGTACAGTTACTTTTTTTTATTAAATAACTAACAGTGTTACTTTTTAAAAGTAACTTTCCAATCCCTGCTTATAATCTATATATATATAATACTCTTATACGGCGCCCAAATTTCCTTATATTTCTATCTCTGGAATGGCAACAATCGAAATGAATAAAAATACTACGAATTTCAAAATGGCCGACTGAAAACAACAAAAAAGTGTTTATTCAGGACTTTAGTATAGAATTAGTAAGTTTAAATTTAAACATGCATAATATTAGGGACATTTAAAGTCTGAAAATTTAAATTATAATTTCTATCGACTGAACTACCAAACACTATTGTTAATAAAAAAGGAAAAATTAAAATTGTTTTTAAACATAGTTTTTAAGCGTTGACGGCTACCACGGTTTCCAATTTATTTACAAATGGATCTTATTCACGCAGAGACATATTTTCGCAATGATAACCATTAATTTATAAGCATTAATTTGTAATTATGTTATTTTAGAAGGATACTAAAGGCGGTTAACCTAAAGGACCATGTCCGGCTTTGGCCCACTCGAAAAATGTCGTCAAGTCAAAATGACAACAAATAATTACTTAAAATGCTATTCAAAACTGAAAACGTTCTGCTGAGAGAACATGAAAAATTTCCTTATTAAAATTATTGTGGCCTTTGCGATCGTAGATCGCGCGAAATTTTAAAATAAGACAAGTAGGTTTGTAACAGAATCTGTCACTTAACTCGCTTCCACATATTTGTGTTTAACAGGAAAAACGCGCCAAACACAACATTAATTCTATATTTAACATTTACAAGCTAAATTTGGCTAGTTTCATTTATTTTATTTCGAAAATTCAATAATTATTACTTATCGTTTGCAAAAATTAATTTATATTTTAAAGAATAAATATGTCATATTCCTCGCTTTTAAATAGAATGAAAACATTTCATATCACCATACAAGGATTCCGTAGTGAAATATATTTGACGTCATTTCAAACTGATCGATGTCGCAAAAATAAATTTATTTTAATTTATTGTCTAAAAGAATTAAAGTTTCTCGAGCGATTGTTGCGAATGGCAAATGTGATTTAATTCTAATAAAAACAGGGCCTTTAGCTATTTGTAATTCAAACTTTTAAACGTCAAAATTAACTATTTTCATTAATCTTCTTTCTCAGATTTAATAATTAGACTTTATCGTTTGCTAAATTTGTTTGAAGTTCGAAGAATAATGATGTAATCTTTTTTAATAAATATTTTTGTCGCCACAATTTCCCCTTTACATTTCTTTCGAAAATTCACTTATTTATAATTTGTTAAATTAATTTTCAGTTCAAAAAATTTACAATTTGTACAATTGATGCTTTAAAAATAAAAGCGAAACTTAGCATATTTTTTTTTATGTTAAGTTAGAATTCTCTATGCATCTTTCTACATACATATATATAGAACCATTAAAAGAACTCTATTGTGATAATACAACAATCCAAACCGAATTATATCACATAAATAAATATTTTTCAAAAGTGTAGTTTTATTTTAACAAAAGTTTCTCGTACGTTTAACGAAATGGCAACAGTGAAAATATTGAATAAAAATGGAATTTGCATGTTATTTCAATGTAGATTAAATTTTTAGTTATTTAAATTTTAAATAAACTTCTAATTTAAATTTTTTAATGAAATTTGGAATGTAGCCTAATCTGATTTTTTGCTTTAAAATGACGTATCCCACTTGTCTGTGGGACTTGTGGTTCTTTCTGTGAAAGTGGGTGACAGACAGACAGACGGACTGAACGATTATAAAACCTTCCACTTTTTACGTTATAAACGTAGTGTGGAAGCTAAAAATCCGAACTCAACAGTTTGCTGCAAGTTCAAAACAATGTGCACAAAAAATAATTTAAGAAATGAGTTCTTTTTATAATTAATGATTAATAATATTTGAAATATATTAATAAGATTTAAGGATTCTTAACGATGAAAGAAATGGACAGTATTAACTTATAAAAAAAAGTAGCAAAATAAGTTCTCTAATGCAAACAGAATACATAGAAAAAACTGAACTATTTGATAATTATTCGCTTAAAATTCTATCTGTGGCGATTAGCGAGAAGGGGACGTGCCCCCTAGTACATCTGAAAAACAGAAATGTGGGGTTTTTTTTAAATAATCAAATATCTGCAGTAAACATTGCTCACTTCAATCTGCAATGTGTTAAGTTAGTACCTTATTTTAAAAAGAAAATCATATTATCTTCAATTGATTGTACAGTTTATTTAACCAAAATTTATAACATATTTACATCACAAATATAAAAACAAGTTGTAAGATTGACAACAGATCATTCTTCAATTGCACAAAGGGTACTTTTTACAATAACCATCAAAAGATCTTACACTAAAATGCAATAAAAGCATTTTGGAAAAATTCGGTACGATTTGGCAATTATGATGTAGGAACATAGAGCTCATAAAAGTACATTTTGCCTAAAATATATGGCAGATGGTCTATAGGCATTTCAAGACAAGGCACAGAAGAGATGCTTCAGAATATACAATTGTAAAATTTAACAAGTAGAAATCGTTTCTGTAACTTCCACATAATATACAAATGATACAAGTCAACATTATAAAACAGATTATTGGTAAAAGTACACTTATATACATTGTATAAATTTAAATAGGAGCAGAACTGTCTTTAAAAACATTAAAATTTAAAGCTAGGAAATAAAATAGCACTATAAAAAGTGAAATGTGATCTCTTTAAAGTTCTAAAACCATGGAAGCGTACTTTCTTATAATAGATATGTGATTAGACAAATAAAATTAAGATTACCGTTTATACAGCTGATATGTATCAGCCACTCAAATAATGAAAAGTATAAATCACAAGCTTAAAACCATAAAGAGATAGCAATAAGCCTGTATACACAATATCACAGTTGCTATTCTTTAAGTAGCACTTTTCGCAGCATTCCAAACTTAACAGTTATTAGAGATTCAGCTTTCAGATCTAAAATTTGTTTTGTCGTAACATGATCAAAAGTTATAATGACCTTACCTTTATATAAAAACAAAAATATTTCATTTAACTTTGATAT
Source organism: Oedothorax gibbosus (assembly GCA_019343175.1). Classification (NCBI taxonomy): domain Eukaryota; kingdom Metazoa; phylum Arthropoda; class Arachnida; order Araneae; family Linyphiidae; genus Oedothorax; species Oedothorax gibbosus. The sequence continues at coordinate 25,157,861 of CM033276.1, read as the reverse complement.
TACCCATTAATACATTAAAAATAACCATTAATACAATAGTGTCTACTAGGTAACTATGGCCTGAGCATTAACACCTACTTTTGCATTTTCTTCTTCTTAATTGTCACGAGAGCTTATCTTTACAGAATTTTTTTCATATGTATTTTAGGCAGAAGTCAGAATGGAACAAAGCTGAGGCCAAAACTACCCTAGTTTACGGTATTCAAAATTTAGTTGTTAAAAAAAAAAGTCTTTAACATGATATAAAAATAAATTCAAATCTTTTTACAAAGTATGATGGCGAAATGGCTTGCATTCAATACATTACCCAGAATTAACTCCCTTATATTCAGCATGGCAAATGTATATCTATTTTATGTAATTGGGCACACCATCAAAACAAAATCCAATAAAACTTTGATAGGAAACTTTTATGATAATTACTGCAACAGTTGCTGATGAAAATACATGTTAGTCTCATTGGGCAATTTATACAATTCCGATTGAAGATCGTTGATAACCATGTTGGATGTTTGTTGAAGTGGAGATTCTGCTGGACTTCGGCGATCTGTACTGCTGCTCACTCTGTTACAACCCGGAGAAGGGACTTCTTTATCCAAGTTATCTTGGCACTGCTGAACATACTTCAGAGTCCTTTTGTAGGCTTCAGCTGATAGCGAGGACTGGCTCACATTTTGGCACTGAATCTCTTTGGGTTTGGAGTTGGCTGCCTGCTGAGGATTGGGCACTGGACAATCTTTATCGTTTGGTTTCGAGGCACTAGGTTTGTGGCCTGTTGTGTGGATGTTGCTGTTAAGCAACTGGTTCTGACTGGCTGCGTTCATTGTAGTGGGATTACTTGGAACATTAGGTTCTTGAAATTGGTTCTGCAAGCCTCTGTTTGGTTGATGGCCAGGATACTGGGAATTGTTCTGCACTTGGTTGACAGGATTTGGGCAAGGTTGGTTGGCCCCAGACTTGTTTACACTGCAATGTTGGCGAGGCATGTTTGCATTTAAGCATTGAGTATTTGGTTGATGATTCTGAGTCATGGGAAGAAGGTCGTTCTCGTTTTGAGACTTTATTGTCAGATTCGAACATGGCAGTGGAGTATTCTGTACACTTGGTTTTGCATTGTAGCAGCTGCCAGCGCTGGATGGAACATTCGGATTTGGATTGTACGTTTGATTAGGATTGGGTTGATTGTAAAACTGATTCGGGTTGGCATTGCATTGCATCTGGTTTGAATAGAAGTGTGGATTCTGTTGCTGATGTGCGTAATTTTGAGAGGGTTGGTTAGGATAACCATTATACATGTAGTTTTGATTATAATTATATGCAGAATTGTTCCAGCCATACGGGCTATAGTTATTTGGTTGAGGACCATTAGTTGGCATTGGATATTGACTTTGCATTACCTGCAGATTTGGATTTGCACCCAAAGCAGAGTTAAAGGAATCCGCCTGTGCGTTGCAAGGTCGATTTTGATTGTTCTGATGGGTTGGATTTTTCATGCAATTATTAGATGGATAATTGGGTTGCATATACTGCATTTGTTGGTTCATATTGGGACCATATGCACCCATTGGATTCTGATTACCATACATTGATGGCATATATTGATTTTCATTTCCGTAACACTGAGATCCAGCATATGCATTGTAAGGTCCCATGTAGTTTTGTTGATTGTGCATTGGATTGTAATTCTGAGGCTGGGACATCATTGAATTTGTAGGGGATGCTGATTGTGAATTGAAATGATGGGGTTCATTAAAGCTAGGTTGTGAAGAAGGCATTGATCCCTGCATCTGGTTAAATGGCTGTTGTGCATAACAATTGTTCATCATCTGGTTATTTGACATAGGATTCATATTGGGCTGCCCATTTGAAGCATAGCCCACTGGATTTGCATTACAGGCAGGTTTGTTTGCAGTTGCTGTCATGTTAGGATGATTAGTGGGAGGAATTTTGTTTGCGTCCCCTTGACAATTCTGCATTGAATGTGGTGGCGAAGCAGCATTAGTTGGATAACAAGTTTGACCTCCAGGTACACTACCAGGATAGCCAGGTGCCCCAGAAGCATTATTAGGTAACATGCCATTTGGAACACCATTTTGTACCATAGTACTAGCATTAGGCATATGTCCATTGGTATTGTTTTTTCCTGTTTGAACCATACCATGAGGATAGTTCTGTACTGGATTTGGCATTTGTCCATTTTGAAAGTTGGCCATAGGTATTTTTTGTTCATCATTGGGAACATTTCCATTTGGATAATTAGGTAGAGGTCCATTTGGATAATTGGGTACAGGCCCATTTGGATAGTTACTTACAGGTCCATTTTGATAATTAGGTAAAGGTACATTTTGATGATTGGGCATAACCCCATTTTGCTGGATGACAACATTGTTCTGATGATTAGGCACTGGTCCATTTTGATGATTAGGCACCATCCCATTCTGATAGTTGGGCACAACGCCATTTAGATGATTCGGTAAGGGTCCGTTCTGATGACTATGATTATGGGAACAGTGATTAGGTGACCATGAATTAGCATGAGAGTTCTGACAACAAGAATTGCAAGAAGACCAATTCTGCTGTGCGTTTGCCATGCACGCTTGACTCTGCTGAGCAGATTGGTTCATACAAGAAGACCTCTCCGGACTCTTGCACTGGCCATTGTTCAGAGGCATTCTTGATGGAGGTGGAACATACTGACTGACACTAGTCATCGCCTCACTAAGAGCAGAACCAGGCCTCTGATCTTGTTCTGCAACCTCGCTCAAATAGTTCAGAATCTCATCTGGCAGAATCACATTCTGATTCTGCTCGATGGGTTTCCCTTCCTCCAACTCTTCCAAGACAACATTCTGGTTAGGATGACGACTACCAGCGACCGACGGAGCCATCGGTGGACCCATACTACTTGTACCAGGCATAGGTGAGCATGTTCCGAGCTGCATTGGTGAGCACTGACGCATGTGGAAACCTGGTGTTAACCGATCACTATCCCTCGCCAACGATTCCATCTGACTTTCCACCACCAAGTTATCCGTCTGCTGCAGATGTTGCGACGCTATTGCTCTGGCATGGATCTTCGTCAAATGAGAAGTCAAGCCATTGGACAAGGGTTCGATGGTATCACTGGAACGTCTCGAACTTCCGACGGATATCGGATCATAGGCAGAAGATCCGTGCTGTGTTGCCGCAGTGGATGTTTGTTCCACGGTAGAATGTTCTAGACCACTCTGCTTGCTTCCGGTCGTGCTGTGCTGCTGAGAACTTGCTTCTGATTGGAGGCTGCTGTAGTAGGAACTGAAGGTGCTGCTGCTAGCGCTGTTGCGTCGGGTCTTTTCGAGTTCTGTGCCGGTCGAACATGTTTGGGGTGGAGCTGGAAATGAAAAGTTGGTTTAGGTTCTGGGCATTGTATAGGTTTTAGATACATGAGAGCAAGACACATTTTCGAAGGATGTAGCCCTTTTTTACAATCCTTAGGATAGCAGCGATTGCATTACAAAGATATTAAAAGACAATCATATGAAATGTTCTTCCGTAATGCAATAGCTGTCTTCATCGATTGAAATATAATTCAATACAAAATACTTCAATTTTAAACAAAACAAAATTATTTCGTTGAATATCACACAAGTTGTCTTTAAAAAAATAATTTTCCATCTACTACTTTTAAGAAGACATTACTAAATAGTAAATTACATAATTATTATGACAATGTAGTAAAAAAGATATGTACCTAATGTTTGAGTTCCATTTCGACAAAGTTTCATTTTATCACTAGATAGGGATTCACCACAGTTTGGCAGATTATGAATAGGTATATTCTCCACACTTCTATTAGCATTTCCTACAAGAAAAAACAAAAATAAGCATACAATTTTAAACAGCCACCGAATTTACCAAGGCTATTTTCGGAATTATAATTTTGATTACACAGTCTCTTTTTGTGCATATACAGACAGCCTTAACGACAACTAATAGATTGGTAAGTTGCTCTACTTAACATAGATGGTAAGTAGATTAACCCACCGACCAATCAGTTGTCGTAAATGCCGTATGTATCCATGAAGACAGTTTTCCAGATATCAAGCTTTAAGAGTAGCATTAATATTACATTAGGTAATATTTATTTTTTAATATTAATTTACAGATTTTTTAACCGATTTTATAAAAATACATTTGATACAATTAAAAACAATTGAGTAAAATTTTTACAAATGACATTAAGTTTCACATACCTTTTTTAGAAGGCAATAACCTAAGCCATGAGGTTGCAGATTTGAGCAGAGGTTTTATTCTGTTCTTGAAGCGTCTACTCCCACTTCTGCTAGCAATTTGACTGCCGACACCATTAATAGCACAGGGTGCCAAGATAAGGTCTTCTTCATACTGCTGGAAAAATAATAATTTATTGTGAAATATGAACGTCAGTGAATTATTTTGGGCACCAAACGTATCAGGACATCAACAAAGATTAAGTACAAATTGCTAAGAGTTGATAGTAAGTTTTGCTGAGAGTAACCTTGAAAGGCCTCGTACACAAATTATAGTACAATACACTTTGATGTGAAAAGGCCTTAACAGAGCCAAAACTCCACTTTTAACATTAATGAACAATAAAATAACTTTTTAACTACTTATTAGAATATTTTAATTAAATTCAAATTTTTTAAAGTTCAATAACAAGCCTGATATTAGGTAAAGAAGAAATACAATCCTGCAAATTGAGAATTTATATCACCTCAAAACCAACAACACTCAAAGTGATTAATTAGCTAAGATATTAAAATAAAAAGTAAATCAAACTGCATACCTCTTCAACAATTTCATCAATATCCCACGCTTCCAGTTCTGCCTGTCTACTTGTTGTTGATATACTGTTGTCACTAATAGGAGGTCCTCCCTCATCCAAAGATTCCTCTGTATTTGTAGGTGGAGAGTTCTGAAAAAATGCATTAAATAACAAATTATATTTAACCTATGTGTAAAATCACAGTATTAGGCAATTTTTATTTTCTTTCATACATCGATTTTATGCACTGAAGTTGGGACTTCCTTAAGTCTCGAAATGGCTGCATGCTATTTTAAGATCTTTTAACTTTTTATTTGCATTTTATATATTGCTTTTTAAACTCTTAGGATTTTAAGGGAATAACTAATATTGATTAATAAGTCTATATTTAACATTTTGTCAAATAATCGAAATTTTCTTTGAGTAAATTATTTTTTACTGTTCTGGATTCTGTACTGCATTTTTTCTTCATTATCTAGAGTTAAGCTTACAATGTTTAAAATTCAAACAAATAAAAAAGAAATCTTAGTAACAAAGTTCATAATTAGTAAATGGGTAATATAATGCAATTTTTATGTTATATCATTGACGTCTGTTGCTTGCTACACTACTGCCAACTACAATAGATCTACGGCTAGGATCTACTGCTTAAAACCAATTTTGAAATTCCAAATGCCAGATCTGATCTCACAATCCAATAAACAACAATCTTGATTCCACTCAACCCATGCAGCACCACCCCAAACATAACTGACCTCTGACTTGATACTCTGGCTGGACATGCTTCCAGGCCCGGTGATGTTGCTGTTATCCGAGTTCGGACTCCCTTGCATGCTATTGTGGTCAGTGTTCGGGTCATCTCCTTGATCGTCCTTCTCTCCTTCTTTACCCTCACCGCCCTTGTGTTTCTTGTTGGCATAGAACTCAGCACCGTGTACGTTCTTGACATGCTTGCGCAAAGAGCTGGGATCGGTGTATCGCTTGTTGCAGCCGGGAGCCTTGCAGGCATATGGTTTCTGAAAAATATATGGTTTAATTGTTTTGAAAAAGGCGTGCATAAGTTTTTAACTGTTAGAAGACATTTAACTGTGTTTTAACGGTAATCAGAAAAGAATAGGTAGTGTTTTCAAAAACTTAATGGCAATGATCAGTCTCAAAAAGATAAGCATGTGCACCTCGTATCTTATTACTATGATATTAAAACTATTTTGAAAATTACAACAGATATTTACTATATAAACTAAGACACTCCAATAACTTTTAGTAAAACAGTAATAACTGTGTGGTCAAATAAACTAGAGTATTTAGTTGAATTAAGTTCTGATCTGTTAAACTTAAATTTTCAATATTCTTTTTTAAACTTGTTTTTGTTTGAAAAAATTACACTAGAGTTCACAAAAGGACTTAGCAATGATTAAGAGTTTATGTCTAGATAAATAATCAAAAACCCACTTTAAAAGTTTTGAGACTATTTTGAGAGATTATAACACTACCTGTTAAGCATTCACCCATTAAATTTCTTAAAGCTCATTTTAAACTAATACAACTAAACACTTACAGCATTCGAATGGGTTCTGTTCTGATGCTTTGCTCTGTCTGAGGCATTGCTGAAAGCCTTCACACACCCAGGATACTCACAAGTGTAAGGTTTCTCCCCAGTGTGCGACCTCAAGTGGGTTTTGAGATTTTCGAGCCGAGAGTAGGCTTTGGAGCAGCCTTCAAACTGGAAAAATAAATTAAATTAGACTGGTGTCTAATAATAGAAGCTATTAACAATTATGGCTACATAAAACAACACAATGAATTAAAAAATCAAATTTTTTAAAAAGTTTTATTAGTTGGTATATTTAGGACATTGAATGGATATAAAAAAACTTTTAAAGTAACACAGAATTGGAGATTTTTACAGCAAAAATGACTTATATTTAAGACTGAAATTTAGCTGAATGTACAGTAAAACTAATTATTGCACAATTTTAATGCGTTGAATTATAAACAAATTGACTTGTTTGTAAATTTGTTTTCACTGCATGATAGTAAAATTCAAATTTTCTAACTAAAAAATTTAATTTCTTTATGTTTATTTTTACTGTTATTTCTGTAACAGAAGGTTATAAATGACTCCTTCGTACTTCAAATTTTAAAATCTACTATAATTATAAAATTTATAATTTTCTTTAATTATGTGCATTGCTGGAAACCCCAACAGTCAGTTGACGGGTTTATACATATGTATCCCTCAGAGGGTTAACCAAAATTAATATAAGAATAAATAATTTATCCCTATCCCAATCCATGATTTAATATAAAAACCAACAACCTATATCACTAAACAAAACTCTACAAACCAATACAAAAGAAATCTAAGTATCACAAAGCAACCATACCTCACATCCTTATCCAGCTATTGCAAGCTAACAAGACATCAAACATGTCAATAGAATATAATAAACACAAATAACTCATCTTTACTGAGAAATTGTCCAGTGGCAACTTACAGTGCATTTGTTGGGTTTTTCCCCTGTATGCCTCCTCATATGTACTACAAGCATGTACTGGGCTTTGAAAGGTTTTTCACCACGAGAACATTCCTTCCAGCGGCAAATGTAGGGTTTACGGTTGCCATGAATGTGCTCGTCACTTATGTGCTGCAAAAAAAATATATATTAGAAATTTATATTGTTTATACAATTGGCTTTATTTGATCCCTCTACGGTCAATTATAACCTGGGTTTGGGAAAAGTATGTTTTTTTTTCAGGAAAAACCAAAAACCGTGTTTTGGTTTAAATCAAACCCAATTTTCTTCACCCTAAACAAACTGTATTTTTTTTTAAACAACATGTTAAAATTAACATGCAGGTGGACGCTTTGTGTTTAGTTACTAGTTAGGATAATATTTTAAAAAACAAATAAAAAAAACGGTTGAAAACAAAGAATAGTTATTAGTATGCATATTTTTATCCGAAACCATAGATAGTTGTTAAATACCAAAAAAAAACTACAGCATAGTATGTTTTAAGCAAAGAGATGAGTAGTAGTTCAGTTGAATTAAAGTTTGAATTTAATCATCATAATAACCTTTTAAATTTTAAGAAATAAAAGTAATTGAATTAAAATTATAGGAAATTTAGAAAAAACCACGTTGGTCTTTCCTATGAAAAAGCTTTTGAAATTTGGTTTAAATTAATGGTTAAAACCAAGTGGTTTAAAACAACAAACCCTGATTATTACAGAATTAAAAGTCCATCGACAACGGCATCAACAATAAAGAATCGACCAGAGAATAGATTTTTTTAATAAGCAGATTATATGAATCTTATATCCAATTCAACAAACATATCCTTACTTTTACAAGTTCATCTTGAGTCAAAAACTCTTTCTGGCAATCCACCCAATGACAGTTAGTCTCGATAAAATCTTCAGGGGGCTCATCTTTGATATCGGCGCCTCCGTCTTTATCGTCATCAAGAATGATAGTCTTGCTACGGAACAGGGACTTCTTGTATTTGAAGCGCTGCTGAGAGTCTTCAGCATCAACAGTACTGCTGACAACATTGCAGGCTGTTTCACGACCACTGGGGATTTCATGCTGGAATGAGGAAGATTAAAGAATGGTTTTAATAAATGCATCACTCTGAATTAGGTATAAAGGGATTGTTGAAATGAAATAATTATTGCATTCATATTTTTTTTATATGTTACAGAAAAATATTATCTTAAATCATTACATAAAAAATTATTCTCATGTGAATTCCTTTTTTTATATGTTATAGAAAATATATATGAACATTTCTTTTAGTGTGCATTATTATTGCTATTTCTGTAAAGGTTATAGATAAATATTATCTTAATTCAAAGATATTTCTTAAAAAAGCTTTTAATATGCATTTATCAAAATAACAGAAGTTTCTTTTAAACTACTTTCTTTTATTTTTGGCTTAGTTTAAGCACCACTTTGTTGCCTAACAATTTCCGAATTGAACAACTATGTAGTAATTGTTCAAACATTTCACAACAAACAATAAGAAGCAATTAGCTTCCTTTAAGACCAAACCTATATATAAAAAACAAAATAAAAGTATCTTTAATTCGAACGCAACTTACCCCAGGGTCCAGTTTGGACATGAGCCCTGGATTGAAGAGGGGCTGATGGGTGAAGGGAGGCGGCAGAAGCATGGTCGGAGTTTGCCTCATGAATGGATGGAAATGGGCAGGTTGTGGGGGCACACCCAAGGCTGGACTCAGAGTACCTACAAATGAAAAAACAATTTTGTTATGAATATGAAGCAGATTTTTTCATACTTTATTTAATCTGTATTTGAAGGGAATAACTAACGACACATGGAATAATATAGAATCAAGCAGAGCATAATTTTTTTAGACAGATAATTGTCATGACTCTTTGTCTGCTGCACAGAAATTTTTTAATTGCGTGCAGAGAACATTTTAATGCAAAGGTACAGAAAGCTAAAATTACTTTAGATGGTATTGATTTTAGAATTTCTCTTAAGGTGTTAATGGATTTCCATTATTTTAGTGGAATGTTGTAATTCTATTTTTTTAATAGCTTTGCATTTTAATATTTCTATCCGACAGCTATTTGCAACTTAAAATTTTAAACAGAAGTAATATTTTATTTGGAGAGAAAAGACCATTTAAGACAAACAATGAGTACGTTTTAGGTCTTAAGTGATAACTGAATGCTGAATGAAACAAATGTTTTCATTGAGCCTCTATCCCTTTAAGACCGGCTATCAGATGGCGCTGATTTAAAAATATGACTAAATTTTAGAGTTTTATCGAAAAAATGCCTTAAACAACATCAATGCCAGCAACTCCTTTAAAAAAATTAATTTTTTTATACAAATAACGACTGGGACAAGTCAGCTGTTTTGGTATCAATATTTTTGAAGAGCTTGAACATTCTCTTTTATACCCGCACGATCGTGATAGCTCGGTCGGAAAGGGCTATTGGTAAATCAATCTCATGTGGGAACAGAAAACCAATCGAAGGAAGTACGCAAGATGGAAGGAAATACGTCACCCGAAACAAGTTAATTATTTAAGTCTAAATATTTGCAGATTCTCTCATTAAAAATTTATCCATTACTAGCTATAGAAACCCATTACTATAGAAACCCATAGTTAGTTGCTATAGAAACCCATTACTATATTCATCTTTTCTGTTCCACACAGACAGCAAAAACAGTTGAGCTCATGTATACAAACGATAACACTCACCAGCAGAAAGATGCCCATAGGAACCGCTAGCACTGGAACTTCTTGATCCATTCATGTAGGAAGCAAGGGAATTGGGCGAGAACCTGATCATGGATGAGAGATCCAGGGAGTCGGACAGGTAAGGGGAACTGGACAGCGCTCGTTTTCGGCCGTGCCGAGTCGATGCCCTAGGACTGGCCAGGTGGGAAGCTGTTGGGAGAAACAGTTAGTTTAAAACGTTATTTATTAAAAAAATGTCAGTATATTGTTTAATAGACCAATGCGATTTTAAATATGTAGGAATAAAATGGTTTTGGTTTTGACAACTAGAAATAGCTAGTTCAATGAGAAATTTATCTAAAATGTTAAAATGGTGAATAATTATAAAGTATGCATAATGAATTAAAATATTATTTTTCTTGATAAAATGTTAAACTAAATGTAAAACAGATATATTTTTTATCCTATAATTAAAGAAAAAAAAGTTACATACTAAAGCTCCAATTTTTATTTGCTCCTAATGTCCTATTGTAGAGCAATATTTTTTTTAAGAGTTTGGAAAATACCATGAGTAAAACATGGAGATTAAATATTATTTGAAAGCATTTGACAGCAAAAATATCAAATGTATTATGATTACTATTAAAAAAATTTGCTTTTCAGCCTAAGGAGATGATCAGCAATTAAGAATAAACTATTGAGTTTTCTATCTCAATCAATCAGGTAACAAAAAAATATTCCAATACTAGCAATTTCAAAATTATATTTAAGTAATTTGCATGCATTTTACTACACTGTAATTTATCCAACAAAAAAAAATTCAATTTTCTATCAGGACAACTTAACTCGAAGGAAAATAAAAAGTTATATTAACCTTCTGATTGTCGAGATTCGCAGTGGGGAGAGCTGGTAGTGTGACAGTCACCAAGCATACACCTTTGGCCTAGGGCTGCCATTTGTTGCAAGTACTCAGGATGGAACGGTAGACCTTTTTTTAAAGAATTTTAACAATTTTAGACTGTTTTTTAAATTTTTTTAGCATAGAACAATTAAATATTCAATAGTGCTTTAGAAAAGCAAACTTTCACTAGCCCAAATGGTAGGAAGTGGTGCGGGGGATTGCATGCAAATTACTTAAAAATCTAACAGACAATGCGAAAAGTGTGGAACAGGCTATTGGAAACAACCCATTAAGGCATTAACCCATTAACAACGACTTTTTGAATACCATTAACATCTTCATTTCTGAATAAAAATGTTAATTTTAAGTTTTTTAAAGTCGCTTTTTGTTTAACTTCATTTGTCCTACATAAAATGTTCAAGCCTATGGTCTTCATTTATCTTATATTTTGTTTATCTAAACTTCAGCAGAATGCTCGTTTTTCGTGTGGCAAATGTTCTTGCCAACTGTCGTTAATGGGTTAAAACATAGTGCAGAAACAGCCAAGCTTTAAAAAGTGAAACATGCATTGGATACAAGAAATTAAAGTATGTGATACATAAAACTAGAAACATCCAGAATTATTTTAAGAAAGTTAAAGAAAAGGTGCTTAGAAAAATATTGAAAATCATCAAGTGTATAAGACGACATGTCCACAACTAAATGCTGGTGATTTTGTTTAAAAAAATGCCAAGAAAAGAGAATAAACATACACAATTTAACACAAACACAATCAAACAGAAGAACCATAGACATTAGAAATAAACAATAGAAATTAGAAATAAGCCATACCTCTGCTTTCCATGCCGCTAAGTGGTGGAATATGCGGTGGGCCCGGGTGTAGTGGGGCATACATATGTTCCATGTATGGCAGATGTCTGTATGGCAAGTGCATGGCACCTTCCATGTTAGCTCGTCGCTGAGCCAGCATAGCAAGCTCAGAGTAGCTTGGGCCAGAACCTGGGGCTGGTAACCTGAATATAAAGGGAAATGTTAATCGTTAAAGGGGAATTTCTTGTTAGATAAGAAATTATTATTTATAGTAGTTTTTTGTTTTTTTTAAGTTGATGTAAAATTAAAATGAACGTTTGGTAAGAGTAGTTTTAAATTTAGATTATAATACATAATACAATAAGATTTTTATTTCCTCTTCTGTAATTCATGTTTTAATTTTGTACTAATTATATTAAGTATAAAAGAATGAGTGAAAATGAAACGGAATTACTCCAAAAATATTAGGTCTGGCCTAAAACACCAACCCCAAAGTAAGTGCTCTGCCAACAAACCACGGAAATTACTGAAATCCTTTTAGCAGAACATACAAGACCAACTAAGGAACATAAACACAAAATGTCCCTTGAATAACTCAACATTTTCAAACCTAACCCAGGTTTCATAAACTAAACGCAATCGACAACTCATAGAGGGATTTCAGCTCATGAACCTTAAATGACACCTGGTGCAATAGAATGTGTTGCATAGAAGTTGTGGTCAGGTACTCAAGACTGAATATACTGCTATTGTTTAGTTCCCAGGCTAGTTTGATACTAACTGATCCACTGAAGTGTGAGAGACTGAACCATAGAGGGATTTCAACCTGAAAATACCTTAAATGACACTTGGTGCAATACGGTGTGTTGCAAAGAAGTTCCAGTCGAGTACTCAAAACCGACTTAAAACCGCCATTATTTAGTTCCCAAGCTTGATTGGTACTCATTTATCCACACTAAAATAACTTACCCAGTTCCCGGGTGGAAAGGATGCAGCCTAGGGTCCCAGAAAAAGCGTCCCTCGTGAGCATGTTGGTCTGACCCATGCACGGCAGAGAAGGCACTTGAAAACTGGAGGGGAATACCTGGAACAAGAATTTCTCAATTAACATCACAAGGCATTAGAAATTTTTGTTGTCATCTTTCAAGTATTGTAGTATTTTTACTCTTCGCCTTTTAACCGTACAACAAATATAAAATTTGCATGGTTTCAAATCGTCGTTCCAATAACAAAACCATTGAATGTGCCTAATTCTAAATTCAAGAGATTGGCAATTTTTAGAAAAGGTGGGTTTAACAGTTTCTCGTTTTCCATCCCTGTGTTTTAGCACATTTATGATTTTGTTATTGGATCAATGATATGTAGTCTTCTAAGCAATACACTAATGCAAATTCTTAATGAGGTGTTAAAAATAGTTAAGTTTAAACTTAAAACAAGCAATTTTTTAAAAATATTTTTTAATAAAAATAGGGTTCCAAGTTATTAAATGTCAGAGATAAAAAAAAAAATCAACATCAAATTTGTGACGAATTAAACCTTAAAAAGACCCAAAATCAGATACCTTCTGAACACACTCCTAACTTATTTCAAACCTGTATATTGATAAACTTCTCTCCATCTTTCCAATTTTATGTACTTTTAGAAAGCCCACCAGCATATCATAACGGAATGACTTAATAGAGCCATTTCAAATACATAATACAAACAAACCATAAAAACACCCACCGTTTTGTTTATCAACTGCGGCGATCTTTTGCCTAACGCTTTAAATGGGCCATTTATTTCATGAGATGCAATAAAAATGAGTCTGAAACCCAACATCATGTAGAATGATTCTACACCCGGCAATCGCGGGAAAAGTTAATAAAAAAGGTCAACCAGAACGACTTCGGGATGCGTTTCTTTGCCGCCCAAAAAAAATCACCGATGTAATTTGACAAAACTGTAACTGTTCATCTTTTTAATTTTATTTTCATAATCAATTATTATAAACAACCAGGAAACAGACAAAAAAAATTGTTTTAAGTAATTGAAATAATTGAATAAATAAGAGGATTTCTAATTAAAATTTTATGCTGTTCAAGTACATAAATAATTCCAAATTTTAAGCCGAAATCCAAACATGAGAACTTTCTTAAACAAGAAATTAAAAATGGTATGAGGTGTGGTAAGAATAGTAAGGCTATGTCCTGACTACGCCACAAATGCCACAAAACTTGGCGACTTGGCAGAGTCAGCCCCGATGCTATTGCATTGCTTGGCGCCCTTGGCGGTCGCCAAATTTTGTTGCATTTGTTGCCTTTGTGGCGTTTGATGTCGTAGTGAGGACAGCCTAAGAAAGCTTTTTGAAAACTAAAATATTTCGAATGATGTGTCGAAATGGTATTTTTCAAAACCTATAAATCAATTAGAATATTTAAGACACGTAAAACTGAAGAATAAGAATGATAAATGTACTCTTTCTACATTTCTTGCCCACATCTTTCAAACATTGCCAACTTGATTAGCCTTTGGTAACATTAGGACTAACTTCTTTAAACAAAGAAAAATAATTCAAACATTTTTCTGGAAGGTCTTATTGGATACATGGAATTTTTGTGGAGAGTCCTACACCATTACTGAAAACAGATCGCTTGAAATAAGTTACAATTTAAATAAACAAAATTCCACAGTTTGTCGGAAAAGAACCTGAGAGAGCAACAAAATTATAGTTTACAATTTGTAAAGCCTAAAAGTCCACATTCATGAAGCTATTTTTCATAAAAAGCTTCTAGAGCCAGTTACAGCTTTGCAAAACCCAGCGAAACGAGCAGAATTCTCAAGAAACGTGGTATGGGCAATAACAACCTGAACATTACAATTTCAATTCATCCCTATGTAAAGACTTATCCCTGGACCCTGGTTACAGCAAAAAGGTAATCTGAATGATTTAACGAGAGCAAGGGATAAAATGACAAACGAGTTCGCTTGAAAATGGCTGTAATACACCCCGCGCGATGTTATCTTTGGAATGGTAGAGGGGGAAAGGAAGAAAATGGCCTCCTAAATGCCTCAGAAACAAACACATGGAAGGCATTTTGGCGATGAAATTGAGAGGGATCGAGGGAGCGCGAAGAAAAGTAATGACGAGAGCTAATGAGGATATCTGAATTGTCGAGTCTGTTTTAAGTCTGTTGGGCAATTAAGCTCCGATAAGTAGTCCAGCTTATCGTGGGAATAATCTGGTCTTAGAGAGTAAATAACAATAATGGGGATGGGGATGTGTATATTTGAAAGGTGATTGATTTGGCGGAGTGATTGGGGAACTTGGCGAGATCGGAAAGGTTTAAAACACAGCTAAGAAGACAATCATACAAGACGTTTGTAAATACATAGTTAATTTGGAATGCATTTAATGACTAGCCTAAACAGATATTTCAGTGACTAGATTTTAAATTATGAAATCAGCATGCATTTCCATAAATCACATGTTATGTACGTGGTTTTCGATTGGAAAAACTATAACAAATAAAACGGGTACCCATTTGAGTGACTTTCATAAAAAGATAGTTGAAAATCAAACTAAACTATACTGCGAAATGCAATACGTCTGGTCACCCTATTAATGCCACCCGGCAATTTACAATCCCGAATTTTGAGCAAGTAAATTCTAGAAACTCTGGTGATTCCTAAAATTTTGAACTCCAGTGATTCTATATGTGCGCAACTACAGCCATCTTAAAAATAATTCAGTGTAAATGCAGATTTTCCAGAGTTAGTGGATAAATTACATAAAAATAGCATTTTTCAATAAATATTTTTCTAAAAAATGCTCCCAGATAATGTTCCTTGTTACCTAGTATTTTAAAGTTAGAAAAAATTCCTCCTTAATATTTTCATTCAATTTCGAATACTGGACAGGAAGAAACCGATATCTTTTTTTAGAGATCCTCATAGAGTGTCAAATTCTCTAAAATTTGCACAATCATATCTTGGCGATATCAATCTTCAACGGCAACCCTACTGCCCGCCATGACAGTTCGCATCAATCAAGAGAAGGTTCTGAAGAAAACGTGCTTCGGGCTTCATCAGAAAACGGTTCGTAAGAATCTGCTCGAGAAGGGGGGTCAGAACTTAATAACAATTAAGACTTGAAGGTATCTCAGCATGGGACTACAGAAATGAAGATGTTGAATAAATAAGCGAATTGTTCTTGCTTACCTGTTGCTTTAAATGAAAGTAACTTTTACACCGCGTTTATTAGAAGAAATTTAATATAATGGAGAGTTTGCAAAGTTTGTAAACAAACTTTGCTTAACCTATTAACGACGACTTTGTAAATACATTAACACCTTCATTTCAAAATAAAAACATAGTTTTGAGATTTTAAAATTGGTTTTTCGTATAACTTAATTTGCCTACATAAATGGCTTATGGCTTGTCTTTATTTGCCTTATATTTATTTAGATAAACTAAAGCAGAAAGCCCATTTTCACGTTGAAAATTTTCTTGCAAATCGTCGTTAATTGGTTAATTCTTATTTCTAAAGTATGTCATCTGACTTATATTGGAAGAGGTTTTTTTTAATCTGTACGATGATATAAAAATTTGATATTAAAAACAATCTTTTCTTCACATATCTATGGTTTATCGAGAAGATACGTAAACATTGTAATATAATATCCTAATTAAGCTGGGAGCCAACGCACTACACCAGCCCAAATCTCCAGACCTTCTATTCATTTCACAGTGTGTCAACGCTTCTATAAAATTGCATAGAGGGTACCCTAATCAAATGAATTTCCTTAGTTTGTAATGTTATACCACTATAAAATTAAGAACATTTAAGATTTGCAATCAACAGACAGATAGCTGGAAATTACCATGGCTTCTATTATATATTAAAAAACGAACGCAGTCCCCAGTTCTTTTAGTTACTAACGTAAAACAAAATGGATTATTCGTCAAGCTATCTTCTTCCTTTGATCAGATAGTACTTAACTTATTTTTTATTTTCTAAATAAATAAGCAAAAAAACAATGGGAAAGTTTTAGATGATGTAACACTCTTGTTTTCATTTTTCTATGTGCTGCGATTTCATTGGTTGCTTCGGTTTCACTCTCAAAATGACCGATACCGATGAAAAGAAACTTTTCTTTCTATGCAATCTGTCTCTAACAAATGTTAACAAACAACAGCACAGTAAGAAGTTGGCACATTTTAAAACAAATTAATAAGTAAAATATTCTTAGAAAACTCCTTTTCGAATATCAAAATAATAGTAATTCCAGACAACAAATGAAAACAAACCGTTTTAGCTGTTGCCATTTACGACGTGGAACAACCTCATTACCACGGCTCCTATATTAAAAAACGGACCCATAGTTCTATTTGTTACAAACGTAAAACAAAACAGATTATTTGTCAAGCTATCTTCTTTCTTTGAATAGACAGTACTAAACTTATTATTTAATTTCTAAATTAATAAGCTACAAAACAACTGAAGAGCTTAGTGGAAGAACGTGCTAAGTGACAAACAGGTGACAACGAGACACTGAGCTTTAAAGTTTTTCGTTTGCACTCAGATACGTTAAAATCGGCACCGTACAAAAAGGTAAAAAATATACTTAACTTAAAGTTTATGAAAAAGGGGAAATTTGTTATCTTTAAAGAACGAAATACAATACATTGACACAAAAATCTCATATTTTGCAAAAAATGTCGCTTGGCACGTTCTTCAATTAATTTTCTAGAAAAATAAAACGCGAACAGAGAATAGAGTACGTATTCCCTAACTACAACACAAATCCCAATCTTTCTGCAGAGGTACACCGGGTTCATCTGACAAGGACCACTGTGCAATTACGCGTAATAAACACGCACCGGCCCCTCCCAGCAAAGGCCTGGGAAGAGATCAGATTATGTTATTTGTTTAGATGAGGATAGCGTGCAATTAAGGCGGTCGTCGTATCAGCCAAACGTATTATAAATATGTATCACTCGCATATAGTGGGCGAGCGACGTAGCTATTATGACATAAATCTCAAAGACTGCGGTTAAAGATTTTCATTATTCCTTCTGGAAAGATATAAGTTTGCAACTTAATAGATGGGGTTATATATGTTATCTAGCTTGTTCCTTCATGTCTTCAAGTCCTGATTTTTTTTTCCTTTTATGTGTGATTAATAACTATATTCGTTCTCGGAGGGTTGATGAGTTGATAAAGGAATGCAGATTGCGCGTTAAGGGTTGCAATGAATAAAGAATCATTTATGGGGGAAGAGTTAATTGAACCATTAGTCGTGTAGTTTTGGCACACATGCCATTTAAATGTAAGATACAAGGCGCTAATTTCAATAGCCATATTTTAAAATTTATTTAGATGGGAAAAGAATCCATTGCTTTACTAAGATATATGCTTTAGTTCAATTTTGAAGCAAGGAATAAAAAAAATCAAACAAATAGGTTAGTAACAGATAACTATCACCTATAGAACAGCTCCCACAGACAATTTATACACCTTAGAAACAAAATAGCTAAACACAGCATTTAGTTTTAGTCTAAACTTTTAAATGCCAGAATTTGCTATTTCTATTCTTTCACAGACACAAGTAATATTCTTTATAGTTTGCTAAATTTATTTGAAGTTCAAAGAATGTGCATAACGGACATACAAAACGATTATAATAAGTAAACTTCCACTTTTTAAAAAAGGCACGGGGGCGATAACTAATACCCCTTAGAAAGCAACGCCCACGGAAAAACATAACTGTTTAATATGTTGCTAAATTTGGCATATAAATCAATTTGATTAGCCAAACTTTGTACGGGATAGATTCGGCGTATTAGTTCATTTACAGGCCGTCAACTCAGGGCCGTGTGGTGCTATGATGCAGAGAGGCGACAGCATTAGGCGGCAATTGACTAGAGGCGGCATTCTCGAGTTTGACAAATACCCACTATTCATTTTTTTAAAGCAATAAATACTTATTAGTAGTGCTTAAAGAGGTTTTTTTAGAAGAAAAGAAACCACTTTTCGCATTTACAAAATCTGTGTAAAACTAAACAAATATTTCTAACTCTTCTAAATAACACTAGACAGACGTAGATTATTCATAGCGAACATGGCGAAAAAGAGCAAAACTAGGGAAGTCTTCTTTTGGAATACAGTAAATGGTTAAAATTAAGGTATATGCTTCATGTCATTCATTCCTTTTGTGAAAAAGAAAAATTTATAGAATTTTAGAGCAAGTTAAAATTTCGAAGTTGCTGGACTTAGATTTTGTAAAAGGCGGCAGTTTAAAGACTTGCATCAGGTGAACAAAAAATACCACACAGCCCGCGTCAACCAGAGTACATGGCTTCCGATACTATTCTACTTTTATTCTGATTACACTAATAAGACTTTAAAACAACATTCTTTAAACCCTGCTAATCAATGCACAAAAAAATTAAGTTATAAATTCGTAAAGCTTTCTGTTATTGTTTCCACCAAAAAACAGTTCTACAACATCATATTACGTTTAAAAACAATTAACTATTTGTACAGTTTTGGGTGTTTCTCAGCTCACTTCTGTTATTTGGGACAATCACTTTATTAGGAAAAATTGCAGTATAATAGGGGAGAGCGGGGCTAAACCGTACTTAACCTACTAAATAAAAGGTAAGTGAAGAATCTTTTCTTATATGCTAGTAACTGTAACATCATAATAAACTACTTCTCTTAAGCTCTTTTTTGCTTGTTAGCGATGATTAATTTAGTGATAGAATTTAAGGTTATTTTATTTTAATATATTGAAGCGAGGTACAGATTGGGGCTAAATCGTACAGAAGTGTACGATTTAGCCCAAGACCGTCTTTAGCCCCAAATTGTTTGCTATGGCAACATACCTATACATCGATTGTAACTTATGAGGAAAGTAGGCCTACCAAAAATGTTAAAGTTTTATATTTCTTTCTAACAATTTTTCCAAAGTCCCTAAATAAAGCACAATTTTTAGGTTTGTTATGAAATCTTAGAACTTTTTTATTAAAGTTAACCTGATTTTTTTTGGATTGTAATTTGTTCTAAAATTTTACAATAGTAATACATAGTTTCTTAGTTACGACCTTTATAAGTAATAAAAAGTTTTTGTACAGTAATCTATTGCATTACAATCATTACTTACCTAAACAGATGATTTTTAAACTACGGTACAGCCTCGACCCTCAGGTTTATTTCGTACAGGGTTACTTTTTTTAATCACAGATTTTTATATATAAAAAGTGGAATAGTTCTAAAATGTTTATGTATGATCGATCAGTAGCCTATAATAATCAAATTATGTATTGCTTTTGTTCATATAACATTTACTTTGTAATTTGCTATGTATCGACGAATCTCTCTTATGTGTACGGTATAGCCCCGCTCTCCCCTATCATGATGTAAAATTACCGGAATCAACTATACTATTTAGTATTTACGAATAGTTATTTATAATTTGTCCATAGAATGTGAACATTTTTCGAAAGAAAATGATTCCCTTAGTTGTTTTAAAGTAAGTTTCATAAAATAAATTAAAACTATCAGTTAACTTTCATTGTTAATCTCTTGTAAGGTATACTTGTTACTTAACTATTCATAGATATTCTTAGAGTACGGACAAAAAGATTTTTTAAAAATTCATATATACTTTTAAAAAAGAGGAAATTTAAAAATGGACCATAAGACTTGAATATAAAACAGATCGTCGACAGACATAGAAAAAGACGTCTGTTCGAATGTAAGTTTTAACGTTATTATAATTACCATTTATGGCATACAATTTCTTTAAATTTGAAGCAGGGTACGACATTAAATCGGCAACAGTAAATTTGGAATACAAAACGGGGGCCCAGGCTTTACTATAATTTTATTCTTTTTATGAATCATATGGGGTTTTATCACAACATCACACAATTAGGTGTAACATGTCATAGAATAAGTCATCCCATAAAAATGTACTGAATGCTTTTCTTCAGCAAAAACGAACCCAACAATTACTCTCAACGAAATAAGATGTCACAATGTCACCAATGGGACACAGCGGGGAAATAATTCTAGGAATCAGTCCCGGGGGAAAAAAAGGAGGGCTAACCGACCCTTTATCTTGATGTAATATAACTGGCTCCTGGGACCATAGAGATAGTAAGTCCGTGCTAACTATCTGTTTTACTATATAGTATCTATATGTCTGGGACGTCGTACATAGCCATTTTCCCACGAAAAGTGAAACGATATAGATATAGGGTGACCGGACATACTGCATTCGACAGTACAGTATTTTTATATTACCATGGCTTACATGTTTCGACAATTCAAAAATAAAAAACTAATCCTAAAACATTATAGTTTTAGATTTTGTTTAGTAAAATGTCTTGAATATTTTACGCTAGTAGAAGCTGAGCAATAAAAACTAACTCATTAAATGTACAAAATATGCTTAGAATCTAAATTTTCACTAACTGAATTTTTAGTAGTGATTGAAGATTTAGTAGTGATAGTAGATTTGATTTTTCACTAACTGAATTTGAAGTAGCGTTTTTTTATCTCGTTAAATTCTAATATGATATTTCTATAATATGAAGGGTCTAGTAGCAAAATTTACATTCTCCTAAGTATTAATATTTAATAAGATAAGAAGTCCTGTCTGTTGATTGGCGATTTGTGACGATCGTAAATTCAATTGGACGAAGTCGCCAATGACTCGACCAGGCGCTATATTTTAGTTACACTTAATGTAAATTTTACAACTAAACCCTTCATATGTTTGAAGATCAAGGAGAATAAATCGTACCGTGTGGTGCTTGAAAAGTAAGGGATTTCCAATTGGAGATTCGTTATGATTTTTCTTTTATCAGAATCGAATAACAAGGCATTATGCATTCGTAAAGTAGTGGCTTTTACTGTAAGGTGACTATTATAAAGGAAAAATACTTTTACAGAACACTTGCTTTAATTTAGAAGAAAAAATTACAATGAATTAACAAATGAATAACTACAAATTGGATATCAACGATTTCGACAGGGTTCGATTCTTAATTAACGGTGGGGAGGGGAAATTGTTATGATTGTACTGCATTAACATTTGAAAAAGCCTGTCTTACGCTTACGTAAGTACAATATTAGTTAAATGTAGTTTCTTCATAGCTAGTAACCAAAAACAAATTAATAGTAGCAAATATTGCAAAAAGCGCCGATGTGATGTATTTTTGAACCAAATTTGAAAATAAGCATCGTAAAAAGCCTTTAATCAAGCTTTTTACAATGGAATGCACTTGCAGAGAATCAACATATTGACGAAAACAATGGCTGGAAACTCGATAAACTTACAGGGTTGTTAAAAACCCAGGCTTTTTCATGAAAAAACTTTTTTTTCAGGGTTTTAGGGGTATTTTCAGGGTTTTATGGGTTTTTTCAGTATTTTGGATGTGTTTTTCAGGATTTTGTGGCTTATTTAGAGAAGTTTTAATTATTTATCTATTTATTACAATTTTTTTAAACTAACAGAACATCTTGAGAGAGATAATCAGAAATGATGTAATTTAAATTAGAATAATTAAAAAAACTAATAATTGCATACAGTTGTTAGATAAATGTACATATAACTGTATTGTCTAGAACCAAGATTGTTTGTTTGTGAATGTGCAAAATTATATAATCCGGAATATTGTAACGATAGAAATTTAATTTAGAATTTTTAAAAAATTATTAGTTATATTTAATTGTGAAATAATTAGTATAAATTTAAATTTGTAAATGCATTTTAAATATTGAAGGTACAAAAATGTAAAAGAATATTAAAAATATTAATTAAAAAATAAAAATGATATGAAATGTATATCTTTTGGTTGTATAAAAAGTCTGTACTTTCTTTAATTTTCAGTAAAGACAATTGAAGTTCAATTGCCCACTTGGGTTTTTTGAGGATTTTTTTTCGGGGTCGGGTAAAATCATAACAACCCTGTAACTAAACTTGGGACGAAAACAAATAGTAGTAATATTTCAAATGTCATGCTTTAAATAACCATATAATCAAGTTTAGAATTTTTAAATTTTAGTTTGAACTCAGTCGTCCAGAATGAAAACGAACTATTCTATGAATGTACACATAGCTAAACATTTTAAAGTAATTAAGGTTACAGAGAAGAATTCCATAATATATTTAAGAAAATATGTATTCATTAATAATCCCTTTTGTTTCTGCATCAACATAAAAACTTTTTAATAAACTCAGTACGTAATATCATGCATTGATTGCATTGTTGCATGCAACTATAAACTTAACATAGTTCCCTAACAAAAGTTTTGGAAAAAAAAACCTAGGAGCTTGTTAGGGATTTTTAAAGCAATGTTGCCATGTAAAAAAAATTCGGCAATATTATACAGCTATCATTCAAAGTATAAAGTTAGTAAAAATCTTGATTTATGATCGGTTTTTAAATCTTACATGTCGACTTATATCATAAAATTCATTTTTAAGGTGGGATTTTGTTAGTTCTACTGTTTTTTTAACAAATACAACGCAAAACAAAAGTTTAAGGCAAATTTTTAGAGCCTTTTTGGTAGTATAGAATTAGGGGCTTTTTAGAATATCAACTATTATAATTTAAAAAAAAATTAATATAAATTTTTTAAATAATTATGTAATAGTAGCAATCTTGCCCCTTCTTCATAAGATGACTTTGGCTTCGTAAATATCAAAAATTGCTGGCAATTTATCTAAGTGTTAACAAGTATGTTTAATGTCTTGAGTGGCAACAGTTCTACATCTACAGGAAAGGAAATAAGGTCCTGATTGGTTAATCGATGTAATGTAGAGGTTACCATGCCGTACCACTGATTACTGAAACCACCAATGAAATCCAGGGATAATTTGCGTCACATGACATCAAGCCAATTAAGATATTTGATTAGAAGACAATTTGATTGTGTATACATTAAAATGTGAGATTGGAATTATTGTGAAATGTCATACGAACAAACATTTTATAAACGTTAGACTTATTTGTTTCATTTTGTTTAACTGTGTAACTAAAAACCAATGCTTTAAAACTGCGAATGAACAAAAATGAAAACAAAAATACTTATTTTGTAAATAATTAGTTTTTCTATTTAATGTTGTGATTATATACTAAAAATTATAGGTTTAAAATTAAAATAACTAGAAAATTGAAAACCAGATGGCGTAATAGGTGTTTTTGGGTAGAGCGCAATAATTAAAATGAGACAGGAACCTAAAATCAACTTAAAAGCACTAAATACTTTATGAAAATATATAATTTGTGACTTTCAATTAAAATAAAGTTAAAGAAAGGCTGAAATTACAGAAGTTGTGAACCCGGATACTTTCTAAACTAAATATTTGGTTCAGGCACACACACTACTTGCAATCAAATTTACTTGAAGTTTAATCAAACACACTGGCTACATTTCTAAATCGTCACTCAAAATAGATCGATTGTTAAAATGTAAATATAAAAAGGCTACAGTCACTAGTTAATTAACGAAATTCTGCAAGTTTGGGCGAAACAACGCAAACACGCCGAAAAATACAACATAAACACACGAAAGTTTGTGTAGATCGAACATTAGCGACCTGATGAAGAATCGGAAATAATTATATTACTAAACAATCAAAAATGATTTTGATGCGTATACTTTCTTAATTCATAAGCTCCAATCGATTAATTTTAATAGCTTTTTTTACAAACTATAAAAACAACAAAAGGCATGGCCACTTACTTGCACCAGAGTTCATCGTGACGAAATTATATCCAAGTTATTGTCGAAATCGCCACAAACAAAATACGGTTCAGATCACCAACAACAAGTAAACAACACATATCGCGATCTTCACACACTAAATCCAGTTTAATTTTAATCCACGGGACAATCCGTCAACAATAATCCAAGAACAATCACAGCAGCAATAATCCGCAATGGAGGCAGCAAGTTCTTCTTGGTCCAAACTCAACAACACGCATTCCTCTGGAGCAGCGAAGATATGTTACACTTTCCACGAACACTCTTGAAATGAGAATTTTCGTCTTTTCTGGCGATTTTCTGCCACAGATTCACGCCAAAGCAAAGGGCGAGGAAGAAGCCAAGGTGATTGAAGTCGCGAAAAGCGGAGGGGCGTCCAACAACCAGGCAATTATTAGGTTCCCCAAACCAGTTCTCCATAATGACTTCATTGCAGCGGGCAGGGGGAAATTGAGTTATAGACGGCAGGACCATAAATCAAGGCAGCCCTCCTGGCTTCTTCTTCTTCTAAAAGATTCCAAAACGCCCTGCCCCTTCTTTTTTTTTCTTTTCTTTGTTTGGTGAAGAACTTTTTGGAGGGGTGGTGTTTGGTTGTCTCTGTCCGGTAGGGAATGTGGCATGCATGTTCTTTGTCGTGAACATTTGCAATAGGCTCATGCAACTATTCTTTAATTAAGAACTAGGATTCGAACCATACATTCGATTCGAACTATTTTTCCAAATTTTCGGCAAAACGTGAGGGCATTCTGCAAATTTTGTAGAATTAAAATTTACGCTCCTGACAGCATTTTTTTTTTATTAAAGAACTAGGATTCGAACAGTTTTGCCAACATGTAAAAAATAAGGACATTTCGATAATTTTGTGGAATTAAAATATATAAATTTAACCAGCTCCAAACTATATTACATTAAGTACTTAAACAAGTTCACAAATAATCAGATAAACATCATTAACGGTTTGGGAGCCCATATGCAGTAAATATAGTATGTCAATTTGAGAACCCGTAAGCTATAACAGCGTGATATTAGACCTCTTAGAAATAATCTTAATTATGTTCCTGCATATTGAGCGTATGTGAAACTACGACTTGAAAAACTCATTATAAAAGCTTACGCTTTTTGACCAATTCATTGAGTTCTTCTATTGATTAAAAACATATGTTTCAATTATGTCACAGTAAATATCTACAACGAGTGATTTTAAAGAGAAAAAGGAAATCTGAAAACAATCTTGCAGTGGCATCAGAACTTACATGCTGGTACTTACAACAGAACTTACAACAGGTACACCATAGAAAATAAACTACTGACACTTAATAAATTTCGGTAAAATTTCTTTTAAAAGACATTGTTTAGGTACGGAAGCCGGAATTACGCTAAT
Source organism: Oedothorax gibbosus (assembly GCA_019343175.1). NCBI lineage: Eukaryota > Metazoa > Arthropoda > Arachnida > Araneae > Linyphiidae > Oedothorax > Oedothorax gibbosus. Next base: position 25,131,999 of record CM033276.1, on the reverse strand, counting down.
GCTTGAAAGAGACAAGAATTTTTGCAAACTGAAGAGCAGGATAGTCAAACTAATTTCAAAGCAGCAAGTAAAAAATAACCTTTCACTATTTCTTATGCATGTTTTGTTTACTGTCCGAACTTCCTATAATCTCACCAGGGACTCAGTCCAGAGTTGAAATTTGTGCGGAAAAAACTCTTTTGTTGGTGGTGAAAATAACAGCTTCTGGGGCTAAGATGGATTGGTCAAGAAGATGATTATGTGGTTGGCGCGTCTTTCGTGTGTACTTTTTCGTTCCGCGGCGTTGTAAATCTCGCTTTCATGTCTTGCTTTCAATGCAGATGCGAAATAAGAAGAAAAAAAGTTTGAAAACGGATTTTTGGAATGAAAAGCCAACATAAACCAGTTTTTTGAAGGAAAAATTAAACTGAAGGCTGTAATTTTCGAGATATATGAAGATCTATTCGGTTATGCAATTTGAAATGAATAGTGAGTAAATTATATTCGCTGATGTTATTTTACAACGACTTTTAAATGAAATCCTGAGCAATACAAAAATAGAACTTAATGCAGTTTTAAAAGGCAATTTTTTCCAATCAAGAAAGGTCAGAAACTTAATCTAGCAGCCTGCAAATTTTATTCGGTAAAATAATAAGCGTTTAACTTTTAAAAATTCAACACAGAGAGATCTTGCAGAGAAAAAAAAATGAATACAATCTAGCTGTTTAATTGATTAAATTTTCTGGAGTATTAATCGAAACTATACTTTATAATTCTCTACACGTTTACGAAGAGCCAATATAGGAATATAGCACATATGAGGACGACTTCTATAAAAGGTCGGCATAAGAAAAATGAATCATCGAAAAGCATAAGCGTTTCGACGTTATCTGATCTTCCCATAACTGATCGTATCATCAACCATTATCAAAAGATAACACTAACAGCCGACAATGGACATTCGAAGGTCTCAATCGAGTAACTTTCGAAATTGACAAGTAGATAAACACCCCGTAATGTTCATAAACTCTCTCTCTTTTGGGTACTCTTCAAGAAACTGTTATTCTTTAGACTTATTATTAACCTTCTTTAAGTCCAAATCTTATTGAATGGCTGACATCAAACAAAAACGAACTATCCACATATCCACAACTTTATCAGATTTTAACCATAAACGATCATATGCGTCATAATCAAGTGATAACCCAATCATCTGACAATGGGCATTATCCGAAGGTCTCCAGCGAGTAACGACGCTCGATCCATCATCATTTCTCTGCGGACCATGCAAATTGGCCAGCATACTCCCACCCTAATCAAGTGTAATCAATTTCGTGCTAACTCCTTGTGGAGTGCTTTTACGGGACAGGCGAGCATGCTATCGATGAATTTCACAGAGTGAGTGTTTTTGAACTTGTTAACCTTTGTTATGGGGCTAACCAGGATCCGATGGTGCACGTGAATACTAAATAATCGTTGAAAAGCGTGGGTATATAGTTGTTGGTGATTTAATGCTCATTAAAGGTAATACATATCTATTTAAACCTGAAAACTACTGCCTTGCCTCTTGTTTCGGAATATTATTTAGTGATAATGCTATGTCTGTTTACCAAATATATTTCATTTAAAAAACGCAGTCCTATTTTGTAACAGCGCGCCAAGTATTTGAGATTTGGTCACATTATTTCTTTTAAAAATATTCGAAAAATAATCCAAAATTAGCATGAAACATGATAAAATAAATATTACATCGAAAAACTTTTTTTTCCCTTTTTTTTTCTCTCTCCTTCCTTGACCAACAAATCTTTTTCCAGAGAGAGACAGGTATCCCCCCCCCCCCCTTCTTTGCTGAATATGCTATGTTTTCCTTCAATAAATACTACATTTCATGTTTACAAACAGTACTGTTATTCTCAGAAATAACTTTATTACTATAGTTATTTTTTTTAAAAAATGTAACTGCCACATTGTAGGCAGCAGAAACCGTAAATTAACTGATCAATATTAAATTGTCCAATGTCTTGTATAGTTGAGAATATCTGACCTATTGGAATGTGATCTCTCTGACCCTTCCACTACATAAAAGTGATCTTGCACCTTATATGTCTCCTTCAAATTCCTTTTTCACAAAAAATAACTAGAATTGGCCTGTTTGTTGTTGTTCTAGGGTCTCTTCACCTCTGCTTGCACGAAATAAACACATAAACAAAGCTGTTATTTCGGCTCTACTTCATTTTTTTACTCTTCAACTGGTTTTTAAATGCCCGGCAATGTGGTAAGAAGAGATGTTTAAAAGAGATAGCTCTATTATTTATTTTTATTATTTCATGAAGTTGTGTTTCTTGAAATTCGTGATTTTTCATCGAGTTTGAGGAATCTTTTTCCCCATAATTTTGGAAAATATTCGTGTTTCAGTCGATGGAACAATGGACATGTTTCACGACTCCATTCTGTTACCACTCAAACCTATTGAACCAAGTTCATGTTCAATAGGTTTGAGTAACAACATAAATGCTGAATGAAAATAAATTCGGGTTCGATTGGTGAATCAGTGTCACGTGGGAACAAAGCACCAATCGGTGCACCAAAGGAAGGGGCAAGTAAGAAAGCTTGAAGGAATTACGTCACCTGAAACAAGCCAATTAAACAGCATTCAATAAAAGAAATTAATTCGTGATGCTGTCAAATTAAGATCGGAGATTTCACTTAAAAAAGTAATTGCATAGATAGTCAGGATATAATTAAATAGTTAAGATAGTTTAGCAGCACATTTACAAGGATGTACAGTGTACACGATTAAAGAATATTAAAATTCGTCTACGTTAGCATTTAATTTTTTAGTGAATTAAATTGGATTCTAATGATTATAATTTTATATTTCGTAATCTCCAAAAAGATTTCTTTTTTCTCATTTTAGACAAAAAAAAACACTTAATAAATGTAAAATAGAAAATATAATAACTTGTTCCGAAACCAATGAAATATGTAACTACAATAATTATTATAATACTATAATTACTATAATTTATAAAATACACAGGAGAAAAGAGTCTTTATTTATGGCGTGTGCTCACCGCATGACAACTTGACAAATAAATAATTTTACTGCTATTTAAAACACAGTCAGCTTACTAAAGATCCTCTTAGATATTATCAATATAAATAAAGCTTTAGAATGGGCAGCCCGCTGGTTTTCGTGCGCAAAGATTGGTCTCAAAGATAGCTGAACAAAAATGTTTTCGACTTCTACACTATACCGACAATAAATTCTGATTCTGAATGATCACCTACGTATGCCCATGAATAAAAATAACTATCACAAATATTTTCAAACAAAATCAAGGTATTTCAAGGGGTGGTGTTTGGTTGCCTCTGTCCGGTAGGGAATGTAGGTGCAAGTTCTTTGTCGTGAACATCTGCTATCTTCTCTTGCAAACATTCTTTATTCAAGATGGGATTCGAATAATTTTCCCAACATTTCAGCGAAAAATGAAGGTATGCCGCGCATCCTGTAGAATTAAAAAGTGGCTCCTGACAACATTTGTTATTTAAGAATTCGAACAGTTTTGCCAACATATTAGCTAAAAATAAATGACATTTCGCTAAGTTTGTGGAATTAAACAATACAAATTTAACTTACTCTAGAATACAACAACAACATTACAACATAAGGATCACATACAATACAACATTAAGGAATTTAACAAGTTAACAAATTATTTTCTTTTTTGGAAAAAGATTAGTCTCAAAGATAGCAGAACAAAAACGTTTTCTGGCTTCTACATTATACCGACAATAAATCCTGTACGATCTCCAACATATGCCCATGAATAAAAATAACAGCTTTCACAAGTATTTTCAAACAAAATCAAGGTTCCAAAGTCTTCGCCCAATATTATAAAAGCATTTCGTGCCCTTATTCCCCTGTATTGGGCCTCTCACCACAGTGGTGCATTTCTTACAAGCCATCGTACGGTGTAGGAGTAGCCGTCTTTTATGTAAGACATATGTGACCCAAAGTCAGTGACTTCTTTTTATGTGACAAGCAAACAGGTTTATGTATGGGGTTTTGTTTATGGCCAGGGTTCGACGCAGAGACATGGAGTGGCCGTTTTTCACTTGGTAAAAGAATTGGAATCTTTCAATTTCTTGTCTTCAGTTTATCAAGGAGTAACAATGTCCCAGAGCCGTTTGTATACGGCAATTTAGTAGTTTTATTAATGTTGAGTATAGAGGCTAAAGTTTTCCTTCCCCAAAACTGAATTTGTATCGGTTCGACAGTACCCGAAGAAATCTGCTATAATTTGTTTCCCTTTAATAACGTTACAAGTACATCAACAAAGTATATCTTCCGCACTTTATACGGAAAAATGACGTAACTCAAAAATATGACTTTTTGAGTTAAAATAACTAAAATAAAAATATATAATCTATATATATTTTTTTAAACAGATCAATTAAATTAAGTCCTACGGATACGGGTACATCATTTGAGCTACAATAAATTGTCTCCCCCAGTGAAATCCGCATGGAACCGCAAACCTTCTGACAATTCTCCTGAACTCTGCGATACATCGACGATTCTTTCTAAATCTGTTCCAAGAATTAACTTAAGACAAGTCTTGTAATTCTATACACTTCAAGAAGCATCAACTACAGTTTTCGCAAGTCAACACCTTGAAGACGTGGAGAACTATATCGATAACACATTCTAGGATTACTAAGCTACGTGAGGTGAGAAGTCCTTTTAGATATTCATCAATCACAACCACTTCCTGCGTCGTCAACATAGTTTCCGGACTTTTCCACGAATTTCACACTGTCGGATTCTCACCACCAATTAGTGGAAAGGGCCAATGTTGTCCTACTTGAGTACATCCCATTATAAGGTTGCAAGTTCTTAATATCCAGGGGTGTATATAAGTTCCTCCCCACTGTGTATGTTTGCTATTAGAATTGAATGGGGATATGCGTTGAGTACATTAGAGGAATGATAAATCTAAACACTATGATATGAGGGCCGGTCCCAAACTTGGAGGTTTTGATATTTGACCCGCACACCATGCTTTTTATAATATTTTTTTTAAATAACTAGTGTATGCAACACATGTGAAAGGAAACTTTTTAAAACACGTGACACTATTTCAAGAGCGAGTGAAATAAAATTCACTCGTTTTAAAAAGTATTACTTTTCACACTTGTTGCATAAATAACTATTGTTTTAATAACTCGTTGCAATTTTCGGTTACTTTTTATGCCTCAAAAATTTAATGTTTGTTTTACACAGTGTTGTAATATTTGCTTTGTTAACTCCAATAATTTACCATATCACAGTGATGATAAATTATAGGTTTTTTGTACAATGCACGTTACTTAGCAAACGTTAATTATATCATTAAAGACTGCCCTCGTTGGACTGCACATAACAACCAAGTCTGTACTTGACTAAACGTTAGGTTAAGTTGAAGTATCGTCGCACTAGAGCAACACGAGTGCTATTGACGACTGGAGTCGAAATTTAGCACCACCGTCAAGTGACGAGCCGAAACCCGAGTAGACATCAACGCAACTTTTAAAAGCCACATCATACGCGGCGTCAGAACTTAGGAGCATATTTAACATGCCCTTCCTTTAAACGGGTTATTATTCATCTGACTTTTTTAGCTGCACAGACCGTTTACAGGTCGGCATTCATTTTGGCAATACCCCGATCCAAACCTAGGACCTTTCTCATACAAGGCAAGTGCCTTACCAACTGGGCTCCCCAGCCCAATCCGACCGAGGAATAGCGTTTATGAATCGTTCCAGTCTCTCTTGAAAAGAGGAAGTGCGCCGTCTATAATTATCCCGCATCCTCTAACATTCCACAGCTGTTCTCGCCCCCCCCCCCTTTTTCGAAAAGGGAGGGGAAAAAAATAGGGGGTTTGCTGCCCCGAATGATTTCACTAGTATTCACTCCACTTTATAGGGGTTTTCTTTATCGTTCCGGCACTTTCTATTCGATATTTTTTACGATTCTTTTTAAGTACTCAGCGGGGGTGTATGCTGTTGGGATGTGCAAAATAAGAGGGAGCGGTTATTTTTTTCTTTCGTTTTTTTAATTGGTTGTTACCTTTCTTTTGTTAATTGATAATAGTATAAAATTTCAAAATCTAATTCCAGAAGAAATTTTGTGATGTTCTTAGAAAAATTTAATTGTTTGTTTCAATTCTTGAGTTCGAAATGTTTTGATGTTTAAAAGTTCGGAGAAGAAATTTGTTTATTGGTTGGAAAAAAACTCTTAAAAAAAAATATTACTGAAATAACAAAATCTGATACACAACGTACTAATAGTATAGTATTTGATTTTTTTTTATTAAGCACTACGTAAAATACTTATTATTTAAATTTTTACTTAACACAGCCCCCCTCTATAAAAACAATAATACTGTTTTCTTGAAAACTTAGACCAGTTTTTCAAAACAACATAAATAAGGTAACTACTATCTTTTCAAAATAACACAATTTCCCAGCAAGAGTTTTTTTTTGTAGTAGAGAGATAATACCATAGGCTAATGTAGAGTACTCTTCTTTTCATTATCTAATTGAGAGGTTTAGTATGGATGCACGACAACAAGGCGCCTTCCATGGGATAGGAAAGCCTTATATTAGTTGCATGTGGTTAGGTCTTCAATACACGAGTTGAAAATATGCAATGAGACTGCAGTATACATTTGCTTATTATTGGTAAATGGGGCTGTTCCGTTATGGTTGCATGTGGTCTTCACTCTTCAAAGCTCGAGTTTTAAATATAGAATGAGACTGCAGTACACATTTGCTTATTTATTGGTAAATAGGGCTGTTTGTCCCTAGGATAGCAAAGCCTTATATTGGATGTGGTCTTCAAGGCACGAGTTGAAAATGTATACTAAGACTGCAGTACATATTTGCTTATTTAATTGGTAAATAGGGCTCTTCTGTAAGGATTACTCTAGTAAGGATTGATGGCGCTGACAAAGTCGGGAAGATTCTGTGTGGAAAAGAATGAGGATTATGCTAAATAAGCATTTTTCACATCCAATCCAAAATAAGCTTTCCAAGACGATCAAAAGAAATAAGCCGTCTTTGAGTATTTAGAACCGCGTTTTTAGTCATGGTAACTGTTCATAACTACTTTTATTAATTAGACATTTTACATAATAAACTATAAAGCATATTATGCATACCGTCAAAGCGGGTATCTTTGGCCATGGAGGGTAACTTTGGCCACGCGTCGGAAAAAGATTTGTTCTAAAATTTCTCTGCTCAAAATCATCAGACTTTAAATTAGTTAGCATTTTTAGAAAGGTGGCAACATTGGCTTTAATTTAATATAAGACTTTTTTCTATTTTAGTTTTGGCAACACCAAAAAAGTGTGTTTTATTTCTGCAAGCGTTGAAGAACAAAAAACTACTTCAGTAAATTTTCATTTAGAATTGTTCAAAAATTATTGAATATTGAGTAAGTAAATACTCTATGCGATTTTTTAATCTATTGGGAATAATATACCACCATTTATTTTATTCTATGTTGAATATTTCAAAAGCTGTATATAATTGTTGGTCACCGGGAAACTTTTGACCACGAATGCGGCTAACTTTGGCCATAGCTACAATGATTTCCTTATGCTATATTACACTTTAAAAAATGAACGAAAAGCGAGATTCTTTTTAAATAATACATTTTAATCTTATTCTTATGGATATTCTATATTATTATGTCTTTTTAAAACTGTTTTTAAACATAATATAGAACGACATTTAAAATTGCTAATGCTAGAAATGTAAACTTTTTAGAATTCCAAATTACTAATATGTTATTTTCTTTTCATTATAATATCGTTTGCGTTTTGATTATGAAAATAATTATCATTAAATCTGGTTTTCAAAAATGCGTTAGTTGATTTTCTTTTTAGAAATGTAAATTATTTTTTAAAAATGTCAGCTGAAAGTGTTCTAAAGTATTGCGGCTAAATCATTGGGCGATGCAGCATAAACTGAAACAAATAAGAATTTTTCTTGTATTTATCCTGAAATCACCTAATAAACTTTAAAACTAATAATTCTAATGTTTAGTAGTTTTATTATTGCAATTTAAATCTATTAGACAGCCCAAAAGGCAGTAAATGGTACGTTTGGTGAGTATTTCGTGCTTGTGGTCAAAGTTACCCTCCTGGACTCGAATCGTATCCTAATTTTTTTTTAACTAGTACCATTTTTTTAAAACTTATAAAATGTAACAAAAATGCCTGCAAATTATTTCTAAAAGTACAATACTTAAAATCCATAGTGATTTTAAAGTGTTTAAATCGGTTTTGTAGTTTAATTTTTCTTCTTTTGTAAAAAAAACAATGATTTTGGCCAAAGTTACCCGCACTGACGGTACTCAAAGTAAGCAAAGATTCTGCTAAAACAGTGAAACAAAATTCATGTGCTCCGATTTTAAATAAGACCCCAAAGATTTATAGAAATAAGAATATTTTTAAAAAATAATAAAAATCCACACAATTTACATTCAAAGAAATAAAATTGTCTGGAAAAAATCTGTACGAAAACCAATTTTTCATCCCTAAAAAATAATAATTTAGTTTGCCTTAAACAAAAGAAAAAATAATGATTCGCAAACATTTCATACCAAAAAATATTTTCGCTTAATTTCATTTTAATAGCCGGATACTGCACAAAATTCTGCCGTAAAATTACAGGTTTTGTTCAAAAGCGCAAATATAACATACATGTGGTGTAACCCTACAGAACAAAATAAATTGAGTCAAAAACAAAACATCTAAAAGAACAACAGATGAATTTCGTATAACTTTTCATTAAAATAATTGTCGCCTTTGTAAATAATAGGTTTTTCGAAACCGAGGTTTTATAGAAGTTTTTTTTAAATGCATCAGGTAATTTCACAAAATTAAAAACACTGCCATAGAAAAATACACAAAAACATCACATCTAACGCGAGATTGAATTTGCAGGATCAAAGAAACCGATGGAAACAGAGCCATAATCATAAGTAAATAAAAATTACTAAAGTCGGTCCTTTCCCACGACTAAAATGAGTTTTACCACAACGAAACTTGCTTGCTTTGTGTGAAAATGAAAGAAAATATAAAAAAATTACAAGTTTTATGAAACTACACTATTGTTCAATATTACATGCAAAACAGTATAGAATGCAGCTTCAGCTAAATATTAATTAGAAACTCCCTTTTCAACAAAGAAAGGCTTTTAATTGTAAATTTATATTTTAGGTGTCTAATTTTGATATTTCGAGATCCGTCTTAGGGGGGTTTAGGGGGAAATTTCGCTTTTGCAATATCCTTAGCCAGATTTTATTATGATATTTGTTAATACCCGATCCTTAGAATAAACAAAGTTTGGAATTTGCCATGGACCTTGGAACCACCCTGTTTTTTTTAAATATGTACATAAATTGCATACATAATATGATTGCAATAATAAATATTAAAATATATTGTTGGTTTGATTAACGTCATACCTGATCTACAAACGAATATTGGCAAAGGGTTTACGTAATTTTGATTCGCCCTCAAGTCCCGAGGTTTCAACAACCGAAGCAATGTGGCGTCATGACGTTGGACAATCCGAGCTCTAACATGCCCCAGCATATCATACACGGAGTATTTTTGATTGTTTTTACTGCACAATTCGTTTGAAGAATTAAAGACGCATTCGATCCGAGAATCTTCTATAGAATGGTGGGTATGCCAATAATGCCTTACGAATCTTGCTTCCCGTCCATATTATTAGCCATCATATTTTAGATAACAATAAACACGGACTATTAGCTAACACTGAAGAAGATATTCCAGTACCACAGTTGCGTTGAAAGACGAAGAAAATTATAAATACTATTTATTACTCAAAGCTATTATTTATAAAAGCATAACAAAGACTGCGTGGAGTTTTGAAAAGAACCTTAAAATAATCAGTCGAAAATGAGGTTATACAAGTTGAATCGCCAGTGTAAATATAGATCATGTCAATAGGAAAAATTTTCACCGCGCTCATTTCTTTGACTGTTTTAGTACAAGAGAAGCCTACATGGAAATCTTCCTATGTATATAACCTATTTTACCTTTAGAGTCGCAGTTATGACTCGCGCTTGAAAGCCGTTTAAAATAGTCTAAAAGACCATGTCGTTGTTTACCGTCTAAGATGTTTTGTGTATGACTCCAATTACTTCAACACAAAAGTCACGATATAATTTTATCCATGAAAAGGAGAAATTTTTCCCTTCATGAACTTTTATTTCCAAAAAATTCAAAAGCGTGACTGGTTTTAAGAAAGAATTTCATGGCGAAAAATGGAAGTTTGTCAGGTAATTATAGCAAAATTGGGTGTAAAGGCAGTTATTGAAATACTAGGCTTAGCATTCCCCTTGTCTGTATTCAGATTATAAAATCGCTGAATTGTTTAGCTTTTAAATACTGAGCAGAATATCAGGTTACAATTTTTTTTTTTACCTCAGGGCAAAAAACAACAACATTATAATCAAAATTTATAAATGCAGGAAATGTAATTGCAATGGCCCAAATATAAATGTTTAAGTCTTAAAAAACATACCACTTTTATTTATTTATGCCAAAAAAGGGTCATTAATATTAAAATACACATTCTAGTTCACGAATTACCCTTTTTTTGTGAGAATTTTAGAAGAAAAGAAAACGAAGAAATGGTTTCGCACTCTTGACGGTAATAGATTCCCGAAGTGACGTCATCGAGAACAAGTTTTTGAGAAAAAGCTTTTAAACTGTAAAAGAGTTGAAAACGGTTTAAGACCGTAAGGTAAGTCAAACACTTTTTTCAACCGTCAACAGTGTGGAAAATTTCTATAAAAAATGAGTTTTTTTACATTGTAGCTAATTACTACCTTATCCTATGATTGTGTTCCACAAAAATGTTCATCAGTTCAAAGAAGGCAATGAGAAGACAGACAATCGACCGACCATCGTCTTTTTTACACCAAGATGGCGACTATCTGCTATATGTCTGGACGTTTCGTTGTTCCCCGTATAATTAACATGTAAATTACACGATATCTCCCGACTAAGATGGAACTTTTTTGAAAAACCCGAGCTCAGGTATCGGCTATCAATCATACGAATGCCTTCTTGTGAGACGTAATTTATATATGAAAAAAAGCAGACGATCTCACTCAATCATCATTATGAAGTGAAGTGGACGGACACAGAAGGTCAACCCTTCCACTGGCATCCGTCAGAATTCGAGAAGGTTGGTTGAAAAAGAAGTCCGTATTATGACCAAAAAAAAAAAAAAATGATTTTACATCATTCTATAATCCCCAGATTGAGATAGGTAATTTGAGAATGGTCTAATAATAATGCCGGACATCTATTTACAAAGCTTTTGTATTATTCAAGGCCTTTATAAAATATATTTAAAAACAAAGCTGTGGTTAAAACAAAACAAGTTATTTTGATCTTTGGATGTTTTCGATTCAAGGAGTTATTATACCAATACTTATATGTTCTAATAACATACTATTGGTTAAATTATGGAATGAAAAATGCATAGTCAGCATCTGAATTTTTTTGTCTAAACGATTCGAAAATCTACAACAACAAAAACAAAAAGGCATTCGAATTTCTCGGAATTGACTTAATCTGTTCCATTTCCCAATAACTTGTTTTCATCTATTAAATATTAATTGTTTTTCGAAAACAATTGTTTGATCAAAATCTATGCAAAAAAAAAGCTTAAAACGCTCATATGCAATTGAAATACCTGTTCGTTGAATTTGCACTTTGAGTACTAGCTGTTATACCCGACGTTGCAAGGGTAGAGGTGGAAAAATAATTTAACAGTCGATTTAACTATTTTTTTTCTTTCATTTTAGTTACATAAGATATGAAGATTACCCAGTAATTTTCCATTTAATTACCCAACTTGGATATAGTAATGATTAATATTAATTTTAAAAATACCTTTGATAAGAAGCTCAAATTAAAAAGAATACATATTTAAGTAAAAGATAATCAGTAAGAATTAAACAAGTAGGTTTGTTACAGAATCTGTCACTTAACTCGCTTCCACATATTTGTGTTTAACAGGAAAAAACGCGCCAAACACAACATTAATTCTATATTTAACATTTACAAGCTAAATTTGGCTAGTTTTATTTATTTTATTTCGAAAATTCAATAATTATTACTTATCGTTTGCAAAAATTAATTTATATTTAAAAAAATAAATATGTCATATTCCTCGCTTTTAAATAGAATGAAAACATTTCCTATCAACATACAAGGATTTTGTAGTGAAATATATTTGACGTCATTTCAAACTGATCGATGTCGCAAAAATAAATTTATTTTAATTTATTGTCTAAAAGAATTAAAGTTTCTCGAGCGATTGTTGCGAATTGCAAATGTGATTTAATTCTAATAAAAACAGGGCCTTTAGCTATTTGTAATTCAAAGTTTTAAACGCCAAAATTAACTATTTTCATTAATCTTCTTTCTCAGATTTAATAATTAGACTTTATCGTTTGCTAAATTTGTTTGAAGTTCGAAGAATAATGATGTAATCTTTTTTAATAAATATTTTTGTCGCCACAATTTCCCATTTACATTTCTTTCGAAAATTCACTTATTTATAGTTTGTTAAATTAATTTACAGTTCAAAAAATTTATAATTTGTACAATTGATGCTTTAAAAATAAAAGCGAAACTTAGCATATTTTTTTATGCCAAGTTAGAATTCTCTATGCATCTTTCTACATACATATATATAGAACCATTAAAAGAACTCTATTGTGATAATACAACAATCCAAACCGAATTATATCACATAAATAAAAAAAAATTCAAAAGTTTATTTTTATTTTAACAAAAGTTTCTCGTACGTTTAACGAAATGGCAACAGTGAAAATATTGAATAAAATTTGAATTTGCATGTTATTTCAATGTAGATTAAATTTTTAGTTATTTAAATTTTAAATAAGCTTCTAGTTTAAATTTTTTAATGAAATTTGGCATGTAGCCTAATCTGATTTTTGGCTTCAAAATGGCGTATCCCACTTGTCTGTGGGACTTGTGGATGACAACAGTGAAAATATGAATAAAAATAGAATTTGCATGTTATTTCAATGTATATAAAAAACTTTAGTTATTTAAATTTTAAATTTTTTAATGAAATTTGGAATGTAGCCTAATCTGATTTTTTGCTTTAAAATGACGTATCCCACTTGTCTGTGGGACTTGTGGTTCTTTCTGTGAAAGTGGGTGACAGACAGACGGACTGAACGATTATAAAACCTTCCACTTTTTACGTTATAAACGTAGTGTGGAAGCTAAAATGGAAAAACAGCTAAATCTTAAAAGGGTCTCAAACATATATTTTAACGCAATTCAAGGGAGTTCTATATTCTTAATGAAAGCGAATTACATGATCTAATTGTTTAGATGTTATAAAGCTACTCCAGCAAACAGCAAACGATTTGAATTTTTTATATTTATTTGTATTTTTTCAACTGTGATAAAGATACTAAAGCAAGCGATTTTTATTTTTAATATTAAATATTTTTCTAACTGCTAAAAAGCTAGCAAACGATTTTTGTTTTAGATGTTTATTTCTAATTTTTTAGCTGTAATTAAACTAAATATACTTAAAAATCGCTTTAAAAAATGTGTAAAATAAAACTAAATAAACAATCCGTGAAAACGTGCTGTTGAAGGAGCAATAAACCTCTAAGGTCTTCAATGCATTGAATGGGAAACATAAAAACGTTCGAAAACGATAGAAGGAATGGTCTTATTCGAAAAAACTCTTAGCCTATGTTTGTTCCGGAGATGAGATGAATTTTTGTGCGAAATTTCGTGACTATCTGTTGCGTGGTTCTTTAGATCTCGTGTCTTATACAAACAAACAAACAGACAAACGGAAGTTGCCTTTTATGTATATGGATTTATTCTGTTTTTCAGAAAACAAGGCTATAATTTACCAAATGAATTGATAATAGCTATGTGTTCAATCATCTTTAAATTGAATTTCTAATTTTCTAGTAACGAAGTCATTGGTATGGGCTCTAAAAGAATTAATTAGGTCTGACGAATAGAATCGAATTGCTGAAAGTGTTTTCTCATAATTATTTCCTCAACCTCTTCAGAAGGCTAAAAGAATTTTTTGCACTTGGATGTTATGTGTCTTCTCAATTTTTTTTTAAAAAATAAAGCTCTTTCGCAAGGATTTAAAAGTTTAAGGTTTAGAAAATAAATAAAAGTGATTTGGCCCAACTCTTGATTGTTCAAAAAATATGCACAATAGTTGAAAAGGAACTGAATATAAATGCGAAGACAAAAGTAAAATAACTAAAGATATATATTTTTAAAATACTGCTTGGCGCCACTTCATTATCACGAACAATCAAACTGTTTCCCAAAAAATCCCAAACAATGGTTTTCTTTGCCAAGCCACAACCGCAAAATAAATGCTCATACAGAAAAAATATGACAAAATAAGAGATTTTGAATCTCGGCCTTTCACCAAAAAAGTTCCGAACAAAAACAACTTAAAATAAAAAGAACATTTCAAATTCATTCATCACAACCAGAACAAGTATTTAAACTCGGACATTAAAAAAGAACAAAAAATGGCATTGCACTCGATTCAAAGAAGAAGTCCGGCCAAAGAAAGACTTTTAAATTCGAATTTTGTTTTTGGTGCATACATATATTTTGCAGAGTGGCACCAACAACAAAAACGCTCCGAAAGTGACTGGTTTGAAGTTTGATTGCAGTTCATGTGCCATTGTTTGAGAGTATTGCCGCCAGTTCTCTAGACATCACAAAAAGATAAGAAAAGAAGTTAAGACTTATGCATAAACATTTTAAAGGGATTGGAACTTCATGCGATAAAAGCCAGGTTATATCATTGAAAGGGAAAGAGGCATAACTTTAAAGACGATTATTAACTATTTTTTTTTAAAGTTTAAAAGTTCCTTAAAATTATTTCAACACAATAAACAAATCCGTTCTTGAATAGAAAAGATACTATGAATTCAAGAGAGGAATTTCAATAGACATTTGTTGATTTGCCATGTCCCCTATGGCATGTTTGGATGAAAGTTTAACAAAACGTTCGGGATCCGGTGTGAACCTTGCAAATTAAGCTTAAATTTCACCCGTTTCAGAAGAAAGTGAAATTGCTGGAGTAAACTACTGGGTAATTTTTTTTTGCTCGCTTACAACAAGATATTTTCCAATCTTGAAAAAAAATCGACGACAAACGATTTGCCTAATATACTATTGCAAGATTTTTTTTTCTTGGTTGATGCTCTGTTCACTCGAACCATCGGCATTATGTCGTTGTTTTTGATTTCCATTTAATTACGTGTTATTTTCTCTCCATTCCAACCAATTTCTATTACAAAATAAAAACCGAACCGTGAAAGAAAAACATCCGTTCAAGGATCCAAATCCCCAAAATGTTTTCACTTCGACCGGAACAAGTGAAAACAAAATGGAAGACAATTCGAGCACGAGGGCTATGTTTTTTTTTTAAGAAAACGTTTCTCGATTGAGTTGTTAAAACTTTAGATGTTGAGATCGTTCCGTCTTCCCGAAAAAACCAAGCCTCCAATTTGCGGTTGAGAAGGCAGAGAAAAGAACGCAAAAACTTTAAAGATTAAACAAATAAAAAGCCATGGTCTTTAACCACAATTCGTTCGAATGTGAATTGTGAAATAGATGAGTTTTGTTAGATAGAGTTCTTTAAATTACACGGCGTTCTTTAGATGTGTTAATTCCATTCTATGAAATAGATTAAGATAGCGTGTTCTGTTTGTGATCGGTATCGTACCGGACCCATGAAGAAGTCAAGTAAAAAATATTTACGAACTAATAAAATGATTTTAAACATTTATATCTTCTAAACAACAAATCCCAAAGTTATTTTATTCAAATAATCATTGAGCCAAGGATATTTTTCATAAATGCGCCTTTGATAATACAAAACTTGTGACTGTAAAATTTAAAAACTCCAAAACTAATTTCAACAAAAGAGGAAATGAAATTTAAATTTGAATTTTTTAATTAGAAAGTTCGCTATTTATGTCGGTGATAGATTATCAACCAGAGAAGTTCTTAATTAAATCTTAGAATTTCGGTCATAAGACTAAGCCACATTTCTTACAAATGAAATTTAATTTTCAAGGAAATTCTGGATTAGAAAATATATTACTTTTACATACATTGAGTAAGACAATATCTTTTGTTTCCCTTGGGTGAGGGTCAAGAAGATATTTTTTCTGAAAATTAGTTCGCTTCGAATGGAAAATTAATTGCATTTACTTAAACAATAGCATTTTTTTTAAGATTAAAAAGAATTGTGACTTTTTACTGTACCATTTTATTTATCAATCTTCAAATCAATGTCTTCTTCTTATTTGAAATGTTTCTAAATGGTGGCAAATCAACAATTGCCAATCGGATTTAATAATTATTTTTAGCTTCCACACTACGTTTATAACGTAAAAAGTGGAAGGTTTTATAATCGTTCAGTCCGTCTGTCTGTCCGTCCGTCACCCACTTTCACAGAAAGAACCACAAGTCCCACAGACAAGTGGGATACGTCATTTTGAAGCAAAAAATCAGATTAGGCTACATTCCGAATTTCATTTAAAAAATTAAATTAGAAGTTTATTTAAAATTTAAATAACTAAAAATTTAATCTACATTGAAATAACATGCAAATTCCATTTTTATTCAATATTTTCACTGTTGCCATTTCGTTAAACGTACGAGAAACTTTATTTGAAAAAATATATATATATTTATTTATGTGATATAATTCAGTTTGGAATGTTGTAATATCACAATAGAGTTCTTTTGATGGTTCATTATATATGTATGAAGAAAGATGCATAGAAAATTCTAACTTGGCATAAAAATGTGCAGGAATGTGCGAGGAATATTACATATTTATTCTTTGAAATATAAATTAATTTTTGCAAACGATAAGTAATAATTATTAAATTTTCGAAATAAAATAAATGAAACTAGCCAAATTTGGCGTGTAAATGTTTAATATAGAATTAATGTTGTGTTTGGCGCGTTTATTCCTGTTAAACACAAATGTGTGGAAGCGGGTTAAGTGACAGATTCTGTTACAAACCTACTTGTTTTAAGATCCCATGTTTTCTACTGGCAAGTTTTCTATTAACTGGATTTGATAAATCAACTTCAAAGATAAGTTTCACTAATTTGTGATATTGAATAAAATGACACCTAATATGTTAGTTTATGTTAGTTTAGAAATAGCCATATTAGCTAAAACCTCACAAATACCTATCTTAGTCATTTCCTATCACACATTCACTCATTGTACCTTTCAACAAACTAAATAATCTGCCATTTCCGAAGCCGATTACGGCGGCCATTTCACACCGACCTCAAACACCATTCCATTTACATGGCTCATAGACAACCACATTAACCAACACCAACTAGATTAAAAGGTCCATAAACCGACAGCACCGTTCGCCGAGAGATGATTGCTCAATCAACCCCTGGATAATTCCATAAGCCCGACATTCATTCCACCGGCATAGGAATGCCGCTGGCGCCATTCGAAGAACGCCAAAGGAACCTGTAAAAAAAGAACCGCGGGGGGTTCCCGCCAAGCCAATGTCCTGGCTTCCCCTTGCCTATTGTGATGTTTATTTTCCCCCCTCACTCAGCTCGCAAGAAATACAGCTTAGTTTAGAAGAGTGTCATCCATTACATGCCATGCCCAGATGGCTCATAAATTGTGACCGTTGGCGAGAAAAAGGATCAAGAAGGGAGTGTTTCTTTGCGCCGATATCCCATGGTCAAGTGATGTATATGTATGAGATCCGGACTTGGTGGAACCATAAAAATAGTGGTGGAACCGGAGAGCCGAATGTGAGGAAGGAACAAAACCAGAATAAAAATGTTTGCAGAACAGAAACTTCAAGTAACACGTAGTTAATTGTCCAAATTAAGGCTTTTTACACACAACAATTATTTTTTGAATTTTTAAGTCGCAACCTTCGGCAACAATTCAAAATTAACGAACCTTTAATCCAGTTTATTACAAGCATAGCATAGCTAAACAACAAGCATTTTATTTGTTACAAAGTTTACCCTTCGTACATCAGATGTTAAATAGTTAAGATTTTCCATAAAATAGTTTGGATTCTTTGGAATTTCTAACCAATTTCAAGATTATTTAAATGAAATTGCATTCAATAAGGGAATTTAAAACCAAGCAGTATTATATGTTTTTTTTAAAATTTTATATTAAAGAATTCTATAGGAACTTCTATTCGCAAAGGACTTCTATACTCCATCATATATTGAGCATTTGACTATTTAAAAAAAATGTATGGAGAAATTTAGGTTCGAAATGAAAAGCATGCATTCTTTACCTTCTTTAAAGCTTTTAAAGAAGTAATTTTATTGTTTTTTTTTATGTAAAGACTTGTTACTCACAAACTCAAGCGAGATGTGTAACAACAATAAAGATGCGAAACATGCGAAAAAAATATTAGCAGCCCAATCGTGGTCCATTTTTCCTAATAAACGAGGAAGGTCATGTATCGCGGTTCAGGGTTGTTCTCTCAATCGCGATCTGGAATTAAAGATCGTCACGCGATACAGGCTTGTAGATTCCAAATCATTAATTTATGACATCGTTATTTAGCGCTGTAGATAGTTAGTGCCGAAGTAAGAAAGAAGTTTGCTGTCGGCGTTTTTTTTTAGCATAGAATTTGAATATAAAATAAATAAAGCACGAATTAAAAGGTCTGAAGAAGGAATGCACCTGTGCTTTAGTTTACATTAAACAACTCAACCTAAAATTAGTGCATAACGAGCACGATTTTTCTGAATAAATAATGAGGCGGACAGTACAATAGAAGCCAGTCGTTTATGCTGGGACCTCTCTTGCAATGAGTCAACTAAAGATATAACTTTGTTTTCATAATATTGTTACTTTTTTCATGATTTATAGCATTTGTGAAGCATCAAACGTTTTTGGACTCAATTTGCGAAAATGTTGATAAAATATCCCATCTTTATCGAATTAGTGTTAAAATATCTAAGAATAAATTGCATGAGAAAGATTAGGTATAGGGAATCCCTCTGAAAATTGATAGGGTAATCCGACCTTCTTTTGGCGGTATCGGGTATGGAACATATTTCAACACCTCTTTAGACAAAATGCCTTTCATAACTATAGACCATTATATCTTTTCTGAATGTCCAATCCTACTAAAAAATTATATGTTAGCGTCGATTAAAGAAAATTACCTACAAAGCCAACCTTTTTCATTACCATAATAAAATGACAAATTAAAATCCCGAAGATGGTCTTCTATAGAAAGAATCACGTGGAAATCTACATTCACTGCTTCACTAATTGTAATCTACTTAAAAGAGCATTCATTTCCAGATATACAAAGGAAGAAGTGCGATAATACCTTCAACGCAAATCGACATTGTCTGTGATATTAGCCCCGAAATCCGATAATCTGTCTGTTCAGGCGAAAAATTCCAGGTGCTTCTTTCAACAGCTATTTTCGGTGACAAGTGGATTCCTTTGAACGCGACATAAAACCCAGAACGGGGGCAAAGCAACCCTTGTCAAAGGCCCCTATTCCAAAAGAAACCCTTCTTCGGGACGTTTCGCATCATAAATTTTTAAAAGTCCCCCTTCTCATGTCCAAGCAAGATCCATTGAATTCTTAGAACCCCTTTCTGCAATCGGAAATACTAAGGAATGGTAATTACAGATCACACACCCCCTTTTTCCTTGCAAATATGAGTGAGATAGATGGATGTCCAGGTCTTTGGAAAATGTCCATTGAAAGGGTTTGACAAGTCGGAGAAATTGTCAAGACTAAGGTTATAAATAACCTGTTAAAATGACGGTTTGTCCCCAAGCTTTTGATACCCAACCCATTTTAAGTGTCACCCAAGAAGAGCAAAGAAACACTTCTTACAATCCGTTTATGTACAATATAGTTTGAAGCTCGATTGACGTCAGGTAATATTTACACGGAGTAAAGGCAACTCGAGGTGTGATTGTATGTTTTTGGGGACAATTGATTGATTTTTTCTAAGTATGTACACTTTAAAAACATTACCGAATTGACACAAAATCTCTAGTATGCAATGACAATGTGAAAAATACATTCATACATAAATATTCCCTTGAGTTTCCACTAAAGTTACAAACCATTGTAAGAAAATGATAAAAAAAATAGTTTACAATTTACTATTAACAAATATCAGGCAGAATAATAGGATAGGTTAAATTCCATTTAAATGATAAATTAAGATTTATGACATTATGACGATAATACCCAAAGAAAAAAACTATATATTTTCGATGAGTTTAACCAGCTTCTATATAAAAAAAATATTAAATAACTAACGGTTTTTTTAAAAGTTAACTGCGCTTTTTGAGCAATCCGCACCACATTATAAGCAAAGCTAGATTAAAATAGTTTTTTGACAAATTATTTTTTTGCTGTAACTTTGGCTTTTGATGGATGGAGGAGACAAATGCGACGCTTGTTTTGATGATACACACCAAACCTTTTTTTTTGCGCCAAGTTCTGAAAAAAGTGGCGCCCGGAAGGAAACATCACGCCACCGCACAGTGAGGTAAAAATGAGTTTTTTGGACTTAAATCAGTATTTGGCAGCACGGCAGCCAAGTTAGGCTTAACCAAAATTATCAGCATCCAAAGTACGAATTTAATCGGTTACTCACTTATATTTTAGCATATAACATCTGTTTTTATTCAATAAAACTGATTTCCTAAAATATTTCCATGAGAAATATAGCTAGAAAAGCAAAATTATGATTTCCATAACATTTAGAAAGTGGGTAACTAAACTAAGAAAGTAGAATACGACATCAAATATTAATGAAGTAACGGTACTAAAAGAACCATTTTTATATTTCATGAACTTTTGTGTCTTACATTTCGAAATAAAAAAAATAGTTTTCTAAAGACATTTTAACCCAAATATTGCAGATTGTACATATTCAATTACGTTTGGCAACACTATAATTTCATTTGATTTGTTTGGATTTGAGATTCAAATCACGAAAAATTAACATCTTTGCGTTGACGCACTTCTTGGTATCAAATTTACTTTATTAGCTTTATGATAATGAATTTAAATAGGGCAGTTCAATGTGTACGAAATGCTCGGCGAAGGTTAGATATACAAAACGAACTGCAGTTCAAGCATCTGGCTAGCACATAATCTTATTTATGTTCACCAGCGAGCCGGTCGCGAAGCGGTCAATGGGAATTGCGCAGCAATTCCCGGTGGTTTCGAGCGATAGTGAGCAGGGGGCGTAGCCCTCTAGTTTAGAACATATTTCGTAAAGATAAAGGACAAATTCAAATATTTTTAAATTTGTAATCAAAAACTCACACGCAAAAAAATTAAGTTTTTCCGTTTTGAAAAAAAAAATAGTTATTTTCACCTCTCCTTTTCGAAATTCTAGGAATCACTTATTATTGTTTTGGATATGTTTTAAGACTTATACAGAATATGGTTTGTGAAAATAATTGTCATAGTCCAATTATTTTTGAACTGATATTACCAAAATAAGATAAAAATAATGGGCTTGTTTCCCGTAGTATTGAAAGAAAACAAAACAATCAATGAAATCGCAGTTTGAGCGCGTGGCATCATAAGAAACCAAAGAGCTTGTTTCAAGTTGTAAGGAAAAAACAAAACAACCAATGAAATCGCAGTATGGAGAGCGTGACATCATAAGAAATATTCCCATTAAATTTATGCGTTAGGGTTATAAGCGTAATGGTCTAATCAAGTAATGGGTTTTTCAAGTATACGCAAAACATACAAATTGCATGAATATGAAATGCATTAAAACCACTTCAAAGTTTATATTTTAATGTACATTTTCAAACCAATTAAAGTATTTACTGATCAATAAAAAAATGAAAACTATATTAATTTAGTACCGCCCCCCCCCCCCTTTGTAAATTTCCCCGCGTTTCCTTTATTATATTTACTATACTGAATTTAAAATACTGTTTTATAACCTATGACTATGGATCTCAGTCTCGAAAGGAAGGCAGCCCACCCGTTCTTGTTCCAATCCGGGGTCATAAGACTTTCTTATATAATAAATGTATCCTATTGTTTGTTTTGCATAAATCCGTGTCCTGTCTATTCATATGTATCCCAAACAAAGGAAAACACGACAACAACATGAAACTATGACTATCCTACATCAATAATATATTTACTAAACTTCTCAAACAAAAACTATGTCGATTTTTGTCCATTAGAAGCCTACCGCACGTTTCCGTCCGCAACGCTGTGACGTGCCAAAAAAGCAACACCAACAAGAACCGAGGAGGAACTTGGCACCAAGTTTCACCGCCGCGAAGTGTCAGATGAAGAGATCCCATGTGCCACTGAATCCCAAATTGTCTTTTAGCACGTCAACGGTCTTTCATTAACGCTTCCGTTTCGTTGGAGCCGCCAACTTTGAAGAAAACACAGCCTCTAATTTACTCAAAGGTGATACCTAACCACAGGTATCACACTCTTCATCCAGCAGTTGAAAGCGAGTGAAGGATGACGAGCAAAAACCTTCTGGATCCAATTTTGCTCAGTAGTCAGAAATTGACTCTTTCAGATTGAGTTAGTACTTTCTATAAATACAATACCTTACGTGTCTTCTTTTGTTTTACGGGAAATAAGTCTTTCATTATTTTGTATGACTAAATTAAGCTGTAAAACAAATGGAACCTCACTATTTTAAATTGTCAGCTTTAAAAAATAAATGGTTTATTGGAAACAAAAATGTTGAATCATCAATCACTTTTAGTAGTTTAGGAAACACCAAAGAATTGTTTTTATGTTTTACATGTTTCTCTTTTAGTTGAATTAAGTTTATAAAACTGTTATTCTGTCTATTTATAAGAGCAGGCAACTCCCGCTATATTCATTCTGATACTTTTAAGATTCTCTGAGGAAAATAATTAAGCAAATTGATTTTAAGAAAAAGTATAAACCGAATTACATGAAATATGTGGTTAAAATGTTTGTCAATGGGGTAAATGTTCAACAACATACTATCACTCACTATCTTGCTGTGTCCATGTTATCTTTACACATCCTTTTTACGCATTGATAATTGTATCCTATTTCTTCCTAACCAAGATATTTGGTGTCACACTTGGCGACATTACCACCTTTACTCCCAGTACCATCTATACAGGCAGTTGGCATAAGATTTAGTACATCCGGCTAGACTACAGCTCGGATTTTAGGCAGGACAAATAAATCGTATGTTGTTATCGGAGGACGGTCTCCTGTTCCCAACAGTCCCTCTCATTAAAGACAAGAAGACTGCTGAAGATATCATTCACGACTTCGTTTCC
The DNA here is from genome assembly GCA_019343175.1 of Oedothorax gibbosus. Lineage (NCBI taxonomy): Eukaryota > Metazoa > Arthropoda > Arachnida > Araneae > Linyphiidae > Oedothorax > Oedothorax gibbosus. The sequence goes on along the minus strand of CM033276.1, from coordinate 25,108,551 downwards.
AAGTATTTTTTGCACTCCGCGGAGAGATAAGAAAACGTTTTTCCGCCAAACAACGCCAACTTATCCTGGTTTTACGCATGGGGGTGAAAACTGAGGGGATAAGGGTGGCAAACAAATAAACTAGATAAGTGGTGACAGGTACAGAGACAATGTTACCATCAAAAGGATTAAATGGTATGGATTTGTTTTCGTCACTGATCAAAAGTAAATTGTGTGGATTCCTTTAAACTTAGCATGTCTCTTGGAATTTTAATTCAAAAGTAACGAAATTCGATAAAATAAAATCAGTAATAGTGATTATTTTTCTATGTTTAAGCAGATCGGTGATTACCATAAATTCGGAAGTTAGTTTTATTTTTACTATAGTAGTAAAAGAACCGATATCCATTCTTGTTTAGAAAGACGGATTTTTTTTTATTCATGATTTTTTAAAGAAATTAATATGAGAAGAAATTGGTCAATAATTTTCAAGCGACACATTAAATACGTTGTTATAACTAATTTAAATTAATCATTGATATTCCCCGATTATTTTTTTACATCAGGTAATAAAAGTGTACTTGAATTCCTACTTATTTTTACAAGGAATGGGACAAAGATATCAGAGAGATCTTATTGTATATTTAAGAATACTTTTGAGTAACAACTACCCTGCGTCGTTACTAAAGCTGTTTTGCATCCAAGCTTTAAATTTCTTTGAGTGGTAGGCTGAATGCAAAATATATTTTTTTTTCTCCCTCAATTAAGCCTCAATTTAAGCCCTCTCTTCCATTCCTAAGCACGTTTCGGTTAAAGGAAAAACAACCGCACACGCCACCAAACAGAAAAAAAGAATAAAATTATTTTCTAAACTAACCCAGAGGGGTCAAGAACTGTCAGCAACAGTACTGAAAAAAAGGAGGGTATTGAAAAAACAGGCCTGGCGTGCAAAAAATAGGAAAAATTCAAAATACAGCAATCATTAAACGTATACCAGTTCGAAAAGCAAGGAAATTGTTCTTTGTTGTTCGATTTAACTTCGAATCTTTTATTCTCGGCTGGTCGATTCTCACGAATTTATCGGCGCTCTCGTGTTTATTATTTTAAAGACGTTGGAGCAGGATTTTTGATCAGCCGAAACGATAGTATAAAAAGTGCGAAAACTGTGCATAAATAGAGAAATTCGAATCCTAAACAACCAATTACAGAAGAAAATGGCTCTGTAGCTCAGTTTGTTTATAAGAAAAAGATGGCGAAAACGATGCCGTAAAGGTCTATCGCTTCGCTTGTGATGGATCTGTTTATAACATATGATTTTTTTTTACTAATCTATTAAAGTTTTTACTTTAAAGGAAGAACTCTTTAGGACTCATCTAATATCCGAAAGCAACCTCAAAAATTCTGAAACGTAATAACAATTGATAGAGCCTAAAGGTAAATAATTACATGCTGTTTTCTTAGGCTATGTATATCTTATATGAAGATTTCAGAAAGGATTCTAAAATGTTTTTTTAGTTTTGATAAACTCAAAATTATCGCATTTATTGAGATTTGATGTCGTGTGTTTACAAAAACAAATATTTATAGCTTATACTGAGAAAGCATAACTATGGTGGATTATCTTTTTTCGAACTATCCGTTTTATAAATATGTTTTTGTTTCAACTCAGATTTTGCTTTTAAAGGACATAGCATTTATCTTGTTTTTATTCCGTATATCATTCCCAAAGTAATGGTCACATTTAGTGCGTACTTTTTTAAACATAGAAGTTAAATGTTTTTGGAAATTGCATTGTATTTGCGATGTTGAAAGACAACAAGCGCTTTAAATAAAGTATTTTTAATTTTATGTACTAGTATTTATGTAATTTTTTAAACTATACGAACATTAGCCATTCTGGAGTTAAAATTCTGGCTTTAAAACAGTTTGTCGCATGCTAATACTTGTTAATGAAATATTATTCATAAGCATACACTTTTATTTTTTGGTAAAAGTATTTTTTTTCTTCCATCTCAACAACACAAGATAAAATCAAAAAGAAAAATCATTTCCTTAAATACAACAATTCTGTACAGGTGTACACCGACCAAACGATTTATAAAACTTCTATAATACGCCATTCAAAACGAACCACAAAAGCATTAAAAAAAGAATCCATCGCAAAAATATTCCCCACAGTTGCCGCCCTCAAGGAAAAAAAAACCTCAAATAGAATAAAAGTTACTTTCATACCCCCTCTAACCCCAAAACCCCCTTGACCGATCCATTAAACTGCCAAGAGAGAGACGTTTACATTTACCCGGAAAAATGACAAGTATAAGAAATTGCATTGCTTCCCAATAGTCACGTTACCGCCATTGAGACCGTTCTCGGGTTCACGCATGATTGGTCACTCTTCAAGGAGAATTTCCACCAAATCCGGTAAACGAGAGAGGGGGCTAAAGATAAATCATCCCCTTAACCCCTCCCCCCTAAAAATAAAAAAATATAATAGAAAGTTCATGTATGAGTTCAAACAAGCATTTCCAGGGCAAACTGTGTCGATCCCACCATAAGATTTTTATATTGGTAGAAATATTCAAAATAAACTGGGGTGTTTATATTAGCAGTGAAACAGTTCATATCGCGTCGTTTTATTGATGTTTGGGGTTCATCTACTTAAATGGAGGTTCGCTGAATCAAAAGTTTAGCATATTACAATATGTTTTTGGAAGATAAAAAAATTATTAAGAAAAAAACTGAACTGAATATTGAATGCTAAAAAGAATTGGCAACATACAACATTGTATAACTACTTTTTGTTTAACTTTTCGATGTGGTTTGTTCATTGTGCCGTGTGCTGTAAATTGCAGTAACCACCACAGTCAATTGAACCATTTTTACTAACGAGTCATTTAGTATACTTTGTTTTCACAGTCACAGTCAATTGAACCATTTAATAATGAGTCATTTAGTATACTTTGTTTTTGTTTGTTAAATTTATTGAGTTCTTACAAAAATGGTCCAAGTCATTAGTATGGATTAGATACTGCAGTTTACCTGCCCACGACAGCATTTACTCTAGAATTGACCAATTTTAAGGCGCAGCTTCCTTGGTGATACAAGAGTCAAGGAAATCAGAAAAGTTTTAGAATATCTGAATTATGAAAATGCGCATACGAAAACGAACGAACCTGCAGTGGAATTTACATTCAAACCTCTGATCCCTTCAAGGCCTTTGTTGAAGATCTCCTTGTTAAACCACCGCGACCATTGATTGAAACGCTTTCTCAAAAGGGTTACTTCGGGGTGGATTTTCGGCTTTTCCCTTTAATAATGCCCAGTTTAAAGAAATGTATCCATCCCGAGTTTCGAATTGCATTCAATGGGTTGAGTCTGTAGTATCCTAAATCTGCGTTGGGCCATTAGGCTCCATTGAATGGAGGAATGTGGTCCATGAATTTTCGTCAATGGTAAGATCCAAAGCTTTTAACTACTTCAACAGAATGTAGTCGACTGCGAATAAAAGCATAAATTTCGGAAAATTTTTCTAAAAACTGCTTTGTTCCGGTTGTTGAAAGATGTCTGAATTAGGCTTAAATTTGTTTGGCACTTCACTAGAAAGATATTTGAGGAATTGAGTTGTGAAAGAAGAATAGGTATTTTTAATTTCTGGATGAAAAATGTCCATTTTTGTTTGGATAATTACACAAATAGAACAAAATTGAATCCATAATAAAAAATAACGATTATTAAAACTATAAACGGCCCTGATAATTGAAATTTGGGAATTCAAACTGCTAGATGAGATGACAACTTAGTAAATAAATAGCATAAACAAAAACTTATTTTATACCGTATTAATTAATAACGTAAACAAATGACACAAAACACATTTATTTATTTAAATTACAAAATAAGACGTTTCTCATTTAACGATCCCATACTGAATTCCTAAATATGACGTATTTCTCTGTTCAACTAACTATTAGCGCATGTTGTAATTAGAAACCGCGATTAAGCTATCCAACAAGACTTCAAAAACCAGGCTCCTGGCGAACACGCCTCAAATCAGGCATTGCATGATAAACCCATACATGTCTGTCATACCTCGCCAAATTTATGCCCACCTGAGAATTAACGAGTATTATTGATACAGAAACCGATTACAAGGAAGCCCTGGGCGACAGTCCAGAGCAGAAGAAAAATGGGCCTGGGTGATTACGGTAGATTGGACAAGAACATAATTTGGAGACCACCTTTCACGGTTACTACATGGGGAATCCGGAGATGATTGGTGCTATTTTTATTCGAACAGTATTTAACTTTTTACTAATATCCGACACATGTTTTTCATAAAGGAAAATTAAAAAAAAAACATTTATGCCTAATGTGAGAATATTTATATGAGACAAATTAAGTAACACGAATATTGAATTTTAAAAACTTAAAGTTAACTTTTTATTCGGTAATGAAGGTGTTGATGGTAATTCACAAAATGTATGTGAATAATAATTTTTTTTGTTTCGTTGGTTTGCGCTACATTATCCTAACATGTTTCTGGATATTTTTTTTGTCTATAAAAGGTATAAGTTAAGTTTGCAAGGAGACAACTAAAGCCTTTGTTTTTCAAGCATTGTGTCGTCATAAATGTAGTCAACGTAAGAAACTTTGCGTGATGCCCTCGTTAAACATAACCTATACTATATACATTATCAAAATATTGATTCGTAACAAAGAGATATTGCATGGAGCGTTAAGAACTTATCATGCAACAGATGAAATTGCCCAAGTTGTTACATCCCCAGCACATAAAGACGACAACTCCAAATGACCACGCAACAGCCCAACCCATGCGTTTCATATCATCGCGCCATTACAGAAATCAGTTACGGATTATTTATAATGGGGAGGGCGAATCACTCGCAAGATAGACCAAATAACGACCTGTCAAATGGTAGGTACCACGTGCCCATAAACATTCTGAAAAGAATCAGACCCCATCCCCCCCTCATTTTTTTATTTATTTGGCAATCCTCCCAAACCACTATAAAAACTTTTTACTTGGAAACGGGAGATGCAGGGGTTGAACAAGAGGTCGCGAAAAAGACGTTTTTCTTGTCAGCGGCTTTTTGAGATATTCTTTTTTTTGTCTTCTTCTTCCACCCACAGACATGTGGAGTTGAGTTGTTGCGTCCCTGAACACGCCTACCCCAGACGGTTTTCACCCCTTCCCCCTTTTTACGGCTTCTGGTTACTTTAGCTGAAATTTTGATATTGCTCGGGGCTATGTAAAAATTGAGATGTTATGTCGATAAAGTTTCGTCAAGTTTGTATTTATAAGAAAAAAAGTGGAGAAATTCAGCTTTGATAATAAACAAATTTTTTTATTCAAATAGTTTTTTTTCAAACAGTTAAATTGTAAAAAATTAATTCGTACTAAATACTAATTACTTACACCTTAGTGGCCATGTCCAATTCCAAGAATCTAAGTGGCAATAAGTGGTGAAGTTTTATCAAGTTGGTGTGAATTGTGGTTTTATTAAGAACAAAAAAATAGAGAAATTTGGTTTTGATAATAAACAAAATGTCATATTCAAAAATTTTATTTTCATTAGTTAAACTACGAAAAATTAAAATTCGCATTGTGGTAATTAATTTTTAAAGTGGCAATAATTATAGTTTAAAGGAGGAAAAGTCCTTGTTTGAATGTTCTCATTTAAAACTTTAAATACAATCACTACCACACACTATTATCACTCGATGTTGACTAAATGTAACAGTAAAAATCGGAATAATATCAGATTGATATTTGTGCTACAAACAATGTTAATTATTTTAGACCTGACGGAATTCGAAACATAAAATGAAATTAGAGATACATAGAAACCGTAGAATTTTAAAGGCATATGAATATGGAATCCTAGCAACATTGACCGGCATAGAAATTTCGGACTTATAGAAATATTTACTGAAATTCCAGATTAATAGGAATCCTGAAATTTCAGACGAATAGGATTCCTGAAGTTTCCAAGGAAATAGTTAGCCGGGAATTTTTCATAGTCATATGAATCCTGAAAATCCGGTTACATAAGAATCCTGGAATTCCCGATGCATAGGAATATTGGAATTCCTAAAACAATGTGGATCCTGTTTGAAGCTTTTAAGTAGAAAACTTCCTCAATTGCTGCAGACCTCCACCTTTTCTTAGCACACTACTCATACGCCCCCTCACAACTCCCCCCCCCCCCCCCGCACTTTGCAGACAGGAAGGGATCCCCGTGGAAGTGTTTTTGTTCGCACGTCGCTCTTCCTGCGAGATTCTAGGAAAGAGGGAGGTCAGAGGCGACTGCCAGATCAAGATTGAGCCGCTAAAACCCCTATCCCCCACAAACCCCCGGATTTGTGCAGAAAAAAAATTCTTTAAATTTACAGCAGCGCAAGTGGCCGTCGTAAATTTACGGTGGTATCTATGGTCCCCAGAGGACTAGATCCAAGTCAGACGATGCCGGATATCTGCGGGGCTGAAATGATAGTAGATAAAACAAAGGAGCCAGATTGTTGAAATAATACGGATCTGCCTACATTTTGGATGTTTTTGTTTTGGGTAGGAAAAAGGAAAGGGTTTGGTTTGGAAAAGTGTGAGCTGTTAGACCACATAAAATTGGAATTGGCGACTGCCATCTCATGATTGAGCCGCTAACCCCACAACCCCCGGATTTCGGCACACAAAATCTTTAAATTTACAGCAGCACAAGTGGCTGTCGTAAATTTACGGTGGTATCGGTAGTCCTCAGAGAGGACTAGATCCAAGTTAGATGTGGGATATCAGGGGGCTGAAATGAGTAGTAGGTAAAGTAAAGGAGCCAAATTGTTGAAATAATATGGATAGGGTTACATTTTGGCTGCGATGGTTTTTGTTTTGGTGAGGGGAAAAGGTTGCGTTTGGTTAGGAAAAGTGTTAAGACCTCATAAAAATTGGATGATTTGTCAAAAAACAATTAATAGAGAAATGTGGATCCATGAAATTCATTGGCTGGAGCAGGTTAGTTTAAAAACATAACCTCCCAGTTTCATAGAATTATAATCATTATATAATATATTTAAATGCAGGTTAGGAACTAATGACTGGGTAGCACTAATACTTATAAATGTTGGTTTAAATACATGGATCAAAGTAAGTTGGTGCCTTCATCCAGGTAAGTCCCCAAGATGGTCAATATTTTTTTTTAACTAACATGACGCATTTTTTGAAGGGCAATGAAATTTATAGAAGAATGAAGAGTGAAGTTATCTAAAGAAGTCATGGTGAACAACAATGTGTCTTGCTATGGCGTGCCATGATGCAAGCTACGTTGGATATTTAATCATTATAATATTTCCGCGTCCCCCCCCCCCCTCCTCAATTATAATTATGCCATCCCTGCGTAAGATTATTGCAGAATTCTTAGCCTTAAAAAGAAACCTTTGTCCTGTTTTAGAATCTCTATCAACGAGTAACTTAAATAAGGAGTAAGCAATAGCTTCTACTAATAAATAAAAAAAAATTACGCCAAACTTATTTACTTTAAAAGATAACGAGAAAGCAAGACAGATAGTAAAAAAAAGCTTCTCTCACACACAAACAGTAGCAAATTAGAAAATTGCTGAAAAACAAAAGCCAAGGTTCAATCAACTACGACGGCAGCTTGCAAACAAAACACACTGCCATGTTATTAAGTAGCACAAAATGGCAGCCGGAAAGTGGTGGATGGTGCTCTGTTTTAAGTGGAAAAGAAAATAAGTCCCTTTCCCGTTGAGGATTAGAATATGAGGGAGATGCTGGAAGCGAAAAATTTGTGAAGCAGTCTCGAAATTCGCCAAATCGATGTTATGTAAATTAAACTACACATTTACAAAATACTTATATAGAAGCTTTATTCACCAAAAATGTCGCATATGAAGCACACTGAAAACATCTTTCTTCAAAGCGGATGATGTTATGTTACCATGGTGATGTTCAGATGGTGTTGCCAATTGTTAGAAAGATTGCCCAATATAAATATTTATTACATCATTGCACTAACAAATACAGGGTTGCCAGTCAAATTTAGGGAAAAAATAGTTGCTTTAGTTGCCTGGAATTTTCAAAATAGTTGCAAAAATAGTCTCCTTATTATCAAAATAGTAGCAAAAATAGTTGCATCAAATTTAAATACTATACGCAAAATCGAAAATTAAGACATAATTATTAATTTTTTAAAATTCTCTTTGCAAAATTTATTATTTAACTTTCATTGCTTAACTTTTTCGGCATGAAATTCAACACATGTTCAAGGAATTGAATTGGAAAATGTTCAAATGGTTCACTTTTTTAAGTTTTTTATTATGATAGATTTTAAGCAAGGTTGATGTTAAAATTTATATCAACTTAAATGAATAAACAGCAATGCTAGGAATTTGATAAGAAAATTTAGGAGCAATATGTGCGACTTAAAAGCAAATGTACATTATCTAGGACAATTATTGAGGAAAAAAATTTTTTACTAAAAAATGTTTTTATTTTAAAATTAATCTGCCATATTTGGATGTCTACTGTATTCCACTGGAAGATTTTATTTTTACGATCGCCTAAGTTTTGAGATTATAGAAGCATCAGAGTTTCGATAACTAAGTTTCAAAAAATTTTAGGAATCACCATTTACAAATTTTACAATAGCCAGAGTTTCTTAATTTTAAGATCGCCTTAATTTTAAGACTTAATTTTTTTTCAAGTTCAAGCTGATTGTTTTCGGCGAGATTGTTGAAAATCGCGATGAAAAAAGTTAGTATTAACTGTTCTGATAACCTAGTCTCGGTAACTTTGACTACATTTATTTTGTTGTCTCAAAATTGAAGGAGTAGGTCGCATTTTGCGACCAGGCGACTGTAAATTTTGAACCCTGCTAAACAGTAAAAACCTAATGTGAATTTGATTTCCTTGACCAACTCAGAATGCTGTTTCCCTTAAAAAAGAAGTTTGTTAAAATATTATGTCTTAATTCATCTTGGAATTACCTTAAATAATTTAATAATTAAAAAAGCATTTTTGCATATTTAGTTTGATTTTTTTAAACTTTCTCCATTAAACACAAAACATACAAGTTAACAAAAATAATATAGAAATTCTCACTTTTTTATAAATATGAAAATATTATATCAGGTAGATATAATTTCTTTTCACTACTATGCACAGAATATAAACATCAAAGTATCATTTTAGCAATTTCCAAAAGTCAATAAAGTAATGTATTATTTAAAAAAAGAAGAGTATTATTTAAACACAACTCTGATTTAAAAAAAAATTCACTAATGTAGTTTGATTTACAATCGTTAATACTCAATAAAGTAGTTACAGGTCAAATTAAAATCAAACGTTAAAAAACATTTGAATTTTAAGTGTTTTTGTTAATTTATTTTTTTAATCAAAAGAACAAGAACTATCATAAAATTTTGAATAATCACTACAAGGTGAGTTAAAGAGTAATGAAATAGCTTATTTGAAAGTTAATTTTATGACCTTTTACTCCTACAATTTTTTTTAAGGCTCTTGAACTTGTGAATGAAAAGCTTATTGTACAATGAAGTATTACACAGTTTATTTGGTAAGCTAATTATGCTACATTAGTATTTAACCAATTTATTTTAATTTGTTAAAAGAACATAATTTTAAGTTTTGCATGTATTTTATCTATATGTACATAAAAGTTAGTGAAGTTTGCTTTTAAATATCTTTTACATAACTTTCAAATTCACATTAAATATATTTTCTCAAATAACTAAAAATTTATAATGGTTTACACAAAACTTCTGAGATGTGCCAAGGTTCAACCAACAGATTAAAAATATTCTTATTACCAGAAAACTACTTTATCCGCACGTAATCGTGCAAGCCTCTGACGATTCTACTATCCCAAACCAGAGGTGATCCTTCTATCCCAAAACTCCCGTGATCCAACTATCCCGAAATTTCGGCGATCCCACTGTCCCGAAATTTGGACGATCCTACTGTCCCGAAACTCCGGCAATCCTACTGTCCCGAAACTCCCGCGATCCTACTGTCCCGAAACTCCCGCGATCCAACTGTCCCGAAACTCCCGCGATCCAACTGTCCCGAAACTCCCGCGATCCAACTGTCCCGAAACTCCCGCGATCCTACTGTCCCAAATTCCGGCGATCATAGTGTCCCTAAACTCCGGTGATGCTACTATACTGTCCTGAAACTCCAGCGATCTTACTGTCCCGAAACTCCAGTGATCCTACTATCCCGAAACTCCGGCGATCCAACTATCGCGAAACTCCGGCGATCCAACTATCGCGAAACTCCCGCGATCCAACTATCCCGAAACTCCCGCGATCAAACTATCCCGAAATTCCGTCGATCGTACTCAGTCCCGAAAATTGGTTAGGCTATTCTATATTCCGGCGATCTATATTGCGAAACTCCGGCGATTTTACGACCGAAGGATTTTGGCTATTCTGCGATTGTAAAATGTGGCCTTCCGGCGATTTTAAGGGGGGGGGGATAGGGGATAGCAAAATAAAGGATATCAACGATCGCGCGGAAAAAATTGAAAAAGTCGCCCATCCTTAAAAATAGTTGACAAAATGCTGAAAATAGTCGCTTTTGGCTTGATTTTGTCTAAAAAAGTCGCCATAGTCGCCGGGGTTCGAAATTAGTAGCAAATAGTCTCCTTTTAGTCGCCACTGGCAACCCTGCAAATAGTATTGCGCAGTTGTATTCTTTAAGAATTGGTAATTTAAATTTTTTTAAATGTCGATTTGGGCTGTTATGGATTCTCTCTATATTAAAAAAAAGTAAGCTCTTTTAAAGTGTCCGGAGCCATAACATGATGAAATATGTAGTAAATAATAGTATCTAAGAAATGTTAAGTTTGTTGTTATTAATTTCGTTGAACCAAGTAATTAGCCAAGGTTTTAGCCTTCCCATGAAGATTAGAACAAGACGGAGATGCTAGGCGCGAAAAAATGTGAAGCAGTCTTGAAATTCGCCAAATCGATGTGATACGCCCGAACAAATACTATTGCGTAGTTGTATTCTTAAAAAAAATTAATTACACATTTAAAAAAAATGACTATTTGGGCTGACGAGCTGTTATAAAAAATGTATTCGAAATATTAAAATTGTTATTAATTAATTACGTAGCGCCAAGTAATTAGCCAAAGTTTGTTTGGGTGTATTACGGAAGCGATAAATGGCTTCACTTGGCAACCCAGTTTAAGCACATGTTTCAGTTTGACGGCATCTCGATCACATTCTTATCTCCATGGCCCCTCCCATTCCAGGGACTAAAAGTTGCATTGTTTTTGGTCCTGCTTCTTGTGGCATAACATAAAACTATCTTCGCCTCAATACCCGAATGATGTTTATTTATCGAATTTATAAATAGTGGAGAGCGAAATTGTGGAACCACCTTTAAAATAAGAAAATATGCATTCTTTCACAGCAGCATACTAAGAATTCAAAATAATTCAAATCCCCATCAACATAAAAAAAATAGAACATAAAACCTGTAGCCTTAAAGGGGGCAAAATAATAATTTTATATGGCGTTAGCCTCTTTCATAAGTACATAAACATAAACAAGCAATGCTTAGAGCATTTGTGTCTTAAACGGTTTTGAATATACAATAAACAAAAAGGGTTTACAAATAACTGACAATACAATTCAAAGTCACTCACAGCCGTAGGATAGTTTTGATGGTTTGATAAATATTTTATAATACAAAGTCGACATCGATAAAAAAATATATGAAAGAAATTATTGACATTTGTATCTCGTCTCGAAATAAGATATTTTTTTTTTATTAATGACGTATGGATATTTTTGAACACTTGATGCTCTGCGAATTCCTCCTAACATTTTTTTAAAAAAATATTCTACAACTGTTGCGTCGCAAAATATATAAACGAATAAAGTTTATGCCTCCACAACTTTAAAGAAGTAAAATTACTTGTTATTCTTTAAAAATATACTCAATAGATATGAAACACTTACCGAAATGTGGGTCCATTGGTCAAAGTCATGTAGTCGCCATGTTTGCTCATGTGATCAGTCACAAATTTGTAATGATGCCCGATTTTTTTCATGGCCCCTAAAAATGAATGAAAAAACAATTTTTAATTATAATTCAAAATATTTGGATAAGCGGATCACATAATACACTTAAAAAATTATTTATGCATTGTCTTTTTATGTAATGTAAATTTTGGTGTCATTTTATGTTTATAAAGTTTGTGCGATTTAGAATTAGAATTTTTTATGATTTTCGAATTCTAAAATCTTTCAAGAAGGATTTTTAACAAATAAAATTTAAATTTTGGTTTATCCTTCACATCTGTCGTCATTGACTAAGCGTTGATACACAACCAAGCAGGCTGTTTGAATAAAACGCTTGCGATTTTCCCCATGACGCTGCGTTCTTTGTTTTAAAACTATTTTAATTTACTCATACTTCAACTGAGGCCAGTGGCTCAGTGGGAGTGCTTCGCATTGCCACGAAACAGGTCCGGGGATCGAATCCCGGATTGGGCAGGTTGACCCATCCTTTCATCCCTTAAGTGGGTCGATAAAATGGGTACCAAGCATGCTTGGGAACTAAACACTGGGGTTCCGCGTGAGGCCGACCACCTTACCGGCACATATGCCTAGCACCCCACAGCCTTAGGTCACGTAAGCTGAAATGGGCACGGCAGGCCTTGGCCCACTAATGGGCTGTAGCACCGAGGAGTTTTAGTAGTCATACTTCAACTAAAGAAGTCGAATTTCACACCTAACAGGATCATTGAGTACTCTTGAAAGACTCTTAAGTGTCACCTCGAAGAAAAACAAGAACAATGGGTTAATTTTCCCTGGTTATTTTGATTGAGACACTTTTATTTATGCTATCAATTGCAATTATATAAGAACATAACCTAATAATAACAAAAAGTTCTAAAAAGAACTAAACTAGCCTAATTTCCTGTAAATTTAATACGCGCTGAATTTCTTATAGAAAAACAAGTTGGAGTGTAACAGTAACTTTAACCTAGAACAGATTCCATACAAGATTTATGCGCTTTAGAAAAATAAACGTCTAACAAAGCATTTTTCTTATCCTTGAATTAGTATCAACATAAAAGTTAGTAAAAACTCTATATTGAATAGAACGCTGTACAAAAAAAAAAAAAAAGTATGCCGCTTTTTTAGAAAACAAAGAATCATATTTTACAACTTTTTATGACGTCATTCCAAACTGATTCATCAAACAAAAATAATTTTCCTTAAAATATTCGTTTTAGATAAAGTTTTTCATCGTAGTGTTGATGCAACAAGGTAATGATTTTATGAAAAGTAATTCCGTGCATAATATGAGAATGTAACTAAAGGCCATTTATGGGGCTCTCGAAAATCCTGGTCCCAAGGCCAGTGTATTACTTTGATGGGGGAATATAACTATTTTCTATAAAAGAACACAATAATCCCAGTGTCTTCTGGAGTTGTTTTTGAAGTGGTTTTGTGTGGCCAGTCGCCTTTGAGTGGAAAGGAAGGGTTGAGTGTTGATATGTGTTGCAGAACAATCTTTTTTTTCAACGAACAAAAATAGCCAACAGCTACCCGGTGTTATTTTTAAGTATGGAAATGAAGGGTGCTTTTATATTCCATCTTGCGGTGGAATTCTCTTATTTTTAGAACAGATATTTAAAATGGAAACTAAAGTATGGTTATAAAACAAAAAGAAAAAAGTATTAATTTAGGAATAGGAAAGTCATTTTTTATAATTATTTCAAATCTAAAAATTTGTTAATAAACGAACGAAGAAATGATAAACCTTAAAAAATTAAGGTTAAATTTTTTGTAAAGATGTTCAATAGAAAAAAATGTAGAACATTTAGACATAACCCGAAAATAAAAGTCCTGTTAAACCAAATACAGAATAATATCAATATCGCAACTATAATCTGACCATTCGAGAGGTTGAATATGTCGTCATTCAACCTCTCCAATGGTCAAATAATAGTTGCCATATTGATATTCTGTATTTGGTTAACAGGAATTTTATTTTCGGTTAATGTCTAAATGTCATAATGTTTAAAATAATTTTCGTTTGAACTTAAAAAAAATAAATAATAACCTTATTTTTGTTAAAATGATATTTCCGCCAATTATTATTTACTTTCTCATTTTGAAACTAAGACCTGGGCTTTTTTCTGCAAATAAAAACTATTTATATAACCATGCCAAAAGACAAAAAATTTAATTCTACAAAGGACTGGCAAACTCGGAAAGTCAAACATCGCTAGCAGACAAGTAACATTTCAAACTTAGGGCCATATTATCCCAATTTTGAGGCCTTTATCATGCGGTGGTACCTGAGCAAAATCGGGGTTCGACCCCACTGGTCGGCCATCATAAGAATGCGAAGGTTGCGTGAAAACCCTATGCAACTCAAGTAAAGATATCTGTCAGGTGCAAAAGGCAAACAGATGCGATCGTAAATCAAGTGGCAATTTCAATGGAGAAGGATTGAAGTGTAAGTTGGTGGGGATTGGGGGGGGGGGGGCGGGGGGTATCAAAAGTATTCATTTGTGGTCTGATAATCGGGTGAGAAAGGGGGCGGGGGAGGGGCTAGGGCTTGGAACTAGGGTTGCCAAGTACAAATACCCAACCTAAAAGAAAATAGCCAAACTTATTATATCTATTTTAGCAATCTGAATAAAAGTTAAACGGACATTTTGACCCAGTCCGATTTTTGAAAGTCATTGATTTTATTTTACTGATTTGATTTCGTTATACATTTCAAATGCCAAAGTCGTATTAACAATTGATATGATTTACAAACTCTCTTGTACTGCAAGAATTCGACTATAATTAAGTTTAAGTTTCGAATTCAGTGAACTAAATTTAGGTTACACCGTCACAAATTATATGAGTTATGTCAAAGCTCATGGTAAGATGGTTCCAACTGACCAAAAAATGTAAGAATTCGAAACTCGTAGAAGTCCGGTTATTAAACATTGCAAAAATCAACTGGTCTTAAAATAGCCAAAGTTCGTGATACCGAAACTCCGGCGTTAGAAATTAATAAATTAAATAGCCGATTCTAAAATCGTGAAACTCCAACAATTTCTGAACTCCGGATTTCTTATCGTAAATTTCAATAAATTCCGGAACTAATGACGTTGGAACTTAGTTGACCCCAAAATCGCCTAACTCCGGAGTTACTAAAATCGTTACACTGAAACAGAAAATAAACCCTTTTCCAAAACTTACTTAGCCAACTCCGGAGTTAAACTTCGCTAAAAGGCATTCTCATACTCAAGGAACCCAAGATGATTGTCAAATCGGAAAGGGTTAAAGAAGGGACCCCGAAGTCGTCACGATCGGCAAAAGGAAATCGAAAATCCTCAGTTCCCCCAAGAAAATCCATTAGGTTCCATCTTTAGGGACCTAATGGATCACAGATCTATCCTCATCTCGTTCTGGTCCACCCCTAATCGTCATTGTCACGGACAGCCCCCTAAGTCCCTAACGATGCTTAAATATACCATCCGCTCTTGCAGCCTACTTCCTTCAGATTATCGTCATTTAGAAGATGGAATGCCCTCTGGTAGAGAGGCTAGAATAGGAACTAGCATCTCACTCCCGATCCGGTAAGCATTAAAAAAAAGGCCTTTATAAAAGAAAATCAACACTTTAATTGTGCTATTATCTTCGATTGGACTTTTCTAAAGATGTATTATAGATATACTTTTAATGAATGGATTCACAACATTTTAATTATAAATTGATCGAAGGTTGGTTGAGTTTGAATAACTTACGTATAGATTAAAGAAGACACACAACAACTGCAATATTGGGGATTCACTTGTTGGAAGATTTTATTACTTGCATTTAAATAAAAAAAATCCCCTAAAGCTTAAACTTTAGCATAGATAACAAAAAATAAATAAAATAAACATCGTTTTTTTTTTAAATAAGTTAATTATTTTAGTCCGTAAAAAGTAATTCTGTATAAGGCAACTGGTCTTCTGGCTCACTCGATCGGGTTGACGCCCCTCTTTTTCTGCGTTCCTGCTAAAATGTCGAGCAAGTGATGCCACTAACATAAATTTATCTGAATTAGACTCATTTATCATGGGGCAATTGGCATAGGAAACTTTGTACGAAATCGAGTAAACTTGTTTTAGAATTCTTAGTAAACGTATAGCGTGTAAAATAATAACAACAACTGTAGTAAATTCAACGAACTTCCTCATTTATTAAAATGACGGACTATCTCGCTAAGTGATTTTCCGTTACCTGCAAACTGCAAAGAGAATGGCCTGGAGTGAGATGATAGCGAATATGATGGACACGAAAAAAAGTGAATCCGCCTTCAAGGCACCAAAACGAAGCAATGATAACCTCTGTATACAATATATCTCATAACTCATTACATTCTTTGAAGTTATCAATTAAAAATTTTGAAATATTGATCTTGCCCCCCTCAACTCCTCGTTTGGATAGGACAACAACAGCATCATTTTATTCTAATATTTCTTTTCATATAGAGAATAAAAACTTCTAAAGAAAAATAACTATAATTTATTTCGGGCCTAACGCGGCAAAAAAAAAAGCTTCACTTGGTTAAAAGTTTTTGGATTATTAATGACCAAGCAGCATTTCTACCTCATTCTAGCCTCTCCTCTCCATAGCCAAGAGAGATAATGATTATATTAAAATCCTCTTCGCTAAAGACACGGACTAATATTCCCAACTAATGAATTATAAATGCTGCACAGGGTGGAAATTTATCGTTGTTGTACATGGAAGATCATCTCCGAAGACATGCCACGATTGAAATCTCTATTAATGCTTCGTTCGGTGTTGATGTGCCCAAGGGCTTGAATGGACCAGTGTAAATATTCATATTTGTATTTGCATTTTCTGGATGTTTGATGGCTAGTTATTTGCGTGAAGTGTCAATTAAACCATCTCGCCATAGGTGATTGTAATGGACAGAGTACAAATATTACTTCTTTTTTCTTGTCGTTTAAGATGTAGGAATGGTATTAAGTATTGTGATTAAAAATAAGCAATTCGTATAAGTAAGACTTGTGAGAAAGTTGATTATTTCGATGCAGACGATTTAGAATAAAGAAGCAATTTTCTTATTTTTTAATTTGAAATTTACCTTATAATATGAGAATTTTGGAAGCTTCTATTAAATGTATTAAAGAATATAGATTTCCTAAAATTTTAACTTCTAATAATAAAAAAACTAAGTCAAAAGATACAATCTTAATATTCTGAATGTTTAAATAATTGAGATATACTTAAGGAATCCCAAATCAATGTACAGCACTGTCAAAAAGATACAGAAAATAAGATTACCATTTCCTTCAGCAACTACTAACGTAAACACAAACCAAGACTTTTATCAAATTAATAACATTTTCTTTTCGAACAATCTTCAAATGCTATTATTAAGCCACCTTAGCCGCTCTATATTTGACTAGAAAAAAATATACACCATCGCAGGAGTAATAAATTACTAATTAGTATGAAGTTAAATTTATGTTAAAAGTTCCCGACAGATGGCGACACTACATCAATATCTTAATATGAAAAATTTAAGAGTATTTTAAAATCAAACATTATTGCTCTTTTAAAATGTTACTCAATAGCCGTTATAACTACTATTTTGCGTTGTTTCTCACTTTCGAAAAAAAAATTGTATGTCTGTCCATATGTCGTATTCTAGTAAAATTAATTTTTAAATCATTTTAAAGCAATAGCAAAAAAAAAAAACAGGGTTAGCAAGAGGAAGCGAGCAGGGGGCGGAGCCCTCTAATATTACATTAAAATGCTAAAAACATTGAAAGGGAGCAAAAGAATGTTTTTTAAAAAATTAAGTGAAATAATGTTACAAAAAATTAAGTGAAATAATGTTAATTAAAAATATTTAATTAAAATGTTGTTTATTGAAAATTAATATAAACAAAATTAAAAGCGAGCTTACGGGGTTCACCTAGTGTAAAACTTTAAAAAATATCGATATATTTTTTTTGTTGCATATTTCGATAGACTATACCCTTAAAAATAACATACTAAAATTTCCCATGTGTATCGCAAATAATTTTAGGACTCGAAAGACTCGCACTTCGATTAGAAATATAGGTTCTAATCATAGTAAGTAAACTAAAATGGCCAACTTTTAATGTAATATAAAAAAACAACAACATAGATTTAAGCTAAACCAATTATTTCGCTAATAAGATATAAATTCGAAATAATTATTTGATATAGATATGTATCAAATGAAATGAAACTGTAATAACAAAAAGGGAATTCGGAAACTTGAAACTAACATGCAAGTGGAAAAGGCGGAGTCGATGTAATCGAGTATAGATTCTATTAGTGACGCCAAACCCAGGATACAAAGGATAGGAAGATGACAATCACAAAATAACTTTCTCAAATCCTCAGCGGAACCGAAAGTCCGAAAATCAAAATGATTTAACCTCCCAACAAATTTGTATCATCGATGTTTTGGTGAAATTGAACCGAAACGCTCCGACGCCTTCGCTTTCCAATATGATGAAAAATAGCAGAATACGATTTCCGCGGTTTTGTTCAGGGTATGTTCTTTTATGCTTCAATAGTCCGAATTCGGTTTATTTTTCTTCATAACAAATTACAAAAAACGTACATTGTCTTTTTTGGTTGTAATGAAGAGTGAATGTTTCGAACGAAATAATAATGGGGAAAAAACACGTTGTTCGAGAAAGAGAGGCATAGAGTGTACAGATGGGCAATCTGTTTATAAACTTACAAAAAAAAATATTACATGAATCTGTGTATACTTATTACAAAAATGGCCTATGTTGAACATTATAACGTTGTTTATTAATATTTTTTTACTGATATGCACAAGATATAACTTTTTGAAACGCATGAATGAATGAGAATGTTATAATGGACTAATTATTATGAGGTTGTGTAATTGAATTTTTAAAAAAAAATGATGATAACATGTAAACCCCTTTCTGATTGGTTATTTTAAATGGAATGACATGTTTATTATTATTTTTTTAAGTATATGACATGGTAGAGAAGTTGGTAAATTTTTTTTTATTTTAAAAAGTAGATTGAAGGTGTAAACTGCGATTACAAGACATATACTTTAAAACGGTGCATCCCAACTCACAATTTAATACTACAGTAACACAAATTTGGTTGTTCTTTAATATAAAAAAAATTCTAAAATAATGGGGTTATTTCACGTCGTGGATGGCAACAGCTCCAACGGAATATTCCCATTGAACAGTTGCATACATAAAGTTAAAATATTCATATGTTAGAATCATTTGGCAAAAGATATTTTTATGAAGAATTTTATAATTTAAGTAAATGTTTATAATTAAATTTTTTGAATTGTTTCTAACGAAATTTGGGCCGAAAGGCGGAAGACAACAGTTTGTCAGAAGTTGGAATATTAAAGCGGATTCAACCCCTATATAATTCTTATTTTTTTTATAAACAAATGCCTGACTAACAAATTTTGAAAGTTCTTATTTATGTGTATTTTTTAAATATCTTTGTGAAAGTTTAAATTATGTAGCAGTTGTTCAAAAAGTCTTAACATTACAGCACTGTTACTATTTAAAATATGGATTAAAAATTATATCAATAATGATTAATAGTTCATATGTAAAAACGTTTTAAGGGGTAATCTAAGTATTATTATTCATATAAGTATTATTAAGCTTCAGATTCAGAATCAACTTTTTATATCAAAATTAGTAGGTTTGGAAAGGGTCCATTGTGGCTGTATAGATATTTCTCTGAAGGGTCTTTTTTTGAAAAGTGAATTTTCTGAAGATCCTCTTTTTTCAAAAAATGAGCACCTTTGAAGGAAGTATGAAGATTTCATAAATTAAACCTGACCTTCAACTGATTACTTTTTGGTTTAGAAAGAAAATAAGTGGCTAAAAAAGGCCTGGCAAATGGTAAAAGTAAAATGCACAAAAGTGTGAAGGTTAGGTTATGTTGAATTATCGCTGCACTAGTGCAACACAAGGGCTATTGGCGATGGACGTTGTAATTTAGAACCAGAGTCAAGTGAGGAGGCGACAACCAAGCAACATTTTAAGCAAAAATAAACTTCAAAAAAAT
This sequence comes from Oedothorax gibbosus, assembly GCA_019343175.1. NCBI lineage: Eukaryota > Metazoa > Arthropoda > Arachnida > Araneae > Linyphiidae > Oedothorax > Oedothorax gibbosus. Next base: position 25,088,414 of record CM033276.1, on the reverse strand, counting down.
TAAGTTAAGGTCCACATAGGTCGCAGTCATGTGTATAATATCAAATTCTTCTCACTACCAAAATAATGGTTGCTTGTACATAAAACTTTTACTAACTCTTAATTTGGATAATATACCTTCAGTGCTAAGTATCTTAGTTTTCAGCAGAGTGAAAATGATAATTTTTATAGAGACAACAGTGATGGAAAGTGGGAACACAATTTTACCTAAAATTTACAGTTTTAAACTAACTGAGAAAAGAGTAGAAGTTGGTAGAAGTGGTGGAAAGCCCATTGAAAACCTCATGGAAAAGGGGGTTAAAAAATAAACCATGTGACAAAAGAATGTTATATTTTGCAACTTAGCACCGGCGTACGAAACAAAGTTGCCCTTTTTAAACAATATAAATATAAAAAAAATTCTTATTGGATTTGTTTTATTATTACATTAACCTAAATTATAATAATGAACTTTGAAATGAAAAGTCTTAGAATAGATAAAAATAAAAGAAAAATTCCTAGTTTAAAGCATTATTACGAGATTACTCCAACATAAATCTATCAGTGGAAGTTTCCTGAGCCACCCCTGTAGCAAGATACCAAGATCACCAAGAATATCTGAATTTTAAAATGTTCACAATTATTGAACTTTCTACAATTTAATAGATGTTCTCTTCATAAAGTACTTTCCCCTTGAGTGAATAAAATTTTGTTTACATTTCTGATCTGAGATAAAGCAATAAACAGTCATATGTAAAAGCCATATTTTATTAGGTACAGGTTTCACTAAAACTGGGCAAATGTTTTTCGAAATGTTTGCATCATCTCTTTAACATTTTATCTGATCTGATGAGATGTCAAGGCCCAGTGGCTTAGTGGTAGTGCTTCGCATTGCCACGCCACAGGTCCGGGGATCGAATCCCGGATTGGGCGAGGTTGACCCATCCTTTCATCCCTTGAATGGGTCGATAAAATGGGTACCAAGCATGCTTGGGAACTAAACACTGGGGGTTCCGCGTGAGGCGGAGTTGTTTTTTTAGTTTTTAGATGTCAAGGTAAATGGATATTAGTGAAAATGATAATGGTTTAACAATGAGTTTTACCATTTTTGATCTTAATAAAAAAATTTCGAGAATGTTTTCTTAATTGTTAGAGTAATTGAGTGCTCGCAACAATGGTCCAAGTCATTATGGAAGTTACTGCAGTTTACCTGCCCATGGCAGATTTGCTTAATGTATTTTATACCAACTTGTTTGTAGCATTTCATGTTTGCCCTCAACACAGTTAAATATATGTGCAAAAGCCAGGAAGCGTGATTCAGTTTTAGTCGTGACAATTGCTTGTCCACAGATTTTATTCCAACAATACAAACTTTTTGAGTTCCACTAATATCCATATCAAGTTTGAGAAGTTTTCAGCTTGCACACTACCATTCTTAAGAAATGAAGTGTTCATAAAATAAAGTAAGTGACTTCTTAATTAGTTACAATAAATTTAATAAAAATAAAATTGTAGCAAGTAAAATATTAATAAATTAGAAGTAAGAGTAAGACAGTAAAATGAATGATAATAAAGACAGCAAATAACAGCATTTTGTAATGTTCCATATGATAATTAAAAGTTAAATTCAAAAATGTAAGTAATGTAATGTTTTATCACATGCTTAACAACTACAATACTCGGTACTTTTCCAATTTGCGGGCACATCTTGCCAAACTGAATCTTTGGCAACAAAACACAGTATACTTAAAGGACCAGTGTACATATTGTAAATACTGGAAATAACCGTTTGGCGGCAGCTGATACATTTTTGGTGGCTTCACTTGCATCAGAAAATGGAAAGTACCCCAATAGTTCCAATAATCTCATTTAGAATCGATACATTTTAGTAAATATTGTATTCACTGCCAAGCCATTAGTTAATAGCTTTTAATTTAATGTGGAATAAACTTTTTTTCCCAAGATACTTAAGATGAAAATTTTAAATAATATTATTTATTGCTTAGTTAACCCCACATTGAATTTCCTATAAAAAAAAGACTTGAAATCTATTGAAAGATTTACTAACTTCAGATTTTCTTTTCGTTGTATCTTGTATCACTCTCTTTTCTATCGGGTATGGACGAGGCATTCCGGGAATTGGTATGTACAACTACTTCAGCCAATAACAACACTTTTTTGTTTCGCCAAATATCGACGCCTAATATCTCAAATAGACAAATACATTTTTCTTATAATAATGACTTGGATGTTTGAAATCAGTGTAACAGCAGGTCGACTTGACTGTTACTATGCTATTGTTACTATGCGGTTACTGTTACTATGTTGTAATCGGACGAAAATGAATATTTTCAGTCTAAACACCCACTGATAGAACACCACAAATGAAACAGCAAAGCAAATTTAAGGAACAATATATTAACCTTATAAGTAAGAAAAAACATCTGCACCTGTAAAACATCTACTTTCATTTTGATTTTAGTGTTTATATTAAGCTCATGGTTAATTTCTATTTTTATGCCTTGGATCATTGAGTTTTGTTTCCTTATTTTACTTGCTGAGTGTTGGGAACATATATGGTTTTGGATCTTATGACTTAATGTAAACCGAAACATCTTTGTTTACGCTCTGCCTCCTTGTTGTTTTGTTTGATTTTTGCTGTTTCATTTTTGAAATCCTCTATCAAAAATGGTTTAACTCTCTGAAAGATGCAGACGTATAAGCCTATCGTCTGACTGCCAGGTTTTCCAGCAACACACATAATTTTTAAAAAAATTATTAATTTTTAAAATTTAAGGCATGGAGGAGCCATTTCTAACCATCTACTACATGTTTTTTTTTTATTAAGAAATTACATTATTTTAATTTATCAGTTAAAATCACTCATTTAAATCTCATGCAGTGAATACAAGTTTACACTTCAGCCGATTTGCTTATACCCGAGAGAGTTAAAAGCGTTTTTATTGCAACAAAAGTTGTTTGTTTACAAACAAATCAGAGACAATGAATTTCAGGTTTTGGTGTTAGGTGTAACACAAAATTTTTAATTTATGGCTTGTCACACATTTCTTTATTAAAATAATTGAATTCAAATCAAAAAGTCAATATTAATACAGTGTTTTGAAAAAGTAAACAATCCCAATCGTAACTTTATTTGGAAAACACAAAAAATGGGTGTTTTTAATCACATTTATTTGTGTTTAAATTTAATTTTAAGGGTTATGTATGGACAGAAAGTTTTGTTTAGCATAATAATAACAAAAAAAGAGTGTTCATACCAACGGAAGTACGATGTTCTGGCTATTATAAATAAGCAAAGATACAAGCACTGAAATTCATTATGATGATTGTCTTTGCAATTCAACACTACAGCTACAGACCGGCATAAGTCCATTAAAAACAGCACTGACAAGATTTCTAAGTATCATTTGATGGGATTACAAGTCGAGAACACGTTTCTATTCCAAACCGATGCTACTTATTTTCATAGAATGATCATTCAATGTTTTAGGTAACAAAACATCTGCTACCCACTAATGTTTTGAAACACGCACGGCGAGGTAGGCTTGGTGGTTCTGAACACAACCGATGCCATCGGAAGTTGAACTAATCAAGTATTATCACTTTTGATTAATGATCTAACGCACAGAGGTGAGCTAATCTTCCCTCAAAAACCAGCCATGCGTTCATTTCCTAATTAACTCGTTGAAAACATGGAACTCTAATTATAAATTAAGAACACAAATTGATGGTTCGAATATGATCACACACACATATTAGACCCATGGGTTTTGGCAACGGCTCAAGCGGAAGCGAAAAAAGAATAATAAAGAACACGTGCTTGGCTTACCTGGACGTGGATTTATCCATTGAGCCAAGACAGGTACAGAAGCGGAATATCAAGAGTTCAAACAAAGAAGTAATCGTTTGATAAAAAAATCCACCCTTTGCTTTTGCACCAAACCAAGCGAATCGTCGTTGTTGACGCAATATAAAGAGAACATACACTGGAAGAAGAAAACTTTCTTCACATCGCAGCGGCCAGGTTTGCCGCAATGATTTAAAAACTGCTCGCCAATGCTTTCTGCGCCAATCAAAAGGGGGAAAGTTGCTTTTTGTGCTGTAGATTATAAAATGACTCAATTATTGAAAAGCACGTTTCGAATGTGCCATCGGGCAGTGGTGTGGTTAATAAAATCCGTCGTATTCTTTGCAGAGGAGAAGAGTAGCTGGCAGATGTCGAAGCTTCTGCGGGTTACTGTATGTGTTTTTTCCTTGTACACACACACCTTATTATTATAAAAGAACGATCAGTGGAAAACTATTAAAAAATAGGCGCTTTGAAATAGAGATAATTAAATAGAGTTGATTATTAGATAGAGTTGATAATTAGATAGAGTTAATAATTGATAGAGATAATAGATGTATTATTAATTCTTTTACCAACCATAATGTGTACATACAAGGATTTGCTAATGGTATAATTAAATTCAGCATTAAATGAATGCCTGAAAATAACACAATAAATGTAATAGATATAAAATGCAATAAATTAATGAAATGTAAAATTTGAAACTTCAGATTGTAACAAAACAAATATCGACAGAAGTATCATTCCCGTGGGATTGTGATTGTCACATCAGTCACAATAGTGATGAGTGTGATGACTATAATTCTTTTTGTACATTTTATTTGCTTTAATAATAAAAATGAGGGATATGAACCTCAAGAGCATGCACTATTTGCATTATTATCCACCCATCATTATCATTTTATTACTAACTCGTACATTAAATGGGATTAATATATATTTGATATTTTGGCAATCTTTTATTTCTTTAAAAAATAATTTTCCAAGCATCAATATTAAACCAAGAAGCGTTTTTTTAGATGGCGTTTTTTTATGAACTCTTACACAACCAATGGGCATGCTTCATGTCTTGAGTGACAACAGAAATGCTGAATGAAAATATATTCTCTCGTGAGCCTCGATTGGCGAATCAGTGTCATGTGGGAACAGAGTACTCATTGAATTAGAGCTAAAATGAAAGCTGGAAGGAAATACTTCTGAAACAAACCAATTGGCAGAATTTATGTTTCATTTTGAAGGTATAATGACACATATACGTGCCGAAATTCCGAATAAAGTTATTTATCCTTTTTCAAAATGCGTTTAATTTTTTCAAATTTCAAAGTTATGTGGTAAAAAAGTCACGAAATAATTCATGAGTATCGAATTTTTAGAAAAAAATTAGTTTTTATTTTTCAAAGCTACGATTTTTTTAGAAAATAATATCGTTATAACGCTTTGGGTTATGTTTTGTTAGCCATCATAATTTTTCTCACTTCCGAAATTGAGATTTTGATTAAAACAAGCATTATTTTTTATGACTTAATTAATTCGTTAAAATTAATAATGTGTTAATTTAATTTATTGTTGTTAAATTAATAATGATTGTTAAATTTAATTAATGTTGTTTAAAATTTAATTTAATTGATTGGTTAAATATTATTGATGGTTTAATTAATTAATTGATGGTTAAATTTAATTAATTGATGGTTTAAAATTAATTAATTGATTGGTTAATAGTGCAGTTAATAATACCCCGTGTCGTGGGAGTGCACATTACATATGCTCCAAAGTACCGACGCTACGTAAGATGTTGCTTCTGAATAGTTGCCTTGGGTGCTTACCGATTTGTCCGCTCGTCATTTGACTGTGGTTCGAAATTCCACCGCCATTAGCCCTTGTGTAAAGCTCTAATGTGACGATAATTGAATAATTTTTTTTTCAGAAACCCCATAAGTCTAGGAAACATAGTTTTTGAGAAATTGTGAAAAAAAAAAACTTTTAAGTGCAACAGATTTCTCCCCGAAATGCTATATTCGCGGTTGCTTCCCATGGCTGTGCAAATCACTGGATTAACAGGAATTGATTAACACCAAAAAACTCAATTTTGATAAATTGTGACTTATGGGGTTTCTGAAATAATTGATTCAATTGAAGAGCTTAGAGGAAGAACGTGCTAAAGAAGAGACAAAAAGGTGAAAAAGAGAAAATGAGCTTTAGAGTTTTTCGTTTGCACTTATATACGTTAAAAACGGCACTTACAAAAGGTAAAAAATAAAATTAACGTAAAGTTTATTGAACAGGAGGAATCTTGTCATCTCTCTCTCTCTTTAAAGGAGGGAATAACATGATCATTGACACAAAAATCTCACTTTTTTAAATGTTACTTATCACATTCTTACACTAAATTCTTCAATTCTACCTAACCTAATCTAAAGGTTACGTCATTCTGCTATTACTTGAAAGTGCAATTACCCTCACTATAAACGACCAGCAAGGCTCTATCGCCAACGCACAGGAATTTAATTAAACGTCAAAAGTTACGATGTTCTACTGTCATCCGCGGCCTTCCCTCCTTTTTAAGGATTCAATTATATACCCCCAGCAGCAGTGCAACCGATGCCATTGAAAAATCTCTCTCTTCAAGAAGATGATAAATCCATTTCTTGACCGCTGGCAAACTCCGAACAAGAAAAGAGGCAATCTTTCATTCCAGCTTCTTTTGAATTTTCGCCACGTGATACCGCGGGATCTCCGGGAAGATGCAAGGGATGTGAAAGGATAAATAAGAAGGGTTTTTTTCCTTACTTGTTATTTAGAATAAAGCATATCAATAGACTTAAATATTTACAAAAAATACATAGAATTTAGCACTTTTCAAGTTTTAATAGTCTTATTTTCAGTACTTTCCATTTTAGACGCTATCCAGAAGTCAAGTCCCCGAACCGAAGTCTTTTCTCTATGTTAATCGATGGTGCCACAAAAGAATGTCTCTCAGTGCTGGGGAATATGCCAAGTCTACAAAACGCTAAGCCGCCAATAATGCAGCCCCGTTGGGGGGGGGGGGGGGGGGGAATGTGAAATTATCCCGCACCAAATAATAAAATTTCAATGAACACATCTTTAATAAATGGATTTTAATTAGTTAATTAAGGTAGATAATTAATTAGAAAATGTAATTATTTATAATTGACAATTATTGAATATAATTTGAATAATTTCTTTTATTGGATAATGGGGTTGTTTCACGGAGGATCTGGCAATAGCTCTTCGGTTTTGTTTTCATGTCTCTCGAATTACTGTTGTTTTGGTATTCGGGAGTTAATTTTCGAAGAGAATATTTTACTTGTTAATTTTTTAAAATTCCAACTTCTTTCAATGCAAGTTTTCCTTGATAAATGATTAAAATAACCAACAGCACAGCAAGAAGTTGTAATTTTAAAAAATAACAACTAAAATAACTTATTCTTAGAAAACTCAATTTCATCAAAATGGCTCGAATATCAACAAAAGTAATTCGAGAGACATGAAAACAAAACCGCAGAACTATTACCAAATTCTCCGTGAAACAACCCCATTAATTAGCACCATTAACTGAAAGGTGAAAGGGTTGAAAATTAGTGTTGCCCCTTCCCTCCCTTCCCCCTCCCCAAATCAATTTCTGGATCCGCCACTGAACATGAATAGAAAAATCAACAATCACAGTAAGGTTTTTATAATAAAAAAAAACTTATGCTACAGACCTTATGCAGTTTATTCATCATATATTTCAGATAATTTTTGTTAAGCTTATTTAATCACTAGAAATGACATTGTACACTCAGGATTAGCATTGTGGTTACAGAGTAACCTATTTCTAATCGAATCGATCTAATATAAATGGGCTCAAGACTATATAGATTTTTAATGCACATCAGTCACTCTTTTCTTAATTTGACCATCAGTGCAGAAGGATACAAGCTATTTATCAATGAATCATTCTATAAAAGGAATCGATGAATCATCTATTTCTAGAAATGAATATCTATATCTGGAATTCAATGAACTCTTAACAATGAAAATGAATAAATTTGAGTAAGAAATATTTTTGGTCATAAAAATTGCCTGTTTTTATAATTGAATTATTAACAAGCCAATGAATTATTGAATAGCCCAGCTTAAAGAATAATTTTTGTTTAAATTTGCTTAAGAAATATCTTTCGGTTGTAAAATAACCCAATTTTATTAAAGAATTATTGACCAAATATACTATTTTACACTGTAATATAGCCTAAATCATGCCAGACTGTTCCCTAAAATGTTTAGATAGAACGTCTTCGGACGAGGCCATTCTCACTTCATGCCAGTCACTTGCCAACTTTGATGGATTCTTTTTCTTTGCAAGGAAAAGCCAAAAAAATAAACAACAGCACAGCCAAAACCATCCTGCCCCCCCCCCCCCCCCTCATAGTTTTGTTAGTTTGTATTTTCGTTCCTCTGGCTGTCTTGTTCTTAAATTAATGTAACCAGAGATCCTTTTTCCACGTTTCGAACAGAAGAAGAGGTCACAGGTTCCAAAGTCCTTAGCCCTAAAAGTACATAAATCATTGCAACAAATATTATCCGGGAGGTTAACAACTCCTTTAAGACAGCGAATTGCGGCGGGTATTAAGAGGTATTTTGGTAAGGTAATACAAATGATTGATTCAGCCAGCTAAAAAGCCGAATCTTGTGAGTTATTGTGCCAAATGAGCATTGTAAAACGCTGGATTGAGGCGTTCTAATTGGAGGCATCCACGATTTCTAGCGTAAGAGGTCGTTCTAGGTGTCATGGAACAAAGATAAAATACCCCGAGATAGAACAACAACGAAAACAAGAGAAAGAAGATCACGCCATAGATTAATCTGAAGAAGATGTGTTGTTCGACGTCTCTGGCAGTGGTAAATGCAGGGAATGTTCTATGGCGATTTATGCTTTTCAGTGACTCGGATGACACGCATCTCAATTTATTACATGATAATAAATCAGAAAAATATATATTTCTTGGTATTTACAAGTAATTTGTTTTAAAATGATTTAAAAAACAATACATTATTTTCAATGAAATGAAAATGAATGAATATTGAGTCGGTGTTTTTATTAGTGTATATATAAACATTGTAACTCATAAGTTAACAAAAATTTACCTGTGTCACTTTTAAGGAGCAAGTAATAAATAAAATACCTTTCTCTATATATCGTTGTGACATGAAATATGAAACTTAAGATAAACTGACCATTTTTCTTAATTCAATGTAGGACAAAAGAGCAAACACAAAAACAGGGCCGAAGTTGCCATAGAATCATGAAAATAAAACCAATTGATGCTGCAAAAAAGTTGTTGACCAATTATACATAAAAGGTCGTTGTATATTAATCTAATAATTTGCATTACATTTTTAATTGGAGGATTCATTTGCCACAACTTTTTATTACTGATGAACCAACAGAGAGCTGCAGGATCGCTTGTAAAAAAGATTTTTAAAAAATAGAAACTTCTTTCATATTTCCTAATTCACACTAATTTAATAAAGTTTGTTACAGATGACAGACCTTTTCTGTTAATTAAGTGCGAGACACTTTCTTTAAATGTAGGGTGTGTGGTCAAGTCTCTACCTATTGTATGCAAGCAAGGTAAAAGACATGATATTCTTAATTTTTAATCTATTCACATTGCGTTAATGTCAAGTTTTAAATTCATCAGTATCCTCAGATAAACAAAATAAAATACCAACTGTAATTATGCATCCACCAGATACCATATAAAATTTCCTTGGCGAAACATCTTTCTCTGGCATACACATTTGATAAGACACCACGTCAAGATACGGTTGTCTGTCGTTGTCCTAGATAATTTATACTTCTCAAGTGAAGATCTCTGTCAACAGCAATGCTCAGAAGCACTCAAACAGAAAAATTAAAAAAAGCAAAAGTAAAATAATCTTTCCCGATAGTGTATTAATGAGCATGGCGGAGGTCAGGCAGTTAAAGTTGCAGTTGGTCAGATCGGAATTATCAGTTTTGACATGTAATGCCCGAAGGCGAAATATCCTCCAACATTAATAGGGATACATGAGATGTATGAACTGTGTGTATGCGAAGAGTCATATTTTCAGTTCGTTTGACGCATATAGGATGTGACATGAGTTGACTTTATAGATACTAGTTGATGATTGTTTTTGTTATTCGATGGACTTATTTGTATTTATTTTTACAGCATCATGTACTGGATGAAGGTTTATAAGCGGTTCTCTGATCAAGCCATATATATCATAGTTAAAGTATTAGATTGGTAGATCACGTGACCTCCAATGCTAACGACGGGACGCACATGGAGGCCAAATAAGGGGGCAAAATGGCCAATGTTGCTGCCACTTTAAGGAGAAAAATACTACGAAAAAATACCATTTAATTATAAAATTACCAAAAAATTCTAGAAAAGGATTTAAAGTCACTAAAAAGATTCCAAAATGCAGCTAGTATTTTTACGATATTTTTTTGTAATTTTAGAATTACATGGTATTTTTTCGCAGTATTTTTCTCCTTAAAGTGGCAGCAACACTGCCCATTTTGCCCCCTTATTTGGCCTCCATGCGCGTCCCGTCGTTAGCATCGGAGGTCACGTGATCTGCCAATCTATTACTTTAACTATGATATCTATGGATCAAGCCCACAAACCGGAAAATATATGTACCAACCTACTTACCTACAGCATCATAATATAGAGTTATTTTTATTTTCAATTATCTAATATGAAATATAAGGTAATGAAAGAATTGCGATGAGGTCGAAAATCCTAAATGGATATTTTATGTTTTTTACACGTTTCGGAGGGTTCTGATTCTAAAAAATGGTTTTTGAATTATTGTTCCGTCTTTCTGTCTGAATCCACTCTACAGCTCCAACTAAAAGAGCTATACAGACTTCGAATTTGGTAGAAGAATTCCTAGTACATATACAATGTTAATATACAGCTAATAATAAAGTTTCCGAGATAATTGCTCACGCACGAAGGGTAGCTGTCATAAACTTTTTGAGTTTTAATGTTATTGAAATTACCGTACAGGTGTGCAATTTCCTTTAAATTTATTGATTTATTGAGTGGTAATTGGAAAGTAGTGCGATGTTACCCCCCCCCCCTCTATTTTTTTTTAAATTTACCAAATAATACGGTACTTATTTCTTGAGTCACACACGACTTCTTATTATATACCATGTTACCCGTATATGGTTTACGATGAATCCGTAATAAGGTCGACATGACTGGTAATAAGGGACATTTTTTTAAAATTTATAGCTATACATCCGTTAGTTGAGAGTGGCCACAGTTGTTAGCTGATGCCATGCAACAAAGCCAATTAAGTACCCTTTAGACCGTGCCCTAACTAAGGATACTAATTTTAGTTTTTATGACAAATTAATATTCAGACATGTAAGGGTTAAAGAACAAATGCTAATTATTACATTGGTTATCTTTAACCTCTTTTTACTTCGGAGAAAATAATATCTATGGAGAGATTCTCCTTCCTTGTTTTAAATTTCCTCTTATCTCAGCGAAAGAAGTTGTGCTGGAATTTTAATGTCGAAAAGATATCGATGTCACAAAATGTGCTTGAAGATGTCAGCGACCTTGTTTAATTTCTTATTCCTGATACAAGGCATCTTTTAGCTTCCCTACGTTTATAACGTAAAAAGTGGAAGTTTTAAAATCGTTTAGTCCGTCTGTCCTTCACCCACTTTCACAAAACGAACCACAAACAAGTGGGATATACATCATATAGAAACAAAAAATCAGGCAAGGCTTCTTCGAACTTCAAAGAAATTTCGAAAACGATAATGACTATTAATTAAATCTGCGAAAGAGGATTAATGAAAATTGTTATTTTTGTCATTTACAAGTTTAAATTAGAAGTAGCTAAAAGCCCTGTTTGGCGAATTTCTTTCTGCTGTGTGGAAGTGGTTTAAGTGACAGATTTTGTTGCGAACCTAATTGTTTATTAATGTTTTCCAGGTTCATTAAAAACAAATTTCGTAGAAAGAGCAAAACCAATAAACTTATTTCTCATCAGAAGTATATAGCTGTGTCAGTGAATGAAATAATTTTTTGGATAGTTTTATCTAACTTTCCTTTCATATCAGCGAAAAAAAGTTATGTTGGAATTATATCGGTGTGGAAGTCTCAAAGTACTGTTAGCGACCTTGTTGGATTCCTTTTTCTTCATATCCACTGTCTGGGCCTGATCTACCGTAAGGCCCGTTAGTCCCGTTTAGGGCCCCTAAATTTTAGTTTCTATTATGGTAAATGCTGAAGGGCCTCAAAATTATAGTAAATTTTACAATATTCCTGAGGACCCCCCCCCCCCCCCCTCTCTCACACACACGCACTTTTTTTAGCTTGACTTTGATCCGAGACATTGACATAACCTAATTGGTTTGATCGATTTTATAATATAGCCGATAAAGTGGTAGCTAAGAATATGATACATCGGCCAACTATCCCCATTATTAACGGGCAACCTTACACAGCATTTTCCGTAAAGGGCCCCAAAATTTTTGTGCCTACAGTGTCTCAGTAGGTGTTCTAGATCAGGCCCTGTACACTGTAAAGCAATTGGTGAACTTTGCACCGAAAATACCTCACTAATACTTTACAATTACTTTACACCGATGTACTGTTACCTACAAGAAACTGATAGAGCTTGTTTGTTTCTCGAATTAATTACTGATTGTTTAAGAATAAGGAATACATGTATGTATGATTATTTTTTTCAGGAGTGAAGAGGATAGGTGAGTTGAAGGTGACTCTAAACGAAACAATTTGTGGATCAGCAAATTAAAAAGCAATTTATTAATGTCTTTTTCCATCCCACAATAGAAAATCGACTAGCTGGATATCTGATCTGGAAAATGCAACTGAAGCATCAGCATTTACTCAGCACAAAACACTAAGTAGGAAGACAAAAAAAACATACACTTGGTTGTTTAGTTATCGCCATCAAGCATCTGAATTGTGTTTGGGAAGGGATTGAGACTCGTTAATGACATATTTGCAGAGATACCCCTCCATTATAAGAACAACAAGACTACTGTGTTGGGTGCTTGGACTTCTGTACCTGTTATTGTACCTGATTTGTCATTTCTATGAATCTTGAGATAAACAAAGGCTTCCCTGGCATTCACACGAGTTAATCTAAGTACTTTGCGTAGTAGCAACTATAGTATTTATTAGCACATTACCGACAATTAGCAAAAGAAATTGCCACGTGAAAATAAACTTTCTGCTTAGGTTTATATAAATGTACAAAATGTAAGACAAATGAAGACCATATAGTCCTGAACAATTTATGTAGGACAAATTTAGTTTTACACGAAAAATGAATTTTAAAAACTTAAAGTTAGTGTTTTGATTCTGAAATGAAGGTATTAATAATATTCACAAAGTCGTCGTTAATGGGTTAAACAATAGACTACTACTTTTTGTGATCCTATTTGTATGCTTGAGAACCGTTTGTGTACATTACTCTAGTAAAAATGTACAGCTTGCATGTCCAAAAACTGCCTTTCGTCCTCTATAAGAAAGGGAAAGACGGTTCACCGTATATGAACATATCTTACTATCTTATGCTTGCAAACCGTAAGAAGTTTTTTTTTTCATCATCTTCCAAAATGCCTCAGTACTATTTACGAACATAGGAATTTTTTGGCAATGTGCATACATTTAAGTATGTACATTTACCATTATTCGAAAATTATAGGTACTTTTGTGATATTTAACACATTTTTTAATCTAAAAAGCATTTCATATTAATTTATTTTGTAGCGAGAATTAAATTCTTTACATTACGCCTAATAAAAACTTCTACGCTAAAATAATAAAATGCTTGATAAAAGTATAGAAATAAATTATAAAAGTTTTCTAAAAGCTTTGCATCTCAGCTGGATCACTGTTACAAAGTTTGGCGGTTGGTTTCGCCAAAAATTTCCGGTTGTGCCATTTCGGAGCTTTTTGTTTTCAAAATCTGAAAAATGGTTAAACATAATAACGAAATTATGGTGAAACATTTCACCACTCAGCTGTTGCAGCTACTAGAAGCCATTACTATGGTAAAACCAAGAGCCAAACTTTTAACAGTAATGTATGCTATACTATAGAGAATATAGATACTGAGTTTGGATCGGGGGGTGGTCTGCGTCTGTCTATAGACATACTGGGGTGTTTCCATCGTTCCCATTATGAACGATGCAATATTAATTTAATTTACGCTTTATTGACAAGCTTTTGACATACGATCGACTACTGCACTGTTAAAAATTAGACACTTTGTTTCACCAAAAATATGGTTCCTAGTAGCTGCAACGGCTGTGTGGTGAAACGTTAAACCATATTTTTTTATATTCGGTTGAACCATTTCTCAGGTTTTTGTTTCCAAATCCAGAAAAATGGTTCAACCAAACACCGAAAAAAAGGTGAAACATTTCACCACACAGCCGTTATTGCAGCTACTAGGAACCAATATCATGGTGAAACCAAGCACAAAATTTTTAACAGTGTGAGAATTGGCATACAACAGGCACGTTTCTTCAAGTCTGTACTTGACATTTTTTTTTCTATCGTAACTCCATGCATCCAGTCGTCGCCGGAACAAGCCCTAATTAAAGGGAATATATGTTACACAAGACTTCGATGAGACAAACACAGCACTGATTGAATGATTTCTACGAATCTCGAAAGAAGTATAAGAACTACAGAACACACTCATTCAACATTAAGATTAGTATAATAAAAATCAAATAAGAATACCTTGAGCAGTTTAATCGCTAAATTGCGTGATCCTCAGAGGGATAAAGAGTAAACTATTCGAAGGTGTAAAAGTACACGTTAACATAAAGTTGAGTCGTGAGTTGGTTTGCCGCACACGATATCGTTTGATATATAATTTTGACATAGTTAAAATATCATTCTGATGTTGCTATCAAGAGGTGATCGTAAGTTATAGTGTATAATACTATATCGGGGCACTCAATCGATTTTTAGTAAAATTGGTTTGAAAAAGGGATAATTATGGTCTAAGGAGGTTTGTTTGTACAGTAGCGTCCCGGTTATCCGAAATTCGGCTTAACCGGCTTTGGATTTTTTTTTTGTTGCTAAAATATGAAAAGTACGTATAAACGCAAAAATAAAGAAATATACACACAAAAAAATAAATACGCATACTTACAAAGTTGGATTTATTTCTCAAAATATGCAGTATTTTTTTTTTATTTTATTTTTTTTGGCTGCCTCCATACTTGTTGTTCTGTTTTCTAAACGGAGGTCCTGTCCCGGCCCCCATCTTTTAATGAGTTTAAGTACTAATAGAGCACCTCACTCATTGCCCTGTACTTATAGTAGAGTAATGACTAAGTGCCTGATCTGGTAGCTTCCTTGTGCGAAATGCTTGCACTTGTTAGACGCGAGCTCATCTTCATTAACGGGTTCGTTTTCGTCCCGAGTTACTGGTCGTTTTTCTCATCGGCGTGAGGTGGATGATTCCAGATTATCCGAAATTTCCTATGGAATCTCGACTAACCGAAAGTGCTCCGGTCCCGTACGTTTCGGATAATCGGGACTCTACTGTATATACAAAGAGCTTTTGTCGTAATAAAACCAGCTTTTAAATGCAAATTTAGACATAAGATAGGGGAGAGTGGGGGCTATTGGGACAAATTTTTATTAACCTCTGTATTTCAGCAAAAATACAAGAATTTTAATTAATTTTTTTACAAGCTCATAAACTGAACATTTGTTTACTTAAAAAGTCATTCGATAGTCGTTAAAACATTACCATATTTTAAATACTAAGCATTTTAAACGATCCAAGTAAATGTCCCATTAGCCCCCATATGTGGGGTCAAATGGGACAGGGTGCAGGGCTAATGGGACATGCTAAATGTTGCTTTAATTAAAATTTCAAAAAAAAGAAAAGTAATCAGAAAATGACCAGAAAATAAAATTTTAAAGCAAACACCATTTACATAATGTATACATTATGAAATTTTATTTTTTTTTAAAAATTATTTCCCATTGAAAGGTGAAATATCAAAGTTAAAACTCAAAATCTCCCCTATTTTTGTCTCAAATACTCATCTCAATGCTCCCCGTCTCATGCTCCCATAATTTTTGTTGAATCGTGAAGTTTTCGTGAATTTCAAAAGACCGTCTTTATCTTCAAATAGCTTACCCAGTGTTCATAGTGTTGTGCAGTAATTAATTACTTATATAGTTTGTAAAGGGGGAGATAGAATTTAGGTTAAAGCTATAGTGGATAGAATAAATGAAATAATTAATTGTTATTGCGTTGTGAAATCAAAATTCATTTCTATTTCAGAAATCAATTTCCAACGTATAAAGAATAGTTTTCTTTCTAGCAAATTTTACCAACAACAAATTATTTATCTTCACCAAGCTCTGTTCAGATGTAATTAATGAAATTGCAGGTGGAAAAATATCACCAATAAAGCTACTTGATTTTACGACGCTTATTATACGACGAAAAAAGTTCAAAAAGTTTAAAATTAAAGTTTTAAAAAGTTTTTGGCAACTTGACTGAATAAGATATTAGAGATTTATATAGATTATTCAAGAAAAGCATACAAAGCTAGGTTTATTCGTGTCCCATTTGACCCCACAGTTTCTGTCCCATTAGACCCCACAGTGTTGTTTTTTATAAATGAGCCAACACAGAAGCACGTGTATTTCCCCACAGTATTTGACATATTGCAGTGTAGTTGTTGCACTGTAGTTTAATTCATAGAAAGTTTTTATTTAATACTTCAAAAGTAAAAAAAAAAAGATACACTTTTAACTAACTTTGGATTTTCCAAAACAACAATTCTTCTCTCCACTTCAACACGTGCTTTTAAGGGCTGATCTTTGGTTGTTAAAATGTGAATCCTAATTGTTACAATGTTGTAGTGTAGAAATATTTGTAAAAAAGTTTATTTTTCCCCGCTTTAAGCCCCTTGTCCCTTTAGCCCTGCGTCCCATTAGCCCCCACTCTCCCCTATACATTTGGGTACATCTCATGCATGGTAGCAACATACATGAGATGTTAGTCGGTTTTGGTGAATATTTGTGGACATTTCATACTCTTCGAGGCAGTCTATGAAATTCATTTTCTTAATGAATTTTTCACTTACTACGCTGTCAAATCAATAAGTGTAAGAAATGACTTGCAGAAATACTCCATAAGGTTTCAACTGTTTGGGTCATATTCAGTATTAACGTCTTGTTAGCCTTGTAACTTTGGTGTGTAAGAGTACAACCGGCCAAGTCCATTCCTGACTTAGACCATTTTGTTTTGTAAGGCACTCATTCTTTTGTTCTGTATAATATGCGCTGACTATTGAGTGTTTCAGAACGAAAATGGGTTTAGTCAGAAGTAGACTTGGGTCATTTTGGCTCTTACTCAACCATATAATTCGATAAGCGTTATTACGCTGGAATTTGAAAATATGTATTATTTTTTGTGAAGTTTGAGTAACGCAAAGTAATTCTCATGGTGTCTTATATAATGTATACTTTAGACTGAGTCTTTAGACTTTCCAAACAATTGAAGAGTTTAGTGGAGGAACGTGCTAAGTGACAAAAAGGTGAAAACGAAAAAATGAGCTTTAAAGTTTTTAGTTTGCACTCAAATCTGTTAAAAATGGTACTTGAAAACATTAAAAACTATACTAAACTTAAATTTTATGACAAAGGGGAAACTTGTTATCGTTAAAGAAGTGAGTAATATGTCCATTGACACTAATATCTAAATTTTTTCGAAAATGTCACTTAGCACTTCTTTCACTAAGCTCTTCAATTGTCCTTGGCTCGTTTCAAGAAAATCGTGGAACCAAAACATTTAATTATTATGGGTGCTATTACAATGCTATCGGATTATCAGGGTTCAAGTTTTATTCAGTTTTGTTTATCGTCTGCAGTATAATTAGAAAATTAAATTATATGTAACCTACAGAATGATTTGTTTTGTTTTTCATGTCAGTTTTTAAATGCGGTGAAATAATTCAGAATTAATGATTATGCATGAAAATAGAACTAACATAAAACGTTGATTGTAAATGCGTAGTAAACTCATGAGCAGTCTTGTTAACTATAGTATTACACATGATTTACATACTTAACGAAGTGATAAGGTTCAAATTACAAAACTGTCGTGGGCATTTAAAAAAAAAACGATGTATTGGACCGTTTTTGCTCTGAAATAATTATAGTCTTTCAGTATACTCTCTTATAGGTTAAAGTTATTGAGTGCTTGCAACAAAGTTTCAAGTCAAGAGTCTAGATACTGCAGTTTACCTGCCCACGGCAGGGAACGGTATTCACACAAGATGTATACAACTTTAAAAAAAATCCTTAAACACAATATTTATTTGTAATTTAAACTTTTAATAGCCGAAATTGGCTACTTTCATTACCATTGATTTGCATATTTAATTAATATTATTTAGCATTTGTTAAATTTATTTGCAGTTCAAATTTATTTGTAAAATTATTAGTAAAATTGGAAGTAAAACTTTTCATAACACCATTTTAATTTATATTTTAAATTTTCGAACAATGATTTATGCTTTTAGAACTGTTGATTAGAATAATTTTATTAGATTGTTAAAAAACGACAAGTGTTCTTCTCAAATTTGGTAAACAAGGTCTTAGTAGTTGTCGGACGTCATAATAAGGTTTTCGAGGGGTAGCTACCATATATATTTTTAGGTTTTAAAAGTATTTCTGAAAATCATAGAGAGCTAGGTACTTTGTACACGATATCCTAGTACTTGTTAGACGTCATAATAAGGTTTTCGAAATAATCTACAATGCACAAACTTTAGCTTATATATTTATATTTTCTATACTTATATATTTTTATTTAAATTTATTTTTATTGTAACGTAAATTTTTATTTTATGTTTAATAATTAATTTCCATGTTTTAAGTTTTATGTGCGATATTCATATTAGAAACATTGAAATAATGCTTTTTACAAGATGGAAGTCGATGAAAATGTTTATATAAGTTCAGAGGAAGTCAGAAAAAGTTATTTATCGCTCTTTAAAAACTTGCCAAATGTCCTAATTTGTCGCCGGGCCAGCGACTAGGATTTTACCTGAAAAGTCTCAGCATTTGGCGAATATAAGACAAAAAAACGAATAAAGCCAAAAGAGCGATAACAAACGCTTTACTACAACCCTGTCCCCGGTAGCCACAACAACATGGCGAGATAGAGACATCACGAAATTCCCAAGAGTCCTCTCAATGGTCGCCAACCTCCACCAATGGCGTTGCATACCTTCGCCTCAATTATTACCCCCCCCCCCCCCCCCCATTCCCCGCCCCAGTTCCGAGAACAGGCCTGCCCCGCCGAGGTCAATTAAAACATCCCAAACGATTTTTTTATTCCATTTTTGTTCCATTCTATCCCCTCCCCCTTCCTTGCCGGCGTTTTCGAGTGCTATTTTTTTACATCTTTTTTCCCCGCCTACTTTTCGTGTTTTTTCCCCGTAATATTTATTTTATTATTCTTTTTTTTGTTATGGAACTCTTGAAGAAGATTGAAACATTTTCTGCTCCATCCCATTCTACGAAAACCTGTTTTGGTTATTTTTTTTCTGTACCCCCTGAATCCCCCGAACGGAACACACTTTTTAGTCCAACGCGTGTTCTTTATATTGTTTTTTTTTAAAGTATTTTTTTTTGTTATTTTAACGAGAACAAGTTTTTAATGTTTATGTTCCAAAATTAAAGAGTAAATTCCTCATTTTAGAACTGATTTGACTTTGATTTGACTGTCCGATTGCCATTAAACTACTTGTTTCTATAATAAAGGTGTATTTTTCTCCGACAGTCCCTTTACACAATTATTTCTTAATTCTTCAAGAGAGATGATTCTTTCATCTAACGATACATAAGTGCGAACTCAACTTAGTCAGAAAAAAAATTGCAAGCTGATGATTCCAAATGGAATCATTGGGGGTGAAAGGTTTTAAACCATGCGCTCCCCTAATTGTTGAGAGCAGTGTAGAAACACCTCCCAAAAAACATTTTTTAAAATACATAATTTATATTAAAGACCTCACGCGATTTTAAAATTATTTTAAAAATAAACACAACTTTTTTTTAAATGAGAACAATATAAAATTCTTTGACTAAAAACCTGTACAAAATATAAGGTAGTTTATTATTTTTCATCTGCGTTATTTTTCTTCTTATGCATTCATCCTTGTTCAACCGCGAACTGTTTAATACACCTCTATGCACCACTGGATGCATAGGGGAGTACATAATAGGAACACGGTGATTCTTTAGGGGATTGTCCACGATTTTTTTCGTCTTTTTTGTGTCAACTTTTTTTCAACAGACGCGTGAAAAATATCTTGCGGTGATTTTTTCTATTTTGGATAAACGCGCCGATCACAAAAGAAAGTGCCGAGGATAAAAAAAAAAATGTCTTTGTGGAAGCGGCGTAAGAATTTCTTAGAATAAATTATGTTCTTTCTATAGAAAAATTATGTTATTGACTTGAGCCGCACATTCAGAATTAGTTAAGATGGTTGCGTGAATTTTGGTACCCCCAAGAGAACAGTATTTTGGGGGCTTAACTTCTTAGAAATGGTTCCAAGAATTACAAGAGCCCAAAATAGATTTTTCAAAAGCATATCACAAAGACGATTTTTTCAAACAGAATTACATCATTTGACGTTAAAATACCTTATAACCTAAGTCTTGCTATATTAACCACATTGAAACGTCATACTAAAGTCGATTAAATAACAAAGTCAAATTTATTCAGCTCAAAATACTATTCCAGCCAAATAGATAATGATATGAAAAAGATAAATATCAACTTATTTCCCCTAAAAGTGCAACTTATTTAAAATTCGGTACTCCCAAGCGAACATTATAGTTTGGGGGCTTAACTTCTTACAAATTGTTAAAGAATTACAAAAACCCAAAATGGATTTTTCAAAAGTATATCACAAAGACGACTGTTTCGGACCGAATTCTGTGTTGCTAAATAATCAAATTGAAACGTAAACAAACGTCTTAATAAAGTTGATTAAATGATAATGTCGAATTTATTCCGCTCGAAATATTCCATTTCGGCCAAATAAATAATAATATTAAAAGATAAACATTTTCGACTTATTTCCTACAAGAGCGATCATTAGGCTGGGGGTTTAACTTCATAGTTCCAGAATTACAAGAACCCAAAATGGATTTCTTTAATAGAATAACACGAAGACGACTTTTTCGAACAGAATAACTTAATTTCACGTAAAAAAAAAAACGTTGTACCCTAATTGTTAATATGTCTTAATGATAACCACATTGAAACGAAAACAAACGTTTTAATTAAATTATGTCAAATTCATTCCGCTGAAAAACATTCCAATTTGACCAAATAAATAATATATATATGTAAAAGATAAACATTCCCAACTTTTTCTAAAAGTGCTACTTATTTTAAAACATTATTATTGAATCATGTACATTAACAGAAACCACTTAGGCGAAATGCAATAAAGTAAGAAAATCTTTTAAGTAAGCGCTACCGTAAAAGGACTAATCACTTAATTTCTTCATTACATCAACGGTAATACGTACAAGAACATCTAAAAAGCCGTCAAGAAACACGATCAATAAAAAAATTGTTTGGTAATCCTAAAATCGCTACATATCTTCTTTGGCGAAACTATCCCACGGCTATTTGGACTGGGATCTGGACTAATTAAAGGCCATTACGGCGTCCTATAGTGCTACCATTCCACAATATCAGGAGAAGGTATGACGTGCAAGATAAAACATTGTGATATTTATATTTGTTATTGAATCAAAAAGAAACAGTATGTTCGTCAAATGTCCGCATTTTATGTCTTTTTTTAAGGCAACATATTACAGTACCCTATAAGATACAATGGCATTTGAAAAAGCATTCTGTTAGTTAATAAAAACTTCTATAAAATAGTGGACTTAATCAATTTACTATACTCATTTGATTGAGGTAAAACACGTTTAAAAAGATGCCTAAACTTAAAACGAAAAGGCATGGTTCCACATCTGGATGCATGAATTTTTTTTCTGTACATTAAATTTAGGAGCACACAAATAAAATCTTAAGTTCAAAAACCAGATACATATTTAAACCTATGAAGGGATTAAATTTATGAATGTTCCTTGTAAATGTAAAAGATAATGAATGGTTTAGACCCTGCATGGGAATCAACTAAAAAATTCCAATTTATGTTGTTCAGTGAAATCGCGTTTGTAATTCCGAATTCAATGATTCAACCATTATCACAAAATAAATAGCACGCATATTACGACAATATATGGCGATACAATGACGTAATTTGTCACGCCATGAAACAAAGAAAGACAATCATTCAGTTTTGTTTGAGTTATAAATCAATCAACCCAAATTAAACGAAAATTAAGTGGTTGAGTTATAGGCAGATCATTTTGAATCCCAAATGAAATACTGTAGAACAGACGCTATACCCAAAACAACAAATCTATAGAGTGTATTTTCTCTCTTTCCAAAACATTATTTCTATCCTGCAAAAAAAAAACAACTCACTTTAAAAAGAAGCAAAAACACTCTTCGTCAAAAAGAACACTTGAACAATCTCCGAATAGGTAAAAACCTCGGCTCAATTAGCCAAAATCTTGCATCCCGAAGATAATAACCCTATAATAATAATGACATCTCTTTAAGAGCTCCCACTGGGTAAAAGCGGATCAGAAACGCAGATGTTTGAGACGTGGGCCCCAGCTCAGGTCTTGGCCCCGGGCCCCAAGTAAAGGGGCCGCCGGCCCCGTTTTGATAGGAAGGCAGGTCAGCATGCATCAATTTTTTTTGTATGAAGATCGTGATTTTTATTTTTAACATTTTGGAAACAATGGCCGAATGTGTATGTTTTTGTAGAAAAAGGGCATATGTTTAAAGAAATCAACGATAGGAGGATTTTCCTTGGTGTTTCTAAATGTGGTTTATGTGTAAAAGTGTTTAGTTAGAGAGAATGTTTTTTTTTCAAAATTTCTTTCAAATGATCACTAAAGCAGTCTTTGTAATGCAATTGTCCCCCACTTCCCACTAACATCTCTGAACCATAGCCCGATTTAGAAAACATTTTGTCATGATAAATTATTCAAATAGCGAGTGACTAAAAAGACGTTATTTATGCATTTCTCTTACTTTATACAATCAAACGATAGGTTATTTATTCGTTTTTTACATCACTATGCAGTCAGAAAGACTTTATTTGTACGTTCTCTGCATCTAAATAAATCAAAAGGACGTTAAATGCGTTCTCTGCATCGTTATGTAGTCAAGACTCAAATACAAATACAAAAATTTTCGACCAACAAAAGGCCAGAGGCTCAGCAAGGTTGGTCCTCAATATATCTAATACTTTACCTACCATAGTTTCCAATGATTATCGAGATTCTTCTTAAGGGGGAATGGGCGCGCTGGACGGCGGGTCTCCAAACTCAAGTGCCTCAGTGTTAATCCAATGGGGAAAAAACTATTTTCTCTGCCACATTTCTCCGGCTGTATTGAATATTTTTACAAACGTTTTTTTTTAAATAATAAATGTAGATAACTTACAGGTCTCTATCTTCCCACTTTTTGAAATTGCTTCGAATATTTTGTGTAAAATTATTTATTGAAAAATAAAAAAAAATATTCGAACCAATTTCAAAAAGTGGGATTGTCGGAACCTGTAAGTCAGCTACATTTATCACATAAAAAAGTCCGTTTGTAAAAATATTCAATACAGCCGGAGAAATGTGGCAGAGAAAATATATTTTTTCTCCATTGGATTAACACTGATGCACTTTGCTTTGGAGACCCGCGGTCCAGCGCACCTATCCCCCCTTAAAATCTTCTACTCTCTTCGAATACACAACATAAGCTGGTAAAGCATTCCACTCAATGACAACTCTATTGTAAAAATAATGTTTTCTTACCTCCCTTCTAAAGCATGATTTGTTCAATTTCTGATCATGTCCTCTGGTCCGGCTATTTAAGGTAAGACCTAAGCCCTTCATGTCTCCCTGTTTTATGAATTTGAATAGCTGAATTAAATCACCCTTTATTCTCCTATTTTCCAGGGAATACAAGTTTAAGGATCTTAATCTGTTATCATAATCGATACCAGATAAACCCTTAATCATTTTTGTAGCCCTATGCTGAACCTTTTCAAGCAACTCTATATCTTTTTTGAGGAAGGGAGACCAAAACTGAACAGCAAAGGCAAAGTTCAAAAAGGCATTATTTCTATAACTGCTTCACTTTAAAGTAACTTTATAAATGCTTCATACAGATGCTTGGTAAGCTATCAAAGTTCTGTGTTGTATGTCTTTTGAAGGTTAATTGTTCCGTAAATGAATTCAAATTTTAAAGGCTTGTGTAGACAACAAAATTTTTTTAAACACTTGTAGACTGTTTAACTTGACTACAAGATTTTTCTTAATACAGCCGCCCTTCAAGTGTAAAAGTTTGGAGACCCGATCCATTGTATCATGGGTCCTTCTTCCTCTAAGGTACAGATATAAATCAAGCTATCTCTCGATTTTTCCTCGGTTCATAATTGATTCTGTGGTGAATTAATTTATTCGACATTTTGTTTCGGAAAGGGTATAGGAGAAGACAGGTGATCATGTTTTTTCTCTTCTTTTCTTCCAGGGCTTGTGATTTAATTTTATTGACAGCATGTTTCCGCCGTGCGCTTTCTGAAACAGGATTGGCAGGAGTCTTATTACTTTTTGACAGGGAAGTACTTGTAGTAGAAGTTCCTTGGTTATATCACCTGGTGGGTTTATAATGAGATGGTGTGTTATGCTTATATTACTTTCAATTACTCAATATGAATGTAAGGGACCTGAGAAGGAAGATTTTTCAGACATTGCTATTGAAGAAAGAATTAAGAAATTACCAGAAACCAACTTTAGGGGACGTTGTGTAACTTTTTCTAACTATGATTTTACCATGTATGCAATTATTAACTTACCATGTTCAAAATTATTTACATATGTTATGTTATTATTGCCTAGATTTCAATACCTGTGATAAAATTCACATGATGTAGTGTAAGTCACAAATTGAATGTAGTGTAAGTAACGCACAAAAATGTTAATAAATTATTTCCTATGATATTTCAAAAAAATTTTGTAATTAAATTATTTAGCTTTAAACCTTATACTTAAAATAAGCACTGGTAGAATGTTGATTTACTGCGCTGTGAAGAAGAAATTAGAGTTTATAATGATAACCAGAAATCGACTTCCTTTCATGTAGTGTAAGTCACATCAGGACATTTTTATTATTTTTTAGTAAAATATTAAATTAAAAAAGTTTTTACTGATTGCTAAAAATACTATATGTTCAGGGGTAAACTGACATACAATATATATATTTTTAATAAATAGAAAATAATTTTGAACTATATGCAAACGATATTTGTTAAATCGTCAAATATAGTGTAAGTCACGCTTGGAATTGCCCTATGAATCTTATAAAGTCTGTTTTGTTTTTTTTAAAAACACAATTCATGAGGATAGCTCTATTAGAAAAAAGTGTCAAAGAAGAAGAATTTTAGCGTCTCCTTTAATTACTATGAAAGTCGAATGTTTGAGATTGAATAAATTAGCAAGCCATCTTCCTTTTGGTGTTTAAAAGGTCTTAAGATTTGCTCAGATTGGATTAAAACTATATTTGCACTACTACTAAAGTACATAAGCATACACGATACATATTTTTTTTTTAATAGATTTGATGAAATTTTTTTGATAACATTATTTCGCATATGAAAAGCAACTGCTCTTGTAATTTGGTATACTTTTTTTATAAACAGAATGAATTTTAATAAAAATATTAAACAAAAATAGTAATAAAGATGTCACCAAACACATTACATAAAGAAAACTGCAACGTTTTTGAAAGTAAAGAATGACTTTTTATCCAATTACCGACATTTTAAGACAACTTAATAATATAGTCGTAAACTTTTTATCCAATACCGAAACATATTATGAGATGCTAATTACAAAATTACATAAATTATTTCTAATTACATACCGTTAATACTAACCTTTTAAAAAGAAATAAAAAACCGTACGTTCAAGGAATCATTTATTGAAGTACGATTTTTATATTAGTTATTAATAATTTCGCTTCCATTAATCATTAGACAATCATTTACCATGAGCATTTTATATGAAATATCGATAGCAACCCTAATTAGTAGATAACTGTCTTCCTAAAACGGCTGTGATAAAAATCCAATGCGATATTAAAAAGTCATTAGCTGGGCAGTTTTTCGAGACATGAATGTTAATCAAAAATGTTTTACATGAATGACATTTCAATTAAGGCGCAAGTTTTAAGATTTGTATGGAATTAAAGATATTTTGTTGTTACGCGTTTTGAATGCTTCAGTTTTATTAAATTAATGATGTCCACTGAAAATTAGTTCCAAGATATAAATAATAATGTTTTCATAAATCAACACACATTTTTAAAAAATGTATGGGTGAAGGAATGATTATTAATCAATATAGACACTTCCAAATTACATGAATTTACCTAATATAAAAGTGATAATATTTTCGAACAATTTTAAAATAGGTATACAAACGAATAACTGAATGTTTTTTAAACAATATATGTGATTTATGGCTCAAAAGGTGTAAACAAATTGAAAAATTTCCCATTAGAAAAAAAAGAAATTTTACGAAATTATGCTAGTAATAATAACACAAATTTGTTCATCAAAATACAAACATCATTTAGAAGATAATAGATTATAGCATTGTAACATAAATACATTTCAATTTTTAAAATAAAACGAATGCAAAATTTATGTTATCTTCCAATTAACAAGAACCTTATCTATAACTTTTAGGGCTCACTAGATTGAAACTTATTTATAGAACAATTATATTTAGGATATTTTGAAATTTCACTACATTATTTTTATCTGTACAAGAAATCATTTATTCCGTGTCTTTCAATGTTTTTAAAACTATAGCCAAGTTATAATTTACTGCCGTGGCCCCATGCGTCTTCCCCACAATTAAAAAGACACTAAATACTTTCTGCATTACTACATTTCTTTTAAAAAATGTCAATGATTAACTGAAACGATAGCCAATTGCATTTGTCATACGGCGAAATGACAGCTACCTCAGTGTCCAATTTCAATTACCAGTTTTCAACATTTGTCAAAGTTGAGGTGGCTCAGGTGGAGTTGTCCAGTGGATAAGGCGTTGAGCTTCAGACCGTGAGTTTCTAGGAGATCTGGGTTCATATACAGTCTTTAACATAGCCATTGCATAAACAAATTGAGAAATACAAAATAAAACAAAAATTACTCAATGTAGTTAAGGTTGGTGCATGTTAAATCCGTGGTAAGCTAAAGTCATGCGTGCCAGGTAAAGAATGATTATCTGATAATACTTTTCGCAAATAAGGAGTGGTATTTATTGCACACATTTTGTAGAAAAATGCTAAGAAAATAACAATCATCACTTATAAAAGTTGATGGTATTGTTTAGCTGGAACAACATACCCAATGCAACTGTTATCATCAATGTTAATTAACATGTTATAACCTTTTATTTTACGGAATAAGGTTAAAACCCTTATTATTATTTTTAGTAAACGTATTTTATGGTTGAATGGACGTCTTACTAGAGCAGCACGAGGGCTAATGGTCATGGGCCTTGGTAATTTTAAACATCGGTCAAGCGAAAAGGCTGAAACCCGAGTTGGCACACAACTCAACATTATAGCGACAATGCACATAACGTCACGAAAAGCTTAACGAATATCAGCATCTTATATATAAAGACAAAATTTATTGGTGGGAATTTTTGATTATAAAAATGCACGATCTGTTTTTAAAAAGAGTTAACGTTTTTTCTATAGATATGTAACTCGGATAGGTACCATAGTTATCTACTCTACAGTTACACAAAATGGCGTCAGTGCCAAATAGTCGTGTCAAAACATTCAGCAAGCGAAAACAGGGGAGTGGTGGAGATTTGAAAGACAGACGGACGAAGAGAGGGCAAAAAACTGAAAACGAACAGAATCTCTTGAGGAATGGCCACTCCCCGGAAAATGTCATCCCTCTTGACGAGCACCACCACTCCTCATCCCTGCTTGAAGAATCCATGGAGAGAAATAAAGATGCTCAAGAAATAAAATTGTTGTTGTTGTTGGGCACTTGTTCAATAAGTAGTAATATTGCGATATTTTTGGATCTATGTATAATCCTACACTGATGTTGTTGTTTTGTGGTACGTTTCCTTTGTCTGAGATGCATATGAATAGACAAATATGCCCAGGGTTCGAAATTCACGGTTGCTAGTCGCAAAAGGCGACTGAATTCTTCAATCTTGCGACAATGACGCAGTTATCGCGACTAGTTTTTAAATCGGCGATTCTGAAAACTTGAAAGTACGTCAAATTCAAAATTGGTAAACTCTGGCGATTCTAAAATCGGGAAACATCGCCAATTATAAAATCGGTTGTCTTCGTGGATTTTGAAATTGCAAACTCCTGCAGTAATTCCGAAATTGACAAACTCTGGCGATTCCAAAGTAAAAACAATTGAGAAACTTTGTAAATTCTAATAAATCAGTATTTATTTATGAAATAAAAAAAAGGTGAAACAAAATTTTGGGAAAAAAATTAATTTCATCCAAGATCGAAAATGGAAAAATAATTGGAATGTGCTAATTTTTTTTTAAATTTTTTTTATGCTGTTTTTGTTTTTTTACTATTTTGAACAGTTATAATACAGGGAACAGTATCCAACTTTGGTTTGAAGATGCGATTGTTGGGCACTGAAAACTTCCAGAGTTTGTGTATAATTAAAAAATGCATTTTTTATATCAAAATTCTCTAAAATTCCCCCACATAATATGCATTTGCACCTAGTTTTTTTTAAAGTTAGTAGCACAGATTGCTCCTAAATTTTTGTACCCAATTTCTAACACTTAGCAAGACATACATTCTTTCATTCAATACAAGACACAGTATTGAATGAAAGAAATTTATTAACCAAGACCATGATCCCAGACTGGAACAAAAGGGGTGCGCTGTTTTCTCTTTCGGGACTGGTACCTATTTTAGGCGGAAGACATAATTCTGTTCCCGAGGATACATCCATCATGATTCGACCCGGCCCAATCGCCCGGTACGCGAAGGTATAACCACCATACTGGCTGAGTGGCATCCTACACTGATAAATAATTAGTGTAACGTTACTCGATAAAACTGGTAACAACTTCCACGTTTTTGCTGCCTCCCGTTTTATGGCGTAACGTTACACCACCACAACGTAGGAGTAAGCTTGCACCAAATAAAATTTTAGAATCAAATATAACAGAACCAAATAGATTTTTCGAATTACTCCCTTGCAAAATAACGAAAGCCACTAAGTATTTAAATTACTGTTGAATTAGGTTTCAGGAATGTGGATGAAAAAAATATTACCAACTGAATGAGTATAAGTAAAGCTAAAATTGTACCACTTGAAGAATATTGATATTTCTACAGCAACAATAAATGAATGATTGAATAAATGAATGATTGAATAAATATTACAGCAATTTCTGATAATAGTTTTAAAAACACACAAGGTATTTTTTTTAACGTTTCGTTGGTATTTGGTAAATAAAACCATAATAATATTAATAATGAACCACCACTCTAAAAAAGGAGCATAAAGCAAAACTCTTTATGACAAACAACAAAGCAAAAGCTACGCCATCTTTTTTTTTATTTTTTATTTTTTTTTTCCTTCACACTTGCCATGTAAAATAACAATGGTGCTTTTATTTATTTATTCACATGTTTTCTCTTAAAACGTCAGAGTACGGAATGAAACCTTCCAGATATTTATTTACTCCGTTTACAATTCGGGGGAGAAATCGTCAAAATCTTTCATGGATGAGACTTTGCTTGCGTGAAATGGCGAGGAAATTGTTTATAGAATGTTCTTTTCAAGGTTGGGAGATTCGAATTCTGGGAAATCGTCAGTTTAGTGACATGTGTCCGTCATTTAGAAAAGGTATCGAGAACATTTTGGGGGTGCAGCAATGCTTTGTTCGAAAAGTTTTACGTTGAAACTGAAGCGTTATAGCTGTAACTAAATAGAAATTTCCGGTGTATTAAAACTTGTGCTCAAACAGCACAAGTGGAACACAAATATTGTGTAAAAATGGTAACATTACAATATTGTGTTGTTTTACAAGAAGTACAAGAGTTTGTATTAATGGTATTTAAACACAAATTTGTATTGTTCCAACACAAACGTCAATCGCGAGAGGAGACGATATTTATATCCATACGTGATTGACAAAAAACTGTAAACAATATTGGTTTCTAAAATATGTGTCACAAAATTATAACATTAATTTTTAATGTACCGTAATATTCATTTTTTTAAGATTTAGTAAAGTTGTTTACTCGAAACATTAAAGAGCAGATGCTGAACTACATTTTGGAAGAATACATGCGGACTGCGCCTTCAAACACAAGATTTGTGCTAACCATTCATTATTAATAGGTCTCAACACAAGTTTCGTATTGTTTCAACACAACTTGTATTAAGTGAGAAAAACACGTTTTTTTGTATTGAAAGTCAACATAAGTTTTCCTGGGTGCGGATATATTTATCCAGTACATAATGTTTAACCGTGTGTAAATTTAATCAATATTTTGATCACAAAATTATGAATTAAAATTAAATAAGGAGGAGTTGTGGAGATTTAAGCCTATTACACTGTGAAAAAAAAATTGTAAATAACAAATTTTTTTTTGTAAAAAAACTTTTTCTAAAATTTCTATGTAAATAACTACTAAAAATATGCTGTAAAAAAAGCTTAATATATTTTTGAACATACCTACATTTTTTTTTATCTTAATTTTACAAAGACTTTTTTATGTATGCTATACATGTAATTTTTTTAAGTCATTACAAGACCTTTTTTAGTATTTATTTACTTTTTTCTAGCAAACGAACAATTTTCATTATATGTATGACTTATGACTTTCTTGGTGGGGGGCAAGTTCGTCAAAGCACATGCGACCTCAGGTTATGTACTCAACCTCAGGAAATGACACAGTGCACAAGAGCCACAAAAAACATAGACAAATCAGCAACATTTATTGAAAAGACAAACATCCATGCCTTACCGGGATTCGAAACCCGAACCAAGAAGCTCCAAAGGCTAGCTCCTAAACGTTTTCGCCAACCGGTCGGCTTCATTACATGTTTAAACGAAATGTATGAACATAAAACGTTAATAATCGGAACAATTGCCAAATACAAAAAATAAGAATATAATAGTATAATAAAAAAATAAAAGTTACTAACCTATTTTTATACCTGTATCATTTTTAAAGTTATATCAATTTTTATAATGGCGATGACTGATCCAAATCACAACGAACTTTAAACGATGGCTACCGCAAAACTTCAAAGTCGAAGTTGATTGGTTTGAAAAAAATTGCGTATACTAGAACATTTCCTGTAATTTGTAGAAATGAAGTTTCTGTCGAATTACCAAAAACTTTTTTGTAAATTGGTTATTTCTGTCACAATTACAATAAAATTTGGTATGTTTACAGTATTTTTTTCTCAGTGTACGTATCAGGATCATAGAATGACCGAATGTTGAATACTGTATCAAATGAGCGAACATTTTTTTCTAGCTTATTTATTTTCATGTTATTCCAACGGTTTGAATACAAAAATTATTCTTTTAATAAAATTAAAATAGTAGTACAATTTTTAGTTTCCAAAACAAGTTTGTATTCAAAATTAGCTTTCTTAAAATACTACAAATAAGCAGGTGTGGGAGGGGACTAAGGCCTATTTTCGATAGTTTTTATTGGAACTAATTATTTTCTAAAATAATTAAAATTCATTAATTATCACTTATAATTAATTAAAATACGCCAATAATCAATTTTATTTAATTAAAACCCATTATTACACATGTATTCATTGAAATTTCATTTATCAAGTGCAAGATAATTTCACTTTTTTAAGGGGGGGGGCGGGGGGGCAAATATCTCCTACCCCCTAGATCCACTACTGCATGTAAGTCTTACGGTATCTATAACTCAGTAAAACTATTCAAAAATCTGGCATATATAAATGAAAATGCTAAGCGATATTTTATGCTGATAAGAAGACTCATAAGTGAAACTATTAAATGCCCAAAATGCAACAAACTCGATGTAATCAGTGACGTGATTTCTTAATCCTAATATTTACTTTAAAAACCACTTATGAAGCAAAGGTGTCAACTATCTTTTTTTTATAAATTACTCTCTTTGATGATGCTATCGAAAAATCAAGATAAACACTTTAAATCAGGAGGAAGTCCCTTGAAAAAACACCAACAAAATATTCCACTTCAAAGATCAGATGGTCATCGGTTTTATTGCTGATGAAAACGACACGAAAAAGCTGTTTTCATATCGCCTATTATGGACGTTCAAGAAATAGCAAACTGTAGTTTTTATGTAAAGATTCTTTCAAATGACTCAAGAACAAGTATAGTTAATTATAATCAGTACTTTTGAAAAGGGTAGTTATCAGCTCTTTAAAACTAGTTTTACTACTAGATGATACTTTAAGTAGGAAAACAAACGCACAGGAGTAAAAAAAAATGTAACTGGAAAAAATGCAAAAGATGTCTACTATTTAAAAAAAAATATGAGAATCTACCTAGACATACTTAGATCTAAATTGTTTTCTTAGTACTCTTGCTTGTAAGTATCTTCCAAGGTTGTTCTTAGTACCGTGCAAAGTTGTTGCATGGAGAAAACCGTACAAAATTGGACCGTATAAAATTGCATGGAGAAAAATATCAATTTGTTCCATTTTTCCACCAACAAATTTGCATGTGTTAAACTATTTTATTTTACCTAGGAAATCGGTATTTTTGTCTTCTTCTGACGATATCCTTATTGCAGAGAATTTCCAAACAATCGAATACAAAACTATGCAGATTTTATGCAAAAATGCTGATTATTGTATATAATGGAGCCCCATTGAAAAAAATTGCATAGACGATGTTTACCATAAAAAACCCCGTGGAAAACCAATTTATTTAGAGTTCGCAAAGGTTTTGAAAACTGATAAATAAATTTGTCTACAGAATTCCTAGCTTGAAAAATACGTATTAAGAAACTAAAACACAATAGTAGATATTAACAACTCTAGAAAGAGAGCTAAAAATCTATTTATCAGATGCGGAGCAGAATATAGAAGGGCAGCAGAGTTACAAAGTCAAGCCCTTTTTTAATAGCCAAACGACACATCGAGTTGAAATAACAAGCGCTATTTATGGTTTTGGTATGAAATAGCATCGTTTTTATGCGGACACAGCCGGTTTGTTAAGTGTTGCATAGAATCTTTGTTTCACTTTTTACAGAGTTTTTATTGGGAAGAAAGTTTGTTTGGCGAGAAGACAGAACAGCAACCTTTTCCAATGTAAAGGCTAAAATATTAGCTTCGGATAATTTGCCTGATGCAGCATTAATTTTTTGTTGTATTGATATTTTACAATATATGCAATATTTAGTATAATTATTTCTTATTGAATGATTTCAAATATTTGTTGTCAATATGTACGCTTTTTAAATTAATTTAATCCTAAAAACTTAGATTATAAAACTTTTGAAATCAGCTTCTAACCCATTATTCATGTTTCATTTGCATATGAAGGCATTTCTTCTTTTTTTTACACCACAGTATTGTAATTATTGTTTGTTTTACAGAAACTTGATGTTTTCAGGTTGTAAAGAGGCACATGAACAACTTAATCCAATATACTATTTATAGACAATGGCTACACAGATATTTGTTGTAAATATATAGGGTGACACGGGGTAATTATTGGACAAAAATCAAAAACTTTTACCATAGCTCCCACATTTATAAAAAATTTTAACCAATAATTTTTATAACGTCTATTAGATATATCTGTCGGGTACCATTGTTGAAATTTACTATTTCCTCTGTAGAAGTTGAGAAAAAATAAACGTGTCTAAAAATTACCCCGTAAATTGGGGTTAATTATTGGACAATAGTTTTCAATATGTTCTGCACAGCATTTTGACTATACTAAGTAAATTTAAGCATATTGCGATGTGTGCTGTCTGTCCTACCCCATAATATTTCCAACAATTTCCCCGCTTTGTCAAATAATTGACCCGTAACTAAAGATGTGCATGTCTATGTTACTATTTATCCTACAATGGTGTTTTTCAGCACAAACCACCCTTATAAACATAACTATGACTGGGCATTACAAAATACAAGATCATGTAAAAGAAAAAAATATATACACAATTTGGCATCAATCGAACAATAGTTTAAACTATTTTTTTTCAAGCGCTTTCGGTTATTAATATATTTTTTGAGAAAAAGTACTTATCTAATCCCAATAATTTTTCAGAGCATTGCTGGACATGCAATTAACAAATTTTGGTTTGTTAGACTTAATAAATTATGATGCATTATGGTTTTGGGCCCTGGCCAATAATTACCCCGATTTTCCGTGTCCATAATTACCCCGGGTCACCCTACGTCTTTTAAATTATTTTATTCTTAAAAATTTAAATTATAACACCTTTTGAAATCAGCTTCTAACCCATTTTATTCATGTATTATAGGAATTTGAAAGTATTTCTTATTTTTTTTACATCATCGTATTGTAATTAATGTTTGTTTTGCATCAAATTGATGTTATCACAACATAAGGAGTCACAAACTTACATTACTGAAAGTCTTTTAATTTTATAGTAACTATAATTAACTATAATTTGGCGTTGTGGATAATAGCAAAAAAAAAATTTCATGTCGCCTCCATTCCACGATTATGGTGGCATCTACACTATATAGTATCTAAATTATTTTTTCTTTAATAGTTAGCATGAAGACAGTTTTTTATTAATGAAATATTTTCTTATTATAGGCACAACCAATATTTCTAGCTAGCATAGCTGTCAATGGCCTCTCAATCCTGAACAAAATTCAAGCGATGGCTGTTCAATTTATTTTAGCTCATAGGTACTTCACTTACACCTTCTTTACAACAACTTATTCAGCGCAAATTATAAAAGTAGAAGAGAAAAAATCCGGTTTCGAACAGAGAAGGGAATTAAATTGAACCCAATCTCCATTTAAACCTCATTACCATCTACATTTTAATTCCATGATGGAAAATTACGTTTTGCAGGGTCACGAACCCAATTTCGGAAAAAGCAGCTTTTGCCATTCTTGACTGAGCTATCTTCATTGTAGTGAAATGAGTCTCCTACCAGGCAGGTTGGTATGACAAGATGGTTACAGCACTCCACAAAAACAAGTGGGTTTGTAACAGAATCTGCCCTCGCTCACCAAGCGAGTGGATCTTGGTTTTAATCTCGGATAAGACATAGATTTATCCATTTTATCCTCGGGGACAGAAGTCGGATTTTCGCCTGAAATGGATCCCAGTCCCGAAAAGAAAGCAGCTCAACCATCTTGTTTCAGTTTGGGGTCATGGTCTTGGTTAATAAATTCTTTCTCTAGTTATGTACGTCATGGTTGTCTATTCATATGCATCCCAGACAAAGGAACGCACGATAACATCAGTTTAGGATTATACATAGATCCAAAAATATCATAACATTACTACTTATTAAACAAGTAGGTTTGTAGCAGAATCTGTCACTTTGCCCGCTTCCAAACAACATTTGTGTTCAACAGGAAAAGAGGCTCCAAACACATTATTAATACTATACTAAACATTTACACTCTAAATTTGGCTAGTTTCATTTATTTTCTATCAAAAATTGCATAATTATTTCTTATAGTTATCTAAATTAATTTATATATTTTAAAGAATAAATAATTTCTTTTAATTTATTATTTAAAAAAAAAGTTTCGCGAGCGATTGTTGTGAATGACAATGTTATTAAATTCTAATAAAAATGGCTTCTTATGCTTTTTAAATGGGCATTAAATTTTGCTGGTTTTTTAATAATTGAAGTACTTTAAATTCGAATTTTTTTCTGAAATTTACAATGTCTTCTCATTTCGATGCGCTGAAGTTTTTGACGCATCACACTTGAATGTAGCATTTGCAGTTTGGGCTATGAAAGTAGGTGACGGACGGACTGAACGATTATAATAACTTCCACTTTTGACGTTATAAACGTAGCGTGTTTTTTCTCCGTTATATATTTGCCATTTTTTAAAATTGAGAAAGGGCTTTGCGTCAGGTTCTATTCGAACCCACACCCTTTACATAACAAGCAAAGAGTCATACCAACTCGGCCACAGAATCTCTCGACCGATGGAATCCAAAAGAAGTAATGTAAGTTTATATGAACTTCCAGTAACTCCTCTAGTTCAATTAGCTTCCACACTACGTTTATAACGTAAAAAGGGGAAGGTATTATAATCGTTCAGTCCGTCTGTCTGTCTGTCCGTCCGTCACCCACTTTCATAGCCAAAACTACCAATGCTACAGGCAAGTGCGAGACGTCAAAAAATTCAGCGCATCGAAATTATAAGACATTGATAATCTCAGAAAAAAATTCAAATTCGCAGTACTTTAATTATTTAAAAAACTGCCAAATTCAATGCTCATTTAAAAAGCATAAAAAGCCATTTTTATTAGAATTAAATCACCATTGCCATTCGCAACAATCACTCGAGAAACTTTAATTCTTTTAAATAATAAATTAAAAAAAAAAAAATTTCCGACATCAATCAGTTTGAAAGACGTCAAATATATTTCACTAAGATATTCTTTGTTTGTATGTTGATATGAAATGTTTTGGTTCTATTTAAAAGAGAGGAATATTACATATTTATTATTTGAAATATAAATTAATTTTTGCAAATGATAATATTTATCGAATAATTATTGAAGAAATAATTATTGAATTTTCGAAATAAAATAAATGAAACTAGCCAAATTTAGCGTGTAAATGTTTATAACAGAATTAATATTGTGTTAGGCGATTTTTTCCCTGTTGAACACAAATGTTGTGTGGAAGCGGGCTGAGTGACAGATTCTGTTACAAACCTACTTGTTTAGTTCGTGGAAAGGCTATTATTGACGTTACAGCAAAGATAATCACTTAGAATCTTTAGCTAAAAAATACTTTAATAAAAGTTTGTTTATTAAAATAATGTATTTCAACAATGCCTTTTACGAAAATAAAACATTTTTGACATACTTCATTTACGTTTTTGTCAAACCAGCTAAGTCGATTGTTAAGCCACGCCTCGGCGTCCTTATGCATTAATTTTTAATTTCGTCGTTGGCAACACCAGAATAAGAATTGTGGTGATATATTGAGGGTCGGGGCCGTGTAATTATAGGGTTAAATGGAATGAACTGAAACATTGTATACTATTTTAAGTGAGCATTCGGTTACATTTTTGCTTTTAAGTGATATAATAGTCTTCTTCAAGATTTATGTTTGGCTTTTTCAAGTGTAGCAACCCATCAGGGGAAGGTTAATTTGATGGGTCATGGATGTGATATTTCCAAAAGTGTATTTAAAATTTTGGCGACCTTCTTTAAACGAAGTTTAGAGTTACGTTTGTTAACCGTTTTTATTAACCAACTTATTATTAGTTTATTATTATTTATTAGGTTTATTAAACGAACGTTTCAGGGTACATTGGGAAAAATTCAGGTTTTATGAAAGATACCTCTTAAATTTAAACACTTGCTTATTCATTAAAATAAACGTATAGGGGCTATAATATGATCTGTTGTTAAGTTGTTTTTAAATGCATGTAAATGACTCAAAGAAAACAAAGATGAAAAACTATCAAGTTGGTTTTTTACCCCACGTTAAAAAGAAAACTCCTAGTATATCGGTGAATTGTAATTTATGACTGTTGGGCCGGATAAAAGATGGTTTAGTTTAGGGTTTAATTGTACAATAGTACTTCCTGATACTGTCTTTAATGCTAATTAATATGTTTCCTGATAGGGCTAAGTCGTATAGTGGTTAACAGTACATTGCGTTACATTTAATAATGAAAACCTTATAATAGTAATTACTTCCATAAATAAATACACTCTATCATAATTATTGAGAACTATCAATTACTTAATTCTACCGCAATATCCCTGGACAGCAAATGAGAAGACAAATTGATTAACTAAACCTTTATTAACATATAAGAATACACAACCGCGCGGTTACCATACTAACAATAATAATAATTATTACTAATGTCATGATACAGTGTGCATTGTTAAGGCCCTAACATTTTCGTCAATTACATTTAATTAAACCTATCCTGGAGAGATTAGAATTATCAACTCACCTCTTTACAGCTATTTGAAGACACTTATAAGAAGGATACTGTTGGTGTCGGATAGAAGTTCTACCAACCATCTCCACAACACCATTTACTATCACACTTCACTATTTCTTCGATTCGAGACACACAAATAATGGACAAGCGCGCGAAAATCAGTACTTTCCGCGGGGAATCGACTGTGACGTACATTACATAACACGTGACCAAAACACTCAGTTGCATATAGCGATAGGCGGGATATTTCACAAATCGTTTCGCAAAACTTTCTATTTTCGTTTTTATTAATGCAGTAAGTTTGTATTTATTATTTATTAATGGCATATTGCTAACTGCTTAGTTCCCGAGTGTCGTAATACGACTACAACTGCTCCAGAAAAGATATATTTTTACTTACCAACAGAATAGAATAGGTACAGCGAAAACGATGGATTTCAGCCATGTGACGTGATCCAAAAAAAGAACCAGTATTTAATAGGATTATGGACTGACTTAATTATTCTTTAAGGTATAAATTTACATGTAACACATGGCAAAAAAAAGGCAGGACCATATAAAGGCACAATAATTATATTAAGGTTTTTTTTTTAAGTATAGTCTATGTTCGGATAACATGTCAAATGTAGCAACTAGGGATAGCTCAAAACATTGTTAATAATGTCTACTTACAGATTTCCACGTTAATAGTATTACTATTTTTGGAAAAATCAGTACTTTTTCAAATTTTTTCCTTTTACTCCGATGGTTAAAAGTTGCGCAAACAAAATATGTCACGCTTTTTACACGTTCAGACGAAACCTTTTAATTTTCGGAAAATTAAGAACGACGACTTTTTGCTTTCTACAGTAGTACCTTTATTCATATTATTTTAATGTATGACTCTAGTTAAAAGAGTAATACTAAAATCCTACGAATAAATTATGATATTTAATCGGACAAGGAAAGTTGTGTTTTGTAAATACGATAGTTTGGTTATGAATGACCTGTGGAATTAGAACATCTTTCAACAGCACAAAATACTATTAAAACTTTATAAATAATAACACAATTCGAAACATAAAACAAGAAAGAAATAACTTTAACTTTTAGCTTTTACTCCACGTATTTCGGCATTTATGAAGATATTCCGGGCAATTTTGTTTTATCTAAAAAAAACCATCAGTATTCAACGGGGCAGTATTTTAGGGCGCATTGAAAGCCTAAATACTCGTTTGGGGAACGGGAAAATTGTTTTTCACTAAAAAAACATCAGTTCTAGCCATTTGTAATGAGCGTTCAAAAAATTTGAAATTTTAATGTTTCATGAAAACTTAAAAAATGCAAGTAAACTATCCAGCACAACTTTAAAACGATGAGTTTCCAGGGTGAAATAAAAAAAAAGCTTGGAAAAAAACATTTGTAAATCTGCCGAGAGAGGGGATTTGAATCTGGGTCCTATTGATTAAGAATCGCTTATGCTACCACTAAGCTACGACGTCCGTGAGGGATTGAGCTCAAACTGCTAATAAGGCTCAGTCCTGCACAGTTACTATACCCGTACGCGTAATGCGTGTACGGTGCCCGTGCACGTAGACACTCCGCACTTTTTTACTGTTGCTCACATTTTAAAATACATTCACAGTTCTCGAACAAATAGTTTCTAAAAGCAAACTATAAAAGTTTGGTGGAGTTATTCTCAAAATTGGAAAGAGGAGTAGGGTTTAAAAAAGTTCAAAATTTTTACTTAAAAAAATGAAAAACTACTTGTAAATATTTGTTAAACTTGTAAACTACTAGTAAAATGTTTGTGTATTTATCACTGGAAAATGTTTATTTCGGGTAAACATTATATAAAAACACTATAATTTTATACAAGTTTATGTTATTATTACTAAAAATAATGTTTTGGGTTAAAACATATTTTTAAAGTTATTTTTTTTAAAAAAAACTTATGGTTAAATGAATATTAAAAGAAAATAAACAAGAATAGAAAATTAGCGAAACAGATAAGAAAGTTATAAAGCAAAAAATGAACCGTAAAAACCATGGGAGAATCGAAAAAATCGCAATGACTGAAATAGTAAACAAACGCTACTTAGTGTACATGTACGTCACAATCGCTCAGCCAATAGCAGAACGATTCAAACAAGAACTAAAAATTGACGTTTTTTAACATTGAATATTTAATAACCCAATTTTTTGTGTACATTTTAACCTAGATATTTGAAATCAGCGTTGTTAATTTCATCGAAAAAATGTATTTTTAGTAGTTTTTAAAAATATGGGAATTGTCCATTGGGATGAATGAATGGGGGGAGGGGTCCACTTTCGATACAAATTGATATTCTTATAAATCTTATATTGTGCGCGTTAGAGAGAATACCTTGTCTCATACGGGGCAAGTCAGGCCATGGGGGCCCAGTCGCGTACCCAAGGGGCACCTCGCGGACGGTCGGGCACAGGGCCCATCGGGCATCCAGCCTTCAGTTGAATCTGACAGGATTTAATGATCTCCAATGTTAGTTTCTTCATGTAACAAATAATTTATAAGAAAAGTAATGATTTATTTTATATAGTGCATATAATCATCTAAAAAAAATCATAACCTATAACCATATAAATAAAAAAAACTCAATATGTGTTTAATCGAGCAATTACTTTTTACTTTTTATCAACAAAAATAAACGATTCATTAAGTAACTATTGCACAGACACTTCTTATCTATTCACGCTATTTTTAGGACAAACTGCAGTTAACTTTAGTGCAAAGTGCAATTATGCAACAATTTACTTAAAATAACCTATTTCATCATTCATATAAAAAAAATTATCAACCCTGCAATTTGTCCGTTCTTTTTTCTTTCGGATGCGTATATGTATTGGTGTATGTATGATATTATTGATTTCAAAAAATACGTTCAAGATCTTTATTGTAAATAAAATCAAGATCTTTATTGTAAAAGAATGTCTCTCAGTGCTGGGGAATATGCCAAGTCTACAAAACGCTAAGCCGCCAATAATGCAGCCCGTTGGGGGGGGGGGGGGGAATGTGAAATTATCCCGCACCAAATAATAAAATTTCAATGAACACATCTTTAATAAATGGATTTTAATTAGTTAATTAAGGTAGATAATTAATTAGAAAATGTAATTATTTATAATTGACAATTATTGAATATAATTTGAATAATTTCTTTTATTGGATAATGGGGTTGTTTCACGGAGGATCTGGCAATAGCTCTTCGGTTTTGTTTTCATGTCTCTCGAATTACTGTTGTTTTGGTATTCGGGAGTTAATTTTCGAAGAGAATATTTTACTTGTTAATTTTTTAAAATTCCGACTTCTTTCAATGCAAGTTTTCCTTGATAAATGATTAAAATAACCAACAGCACAGCAAGAAGTTGTAATTTTAAAAAATAACAACTAAAATAACTTATTCTTAGAAAACTCAATTTCATCAAAATGGCTCGAATATCAACAAAAGTAATTCGAGAGACATGAAAACAAAACCGCAGAACTATTACCAAATTCTCCGTGAAACAACCCCATTAATTAGCACCATTAACTGAAAGGTGAAAGGGTTGAAAATTAGTGTTGCCCCTTCCCTCCCTTCCCCCTCCCCAAATCAATTTCTGGATCCGCCACTGAACATGAATAGAAAAATCAACAATCACAGTAAGGTTTGTATAATAAAAAAAATTTATGCTACAGACCTTATGCAGTTTATTCATCATATATTTCAGATAATTTTTGTTAAGCTTATTTAATCACTAGAAATGACATTGTACACTCAGGATTAGCATTGTGGTTACAGAGTAACCTATTTCTAATCGAATCGATCTAATATAAATGGGCTCAAGACTATATAGATTTTTAATGCACATCAGTCACTCTTTTCTTAATTTGACCATCAGTGCAGAAGGATACAAGCTATTTATCAATGAATCATTCTATAAAAGGAATCGATGAATCATCTATTTCTAGAAATGAATATCTATATATGGAATTCAATGAACTCTTAACAATGAAAATGAATAAATTTGAGTAAGAAATATTTTTGGTCATAAAAATTGCCTGTTTTTATAATTGAATTATTAACAAGCCAATGAATTATTGAATAGCCCAGCTTAAAGAATAAT
Source organism: Oedothorax gibbosus (assembly GCA_019343175.1). Lineage (NCBI taxonomy): Eukaryota > Metazoa > Arthropoda > Arachnida > Araneae > Linyphiidae > Oedothorax > Oedothorax gibbosus. Next base: position 25,046,041 of record CM033276.1, on the reverse strand, counting down.
TTTTGTTTAAATTTGCTTAAGAGATATCTTTCGGTTGTAAAATAACCCAATTTTATTAAAGAATTATTGACCAAATATACTATTTTACACTGTAATATAACCTAAATCATGCCAGACTGTTCCCTAAAATGTTTAGATAGAACATCTTCGGACGAGGCCATTCTCACTTCATGCCAGTCACTTGCCAACTTTGATGGATTCTTTTTCTTTGCAAGGAAAAGCCAAAAAAATAAACAACAGCACAGCCAAAACCATCCTGCCCCCCCCCCCCCCCCTCATAGTTTTGTTAGTTTGTATTTTCGTTCCTCTGGCTGTCTTGTTCTTAAATTAATGTAACCAGAGATCCTTTTTCCACGTTTCGAACAGAAGAAGAGGTCACAGGTTCCAAAGTCCTTAGCCCTAAAAGTACATAAATCATTGCAACAAATATTATCCGGGAGGTTAACAACTCCTTTAAGACAGCGAATGGACAATTCCCATATTTTTTAAAAACTACTAAAAATACATTTTTTCGATAAAATAAACAACGCTGATTTCAAATATCTAGGTTAAAATGTACACAAAAAATTGTGTTATTAAATATTCAATGTTAAAAATCGTCAATTTTTAGTTCTTGTTTGAATCGTTCTGCTATTGGCTGAGCGATTGTGACGTACATGTACACTATGTAGCGTTTGTTTACTATTTCAGTCATTGCGATTTTTCGTTTCTCCCATGCTTTTTTACGGTTCATTGCTTTATAACTTTCTTATCTTTTGCGTTAATTTTCTATTCTCGTTTATTTTCTTTAATATTCATTTAATCATAAGTTATTATTTTATTTATTATTTTTTTAAATATATATTTTAAGGGGATACGGTACCCAAAACATTTTTAGTAATAATAACATAAACTTGTAAATTATAGTGTTTTTATATAATGTTTACCCTAAATAAACATTTTCCAGAGATAAAAACAAATGTTTACAAGTAGTTTTTCATTTTTTTAAGTCAAAATTTTGAACATTTTTAAACCTTACTCCTCTTTCAATTTTGAGAATAACTCCACCAAACTTTTATAGTTTGTTTTTAGAACTATTTGTTCGAGAACTGTGCATGGATTTTAAAATGTGAGCTACAGTAAAAAAGTACGGAGTGGTTAAGTGCACGGGCACCGTACACGCATTACGCGTACGGGTAGTATAACTGCGAAGGGTTGAGGCTTATTTGCAGTTTGGGTTCGGACCTTCACGGACGTCGTAGCTTAGCGGTAGCATAAGCGATTCGTAATCAATAGGTCCCGGGTTCAAATCCCCTCTCTCGGCAGAAGCTAAATGTTTTTTTTCCAAGCTTTTTTTTTTATTTCACCCAGGAAGCTCATCGTTTTAAAGTTATCCTGGAAAATTTACTTGCATTTTTTAAGTTTTCATGAATTATTTAAATTTCTAATTTTTTAAAATCTCATTACAAATGGCTAGAACTGATGTTTTTTTAGAGAAAAACAATTTTCCCGTTCTCCAAACGAGTATTTAGGCTTTCAATGCGCCCTACAATACTGCCCCATGTTGAATACTGATGGTTTTTTAGAGAAAACAAAATTGCTCCGAATATCTTCATAAATGCCGAAATACGTGGAGTAAAAGATAAAAGGTAAAGTTATTTCTTGTTTTATCTTTCGAATTGTGTTATTATTGATAAAGTTTTAATAGTATTTTGTGCTGTTGAAAGATGTTCTAATTCCACAGGTCATTCATAACAAATAATCGTTTTTACAAAACACAACTTTCCTTGTCAGATGAAATATCATAACTTATTCGTAGGATTTTAGTATTACTCTTTTAACTAGGGTCATACATTAAAATATTTTTAAATAAAGGTATACTGTAGAAAGCAAAAAGTCGTCGTTCTGAATTTTCCGAAAATTGCATGGTTTCGTCTGAACGTGTAAAAAGCGTGACACATTTTGTTTGCGCAACTTTTAACCATCGGAATAAAAGGAAAAAATTTGAAAAATACTGAACTTTTCTAAAAATAGTAATATATTAACGTGGAAGTCTGTAAGTAAACATTATTAACAATGTTTTGAGCTATCTCAAGTTGCTACATTTGACAGGTTATCCGTAGATAGACTACTTAAAAAAAACTTAATCTAATTATTGTGCCTTTATGGCGCTGCCTTTTTTTGCCATGTGGTACCTGTAAATTTATACTTTTAAAGAATAATTAAGTCAGTCCATAATCCTATTAAATACTGGTTCTTTTTTTGGATCACGTCGCATGGCTGAAATCCATCGTTTTCGCTGTAACGATTCTGTTGGTAAGTGAAAATATATATTTTCTGGGGCAGTTGTAGACGTATTACGACACTCGGGGACTAAGCAGTAGCAATATGCCATTATTAAGTAATAAATACAAACTTACTGCATTAAATAAAACGAAAATCGAAAGTTTTGCGAAACGATTTGTAAAATATCCCGCTTATCGCTATATGCAACTGAGGAGCTTTGGTCACGTGTTATGTACATGTACGTCACAGTCGATTCCCCGCGGAACGTACTGATTTTCGCGCGCTTTTTAAAAGCCTAACTTTTAACTCAAATAAAAAAATAACTACGCATCGGAGAGCAAAAATTTTTCGGCACGTATTTTGTCTCACCTATTTACGTCGAATAAAAAAATTAAAAATAAATGTGGGAATTGTCCATTCCCGGGGGTTGGCGAGCGATTGCGAGCAGGGGGCGGAGCCCCCTAGTTATTTAAAATAAAATATTGTTTTTCCACGTGCATACAATGCTGTTTCCCCACTTGTATATATTGCTGTTTTTCCACTTGTATAAAGTTTATATGTAAGGATTTGGTGCAAAGTTATGGAGGGAAAAAATGACATCGTTACATAAGCATCTACAGATGTTTCTTGAACAAATATAACTACGTAAGGTAAGACGTATATATGTTTTGAAAATACTCTATAAAAATTCGGTATCGGTTCCGTAGTGTAGTGGTTATCACGTTCGCTTTACACGCGAAAGGTCCCCGGTTCGATCCCGGGCGGAACCAGAAATAGCAAACCGCAATTTTTTAATTTTTTTTTTAATTTCCCATATTAGAATGAAATATATAAATTGTATGGTAGACGATTATGATCGTATTTAAGCAATAACTTCATATCATTCATATATTCATATCATTCTATTTATCATGACTATTAATCATAATGTTAATAGTAGTGCGACTTCATTCAATTTTAACAACCCAGTAAACTTTTTCCTAGAACTTATTTAAATACCCATCAGTTTCCTAAGAATCTCAAAATAGAAAACTTTACCTCATCATTTAAACATGCCTATTGTCATGATCACTAAATTGTTTAACAAATCAAAAACCAATCATTCAACATTTGCTACCTGTAAACCCCAAATAAAACATCATCTTTAGAGAAAATGAAAACCTATTCTAAACATGCGTTCTTCTTTTATTATTATTACTTCGAACAAAAAAAGTTATTATTTTGATGATCACCATCGTGATTGCCTTGTGTATGTACGATGGGGAGTTGTAGTCGAGACTTGAATGATAAAGTTGCTACGCGGGAGTTAATAAAGTGATTTTAGCGGGAAAGATGATTGAGGCATGGTTGATGAACTTGGCAAAGTATCGCTCATTTGGCAACCACTGATAAAAATGACGTGGAATTGTAGGGAATATTATTGAAGGAGGTGGAAGGCGTTTTTCCTAAGGTAAAATAATTCAAATTTTTACTATAGATGGCGCTGTAAACATCATAATTGAAAAGGATTTGACTACAAAAATAACAAATGAATTGTACAGCATTTGGTTTCAATTGTATAAATTGTAGTTTACCAATTACCATTTTTTTTTAAGATTCAGTTGTATTCGAATTCTTTTTAAATTATGGTGCTGACAATGCCATCTATCGTGGACTCACAGAAACTTTCACATGTATAATTAGTTAATGAACAATTTACCTATGTACCATTTTAATTGTGAGCATTATCATGTCTAGTAGTGAAATCATGACAAAAATAAGTAATAATAAATTTTAAATTTTAGAACTGAATAATAATAAAAATAAAAGTATGAAGCATTATTATTTCTTCCAGAAAAAAAACATTTCATTTCTTCAGTAGAAAAAGATTACTACATTAATAAACAAAATTTATCAAATTTTGTTGGAAAAAATCAAATCCTCAATTTTAATAATGAGATCTGCATTATATTTTTAAAATTTCTAAGATCACATGTTTGCCAGTGCAAACTATTGAAATTTCGTGAAATCATCGGTTCATGTCAGATAACATTTTATATAGAATTGAATAAATTTGGCGCACTTTTGTATTTGTTTAGCGATTAGCTAACCACCGGCAGCCTTAGGGGTAATGATTATTGCATCGGGGCCGAACTGTAACGCAAGGTCATGGGCAAGAAATAAAGTTGTTTTGGCGGGCGGATGGGGAGGAACACAAGACAGTAGGGTTGCCGTAAAGTCGCCAAGCTACAATTCAGAGTTACCAGATATAATGGAGTTCCAGAAAATTGCACCAAAAAGGTAATAATGTGCGACAGGGTTGTTATAATAAAACTATTTGATTGGATAATTTTAATAAGAAAGAAAACACAAATGAGATAAAACATATAGTTATTAAAATTGTATTCAGAAGTTTCTCCACCTACTCTAAAAAAAATAATAAGGGATCAAAACGATTCGATTACTCTTTAGACGCACAGACAGAAACTCAGCATTTTTTATAATCAAAACAACTCATAATTTTGCAGAATTTTATTAAAAAAATTACTTTTAAAATTGAAATTTTAAAATATATTCCAGACTTTTATTTGTAGCCCCGGCACTAAATTCATATTTACTTTAAAGTGCAGACATTTACAGACATTAAAACAGACATTTATTAATAATTAATAATTAATAATTAATAATTAATAATTAATAATTAATAATTAATAATTAATAATTAATAATTAATAATTAATAATTAATAATTAATAATTAATAATTAATAATTAATAATTAATAATTAATAATTAATAATTAATAATTAATAATTAATAATTAATAATTAATAATTAATAATTAATAATTAATAATTAATAATTAATAATTAATAATTAATAATTAATAATTAATAATTAATAATTAATAATTAATAATTAATAATTAATAATTAATAATTAATAATTAATTTTATTATTATTATTACTATTATTATTACAAATAACCAATAACATTTGGCTAAAAGAAATAGATTTGAAGGCGAAAACGCCCTAGGAATCTACGGTTTACAGTTTAGAAACCTCAACTCCAGTCGGAATACGAAAGATATCGGAACTGAAATGTAAAATTTTTAATTACTTTAGCTTATTGAGTATTTTCTGTTCAGAAGATTAATTCATTTTTTTATGATATTTTGAATGCCATACCTCAAATTTCACCTCGCAATTTATTTTCATTCCTTTACATAAATTTAAATCTTTAATTAGTCATCCGTGGCAGAACAATGAAATTTATTCTGAGATTCAGATATTAATCTTAACAATCGTAAAAAATAAATCATTCGAATGTTTTGAAAAATTGAGATGGATCTAAGTTAAGAAATGCGACAGCTCAAAATGATTCATGTGTTATTTAGCTTTGTATGCATAAAAATAATCCACCAAAATCATTCAAATAAATTAACATATTCGAATCTTATGTCCAACAATATCGTAAAATAGAATAGACGAAGAACACTTATATTATTTAAGATGAATAAGCGTAATAAGCAGTTTGAGTCTTGTCAACTCTGGAGCTGGGAAAATTGACCTAAGTCCTATGTTATATGAAGGTGGACATTGGTCACTTTTCTACTGAGTCTACTATAATTTAAAGTCCATAATTTAAGCCTCAATACTGTATATGACGGTAAACAACATTCTTTACAGCAGAGTTCATGGAGCCAAAAGCATTTTAGGTAGCATTTATATGCAAATAACGAAATTGCTGGATAAGCTGCTGTATTATATCAGCAACTTTACTTAAGTATGGGCAATTAGGTTTGTGTGTGGGTTAAAAAAAACATATTCCTTGAATAATTGCTGATGTCCAAAACATTTTTTTTTTAATTGACTTGTTTCAGGTGTCGCAGTTCCTTCCAGCTTTCATTTCTGTCTCTTCTTTTGATCGGTGCTGTGCTCTATTCTCATGTGACATTTGTTCACCAATCGAGGCTTGAGAAAGAATTTATTGTCATTCAGCAATTCTGTTACCACTCAAGACCTGAAACATGCCCATGAATAAAGAATGAAAAAAAGTACAACATTCTTTGGAAAATAATAAGCTTTGTTTGCAATAACCTTTTAAGCACCGGAGCTTAGTCCAATAATATTAAAATTGTTGCCAGGTGCATATAAGTTTTTTAAAAATTGAATTAATAATAAGGTATATAAATTATAAATTTATTGAATTAATAATAAAAGTATATAAATTATAATTTTTTGAATTAATAATAAGGTATTAAAAATTGAATTAATAAATTGAATTAATAATAAGGGTATATAAATTATAAATTTATTGAAGTTTTTGTTGATATCGCAATTATTTGTAGTTGAACAGATTAGATGGAAAAAATAACATTTTAAATATATTATTTAAGTAATAAAACTGCGCGTGTGCATTTTCATATTAACGAAAATTATGTAAGTTACTTAATTTTTGGGATGCAGGGATTGCATAAGCGGTTGAAGGGGCGGAAAGGGGGTAAAGTATGGCTTTAACGAATCTTCATGGTTATGGCATTATATATGACATAAAATTTAAATACACAACAACTTAACTTGTGAATAACTTAATTCGGCAAAGACATAAAATAGTTGTACTATATTTGAAAATTATAAAGTGAAAAATGATTAAATATATCCAACAAAAATGATCTAAGCAGCATATTTATAATAAGCGTAAGAAGGGGGAAAAAATCGAAATTTTTGCAAGATCTCCTTTTAGATTCCCAAAACCTAGCAATATTTAGATTTGAGTCATTTTATATAGCAACGATCTATGATTTATCTGAAAAAGACATACTTTCTACAGCATGCATGCCTAATAGATTCATCTAAACGGCTAAGTTAAATTAACCAGACATTATAGCAATCATCTTGTAAACGCAAGCTAGAAGAGTTATAGAACAGCATGAATAAAAAAAACCTAGGGTCAGGTGGGGTAAAATGGGTCAATTTTTAGCTATTTTCACTTTAAAGTTCTCTGGTAAAAAAATAATAATAATTTTTTTCGGATTTTTTTAAAGTTGCATCTTAACATTGCATTACTTCAGTTCATGTTTATCTAGCTTAAGTAATTTTAATTTTTTTAAAAATGGTAGGCAGTGTGGCAACAGAATTTGGTGTAGCTGGTGTTAAACAATAATGCAGGGTAGCAATTGTATTTGATGTAGATGTAACTGGTGTTGAACAAGATGGAACATGGAACGGCTGCATCATCTGAAATAACTGGATCATGTAATTTATTTCCACACCGATGGTGTTCCCACCTTAGCGTTGGTGGTGTGGTTTGCGTGTGTTGTCGATCCCGAGAGCTATGCCGGCGGTAGCTTAGGCTACTGGCAGGGTCACCCAAGCCGGACAGGTCGGAGGGGAGACACCAGACGAAGAGGAACACCCTGGTCCTCCAGGTTGGGGGTTGGGCGTGGGGCTAACGACCCACCCCGGAAAAAACCGCTGTTACGAAAATACTAACAAGACAAAAAAGCCGGACTACTGTAAAGGATAACGGAAACGGACTACGGAAACGGACCAGAGATTTGAGATTTGGAACATGGAATGTGTTGAGTCTATTTCGAACTGGTGCAGTGAAACAACTGCTGGGGCAGTTTGATAAATATAGATTAGATATCTTGGCAATCCAAGAGGTTAGATGGAAAGAGAGCAATATTACTGATCTAGGAAAATATACTATTTTCGACAGTGCCAGCTCTGCTAGAAATTCTCATGGCACGGGATTCATTGTGAGAAGAGAATTAAAGAGTGAAGTAATTGATTTTCGAGCGGTAAATGAAAGAATATGTACGTTAAGATTGAGAGCTAAATTCTTCAACATAACCCTGTTTAGTATACATGCTCCTATAGAAGATGCTGAAGAAGAACAGAAGAATGAGTTCTATGAGGATCTCAATAATGAAATTGCAAGGGTACCAAGACACGATGTAAAGTTAGTGTTGGGAGACCTAAATGCTAAAATTGGCAGAGAACCCTGGTTTAGACCAACAACAGGCCAGTTTAGCTTGCATGAATCCAGCAACGAAAATGGAATGCGAGCAGTGGATTTTGCAACTGGCAACAACATGATTATTGGTAGTACATGTTTTGATCATAAGAAGATTCACAAAGAAACTTGGATTTCCCGGACGGTGGAACGAAAAACCAAATTGACCACATTTTAATTGATAAAAGACATGCTTCGGATGTTATGGATATCAGAAGCTACAGGGGAGCGGATTGCGATAGTGATCACTTTTGGTTGTTATGAAATACAGACAGAGAATATCAAAGACCCGCAACATCAGGGGTAAGAAGCAGGAAAAATTTTACGTTAAAAAACTAAAGAATAAAGATATCGGAGATAGCTATAGGAAAGCACTGGATGCGAAAATTGAGGAGGAACACCTGGAGGATGCAGAAAATTTGTCAGTGGAAGAGAAGTGGGAAACGTTCAAGAATATTATTATAAATTCTGCTGATGAAACCTTGGGAAGAGAAAAAAGGGAAAAGGAGAAGCAATGGTTTGATGAGGAGTGTGAAATCTCAGTTGCAGAGAAGAATAAAGCGAGAGAAAGGTTGATTGCCCGTCATACAAGAAACAATGAAAAGGTATACAAGGAAAAGAGAAAACTAGCTAAGAGAATTATTCGTACCAAGAAAAGGGCGCTGGAAAAAGAAAAGATACAGGAAGTGGAGGACCTATCTGCGATAGGGGACATCCGTGGAATGTATGCAAGACTTACTTCTATAAGAAGAGGGTACCAACCGCGTACCACAATTTGTCGTGGAAATAATGGAAACTTGATTGGAAAGGATGATGAAATTTTGGAGACATGGGCGGAACATTTTGAAAGCCTACTCAACAGAAATGAAGTAATTGGACAAACAGAGGGTGAGCTATTCACATCAGTGAATGATTGTGAACCGTTGGAGATCAATGAAGTTAAAGAAGCAATTAAAAAGTTACGTAACGGAAAAGCTCCTGGAGAAGATTTAATTTGCTCAGAATTATTAAAATATGGCAGTGAGAAGCTATACAAAATGGTGTATGACCTGGTAAATGAAGTCTGGGAGAAAGAGCAAATGCCGAACGAATGGAACAGTGCAGTGACACACCCAATTTTAAAAAAAGGAAACATACTAGATTGCAATAACTATAGAGGGATTTCCTGCTTAACCTGACATACAAAGTATTGACAAAAGTTATAGCTGCAAGACTTAAACCATTGATAGAGAGAGAAATCGGAGACTATCAATGCGGTTTTAGACAGAATAGATCAACCATAGACCAGATATTCAGCATAAGAAATATATTGGAAAAGTTCAAGGAAATGAATGTGAATGTCTACCAGCTCTATGTTGACTTTAAGCAAGCGTATGATTCAATAAATAGAGAATTGATGCTAAAGACTTTGAACGAGTTTAATATTCCTCATAAATTGATCAGGTTGGTTAAAATGACAACTTCAGCAACTAGGGCTAAAGTAAAGATACAGGGCAAGATGTCCAGGGAATTCGAAATTGTGACTGGATTGAGACAGGGTGATATTTTATCGACCTTGTTGTTTAATGTTTGTCTTGAAAAAGTGATGCGTAACATACAGTATCAAGTAGAGGTGGTACTATCTTTAATAGAACGAAGCAAGCTCTAGCTTTCGCTGATGATGTAGTATTGATGGCAAGAAGTAAAAATGCACTTGTTGATCTTTTTGAAGATTTAACCAAAGAAGCTAGCCATTTTGGTTTAGAGATAAACATTGAAAAGACCAAATACATGATATTGGATTGCAAGGGGACTGATACAAATACAGAACTACAAATAAATAATGAGACAAAATTTGAAAGAGTGAAGGAATTTAAATACTTGGGTGCAGTTGTCACCGAAGACAATGATATTATGCCAGAGATTAAACAAAGACTAAATGCTGGAAATCGCAGTTTTTTTGCACTTAAAAAAATTACTACATCAAAAACAATAACGAGGAAGACAAAGCTTCAGGTTTATAAAACTATAATCAGACCAACAGCTATCTATGGATCAGAGACATGGACTTTAACGCAAAAACAAGAAAAAATGCTGATTACATGGGAAAGGAAAATTCTTAGAACTGTTTTTGGACGTGTCAAGGAAGGAGATCTTTGGAGAAGGAGATTTAATTTCGAAATTTCAAGACTATTTAAGGAAAAGTATATAATCAGTTATGTAAAGGCAAAAAGAATACAATGGCTGGGACACCTGGAAAGAATGGAGGAAGACAGAGGCACTAAGAAAATATTCAAGGGGCAGTGCCAGGGACAAAGGAAAAGAGGAAGACCAACTAAGAGATGGTTTGATGAGGTGGAGAAAGACCTTAAGACTCTAAAAGTCCGAAACTGGAAACAAAAGGCTAGAGACAGGAGGCTTTGGAGGAAAATTGTTAGTGAGGCCATAGTCCAACATGGGCTGTAACGCCAAGGAGTAGTAGTAGTGTAATTTATTTATTTGTTTAGAACAAACACACACTACAGATAAAAATCCAATTACAGTGGGGCGATGCAAATAAAGAACACAGACAAATATAAAACACGAAAATAAAACCGCAAACACATTAAAAAAAAATACTATAAAAAGACATATAATCAGTTAAAAATTCGAACACATGTAGCTTTAAAAACTTTAAAAGACATATTAAAAATATCAAGATCATTGGAGAACTTATTGTATAATTTATAAAATTTATATAAATAAAAATTTGCAATGACATTTGATTTTGTAATAACGTTAACAAATAAACGATGGTTTCTTAAAAATCTACATGGAACAGCAAAATGAACAGAGTTAAGAATATCAACACAATCTATTTCATTATTTAAAACTTTATAAAAGAACAAAACACATAAAAGATCACGTAATATAACTGCGTTTAATGATGGGACATCCGGCTGATCAGAGACTCTTTCAGTCAACAACATCATGTGTTCTACTGCTTTTCTATCACCAGGAAACAATCCTGCACCTTTAAAGACCTTCACAGCATGATCTGCTCTTAAACTTTCAAAACTTGCTTCAAAAAAGCTAAGCCTAACTATGACCCATTTTACCCCATCTAAAGTAAATTGAAATAATAAAAAGGAAAATCAATATTTTTCTTAACTGATTAGCCTGATGTGTTGCCTAGTATGTACGAGGGCTGTTTTTTTTTCAACCTCCGATGGGCTGTATCAAAAAGACGGGTGAAGATACAAAAAAGATTTTTTTACCAAAAGTTAAATACAATACTGCTTATTTCTCCATATAATCATCTTGGCGATTACCATTTGTTATACCTGTAAACAAGCTTTGAAATACCCTCTTCATAAAATGTAGCCGCCAATGATTGGGAGGGAGTTGTGACGGTTTCATTTAAAAAAAGTGAATTTGGAAGCTTTACGTCAAATTTTTTTCTGTCCTCCAAGCCACTACATAGTCCATAATTCACTTATGGTGAACCTTTGAGTTTTCCTAAACACTTGGTCAACTCGTTGAACAATACCGTCTGTAGCGACGGACTTGCTTCCTTGGTCCCCTTCTTCATGAACATCAGTATTGTTCAGCGAGTTGACCAAGTGTTTAGGGAAACTCGAAGGTTGACCATAAGTGAATTATTGATAAGCATGGTGGCTTGGATTGTAGCGCTTCCAAGTTGACGTTAAGCTCAAAGAAACCGTCACAACTCCCTTCAAATCATTGGCGGCTACATTTTATGAAGAGGGTATTTCAAAGCTTGTTTACAGATATGACAAATGCTTTAATCGTCAAGGTGATTATATGGAGAAATAAGAAGTATTGTACTTTACTTTTGGTAAAAAAATCTTTTTTGTATCTTGACCCGTCTTTTTGCTACAGCCCTTCGGAGGTTGAAAAAAAACGGCCCTCGTACTTCTATGATATAAATAAATTATAGTGTAATATTGAAGTGTTTTCTTAGTTTTTTTTCAGAAGTTAGAAAGCCATAGGGTTTGCTCACCACATTTTACTGCTTATAAAAGGATTCTTTTTGGTTGCCAGATTCATGAAATTAACTTTTTATCTCATGAAATATGTTTCAAACACCTATTACAATATGATTACAAAAATTGGTTTAGAAAAATAAATTCTATATTAAGTTACATAGGGGTATTTATAAAGTGACCCATTTTACCCCACCCTACCCTACCTGTATAATCATTCATGTTTCTAGGAAGAGTTTCTGATATTATTTTAAACGGTCTTTTTAATCTACGCGAAGTTATGCATGAAAATATAAGTTGGAATAGTTTTCATTTTTATGGCAGATATAAAGTTATTGGAACGTGTTAGTCCAAAAGGAACTACACGGATTTATTTCAAAAAATTGTCTGCTAGTAAATTACCGATAAAATATTTCTATTGTCTTGTTTCACTGACGTAGAATTGTTCTTGCTTTCATTTCTGGATTATATTGGTAGTATCGGAGATATGGTGGTATGACACGTTTATCTCTGCCCACTACATTAATTAACCAATTAGGGCCTTATTTTCATTCCTGTGAAATGTTGCCACTCAAGACGTGAAACATGACCATTGGCTGGAATAGCGAATATTTTTTTCTGATGCAAAGTAAGTGGACCAAGCCAAATTTCACATTTTTATATTATTTAAATTCGAGTTGTTTTCTACATTTGCCAAATACTGCGTATGTTGCTAAAGAGGGAAACAGAAAAAACTCTTTCTCTCAAAATGATTGAATTTGGCTATTTTTTCTTTAAATCGGATAGTCTAAAAATTGGATTCAGACTTCTTAGTCCTAACGGGATTAAACTCCTAATTTTTAAACTTATTTCGACGCTTGAGTTTTTTTAAAACTTATATAGGCTTCAATAAAATAAGGCTGCTTGTTTTTCTAAAAGCATCTATACATTTTAATGTCTCAAAACACTGATTAAATTAACGTATTATATTAATTGTGTATTTATTTATAAGGCAAGTTATAGAACACAAAATTGTAGTATACTGCAACTAACTTAATGTCGGTTAAATATTCCTCCGGGTTCCTTTTGAATTAACATTCTCCAATGTGATTATTTATTTATTTAAAAAAAAGGACGTGTATGTCATAAATTATGTACTCAATAAAAGGTAATTTAAAAAGTAAAAAATGAGTGTTTTATTTAATGACCATGGTTACAAAATATACTCCTCAGCAAAAGGATAAGATTATATAATAACCGTTTTAAAAAAATTGGCGCCGAAAAACCGCTAAAAGCATCATAGTTGACTACCTCGTATAAAGATAGGTTAGTTGTTGAAGGTGTTATTAGTGACTAAAAAAATCCAGAAAGAGGAGAATATCTCTTTTTATCACAAAATGAGGGGATAAATGCCAGAATGCACCGAATTATTAAAAAAAACTGGGATCTAATAACTGCCATAATATTTTCTTTTCTGCCAAAAACCAGTTTTGAAGTGCTACTTGAATTCGAAATTTCCACACAGCTACCAGGATATATTTTTTTTTCTGTTCCTGTGTGTGATTTTTTTAGGAATAAAAAAAAATGCAACAGCAGCTTAAGATTTTTCTGTTGTTGAATTTTTCAGTTTATCAAGATTGACATTTTTTTTAGGCCGAGAGACTGACCATGAATGCCCCAACTAACACAAAAACTTATCTTACTCTTGCAAGAGTTATACAAAACTATGTAATTGTGTCTTAGTTAAGCTCTATTTCAATGACTTCCGATGTCAATTTGCGTGTCAGGGTTTATGTACAAACTGGAATACCAAATTTTGAAACTGAAAAGTATATTATTTAAAGTTACAAATAATTTAATATTCAAATCTAGTTTTGGGCTTACCAGGTCGAATCGCTGGCTGTCTAAAGCACCTACACACTCTGATAGGGTTGTGATATTCTCCTTACCCTTTCATCTAATTAATAGTCTGTTCACAAGAAATAGATGCTTCGGTCAGTTTTCAGTTTTTGCCGTCTGATGTACTACAACAATGAATTTTCACTGCCTGACTGTTTTCGTGACAACCAATTAGAAGAATGAAAAAATTGGAGCTTTTGTTTCATTTGAAGCACCACCACCTTATAGCTTGCTATACCAAGCATCAGTGACGTCACATTAGTGGACCTGTTTTAGTTTTAGCAAACGGATCATTTATTCTTCCAAATCGATCCACTGTAATTGATAACAACTTCAATTTGATCCACTAGTTGAAAAACTCACATTCTCCAACCAAATTATAACTAAGATATAGGATCTGGCCCCTTCATTGGTGAGTACGTCTACTTAAATTTACCATTATCCTAAGTCGCCAATGAACAAACCAGACCCTATATCTCAATTGGCCCCCCGGTGGCCGAGAGGTAAAAAATCACCGGGGTGCCCGAGTACACTGCGATATACGTGCACGTTAAATCTGTGGAGTCGAAAGTCCCGACGGCGTTATCGTACGATGTCGCTCGAAGTTCCGTTGGGTGACCGCTCCGGTGTCGACCTCGTCACTTGACCAGGGTTCCAAATTACGAGGCGTAATTGGCTGTGTTAAAGCTCCTAAAGGAGGCTAGAAATAGGCAGCCGTAATCGGTTACATTACTTAACTTTATATCTCAATTATAGGGGCGTGGGAAGCCTAGTGGTTAAGATCTCGGTCTCGGGATCGGAAGGTCCCGCGATCGAGTCTCGACACCTCTGAAGACCCACCGAGTATATGCGGAGTACGTGCTCGTTAAATCTGTTGGGTTCGAAAGTCCTGTGGTCGGTCATTGCGCAGTTTACGGGTACAGGTCCCTGGAGACTATTTCCCTCCCCTTCAGGGACATGTCTAAATTGTGGAGGTGACGATAGATGGCAGCATCTGTCTTGTATGTGTGTGTATATGTCGTGTCCGTTCTTCTTGACGAAGGTTTATAAGCGGGTCTTTGTGACCAAGTATACAAGCCTGAAAATATATGTCTACCAACCAACCAACCTATCTCAATTATACTTTTGAAAACTCAGGTGTCGGCTCGTCACTTGACTGTGGTTCTAAAATACGACGCCCGTCGCCAATAGCCCTCGTATAGCTCTAGTGCAACGATAATTCAAACTAAACTACTTTGGAAAATACGAGTTTTTCAACTAGACCCTACAATTGGGCATCACCTAATTAATAAGCAGGTCTAGCTATTTTAGAGGTACGGTTGAAACAGAATTCATATATGACTAAATATAAGTTTTTGAGTAGTTGCTGTATTTAGAATAGTATGTGTCGTGATATTTTTCTAAATCAAGCAAGGACGATGCGGATGTTTACAAGTTTTGGGCTATCTGGTTTACCTATAGGACGGTCAGATGTCGATCATCACCCCTCACTGAACTTGAGAGTCGAGCGACCCCAAACCGTCGCCAACACCTGAGCGCGCCGTCAATCAAGGTTACGTAAAACCTAATGAAGCGATAAATGGCCAAATCCTTGCAACCTGAAAAGATAATTGGTATGCGGTGTGGGTAGTAATCTGGGGCGCCGCCTAATAACAGAGCCAAGGCTTGCGAAACCGGCGCCATGTGGGGCCCGGCCCCCCCATCTCGATTTGATATCTCCATCACTCAAGACGATGGCAGCTCGGATCATCGTTTTTTTACATGCACCACGACTACTTTTGGGTTTATCATTAGGATTCGGGTGTGTCCGAGTAGCAACGGACAGAGTCTGTACCTAGACTTAGGCCAGTTCACCTGTGCAAGTTAGTTGGATTGCTGTGGATCTCTATAAGGGATGGATGAGAGCTTCAGAACAATATGGGTGTAAATTGATTTTGACTTGAGTTGGTGAAGCTCTGAAATAACTCATTTCATTCTAGTTGCTTTAATTTGTTTGCTTCAGAGCTATAGTGGCACAACTAAATTCTTCATCTCGTATTGTTAGGAAAATATAAAATTACAGTCAATTATGTTCTGGTCTATGCAAAGAGGAGCTTTTTCGTGAAATGGGAACTGTATGAGCAAGACCTGTTACTGACTTGATCAATTCTAAAAGGGACCCTTTTTTGTCATCGCTATGAATGCAATGCAAACTCCTCTCCCATCGAAAATATGTGATTTATATCGCATTCAGAACCCGATTTTCGAGTATTATTGGTATTTATAAATCAATTCCTATTTTACGATCATTAAATACAAAAGTGATGTAAAACAAATTACTGCTTCAGAATTTAAAATTTGGATGCTATTGATTTTATTTGTGTGAGTTCTGATGATGTCCACCGAAAAAATGCATTGCATTTCTTCATACCGAAAAAAAGAGCGAAAGGGGGGGGGGGGGGGAGCGAAGGGGCCCCGTCAAAATCAACTGCCTACCAGGCCCCTACACTGTTTAATCCGGCCCTGGTGGGTGGTCAGTAGATCTTAGATGTCATTGTACAACATTGGCTTCTAAAGTAAACAAAATTTTGCTCTGATCTTATTCTCACTTAAATTTAGCCTTTCGTCTTATGTTGGATATTTTTGTTTGAGGTACGTTTTTATCGTGTTTATGTATTTATTTTATCTATGTATTTTTTTCTAATTTTGGTGTTTAAAAGTGGCATAAACGTTTGAGGATTAAGAAGGAGGAGATACGTCAATTTTTAAAAAATTTTATTTCAAATTATCGATAAAATTACATATGATTTTAAGTTTTAAGTAACAATTATAATGCATTAATAAAGCTTGAAGAAGGATTTAGTTTTTAATATTTTAATTTTTTTATTTGCTAGGACCTGTGTAGTTTCTACAAAAAATATTTAGTGTTTCACGACGCTAACTTCCTATTTCATCCAAATATTTTAATTCGTTAAAAAATTAAACCCAACGTTTTATTTAAGATATTATTCCACAAATAGTTTATTCCCATGTGAATTCGTTTTATTCCTTTATATAATTTAAAATATTCATAGTCAATTGTAATCTGTAAAATAAATATAGGGACGATATGTGTACCTAGGGTCGGATTGTTTCAAATGCCCATAAATCTACGACTGAGCTGCTGATTTAGAGTTTGTAACGACAGGTATCATAAGACCAATTAGTTCCTATTGGAACTATTTTATATGCTTAAAAAACAAATATGGGGAAATAATACTTTAAAAAAAATAAAAAATGATCCTAGTTTCGTACTTTAACTATTTTTAACTCTTCGATGTAAAAACCAAACATACAAATGTTATTTAAATCAATCAGTGTTAATGTATTAACTCATAAGTAACAAAAATATTAAAAAATATTAATTTATAAATAATACGTAATTAACATTTTCAGAGATCAATGCCTTAAATCTGAACATGTATTGTTCCGCTAAATTAACAAAAAATCTTAGTTTAGGCAATTTAAAAGAAATTTTATTTATTGGTTACTTAAATAACCACCCTTTTTTATAAACATATTTCTTTTGGAAAAAATATTGTTAGTAAGATAATTATGTAGCACTTCATTTACATATGTTATTATTGCAACATCAAAATATAGATATTTTTAAAAAGTAATCTTTATGTAAAACTAAACATTACACTTCTGATAGATCACTAATGCCTCTACGTATATAAGTACATCATCCGTAGATTTTGAAAATCAGTTTTTCCTGCACTACATTTGGATACAAATAATAGACGCTAGAAATTAATCGTGAAACAGAGACTTCATCAAAAAGTTTTTGAGCGAAGAAAGTATGTCATATATTTTTCTAATAGTAACTGATTTAAGAGTTTTCTTTAGGGTTTCCTCATAGAAATGTCAATCATCACCCTCATGAAAATAGACCAAGTCCATGAGCGCGCCGTCAATCAAGGTTTAACCTAATGAGTAATAATTTAATAAAAGAATTTTGTGTGTATAAGCCAAATTGAGAGTTGCACCCGATGTCCGGCATTTTTTTCTCCATTATCAAACGATGCACTCATCACGTTTTGTTACTGCCTACTTTTTTTTCATTAGGATTTATTCCAAGAACATATATTGTATAGATTGGATTCCTGGGAATTAGTTGGATAATCTTGGGGGTGGATGGGTGTTGGGTGTAAAAATAGTAAAAAAACTGTTTTTATGCTTTAATTTTTTGCTTCAGTATAGTGTAAATTTTTTAAGAAAATATATTACAGTAATATGTTCTAGTTATGCAGAGGATTTGTAAATAATGATAGGTTTACTGACTATTTCTATTTTTTGTCATTTGAATGAATCAATCTTACCAAAATAGTGATTACAAAATCATCAAAGATTTTGAGTATGCCTAATTCATTCAAATTTTCAATGTTAAAAGTTCTTTGAAAACATATGAGGGGGGGATTATCTTTAAATTGCACTCGCTTTTCATCCTACAAGCAACTTTCCAGACCCACCCACGATCTGTTAATTCCATTAAAAAACAGAAGAACCTGACGAGCAAGATCGCGCAAGTGAAAAAATTCTAAGACTTCACTGTCATAACAGCTGCAATCAAACACAGCAGAATGTATTGTGAATAAGCGGCAAATGTGCTGCATTTTCACAAAAAATTTTTTTACAGTGTGTTGATCTACAATCACCAGCTCACTTAGCTAGTCTGGAACGGACGACCCTGATTTTTCTTCGTACCTTACTGCAAAATATTATGCACAAGAAGAACATAATGATTTGAATAACCCAAACAACCATCTCACTTTTTGCAGCATTTGATAATTAAAAAATATTGTAAATTCTATAAATTATTATTGTAAATTCTATAAATTATTATTGTAAATTCTATAAATGAATTATGCCATTCTGCCTCCATGAACCTCAAAGTTGTGGCGATGGTACACGACGAAGCCTGATGCTTTGTTTGAGAATCCGGGACGTGAACACTTTCAAGATCTGCCCCGCCTTTGGTGGGAGAAGGTGGCTTTGTCCAAAACAGCTTAATTGAGCAATTCGCTCTCGGGTCCTCCATTGTGTACGAGTTTGATAACAGTGTTCATCAGGAACGAGTAGCTCTTTTTTCAAGGATGGAGCGAGGGGCTTTTATTGAGATGCAGATGGGTGGTTGGTCAATTTAAGGTTCTTTTGGGGTATTCTATCTATGGACAAGGCAATTAGGGGCAGATGGTTACACGACCGCCTTTAGTATTTTAGTTTCGAAGTTAGGTCCTGACTGCAGTAAGGTTAGTTAATTTGGAGGTTAGTTTCTTACATGTATACCTTAGTGGTTCAGTTAGTTTGGAAGTTAGGTCATTTGCGAATTAAGATCCAGCTCCACAGTGACGGTGTGTTTCGAAGAGGCCAGTGACAAGTCCGTTCAATATTGGAGTTCAACTATTTATGCCCATATAATCTATTTAACCCATTAACGACAATTGGCAAGAAAATTTGCCATATGAAAAGGAGCTTTCTTCTTAAGTTTATCTAAATAAACAAAACATAAGACAAATGTAGACCATAATCCTGAAATATCGGACAAATTAAGTTACAGAAAAAGCGAATTTAAAAACTTAAAAGTTAACATTTTTTTTTCGGAAATAAAGGTCTTAATGGTATCCACTAACTCATCGTTAATAGGATGAACCCCATTTCACCATTTCATATCTTGTGAGGCAGTCGCATATTAAAACTAACACTCTTCCTCTTCCATCTCTGCCTCTATTGTCAGTATATTCTTTTTTTACCGACTAATCCACTTTAGTCGGTCTCAAAGAGTTAATGCTTCAATTTTGAAATCCCAATTTCTGGGAAAGTATTACCTTTTGTAAGAATTTGTTTTATCAGCTTAGAATATTTTTTTATCTTCAACTTTATTTAAGATTTTTTTTATCGGGTTTGAAAATAGTAATAGGTAGTAACTACAAAATAAAATAAATTTAAAGACAAAATAACCTTCTGTTATTTAATTATTAATTGATAAAGTTTAAAAATAGGGTTGGTATCTCTCAGTAATATTTACTATTTTAAAACTTCACAAATTAATAATTAAAGAGCCAGATTCCCTTCAAATTTGTTTCATTTGGCAATTAATACGATTATAAAATTTTTGGGGACTTATAATTTTCATACCATTCCTTTTTAACACACGTCGACGTTGAAGTTATATGAAAAATATGATAATAGTATAACTTATAAAGTAGTAGGTATTTTTCCTAATTGATTTAAGTTCGATAAATTACTCACAAGACCAAGGACGTAAATATATTATCAAAACGCTTAATTTATAACCCCTTGCTTCAATGGACCAAATGTTGATGATGAGAGGATGTGGAATAGTGTGGGAGCTTCAATTATAACACATGCAGGTTAGGTAAGGTAATCGTTTCCGGCTGCCTATTTCTAGCCTCCTTTAGGAGCTTTAACGCAGCCAATAACGCCTCGTATTTTAGAACCCTGGTCAAGACGAGGTCGACACCTGAGCGGGCACACAACGGAACTTCGAGCGACATCGTACGCTAACGCCGTCGGGACTTTGGACTCCACAGATTCAACGAGCACGTCTGTCCCTGTGTACTCGGGCCCATCCGTGATGAGGATTTTCTACTATTTCCAGCACAGATCCGATTTATAGGATGACTGACAGTAAGTGGGATTCGAACCCCCGCACTCCTGAGAAGGTTGAACCTCTAGGCTGATGCCTTAACCACTCGGCCACGGACGGGCCTGCAGGTTGAAGAAGTTAACTTAATTTTCAGAGGTTAGAAATACACAGGTTTAAAAATTTAAGTTAAAATATTGCAGGTTTGAGTGAACGAAAAAGGGCATAATTGCTGACAGATCACAGAATTTATAGATTTCAAAAATATTAGAATGTAAGAGTTGAGTTATGTCTGCTGCACACAGGCAGAACCACAACAGACACACAAGAGCTTCATAAAAACATATTCCTGGCCAAACAACCCTTAATCAAGCACGTATTAATAAACTCTTTATATTAATGTAAAATTATTAAACTAAATCATAAAAGAATGTAATAATAAATTGTTGAACTTGTTTTAATGATATACTATTAAAGTAATTAATAATAATTTGCATCACAGTATTTAGATTAAAATGATGATTAAAGAAATAATTTACCGTAAAACTTCAATTTTGATAATAATATTTTTAATTAATGTTTCGTCGTTATTTTTAAATGACAGTAATGGAATTGTTAATATATATATTTTTTAGTCTTAAAAAAAAACTTTTTTTAAATAAATTATGAATACATAAAATTCCGATAAATAATCCCTACCCAAGCAGTCTTAAGAAGTAATTACTTTTACTTGGATAATTACTACTTACTTACTTTTTGTTCGAAATCAAAAAAAAATATTGAATATGGTTCCGCCCGGGATCGAACCGGGGACCTTTCGCGTGTAAAGCGAACGTGATAACCACTACACTACGGAACCGACAGGTGAATAAGAGCTAAGTAAAATGAGCAAAACGTCTCTTAAGCGTACAAATAAATTTAAGAAAATCATTACTTCTACTATATCGTTTAATTATTAGAGTTTTGTGTGTGTGTGTTTGGACGGATCTAGGCTTCGAATGAGTTAAGAGTTCTATCTCTAGTTATAAATTGGAGGTTATTAAATAAAATAATTCTTATTTTTTTATTCTTTAATTACGGAACATTAAATAGTTAATTAGTAATGTGGTCTCTAATACAATATTTTTTTGCCAAAGAGAGCTATAATTCGCCACTTACGGCAACCTTCCCCACATTTACGAAGACGTAACATGACCCCCACAAATCACAGTCCGTGATCTGAATAACCAATCAGACGCTGCATCACTAAATCCCTCTTTCTATCCCCTAATTTTTTTGCTTAGGAAACTTTTTAATGGATCTATCTGTTAACCTCTGACTTGCCACGAAGATGTCTTGCGTCGCTATTTTCATTATTTTCTTCCACTGGGGTTTGAATAAGAATGAGATGATATCTAATGAAGAATCTATAGCAAAAATGGTTTGCCAAGGGAAACCATTATCGCTTCCAAAATACACCCAAATGAACGCTTGGCATTATTTGGCACTACTTGGCAAAATAATAATAATAGAAAAATACTAATGATACTATCATTAGTATTTTATGATACTAATAACTACTCAAATATTAGAACCCTGCAATATTGAAAATCTTATACTACAAATTGACAACTTACAAAAGTTTGTTCCTTTGAATTTTAATCACCTATTTCGATTTTCGAAGAATAAAAATGGGAAGTTTCGTATAGAAGCGTGCCGATTTGGCGACGTTTAGATGGTTTCACTCTTCTTTTACGCCAAGCATCACCATGTTATTCTAACCTCAGTTTTTTTTTATTTTTTACCTGACGTTGTTTTTACTCGGAGCGTTTTCACTTGACGTATTTTTACCTTCGACGAGAGATACTACCGAATTTTTCTGTTTTTTTGTGTTTTTATCTCTGTTGTTTTGGCTTAAGGGTTTCACGTCCGATGGACAGGAGTCTCGGGCACACAACACATGCCACAACATAATTTAGGGTAAACAGTTCTTATTTTGTTTTTCAGTTTTAGCGAATAGTTTTACATAATATTCCTGTTTCCGTTCTCCCCCCCCCCCCTTTTAAATATTATTTAAAAAAACTTAGGGACTATCACCAGCTCGCTAACGCTACCTTACCCCAAGAGATCGCTACACAAATAAGTTTGAACCGCTTCGCTGTTCTTTGACAGTTCCTTTAATTTTCAATCCTGACAAATTCCAGTGCTTAACTGAAGGAACAACTTAAGAAGCACAAATTGTTAATTTGTTCACATTCCAACGTTCTGTCGCTTTGTATGGAGAAGATAGAAATCTTAGGGTAAAAAAACGGGTGAGGGGGGGGGGGGGCATCCAACAACCCGAAATTCCAACAATTACCTATAATATCTAGACTCTAGGTGATATCTTATGATTTTTTTTTAATAAGGTCTCATTTTCCCCTCATCGTAAGCCACACCGGAATAATTTTCTAGCTTGGCATGAACGTATAACCGTCAATCGCCTTTTTAGACGGAATACTATTTTCAAGAATGGTGAATACTTTATATTTTTTTTAATACAATTTGCGTTCAAAATTAAGAATACTTAAGCATTTTGTCTTTTCAGCTGATAACAGTAAATTGGCTTGAATAAAAATATATTTTCAAGTATAGGGTTGTCATAATCTTTTATATAGATTCTACCACATAGAGGTCGATGTAATTTGTTATAAATTTTTGACAGCAACTTTTTTGATCTGATAGAAATTAAAGAGGATCTATTTAGGCATATTAGTTACTAAATTTTGGTAATCAAAACTCACAAAAAGACATCATAAACATGAGTTTCACTGTAAATAATTATAAAAAATTTACACAATGGTATTTTTTTACATGTGAAATACACATAAATGGATAGTTATTTTAGCAATCAGTATATTTCTTTCAAAACATTTTTTTCCCACAACATTATAACATAAAAGCTGAAGCAAATCTTAAAAGAAGCACACTAAACATAAGATTGGGTAATATATCAAGAGATTTTCTTCAATTTGCACCATTGTCTACTTGGCACACAATAAGATAAAAAAAACACATTGTATCCCAAAGTTTTATTAAACGCCATTACTAGACACCTCCAACACTATCATATATAATTTTATTTTATTATTTAATAAAAAAAAATGAAAGGGATTATACGACTTTACCAGTCTTGCATTCAAAAGTATTTTTACGTAGGAATTAATAGAACATACCATAGAAAATATTCTTTTAATCGTTCTTTTCAAAGCTCGTACCCGGATATAAACGTCATGTGATTTTTTAAAATTACGTTTGGCGTCGGATTATTGGCGACATTTATAAACAGGAAAAAAAAAGATAATCTGTAGCACATACACACAAAGGAGTCAAACCTGTCAAAAGAAGCCTAAGAAGGTAATATTTTTTGTTCGAGCCGAGAGGCAATTGAACTATCCTTAAGAACTCTGGGTTAAGTTGACAAGAATTTAACTAACAATGAATGGTTTTTAAGTCAAATGAGTATAAAATAATAATGATTAAAGAGGCTGATTAGGAAAGAATGAAAATATTTTCAGATCATGATTTTCCCGACAAAAAAATTACCAAGTTTATTTAAAATAGCTTGTTAGTGCTGTTACAAATGCAAGTTCTCCATTTAAAGATTAACCTGAATCAGAAAGCCGAGTCCCCTTTTTGTTAAACTACTCAAAAATGGTCTTTTCCTAATTTCTTTATTGTATTTTGTTGCATTTTTTATTGGTATCCGACGCAAGTTCTTTTGTAGAAGGACCGTCAAGTAGGGAAATTCAAACACCTTTTTTAGCCTACTTTTCTTAATTCGAAAGAATTACTTTTTGCTAGTTACTATACTTTTTGCATACAATTCTGCATAGTTTTAATTTACATTTCTTATTTTTTTAATGCAGTTTGGCTATGTCCTGACTACGCCACAAAGGCAACAAATGCCACAAAGGCAACAAAACTTGGCGACTTGGCAGAGCCAACCACCATGCTATTGCATTGCTTGGCGCGCTTGGCGGTCGCCAAATTTTGTTGCGTTTGTTGCCTTTGTGACGTTTGATGTCGTAGTGAGGACATAGCTTTTGGAGTAGTTTCATTACTATTGTTATTAATAAATGTTTAATTATTCTTCGAACTACAAATAAATCGTGCAGACGATAAATAATATTAAGTTAATCTGCGAAAGAATATTAAGGAAAATAGTTGATTTTGGCTTTTAGAAGTTTAAATTGCCGGATGCAGTGTTGGCGATTTTTTTTCGAATGTGAATAAATCTAGTGTAGAAACGGTTGTTGATGATATTTACTGTTAGGAACCTAGTTGTTTCCCGATTAGAATTTCAGTAAGTATTTAAGTAACAGGAAAGTAGGCTATTTTAGTTCTTTAAGAACTTCTTGTTATAATTGTCTTCCTTTATAATACACAAGCTACTCTGATAAATATCTCAACTGCACATAAATTTGATTATAAATGCTGCAATAACACACTTAATAAATTTAGAAATAGGTAAAAGAGATTATAAAGGAAGGCATGGGAAAACTAAATATATGAGAAAAAAATAGGAGTGTGCAACTCTCCACGACTTTCGGTTGCCAATCAATAAGTTAAAGATAATAAGACAAAGACACAAAGTCAATAATTTAAAAGTAATTATATACTCTATAAGGTAATTTCACAAACTTTAAAACCTAAAATGTTCTATGGCAGCTACCCCTTTGGCAATTTTTTCCAATACCTGCTTATTCTAACGTCCAACAGGTACTGGGAATTGCATAACCAAATTTGAAGATTGTAGCGTTTTTCGTTTTACAGCAATACCTTTAAAAGTCCAAACCAAATTTGAAGTCCGTAGCTCTATTAGTTCGAGTTGTATAGAGTCGTTTCACACATAAAGAATGACAGATGGACA
Source organism: Oedothorax gibbosus (assembly GCA_019343175.1). Taxonomy (NCBI): domain Eukaryota; kingdom Metazoa; phylum Arthropoda; class Arachnida; order Araneae; family Linyphiidae; genus Oedothorax; species Oedothorax gibbosus. The sequence continues at coordinate 25,020,417 of CM033276.1, read as the reverse complement.
AACAGACGGACCATCAATGTTCAAAAGCCACTTTTTTTAAGAATCAGCACCCTCCAAAACGTGTAGAAAACACAAAACCTTCACTTCAGATTTTCGACCCTCATCGCAATACTTTCATTACCGTGTATTTCAGATATTATTGAATTGAAAATAAAAACACCAAACTGAATATAATCTCTAGTAAAATAAACTTATAGATCTCAACCTTGCATTTCACATAAAATTCTCTTCACAGAAACTCATTAAAAAATAATTTCCTAGAGAGAAAATCAATAAAAAACACCGACAGAGTAACTATAACCAGCATACCCTCCAACTAAAAAAAACGCCTCTATGTCTTTTACAATAATTTCTTCGAGCATTTCCCAGTTAAATTACACTTAAAAAAACACCATCACGTGTAACAACTTCAGTTCCACATGGGGTTTCCACAATTAACTGTGATTTATTGAAACAACTAAAGGATGTCGGATTCTTCATAGAAATTAGGAAGGAGCGGGACAAGAAAATTGTATCCGGGAACTGGTAAGAGGTCCTTTCCTTACCCCCTTGTGCACAACATGTGTTAATCCATAAGAGATTCAAAATAGGTTATTTTTAGGGAACACTTAATCTGTGTACTTACTATTTTTATTTCAGGCAAAATAGTATTGAAGCATAAAAGAGTACAGTAAGATTGCGAGAACAACATAAAATTCAAGAATGGTAACTTTTTAGAACATTTAAAATACATCAGTACAACATTTAAAGAAGCAATAGAACATTTTAGATCAAACACTCAAACAGTAAAGCATTCATCATTCAATATATTTTTTTTTGCTACCATTTTATAAGTTTTCCATCGATCAAAACCAATTTCGTTAGGATAATGTCTGAGCCAAAATCAAGCTAAAAATAAAGTAGGGCCTCAGAAACTTTTAAATGTTATGGAAATTTCGGAGGTCTGCAGCATTTAGCATAATATAAACTAAAATTTTTATGCCTAACGGGCCTAATGGTAGATCATAGGCCCTTAGATATCCGGGAATAATATCACAATAAAACAATAAAATGAAAGGGAAGTATGCGGTTGAAATAGCCAAGACCTAAAAATGAACAGTATGTTCTTACTTTTACAGAATACGTGAAATTTAACAGGGGACAAAAACATCAGTAATAATTTCTCAAACATTCTTATTAATTCAAGTAACCCGTTGAGAAAGAAAGTGAGCTTGTTAATAATCGGAAATAGAACGGCAGGGGATGAGATTTCGAGGTAGGGATGTAGGATTTCTGTTCCTTTTGCAAAACAGTTTTTCTCATTGGTTTTATTGATAAGTTAACCCTCTAACGACGATTGGTAGGAAATTTACCACGCAAAAAATGAGCTTTCTGCTAGTTTATCTAAATAAACGAATATAAAACAAATTAATAACATAATCCCGAGCAATTTATGGCGGACAAATTAACTTAAACGAAAACCAAATTTAAAAAAAACTCTTTAAGTTAACTTTTTATTCAGAAATGACGGTTTTAACTGGTATTTACAAAGTCGTTGTTGATGGGTCAGTATGAAGCCTTTCAAAATGTATCTGTTTTTTATTTTTATATAAATTCATTTTTAATAAACTTTACACGCGTCTTTTACACAAAAAAGAAATTTTGTACAAAAATAATGACATGTTTATAATAAATATTATAACACATTGAAGAAACGCTATTCCAAAAAGGCATCAATTAGGATATTGAAAATAGTTTAACGGGTTACAATTTTAGGTTGTTCTTTTATTTCGTTATTTGACTCATACAAGAATGCACGAAGGAAGATGTTTTAATAGAGGAAACAGCTTTAATTGAATATATTGTAAATTCAATGAGGCTTGATGTATGCGGTATCTTTATGGCTGTTTAAGTTAGAGTACAGTTTCGTTTTCGTGTTTTCCTAACAAGAATTACGTCCTACTTGTAATGGGAAAATCTAAATAATACACGGTTTTTGAAAATTTATTCTAAGTATTTTTTTTTTACATAATACGCCAGTCAACGGCATCTCTGCCAATAGTTGAGGAGCAGTCCAATAGAAAGAAGAATCAGTGTAAATATCTTCGAAATTAGCCTCCTTATAGTTGTCTAGATTAGGTAAAAGTTTTAAAATTTCAGGGCAGTTCTTGAAGTGGAATTCATCGGTAATGAAAAGGTGGCACAAGACAGCAAGGCGAATCCTTGATTCCTATTTTTTTATTATTGTGTTTGAAGAGAGTCCAAATCCAGTTTTCATTCTGAAACAAGCCACACCAACAGAAGTAAAATGAGGAGGAAATTTTAAAAAAAGTTCTATTGCAAAACATAGGATTCAGAGGTGCATATTGGCCGAGTTAAAGCTAAATATAACGGCTAGAAATAGACAGGAACACTCTTAAAACAAACGAGCGGTTTTAACTCAGTCTGAGTTAATTTCCACTCCTTTCGGTGCCGAAAATGCACTTCTCCTATAGGAGTGAATTTCACTCTTTTTCGGAGTGGGTAAAAGAAATAAAAGAAAACAATCTGCTTCCTACACTCTTACAATGAGCGGTTTTAATTCAGTCTGAGTTAATTTTCACTCCTTTCCGGTGCCGAAAATGCACTTCTCCTATAGGAGTGAATTTCACTCTTTTGTTTTAAGAGTGAAGAAACGTTGCTGTACCAATACAAAAACAAATAGTATTAAGCTGTTCTATCAAATAAACTGTGCAATCGCTGTTCAAAATAAAACGGGAGGGAGATGGAACAATTTTTTTCTTCTCTTATTAGAAAACCGTCTGTGTGTGAGGACAAACACTGTTTTCATAGAACGATTCTATCTGCACCCGGTTACCGACAAACAACGATTCCATCTGACATCTTTAACCTTCCCAGCGCCTCAAAGCGTCAAACTGCTGAAAGGGAGAGATGTCAGGGATGGAACAAGTTTAAAAAAAAATAGAACATACTCCCCCGCATGGAATTTTTTCCCCTCCGTTTTACCTGACGAGAACAAAAATCATCAAACACGTAATATTTTTTAGTCTGCAGTTCCGGCGGAAGAACAGCTGTCGATTGGAAGGGGGGGGGGGGACCCCTTAATTCCCCCCTCCCTACCCTCCGATTTCGGAAAGAAAGAAAACAAAGCTTTGGATTATGTTAAAAAAAAAACAAGTGTTGATTGACAAGGGAAACACTTTTGCTTTGGAGACAATGCAGAAGTCTTATTAGACACTAAGGTATTGTTCAAAAGTAACTATCGAACTGGGTTTATTCGAAATTTTGTATGGTTTGAATATTTATGGCTGTTTTGTGTTCTATTTCATATTCTTTAATGGAAAAAGATATTTTATTTTTCAAATTACTCAAATTATCGTCAAAGATAATTTAAGATAAATTGATCTATTGCTTTTTGCCAACCGAAATTCTAGTCTAGTGCTCCAAAAATGATCCCTTCAAATTTTGCAAAAGCCCAAAAATTATTATTTTCCAGCCTTTTTAAACGTGAAACGTTATAATTATGGCATTACCTTCTTGTGCATTGTTAATATCACTCTGTTGATATTTCAAAGAAATTAAAGATATACCATTTATTTACAAATTATTGATGATTGAATTTGTATGAGCATGTCATGAGTGGCAACAGTTCCAGAGGCATTGTTTTCATTTTTGGTCCTTCTGGAATTAGATTTATTATAACTTAAAGTAATTATTTCAATTTAATATTAAAAAAAATTATAATTACTAAATAATTTGGGGCAGTGTACGTTTTCCTAGCGATTTCTTTGATTTCATTTTCTCTTATTGTTCGTTTCGTCATCTTTGTTATCTTATTTATCTTTTTCGTAATATATTGTACCGTAATCTGTAGAATAGTTTTATCTAAAGAATACTAAACATAAAATATAAGATAATATATAAATATCCTAGATACTAATTATCGCCAGTTTTTACAGCGCATCGAGAGTGAAACCCAAACAGTAATGAAATCGCAGCAGGGCAAGAATTAAAACTGGAAACTCACGTCATCTGAAAAAAAACCCTTTAATTATTTAAATAAAATCTATCCGCATCCCCTTCATATCATAACCCATTCAAAATCTGCTGCAGTTCAAAACATAGTTCGAAAGGAAAAGAACACAATCTTAACTCTTGTAACTCACGTCCACAAGTTCAAAGAGACAACACAAGGCTCATCCTTCTTCGTACAAAAGAGAAGATTGCCTCCCTTGTTTCAAGTTTCAAGCACAATCTATCAGAAAATATTCCTTGTTTAGCTCATTAGGGAAGGAAGACTATATTTATATTTTTTTTCTCACGCCTTTTTTTAACGCATCTTTCAGTTCCAGCATGGTTATCAAAAAAGAACTAAACGCAAGTTCGATCTAGATTCCAGTACAATGGAAGCCTGTCTTTGGTTCAGGGAAGACTCTCTAGTATAATGTAGTAGACTAATAAGAACAAATCGGTACGGTGTAACCCTCGGACTCCACGAGTGGTAGTCGGACAATAGGTTCCAATTTTCTTTAGAATGTTGCAGACTAATATAATGAATTAAAACTTCATCCCATTTCGTTGCTCACGGACAGTTAGTACATGTAGAACATCAAATTAGTATGCACTGTTAAAAATTCGGTTTTTACCAAAAATATGGTTTTTAGTAGCTGTAATGGCTGTGGTGAAATGTTTCACTATATTTTCCTATTGGGTCGAACCATTCCTCATGTTTTTGTTTCTAAAACCTGAAAAATGGTTCATCAATCCGAAATACGAAGTCTGGAACTTCTTCCGAATACCGAAAATCTGGTGAAACATTTCCCCACACAACCGTTGCAGCTACTAGGAACCGTTATTATGGTGAAACTAAGCATAAAATTTTTAACAGTGTACGGCCTTCATGTCAACAATGTGTCACAATTACTAAACATTGATTTTGTGGCCAGCTACATTTTGGGGAAATTGATAGGGTAAGTGCCTACGTAACAACCTAATCAATAACCTGAACTTGGATTCTTATGGTATCCGATATCACTTATCGTGCCATCATGCTACACTATTAAAAATTTCGTGCTAGCTAGGTTTCACCAAAAAAATAGTTCCTAGAAGCTGCAACGGGTGTGTGTTGAAATGTTTCAACATATCTTTGGACTTCGATTGAACCGTTTTTCGGGTTTTGGTTTCCGAAATCTGAAAAAATTTTCAACCTAAAAGAGAAAATAATAGTGAAACGTTTCACCACTTAGCTGTTGCAGATACTAGGAATCGTTTTATTGGTGAAACCAAGTACGAGTTGTGCATGTTACATTATTATACATGCTAAAGTATGGCTTGTTTAATGCAGGTTCAAATTCAAGCAAGACGATTTCTGGAATCGTGGTTTGGGGCTTTAGTACTTTTCGGTTAAACTTTATCGAGTTGACAGACGAAAGACGAATAGAACAAAACACTGGATGTCTTTGTCTGCTTGAGGAGATTTTTACGGTTCCCGGGACGGCAAAGTTCAAGGGAAGAAGGGTCTTTTGAACCTCCTTTTCGGGTTATTTTCACACGTGCTTGCGAAAAGAGCTGGTTTTGTTGTAGAAAAAGCATTTTTGGGGATGACGTGGGCAGACATAGGATGTGAAACAGCGTGAGGTGCCGCCGGAAATTGTATCATGTACGGAAAACAAAATTTTGAATGTGAATCTGTAGTTATTGTATGAAAATTCAAAGAATGAAATGGTCTGGGTATGTGGTTAGAATGAGTGAAGTTTGAAGCCCACAACTTGTGGATAAACCTATGGGATGGACAGAGATATTATTCATTACTTTGCAATGGTTTATGGCAGTGGCTTAGCCAGGAGGGGCAGGAGGGGGGATTTGGAGTAGAGAAATCCACTACTCCTAAATTTTTGAAAATAAACGGAATAATCAAAACTTACATTCTCCAAATCATTGTTCTCTGTTTTAATCACGAACTTTGATCCTACCAAAAAAATGTAAAAAAGTAATATTAACTCAGAAATGTGGTGATATGATAAAGTAAGTTCTTCAGCTCAAAAATATAGTTTTAACCCATTTTCTATTAAAGATATAGAATATCTGAATACATTTTAATTGTATCCTATAAAGTGAAGAAATAAATACTATCTGCAATTGAATTTTACTGACATAACTGTATCACCGACTCTCCACTGTTATTCATATTTTACTTGCATGTGTTCTATGTTATTCCCCAAGACATGATTACTCAAAATTAAGCAATGTTTCACTGTTACTCATGCATATTTTACTAGCACACACATGCTGGATGTTTTTCCAAGACATGATTACTCCAACATTAAGCTCATCCTGAATATATCCCCCTGTCATCTCGAAGAAGAATGTCTCCTCATGTGTTTTCAGAAGATGCTATTTATAGCCGGAAGAGGAGAGGGAATGAGGATGATCAACAAGAAGAGCTTTCGTCGCTTATTTTGAGCACCCAACCTCACACGTGCAGACGAATGTCACACTCGAAGCACCGCCATGCTAGTTCAGATGCTAAATAAAAGAACCCGTCATGTTTTTAACTAGGTTAGTTTAATGAATAAGAACAATCTGTTTTTGAGTTTGGGAAAAGCAAGGCTCGTTTAAAGAGTTTTCCCAAGTGTCATCTAAAGCCAGACCCTCCGGACCCTCCCTTTGCCAGACCCTCCAGACCCTCCGGAGCATATCCTAGACTGCCTGGGTCTAGGTTTAGAAGACCTTAAATCATCTCCACTCCTTGTTATTGACTTTGCTAGAATATATGGACTCAGATCTAGCTGTTGCTATAGGTCATGAAGGTTTAGTAACAACAACAAGAAGTTTTCGTGTGTAACAAGGCAGCTTATCGCTATGAGACGAATTAAAAGAGCAAACATCAAAATAATACGTATACTTTTTTCGTATGAAACTACCTCAACGTAACCTGATCCCGGGCCTGATGCACCATAACTAGATGTAGTTTAAGGAACCACCGCCCACAAAAATTAAAGGGTCTCCTAAATTTTAATTTCTGTTATGCCATATATATGTTGTAGACCCCCGAATTTCAGTAAATCTTAAAATCTTCATGGACCAAAATTTGTTTTTAGCTTGACTTTGACTCAGACATTGATTGACCTTACGTGATTGGTTTGATTGATGTTATAAGGAGCCGATAAAAATTGTAGCTCAAAATATGATACATCTCCCAACTAGCAGCATCATTACTGGCAATCATACACAACATCATCCGTAACAACAGGTCCTATAACTGTGTTGTGCCTATAATGTGAGGTTTCCTAGATCAGGTCTTTTGGCATGATCTAATATTGTATTGTTAATTCTGTAACGTTAATTCGTCCGATCTTTGCCCCAAGCGATGGCACGTTATTGTTTTCTTAATACTTAATAACTTATATGTACTACCTATCGTCCATCACCATTGAAAAGCTTGCTTATCGCTCGAAATAGATAACCTGTCTTTAAAAAGAATCGACATCAATAACGACTTAAACAAGACAAATATTTTCAAAGCTATACCTAAAAAAACAATCTATGTGTCGACTAGTTTACTAACTAACAGATACTATACTATGCTATTAAGTGCTTAACCTGCACGTGTAATATTTTAATAGCTCAAACAATCAACAACACAATACAGTCTACACCATTTATTCAAAAACTTCATGCCTCTACTAAAAAGAAGTCAAACATTAGTTTGAAAAAACATTTGTTCTTTAGAAATAAGCCAAACTCTCCACCCCCAGCCTACTTTAAGGAGGCATCCCAAGGGATTTGAGTCCCATTATTCACCCGTTCATCCCCATTCCTGGCGATGAGGAATAATGGAGATGAAAGGCTGCCGTAGCCGTTAAGTGGGATAAGCTGACTTTTAATAGCCTGACTGAAGAAGAAGAGAGTTTAATTCGAAGAGGCGTTTCCAAATGGCTGATTTAGTTTGGAATGGATCTAACAAGCGTTGCTGATTTCTAATGAAGGGAAGTAACAATGAAAGTGTAACTGACTGATAGAATAGTTTGGAAAAAAGGTTTAGGTAACATTATTTGTTGAGTTGGGTATTGCTATTGGTTAGATTTTGTGCCTTGCTGATATTATATTTTAAAATGATAGCTTTTTGATTGCAAAAAGCTATTATTACAGCCAGATTTCGGGTTTCAACTTTAAACTCTTCTTGACGTCATGCATTTCGTCCTGTTCGGAGTGTCGGCTGTTCCGAAGAAGAAGAACAAAATATTTTCGTGCGCGGATGACTATATATTTAAGGTTGTAAAAAGGTTCGCCCTTCTTTTTCGGAACAGCAGACACGTCGAACCAGATGGAAAGCATGACGTCAAGAAAAGCATCTCTGGCTTTATAAGTTGAGACGTCCGTGGCTCTTCCCAAAGTCAAAAGTAAAAAAAAGTGACATTTTCTTAATGAAGTCTTTGGTAATGTATATAAGGATGATTTCATAGTCAAAAAATTAACATTGAAAAAAATTTGTTCAGGCAATCCTGTTCCACATATATTTTAATTTCAAATGGTACTGTGTACAATAAACAACAACACTTAGATAATAAAGTACTCAGAAACAACATATATCACTATATCAGTTACGATTTCACCATATTATACCATTTCCTTCCAAACAAGTTATTATACCAACTTCCTTACTTACCACCAACAAAAAAACAAGAAAGGGTGCAAATCTCAAACCTCCGCCTGAAAAAAAGATGTCATCTTTCAACAGAAATTAATTTAACAAGGACCTTCTGCAAGGGACACATAAAAAAGGCCTTCACAAATAAATCTTTGGCTCCCACGTACGACAGATAACACTATCCAGTCGGACATAATGATGTGTATCGGCAATAAAAAAGATAGGAATGACGAATTATTTTTGACGTCAACTGTAGAATAGTTTCCTACACATCAGATTTATGTGCGCCATCTTTCTTCGAAATGTGTTTCAATTTAATTCCAAGACGAGTTTTGTTTTGGTAGCACATGAATTTCAAATACAAAGGAGTTTATTATGTTCTAAGTATGGACACATTCTTTGGTGTGTCTTTTTTTTAATGGTTGAGGTGATTAAATGTGAAATGTAGTGTTGGTGGGAATGTAATTTAATTCAGATCGGAATGCAAACGCAAAAACTAAATGTAAATTAATAATTAGAGGCATTCCACATACGGCTTTTTCAGAATGAGCAAATATTAGCAACTGGGGGTAATTTCGTCTGGACGGTAAAAAGTGTGGTTTCTAAAAGCCTTAAACATTTGGAGTCCCGATTTTACACAACTTTCCTCTACTTATATTGGAAATAATCATGGATTGGAAAGTTACTTTTAAAAAATAACTCTGTTACAGTTTCCACTACTTTATCAAAAAAGTAACTCTGTTACAGTTACAGTTACTTAATATGAAAATTAACGCGTTACAGTTACTTAATACGAAAAGTAACGATTCACAGTTACTTTTTGAAATTTCAAGTTATTAGAAAAATTGAAATTTAGCCATCTTACCTTTTTCAAAGAAAACCACGATTAACGATACAAATACACAAACAAAATGCTGAAATTATAATTAATAGATGTTTTTTAAAAAATTTAATTTCAATCCTGTACGCTAATAATCAGCCGACGACGTCCATCAGCAAACTCGGGCGGGTACTGACAGAAATAGGTGTGAACGTGCCCTCTCTCTCTCCCCCTCCCCTTCTTCAAGGGGAGAAACTTTTTTGTTGATCATTGTTGTATAACCCATTCCTGCAACACAAAGGGGTTTGCACTGGTCGAAACTTTCCGAACGACAACCTGCTTGACAGTCAGCTTGATTTATTTCAAAACCCTTCTTTTCAGTAGATGCCTGTAATTACGGGTCTTATAATGTGATACTTGGAAAGGTAAACAGACAAAGAGAAACATTCGTACTTTAACAATTCTTGCTGAAAGCTGCCGCCACGCCTTTAGCAGCCGAAGTGGACAATGCTTATTTGCTTTATCCCTCCCAAGAAAGGCCCGTTGAAATGTTTCCTTCTCTCTCTCTCTCTCTCTAGGAGCGGAATTTCAAAATAAGCATCAGGCAGCCTTCGGAAAGTAACGGAAAAGTAACGAAATTTTTCGTTACTTCGTTACTGCTAAAAGTAACAAAGTTAAAGCAGTTACTTTCTGAAAAATGTAACGGCGTTCCCAACGTTACCTAAAAAAAGTAACTGTTGCAAGTAACGGCGTTACAAGTAACGCGTTACTCCAATCCCCGGAAATAATGTTCAGAAGAAAACAGTAGAAAATTGACAAATAATTTTTGTATTTTGGAAAAATATGGTTTGATGTAATCCCCCCTTATCAACAGAACTCGATGATTAGTGTGGGAGTGAAGCCACTTCAATTTCTGGAAGGTATATATAAAAGGCTTCATCTGATGCGGGGATGGAGCCCCTTTTCACGCCTAGTTTGAGCTTCTGGAGGAGAACTTCTTCATTTCTTAGGCTAAATTTAGCGTCTTCAGGAACAGAAGAAAGACGTCGCGGGTTTGTCGCTCCAGCACAACGGAACCGTTGAAGACGTTTCCACTGACAGTCACTTTGTCACCCAAGAGAAGACACAGGACAAAGGAGACCATTTTTCTGCTGAACTTTTTTTACACTCTTGCGCCTCATTAACTTAAAGAAGTCCTCATATTTTTTTTTTAATCTTTCGTCAAGAAACTATGATGGTCACCCGAAGCTGGATGGGTATTTTGCGAGGATTAGGTCGACGCTTCCTGGTGATTTTTTGAAGGAAGTAGAATATCGAGTATCGTTTAGGGTAGGACCACAGAGTTAAGAAGAAGGTGGAGATGCTTGGCGAGAAAACAAGTGAAGCCGTCAGAAAATCGCCGAGCAAATCTAGTAAGCCCAAACAAACTGATCACCTAATGTTAGTTCATGCTGAAACGCATAATTTTATTCTTTAAAAAGCACTAATTAAAAATCAAAAAAGGACTGTTTGTGCACTTGTAGACCACCGAGATCTTCTGTAGTACGAGATCTGAATTTGCAAAAAATTGCAGTAATTCCCTTCACTGGTAAGAAAAATGAGCTGTAATTATAGTTCATATTAAAAAGTCAGAAATCGCGCCAAGTTAAAGCAGTAAAGCCTATACAAACTCCACTGTAAAATAGCGCCAAATACTTGTTTGTTTGAGCCTACTACAAAGCGATCGATGGCTTCACTTCGCAAACCGGTTGTTGTATGGTTTTTGCCCGGCAGCATCTCCATCTTCTTCTTAACTCTATGAGTAAGACATGCGACAAGCGCATGCCTATGTGTGGATTTTGTAAAAAAAAAAAGGGTTTTTAGATTTCGAGAGGCTGTAACTGTTTACTAATTCAAAAGTCTAAAGAAATGGTAGAATTCAAGACTTCAGAGCTTGCAGTTAAATCCATTGGGGCTGGGGCTGCACTATATTACCAAGCATCATTTACCGTTGACAACGGGAGGATTCACAAGATAATGAGCTCATTATGACCCGATCTTATGTATTTAGCTCTTCGACTAGAGATATGAAAATTGAACTTAGAAAGTATAGTGTAATAGAAAGTATAGTTGTCGCAATGATCTCCGTGATTTTTTTCAAAGGAGACACACTATCGACCATATTTTGGGTCAAAGCGCAGGATGAGTGAGCGGGTTCCTTTTATTAGAATTCGTAAAAATTGGCTATAGTGGACTACTCAAGGTCAAAAACAGTTTCCGAAAATATGTATACAATTCAGGATTTTGGTTTTCAATTAAAAATGGCATAAGGGTTTGAATGCTAGAGTGTATAGATTGTTCTTAGAGGGGAATTAAAAAAAATGGCCAATTGCAAGTAAATGACTAATATGCTTGTTTCTCTGCTATTTTTTCATTGGTTATGATCGTCAAAACCACCGGGGCATTTCCTAAAATATCCAGAGAATAATAAAGTAGCTATCGACGTGATGATAGTGAAACACGGAAAGCTACAAAAAAAAATCCAATTATTCATACCTGTCATAATAATCAGATAAGTAAGTTGTTTTCAATCAAACTTTATCTATCTCCTACCAATTAATAAAAAGGCCATAAAAAATACCACCAAAATAACACGGTTCCTTTTGAGCTATAAATTATTACTTGTTGAATCCAGGTCCATGCCACGAAAACAATGTTTCAAAAATCCTCACTGTGGTTAAAGAAAAAAAATGCAACAAAGATTATCCGAACAGCAGCTATCTTGCCTCCAGACCGTCCAATCAAGCCGAACATGATATCTACCAGCCCACGTAAACGTCAATTTCTTCATTAATATACATAGTCTTGTATCTAATCTTTGTTTAATGGGGGACAGAATACTAATCGTTTCTAAAATTCTAATCTACCGACGGTCTGTATACAGCTTAATTGATTTGTAAGACATATAATTACAGGTATGGAGAAGAAGCATTCTTTCCGATGCCCCTCCCAGAGGTTGTCAGGCCACGCAATTTATGTCTTTCTCGGGTTCAACCTTGGGGCTTTATATGTAAGTGTACCCGCCCTTCATCTTGAACAGCTTGCCCGTAAATTGTATAATAATGTGGCACGGCTCTTGATATTGTAATTTCCAGAAGATAGCTATCGACCCTGATGCCAGCTAACTCGTTTTGTGGCTTGTTGTAAGTACATGGCTTTATTTATGGTTTGAGAACATTTCGAGAGCCGCGCGCGCGCGTTTGTTTTAAAGAGAGTTTCAGCGGAAACAGTCCCCACTGCGTTTATGAAGCAAAAAGTGGAACATTGTAAACATTTTGTCCGACTGCCTGTTTTTTTTAGATATAGTTTGTTAAGGTTCAGAATTTTTTTTTCATAAGAGTTCGTGTACGGGGCGCAATTAAGGGTATTGAACACTCACTTTTTCTAACCCGCCCTTCATCTTGAGTAGCTTGTCCGTAAATTGTATAATAATGTGGCACGGTTCTTGATATTGTAATTTTCGATGTTCTCCAGAGTTATCGGCCCTGACAACCAGCTCGTTTTGTATAGCTTGTTGTAGATTTTTGGTTTGAGAAAATCTCGAGTGACATTTGTTTTAAATTTAAAGAGAGATTTAGCTTCCACAGTCCAAACTGCGTTTATAATGTAAAAAAATGGAAGATATTAGTGTGGCAATTGTGTTTGTCCGTCTGCCTGTTTTTTTAGATATAGTTTGTTAAAGTAAATTTTTTTGCATGAGAGTCTTTCTCGGCTTCAACCTTGGAGCTTTATATGTAAGTGTACCCGCCCTTCATCTTGAACATCTTGCCCGTAAATTTTATAATAATGTGGCATGGCTCTTGATATTGTAATTTCCAGAAGACAACTATCGACCCTGCCAGCCAACTTGTTTTGTAGCTTGTTGTATGTACAGTACATGGCTTTATTTATGGTTTGAGAATATTTCAAATATTTGTAAACATTTTTTACTTTGCTTCTTCGATGCTCTGGAACTACGTAGAAAATATGGGTCTTCAACTTCGCACATGCACACTGCGCATCACCAATCACATAATACGCTGTGCGTGGCTCTTTTATAGAAAGGGATATCACACATAGATGGTCGCCACGTAATAATCCATTTAAAAATTCATCAATCACACGTACGGATGACTCGTGTATTGAGTGTCATTTTAAGGTGACATCTAAGGTATATTTTGCCCAACATGCGGTCATGCCAGAGCAGTCAAAGTGGAATCGGCAAGCGCTTCTGTTTTTTTTTCGGTGTGTGTGTGGAGGGGGGGGGAGGTATTAATTATCAAAAAAAGAACCTATAAAAATGCACTGCTTAGTTGTTACATGACTGTACTTTTAAAAATTAATGTCTAGTTCAAATTTTGCAAAGCTGGTGTGTGGGGAGATGGGGGGGGGGGGGGGGGGGGTATTAGAGACGCATATTCCTTTAGGGCTTAGTACTTTTCAAAGCTTACTATTTGATGCCGAATGAGTTCGAAAAACCAAAAAAAAAAATTTTATTAGGGATAATTTTTTTTCTAGATTAATGCACTTTTTGAAAACCAAAATTACTTATTACAATGTAATAGTAGCCCTATCACAAAATACTCAATGGGTTGAAGTCGCTTTGTGTCACTATTTCTATTTCCTAATTTTCCCCCAAAAAGTTTAGGGCAGGTGCATTATTTAGTTAGAGGGGGGGGGGCCGGAGGATTATAGGGGGGGGGGGTCATGATTACATTTTATCCTTGAAAGGGGGGGGGGGTGGTTTTAATATTCCAATAATTTACCAAGGAGTGGGGGGGGGGGGGGTTAGAATTATTATGATTAAGTTTTAAGGTCTTCAGAAAAAATATATATTACCGGAGCATATAAAATTCATATCACACTAAATGTGTAAAATTGATGCTTTTCAAATTTAACCGAATAAGTTAGTTATACAACAAATGCATAAAGTAAAACGTTTCTAAATTATATATCGTAATTACTGTGAGCTGCATCATATTGATTAACTTATCAAATTGACAAATAGTACATTTGAAGATCTCTTTACCTACAGCAAGACAGTCAACCCAGCTGTAAAAAAATCTGCTTATTTCCAATGACAATTCCCAACTTTTGAGAACAAACAACTTCCGCAAAAAAATCTTTAAAAAGTTTACTTACTTACATCATCTTAATGTTTCAAATGAAAACTATATTGAACTTGATATTTTATTTTTAAGATTATTATTTATTTATTTATTTTTTTTTGGGGGGGGGGTAGGTTTGTGGAACTGCTTGTTAGTAGATTGGGAGGGGGGGCATATTTTAAATTTCAGGTGCCAAGGGGGGGTCAATCTTTTTATTTAAAGTTGTATTGCAAAATCCTCCGGCCCCCCCTCTAGTTAATTAATGCGCCTGCCCTTAGGTCCCAACCTTTGAAACTCTGATGTAAAATAAGAAGGTTGAATAAGGCCTGGACCAGTTGGAGTCATCCTTTAAAAATTTTTTAAAGAAAATTTTAATTTTGAGAAGTTTGCATTTTGTGCACAGTGAAAATCTTGAGTCACAAAAAAATTGAGAATTTTTTAATACTTGTGCTGCCATCTATTGACATAATTCTTGTGAGTGTAAAAAATATTTTGTGATATTCACAGTTCTTAGTTTGTGGTGCTGCCATCTACAAATTATAATTTAAACTAAGACATGAGTCCAAAGTTATTCACATGTAAAGCAGGGCAATATACAAGAAAAAATGTGTGGCTGGGTTCCTTTATAGGTTTAAATATAATTTTTAATCTCCCTTTCACCTCGAATTTTCGCCAAATTTGGCGATTTCCCTTCTCCGTTTTAGTCTTCCCCTAAGATTGCGTTATGTTACATGCGGGCATGTTTGTATTAAAATTCAAGGACTAATTAAAATAATAATAAACATCATTTTTTACTTAAATAACTTTTCTTTAAAAAAATTAAAAAAAAATTATTTGTTCAAATTTGTACTTAATTAAAATTAATATCATAATTAGGTAAGTTGTTTAATACATTAATTTGTATCTTTGTGTAACTTTGTTTGATAAAAGGAAATAAGTTTTTAAATTTTATGATAATTTTTTTAGTTTAAAGAAGGTATTTTAAAATTTATTATGTACAATTAATTATAACGTTTTAAAATTTATTATGAGTCTTTTTTTATAATTTTTTAAAATTTAATATGAATATTAATATAAGGGTTAAAAACTTCCTATGCATAAGTAATTACAATTTAAATTAATAAAATATAGTGTTAATGGGCTTGTTTCAACACTTTGTCAAAGAAAACAAAACAACCAATGAAATTGCAGTATAGAGAGCGTGACATCATAATAAATATTCCCATTACCTAAACCTAAACCCATAAACATTGTTTTAAATAATTAAATGCCATTCATTTTTTTGTAAATTATAATAAATACTAATGGAACAATGGGAATATTTCTTATGATGTCACCCTCTAAAACTGCGATATTATTGGTTGTTTTGTTTTCTGACAAAGTGTTGAAACAAGTCCATTATATTTAATTCAACTTAATCATGCACGAATATTATTTAAATTACAAAAACTTCATACTCTTGTAAGGTAAATATAATGAATTTGGAATTTTGCTATTGGTATAACATACCGTTATAGTATGCTATATTTAGTTAAAAATGAACAAAATAAATGACCTTTAGTTAATATCAACAATGGGCTTGTTTCATCCCTTTGTCAAATAAAACAAAACAACCAATGAAATCCCAGTTTGGAGCGCGTGACATTATAAAATAAAAACAATGAGCTTGTTTCAACACTCAATTACTAAATCATGAGATTTCGATTTGCATACATGTTAAAAGTTTAGCATAAAATTCCTTAAAGTACAATGGAAAGCGGCAAATCGAAATATGAAGCGATAAACAGCGCCAATTTGGCGCTCTTGACATCCAAAGTCATCTCAAACCGAGGCATCAGCACGGGATATAGAGAAAAGTGATTCATTTCATTCAGATCAGTGCTTGTGATTCGTTGCGTGAAGATGGGTGATGGACCAACAGGGGTAGGAGCAGCTATAGCGGCTGGTAATCAGGATGAGAATGGAAATTGTGCTCTTTTAGAGATTGCTGCGACTATTAGAAGAATTAGCGTAATTTTATAATAATTTTCATTTATTGTAAAGTTTCAATTTATTTTATATATTAGGGAGCCAATAGTTAGAATAATTGCTATATCACCTAATCGGTTTGATAAGATAGTAATTATTCCTGATGAGGCGGATGAGAAATTTTGGTAATAAATTACTAATATATAAGAAGAGAGGCCCAATCCGTCTCAGCCAAGTAGTATAAAGATAATGTTTTCTCTTATAATTAAAGCTAGTATTGATATAATAAAACAAATTATAATTAGCGAAAATTGTTTATATTCAGACTTAGGGATGTAGGCAGTTCTATATATAAGAATTATTCTAGAAATAATTATTACTGTTGAGATAAATATTGTCGAGATTCAATCTATTAGTAAAGAGGCTACTATATTAATATCATTTAGTGTCAAAATAGAGATTTCTATTGTGATAATTCAGTTATTATTAATTATTACAATTCTTAGTGCCAAAAATATAATTGCTATAAAAATTAAGAGTAAGTATATTTTAGCTTTTTATGGTACCACAACCCATTGTTTTATTTAAACTAATAAATTAAATAATTTCTAATTTTATAGTTAATATAACTAGGGGAATAAAATGAGTGAATAAAGAAAGATATATTTTGGGGGGGTAATTTCTAGAATAGATGATTCTGAGGTGTTATGAATTAGGTTTGTTAACAGGTTGATTGAAAAAATTGAGGCTATAAATGATGAGGTAGCAAATATCAATATTATTATGGAGGGTTGCCAGTAGATTATTCTAGTAAGTATAAGCAATTCTGCTGCTAAATTAACGGAAGGCGGAGCAGAAATATTAATTGCTAAAAAGATGAATCATCAGAATGTGATATTTGGTAAGATTTTTGTTAGCCCCTTAATTGATAAGATGTTTCGTGTATGAAATTTTGAATATGTTATGTTTACTAATAAGAATAGTGCAGAGGATGATAGCCCATGTGCTAGTATTATAATAATTCTTCCTTTGAGCCCTAAATAAGATATAGTGAATAATGATGTTAATACTATCCCTATGTGGGCTACTGATGAGTAAGCAATTAAAGCCTTTATATCTTTTTGACGGATGCAGTTTATTCTTGTTATTAAGGCGCCTACTATTCTAATTCTAATAATTCAATGGCTTACAGATTTTATTGAGGATAATATTGGGATTATTCGGATAAGGCCATATCCCCTAATTTTAGTAATACGGCTGCAAGGATTATGGACCCTTCTAATGGGGCTTCTACATGAGCTTTAGGTAATCATAAATGGAAGATAAATATAGGCATTTTTACTAAAAAGGCTATAATATATATTAGGGTAAAATTTATTTTGAAGCAGATTGTAGCAGAGTAGAATATATTAAAATTATTTTTTATTATTACAATACCTACTAGGAGTGGTAAAGAAGCAGATACGGTGTATAAAATTAAGTATAAACCGGCCTGAAGTCGTTCAGGTTGGTTTCCTAATTTTACAATTAAAATTAAAGTTGGTATTAATACGATTTCAAACATGATGTAAAATATAAATATATTTGACGATATAAATGTTATAATCAGACATACTAAGATTGCTGCTAAGTTTATAGTAACTTGAAAATATATATTTCTTGAGATTAAGATGAGTAGGGTTCTTGTAATAGAAAGAAGCACTATTACAAATGAAAGTTTGTCTATTAAAATATAATTATTTATTAGCAAAAATATGAATTCAAAAGATTTTATTATTAAGAATAGAATTAGTATTACTATAAGTGGGACGAGTATATAAATGTAGTTTATAAACCATCACCAGTTACTACTGATCTCATTTAAAATAAACCAAATCAGTGAAAAAGTAACAGCAACAGTGCTATTGCTATAGTCTTCAATCATATTCTTGTGGCTATATGCGATAGGGTTACAAGCGCATGTAAAAATGAGTTCCAAAAAACAATCACGTCAGAAGGCGCTGTCTCAGATCAACAAAGTCGGCGGTCTATTGCTATAGTCTTTAATCTTGTCCAGACTGGCGATGGCAATGGTAACGATCAAAACACGCATGCTCGCGCAAGCGCTGATGCTGTTAATTGCTTTTGCCATCAATATATTTTAAAAACATACATCCCTTAAGCATGGTTGTGAGTGCGGCAGTACAACCATTTTTAAGGGATGTTTGGTTTTGAGATATTAAAAAAAACAGTTTTCGGTTTAACTGGTTCAGCCTCAGAACTAAAGAACCACCGTTTACCAGGTTAACTGAAGCCAAAAAGCAGTTAACCTGAACTGGTTCAGATTTTCCATCCCTGATCCCTGCCCTGATCCCTCTTTCCATCCCTAAACAGCTCGTTTTGAGGACCCTTTTTCAGCCAGTATAAAATAGCGGTTGACACACTATCCCTTTTACCACTATATTTATATTGTTCGCAGAGTTAACTGTAGCCACATTCTAACTTCTGCAGACTAGAAAAACTTTTTATTTTAATTTCTGTTTTTGACGGGATACGGCTGGTAGTCGCGTACTTGTGTTCTGCTGTTCTGTTGCCTCTGTTTTCACATAGTTATCATAAATTTAGTCAAATTTTATCTTTAAGATCACATAAACTTTTATGTTTTCAAACCTTATTAATCTAAAGAGTTTGTGTTGTGTAGGGTTTTAGTAAACCTCAGAGGTCAATTAAGTTTACCTGAATCTTTGTTTACATTCAAAATGGTTGAAAAGACTGAGTTTCCGTAAGTAAATTTTGCTTTCTAGTTAAAATATATTTATCAGCTATATCAATGCTTTTTAAAAGTTGATAAGATATTTAAAAAAAGGTTTGTTATTCAAGTCATTTGTCACTGCTACACGAAAGTTTGTATTACTTTTCGAGCATCAATTTATTGTTTTAATTGGTGAATATTTATTGCAAATTAATATTAGTATAACTAAACTTAAAGTTTTCCCTTTACTCATTAAATAAAGTTCTGAACCCGTAATAAAATCTAATTCTTTTGAAAGTAATTTGACTATTTGAGTACGCTGTACGTCATGTTATTAGTTGAAGCAAAAGTTACCTATAGGATTAGCAGATTTTCCATATACCAGTGCTTCTGCAGAGACATGTGATTTATTTATTAAATTAGGCGATCAAACAAGTGCATGCAATTCCTAAAAGTAGGCTGAAACATGTGCTTATAGTTCTTAAAAGTAGGAGATCAAACAGTTGTATGCAATCCATAAAAGTAGGCTATCAAACAGGTGCATGCAATTCATAAAAGTAGGTTATGAAACATGTGCTTGCAGTTCTTAAAAAATAAGTGATCAAACAGTTGCATGCAATTCATAAAAGTATGTGACTAAACAGCCACATGCAATTCAAGTAGGCGATCAGACATGTGCATGCAATCCATAAAAGTAGGCGATCAAACAGGTGCATGCTATTTAAGTAGGCGATCGAACACGGAGGAACAATAAGCAAAGGGGATCTTATACTGCTGTCGCAGGGCCATAGGAAGTAGGGAATAAGGGCCTTTTTACCAAGGTTGAAAATTGCTCAACTTCGTGTAGCTGCTGTGACACTCTTTCCCTTGCAATGCGATAATATGGGAAATAGGCAAAAAAATAGGCTCGTTTTATGAATTGTTATTAGATATTTGATCTGAGTATTTTACACCTAATAAAGATTTTATTTTATCTTCAACATATTTATAAGAATAATATAGAATTTTATTCAATTCAATAGTCATAGATAAATACTTGTTATTATTCCAAATAAGCATTCATTGCTTTTTGTAGAAAATCAATTTTTAAGATGTCTATGGTGATGTAGGTGGAACTAGAAAAAGAAAACAAATTCTTTTTAGTTCTTTTAGTAAACTAGAGAGATTTGATGAATATTTGCATTGCTTTCTGAAATTACAGTATTTTTTTCCCCTGTTTAGTCTCTTAGTTCCAATATATTATAGAGTAATATTTGCTTTTCATATAAAAGAGAAGCCCAAAAGCCAATAGTTGTTTTTTACCCGATAGTGAGTGTTACTATTCATACTCAAAGTCATATGTCTATTCATACTTCATTTATGTTTCTTAATGCTTGAAGTTGGCAAAAATAAAAAAATTATCACGTTTTCTTTAAAGTATTTTTCTCCTGCGTTTCGAGTAGTCTGCTTTTCATATCTTCTTTTAACCATAATAGGCATCTGTTAAGTGTTTGCTGCAGCTTCCTGCAATAGTAATATTTACATTATCATCTGTGTTGTAAAATTTAAGCCATTTCTTGGCTAAATTGCGATCTTTTCCTTTGGAAAAGAATGATCTATCAATTCTCTTTGTTTAATTATTTAATATTCAATTTACAGTATTCAAACAATAAGACCAGCAATTTTCTAATAATATTACAATAATTCTCACAATCGCTTCCAAAAAACAAAAAATCATCACTTGTAAATCATATGAGTGAACAAATTGTATTATGATGCCATTATCAATTGCAATTATTAATTTAAACTAATTTGGTCTTCTAACAGTAAATAAAAATTCAATACATTTTACTTGTATAAAGTTATGTACATCATTATTCATGCAATTAACCATTTAAGATTCATACACGCGGACACGCCCACAACCAAAAACTCAAAATAGGGAATTCAACTATTGATTTTGGTTGTAGACAAAAACTTCCAACTCTACTTGAAAACTATATCCTCCACCCCTAATGATGATGCATAGCTGGCCTGGCACAACCCAGCTGAGTGGTCTTTGAATAGTTCATGAACACTGAAATGTAACTTAGATCATTCTCTTGATTTCGAAGGGAAAAAAATCAAACACAGCATATCTTTTTGAAGTAAAACCATAGGTAGAAGTGAGAAAAACAGTGAGGGAAGCCTATAATGCACCTTCAAGGGCCCGTCCCTCTAGTTTGATACATATGAACTTATTTTTCTATTCTGCTCTTATCCTAAATAATTAAAATATCATAATTGCCAATTACCTAACATACAAATTTACATAAAGAGAATATCGAGAAGGTTGGATCGCTACATTGCATTGGAGCAGTTGCACAAACAGGCCGCAACTGATAGTTTGCTAAATAAGAACATCTAAAACTATAATTAGGTTAAAATTGTCCACGTTTTCTTTTTTTTTTTAAAGTGGAAAGCAATTAATTAAACAAAAGTGGTGGGGAGACAGATTTTAGTGTTATTAGAAATGAGGGAAGCATGACCATTTTCCAAGAAAAGTGGTGGATGTGTCACCGCATGTCTACCCACACTTCTTGCACTGACTATAGAGAGTAAAACAAATAAAAAAGCCACCCCCTTTGCCCTTTTTGATATATTTGTTGTGACATCATTTTGCTTCATTCTGCGACTTGTAGAACGGGACTGGTCCTGGTTACCTAATACAAAATTCTGCCATTTAAAAAACATAAGTATAATAATATAATAGTGGCAGATATTCTTCTTAAGAATATCTGCCACTATTATATTATTATTTTGCTTTGTGAGTAAGTACAAATTGTAAAATGTCTGCAAGTCCCTTTTTTGCGTTTCTTTTCCTGGTCTGTACTAGACAAACAGTGACAACCATTCTAGTACTACAGGGTGAAGCAAATAAAAGCGGCCCCAACGTGGAGATAAGAATACGACAGAAATGTTGCCAAGTTAAAAACCAATACAAAAACGGGTTTGCTAACATGAAGCCATTGATCGCTTCAATATTAAGCCCAAACAAACGCTTGGCGACTTATTTGCCGGCAACTACGCTATGGTTTGAAAAGCTAGTTGAAATGAAATATAAACAAGGTTTGTAGAGCTGATCAAAAAAGTTCCCACTAGTGATTATTTCGGTTGTTATTTATCGTAAAGAATCGGACTATTTTGTTTTTGTTAATGCAAAACATTCTAAATTGATTGCAAGACCCAGAATCTGGTGTTCAGACCCTTTTCGGAATGTTTTTGAACTTGTTCAAAACAGATCCTGTCTGACGCCATTTCGTAACTATTTGTTGCATAGTACTTTCTTTAGGC
Organism: Oedothorax gibbosus; assembly: GCA_019343175.1. Classification (NCBI taxonomy): domain Eukaryota; kingdom Metazoa; phylum Arthropoda; class Arachnida; order Araneae; family Linyphiidae; genus Oedothorax; species Oedothorax gibbosus. The sequence continues at coordinate 24,997,831 of CM033276.1, read as the reverse complement.
CCAGGCCCTTTTACACATTTAAATTCTTGAACAAACAACTGGTCACATTTTTTCCATGAATTCGTTTTAATATAATTTTCTACCATTAAAACTCTCTGCTGTACTGTGAGTTTTATCTTCACCTGTGAATTGATCAACTTACACTCACACAGTCGCAACTCACACTGACGCACTACGATCTGAACTGGCCAATAGTACATGAGTAGCTCTAATGTGATGCTAATCCAATCCAACCAATGCAAAAACAGGTTTGTCAAGTAAAACCATTGCACGCTTGAATAATCTTTTATTTCCACTTGAAAGCTTTCAGGCGGCTTTAAGAGTTTTTCTCGCCAAGCATTTCAACGTATTCCTATCTCTAGACCGGGGCCGCTTTTATTTGCCTCATCCTGTAAATAACCTATGCAACACCAAGGTTTGAGGCCATAAGGAACATATATATATATATATATATATATATATATATATATATATATATATATATATATATATATATATATATATATATATATATATATATATATATATATATATATATATATATATATATATATATATATTATTACAAAATATCAATTTCTGTTGTTTTTTCTGCTGGAGAGATTTTGTAGAGGTGTATGTTGCAGTTAAATGTGTTTTAAGTCATTTTTAAAAACTTGTTGAGAAATAATGATTTAAATCCTACATCGTCCATCATTTTTGCCCCAACTGTATTAAAGATAGCTATAGGTTTTGAATAAGTAAAGAGGATATATGATTAAATTTATAATTCCTCCCCTAGAAAAACTAGTGTGAGTTAACCTGGGGAGGGTTGTACATAAATAAAAATGTTATTTTTAAAAAAATAATCAATATTTAAAGAGAAAGAAAAAAAATAGCACCAATATATATATTTTCCAGCTCAATCGTATTTAGAATTTTGTATTGACATTGAGTATTTTATAAATAGTATATTTACATTTCTTGAAGCAAGAAAATTGATACTTATAATCATAGCATCAAGAGATAAACCGTTTATCTTTTAGATAAGAACACGATAGATTAAAGTTGGGGATCATGATATCAATTGAGCAACCACGGAAGACTTTTCTTTTAAATTACGAAACTGTACGTTTTTTAGTTCCACCGTCCTTAATAATTTGGGATTTATACTTTTTTTGTGCTAAATAAAAGGGATTATGCAGTTTTTTTGCTAGTTTTTAAATTGAAAGTTTGCTAACTTTTATCTTAGGAGATTGGGGAATTCAAATTGATTGTTTTAATCTTCTTTAGAAGATGTGATGGTACACCTTGACTGATATTATGCGTTGCTTAATATTTTAGAAAGTTCCATCAAATTCTATTTAGGTTCTGATGAGTTGATTGCAGTTGATTCGATACATGCAATATTGAAATCAACTAAAAACATTTTCTGGCTTACATTTGTGCGGCTTGAGGATTGAATTTCCATTTTCATTCACATGTGAACTAAAGGGTGATGAGACCGGAAGTCGGGTCTTCAAACCGTGTTAATTCCATGGGCAACAAGAAGTTCATAAAGAACTAAAATAGCCTACTTTCCTGTTACTTAAATACTTACTGAAGTTCTAATCGGGAAAAAAACTAGGTTCCTAAAGTAAATATCATCAACAGCCGTTTCTACACTAGATTTATACACATTAGAAAAAAAAATCGAAACACAGCACCCAGCTATAATTTAAACTTCTAAAAGCCAAAATCAACTATTTTCCTTAATATTCGTTCGCAAATTAATTAAATATTATTTATCATCTGCTCGTGATTTATTTGTAGTTCGAAGAATAAATATTTATTAATAACAAAAGTAATGAAACTACTCCGAACTGCATTAAAAAACAAGAAATGTAAATTAAAACTAAGCATAATTGCATGCAAAAGTATGCCTTGCCGCTTTCTTGGTAGATAATTAATGAATAATCAAAGAATCAAATTGTTCTACATTTTATGACGTCATTCCAAACTGATTCATGAAAATATTATTTTGCTTCAAATATGTTTAAATAAAGTTTCTCATGCCATTGTTGATTTGGCAACAGTGATTTAAATGACTCAAAATTGAATTTCAATGCTAATTCAATGGGAAATTCGCCGACAGATAGTAGATTTATGTCCGTCCGGACGTACAGACAGACGGACAAAAAGTATGAAAGTTGGGTATCTGAGGTCATAGCTTTCTAACAAAAAAGAATTTTTAAGATCCGATGATTAGAACCGATTTTGGAAGGGAGGTACAGACAGACAGACAAACGGACAGACAAACGGACAGACAAACGGACAGACAGGCGGACAGACAGGCGGACAGACATACGAACAGACAGACAGATGGACAGACAGACAGTTGGACATCAACCGCATTTCAATACCTACAGTGATTTAAATGACTCAAAATTGAATTTCAATGCTAATTCAATGGGAAATTCGCCGACAGATAGTAGATTTATGTCCGTCCGGACGTACAGACAGACGGACAAAAAGTATGAAAGTTGGGTATCTGAGGTCATAGCTTTCTAACAAAAAAAGAATTTTTAAGATCCGATGATTAGAACCGATTTTGGAAGTGGGGTACGGACGGACAGACGGACATCGACCGCATGTCAATACCTACTTTTTCATTTTTTTAATTCTTTCGAATTAAAAAAAGAAAAGTAGGCTAAAAATAGTTTTCGACGCCTAATTACTCTAGCTGTATTGAATATTTTTACAAACGGTTTTGTTCTATGATAAAGGTTTTTAAAGCAAATAATAGCTTCCATAGAACATAGAACTTTCTAAGTTTTAAAGTTTTTGAAATTACCTAATATAGGTTATATAATTACCTTTAAGCGTCATGACGCCGCGTACGCCATCGCCCTTAAAAGTTGAATATGGTGCCTACTCGGGTGTCGGTTCGTCACTTGACTGAAGTTCAAAATTCGCAAATAGTCCTTGTGTAGCTCTATTGCGAGGTACGACAATAATTCAACTCAACCCAACCCTGATCTAGTTAAAAATAATGGTGGTTCTAAATTACGACGCTCGTCGCCATGTCAGTAGCACTCGTGTAGCTTTAGTGCGACGGTAATTGAATTGAAATCCCCACTCGGTAGGATATGTGGTGTTCATTTTTAAGGTTTGCCAAGTTTCTTTCACACAATGAAAATAGTGAAAATACAGTACATTACTAATTTTTCTGGAAAAAAAAAGTTTACAATTAAACAATTACATTCCGTTTTTAAAGAAGAACCTTGTGTCACATTTCTAGTACGAGAAACTTTAAAAAATCTTCCAGACTGCACTTTAGGTCAAGATCGGGTTGCCGAGTTAAAAATGTTTCAAGGAAGTGAGGAAAACAATTTGAGTAACTCATGGAATGCTTGCGTCAATGGACTACGACGTAAAGAACGAAGAACTTCGCACAAACGGGGAAGCATTGTTTCCGAATATCTTATATATAAAAGGCAAAGTCCTGACTGAGTCACTGACTGACTCATTCACGTATCAACGCCCAGCCCAAACTACTGGAGGTATAGCTACCAAATTTTAGGAAAAAATTCTTTTTATATCGTAGGCGTCATTTAAGAAGCGATTTTTCGAAATTCGAACTCAAACGGGTGTAAGAAGGCAAAACGTGAGTCGATTTCTTCATAGGAATAGCATTGTAAGATTAGAATTTATACTTTTTATTTCAATTTAAAAAGAAATCTCCGCGCGTTCAGCGTAAACGAAAATTAAGTATAAACACGTAAGAGCACGTGAGTTTAATTTGTAGGATTGTTATTTGAATATCAATATTTTATTTATTGAATTTAAATCTTTTGAATTTTTTTTTTTATAGAATTTAATTTAATTGATGTTTACAAATGGTAAGAAATGAAGATATTTTTACAATGTCTCATGGCAGTAAAGGCAATAACTATTCTAGATCTGATAAATACTTCCAAGAAATGTCAATTCTCTCTACGTATACTGTATAGCGTGTATACTTTATTATTTATGAAACTGGAAATTTGGTATATGGTACAGCTATGATATAATGGCCCGATTCAATTTTGGCATTTGCGGCTTTTGGCGAAGTTGAAAATTTAACGTAGAGTAGCTATTCGCATACAGTTGTATGGGTTAGGGTTAGTTTGAATTATTCGTCGCACTAGAGCTATACACGAGGGCTATTGGCAACGGGCGTCTTAAATTAGAACCACAATCAAGTGACGAGCCGACACCCAATGCAACTTTTAAGGGCGGCATCGTACGCAGCGTCGGGAATTTGAAAAATATTTAACGTGCACTCCCACCACACGGGGGTATTTTTCGTGACACGGGGACATTTGTGGCTGCATGGGCCGTTTATAGGACGGCAGTTATTTTGACGATGCCCGAACCCGCTTCTGGGACCTATCGCATGCAAGGTGAACGACTTTACCGCCTCGGCAAATAGAAACTGGTCATTATATCATATCTATTCTATTCTGACAATTTTTAACACCGCCTATGGGAAAGCCCTCTAACTCATAGAAGGGTCTGGATACTGTCGGACTTCTTTTTTAAAAAATTAATGCTGATATTAGAATGGGAGGAAATTATAATATACTGATATAGTGCTGATCAGTGCACTGAAAAAAAAAATTCTAGTCCAACTACCATAATCTGGTATATTTAACCGTATTTTCTGGCTCATATGGAACACCAATAAATGTGGTTTATCTACCAGTATCTGTTTGGTAGTGACTTTATGGTAAAATTACTAGAAAAATATGGTTTCATTACCATGATGTTTGGTAGCGCATTTGGTTTTATTACTTTATCTAGTGGTTTTACTACCATATGTAGTGGTTTTATTACCATATATAGTGGCTTTATTACCGTATGTAGTGGTTTTATTACCGTATACAATAGTATTATTGCTGTGCACATAGTTAATATTACCAAATAAGATTACGTAAATCACATGCGTAATCACCGTATTTCTATTATAAATTTTAAATTTCATTTCGCAAGAAATTTACCGGATCCATCGGGAAATGTCGCGCGGAGCTCCATTTTCATACTACTTTCAATAAAATGCAAAATATACTACTAGTATAATTAGTTTAGTTTGCTTATATGACTTCTTTCGAGTTGCCACAAACGACTGCAACACAGCACCGCCATGTTTGGTGAGTGATATTTACCATACGTATATTGGTAGTCAAAATTTCAGCTAATACCGTGGTATTTGGTAGGTATGTTGTTGTTGTTGTTGTTCCTTATCCTCCACTTGTCTGACGGAGTCAGACAAGATCCAATAAATTGTTGACCCCCAAAAAGTCGATGACAAGAAGTGGAGAAGCGTATAAGTCCTCCTTGGAAAGACCCAAGCAGTCTAGTATATGTTCGGCAGAGGCCTGCTGAGCTTCACATTTGGAGCAGACAGCGAAAGTTTTTCTACCCTCAAAATACGAGAGACTCTTCGTGTGTCCACTTGCCAGTCTAGAAATTGCCGTTCGAGACGCTCTATCACCAAAAGAAACAAGTGAAGAGCCCGGCTCCTTGGCCGCATACCAGTGGTGAGAGGGAGGGATCTTCCACTTTTTTGAAAGATTACATTTGATTTTGGAATGATGCTCTGAGTAGGTAAGAGCTGAAGAGGAAGGTGATGAGTGACAACAACCCTCCTTGGCTAAGCGGTCCGCTTGCTCATTGCCAAAGATGTCAACGTGGGATGGTATCCACTGAAAATGAACGTCATGGCACTTTGAAATAAGTTGGAGTTTAAGAAGGATGGAGATACTAGTTTTGTCTCCAACTTTAGTCCAATTGTGTAGGTGTTGAAGGGAGCTGCGACTGTCCGATAGGATCCAAAGATCTCCAAAGTCACACTCGTTGATTATAGCTTCGATGCCCTGTTCAATTGCTATTAATTCACTTCTAAAGACTGAAGTAAAATCAGGGTTACGGAGACAGATGGAATAATTTTGCCCAGGTTTTTCAATGAAGACACCACTACCAGCAAGGTCCCCCAGTCCACTACCGTCAGTGTAAATTTTTATGGCGTCACCGGGAATCTCACCTATAATTTCCAATGCTAGCTGCCTAAGATGAGCTTTGGTAGGTATCATTGCGCTCAACATGATCCGATCACCAAGCATATGGTAAAATACCGATGCTTTCTGGAAATTAATTTGGTTTGTTAACCATGCTTCTCGTATAAAAACAAAGCGTATGGTAGGAAAACCATTTGTGGTGGTAAACTTACTTTTCATAGTTGTAATCTTACCAAACGTACGGGTAAAAAGAGCTATAATTTTAGATACCAGAAATTCTAGTAATCCGTTACCAAAACGAATAGTAAGGTTACTAATTGAATGGTTTAAGTACCTGGTATTCTAGTTTTATTACTAGAAATACCATTACCACACAATTATGGTTTTTTGCAAGAATTTTTTTTTCAGTGTGGAGAGGGGATCAATTGGTATAAAATTAAAAGTTTACATTACAAAAAAAACAATCACCGTTATTAAGGGTAAGGGTACACCCGTGCAACGCCGGGTTTATAAAGCTAGTTAATTATAGATTGACTTAGAATTAGATAAGTTGACTAGACTTTAGTATTTCATTACTTTTTGGGTTTGTTTATTTATCATAAGTTTTTAAGCTTGTAAAAAATACTAGGTGATTAAACTATTATCTATGCTTTAGAGCGGATTTTTATCATTTATTGTCTTTTTACAAGTAGCCTGTTCCGGACTTGAGTTATAAGTACCAAAATACTTATGTGGCCAGTTGTTTTTCTGTCATTTTAAAACTTATCCTATTAGTATCTTTCTTTTTTAAAAGGAAATGAAATGGTTTTTTCTCTCTTAAAACTGTAGGGTTTTAATGTTTCAACGATTGTATGACTTGCTTTTTCGGTATTTAGTTTTATTGTTGTTAAGTTTAACACTTACCGGCGTAAAGGCGGTACGGCTTAAATAAATGCCGCGCTTTATTGGAGGCGCGGATTTGTCACACTTGCACACGCGCTTTAGTTTGCTCATATACAGTACAGCTCAGTAGTGCTTGAAATGTTTTAATTACACAAAATGAAATGATGTTTATAAATAGAACAATGTAGATTATTATGCTAATTTGTAGAATTGAGTTATTAAACCAACTATGTGTATGATACGTTTTAATTATAATTGTAATTAAAAAGTTTTAATGAAATACGTACATTTTTATTTCATTTTCTTCTCTTTCATTTTAATTTTCAGCGTCTAACAGCACAATTAGTGTGGGCCTCCGGTGGTTACGCGTCTCCCATGAGACATTTAGTGCGGGCCACGTGCCCGCGCGGCGTGACGTGTTAAAGGTGTGCCGCTGTGGTGTGGTCGTTAGTGTGCATGACACCCATGCCTTGCATAGCGAACCAAACTTTGGCATAGGTTGCGATTTCAATAGGACGATCTCTATGTGGGACTGAGCCCAGCGCTGACCTAACGACTGAACGTCTCTGTTAACAAATGTGCGCATCTCATTGGGATCTCCAGAGTTATTCCTGTGGTGCAAGGTGCTTCCACGTGGAGTTATCTGATTCTATCACCTTTCTTCACGACACGTGCTGTTGACGCCGGGTTTTCAAAAATAGATTTTTTTTTGTTCTTTATCTTCTTACTCTCTTTGATCTGTTTTCCCTAATGACCCACATGAAGATTTTCGTGTCTTCTACTTCTATTGCCCGTATTCGTTTCGAAATTTTGATTATCTTAATAGTGGATTTTGGCGAATAGCCTGGTATTGTGTTGCAATAATTACACAGTAGTATTTGAGATCAGAATGAAGATATTATTACTATTCTTGATTTTATCATTGTCAGTTTATTTTAAAAGGATTAAGGTTAGGGTCTACTTTTAAATTGGACGAAGGTATAGGATTTGATGGGCATAAGCGGCTTTTTGGATCTCACTATTACATACATCACAGTACACGTTTCAAAGGATAATAAATCACAAACATGTAGTAGAGTCATAATCTTAGTATTGATTTTATGGGTGGAATTTCGTGTTGCTTACATAGCTTTTGTTCTGATGTTTTTTTCTGGCCATTTCGGTTCGAAAATCAGTTTTTTACTGCCACGACCTCGCAATCGATTGGCTTGTGTTCCAGTGAAGCGCATCATTGGGGCCGAATTTTGTGCTCGACAAATAACAAAGGATAGATTAGTCATACACGTCTTCCAATTAAACATTTATTAATTTTTTTTAAAAGTAAATTTTATACATGAATGTTTACATTTTGAGGACCATGAGACAAGAGCAGATTCTTCTCTTAACCCTTCTAAAATAGTTATAACATAACTATTCGTATTAATAGAGTATATAATATATTATTACTAGCAAATTTATACCCGTTCTTCGCACGGAATAAAAAAAATATCAAATAGATTCCAAATATGTGTACCATATACCCTGTTATAGGTTCATAAACTTATTATTGTTTCCGCTCGTTATAAATTATAAAATCCCGTTTCATTGCTTTAAAATTCCAAAATGAAAAATACGCTATAAAATGCACTCATAAATGTCATCACAATTCCCTTATAAATACATAATATATTATTATAATTATTATTACTACAATTTGTTTTTTATACAAGTGTTGTTGAAGGATACCTTGTGGGCTTTGGCTCTATACGTAGTTGACTTTCTTCTTCCTATTTTAATTATTCCGACGAATTTTTACCTTTGCGCAAGCGATACTTAATTGGTTCGCCGTCAATTGTGGAATCACTGAACTATAGGTTCTACTTCCGTCAATGATGACTTGCTGAAATTGGTTTTGTTATTGAACTTTTTGTATTCAATAGAACCTCGATTATCCGACCTGATTGGGACCGGAGGTAGGTCGGATAATCGAAAATTCCGGATAATTGAGAATTTTCATTAAATAATATAACTTTTGGTACAAAGGACCGCCGAAAGTCCGCGGACCTTAATTCTGTTATTCGAAATCCGTGCTGGTTTTGCAGTAGTAAACATTGAATTTCAGTGTTAAATTATATCTGAGACTTCTTGGCAAAAAGAAAGCGCTTAGAAATTTAAAATGTTTTAGCAGAGTTCTGGAAAACGTGCTTATTTTTGACTTGGGGACGGTCGGTTAACAGTTTTCCGGATAATCAAGGTTCTACTGTACTTTGATTTTTTTTAACCTTTCACTTTTGGACTTTCACAGTCACTTTTGGACTTTGATGTGGTGTTCTTTTCAGGTTTCACAATCGTTTACATAAAAATACATTATATGTACTATAACTTTGGATATTATTCATAATATAAATAAAACAAATGTACACATTTTGGGACCTAGCATCAGGTTAGTTTCCCCAAAAGATTGCACTAATATCTTCTCGCATTCAATTTTGTTTTTGAATTCTTTTCTTTTAAAATTAAGGTAAGGTACATTTCCTCTAATTACACGCTTTTTTAATTTCGTATGAGGTAGGTGCTGGATTCAGCGTGGGCTTCACAACCTAACAATTCCGGGATATTCTAATCTAAGTAGTAGTAACACGTTCTTATTCAACTATTTCCACTATTTTTGTTGACATCACAATTAGGAATAGATTTATACCTGGAGATTTTCATTACGTAATTGTTTTTCCTCTTCTCACTTGAAAAGGGAAGAGTTCTACACCAGTGGAGTGGAGAAGTGAAAACGATTTGACAAAAATGAAGCCAGCTATGCTATTCCCGGCCTTGCTCGTCATTACTACAATTTGTTTTTGACACTAGTGTTGTATGTAGTTGAAGGATATTTTTGCCGACTTTGTCTACGTAGTTGGCTCATCTCCTTCCTATTTTAATTATTAGGACGGATTTTACTTTTTCGCAATAGCTAGGAATTGGTTAATAATAGAAATTCGGAATTTTATTGCGCGGACGAGACGATTGCTGCTGTTATTTCGCGCTTGGAAAATAATTTTTAAACTAAAAAAACGAAAGCAAATTTTGATTTAATATATTTTTGGTAAATAATGTGTGGATTTTTTGCCCACTTTTTTTAATTTGAAAGAATTTAGAAAAAAAATATAAAGTATTGACATATTGGAGTTGTCCATTTGTCCGTACTACCTTCTAAAATCAGTTCATGGCTATTCCTGAATTTGAGCCTCTTATAAAATAAATTAATAATTAAAAATAACTAAATCTTGTATAAAGCGTTGGTAGAAAACATTTAATTTTTTAAACCCCAGAATAAGACACTGGCTTATATAAAGTTACCTTTTATTTTAAATGTTAACAAATAAGGTTTTTTAGAAAGGTTGGGGCTAAATATAAGTTTAAAAAAAACTTTTATGCCATTACTTTCTTAAACAGTAGTAGCAGAGACCGACCAGGGCACGAGCAAGTTTGGGTTCCCCCAAAACTTACATTAATAGATCTATGAATGCGTTTTTTTTTTTCAGTTTAAATGTTTACATAAATAACATTTAACAATTTATCTTAAATACATGAGTGAAAGCATTGCATACGTTACATATTTTGTTATTACAACATTAGATATGACATCCGAGACCTATCATGTCATAAATATTGTATTTCAAATACATAAGATTCTTTTTTCACGATAGATTTTTTCAGATATCTAATAATTATAGTGGCCGCTTTTGCTTCTTAAAAATTAATGGCATTTGTTTCAAATGTATTATATTGGAATTTTTTTTGTTGTGGCAAACTAATTTTTTCAAATTTTTCTCCTAGTAATATATTATTTTAAGTGAATTTGGGGACCCCTTTGAAGTGGGGGCCCTGGGCATGTGCCCCGTTTGCCCTGCCAGAAATCAGGCTCTGAGTAGTAGACTGGCACATTAACAAGCCACTAGGTTTATCGAATATGTTTCCAACGATCTTTAATAGAATTTTTAATTTAGCAATTTTAGTCTGTTTCTTTCTATTTGAAAAATACATATTGTAACTAAAATTCAAAGGAAACATGATGTAAATAATATTTAAAAGTAGCTTGTAGGTGGTACATATTTAACCCTTTAAAGACATATTTAAGAACCAAAAATATGTCCTTTATGATAAGTCTCTGTACTAGGTTTTGCGGTGTTAAGTTTTAAAAAAATTCGTATGATAGTTAACAAAACTAGTTTTTATTATCAAGAGTTCCTGATTCTATAAAAATAACTTTGTAATATAGTTCATTGTACTTTTATAGGTAGATATTTAATAGCTTGCATGTATGAGGATTGGTTGCGAGACTATTTGGGATTCACTGTAAAAAGCACAATATCTAAAATATTTTGTTTGTGTTTGGCAAGGATTTTAATTTCATTTTTTGTGCTATTTTTTAAATTGTAATGTTTAAAATTCATTGATTCCTTTGTGCTTCAGCTTGATCCCAAAAATCATCAATGGTGGAATTGCTGGCATCATTGGTGTGACCTGCGTCTTCCCAATCGACCTTGTGAAAACGAGGCTGCAGAACCAACAAGTCGGACCACAAGGACAAAAGATGTACTCTTCCATGTAAGCATCGTATGATTTAAAATGATTTTTTTTACCAACTTGTCAGAAAAGTTACCGGTAAGTGGTTACTGGTCTGAAATCGATTTACCAAAACAGTTTTCCACATTTTAAAAAATTAATCAGCACATAGTCCTCTCGAACCTAAATGCTCTTCTTAGGCAGTGCCCATCTCTGTTTCAATAGTCATTGGGACTGAGTTTTAACACTAGTAACAATTTGTCCATGCCAAGTGATTGTTCGATTGGTATTCATTGACAGCGGCTCTCAAGGACATTTGTGGGGGCTGGGGAGCCCAGTCGGTTAGGCGTTCGCCTTGCATGCGGAAGGTCCCAGGTTCGGGTCCGGGCATCGCCAAAATAACTGCCGACCTATAAACGGCCCGTGCAGCCCAAAAATGTCCGACAAATAATACCCCGTGTAGAGGGAGTGCACGTTAAATATGATCCAAAGTCCCAACGCTGCGTACGATGTCGCCCTTAACGGTTGCGTTGGGTGCCTATTCAGGTGTCGGCTCGTCACTTGACTGTGGTTCTAAATTACGACGCCCGTCGCCAATAGCCCTCGTGTAGCTCTAGTGCGACGATAATTCAAACCTACCTACCTACCAAGGACATTTGTGCATGAAAAAAATTTAAAACTCTAGGCCAGCACGCCCTGGTCTCTGCTGGGTAATTAGTAGACATCTGTAATCTTAGACAGAGGTCTCTGCTAAAGGACATTCTCCATGCAAGTGCCACATGATGTTTTTGTTTTATTTTATACTTTTCCTAGATGCTTGTTTAAGAGTTAAGTTGTTTTAATATCTTAAAACCTGTTTCTTTACAAATAATTTATGTGGACTTCAAAAAGAAAGTTTTTTTTAATTTTTATTTATTCATGAAATTAAACTACTAAATATTTATTATTTAACCTTTTATTTATTTTTCGTTATAGGGTAGATTGCTTCCGCAAAACATTCACCAGAGAAGGATTCACTGGAATGTACAGAGGCAAGTTTTATTTTGATAGTTTTTTCAATGTACCTAATTTTTCATGTATAGGAATTCGCATTCTGGTGAATTCCAAGGTTTGGGTTGGTTAACCGGAAATAATGACGGAACTACTCATCTTGATGCGTAGAGTTAGAGTTGCTTTATTCTTGATTAAAATATAACATGTTTTAGAATTACAGGACATCGGATCCAGTTGGATCAGGTTTACAAAAATGACGATAGTCCTGGCGAGTTCTGCTTGATTAAACTAAACTCCTCGGCGCAACAGCCCATTACTGGGCCAAGGCCTGCCGTGCCCAATTCAGCTTTCGTGACCAAGGGCTCTGAGGTGCTAGGCATATGTCCCGGTAAGGTGGTCAGCCTCACACAGAACCCCCAGTGTTTAGTTCCCAAGCATGCTTGGTACCCATTTTATTGACCCACTCAAGGGATGAACGGATGGGTCAACCTCTCCTAATCCGGGATTCGATCCCCGGACCTGTGGCGTGGCAATGCGAAGCACTACCACTAGGCCTCGGTTGAAGTATTAGTAAATTAAAATAGTTTTAAAACAAAGAATGCAGTGTCATAGGAAAAATCCACAGCCTGCTTGGTTGTGTATCATCGCGTAGTCAGTTCTGCTTGATTACATCTACAAAAAAGCAGACGCGCATAAGCACCGCTAGGGGGGGGGGGGGGGGGGGGTACATGCCTTTCATAGAAGGGGTCGCTAGATAGGTTAGTGCCACCTAGTACTGCATTCTGTTACTATGTGTTACACATGTAAATATAATTTTTAAAAACTTTATTGAAACTTAAAAAAACAGTGAACATCACATAATTAGTTTAGTGTTTGAAAATTAAATATGCTTAATTGCCTTTTTTATGTAGGATCTGCTGTAAACATTCTACTAATCACTCCTGAAAAAGCTATCAAACTTGCAGCTAATGATTTTTTCCGTCATCATCTCTCTTCTGGTTCTAGGTAAGCTTTTTTTAAAAATAAGTTTCTAGCTATATATTTGATAAATCTAATAGTTTTTGAAAAATTTAAACAAATTGTGTGTGATTATAATATTTATTGTAATAACAATATCATTAGTTCTAACATTTAGGCATGTATAATTATTTACATTGTGAATATTTGTATGCGACAGTCCTATTTAAATATGACAGGTTTTATTTTATATATCCTTTTTTTTTCATGGTTAATAACCACTTAACAGTTTTATATATATTCTCGGCCAATCAATCAAAATGGAACATATATTGAATTTCAATGGTTGGTGATTGAATGTTATTGAGTTCAGTTGATTAACGATATATCAAGTCCCAAACGAAAGAACATACAGCAGTTTTGAACTTTAAAACACAGTAGGTTAACTAGAAAAGAGCAGTTACAATCGGTGTACGTACTGTGTAAGGGGTACAGAAATTTTATTGGAAGTATCATGTTTCTTCAAAACAGTTAAGTGGTTTATTAAGGTGAATCCTATTATTCTTGGCTTACCATTGACTGATTATTGTTGTATTGTTAACTAGAAAAGAGCAGTTACAATCGGTGTACGTACTGTGTAAGGGTACAGAAATTTATTGGAAGTATCATGTTTCTTCAAAACAGTTAAGTGGTTATTAATTAAGGTGAATCCTATTATTCTTGGCTTACCATTGACTGATTATTGTTGTATTGTTACTAGAAAAAGCATAAATCGGTGTACGTACTGTGTAATGGTACGAAATTTATTGGAAGTATCATGTTTTTCAAAACAGTTAATGTTATTAATTAAGGTGAATCCTATTATTCTTGGCTTACCATTGACTGATTATTGTTGTATTGTTAACTAGAAAAGAGCAGTTACAATCGGTGTACGTACTGTGTAAGGGCTACAGAAAATTTATTGGAAGTATCATGTTTCTTCAAAACAGTTAAGTGGTTATTAATTAAGGTGAATCCTATTATTCTTGGCTTACCATTGACTGATTATTGTTGTATTGTTAACTAGAAAAGAGCAGTTACAATCGGTGTACGTACTGTGTAAGGGCTACAGAAAATTTATTGGAAGTATCATGTTTCTTCAAAACAGTTAAGTGGTTATTAATTAAGGTGAATCCTATTATTCTTAGCTTACCATTGACTGATTATTGTTGTATTGTTAACTAGAAAAGAGCAGTTACAATCGGTGTACGTACTGTGTAAGGGCTACAGAAAATTTATTGGAAGTATCATGTTTCTTCAAAACAGTTAAGTGGTTATTAATTAAGGTGAATCCTATTATTCTTGGCTTACCATTGACTGATTATTGTTGTATTACCTTGTATAGTATAACACAATTTATGTAGGTACTCTTTTACTTTGCTGTACTATAATTATAATTCCTTTATAAAAAATTTTATGAGAATATTATTTTGTCCTAAATTCTTTTTTACTTCAGTTACTATATTGGTTTTTTATTTCAAAATTTAATGCATGCATAGTTTGTGTGAGTATCATGTAGGAATTGCAAGTTTAAACACATTTACTATTCTTCAACTTAGTAAACTCTCGCTACAAAGGGAAATGATTGCTGGTGGATCTGCAGGTTTTTGTCAGATCATTATCACAACTCCTATGGAGCTTTTGAAAATACAGCTACAAGATGCAGGCAGAGTAGGCAAGTAAATTTTTTTTAGAATTTTATAATTAAATTACACTTAATTGATTTAACTTGGAATGCTGCGACTCAGTATTTGGTAAAATTCCATAGAGTATGACCATCGGGAGAAAATCCATGGGGAGAAATCCCGGGCTCCATGGGGAGCCCGGTTCGTTAGGCGCTTGCCTTGCATGCAGAAGGTCCCAAGTTCGAGCCCGGACATTGAAGAAATAACTGCCAATCTAGAAACAGTTTGTGCAGCCAAAAAAGTCTGACGAATAATACCCTGTTAGAGGGAGTGAACGTTAGCTTCAAAGTCCCAATGCTGCGTACAATGTCGTCCTTAAAAGTTGTGTTGGGTGTCTACTCAAGCGTCGGCTCGTCACTTGACTGCAGCTCTAAATTATGCTGTCCATCACCATTAGACCTTGTGTAGCTCTAGTGTGATGGTAATTCCAACTCAACTAAACTCCCATGCAGCCATTATGGCATCCTGGGGGACACTTAATTGATGCAACAACTCAATAATTCATCTAATCGGGTTGACATTTGTTAAAGAACATATTCTAAAACTATTAACTCTAGTATTATAAAGCGTATCAATTTAATCAATTAATTCTATTTACAACATATTTGCTTCAAAATACTTAGATAGTTGAATTCTCTTTACTAACCTGTTTTGGTGCTTTTATATGTTTTATTAAACTTAAATAATTTATTATTTAATATTCTAAAAAGTTTGTCAAAGTTTGAAAGTTGCATCGAATGATAGTTGTTTCCGACTCATTAATACATATTTAGGGACCGACTTGTGTAATGTGTAAAAAAGTAGTTCATTCAATGTAAATAACAGGCAATTATAAATTGTATATTGATATAGACTAATTTTCGTCCCACTAATATACATTTTATTCACAGCTGGATCTGCAGCTGCCAAAGGCACAGCCGAAAGCGGCACAGTAGTAGCAACTTCGGCCACTTCCATAGCACTGCAACTCATACGTACCAAGGGCATAACAGGCCTGTACAAAGGTACCGGTGCCACTATGCTGAGAGACGTCAATTTTTCTGTGGTGTATTTCCCGTTGTTTGCACGCCTCAATGCATTGGGACCCCGGAAGAATGACGGCAGCGGGGAGGCCGTATTTTGGACGTCATTCCTGTCTGGCTGCGTAGCTGGATCTACTGCGGCGTTCACTGTCAATCCTTTTGACGGTAAGTCTGGGTTTTAGGGTTTCACTGTAAACACTTTTGATGATAAGTGTGGGTGTTGGTCTTTCATTGCTAACTCTTTTAGATGAATAGTGTGGGTCTCTTGTGGTTTCACTATTCATCTTACAACATTTTTTTTTGGTGAAGATTTTGCTAAACAATAGCAATAAGTTTAAAACTATCTATGCTAAACTTTATTGTGCTGAGTTTCTAAAATTTAAATATATATTTTTCAATATTTCGTTCTTAAATCACATTTTGCACTAGTGTTTTTCTCTTGAAGCATATGTACTAAATGGTTTTTTTCACTCAGTAATTTTTTTTATTTTTCTGTTTGTTTAAAATTTAAGTTATGTTTAACACAACTGTAGTTTATTTTTTTACAATATTGTTTTTTTTACATGAATATTAAATTTTCAGTTGTCAAGACAAGACTCCAAGTTCTTACAAAAGCCAGTGGAGATGCAACTTACACTGGAATTATCGATGCTTTTACGTAAGATGCACTTGCAGCTATTAGTTAAAATATCTTTTTAGACATTTGCACAGAGGTTTTTAGAACACTTAAGACACACCCTTCCACTAATTGATTATATAAATAACTAGCATTATAAACCCGGCGTTGCACGGGTGTCCCCTTACTCCACTAACGGTAATTGTTTTTTTATGTAAACTTTTATTTTATACCAATTGATCCAGCACTCCATCTGTATATTATAATTTCCTCCCATTCTAATATCAGCGTTATTTTTTAAAAAAAAGTCTGATTGTATCCAGGCCCTTCTAGGAATTAGAGAGTTTTCCCATAGTCCGTGTTAAAATTGCCAGAATAGCTATGTTATAATGGCCAGTTTCTATTTGCCCTCCTACACCTGAAAATGCCCAAAATGTGGTAAACATTTCACTCCATATTCGACCACTCGACAGGGCTGGATAGCCCAGTCGGTAACGGCGTTCGCCTTGAATGCGATAGGTCCCAGATTCGGGTTAGGGCATCGTCAAAATAACTGCCGACCTATAAACAGCCAAAAATGCCCCGTGTCCTGAATGGATCCCCGTGTGGTGGGAGTGCACGTTGCACATTAAAATATTTTTTAAGTCCCGAAGCTGCGTACAATGTCGCCCTTAAAAGTTGCATTGGGTACTACTCAGGTGGCGGCTCGTCACTTGACTGTGATTCTAAATTAAGACACCCGTAGCCAATAGCCCTCGTGTATAGCTCTAGTGCGACAATAATTCAAACTAACGCTAAGCCATAGAAATGGATGCGAATAGCTATCCTACGTTAGATTTTCAACTTCGCCAAAAGCCGCCAATGACAGAATTCAATGGTTCATTATATCATAGCTGTACCAAATTTCCAGTTTCATAAACATAAAATACATATGCTATACGTACAGAAAATCGACATTTCTTGGAAGTATTCATCAGATATAGAATAGTTATTGTCTTTGCTGTCATGAGACATTGTAAAAATGTCTTAATCTCTTACCATTTGTAAAGATCTATTAAATTAAATTCGGTAACAAAAATCAAAAGATTTAAATTCAATAAATAAAATAATATTCAAATAACAATCCTACAAATTAAACTCGCGTGCCCTTACGTGTTTATACTTAATTTTGGTTTACGCTGAACGCACAGAGATTTCTTTTAAAATTGAAATAAAAGGTATAAAGTCTAATCTTACAATGCTATTCCTATGGAGAAATCGTAAAAATATTTTTTTTAAATTTTCTGAGCAATTTTCTTAATTTTTTCTTTTATAAGAACCTTCTCCTGACAATAACAAACACAACGAAAAAAGAATTAGTGAAATCGGTCCAGCCGTTCAGGCGTGATGCCGGCACAACGAAAAAATGGGACTTTAATTTATATATAAGATGTGCAATAAATAACGTGAGTTAAATTATAAAAATGCCCCTTTTAAAACCTTTAATTTTTAACTCAATATAAAATATGTATAATAATTTCCCTTTTGCATTTCCCTTCAATTTTTTATACTGTTTATTCAGTAAAGAAGTATAAATCTTTCAAACTTGGGCTGTGTGACAATTTATAAATTTTTTAGTTCGCAAGACTTTATCATTACAATCGGTACAGAAATATTTAAATAACTATTATTATTAAAAAACAAGTATTAGTATGCAAAATATGCAATAACATATATGCAAATATCAGTATGATTGTGAATCTTAGGATTTTTAGCTGAAATTCTATATAACTTAAATTAAATAAATATTAGTTTTATTTTAATTTATTGATTCCAGATTTGTTATTGATTTCCAGTTGCTAATTGATTTTAATTTTATTGCCATTTCAGTAAAATTATGAAAAATGAAGGTCCATTAGCATTTTTTAAAGGCGCTGGGTGCAGAATGATTGTTATTGCGCCACTGTTTGGAATAGCACAAACTGTTTATTTCTTAGGGGTAGCTGAATGGTTGTTAGGCAAAAAGAGGAGGTAAAGTATTTAAAAAAAGTTTTTAAATAATTATTTAACTTGGTCATACTATAAGGAACATTTAAAGACAGTCTTTTTCCCCTCTATTGCATTAGAATGTTTTACGTTGGATGTATTGTTGGACTTTAAGTCTAATTTTATTAAGTTAACATGTTTAGATGATTACTTTATTATACTAATAAATAATTGTTTAACCTTCCAATAAAAAATATGTTGTAGTATTGTAATCTTATCAAAATACATTGACTTTAATATAATAAAACAAATAATTTCTCACCAGAAAAAAAGCATGTTTCTGAATGTTAAGAAGTCAAACCTTCCATTCTTCTTTCACTTCCATTGCTAAATCTATGGAAAAGACTCATTGCCTTTAATTTAAAGTTTATCAACTAGTCAGTTTGTGGCAGAAGGAAGTCCAACAAGTTTTCTAGGATCCTATTATCCACTTTTTAGTTTGTCCTGCCAAATTAAAGAAAACTCATTTGAATTATATTTTCAAACAAGATAAAACGAAAAGTGTAGATTATGAACCCTAGAAAACGTTATGGAATTTTTTGTGCCAAAAAACTACTGGTTGAAAAACTTAACTCAAAAGTAGTGTGCCTTAAAAACAGTCACATGGACTTAACAAGGAAGGTGGAAGAAGGACAGGAGGCATTTGACTTCTTAATGTCTCGTTTGAATAATATTTTCCTATTATAATGTTTGTGAGGGAAGCATGATAGTTTAAAATTATATATTTATAAAGAGTTCAACCTAACAAAATCTAGGATCAAAATGAATGTACATAAATTAACTTTGAAATAGTTCACCCCTGTGTTGATAAAACAAACTAGAACCATAACACTTGCAAATAAAACCTTCATCTAACATACCAAAAATGTACTCACATTAAAGAAAATCTTTAAAAAAATTATTTTGTTGTATGAATGATTTTGCATGTTATTATGATACTCATGTAATTTGTTTTTTGTGCCCCTTTCCTTGCATGCAGTGATGGTTCAGGAAACTAATGGTAAGAGTCTTAAATGACCTATAAATATAAAATAATTTATGAATTTTGATTTGTCTCCAGATTCATGTGAACTTTTTTTTAAAAAATCTTTAAGAAACAGTTTTTTTTTAAATAAAATGTTTATTATGTTATTTTAACCACTTGAAAGATACTTTATAAACCCATTAACTGATTTCTAGTTTTGGCAGCAATGCATTTAATTTATAAAGTTAAAAATAAATATATATTTTGATTACATAAATATTTGTAGAGTCCTCAAAACCATTTACTTCAGAAATTTTTAATTTGTTAATCTCTAATTATTATAAGTTATTGATTGAAAACTTAAACTCGCACAGAAAAAACAAGTTTACACTTTTGCAAAAAATCCTATCCCCTAGAGGGGTAAAGAGAATCCATAATATTTATATGTTAAATATATATACTTTTAAGTTAAATTGTGTCCACTCAAATGACTTGTGTATTAATCGATGAATCTATTCAATAGGCTTACTGAAGAGGCCAAAACTTTGGAATTGTCTCCTTTATCAAGCGTTCTCTGTGATGCACCAAATATAAATTGTCAACACGAAGGAAAAGATATCAATTATGTATTAGAGAAAGACTTGTTTGTTACTGATTCTTTTAAGAAAGATTAGTAAGTGATACAGCATATCCATACTATTCATTAGAATGCTGTTAGTGAAAAAGCTGCAGAAAATTTGTCTACAAAAGTTCTTATATTGGATATAATTTCTGATAAATATAATTTTTTTATAAGAAATTTTAATATATTTTCTGATTTAAATTTTATGCATTTATCAACTATATGCAAGTTACTGTAGCCATAACTTCATTGCCTCGAGCTTAAATAAATCTAAGTCATTGGTTGCAACCAGGGATTGGAGCAACGCGTTACTTGTAACAGTTCCTTTTTTTAGGTAATGACGTTAGATTTTTCAGAAAGTAACTGTAACTTGGTTACTTTTAGCGGCAACAAAAAATTTCATTAGTCATTACTTCT
The DNA here is from genome assembly GCA_019343175.1 of Oedothorax gibbosus. Taxonomy (NCBI): domain Eukaryota; kingdom Metazoa; phylum Arthropoda; class Arachnida; order Araneae; family Linyphiidae; genus Oedothorax; species Oedothorax gibbosus. The sequence goes on along the minus strand of CM033276.1, from coordinate 24,977,053 downwards.
CTCGCCACTCTTCAGGGATATTTTCGACACAGTTCGAGGTTCGGCTTAAATTTAATTATTTAAAATTTAACAACGTTGAATTTTCGTTCTTATATTTTTCTGATTTTCTCTATTTCCTTAGTCTTGGTTCTCTTTGAAAAACGGTAAGGTGGCTCAATTCAAATTTTCTTATAGCCTGAAATTTCAAAATTAGCCGTGATTAGTTACTTTTCACATTAAGAAACTGGTACTAGTTTTCATATTAAGTAACTGTAACTTTAAAAGTTACTTTTTTAATTAAGTAACTGTAAATGTAACAATCACTTTTTCAAAGTAACTCTCCAATCTATGGTTGAAACTAATATAGTAATATTGGAACTAATTTTTTACAAAATAGAAGTGAAGTTTTCTTTAAATGAAGTAACATATGAAATTTTACCATTTCGTGTTAGAGCACTGGTTTTAGTATTAATTAGCATTTTTCTGCATTTATTAATGTTACCTCTTCCATATGAAAAGTGTATTTTGTTAGACATATTTTTATTTTTTGCTCCCTACGTTGGAGGTTTTTATATTCTAATTATTCTATGCAACTATTTAATTTATTTTACTTGTAACTATTTACATACAGTGTTGAGATTATTTATGCACACTACATATTGTTGTCCATTTAGACTTATCTAGTCTTGTGTCCACGTACATTGATGTTAGATTTTCTCAACTTTTAGAGATCTAAATGTTCAATGTATGTTAAATAATATGTGGTGTTGTCTCAATTGGATTACGGTAACTGTTTTAAAGGTACTTGTCTGCAATGGTTCTAAGCCATTTATTTTTAACTGTGTGTAAAATTAATTTTTATAGACAGATGAAGTTGAACTCTTTGGTTCAAAACTGATCAAAATTAGTTCGTGATAATATTGTCTTTATTAAGTTGATTATTATAAGGGCAATTCCATGGAGCATGTGAATTTAGTAAAAAAATTAGTTGCTTCGATCTAAAATAAAATAAGTAATAATATTTCTTAAATACGATTTCACTTTTTTTTCATTTTATGTTATTTTTATTTATAAATGGTTTAATAAAGTTTAACTTATTTTTTTAATGGAAAAACTTGTGACATCAATTTTCACATGAAAGCTTCATTACATTCATAGCAAGGCTTATATCAATATTGTGATTACTTTTTTTTAAAAAAGAAAAGGTTATGTAATCACAAAATAAGCTTTATTAGTTAATTTCATCCACAAAGCGGAAAATTAAATTTTTAATCAGTCAAAATAGTTCCTTTTCTATCATGGGTGCTTAAATTTTTTTTTAATTAAAATATTTTTTGTAAGACAAAATATGTTTGTCACTGTGGAACTGTCCATAACAAGAAATGTCTGCTACTGTAACCGTTAAAATAATGACATTCAATTAAGGTTTTTTATGATTCAAAAAATAAAACATTTTTGAATTTTTAAAAAAGGATTTTAGAAAAAGTAATTCAATGTGAACTGTTATAGATTGCTGAGACATTCCAAATTGTATTAGTTCGAAATTGTATTAGCGTCAAAATATATGAATTTGATAGTAATTAGTACCTTAAAAATGTGAAATGAAATAATTTGTTATTGTATTGACAATGAGAACAATTGTTTTTTTTTATAAAATTTGTGATGGACATAAGATGTAATTTAGAATTGATGAATTACATTTCCAATTTTTGGCTGATTTGAAGTACTTGTAAAATTAAAAAAACATGTATTTTAATCCAGTTTTGGAAAAATGAATTGATGTTAGCCATTTTCAATTGTGATAAAGGAGCCAAAAGTGTTCTTATCTGTTGTGTAAACTGTTTATAACTGTTACATAGTTTAAAAAATAAATTTAGTCTGAATGTCTGTGTGTACTATTTGGACTTTTTTTTTAGTTATTTCTTCACATTTGCATGCACTTTAATATTATATGCTTAAATGTTAGTAAATATAGGCTAAATTCATATGTGTGCAGCATAAATCTTATTTAGATAGTCTTAACTCAGATTATTCTCAGTCTTATTCTCAGATGCTATAAACTACTCTCAGATACAATAAACTACTAATTTGAATATAGATAGTAGGCCAAGAGGATAGGATAGTAGACAAAGATTATTTTACCCAGGTTGTGGTGTAGTATTATGCATTTGATATACAGTATATATATAACCTATTTGAAAACTTCATATTTAATTGTTAATTTCTATATTCTGCCATTCTTAAGCTTGAGCGAATTAAACTAGTCATGCTTTACACGGGACTAAATTATATCTAATGTTATTCTACAATGCTTTCAATGGCTTTTGTTTTGATTGGGAACATTTTGTCACTTAGTATTGTTGGAGCTAATACCAACTGGAGAACAGTCACCAAGAACAGATTTGCCTGGAGGAGACTTCTAGAGAAAGCCAGGGCCCACCCAGGGCTATCGTGCAATTGAATGAATCATTGCAAGACATTCGAGAATACTAAATCTTTTTTTAAAAATGTTTTTTCTATTTTATTTTATTAAATAGTTTGAATTTTAAATCTAATTTGCCATTAAAAATAACTTATAAAATTATTCAAGAAGCTGTAAAAAATGCTGTTTTTACAAATTATGGGGAAGTCTTAAATTTTTGCCCTCTTCCCCGTTTCAGAATGTATTTCCAATATTTAGGAACACCCATCAGTGAGTTCCTGACTCTGATGGGCAAAATCCTAATCTATATCTGTTCTTGCCTCTAATTATCCTGGTCTTTCTCATATTTTACCTAGGTTTGCAACACAACAAACCTAGGCACTAACATTTAGCAGAAACTTCCTGTAAAGGACAAAACAGTTTAGGAATTGCTTTGCTAATTTAAATTATATTTTTTTAGTGAAATAACCATAGATATAGGAAATAACCATGAAATAACCAAACCAAATTTTCATAAACATGGAACGCCGTTCCGGCTATATAATATTAGTTTTAACACAGCTAATAATTTTTTTTAGTAAATAGTGCTAGGGTATAAATTAAATAATGATTGTATAAAATAATCTAATGATTTATACAAATTTTACTTAAGTATTTAATGCAAAATTTAAAATTTTTAGGAATTGTTTTTAATGAAAATATTTGGAATGCAGCAGTACAACCACAACTAAACAGTATTTTTTTCAAAAAATAAACAAACGTGAAAGCATTTGTAAAGGCAGGAAATGTGATTTAAATAGAAATTTAAATTATTTTATTACATATTTAAATTAAAAAATATTCTTAGCAACGATTTAAAACTGTATACTATTAAACTTTGCACAAAATAATTATAATTTTTCTTAAATTCCGCTTTGCATCCTTAATGAAAGTAAATTTCAGGTTAACCGCCTACTACGTATTTATGTTTGAATGTCAACTGAACTGTCAAAAGGTTTATAAGCTAAGCGGGTCTCTGTCTCTGACCAAGCGCACAAACCTGAATATATATGTCTACCAACCAACTGTCAAAAGGTTTTTTGTGATAGTATTCTCTCGAAGTTTAAATTTAAGATATTTTATTGTTAATTATAATATAAAAAATAATTAGTTGGTGGTTCTTGTCCAGTTCGGAAACAAATTAACTCCTGGCAATTTTATCAGACAAGATAATGGTAACTATTTGGGTTCCATGAAAAAGCTACTGATGATAATTTGTTAGACTATTTTTGATTTTAAAATTTTAATGTTAGTTTGTCTTTTACATTTTGTTGGTGACTCTTAAAGTGACGATTTTTCTCTAACGGGGACCACTTCGAATTGCTGTCCTATATATTTTTTTAATGAATGTTTTAAATTACCAGGGGTCAATTCCTAATTTACGGTGCCCATGTCTTAGCATTTTTCAAAGGAACAACTAACCTTTTTTTGGATTAACTAGCTTTTCAAATGAATCGGGACTTTTTTCAGCTATAAATCATGGTGTATAATTCTGTTCAACCTTCTGTGCTTGTGTAATTCAGTTTATTGATGGGTGTTAGGAGACGTACATAAATTATGTCATGCAGAGAGGGGGAAGGGAGGGGTGCACCACTGCGACCCAACGTGAGGACGGAATGGGGGGGGGGGGGGGGGGGGGTAATTGCTTGCGTGATGTAATGATTTGGAAATTTTCACTTTTGCAGGCAAAATCTGTTTGTGATAAAAAAAACTAGATTCAGATTTTCGAGAAAAAATGATCTTTTGTTTTATATAAGAAGACTTATTTCAGTAAGAGGATGGGAAGATTATTATATGCCACAATGTTGGCATTATTAGTCTCCTAATTTTACAGACCTTTTCGTAACGGTACTTTGTAATACCCTAAATTGCGACACTATCTTGACCAATCAGAGGACTAGCAGCTACCTGGATGAACACCAAAAGACCCAGAACTAGATAGATCCGATTACACACAGATCCCCTTTTTTTAGAAGGCATTAGCAAATGGATAGTTAGTCCTTGGAAAACGGAAATGTTGTCGGTCTATTTTTATGACTAAATTATTTAACCAAAATAAATGCGTTTTTTTTCCCAAGTTAATTTTAAAAAAAATATAGATAAATACGGATTTTTTTTTCAAGTTTCAGAAACAAAAGGAAAGATTGAAACTAACTTTTTCTTTGAAGGGGGGGGGGGGGGGAGTGCAACAACGTGACGTAATTTTAAGAGGAGGGGTTCGATCAAACGTGATGCAGCGTGACATAGGGGGAGGGAGGGGTCCAAAAAGTCAAAATTTTGCGTGACTTGTCTAGTTGTTTCGAGAATTAGCATGCTGGACAAACTATCTGTCGCATGGTTATGTAAAGGCTGCTTTCTGCTAGTGAATCTCTGGCCTATGAAAACAGCAACAATTTACATGATAAAACTATATTTTTATGTGAAGTATTGTACAACCACTGAAAATGACTAGTAAGGTAAGTAATTTCAAATTACAACGAAATAGGTAAGAAGTTTTTTGCAAGTAAGAAAATAGGGTATTTGGCTATATTATTCATTTACTTACCTAGGTATGAAGGTGTTAAGATTTTAATTTGTTTTAAAAGGTTAGTTAAATTTGCCGTTTTTTTAAAATAATCTTGCATTTAGGCTGGTTCAGAGTTTTGATCAACTTTGTAATAACAACCAATATTGGTAAATAGATAGGCTAAACATAAAATTTGTTGTGTTTAATGCAAGCTAATTAGCAATTAAATGAATTCTATAAGCACATTTAAAAGTTAGGCAGTAAAATACTGAAGTTGATCCACATTATCCCGTGTTACATCCTATTATATAATTATTTTTTAGGATTTTAGCATATTGCACTTGTATATACAATTAATGTCTTTAACTGATAAATTGTGAGAATTAAAGAGTACAGGGAAGAGCCCTGATTGACTAGGGTTCTTCCTGTACTCAGGTCTGCTTGGCGGCCATTGGCTATAGGAAACTAGTTTCTCTCTTGGTTCTTCTCTCGGTACAAGCATTTCAGGGTTGCTACGAGAGAAGAGCCAAGTGTGAAACTGGTTTCCTTACACCAGTTTAAGCGATGACTCGCTATGTCTCCAAAGAGGCCTGACATTTCTGACTGGATGGATATCCAGTCGATGAAGGTTTTTTTCCCATGGACTCTTCAATTGTATGTATTTTTTTATGTCCAATTATCAAACATTTAAAACATTCTTTCATTTGTTAGTTGAAGTCGCAAAAAAAATTAGGAAAAGTTTGTTTTGTTACCCTATGCATGTATTTATGTTTAATATTACTAATCTAAATAAAAATTAAATTGAACTGTATTTGTTTACTTAATTTTTATAACGATACAAAAACTGGTTGATAAAATATAATTGTTGGTTGTGTTTTTTTCTCTTGAAATTTTTAAATTTATTTAGTTCTTTAGAAATCTAAAATCAATTGTTACTTTTATTATTATTTAGTTTTATTTATATTGTTTAAGATAAATATTTATATTCCGGGTGTATTTAAGTTAAAAAACTACTTTTATGTTTTTCATTTGAAATTTATGCTATTTTACTGTCAGTCAGTAACTTAATTATTAATTAATTTGCCATACATAATCAGAGGTAGCTTATATCCTAAGTGATAAAACCTTGAATTTGGACCTTGAATTTAACATGAAAGGCTATTTGGATAGACAATCTGTATACGATCAAATTTGGAGAATTCTAGGAAGAAATGACGTGTATATATTTATATGATTATATTATTTTTACACTGTTGTTCTTTTTTGGGGTAGGTATGGTGTACCACAGTCTCCAAACCCCAGTCGATAAGGTGCTTGCCTTCAATGCCCAAAGTCCTAGGTTTGGGCCCAATGCCAAAATAACTGCCGACCTATAAATGGACTGTGCAGTCAATTCGACTATACAGACTAGGTTAAAATCTGATGAATAATACCCTGTGTAAAAGGAATGCATGTAAAATATGCTCCAAAGTCCCAACATGGTGTGCAATGTCATCCTTAACAGTTGCGTTGGGTGCCTACTCCAGTGTGTTGACTCTTTATTGACTGCTTCTAAATTACGACTCTCGTCGCAAATAGCACCAGTGTCGCTCTAGTATGAGGATAATTCCATCTAATCCAAGCTACTGGACCCCTCCTTCCTACCAGGATATGTCCCGGAGGCACCCAACAAGAACTTGTAACTTTTAAAAACACTGCTTCTTTGAATTATTAAGATGCATGTCCTAAGAAAGCTAATGTTTTCACTTTTCTAAGGACCAATTTTTGTACAAACAAGTATGGGGGTTACTTGTCTGAAGTGTTTTTATTTTCTTTTAGCCCTTTCTTGCACGAAGAAATCATTGTCTGCTCAAGCATACAAGTGCTGGACATGCCCTAAGAAATTTAGTTCAAAAGCCCATATGAAACGTCATGAGATTATACATTTAGATATCGTACATTATTGTAACGTTTGTGGAAAAACCTTTAAACGTCAGGACAACTTGAAGAGACATCTATCCATGGTTCATGGTGTCATGTAATGACATTCAAAATGACTCATTTTTCTTTGGTTCTATGTGACCATTGTTAAGTACTTATTGTTAATTTATTTTTTAAATCTTCATTGTATACTATAAAAAAGTAGTTTATATGCATATTGGTTTAGCGGTTCCAATTAAAAAAACTTTAAAATGCAACGGAATGGTAATTATGTCAGTCTGATAAGACAGATGTAAAAGATATTTATTTTGAGGGTGGTTGATTGTTTATGAATTTCCTTTTCTATTTTTCTGATACAAATTTACTATTTTCAGACTGCTCATATCATATTTCATTAAAAAAATTTCTTAAATATTAGTTTCTTATTTGGTAGTTTTGTTTAAATATTTATTTTATCATGTGTCTGAAAATCAATACTTATTTTCTTTTTTACTGATTGTTTGGTCTTTAGGTAAAAAAAAATACTGAAAATGTAAATCTGATTAGAATATTTAAAAATTGTTTAAACACCTTTAAAACTGTGCATAATTAGAACTTATAATATCAAATACTGTTAAACATTTGCAATTTGCAGACTTAAAATTTATTTTGTTATTTATGTTCAAAATCAATAATTTGTTACATTTTCTTTGTGTTTGATGTATGTTTTTTGTTTTTTTTCTATGCATTCATATAAATGTATGTACCAGTTTTAATCTGCTTGCTTAAAATAAAATATTTGTAAATGCTGAAAATACCATTTTTATGACACCCTCTTAACCAGCTTAAATGCGACCCACCGCAAGTCAGTTAATCAAAAACCACATTAAACTAGAGAAATGCAGTTAAACAGTGTCTGGTTAAGAGGTTGTCCACTATACTTGTAAAATACAACTTCTTTCTTAATCTTAACATAAACTCCTTAGCTATCAGATCTTTTTCACAAGCTTAAAATAAATAATCTTTTTCTTTTTTCAGATATTTGTTTTTCGAAAGCTTTTAACGTAGCAGGATATCGAACATACAAATGCGACAAGTGCAGCTATGAATCCTTTTTTAAACACCACTTGCAACGACATGTAGAACAGCATAAGGATATGCGAGAATTGCATTCTTGTAGCTTTTGTTCGCGTACTTTTACCCGTAAAGACAATTGTCTGAAGCATGAGAAAGCAATGCACAAGTTAGGCGACAAAGTGTTTAAAATTTAAATTATATCGGAGATTTAATACTGTAATTTGTTAGTTTAACGTTTGTTCCAAGATTGTTCATATCTATAATAAAGATAATAATAAAAGAAAGAGTCTGTCTGTGTGTCTGTCTTCGGATCGTAAAAGACCTACTTATACTGCCCACAGGAATTCGAAATTTTAAAGATAGATTCCCTTTAATACTAACGTGTGCACCTGAGGCTTAGTTTTTTCATATTTGTTCCATTTTTAGAGAAATTCGAATTTTCTGAAAAAAATACACCACTTTCGCTCAAATCCGATCATTTTTTCTCTTTCCTGATGCCATCGGCTGAAAAAATTAAATAAAACTTTTAACGAAAACATTTAAAATTCAAAATGTTTATTTTATTCTTTTGCCATTACTTTCAGAAACTAAATTTATTATTTGAAAAATAATTGACACGTTTCAAGTGACGTAATTCCGCCAGTCTTCATTCCCGGATTTATTGTGGGTTTATTTGATGATTTTTTCATTGGATTTTTCTGTTGACTGCATGTATGCATATTTAAGCAATAAATGTATAGTTAAGCTATTACTGAACTATGATGGTTAATAAAGGCCATCGCACTAGTGCTATTAGTGTGTTATGTCTTTATTTTTTCGCCAAATACGTTGCCAAACTCGCCAAATTGTTAACTAAAATTCGCCAAATAGGCAATTTCTTTTATGAATAATTTATAAGCTGGTCGGTTGTTCGAAGGTCATTGTGTTTGAGCTGTATAATGGGTGTGGGTTGCTATATCTATTTTCTCGCCAAATTATTTCCCAAAACGCGCCAAATGAGCAAAAAGGTTTTATGTATTTATGAGGGAATTGTGATGGCATTTATGAGTGCATTTTACAGCGTATTTTTCATTTTGGAATTTTAAGGCAATGAAACAGGATTTTATAATTTATAACGAGCGGAAACAATAATAAGTTTATGATCCTATAACAGGTTATATGGTACACATATTTGGAATCTATTTGATATTTTTTTATTCCGTGCGAAGAACGGGTATAAATTTGCCAGTCTTAAATATATGAAGATATGTGTTTTACAGTTTTGATTGATTTTTTTTTATGAAACTGGTGTACTTCTAATGAGAAAGAAAATGAAATATTATTTGTTCAATTTGACTTTAAGTTGGGTTTGGTCTTCAATATTTGTATTTGCTTAAAAATGATTAAAAAATGTGATAGAATTTTACGTGACAGATAAAAAGGATTTTACGTATGAGTGTCTGCAGAATAGCAGTCTAGGCCTTAGAGTTTAGGACCGAATTCAATTCATGCTGTTAGTTTGTTTTTATTTACTCAATAGAATGTTAGCTATTTTCATTATTGCATAAAAAAAAGAAAGACTCTAAGGTCTTCTAAAAATCAAATACATATTTTTAATTTTATGTGCTGAACAATTTAATTTTTTTTCATATGTTGTATTATATGGTTATCTGTTGAAAATCATGGTACATAAGGCAAATGAGAGAGTTAACATAGTTGTGATAAGAAGAACATGTCTTTTCATTGTTACAAAATTCATTAGTAAAATTAGAATATTTTTGATTTGTCATTGGTTGTGTTCAGAGTACAATGAAATAATTTCTAACACTTTTTTTAACTGCTTTTTAGCACTTATTATAGCTTAAAAGTAGTGATTTTTCTACTTTAGGTTGTTGACTTATGTTTCTTTGCAATAAAAAATATATTGAATTGCTTCACTAAATAACTTTTTACTGTAATCAAATATTTTTAATATCACTTAATAAAACATGCTTATAACATCAATTTCATCAATGTGTGCAAAAGTAATCAATGACATGCAAAACTTTTCCCCATCAATATTAAAGTTTTTAAAGCATGAAAATGAAATGTTCTTAGATAATAATAATAAAAAAATTCTACAATAATATCACTCCCTTAACTCTTAAATTAAAAACATTCATTACTCTCCGTTTTCTTGTTAATTTTCTTATGTTATTTCATTCAAATAAATACAACTCTTTTTTTTTTTAGATCCTTCCAGTTTCTCCGACCTTTTCCTCTCTAGGATGGAAGGAGTTCGCTACTACAAGTGCCTGAAGTGTTCAAAGGAGTTTACGCGCAAAGACAGCCTCCACCGCCACATAGCAAAGCACAGGGATGTCAGAGTAGTGCACAGTTGCGAAGTTTGTCCGTCCACCTTTTCCCGCAAGGATAACTTGCAAAAGCATGAGAAAGTTGTGCATGGTATTATTAGCAAAAGGTGCAGGGACAATTACTTTTGAACTTGCCTGTCAGTTGCTATACAGTCCGCATTTGCTCATCTGAAGTATCGGCGGCAGAAAAATGCCTTTGGATCGCTGAGGGAGTTTCGGTTGGCTTTAAATTAAAGCATAGCTGCAATTTCTGTGGTTCTGTGTCTTCAAGAGTATAGTCCTTACGATTACAACACAAACTTCAAAAGAATCTTCTCCTTCCTCCTCGTGTGGTTTTCCAAGGAACAATGTAACGTCAGTGTTCTAAACCTACCTTGTTTGAGGCTCTGCTGTGAGGTTAATCGCAATTGCTTTATAAACCCAAGTACAGTGGGGAAAAGAGTGACCCTAACGCTATTTCCTGGAAAACCACCCAAAAGGGTAGGGCAAGAAAGTTCTTCCCAAGCTTGTGTTGTAATTGTAAGGACTAGAAATAAAAGCTGTGCATTATTGTTGAATCTTGGTGAGGTTACCAGGAAATTTTTTGCTTTAATTATGTATGTAAATAAATTATGAAAGATAGGGGAATGGAAAAATGGTCACCGGACGTAATGCATTTTACAGTATAGTACAACTTTTTAGATTTTACCACTGCTTGTTTGAAAGTGTCCTAAAATATGTAAAATGTCTTTTTTTTTACTTCAAAGCTGTGAAATGTTTGTCAAATATGCCATTTTGTGTGATGATTTAAATTTCTCCGTTAGAACCACAGGCAGGATATTTTCTTTATTGACAACTTTTAACCCAACCAGAATAAAGTGAGATAATTATGATATTATATAAGCTTTCAATTCTTTCAATCGATCAGCAGTCTCTCATAAACCATGGCAGACAAGAGCTTTATTTCATTGTAACCTAAAAAGTTCTTAAATAAATACCTAGTTTAAATTTCAATTATTTGTTCAAAACTGTATGAGTGGTTTGTACCACATTGCAAAACTTAGTCGATTTCAAGAATAAATGACAATAATACCATGAAGTGAACATGGTACCATGAAATTCTTATTTTTTATTGCTACTTAAACACTGCATTGATATTAGAAATATCTGGTCACCCTAAGTAAAAATGGTTAGTGCATTTTTTCTCGCCTCTTCCCTACTTTGCTTGCTTTTTAATCATTGTTAACCTCTTAAAAGAACCATGTCACTTGCATCCGACTTTATAGTTAGCAGATAAGATCAAGATTGTCGATAGTACAGAAAAGTTTTCCTACCAGCAAGTTTGTACTGTATGCATTTATGACCTCAGGTGGCTACTGACTCCTACTGCTTTTGCTAAACTACACCCTGTACCAAAAATATAGACAAAAGCATAAAATGCAATTCCTAGTAAAAATAAGAATAGGATCAAATTTTCTTCATGTGTATATAGTTAAAATCACTCCATGAAATACAAGTTAAGGTTAATTTATTTGAAAAAACAACAAATGCAGAATTTATTTTTAAAAAACAGAAAATGGGGTGTCCCATAATTATAGACAATATTTGTTTTGTAGATTATGTTTAAGGTTAAGAAACACAGTTACAAATCTTAGTACTTAATCGTAATTCCATTACCTTTAATCACTACAAATACACGATTTTCCATCGAAAGTACTAAATTTTGCATTACCTTGGGGCTCTGGGGACAGTTCATACCATGTTTGCTCCAACGCTTTTTTAAGATGGTTGGTTGAAAAATTTTGGAGTCCATTTTCATAAGATTTTAGTCTGAACTAAGTGATAGCCAGTCCATGACATTGATATTATTCATCGTGAACCACATTATATGGTTTGGTAACCCAACAAATATGTGACATATTTTTGTCGAGTTATACACATGAATAGGCACACTGTCTTGTTAAAATACACAGTTCGGCCCTCCCAGCCAATCCTGCAGTAGAATAAAATGGTCCTCTACTAGTTCATCCTTATGATCCTCATCTGGTTACAGAATTTTGAACAATGGTGACAAGTGGTCTAGTAAGAAAAGACCTGGTCAACAAAGGATAACGTCAATGAGCAGTGACAGAATCATTCTTAGCATGACATCTAGAAAAAATATGTCATTACGACAGATGGCATCCAATCATGTCGTATCGAAAAAATACCATTAACAGAAGACTACTGGAATCTAAACGAATAACTTTCAAGAAAATTTTGAAGAAACCATGCTTAAAATTAAACCACAAAACTGGACGTTTAAACTGGGCAAAGAAAATGATATTTTACGGTGATAAATGACTGTCAAAAGAAAATGAACTCCCAAGATTATCAGAAAATATTAGAGGATTATTTTATTGCACTACAGGATTTGCTGGGAGGACCAAACTGTGTATTTCAACAAGACAGGGCGCCTATTCATGTGTATAACTATACAAATATGTGGTACACGATAAATAATTTCAATGTAATGGACTGGCCATCACTTAGTCCAGACTAAAATCTTATGAAAATGGACTCCAATATTTTTCGACCAACGATCTTAAAAAAGCGATAGAGAAAACATGATATGAACTGTCACCAGAGCCCAGAGGTATTGCAAAATTTAGTACTTTCGATGGAAAATCGTGTATTTGAAGTGATAAAATTTATTGGAATTACGATTAAGTACTAAGATTTGTAACTGTGCTCCTTAACCATAAATATAATCTACAAAACAAATATTGTCTATAATTATGGGACACCCCATTTTCTGTTTTTTTTTAAATAAATTTTGCATTTGTTGTTTTTTCAAATAAATTAACCTTAACTTGTGTTTCATGAAGTGATAGTTTCTATATACACACAGAGAAAATTTTATCCCATTCTTATTTTTACTAGGAATTGCATTTTATGCTTTTGTCTATATTTTTGGGACAGGGTGTACATCTTATAGTGCATAGAATGCAAGTGAAGAAATCAAGATTACAACTATTTTATACTTGATTGACATTTAACATTAGTGCCTAAATGCAAATGTATTAATTGTATTACTAACTAAATGAAGTTAGTTTTGAGCTCGTTTATGTTTGACTTTCCGCTCTTTGATATAGAAGAGCTTTTGAGTGTTATTTTTCAACACCTCCATATGCTGTTTGTGTTTCTTGTTTCTAATTTCTTGTTGTTTGATTTAAAATGAAAAATCGGAACTGACTATCCGTCCATACTTCATAATAACAAGAAATGTTTGAAATTGTATACAAATGGATTGTAATGTTTTTATTTTACATATTTACTGTTATGCAAGTTTAACATATTTTTATGAGCTTTTTACCTGATCAAAATAAAATAAATCTGTTGAGCTAAATAGCTTATGAAGCACTTTAAAAAAATCATTTATTAAACTATTTGTTAAAGAAAGTTTAAAAGGTGTATTTAATTGGCTGTTAATAATCTGATTAACATATTTTTGTAGATATGAAATGCATGTTTGATCAATACAGTTAACTTTTTATTAAATTTAAAACATCCTGTTTATACTTATTAACATATTTAATTAATTTGTTTAACATAAGTAAATTTTATTATTTTGAGTTGAAGGTATATGACTTGAAATGAAAGTTATGATTCACTTTGTTGTTGTTTTGTGAACTTGTATCCAATATTAGTATAATTATCCTATCACTCATTGGCATCTCAAATATTTTGATTGTGGGAGAGTCCACTATGAAAGCAGGTATAGAACCCGAAGAAGGCAGGGTTGCCAATTCCATGGGTATTGTAGGGTGAGTTTGGTTGAAAATAATGTGGCAAACTAAAACTACACATTGGTTATTGGTGATAGAGTGTTATGATTAATTGCTGATAGCCGTCATTAATTGCACACCCATTTCTTTGCTACCTTGACTTGATCATCAATCAATTTGCATTTTAGTATGTATTATTTAACACCATCAGTATCACCTTGTGGTATGCTATAAGTTAAAATATAGTTGTACAATAATAGTGAACCCAATGCAAGTTTGAACTACCCTTCAGTTGAGAAACTGTTTCTAAAACTTAAAGAAATATGTGTCTAAAAAAGGCAATGAATCGCTAAATGTAGTAACTCTGGCTTAAGCCAAAATCTTTCTTACCCCCATTTCTTTTTACGAGTGATAGTTTGGACCAGTCTAAAACACATGTCGTAGATGCAAGAAGTGATAGGAGGACTATACATGTTGTTTGTATTTTTAACATATTGTGACATTTACATGCATTTTATTTATTGACTTATACACAAATCTTGGTGCATAATTAAAATTTTAATAAAGAATTTAATTTTGTCAAATCATTGTTGTGTTAAATTGGAACAATACATTTAAATAATACCTATTCATCTAAAATAATTATTAAGATGCACAAAATTTTGAACAGTTAGCTTTATAAAATGTTTAATTTTACAAATTATTAAAAATCCAATACTTTAAAAAAAAAGAATATACTTTTATTTCTATTGATTTCAGTTTAAACTGTTTTTAATATATCTATTTTCTTTACTTATTACTTTTATTTTCAGCTGATAACACTTTTCTTGCTGGATCTCCACCTAAGCAGAAAATTGGCATCTATAAATGCAAAGTGTGTTCTAAAGAATTTGTAAAGAAATACTTTTTTCTTCTCCATTTAGAAAAGCATAAAGAAGTCAGACAAGGGTTTTCTTGTGAAATTTGTGGAACTACTTGTAACCGAAAAAACAGTTTAAAGACCCATTTTGAAACAGTCCATAACATATTCCCTTCTAAAAAAACTCAATGGGATTTAGACAAGTTTAAAGTTTTGATTTAACATTACTTACAGTATTTTTTTTATCATTGTAAATTGAATGATCATGATAATTTTTCTTTTAAATATCAGTTTTTTGCTTTAGCAAATAACTGATGTAACAATAAATTCAATATTGTTTTATGTATTGTCTTTGTAAAAAATTTAGTCCTTATCCATTATACGTAATTTTTTTACAGCAAGGAATGGTGTACTGTTACATTTTTTAAAGTTTTTTTAATGTTCTGTGATTTAGCTCGTTTATTATTTGTGTTTTTTTATTGAAAAAAATCTATTGATTTATCAGTTTAAATTTTGAGTGAAGTGCACTTTATATTTTCTCCTCATTTTTTTTTGTTTCATTCATTGTAGGTGTCAATAGCTTTTGTGCATTCTATTTTCATTATGAATTAGTTCGTTATTAAACTGTCTTAAAAGAAATACTCCATACATGGAAATCTAAATCTTTATTGAAACTAGTGTTCATTTCTTATCCTTTTCAATCAATTTAAAATGTATATAATGTTTTATACACATACATTAATACCATATGTCTTTTTAACAATCTATACAGTAGAACCTAGATTATCCGACCCTATCCAGAATTCTCTGTTAACCGACTGACCCTAAGCCAACATCAAAGAATTTCTCCACGAATGTCATTCTTGGTTGTTCACAACAGAATTAGTCTCGGAAATCTATGGTGTTTCTAAAGTAAGGAATCTCCGGCGATACTGAAACCGGCAAACTACCACAATTTTAAAATTGGAATTATCCGGCGATTCTGAGATTAAAATTCTGCACCGATTCTGAAATCCGGAAAAAACACTGATTTTAAGATAGCAAAACTTCAGCAATTAAAAAATGTACAAGCGAATTTCTGGCAATCCTAAATTTTGAGAAACTTCAGGAACCTTCTAAAATCATGGGACTCTAAGTGATATGCACTATACAACAAAAAATAACTTTTTTAGAAATTAAAAATGTTTTAGCACTTTCTTTTAACCAGGAAGTCTCAGTTTCAAAGAAAACTTAACACTAAAGTCCAATGTTTACAACTGCAAAACCAGCATGCATTTTGGACGTTAGCGGATTTGAGGTCTGCGGACTTTCGACGTTCCTTTTTGCTAGAAGTTTTTCTATTTAATTAAAATTCTTTCTTATCCGGAATTTTCGATTATCCGACCTACCGTCGATCCCAATTAGATTGAATAATCGAAGTTCTACTGTATTTCAAAAGTTATTTTTCACTGTTTATAAACTAATTATAACTTTCTTTCAGACTCGAGTATTATATATGATTTGGATGACTGGAAATCCCTTCTGGACGATCAATCTCACAAATGCCCCAAATGCTTTAAAGAATTCACCCGCAAAGACAGTCTTAAGCGGCATTTTCAAAAGCATAAAGATGTCAGGGAAATGTTCTCTTGCAGTTATTGTTCATCAACTTTTACACGGAAAGACACATTGAGATTTCATCTAAAGAATTTTCACGGTGTTCTTAAAATATGAAATGTAAATATTACGTATGGAATTGAGTGATGTGGCAATGGCGGGTAAGCAAAGTTTGAAGAGAGCATAGATACTATTTAAAACATTTGTGCATTTACTCATGTAATTGGAAACTTTTGGACATGTATGCCAAATGCACAAATTTATTCTTTTTGGTGTATTGCTATTTTTTATAATTGTCCTCCTTTAATTCAATAAAACTACTTGCCACTTATAAAACTCAATTATCACTAAACAGCAAATTACCTAACACTTTTAGAAACTGAATGATTCAAATGCAAATCTTAAAAATTAAACAAAAGTATTGCAAATATTAATAATACGCATATTATATCTGTGAGATTTTCTGCTTGATATCCGAGAAACAATTTAAAAGACGCAAATCTTTATGGAATATTGGGTTCTTACTTTAATACCTGAATGTACCTTTGAGGCAGTTACATTCTTAAATATGAATTTTGTAAGTTTTTGTTTGGATCCTGTTAAGAAACAACTGTCCAAAATTTGTGTACATCAAAATATTTACAATTTATTAGTTAATTTTAAAATTATTTTTAGAATATTTAAATAAATATTGGCTTTTATAAGTTTTATTTATCTTTCATGTTATTATAATTTTATCTATCTTTAATTTATCAATTTAGAATTTGTTTATTTTAATTAGTTTGATATATTTTTGTTTAATTGTGTTGTAAAATGCATTTATTTCGTTTTATAGTTTGTTTATAAATTACATGGTAATAAGCTTTAGGTTGGTTAGGTTTTTATGTTATACATTGGAATACATTTTTTAAAAGCTTTTTATTGGTTGTTATGTGCCACTTAAAATTTAACTATTTCATGATATATTATCAATTAAAGCCTGTCAATTATAGTTAAAAAAAATTGATCCTAGAATTAAAAATTCGAAGAAATGCATTGATAGAGAAATCCTCACTCATTGTAATTTTTAAATGTGATAAGATTCCCCACTAGCCTAAAAAAATCTGTAAATTTGCAGCTTCTAAATGTTATCTAGAAGCCTTGAAAATTAAAATAAGATCATAAGTTTATTTTTAAGTGTGCTGCAGTATTTTAGAAAGTCATTTATAAGTATATCTACTTGTAGTTTTTATTTCATAAAATTAAAAATTCATTGAATTATGATAGGCTTTATACTAATTTTTTGTAATTAATGAATTAAAAACTTTAAAGTAAAGAAAATACATAGCTTTTAACAATAATTTTTCATAAATATTAAAATAACAGTAATTACAATAAAACTCATTCTAACAGCAAATTTATATTGTGAACAAATATTTTTAAAACATCACTTTTTTCAGGTGTTGATACTATTTTGAGCAGATTAACAAGAAACACAGCAAGGGCAACTCTTAAATGCTCCAAATGCCATTTTGAGTTCATCCGTAAGCATAGCTACGAAACCCATCTCAAAAAGCATGTGGAAGTAGGAAATATGCATACTTGTGACGTTTGTGGTATTGCTTTTGTGTGTAATGAACATTTAAGAAAGCATTTGAGGACACAGCATAATCATTACTATGCTTAAAAAAAACTATGGAGGAAGTTTTTAAATGTCTATCTACATCATGGGCGATTATTAAAGTATGAGCTAGTGAAATGTGAAGATTCAAGGGAAGAACCCTTTGATTAAGAACCTTCCTGTATTTTAGTCTGCCTGGTGGACATGGGCGACAGGAAACCGGTTTCTCTCTTGGTTCTTCTCGCGCAGTACAAACATGCGACTCCTGTCACTTGTGAATCACGGTTTCTGCGAGAGAAGAACCAAGTGAGAAACCAGTTTCCTTACACCAGTTTGGGTGATGACTTGCTATCGCCGCCAAAGAGGCCTGATGCAGACTTGACAGATTCTTATGTGATGAAGGGGTTTTTCCACTGTACTCTCATATGTTATGATTGGTTGAGAGCTTAAAAAAAAGTAGCCAACTAATTGAACACACTTTTGGTTTCGGATAGATTATTCGTACTAGGGCCATTTATAGAGATATAACACTTAGAGATATTGTCGTAGGATGAATTTTTTTATAGTTTAGCTTGGTTGAACTAACATCTTGTTGAAATTTCAATAGGGCTATGACTTATGACTTTGGAAGGGGGGGGGGGGGGGGCTCTGTGTTGAGCCAAGCACTGCGACCAGGGGTCTATTGTACCATCCCCATGAAATAGGGCTATGGTCACTGGCATCTTAATCTTAAGTTTTCTTTTGTTATTATAAGAATATATCAAAACATTATTTATTATTGAAAATCAACCACAAAAATACTAATAAAAAAATATTTTTAGAAAATGGTTATTTTAAAATTACAAGACCAACTGCTGAAAACCCTTGAGTAATTCTAGCCAAATCAGATTCAAAGATAACATCCCTACATCTATGCACCTAGGTGTTGCCTTAGCATGAGTAATTCAACCCGTAACAATTACTGGGGAACCCAGTCGGTAAGGTGTTTGCGTTGCATGCAAAAGGTCGTAGGTTTGGGCCTTGTTATTGCCAAAATAAATGCCAACCTATTAACGGTCTGTGTTGTCAATCCAACTACACAGACCGTCGAAATCTGACAAATAATTTTCTCTGTAAAGGGAGTGCACGTTAAAATTTGTTCTAAAGTCCCGACGTTGCCTTTAAATGGTGCATTAGGTGCCTACTCAGGTGTTTGCTCGGCACTTGACTGACGAAAAGTTACTTGACTGTGTAAATTATGTCACCCTTAACCAATAGCCCTTGTGTATCTCTAGTGCGACGTTAATTCAACCCCACCACAACCAAAAGTCTTTCAATCATTGGTTTAGTTTTTAACCAAGTAACCAATATTACCAACGCTTCCCTTCAATAGTCGCCCCTGATTACCATGCACTTTGTATTTAATTTTAGTTTAAAATTTTGTGTTTTTGTGTAAAAACTGTTATAGTTTGAGTTATGAATGTTGGGCAAGGGTAAAATAAATGTAATATTTAAGATTCTGAAATTAAAGCTATGTGTGTTTTATAAAAATAATTTACGTGCAGTGTTTGTTACAAGTTAATTTTTATGTGTTGTATTGGTTTCTGAATAAATTCAAGTTTTTTTAATTGTTGAATATTTAATAGATGTTTATCTTTTATTGTTTTTTTACATCATTGAGCAAAACAGGAATATATTGGCAAAAATCCAATGCTATATAATACATTTTAGACAAATATATATAGAATATTTCATAAAATATGTAATGATCTTTAATTTTGTTTAATTTTTTGTTAAAATAAATTTATTTAATAAAAGGTTATTTTTAAAAAATGCAGTTTTCATCTATTTATTTGCACTAAATTATTTAGTTATTTTCTTTAATTAAATTTATTGCAAATTTTCCTTTTTTAATATTTGAAAATAAATATTGCTGCCTTACTATATAAAAATGCAGTTTTACAAAGTGCATTTTTGCACTAAATTAATTTTGTTATCTTCCTTTAACATTAAATTTCTCCAGTTGCTTACAATTTTTCACCACTAAGTAATCTATTTTCTTTACTTACCTGCTTTTATTTTCAGCTTATAACACTTTTCTTGCTGGATCTCCACCTATGCAGACAATTGGCGTCTATAGATGCAAAACGTGCTCGAAAGAATTTGCAAAGAAATATAATTTTCTTCGCCATTTAGAAAAGCATAAAGAAGTCAGACAAGTGTTTTCTTGTGAAATTTGTGGAGCTACTAAAACACGAAAAGACCATTTAAAGACCCACTTGTTTTATGTCCATAACATAAATCCTTCTAAAAAAACTCAATGGAATATAAACTAGTTTATAGTTTTGTTTTAACTTTTCTTACTGTATTTTTTTATCATTGTAAATCGAATGACCATGATAATATTTTTTTAAATATCAAATTATTGTTGTAGCATATACATACCTGATGTAACAATAAATTCAATATTAGTATATATTTATCGGTTCTTGTATTTATTTCTGAATAAATTAGTTTTTTTTAATTGTTGAATATTTAATATGTTTTTTTTTACATCATTTAAAAGCTTTAGTTTGATTAAAACCCGAATATTTTCAAAAATCTAATGCTATATAATGTATAATACATTTTGGACAAATATATATAGAATTTTTCATAAAATATTTAATGATCTTTAATTAATTGATTTTTAAAAAATTCTATTGAAAAGCTTTTTACATACATAATTTAGTATTTTTTTGTTGTAATTAATATTAGCATGTTGAACATAACCTTATTTAAAATAAATTTTGTTGCCACATTATACAAAAAAAAGCTATAAAAATAGCTGAACAAATAAACAAAAAAAAAAATGCATTTTTGCACTAAATTAATTTTGTTATCTTCCTTTAACACTAAATTTCTTTAGTTGCTTATAATGGTCACCACTAAGTACTATCAATTTACACTTAAAAATCTAAATGTTTTTGTTTTTTATGCTTGATGTTCATCTGAAATATTTTGGATTTCAGGTTTTACTTCTGATTCATCTGAATTTATTCTAACTGACTTGGGTTACAAGTGTGACCAATGTTCTCGAGCATTTAAAAGAAAAGCAAATTTACAACGGCACTTAGAGCAGCATAAAGAAGTTAGACAATTGTTTTCTTGTGAAATTTGTGGAGCTACTAAAACACGAAAAGACAATTTAAAGACCCATTTGTTTACAGTCCATAACGTATTCCTTCCTAAAAAAACTCAATGAAATATAAACTGGTTTAAAGTTTTGATAAAAATTTCTTACTGTTTTTTTTTTTTAACATTGTAAATTGAATGACCATGATAAGATTTTATTTTTGTGTCAAATATCAGTTTATTGCTTTAGCAAATAGCATAGCTGATGTAATAATAAATTCAATATTGGTTTATGTGTTGTCTTGTACACTTGCTTTAATAACATAATTTGTATTTTTATCAACCTATATTTCAAAAGCTACTTTTCCCTGTTTATAATTATTTGCTGTTGTTTTTGTCTATAAACTTTTATATTTAGTATGAATGTTGGTAAGTAATAAATACTATTAGATTTGAAATTAAGCTATGTGTTTTTTATAAAATATTTATGTTCAGTGTTTGTTAAAATCTTTCTTATGTTTTGTATGGTTTCTGAATCAATTCAAGGTTTAATAATGTGATATTTAAATGAGTTATCTTTGTTACAATTTAAAAGCGTTAGTTTTGAGAAAAACATGAAAATGGGCAAAAATCCAATACTATATATTTATGTATAATACTGCTGCAAAATATCAATTTTTTATTAAATATTTAATGATCTTTATTTGTTGATTTTAAAAATTATAATTTATTTGAAAATATAATAAATAAAAATAATATATATATTTAATGTATATATAATGCATAATAATAATATATAATTTTCATAATATATATTTAATATTTTAATATTTTATATATATATATATAATAATTATATATTATATTGAAAAGGTAGTTTTGTTATTCAGTGTTTATTAATGCATAGTTTAATACATAGTATTTTTGGTGTTGTGATTAATATTTGGAAATTTAATATATTTAATATTTAAAAATAAATATTGCTGCTTAACTATATATAAAAAAGTTGTAAAAATAGCCTAACATCAAACCAAAATAACTTTCATTTTTGCACTAAATTATTTTTGTTATCTTTCTTTAACATTAAATTTTTTTAGTTGCTTATAATTTTTTTTACCACTAAGTACTATCACTTTACAATTAAAAAAACCCTAAATGTTCTTGTTTTTTTATGTTTGATTTTTATCTGAAATGTAATTTAACAAATATTTTGGATTTCAGGTTTTACTGCCAATTCATCTGAATTTATTCTAACTGACATGGGTTACAAGTGCAACCAATGTTCTCGATCATTTAAGAAAAAAGCAAATTTACTATGGCACTTAGAGCAGCATAAGGAAGTTAGACCAGTATATACTTGTAAACTTTGTGAATCTTCCATTACGCGAAGATATAATTTAAAAATACATTTGAGAGTAGTTCATAACATATCTCCTGATCCATCTAAAAACTCAATGGAAGTTAAGTAGTTCTGTTAGCATTTGAAACTCAAACATTATTATATTTTGATTTGAGGATTTATTTTACACTTTTGTGTTTCAGCTATTATATAATTTTTTTTAAAGAAATATATGTTTATAACTTGTGTTAAAATAAAAATATAACTTTAATTGTATTTAAAAAAAAACATTGGATAAAATATTTATAGATTTTGGTGTTTTTGAATTGTGTAAAAAAGTTTTTTTTTAATATATTAACTTTGCTTGTTTCAAATTAACTCATGAACCCAGCAATAAAGTATGTTGAATAAACTTGTTCCCTTTTTATTTGTTCTTGAAATAAAGAGCAACAGATTGTTCTCTTTTTTTTTTAATGTTTTGAAATTTGGATTTTTTTCAATATATCCATATAAAAAAAATTGTGTAAGTATTTTAAATAAAAATATGATATTATATTGGGCTTTATCATAAAAAAAAATTAATTTTCAGACTTCGTATAAGTTGTATAATTATATCAAATGTTTATTGTATTAGCTTCTGTGACTATTATTATTTTCTTACTACTAACAATATTATTTTCAATTATTTGCGACATAAAATTGTGCTTTATTGTAAGTTTATTGTTTTATGTATAAAATTATCTATGTCAATGGATAATATCAAGATGACTCTAGGTTATAATTTAAGAAATAATTTTTGACAAATAATACTAACAATCCAGAGCCAAAACAAAGGTATATTCCATTAGAATTTTCACACTTGAAAAGATTTACAAAAAAAAAATACAGGATTTAAAAATTAATTATTTTGTTTTTAGATCCCTCCAATAACAAATATCCCTCGTCAAGTCAAAGATATACCATTTTCAAGTGTGACCAGTGTAATCGTCAATTTATTCGCAAATATGACTTTCAGCGTCACCTAAAGACTCACAGTGAAATCAAGGAGCTGCACAAGTGTTATGTTTGTGGCAGTACACATTCACGTCTAGATGGTTTACGAGAACACTTAAGGATGAAGCATAATGTTGAACTTCCTAAGAAACCCAGATGGAAGCAACAAGAACTATAATTACAAAACAGTGCTATAATTTGACCTTTTTAACATTAAATTCTGTTGTTAATTAAAAGTTTTGGACACATTTCATGTTGTTTGACTTGTATGTACACATTTATTGTATTTCGCTTAAATAGCATGTTAAATGGTGTTACATTAATTCTTTGACCTTATTGTGTTGTGAAATAAAAAATTTATGATGTGCTAGCTTTTACTTCAAAGTACATTTTATTCAAGTTTTCTGCTTTTAACTTACATATTTACTTCCACTTCTGAACACATTTAACTGATGAGAATTTAAATATTTTATTTTTGGCCCCAAACGGTATTTAATTATATATTTCTAATTTGTGTAAATGAGTCAATAATAAACTAGGGATGTGTAATACTCCTCGACTATCAATTACCACTCAATAAATCAATACCGTTAAAGGTAATAAGGTTGTTTCATGTTGGGAATGGCAACTGCACAAGTAGACTTGTTTTCAATTTTTTTGCCTTTAATTACTTTTGCTTCGGTATTCTCGAAAGTGAGTTTTCTAAGAATATTTTACGTATTAAATTTTTAAAAAGCCAACTTCTTGTTGTGTTGTTGGTTGTTCAAATCATTTGTTAAAGAAAGCTTGTATAGAAAGAAAAGTTTCTTTTCATATATGACGGCCATTCTGAGAAAGGAAACGAAAACCAATGAAATCGCAGACACGAAAAAAGAAAACGAGCGCTACATCACATGAAATATTTCTATTATGTATTCTATACGGTAATTTCAATAACTTATTATTTTTTAATTTATTGGCTAAAAAATAACTAATTTAAAATTACCTCTAGAACAAATATCCAGTATTTCGAAAAATTCGAAAGCCCTTTAAAATTTTTATTTCATACACCGGCGTGTTTGTCTGTGTTAAAACTGTTATAAATATTGTAACAAGGAGCTACAAACCGTACTTTATAAAAAACAAAAACACTAAAACCAAGCCTAAATACCGTTAGAACCCGCGCATAAATTTTAATTTCTTTCCTTTTTTTGAAACATTATTATGTTATTTTTTTATGTAATTGAATTTCACCAAATGTCTTTTTTTAATTAAAAAAAATCACTTCTTCCATGTCCCTAGGAGGTGGCGAGTCGGACCGGGGTCCGCACTAGCAGCATTCACTTGGGCATACTATTCTAATATCCGTGCGCACTATGTATGTTGTACAGTATTGTAATTTTTATCTTTTATGAAAATATGTACAGCCACCTTAATATACAGTATGAAGCGTGAAGAATATCCCTTTTATCATCTTGGTTCGACGTGGTGGGTACTAGGTAAGTGGGTTGTTAGAAGTGCTTGTAGGTGGTCTAGGGTGAACAGATTTTTTTAAATGTTACGCAGTAGAGTCACGAGTCCTAAAAGTCCCCTATGAGTCCCATAGTCGTCTTCTGAAAATGGGAATTCTGTATAAATAAATAAGGTTTTCTTTGAAAACGGTACATTTTTTTACTTTATTTGTGACCAGATTTTCAAAACTAGTTCCCCCTAATCCCCTCTCACCTCAGCAAAATTTTTCATTCCCCCCCCCCTCATCCCTAAATTTCAAAAAATGGCATGATTAAAAAGCAAGACTAATAGTAAGCAAATAACTAGCTGACAGTGTGCTGAGTAATCATATATAAAGTTAAAGGACTAATCAAAATTTCAAGGATTAAAAAAAGTATTCCAAAAATTGAAAAAACTAATATATTTAATTTATAATTTCTTGGTTTTTCGGAATTTTGAAGGGACTGTATCAGAAACGCGGATGTTTTGATGGGACATCTGGTTTATGGGACAGTGAGACAAAAGCAGGATTGTCCCTCCAAAAATGGGAAGTATGGTCACATTATACGTCTAAATTGTATGAATTGATGAGATTTTGACTGTCTATTTCTGATCTACTTTATTTTTATATGTGCTTAAATGCAGTACATTTGTATGACAAATACAAAAACAAGGGCATACAGGATCTGATTTAGAAGGGGGCAGGTCACATTCGGGGGCCCTCTATTTTTTAAAATTTTAGATGACCCTTGGGGCCCCTTATAGAATTTTCCTTTGACATCCCCCGCCCCCTGGCATTTCATATGGTTTACTTATCCTTTTTTGCATTTTACCGAGAATAGACATCTAGAGTCCGAAAATATAATTTCTGGTGATTTGCTAATTATTGAACTATTCAAATTTTCCATCAGTAAATTGTTTTGATAAAAATTAAAAAAAAATATTGTTAAAAATATAAAGCAAAATGAAATTTGGCTTACTTTTTGTAAACAAGGAGAATGAGAGCAAGGCGAAGCTAAAGCATTTCTTTTCTATTTTGATTTGATCGTCAATATATTTGCATCTGTAGTATGTGTTATTTCCCATATTCAGTATCACTTCGGAGAACGCTATAAGTTAAAATATAGCTATACAATAATAGTGAGCCCATGCAAGTTCGAACTGCCCTTTAATCGAGAAACTTTTTCGAAACCTTAAAAAAAATATGCACCTCCTGCAAAAGCAATGATCACCAAATATTTAACTCTGGCTTAAACCAAAATTTTCTTTACCCCTTTTCGTTTTACAAGTGATAGTTTGGACTCATCTAAAACACACGTCACGTCATAGATGCTAAGAAGTGATGGGAGGACTATAACTGTAAATTATTCTTAGCCTTGGTATAATTTAAAAATTGTTCTAATATGTTTTTTGAGTTACGTTTAACATGAACAAAAGTATTAAGAAAAATTCCTCAAATCCATGGTATTTTTCTTGCTGTTTTAAGATCTCTCTGCTAAGACTGCTATTACAATAATTTAATACTTCTAACATTGTTATTTTGTGTACATAAAATTGTATTATGTTTTATCAATTAACAAAATTCAGTATTTAAAATTAATTATGATATCGATATCTTAAATCTTTCTAGTTCTTCTTGTTCATTAGAAAATGGTAAACAGTAAATGCCATGCCTTATGGCAATGTTTTGTTTTGACATTTAAGCATTTAAAATTTTATATCAATCTAAAAATTAAAAAAAATATGCAAACTTTGCTGATGTAGTTGTATAATTTTTGTGTATAATTAAAGTTTCGACACATTAACCCTTTCCTATATTATACTATATCCCCCTGAGACCTGACATCCATTTAAAATATGTTTTGTTTTATGTTCCAGTAACTACACAATTTATTTTAAACTCTAAGCACTGAAATGGTTTGATAGAAGAAGATATGATAATCATTTTCCAGCTTTTGATTACAGGTATCAGTCGTTTTTTCTATAAAAAATATAGCTGTACAGAGAGGAAGGTTGCCACGCCCCAGATTGCCATGGAATGAATGATGATGATGAATAGTTTCTTTTGGAATTATGTAGCTGAAATTCTCACTACTTAGTGTTTTTTTTTACTTGTTATGTATCTTTTGTACCAAATATTTGAAACTGGTATTTTAAATGTATGTTTTGTATTTTATATAATTTTTTTTTGTGTAACTTAGAAATTTTGCATATCAATCACAGATTTAATTTTAAGTTTGAGTGTTGTAATTTGTAACCATTTTCGTATTTTTGAATATTTTTGCTTGTCTTTTGACTTTTAAGTATTTTTTAAAAAATAATATTTACCTGCTCGCTGAAATATTTTGTTTTGAAGAAATAGATAATGAAGCAGATGTGACATGTAATTGAAGCTTGCATTTGTTTAAAATTAAAATAAGCTTTTCTGGCGGGATTTAGTTTGGCACAAATTTCTTTTTGAATTTAGAAAGTTAATAATACTTGTGTTATAAATAAGTTAATTTTTACTCGCTTTTTGTCTTCCTTATGTCCCTGTTTGGCTTAGCAGACAATTTTTTAAAACAAAGCTTGATCTTGATGCTAATTCAAATTATTATATCTGTACTTATAAATGTATTAATAAAAATAATTTCAATGAAGATAACTCCAGTTTTTCGGCCATCAATTTACCTACAAATTTAGAACGTTAATAATACTTGTGTTACGAATAAGTGTATTTTTAATCACATTTAATCATCTATGTGCTCTTGTTTGACTTGGCGGCCACTTTTTTTTTAAATAAAGCTTGACCTTGATACTAATACGATTTTTTTTTGTGTACTTATGAATGTACTGATAATTTTTTTTAAAATGCAGGTACCTCCAGTTTCTCTGCCTTCAAGTCGATGGGTCCCTACAAATGTCACATCTGTTCCAAAGAAATGTTCCGGAAAACCAACTTCATGCGTCATCTAGACACACATAAGGACATTAAAGAAGTCCACACATGCCATGTCTGTGGCAGTTCACTTTCTCGTAGGGATTCATTGAAAGACCATTTAAAATTCAAACATGGCATTGTTTTGCCTAGACAAAGAAAGTGGAAGACTTAATCTGTTCTTGTATCGGAAGATTGTGTATGAATAGAACAAAAACAGTTTTGAAATTAGTTTTTTTTAACCCTCTGAAGAATACAAACGTATAAACCTGTTACCTAACTGTCAGGTTTTCCAGCAAAAGGCATATTTGTAAAAATTTGTAAATTTTGTAATTTTACTGAATCTTAAAATTTGAAGTATGGTGGAGTCTTTAAAAGAAATATAATGTAAGCAAAATTTTTAAAAATTTTATTTTCAGTTAAATTTAAAATTTAATTCGAGATTTAACAAGTTTACACTTCAGCAAATTTGCTTATCGCTCAGAGGGTGAAACTTAAAACTGGACAAATCATAGTTGGTCTGAAATTTGTTCATGTTTGAAAAGCTTGCTTTTCTTGAATATATGGTTTAACTTTTTTAAAATGTGTTTAATTTTAGCCTTTAGTTAATAAGCATTTGAAAATAAGCGTAACGTTATATTACTGAAATGTGTAGATGTGAAATCAGTAGTAACTGACATACAGTTGTGAGTGATGTTCTTGAATGCATAGAGA
Source organism: Oedothorax gibbosus (assembly GCA_019343175.1). Classification (NCBI taxonomy): domain Eukaryota; kingdom Metazoa; phylum Arthropoda; class Arachnida; order Araneae; family Linyphiidae; genus Oedothorax; species Oedothorax gibbosus. Next base: position 24,948,471 of record CM033276.1, on the reverse strand, counting down.
GTTTCTGAATTTACGTTTTTTAGTTTGCAGGACGGTTTTAGTGGGTTTTTTTAAAGTTAATCAGTAACTTTGGTCTTATTATTTTAATAATAGTTTGAACTGAGTATAATATTGGTGTAATAGTATAGTGTTTTATGATATCTTTATATGTAATGTAGAAAATATATTAGGACAAATCTATAATGTATTCTGTGTTTGAAAACTTAATATGTATAATAGCACTTGAAATATATGGTATACTTTTTTTTGAAATAGTGTTTTTAAATTTATTTAACCTTGTAACTTTGTTTAGTTTAAAAAATAATCCTTTTTATTTTAAACTTAATTCCTTGTTATTGTATTTTCATTATTATTTTGTATATGCTTATACATTGTTTGAGTATTTAAAAATAATTGTCATCAATTGTAAGCACAGTGAAATCAAGTTTTGGAATGTCTAATGTTTAAGTCACATTTAATGAATTTATGTTGTGCTATGCCTCCATATTGATTCAAAATAAATTTCTTAAATAGTCAAGCTTTTGAAGCAATTAAATTTAATTTCTTGTATTTCTTATGCATTATATTTATTTTTATCTTTAATTATTTTAATATCCTTGAATTGTTGTTTAACTCTGAAGGAATTTAATGAGCTATGTATTACCAATTATTATTTTTAATGTTGAAGCGTTCCCTCATATTTGTACTATCCATTTTGAGCCTTATGTCCAAATATGCTGACTTCACAGTGGCATTGGACCAACAAATTTTTTTACAATGTCAAACAATAAAATATTTTTAGGCATGGTTTGTGCCAGCTTAGAAGATTAGAAGCTTAAAGGATTTTTTTTAAACCCCTTCCTTCACGCTCCCGTGAAAATAATGGGGTGTGGTTGTTGGTGTTTCCTAATTTTTTTTTAAACTTTAAGCTAAAAACAAATGAAAAATTAAAAATAAATATACATGTATATATTCATATGCATATTTTTATATAATTTTCAGGGATTAAATACAGCACTTTTATGATAATTTTCTTGAAAATTATTCAATTGTTGAGAAATTAAAATAGTTTCCTGAATTTAATGCTATCTAATTCAAATTATAAAATTATATTTAATCTAGTTTATTTGAAATTACTAATTACAGTGTTTTTAATGCAGATTTCACCAGTTTATCGTTCTCCAATCTCAAGCCCATAGGTCCTTACAAATGCAACATCTGCTCGAAGGAAGTATCTCAAAAAGGTCACCTCAAGCGCCACCTAGAGACGCATAAAGACGTCAAAGAAGTACACACTTGTCATATTTGTGGCAGTACACAGTCCCGTAGTGATAGCTTAAGAGAGCATTTGAAATACAAGCATGGCATTGTTTTGCCTCGAAAAGGCAAATATAAGAACATTTAATTTATAAAAACTTGTTCTATCCCATTCAGTCTTCAAATTTAAAATTGTTTGAGGCGCTTGGGATGAAATAGCGAACAAAGAAATCTATGTATGATTATAATTTCGTGTATTTTTGGGTTTTAAAACTTAGTTTGCATAACACTTGAAATATATGTTTAACTTTTTGAAATAGTGTTTGTTAATTTATTTTATCTTTATAATTTGTTTAGTTAAAAATAATCCATTTTATTTAAAATTTAAACTCATTTCTGTAAATTTTCCATATTTCTTAAATTTTTAAAAATATATTTATGCATTGAATGGATTTATTAAAAAAATACATCAATAATTGTAATTACTATCTTCACAAAGTTTTCAAATGTGTATTATTTTCAAGACGAATTTCATGAATTTATGTTATATATTATGTATTAATGTTGCTTTCAAAGGGAATTTCTTAACTGTTTTTACCATGGACTTCTTAGCTGCATGGAAGCTGTATACATTTAAGCAATTAATTTTTTTGTTGTTGAATATTTTAGCATCTCTAATTATTTTTATTATATTTTTTATATAATTTGTCGCAATATCTTTGATTTGTGTTCCACTTAAAAAAAATTTCATTTTATATAAATTTGTTTATGTGTATTAAAATGAAATTTTTATTTATTTTAATTAAAAACATTCCTTCATTTTTTTTGTTTTAAAGATTGACAATTTCCAATCTGTTTTATGTGTAGAGTATAACAAATATTAATAAAAATGTGTTTTTAATGTAGATTTCTTCAGTTTTCCATCCTGCAATCTTACACCCACGCCCTTACAAATGTAACATATGCTTAAAGAAATTTTCGCAAAAGAGTCATCTCAAGCGTCATCTAGAGACTCATAAGGAAATCAAAGAAGTACACACATGCCATATTTGTGGCAGTACACAGTCCCGTAGTGATTCCTTAAGAGATCATTTAAAATACAAGCACGGCATCTTTTTACCGAAAAAGTGTAGATGGAAGCTAGCAACTAACAATTAGTAGTTGTGATTGATATTCTGGACCGTATGAATGTTTTTATGGTTTGAAGTTTTTATGGTTTGAAAACCATCAATTAACAGATTTAAAAACCATCAGAGACAGATTTAGTAATTTTTTAATAAATAATAGTCCATTAAATGTTATACATTTCAATTTAGTTTTGAATGATCTTGGTATGGTAATATTAATTTGTGAATTTCGTGTACTTCGTATTTTGTTGCATTCGAAGGAAATTATTTTACACCCTTACTAGGACTTTAATGTTAAATTGTATGATTTTCAAGCAATTATAATGTAATTATTTTCTTGAGTTTTTTTTATTGTATTTTTAAGTATGCAAAATATTGTTTTTTATTATATTTTTTAGTTTGCAAAATAATGATTTTTATTGTATTTTTAATTTGTTATAATATCCTTGAATTGTTTTTCAACTTTTAAGAGATTTCATTCTAAAATAATTTTTTACATATATTGTAACTGATTTTTTAATATTTTAATTAGAAATATTATTTCACTTTTTGTATTCCATTTAGATCCTAATACATAAATATGACATGGGTTTACAAATAAAAATGTGATGATATTGTATTCCAGTTTAACGTAATCGATACTTTAAAATAAAACTTAATCCTAACACTTGTTTTCTAAGATTGACACTGTTTGATTCAATTTATGTAATTATCAGGAAATTACTAATAAAAGTGTTTTTTAATGTAGATTTTTCCGGTTTTTCATTCTGCAATCTCCCGCCCATGGGTCCCTACAAGTGTAACATCTGCTCAAAAGAAATTTCTACAAAAGGCCACCTCAAGCGCCATCTAGAGACGCATAAGGACATCAAAGAAGTACACACGTGCCATGTTTGTGGCAGTACACAATCCCGTAGTGATAAGTTAAGAGATCATTTAAAATACAAGCATGGCATCATTTTACCGAAAAAGAGTAGATGGAAGCTAGTAACTAACAATTAGTTGTGATTGATATTCAGGATGAATGTTTTCATAGTTTGAAAACCATCAATTCACTTAGAGACAGGTTTTGTAGTGTTGTTTAATAAATAATAGTTCTGTAAAGGGGATACATTTCAGTAGAATACTGAATAATTATTGGTGTGATAGGATTATTTGTTTAAAATGAAATTCATGATTTTTGTGTATTATGTGTTTTTGTTGCATTTTAAGGAAATTTCTGTACTATCTTCACTAAGAACTTTAATGCTACATTGTATTCGTTTCAAAGAATTAAAATGGATTTTTCTTGTTTTTTATTGTAATTTTTAGTATGCAAAACATTGATTTTTGTGTTGTATATTGTTGATTTTTGTATGTATATTGTAATTGATTTTTTAATATTATTTTTAATTAGAAAAATTCTTACACTTTTTGTATTTCATTTAGAGCCCAATACATAAATATGACATGTGTTTTTAAATAAAAAATTTTGTTATTGTATTATGGTTTAATTTAACAGATGTTTTAAAATCAAGCTTAATCTTAACACTTAAGTTTTCTTAGATTTACACAGTTTAATTTATTTTATGTATTTATCAGGAATTACTAATAAAAGTGTTTTTAATGTAGATCTCTCCAGCTTTTCATTCTACAATCCCATGGGTCCCTACAAATGTAACATCTGTTCAAAGAAAATATCTCAAAAGTGTCATCTCAAGCGCCATCTAGATACGCATAAGGACATCAAAGAAGTACACACTTGCCATGTTTGTGGCAGTACACAGTCCCGTAGTGACTCCTTAAGAGATCATTTAAAATACAAGCATGGCATTATTTTACCGAAAAAGTGTAGATGGAAACTTGCAACTGGCAATTAGTTATGATTGATATTCAGGATGAATGTTTTCATAATTTGAAAACCATCAATTAACTTAGAGACAGATTTAGTAATTTCTCAGTAAATAATAGTCTTGTAAATAGGGTACATTTCAATATAGTATTGAATAATATTAGTACGGTAGTTATTATATGTTTAAAATAAAATTCATGAACTTACTGTGTGTAATTTAATGTTGCATAAAAATTGAATTTCTTATCTGTCCTGAATAGGGACTTCAAGTTTAAATTGAATATTTTTTTTGTATTCTTTTTATGTTTTGTATTTCTTATTTTGTATTTTTTTAGTAAGCATGATACTTATTTTTATCATACTTTTAGTTAATTTGTTTTCCAATTAATTTTATGTGTTTATTTATCAACACACATTAATAAAGGGTTTTTAATATAGATTTCTCCAATTTTCCATCCTGCAATCTCATACCCGTGAGCGCTTACAAATGTAACATCTGCTTAAAGACATTTTCTCAAAAAGGTCATCTCAAGCGCCATCTAGAGACTCACAAGGACATCAAAGAAGTACACACATGTCATATTTGTGGCAGTACACAATCCCGTAGTGATAACTTAAGAGATCATTTAAAATACAAGCATGGCATTATTTTACCGAAAAAGTGTAGATGGAAGCTAGCAACTAACAATTAGTTGTGATTGATATTCTGGGATGAATGTTTTCATAGTTTGAAAACCGTCAATTCACTTGGAGACAGATTTTGTACTTTTTTTTAGATAACTAATAGTCCCGTAAATGGGATACATTTCAGTAGAATCCTGAATAACTATTGGTGTTATAGTATTATTTGTTTCAAACAAAATTCATGAATTTTGTGAATTATGTATTTTTGTTGCATTTGAAGAAATTTCTTTACTAGGAAATTTAATGCTACATTGTATACTTTTCAATCAATTAAAATTTATTTTTCCTTGAGTTTTTTATTGTAATTTTTTGTATGCAAAACATTGATTTTTATTGTTTATTTAATTTGTTATAATATCCTTTAGATTGTTGTTCAATTTTCAAGAGATTGTATTCAATAATAATTTTTTATGTATATTGTCATTGATTTTTTAATATTATTTTTAATTAGAAAAATTCTTTCACTTATTGTATTCCATTTAGAGCCGAATACACAAATATGACATGTTTTTAAATAATAAAAATGTTATGTAATTGTGTTCCAATTTAACTTAATATATATTTTAAAATAAAGCTTAATCTTAACACTTATGTTTTCTAAGATTGACACAGTTAAATTCATTTTATGTATTTATAAGGAATTACTAATAAAAGTGTTTTTAATGTAGATCTCTCCAGTTTTTCATTCTGCAATCCCATGGGTCCCTACAAATGTAACATCTGCTCAAGAGAAATTTCTCAAAAACGCCACCTCAAGCGCCATCTAGAGACGCATAAGGACATCAAAGAAGTACACACATGTCATATTTGTGGCAGTACACAGTCCCGTAGTGATTCCTTAAGAGATCATTTAAAATACAAGCATGGCATTATTTTACCGAAAAAGTGTAGATGGAAGCTAGCAACTAACAATTAGTTGTGATTGATATTCAGGATGAATGTATTCACAGTTTGAAAAACATCAATAATTGCAATGCAATTGAAGGAAATTTCTTTAATATCCTTAATTAGGGACTTTAATGTTAAATTGTATGATTTTCAAGCAATTAAAAATGTATATATTATTGAGGTTTTTTTTTGTATTTTTAATTTGTTATAATATCTTTGAATTGTTGTTCAACTTTCAAGATATTTCATTCAATAATATTTTTTTTAATGTATATTGTAATTGATTTTTTAGAATTATATGTTTAAAACAAAATTCATGGATTTAAGTTGTGTAATTTAATGTTGCATAAAAAGGGAATTTTTTTTCTGTCCTGAATGGGGACTTCAAGTTTAAATTGTTTACTTTTTTGTATTCTTTTTATGTTTTGTATTTCTTATTTTGTATTTTTTTAGTAAGCATGATAGTTATTTTTATCATCTTTTAGTTAATTTGTTATGCAATTCATTTTATGTGTTTATTTATCAACACGCATTAATAAAACTAAAGTGTTTTTAATGTAGATTTCTCCAGTTTTCCATCCTGCAATCTCACAGCTGTGAGCTCTTAAAAATGTAACATCTGCTTAAAGAAATTTTCTCAAAAGGGTCACCTCATGCGCCATCTAGAGACACACAAGGACATCAAAGAAGTACATATATGCCATGAATGTGGCAGTACACAATCCCGTAGTGATAATTTAAGAGATCATTTAAAATACAAGCATGGCATTATTTTACCGTGAAAGTGTAGATGGACGCTAGCAACTAACAATTATTTGTAATCTATATTCAGGATGAATGTTTTCATAGTTTGAAAACCATCAATAAACTGCAAGACAATTTTATAGGGCTTTTATAAATAAATAATTGTTCGTAAATGGGATATATTTCAGTATTATATTGAATAATTATTGGTATGATAGTAAAATTTTTTTAGAACGTAATTCATTAATTTATGTGTATTATGTATTTTGTTTCATTCGAAGGAAATTTCTTTATTATCCTTACTTGGGAACTTATAATGTTAAATTGTATACTTTTCAAACAATTAAATTGTGTGTATTTTTTGGTATGCAAACTATTGATTTTCATTGTATTTTTTATGTTATAATATCCTTGACTTTTTGTTCAACTTTCAAGATATTTCATTCAATAATATTTTTTTATGTATATTGTAATTGATTTTTTAGTATTTTTAGTAAGAAAAGTTCTTTTCCTATTCCATTTAGAGCCTAATACACAAATATGACATCTTTTAAAATAAAAATGTTATTATTATAGTACTCAGGTTTAACTTAGCTGATATTTTAAAATCAAGCAATGTCTTAGCACTTATGTTTTCTAAGATTGACACAATTTAATTCATTTTATGTATTTATCAGGAATTACTAATAAAAGTGTTTTTAATGTAGATCTCTCCAGTTTTTCATTCTGCAATCCCATGGGTCCCTACAAATGTAACATCTGCTCAAGAGAAATTTCTCAAAAACGCCACCTCAAGCGCCATCTAGAGACGCATAAGGACATCAAAGAAGTACACACATGCCATATTTGTGGCAGTACACAGTCCCGTAGTGATAATTTAAGAGAGCATTTGAAAATAAAGCATGGCCTTATTTTACCAAAAAGGCATAGATGGAAGTTAACAGCTGACAATAGTCATGATTGATATTCAGGATGCATGTTTTTATACTGCCGTGGGCAGGCAAACTGCAGTAACCGCAACAATGAGGTGTACCATTTTTGATCTGAAATTTAAAAAAAATTCTAGTATTTTTTCTTAATTTTTAGAGTAATTGAGTACTTGCAACAATGGTCCAAGTCTTTATGGAAGTTACTGCAGTTTACCTGCCTACGGCAGTATAGTTTGAAAACCATCCATTAACTTAGAGATTTAGGGACTTCTCAATGAATTATAGTCCCGTAAATGGGGTACAATTCAATATAGTATTCAATAATATTGTAATGATAGTATCATTTGTTTGCATTGAAATTCATGAATTTACTTTGTGTATTATGTAGCCTTCAAAGGGAATATCTTAAGGGGGGCGATACATGCAAAAATCAAATTTTAAAAAAAATTTCACAAATAGTTAAAATAACATCTTAAAAAATATGCCTATAATTTTTTTGAATGAAATTAGCATTATTTATCGATGAGAAACTTATTTAAATGCTTCACCTCAACACAGCGCTTGAGGGCATTGTCAAAACTTTAAACATGTTTATCTCAAAATTATTTTTTAAAAAATTGGCGTGCAAGATAACTCAAAAAGTTCTTAATAGATCTTTATGAAATTTGGTATATGTCTTCTCTATAGTATTAGCTTCTAGTTAAACCTAAAAAATGACAAAACAAAATTTAAAAACGGTTTTTTTACCCAAAAACCTTTGAAAAAAGGGTAAAAAAAAATCATAACCTTTTCATTGTGAGGCATGCCAATTTAATATTTGTCAACTTTTTTGTTATTTTATGGGTTTAACTAGAAGATGTAAGTTTTATGAACACTCTCAAATCAAAAATTTTGATTTCAGATAACTTTAGGGGAATCTAGAATTACCGCCGATTGATACTTTTATCCGCAAGGGTGTCAGGAGATAAGTTACTACATTGGCCATTTTGAAAAAAAACTAAAGCAAAAAAATCTGATTTTTGTATTTTAATGTATAATTCCTTCCCTTTTATAAAGTCTCTGAAAAACGATCAAAATTCATGTTCATGTATCACCCCCCTTAACTCTCTTTACTCGAGACTTTAATCTTAAATTGTATGCCTTTAAGACAATTAAAATTTATTTATTTTATTGTATTTTTAATTAAATTGTTGTAATGTCCTTGAATTGTTGTTCAACTTTCCAGAAATTTCATCCAATAACAATTTTTATGTATATTGTAATAGATTTTTTGATATTATATTTAATTAAAAAAAATTTCTTCGTTTTTGTATTCCATTTAGAGCCTACTATACAACTTACAAATTTGACATGTATTTTTAAATTAAATCTTTTGTACTAAAATAAATTGTACTATGTATTAACTCTTAGATATTTTAAAATAAAGCTTAACCTTAACTTTTTCCAAGATTGTCACAGTTCAATTTATTTTATGTATTTATCAGGAAGTACTAATAAAAGTGTTTTTTAATGTAGATTTTTCCAGTTTTTCATTCTGCAATCTCCCGCCCATGGGTCCCTACAAGTGTAACATCTGCTCAAAAGAAATTTCTACAAAAGGCCACCTCAAGCGCCATCTAAAGACGCATAAGGACATCAAAGAAGTACACACATGCCATGTTTGTGGCAGTACACAGTCCCGTAGTGATTCCTTAAGAAATCATTTAAAATACAAACATGGCATTATTTTACCGAAAAAGAGTAGATGGTAGCTACCAACTGACAATTGGTTGTGATTGATATTCATGATAAATGCTTTCATAGTTTGAAAACCATCAATCAAATTAGAGACAGATTTAGTAATTTTTTTAATAAGTAATAGTCCATTAAATGTGATACATTTCGATTTGTTTGAATGATATTGGTATGATATTATTTGTTTAAAATGAAATTCAAGAATTTTGTGTATTGTGTATTTTTGTTGCATTTGAAAGAAATTTCTTTACTATCCTTACTAGGGATTTAAATGCTTAATAGTATGCTTTTCAACCAATTAATTTTTTTCCCTTTGAGTTCTTTTATTGTATTTTTTGGTATGCATGATATTTATTTTTATTGTATTTTTAACTAAATTATTGTAATGTCCTTGAATTGTTGCTTAACTTTTAAGAAATTCCATGTATAAATATTTTTTTCATGTATATTGCAATAGATTTTTTAATATTTTTAATTAAAAAATTCATAATTTTTTATATTCCATTTAGAGCCTAATATACAAATATGACATGTATTTTTAAATTAAAAAAATCTGTGCTGTTGTATTTTGGATTAAATTCCGATTTATTTTTAAAATATATGTAAATCTTAATGCTAAAGTTTTTTTTTTTAAAAATTGATGCAGTTCAATTCATTTTATGTATTTATCAAGAAGTACTAATAAAAGTGTTTTTAATGTAGATTTCATCAGTTTATCGTTCTCCAATCTCACGGCCATGGGTCCCTTCAAATGTAACATCTGTTCAAGAGAATTTTCTCAAAAATGCCACCTCAAGCGCCATCTAGAGACACATAAGGACATCAAAGAAGTACACACATGTCATATTTGTGGCAGTACACAATCACGTAACGATAATTTAAGATTACATTTAAAATACAAACATGGCATTGTTTTGCCACGAAAAAGCAAATATAAGAACATTTGATTGATAAAACCTTGATATAACACATTCAATCTTCAAATTTGTTCCGATTTAAGGAGCTTGTGATGAAAATATTGTATTTAAGTTGTTATTTAACATTTAGTTAGAACACATTTATTTCCTCCCTTTTTGTTCCTGTAAAAATGACGGGGTGAGGTATTGCCCTCTATTTTTTGCTCCCGTGATACTTCCGGACTGCTGTCTTCAGTAGTAACATGCCATAAGATACACTCTCTTTTGGGCTGCATGGCTTATTACACCGAAAAGGTGTAGATGGAATCTAGCAGCTAACAGTTAGTTGTGTTTGATATTTTGGATGAATGATTTCACAGTTTGAAAACCATCAATTAATTTAGACATATTTACTAATTTCTTAATAAATAATTGTCCCATAAATGGTTTACATTCCAATGTAGTGTAGAATAATATTGGTGTGATAGTATGAGGTAGTATGTATTTTTATTCCGATTGCAGACAAAATATTAAAAAAAAATCTGTACATGATGATGTTTACCGTTTACCTGTATTATGTCTTTTAAAACTTTTAGTATGCACAATGAGATTTTCAAACACATTTGTTAACTTATTAAAATTTGTTTAAAATAACTTTAAATCCAATTTCTTTTAGATGTTAATGAACTATTTTTATAAAACTATTTAATTTTAATCACCTATTAATCTTCATTTTTATATAATGAATGTTTATGTATAAAATGAATATTTTTGAATTGAAAAAAAAATCACCCATACTATTTATCAAGAGCATTTTGTTTTTGAATGTCTTTTAAGCGATTATGTCATATTTCCTTAATTTATGCTGTGTTTTATGTAATTGAGATGCATTTAAATGTTTTTCTTTTTTTAATTTTGACAATTTTAGTTTAAATTCTAAACTTTTCATTTAATTAGAAATTAATTTCTTTAAATTTGTATTGGATTTTTTTCTTGTCTGTGTGAATATTTCTTGTTTTATATATTTTTGACAATATTCTTGCATTGCTCTTCAACTACCAAGAAATTTCATTCTATTAATTTGACTAGTTTTATTCCATTATTTGTAGTTCTACTAGTTACATTTTTTTGATTCCTTTATTTTCACTTATGACAAATATGGCTATAACATTTATTTATGGATTAAAACTTTGCAAAAATATGTATCATTAATTTTGCCATGAGCAAAGTTTTATATTTGGCTCTTAACCATCATAAGACAAAACACTAAGTTGTTAAGAAAGTACACATTAGAAATGTCTGTCACTGATATAAATGAAAGTATAGCATAACAGGACTTTGCCAAAAGAAAACTGTAAATTGTATTTTAATCTCCTCTTTTTAAAAAGATATTTTTTTGTTGCCCTGATAGTTGTTTGGAGGTTGTACCTTTTTAGTTGTAGTATGTGCAATTAAATTTAGAATGTAAACTTTGTAAATGTGTTGGGAATGTTTGGAAACTGTGTAAAATGTATTTGGAATGTTTGGAAATTGTGTAAAATGTATTTGGAATGTATTGAACTTTTTTTTACTGCATTTTAAATGTATTGGATTTTTGTTTGAAATGTTTTTTGTTAGTTGGTTAAATCTACTTTTCTTGTATGTATTTTAATCAAGTGTTTTCTGTTAACATAAGCATGCAGTTTCTTTATGATCTTTCCTAATATGCTAATGCTAATTGTTGTTCAAATTTATCTGTTTTCATGAAAAAAAACTTAATTCACTAATGATGTTTTGTGTCTTAAAATTTAATAAAATTATTTAATTTGGAGAACAAATTAATATTCCCAACAGATTGTTTTATCTAACCGTCTTGTTAAAACAAAACCAAATCCATTTCTAACCATTAATAATAGACATTTGATATTCATTTAAGCAAATTGATTGTAATGGCATGCTTCCTATGTTTTTGTATTAGGGTGTGAATTTATACATTATTTACTTCGACTTGACCTAACTAAGTCTAATTTAATTTGTATATATTTTATTAACTAATTTTACAATTTCCCCCTACAGATTTTTCCAGTTTCTTACAAAGTGTTACCAATGTGACTTCTACAAAGCATAGTATCTTCAAATGTAGTATCTGTTCTCGGGAATTTTTGCAAAAAGGCAACCTCAAACGCCATTTGGAAAAGCACAAAGACATTAAAGAGATTCACAAGTGCCATGTTTGCGGTAGTGAACATACTCGCAATGATAACTTAAAGAAACATTTAAAAGCAAAGCATGGCATATTTTTACCAAGAAAGTATGAGTGGACACAAATTTAACTCTTTAAAAAAAAACTCAACACAAACTTAAAATTCCATAATTTTTTTTATTTCATCAGGTCTTTTTTATGTTATGTACATCACAGTGTATTATTTTATTACATTTAGCAACTAATGGTTCTTAAGTGCTGGGTATATAATCTTTGGCTTAGCGCTGAAAAATATTAAGTGCAGTGGCAATAGAAAATATTTGGCGATATACTTGACAGTTGCTTTGGCGAGGATGGACTTGAACCTACAAAGGTAGAAATCCTGATCACATACTTTTTTTCTCCAATGGAGCTGCTTGTTGGATGTTAAGCCTTTGCAGACTCGGCAAATTCTCCAGAACTGAGAGCCATTTTTTTGTTTCACCATATAGGCGGCTCTCGTTACCAAATTTGACGATCAGATTGCAATGAAACTGAGCTCTCTGTGAATGTTAAAGTATGCCGAGAGAACCCAGGCGAAATGGGTACTCAAGGGATCTTTTACATGCCACGTAATCATATGACATGCTGCCCACAATTTTCCAATCCAGAAAATCTGAAGACTCAGTCTGGGTTCGAACCCGCAAACTTGGGCTTATGAGACGGACACATAATACCACTGAGCCACATAATCACATAATAGTTTTTTTCTGCACTTTCATTGCAGTTAATTTTTTTGTTTGAGAGCACTATGGTCTGTTTTGTACGACACATCTACAGAGTATTTTACAAGTAGGGGAGAAAGGGATTAAAAATACAATGTGTTTTTTTCTTATGTGCTTATCTCTTGTCTAATTATGGATAAGCAAGTTTGAAATGAAAGATTTTTTTTACTTTAAAAGCATATTATATTCTGATGCATTTTTTACAGGGTTTGATAGCGTGATCTGTTATCAACGAGTAAATAGTGGTCTTTCAGAGGTTTTTAACAATATCTATTCTTGATTTTCAACTAAAATTGCATGTTTTTCAAGTAAGACTTAGTAAAGAGATAAAAGGGTTATAATATCAAGTTTTTACAGTTAAAAGTAATCATCCTTTTTTATTTTTATTAAAACATTTTATGCACTTAACATTTTTCAACGCTAAGCCGTTGCTGTAATTTTGATTTTTTTAAAACATTAAAATTCTTCTAATTATTTGCATGTTAAAGTTAGTAATTAAAATTTTTTTAGTGTTACAATGTTCTTTGTATTTTAAATTCTAGTTACATTTTGTTTTTTGTTTTTCATATATTCATTTAAATAGAATTTTTTTTGTGATATTGTTTATTTATAATTTTTATAAATGTTTTAAATCTATAATTCTCTATGTAACTTAAAATAAACATGATATTTTCTTAATTAGTTATATTTTGAACTGTTTTTGTTAATATTACAACAAAGAACTATGATACATTTACCTTGATTCAAAAATGGCCTGTGTTCTATATTATAAATATATACATTGGCCTGTACTTACTAAGGTGCTGATTTTGTACTACATAGTATTGAAAAGAAACATTATCCCTGTATTTTTTTACTTGTTACATTAGTAGTGAAAATTATTATTTGATTTCTTAGGATATTTTTTAAAATTTAAAACTATATGCTTACAATTAAAAGCTATGCAAGTCTCATATTTATCAAATAAGTAATGCCATTGCTCTTGTCAAAGATTCTTGAGAGTAAATGCACTACGTGTAGTACAATTATTAAAAAAAACCTGATAAATCTTTGAAAGGTTCAAATGATTGTTTTCATACCAATTATACTACATAAATGTATTTTTGCCACTGAATTGTGATTGGAATTGTGGTTGGTACAAATGACCTTCTCGCATTCATCAAAGGTACACAAGATTTTAAAAAATTTTATTATACGTTTAATCATTGTCACATTATTTCTTTTTATCATGATATTGCTGTGGCCTATTTATAAAATGTAAAGTTATATTTTTTTATGCGTTTAAACAACATTATTGACTTAGGAATTTATTTTTTGACCTTATCAAATCATTCCATCTTTAACTACAGTATCTGTTCTCAAGGATTCTCTCAAAAAAGGAAATCTGAAATGTTATTGTGAGACACACCAAGAAGTTAAAGAGCTGCATGCTTGTCACACCTGCGGAAGTTCTCTGTCATGTAGCGATAAGTTAAAATATCATTTAAAAATAGTGCAGAACATTATTTTGGTCTCAGAAAAGCCAAAAAACTTAGTTTGAGCTAAAATATGTTGTCTTGTATAATTTATTGTTTATACAATTTATTTAATTTAGGATAATTTGAATAAGTAAAGTATTTTTTTTTTATTTTGACATGTATTTGTTCATATTTTCTTTTTGTAATCTAAATTACTTTTTAAGAGGTGGAGTTTTTAATCACCAATTATCATATCATAGGGTAATGTTATGTTACATTCATAGAAGGGTAATGTGGCTGTAGCATTATATAGAATGGACTGCATATTGGCAAACCTTAAAGGGTCCCTGCATAGTTATATAACTTGGTACCAAGTCACTTTCCCAGTATCAATCTTTTTGGATCAACCTGTATTTTTAACATTCCTGTCAGTTGCCTTGCAACTTCTCACGCCTATATAGGCACAAGAGGCCGCAATCGTTGTAACTCGGTCCGTCCGGTTCAGTGGGGCCTGCCTGGCAACTACCCAACTTGGCCAACCAAAATTGTCTCTTTCTTTCAAGATACTTTGTTGCCATGTCAGCCTCTCTTCCTTTTTCCTTCAGGAGACCATGTTAGAGCGATCCGTTCGTCAGAATCGGGCTCCTTCTTAGCACATGGCCGACCCAATACCACCTTTTTCCATAATGTCTTTGGTTAAGGGTTTATTTGCTGCTTTGATATATAGATAATGGTTTGAAATTGTTGCTGGCCAATAAATTTTCAGAATATTTCTTAAACATTTAGTATGAAATGCATTTATTTTATTTTTCTATTACTTTGTAATCCTGCCAGTTGACTTATATTGTTATTTTAGCTTTCATAATTCCAGATAATGTCCAAGTGTTAAGAGGTTTTTTTTTTTACCAAAGTCTGACTTCCAATTCCACTTTGGGAATGAAGGGGTGTTAAGAAGTAATTGTTGAGATATTGACTCTTGTACTTACAAAAATATGGTAGTGCTTACAGACCAAACCATAATAAAGAAGTCACTAATGAATATTTAATATGATCTTAAAAATCAATATTGAAAATGAGTTTCTTCATTAATTTTAAGTAAATGGATTTTTTAAAATTTTTGTGTTGGTAAAATTAAATATAATTAAATGGAACTAAAATAGTGTTTTTTTTTTTAATTCAATGAAAGTATTTTTATTATTATTGACTTTACTTAGTGTATTTAAATCATCGATTACATGGTTTTTGTTCTTCCAACTGCATGGAACAAAATTCGTGTTTAGTACTTTCTTTTTCATTATTTAGAACTTTGGTCAGTTTTATGTATACGATTTTGACTATGTTAAGCAACTCATTTCAGGAAGGAAAAATAATCATTAATAAAGGTTTTATTTTTCTTCAGATGTTTCCAATATGGCTGACATGGGCATTTACTATTCAATTACATCAAAGATTACTTTTCCTAAATGCAGCATCTGCTCTAGGCAATTCTCTAATAAAAGTCACCTCAAGCGTCATTTTGAGACACACCAAGAAATTAAAGAACTTCATTCCTGTCACATCTGCGGAAGTTCCCTGTCACGTAAAGATAAGCTTCAAGCACATTTGAAAAGAGTTCATAATGTTATATGGTCTAAAAAGGACTAGTTGAAAGTGTTTACATTTTTAAAAATATTTTCCTTTGTTCTGATAAACTATTGTTCTTGCCATATGAAATTTGTATTTTGTTTTGAGATTTAATGCAGGAACAGTTTTTTTAAACCCATTTTCTATATATTTTTTTCTTGTGTGTTTTCTGTTTGTACACTGCGATGCAAAAGTTTAGACAATGACTTCATTTAGCTGTAAACTTTAGAATTTTGATAGTAGCTGTATAATAATCATTCAACAGTGTACTTTGTATTTTTATGTATTCTTTGCATTCTTTAAAATTAGTTTAATTTTTTTGCAACATTTTGTGTTTTTCTAAATTTTGTGTACTTGCCATTTTTAAAAATATTATCTATGTGGATTTTTTTACCTGTTCTTGCATTGAGTTTTGCCTTGATATTTTTTTTTGGTGTCATTTTCATTTTATGTGTGTTCTTTAAAAACATTTTCTATATTTTTATGCTTATCAAAATAATGTGAAGTTTTTCTATTGTAATTTATTTCTTTACTTCAACAGAGTAATTTGCATTTTAAAAAACACTTTTGTATTGCTTGTGAAAGAAAGTTGATATTAACATTCTGAGTTGGAATTTATTTCACTTTGAGTTTTAGTGTAAAATAAAAACTCTATGAACTGTTAGTCTAATGATATCAATCATTAAGAATTTTTGAGTGTTATGAGCTCTGTAATGAAATATTTATATGAGTACAAATGTATATACATATATCTTCAAAAAAAATTGCGTTTTGTAATATTTTGTATAACTATTATTATCTAAATAAAAATAATTATGAATCTTTTATCATTTTCTTACCACTGATTTGAAATTCAAAATGTTTAATATTTTTAATGATTTCTTTCTTTAAAAAAGAATAAAAAATTTTAATAACTGAAAAGTTCTGAATATTTTTCAAAATATTCTTTTATGTAATATTTTAAACAACTTTAAACAATTTCTCTTGTTACAGGTTCATCCACAGTTTCCTACATACCCGTCCTCAATCAAGAAACTCC
The DNA here is from genome assembly GCA_019343175.1 of Oedothorax gibbosus. NCBI lineage: Eukaryota > Metazoa > Arthropoda > Arachnida > Araneae > Linyphiidae > Oedothorax > Oedothorax gibbosus. The sequence continues at coordinate 24,931,337 of CM033276.1, read as the reverse complement.
TCTCCACAAATGTGACATTTGTTACCTGGAATTTTCACGTCGGTATCACCTGAACCGGCATCTTCAAACGCACAAGGAAGTTAAAGAAGTGTACACTTGTGAGATCTGTGGCAACTCACTGTCGCGTAAAGATCACCTGAGAAAGCATTTAAGACTCAGACACAATGTTATTTTGCCGAAAGGATGTCGATGGAAACCGGATGCATGATTAAGAGTTTCTACGAATATTGGGAAAGGATTTTGTATTCATTTACATTTATACATTTATTTACATTTATATATTCATTTACATTTATACATTCATTTGCATTTATACATTCATTCATTTACATTTATACATTCATTTGCAGTTATGTATTCATTTACATTTATGCATTCATTTATGCATTCATTTATATATTCATTTACATTTATGTATTCATTTATATTTATGCATTCATTTACATTTATATATTCATTTATATATTTATTCATTTACATTTATACGTTCATTTATATATTCATTTACATTTATACATTCATTTATATATTCATCTACATTTATACATTCATTTATATATTCATTTACATTTATACATTCATTTATATAATTCATTTACATTTATTCATTCATCTACATACATTCCTGGAAATTGAAAATGCTTTAAATTAGTATAAATAGTATTTTGGAAACTGAGACTTAGTTCATAAAGCGCTTACTATACTGTGTTCAAAAGAAGTAGAGGCCTATTATATTCTCTGACGTCTTTTACCCTTGGTTTAGTACTGCTGTAAGACTGTTAAATTTTATGACAACAATATTCACTTAACAAAACATAAGATTTGCCACAACACATAGCTTGGTGAATGCTTCTTTTCACTTTTGTCCGAGTCAATTCTGTGCATTTTATTACAATAATAATAGTACTATTCTTTAGCCACATTATATAAAATTTCAGTGTCGTCATTTACCCTTGGTTTGACACTGTAAGTGTCCATTTTTATGACAACTATAGGTACACAATATTTACTGCTAACAATACAAGAGTCATGACAACCCATAGTTTTGGGTGAATGCCTTCTTTCAAATTTATCTAGGGCAATTCAGTACCTTTTAAGCCAACAGTAATATACTGTGCTTTCACCAGTCTAAAGATCATGGTAAAGGCGGGTTTGCCATACTTCCCTGATTGTCATGATTGTCTACTTCAGTAGAGCTAATATTTAGCTACTATAATGACAAACAGCTAGGTTACAAAGAGGCAAGCTGAAGGCCTTTTATTTGAACAGAATGTAGATGGCTTAATTTTTACAATGTATAAAATTGTGCTATTCATTCTTTTTTATTAAAGCTTTCCTTCTAAGAAAGTTGATTAGTAGCTTTTTATATAAGTGCTGCTGAAATGTTTGTGTGCTTTTTTTATGATTGATATTTTTCATGATTCTGATACTTTGACAGTTGACCAGTTACTTTTCATTATCAGAAACTTAAAATATATTTGTTTGTAAGCATCACATTGTTGGTTATTATTTAGTGTTTTCTTAAGTTTGAGTGTCTTTGGTTTTGTAAAAACTAAACAAAAAATTTAAATTTTAGTTATACATAATGTAATAGATTTTATAATATTGTATAAAATGGCGATTTCATACCATTTGAACTTTTAATTACAATGTACCCGTTTTCAACATCTTCAAAATTTAAAATCTAAAACTTCAAAATTTCAGTTTCATGTACAAAGGTGGGCCAAAAATCTTCTGACCTAAAATCTACCATGTCCATCCTCAAAGGTTTGCGGATGTAAAAGTAGTGAACTTATCAGTTATTTTGACAGCAGGGGCTACAAAAATTTTCAGACCTAAATCAAGAAAATAAGAAATGTCTGCCAAATCCTAAACTTCGCACAGGGTCTTGTTGTACTTTTTGACCTTCAACTGTACTAAAAAACTATTTCCTTCGTCTGTTACTGTTTCCAAATTTTTTTGCTGTGCACTCTCTCACTGTTTTACCATAAACACTTTTGCATTAAAAATCTGTAACTGCAGATTAAACATATTTAAACTAATTTCCTAACTGTTAAAAAAGGCTTAAAGTAAAGACTACCTATATCTCTAATTTTCTGTATATTATGAAACATATTCTTATTTTACCATAATCATGTGATAATAAATAAACCATTACGTGAAAGGTGTTGTATTTTTTATATTGCTAATTATACAAACGAGTTAAAAGTGTTAATTCTTTAACAGCATATTACAAATATTTTAATTAATTTTCTATCTAACTGTTAAGAGAAAAGCTTAAAGCAAAGGTTACTATATCTCTAAGCATATAATTTTCTGTATTATAGAACATATTCTTATTTTACAATAATTATTATGCAATGAATATGAATAAACCATTCTGTGACAATTATTGCATTCCTAATGTTGCTAACTATACAAAAGAGTTAAAATTGTTGATTAAATAGTTTCCATAAAGTTAAAAATATTTACTTCTTTGCAGTTTCTATTTATCCACGGTCGGCTTTCTGCACATTCAAGTGTGACAAATGTCCTCAGACTTTTTTGCGCAAGTTTCATCTTCAGCGCCATTTAGAGAAGCACAAAGAAGTTAAGGAGGTGCATGTATGTCATGTGTGTGGCAGTACTCTGTCGCGGAGTGATTCTTTAAGACACCATTTAAAAGTTAAGCACAACATTATCTTACCCTCCAAGAAAATTTGATCGAATTAATTTTAATTGGTCTTGTCCTGGCTATCCTTGGCAATTGTGAGCAGGGTTCAAAATTAACGGTTGTTTGTTGCAAAATGAAACCAGATCTTTCAATTTTGCAACATCAAAATAAATTTAGTCACAGTTATCGCAACTAGTTTCCCAAAATCGTCAATACTAACCTTTTATTGTGGTTTCCAATAATCTCGCTAAAAATAAATATCTTGAAATCAAAATTCTTCACCGATCCTAAATTTGTCAAACCATTGCTGTGATCATATAATCAAAATAATTAGGCAGTCTTAAAATTGCACATCGAAACAATCTAAATTGGGAAACTACGACTAAATTCGCAAAATCCCCAAATTGTGGGGATTGTTAAATATCGAAACTCTGACCACCCAAAATCTCAGGCGATCTTAAAATCACCTAGTTGGCTGATTTTAAGATCGCATGCTGAATTCCAGACCATAGTTTGAAGAATTTTTTTTGAATAATTAGAAAAATGTTCCTAGCTACTGTGCATTTGCGCCTAGTAAGTATTTTAAGTTAGTAGCACAGATTGTTCCTAAATTTCTGTATCCAATTTCGAACACTGCTTGTGAGTCCCTGTGGCAGTGTAACCGAGTGACCATTGATTTTGTCCACAATTTGCAGCTTCGGTTGGGGTGAACTTTTTCTGTATTTTTTTCTGTATATATTTGTACTATAGTCATTTATTCTAACTAACTATATTTGAGCACTCTATACTTCTAGCAGAAAAAGTAAATTTCATGCCAAAAGTCCTACTCAAACCGCATCAACAAGTAGTCTAAATATTGAGTGCCAGATAATTGTATTAATTTATAATAAAGTTTTAAATTTTTTTTCTTCAAAGGAACAGACACTTCAGGCAATTTCCGCCTATTGATAATAATGTTTCAAAAGGGCATAATTAAATATCAGAAGAGAATTTAATTAATTTATAAACATTGGAATATGTTATGCACTTATTGTACATGTACTATCATTAATATAAAATGTCAAGTTTATAATATTTAGAAGTTTTTATTTAATATTCTTAAATCTATCGATTGTCTGTATTGAGAAATTAATCTGTCAAAAAGTTATGATACATATATAAAAATAGAATTTATTTAGAAATTGAATCAACGGAAGTTCTTGTGTAATTTATTTGACTTTCGTTGTTGAATATGTACCTTATATTTATTTTTTACAAATGAAATCTTTATATTTTGTTTCATTGATCCTAAGTTTCTCTTCCACTGAAAAATTTTATTGCTTTCATAACAATTATGTTTCACATTTGTTTTAAAATATACATTATATTTGTTTTCAAGTTTATATCTTTGTAACTCCAGTGTTACTTGTCTTTTTAATAAGATTTTTAATAAGTTTGTATCAAATGGGTTCTCATGTGTTGATGAACAAAAAGAACTTAATATAATAGTTAGAATTTTTGATTTGCGATTTGAGAAGAACTTTGTTTGTGAACTGCCCACTAACTATTTTAAGTAAAAAAAAAAATCTAAAAATATATTTTAAGGAAACAATAGCTGTGGGAGAATTTTTAATTATTTAAATATGAATTTTATTTTTGGTATTAATATTGTACGTATTTGAACTAATATGTATTTCTTTTGTTTAATAGTGTCAAATAACTTCAGCAGAATTTGTAAAAAACAAGGAGTTTATTATATACTAGTGTTAAATATACATTACTATATTTTTTTTTAGCATAGAACTACTATATTACATATGTAAATTAATATTAATACCCTTTTATATTTTTAGCCCTGCTTATTTTGGCGTTTTGGTCTAGTGTTTTGAGTATAAATTGTTACTGAGTCATATTGTAAATATAAATCACTTATCTTTAATAAATATTTCCAATCTGCTTCATTTTGTTTTGGTATATATTAATTCTTTTAAGTTTTATTACTTTTATCTTTTTTTTTTGATGTTATGTTTAAAATGAATTTTAAACTGAAACATGGTTAAAACATTGTTGAAACACTTTTTTAAATGTTTAATATAAATAGTTAAATATTAAAATGACTGCTTGTCTTGCAAAGCATATTTATAAAATAAAAAAATCTTATACATCTATCTTATTTAAAATATAAATGGTGCATAAATAACACAATGAATATTTATCATGATAGTGATATCTTTTTTGGTAAGTTTAAATGAAATATGCTAAATAGAACCGCTCTGCCTGATCTTGTGGTCACTCAGAGTTCCTATAGCAAAAAATATGTTCTAATATGTGGTTTACCATTGAACCAAATTAGTATTTTTGCTGCTAAATCATTTGGAATAAATAATTTGTTACAAAGTTATTCTTACCGAAATAGTTTTCAATGCTTGAATATTAGCAAACCTCAAACATAAAAGTATTTAGCATATACTTGTTTAGTTTTAGTTATATAGTAATAATAATTTAATGTTAAAATAGTAATAATAAACTAGAATATCTGAAAAACTTATGTGTAAGAATTATTTTTATATAATTTTTGTCTTCTTTTCAATGAAGACATTTTTATGAGTAACCGAGAATCGTAATATCATGTATTTATATATAAAGCCCTATAATGTAAAGTTTTATCATTTAATGCCTTCATTTGTATTTTATATAATAAAAAAATATTTTTTTGCTAGGTATCACAACCTTTGCTTTGAAAATGGTAGCTCAGCGAATTTACAAGTGTTCTGTTTGCTCCAGAGAATTCAACTACAAACATTGTCTTCGGCGACATGAGCAAGTTCACAAAGAAGTGAGGCAGGTTCACACTTGTGAAATCTGTGGAGCACATTTAAAACGGAAGGATACCTTAAAAGAACACATGATGCTCAAGCACAATGTACTTATGCCAAGGGAAAGAAGACCTAAGTCTCCACATTAGAGTGCCCAGTCAGAAAGACGCTTGCTTTGCATACGTAGGTCCCAGGTTTTGGCCCAGATATCACCAAAATAACTGCCGACTTATAAACAGCCTGTGAAGCCAAAAGGTCAAATACATTTAACATATATATTCTCTAAAGTCCTGACGCTGTATCCGATGTCGCTCCTAAAAGTTGTGTTGGGTGCTTACTTGGTTTTGGGCTCGTCAGTTGACTGTAGTTCTAAATTAACAACACCCGTCGACAATAGCTTTCATGCAGCTCTAGCATGACGTTAAGTTAATTCAACTAAACAACAATGGTCATTTATCAAGAAAGATGTGTGGTTTAAATGCTATTTCACATTGGCCTTGTGGATTTTTTTTAGCGCTGTTACAATGCTGCACATAAAGCCAAATCATGAAATAAGGCTTGATTTCTTCTGTGCAGGAATAAGGCTGAATGATAGCAGCCAGAGGAGGAAGTTATAATTCAAATAAGGCAAAACTATTTTCTACAAATTCATATTTTGGTGCACTGTTGTGGGCAAGATGAGCGCTACGACATTGATGACCAAACTGTTTAACCCTTTCACTCCCAATGATTCCATTTGGAATCATCAAACTTGTGATTTTTTTTCTCTCTAAGTTAGACTCGCTCTTATTTCAAATAAATGTTATTAAATTCTTCATAAATTTTTTTATATAGTTATATATTTTTTTGTATCATTAGATAGAAGAATCGTGTCTTTTGAAGAGTTAAATAATGTTTGTTTTAGTTAAATAAAAATATGAAAACATGGTAAAATAAAAATCATTCTGAGACAATTATATTAAATAAATTGTCCCTAAATTCTTCATGTTTGCATTTTTAAATGCTAAAAAATTGAATTTTAACTTTTTTTTAACAAATAAAATTTGAAAAAATTATTGTTATAATTTATTCAAAAGTTATGATTTAAAATTTTTTTTCTCCAAATTTTTAAATAAAAAATTAAAATCCTCTCCCCCCTGCTTTATACCATTTTATTCTGGGTGCATAATGAGTCTATTTCACAAATTATAGATTTTTAGAATGAAAAATAAAAAGTTGGAACTGAAAGGGTTAATATCTTTTTTTTACAATTACAATGTGAACGGTATGTATAAAGGATGGGAGATCATTGACCACATCAGAATTAAATGATATTTAAACCGCATTGAAAACAACAGAATTAAACCAGTGCTTGACAAATCTATTATATTTATGAGTTTTTAAAATGTGAATGTGTTCAGCTGTATATTTTCCCATTAACTTATCCACAGTAAAGAGTTTTCGTTTAGTGGTGTTTTGCATTTTTACAAACTTGAATTGTATGTATTCATTGGTTACATTTTAACATTGCAAATGAGAGAATATTGCCTATCACTATTTTATGCTTGTAGCGTATACTGGGGGAATCGTGCCACCTTAAGGGAAATTGATTTTTCATGCAGAATTTTGTTAGAATAATTGTAAATTGTAACAAAATCACACGCAAGTAAATGGCTATTACTTGTCTCTGCTATGGTCTCTACCATAGTCTTACTATTCTTAACAAAAAAAAAATGTGTAATAAATGACTATTGATTAATCTATGCCATACTATTCCTTAAACAAAAATTGTGTTGGCCCTAGTAAATGGCTATTAAGTCTCTGCGGTTCTAATTCTGAGCAAAAATCTGAAAGAAAAGGATGGCGGCATAACCCCAGAGTGATGTGGCGGCATAATCCTGGTAAGACAAAAGGGCGTAGACGGCTTGTTTAGGGGAAGGTAGATAGCCTAGCGTCCAAACTAACAACATGATAATATGGCCAATTTATTGCTCTTTCCAATGATATGTAACTGATTTATCTAACTTAGGGATAACAGTCACTTATCTCTTAGTTTCTGAAGACTCAAAATTAGAGGAAACTCACTGAAAAACATTTTTTATAACGTTACACCAACACACCGCATGGCGATAAGCCTCTCTACTATTGATTACTGTGCTTTCTGCTACAGGTTAGTGCTTACAGAACTCCCTCCACACACACTGCTGGCGAGATACAAGGGGCAGCGGCATTGTCCAGTGTGGCGCGATTCCCCCGGTCTCCCCTATATGTTAATAGTTCAACATGTATTCAATCTACTTCTTTTTTGTATATTTATTTTAAACTGTAGGTATAAATGAGTTTATAATTATTAATTAATTACAAATTATTTAAATTGTTTGATGAAAATACAGTGATATTCCTCATTTTCAAACCTATTTCTTTTAAAATGAATAATTGATTGAACTGAAAAGTTTTTGTTTAAAAATGTCGTTCTAATAATCTTTTTTGCAAAACTTTCATCATTTTGTTAAGATATTTAAAATGTGTCGTTATTTGCTGATAAAGCAAAAAATCTATACTTTTATTATGTATTTTTAAAATCATTCTGCTTTATCAAGATATATGTATCCATTGTGGAATAAATATAAAAAGAATGTTTTTATGTCATGTTTTTCTATACAGTAAACATTTTTTATTGAACATGCATGCAAATAATTAAAAAAAAGAAGAGGGATATTTATTATTATTGTTGCCTATAAAATATATATATATTTTTAAAAGATGCAACTGGTGTTTGCTAAACTGTGTACTTTATTGTTAACTTTTATTTTTTATACAGATATTTGGGATTTTTTATCGTCATTAAAGGTATTTTTGTAAAGCAAATTTTTGAAGTATCTCTGCATTACAATTTAATTTTTAGTTTTTTTCTGTTACATTATTTTACCTTTATATAAGGATTAATTGTTCTTTCAGGTGATGCTAGAAGTTATAATCCTGAAAGGCAATCATCCGGATATTACACATGTGACTATTGTAGCCAACAATTTTCTCGGAGGGACAACCTTTTGCGTCATCGAAGACGGCACGACACTGTTCAAATTATCCATGCTTGTGAATTTTGTCCCAGTACATTTACCAGAAAGGATAGCCTGAAATCCCATCAAAGATTCGTACATAATATTAACTTTTAACTGCAAGTAAGTTATTAATCTCGCAGACCACAAGTAATTTAACATTCCCAAGTAGGTTCTCTGGTAAACCCTTGATTGCAAGTCCATGCTGTTTGTGTTATTTTGGATTAACTTACTTGGAAATTGGATTGTGTAAGGTTTATGTACACATGTTGGACTTGTTACTTCATCAGAGCTCAAAATTTTGAACAAGAATTTTTTTTCAATTATGTATTTAATTATGAGTCACTTCAGTTAAAAGTTACTGTCTTATATACAGCTGATCATCAATTATTTTAATCTCTTGATATTTAGATTTTCTTATATTTTACTTATCATCAACAATTTTAAACATATATGGCGTCCTTTATATGCCTGTACTTATTCCTGATTTACTTATGCCTCCTTTACTTATTTCATTTCTCTTACTTGCATTTCTTTTACTCATTTAATTTTTTGTTTGGGTAATAAATTGAATATTAATTTTTAAAAATTCTAATGTAAAATAATAAATTGTACTTACTTAATTTTGAATTGTATTTATATGTGAACTATTTGATAATTATTTTTGTATTACAAGTATCAGAAATGAACTGCATGAAATTTCTTTAATTGTTGTAATACTGTTGTAAAAATTAGTCCAAATATCTTTAAAGGTTCTTATTTTTCCATGAATTTTTTTTCATAAACCCCGAATAAATATATATACTTTTAATTGCAATGTAATAATATATTGTTACTTTGTTGTTTAAAATGCTGTTAACTAAGACTGACATACATGTATTTTTTTTAAATAAAGTAATCAAATAAAGTTTTTATTCGTCATTAACAGATTCCTTTTTCTATAAAAATTAGCTAGGATATAATTTGAAACATTGACCATAGTAGCACACCATAAAGATTGGGTAAGGTTATTATGTAATATGGCGTTCTACTTTGATACTCAAATTAAATTATTTGTATTATCATTCTACATATTATTGAATTACATGTTATTTTTAGTATCTGTTGAAATGAAATGTAATTAAAATGTATTTTTAATTAGACACTTTTCAGTTGTATTATTTTGATTTATTTATATTAAATATGCACTGCTCAAAACAATTAGGAGAGCACATGGTTTAAACCCTTTCACCCCCAATGATTCCATTTGGGATCATCAGCTTGTGATTTTTTTCTCACTAAGTTGAGCTCGCACTTATTTATCGTTAGGTGGAAGAATCATGTCTTTTGAAGAATTAAATAATGTTTTTTTTAATTAAATGAATATTTGAAAAACATTGTAAAATAAAATTCACTCTCAAAAACTTTTATGAAATAAATTGACCCTAAATTCTTAACCCTTGCATTCTTAGATGTTAAAAATTGATTTTAACATTTTTTTAACAAATAAAGTTTTGAAAAAAATAATTATTGTTATAATTTATTCAAAAGTTATGACTCAAATTTTTCCCCTTACATTTTAGTTTAAAAAATATTAAGATTTTTCCCCTGTTTTTTACCATTTCATTTTGAATGTACCCTGAATCTATTTCACAAATTTTAGATTTTTAGAATAAAAAATAAAAAGTTGAAACTGAAAGAGATATCAAAAGTAAGCAAAGTGCTCCCCTAATTGTTTAGAGCAGTGTAGTTAAATAATATATAATTTACTTATATAACTTTTAATCTCGACATCAAATTATCAGAAAAATTTCAAATATTTAGGTTGCTGAAAATACAAGGACAAGTAGTTATATATTTATATAATATTTTATACACATTCATACCGGATTCTTGTGCTTTAATTTTTTTTAGGGTTACTTGCCCTGTTTTTCTTCTCTTTATCTTTTCTGTAGAAAGTTAACTAATATACTATTGCTTTAAGAATAGCCGAAAATTAGGAGACCTAAACATTTGGCAGATGTCTTTGACTTTTACTCAAAAAAGTAATATTTTTCAGTTTTACCATGTTACAGTTTGATACTTATTGTTTGATACTTATTTGAATATTCTAAGTATGTATTTTTATAATTTTAGAATTTATACAGATGAATCCTCTTCCAAGTTAGCCATCATTCCAAACGTTTCAATGTTCCAAGTGCCAAAATTTTTTTCAGTTTTTCTTCCCTTTATCTTTTCTATAGAAAATTAACTAATATACTATTGCTTTAAGAGTAGCAGAAAAATAGGAGACCTAAACATTTGACAGATGTCTTTAACTTTTACTCAGAAATTAGTATTTTTCTGTTTTTCCCTTTCCCCATGTTACAGTGTGACACTTCATTGAATATGTATATGTGTGTATTTAAATATTCTAAGTATGTATTTTTATAATTTTAGAATTTATACAGATGAATCCGCTCCCAAGCCTTCCTGCCTTCCAAACATTTGAATGTTCCAAGTGCCGACAAAAATTCACCCATAAACACCACCTGATTCGGCACATTGAAGCCAAGCACAGCGAAGTCAGAGAAGTTTATACCTGCAAAATTTGCGGAATCACACAAGCCCGTCAAGATCATTTGCGACAACACATGAGACTTAAGCATAATATTATTCCTCCTAAGAAATGTACATGGAAGAATTTGGAATAGTGATGTGAATACTGTCCGCGTGAGAAAAGAAATTTAGTAACTGTGTACCTTTTATTTGTGTAAAAATAAGTGCTAATCATATTTGTATCAAATGTAAATACAGTCAAACTTGGTTACAACAACAACTCGTTTATAACACTTTAAACGTTAGGTCCCTTGCATTGCCTATTAGACCTTAATATTGTAATATCTTGCTCATGAAAAATTTTGGTAATTAAATCCTTGGTTATAACGCTAAAAATATAGTTTTATATGATACCCAAAATGTCTTCTTAAATAAAAAATATTATTTTACCTTATACTTAATATTCAACCTTGTTTATAACATTACACGTTTATAACGTCATAAACATTGCAGTCTTGTAATGATGCTATAACTGGGTTATACTGTACATATTATCAGTTTATAAATACTTGTCTTTTTTTATAAAAAAAACTGGATCATGAGTGACAATGCTAACGAATTCCATGTGCAATGTTTCCTTTTGGTTTGAGAAGATAAATTGTTTACTTTTAAAACTTTTATTTTTTTCATTCATTTATAAGTAATTTTCTTTAATATTTTAAAATATATTGTTAAACTTGACCCTTAATATTTACCAACATCTTTAGGTGTAGGGTGCTTAGAACTAATGTTTGTGGATAAAATGTATTATGAAAAATGTTTTGCTTAATATTTAGATTTATAGATAAAATGTTTAGGCTATTGCTTTTTGTTGAAATACCTGGTTGTAAAATGACTATGTCTTAGATTTTATGAAAGTTTTCATTGTAATAAATGTAGGATTTTTTTTCATATTAATGCAATAAAAGTAGCATTTTTCATATTAATGCAATAAAAGTAGCATTTTTCATATCAATATTATGAATGCATTTTTTCCTTCTGAATTTATGTTCTTATCTTAGTGGATTTGAATCGAACTTAAGATATTCTCCAAAATTCCAAAATAACTTTTAAAAAAATCCCCATTCATTGCATTTCTTTCCATAGAATCATCAAATTTAATCATTTATATAAACTTTAAAAATTTAGTTAGAACTCTAACATTCGGCATTATGACTAATTGAGTGTTCAAAAATGCAATTTTAGCCTAACTTGTATTCAACCAAAGCAGTGAGTTTAGTTTTAATTCACTGTTGTAGAAATAGCTTTTTTTAAATAAGTAATTGGTTAAAGTGTAACTTTCATTTGCATTCATTTTAAAATGTATGTGTTTCAATTGAAACAAGTTTGTCTGTAGTCTATATGTTTTGTCATAACTATTACAATTAAATTACATAAAGCTAATAGTTTTATTACTAAACTAATTCAAACATCGGCACAACATTCACTTGATACAAATTTAGTGTTTTCTACACGTTTCTATCGTTTTGGATGGTGCTGATTCTAAAAAAAAAATTAGTTTTTGAACACTTGTTTGCCTGTCAACTGCATTCTATCTGTTTGAAACTACTCTAGAGCTTGCACTAAAACCTACCTGTATGGAAACTAAAATAATATGCAATTTTTTTTTACTTTTCTAATTCCTGATCTATTTTTAGGCACCTTTGACTCGAGTAGATCACAGCTGCGTGTTTTCAAGTGTACCCAGTGCCCTCGTGAGTTCAACTATAAACACTGTCTCGTGCGCCACGAAGCCCTTCATAAAGAAGTGAGAGAAGTGTACTCTTGCGAAATATGTGGAATAACCAAAACTCGCCGAGATCATCTGAGAGAGCATTTGGCAATGCAACACAATGTACTTTTACCACTAAAAAGAAAGAAGCCTTAATTCGCATTGAGTTTAGTTTTACTGTATGCCTCTGAACCTCTAATTTATGTTTATTTGTATGCCGCTGATTTTTACTAGATTGAACCTTTTCCAAATTACTGTTTGTTGGCTTTCAGTCTTTTTAAGAGTAAAACTGAAACCTATTTAACTGTTTAACATGTGAAATCTGTTTTAAAGGATCTAACATTCTTCTTTCTTTCTTTTTTATTCAATTTATATAAACTATTATTGTTACATTATTATTGTACATTTGTACAGTTTTTTTTAATAAAAAATTCGAGTTGATATCAGTTATTTTTTTATATTGCTTCATCAAAAGCTAAGTTTTAAAAATATTTTAAGGTTGGAAGATTATTTTTAAATAATGGTAGGAAAATGTCATATATATATATAAGAGATCAAATTACATGAACTAAAAAAATTAAGATCATTTTAAATTTAAAGTTTTCTTTCTTTAGGTATAAACTATTATGTGGAAATTTTCTTTAAATTTGTGGAGTTAAATTTGAAGGTGCTATAAAATTATTTTTTTATAGTTGTTATTTCTATGCTTGTGTATTCTTATTCAAACAAAAATTTGCATATAATTTAGTGTTATGGTTTATTTTATATGTTTGTGGTGATTCCAGATTTTTGTGTGTGTGCAATGTAACTGTAACATGTTAATGTCTGTAAGGTGTTTTTTATTACATATTATTTTCCTTTTTTTTTAAATAAATTAAATAACATACTTGTTTGTGCATTTAGAAGCTGTTAGAACTTTATACGTAGTAATATATACATTAAGGATAAATTTACAAAAACTATTGTTGTATTGAGACAGAATTTTGTTATTTTTTTTCTTTCAAAGCATGCTATTGGTATTTATCTTGTCATTTTTTTATTAATTACATTAATAGCAGATAATTGTGGTATAATTAATTCATTATCTTTTTACAGTCTGAGTTCTAATTTATTATAATTTTAGTTCATCAATGCCTATTAGAATTCTCTTTTAATTCTCTAATTAATTTTCTGTTTCATGCAAGCAAGCTCTCAAAATATTACTTTAATGCAAGTAACCTTTCTGTTAATTTGTTATAAAATGTTATTTTTGATTGGTTTTTATATGTTATTTTTCTAAAAACCTGACTTTAGTAATATCATATTTGGTTAAAAATTAGGAAGGATTTTTACTATTTGAAAATAATATTTATAAAAAATTTGCATGTTGCAAATTATATTTGTTATTTAATTAAAAAAAAGCATAGAAATAAGAGTTGTTGAACAAACCGCACATGTCCAAGTTCGAATAACCACCTCGTTTGAGTACTAAGGTACAAGAAACAATTTGTTTCGCTTATGAGAACCACAGGAGTTTTGCCAAATTTGGACTTGCCAGTTGATCGCCAGCCTCAAAAATATGCTTATAAGAAACGAATAACTTGTTTCCAAATGGTTTTGAGTCAAAGTTTTCAAAATTAAATTTTCTAGGTAAAATTTGGCAGCACATATTGTCCAACAACATATTTTCACCAAATAGATGCTCCAAACAGAGTTATTAAAACTGGGAAAAGTATCCTCCCTTGAGTCCAATAATAAATATTGTATAGCAAAATCATGTGTTTTGGACGAATGGAAAGATAGTCTATAGGGAAAACTTTCTTTAGAGAAGGCCTCTGCACTCAAACTATGATGGTGTAGAACTTATTCGATCTAACCCATCACAAAAGTGAAAAACAATTCGAATGCAAAGTTTGCCAATTTTTTTAGGCAAGTGTTTGGTTAGAGTGGACTACTCTCACTACGCCACACTTAAAATAGTTATCCATGCAGAGGCCTTGTTTACAGGAAGTGTTGTTTAAGGCCATTTGGAAACAAGCCTTTTAAATAGTATGCAGATTTTCGAAAATTCTAATACTTGCTTATGTTTTATAGGTATCCTTTCAAGCTCCACAGATCCAAGCAGACTGCCACAGCGTTACAAGTGTTCTCATTGCTCTCGAGAATTCAACTATAAACATTGTCTTGTCCGACACTCAGCCGTGCATAAAGAAGTGAGAGAAGTGTACAAATGTGGAGTGTGTGGAATTACTCAAACTCGAAAAGACAACCTGAGAGAGCATATGCGCCAGCAGCATGATGTAGTCTTACCCCCGAAACAGAAATTTACATTTTTTCTGTGAAAAAAAATTTTGGTTGGACAAGTTTGTTGGAATGTTAATTTTGTTGATGATCCTTTGTTTTTATAAGTCTCTAAAATGATTAAGCTTATTGTAACACACAGACATGCCCCCATAGCGAAGAACAAAAAATGGACCTATCAGATGTAATTCAGAAAACACAGAAAACAGGTAACACAGAAAATGGTGTATCCCTCTGAATTTAGTCTTCTGGGCTTTTAAGGTTTCTCCTTCTTTCTCAACCCAATGGCCAAGGCATCCCTAGACCAGGTTCATAAGCTCAGCCGAATCTTGTTGCCCCCCTCCTCCCATCAGCAATGCAAACTAAGGAGAAGCAGGGGCTCTACAATGGCAAAGGGCATAGCTCTCCCCTGAATCTTAAGGCTCCTCTAATGTAACCCTCGACAGAATTCAACCTCTGATCTCAGCCACGACAGAATTTAAGGATTAAAATAAAGTTTAATTGGACAAATATTCTGGAATATCAATTTTGTTAATGCATCTTTTTTCGTATAGTCTACAATTTTTGTTTTAAATTATTGAATAAAAAAAATTAGGAATGCAGTAGAGAGCCAGCAATCCACCTACTTAAAATTCGTAAAGTTGTAGGCGTTTATTTTGTTCACACAAAATGTCTGTTTAAACTTTAGTTTGTGTGTTGTCAATATTTTGCCAAAAAAATTCTCTCGATTATCTCTCATCATAAGCTGTAACGCATCAAGGAAAGGATCTGAATTGTTGATATGCGGTTAAGTAACGACCTCAACATTTGAAAAATATATGCACAGGTCTACTACATATGTGGATAGAATTTTGACCCTCTACTTAATAAGATAAAGTAATTTTTATTTAAAAAAAATGAGCATTTGAATAAACATTAAATTTTTTTATTGTCTATTTTCTTCTTGTATATTTTCTTGATGTATTTATAGCAATAAAATTTTTGGCAAACTTTTTTTATTAATTTAATGCAGAAAATTTTACCATTCTAATTTACTATTCAAAGTTAGGCTTTCATGCCTAATAAATGTTTGTTATTTTAAACAATTGTTATTTCTTAGGATATTACATAGCATGGAATAGCTACAAAACCTCTTTTTTACGTTCAATTACCTAGTATAAAATATAAGGTGATGAAAGTATTGCGATGGGGTCGAAATAAAATAATGGAATTTTTGTGTTTTCTACACGTTTTGGAGGGTGCTGATTCCCAGTGGCGGCCCGTGGCATACAGCAAGTACAGCCGGGCTTTACCTAAATATTCAAAAAAAGCAAAATCCTAAATCCGATCATAAGTTTTTTTATTCATTTCTGTATTTTGCCATAGAAGCGCAATTTTTAATTCAACGCTTTCAGTTTCACGCCAGACAAAAAAAAAATCCCGCTCGAATAGTGGGATTGGTGCTGGATACCATTTGCGTATCAAATGAGTTGCTGGCTTATAATCCAATCCTACTCTGACTACAGCCAGAGAAGAGTATTGACAGACGGGCTGCGACGCGAGCATGGTTGCCATGACGACGGGGAATGCTTTGTCCCCGTCGTCATGGCAACCATGCTCGCGTCGCAGCCCGTCTGTCAATACTCTTCCCTGGCTGTAGTCAGAGTAGGATTGGATTATAAGCCAGCAACTCATTGAATACGCAAATGGTATCCAACACCAATCCCACTATTTCAGCGGGATTTGCCCGTGAAGGGATTGTGTCATGGGTATTTTTGACCACGGGCCGCCACTGCTGATTCCATAAAATGGTTTTCGAATATTGGTTCGTCATTCATGCTAACACATTTCTAAAATGATAATTTAATTATATCTTTTGCATGCCAACTTTGCAGGTTGGGACACCGCAGTTCAAGATCGCCCACAATCTTCATCAAGCGAATGTCCAGTCTGCAGAAAATCCTTTTTCAACTTCCAGACCATGAAGCGTCATTTAAAATGCCACCAAGACCTCAGGGAAATGTTCACCTGCCATATTTGTTCCAAAAGTTTTACTCGCAAAGATAATCTTGGAGTTCACATGAAAATGAGCCATTTATCTAGTTATTTTTAAGGTCTTATAAGTCGAGTTTGTTAGTCCACATCCATACTCTACAGTGGAACGTTTCAGTTAATAAATATTTAACTTTTGAATGACTGCATCATTTTGTACTTATTTTAATAACATATTTATTCAAATAGTAGCAGAGAACATCCCAATCTTATGTATTGTAACTCGCGCATAGCTGAATCTTAAAAGTTGTTTTTAAAATTTAACTTTCTACTTTAATTTTAATTAATTACTAATTATTAACGGCTAATTTTTTTACTCTAAGTCAAGGCATTAATTCTATAGCGATTGAAAATCAAGATTTTTTTTAGTTGTGTATCTAATGAGGAGTTACTTCGGAACTAAGCTTAGAACAAAGTTGTCCCGAAGAAAGTTGTCTAGGAAGCCCAGTCGGTAAGGCGCTTGCCTTGCGTGCGAAAGGTCACAGGTTCGGGCCTGGGCCTTTCCAAAATAACTGCCGACATATAAATGGCCTGTGCAGCAAAAAAGTCAGACGAATAATGTGTAGAGGAAGTGTACGTTAAATATGTGCCACAAGTCCCGACGCTGTGGACGATGTCGCTCCTAAAAGTTGTGTTGGGTGCTCACTCAGGTGTCGGCTCGTCACTTGACCGAGGTTCTAAATTATAGCGCCCGTCGTCAATAGCCCTCGGGTAGCTGTATTGCGTTAATATTATGAAAATGGGACCTGAAGGTTTTTACTTGTCTCATATTTAGTGTTCTATCTCAAATCTTTCCATTTAAAGCCCCCTGATTAACTTACTATTCTCACGCTAAAATTCTACTTAGCATTTGAATCGCTAAATAAAAAACAGGGTTAAGCCAACAGGAAGATTTTCCTACAAACTTCTTTTTTTACTAAATTTTTAAAAGAAAAAGTGTGGCTGGAAGTTCCCGTACGAACTTTAACCGATTCATTTAAGGAGTATCCGAATGTTTGATGCAGTATTAAAAAGAATAATATATTAAAAAGAAATAAAACGATATAACTCACTCAAGTCCGCACCCAAGAAGAAGAAGAAAGAACTGTTGCCCGTCGGTCACTTGGACCAGGGTTCTAATTTACTAGGCGTAATTGACTATGTTAAAGACTAGAAATAGTCTGCCGGAAAACGACTGAATTACCTGTTGTCCAATCTTATAACAAATCTCTTGCACTAAGGGGCCGTAGTGAGCCTAGTGGTCAGCGTCTCGGTCTCGGGATCGGAAGGTCCTGCGATCGAGTCCCGGTACCACTGAAGACCTACCGAGTATATGCGGAGTACGTGCTCGTTAAATCTGTTGGGTCCGAAAGTCCTCTAAGTTCCCATACCAAATCAATACCTCTGGGGGTGACAAGCCAATTCTGGGGATCCTCTAGTTGGCCTCTGTCTCTAAAAATTAGATGGATCCACGTATGTGTGTGTGTTGTCTGTTGTGTCTGTCTTACTTGACGAAGGTTATAAAGCGGGTCGTTGACCAAGCACACAAACCTGAATATATATGTCTACCAACCAACCAACCAACCAACCATCTCTTGCACTAATGTTTGACTCCCCTGCGAAAGAGTAATTCAATTCTAAGAATCTACGGCGCACAGTTTAATTCAAATATTAAGTAATTTCTTTTGACCTAAAACATTAAAAGAAAAATCATACAAGATCATATTTTTTAATAAATTTTTTCTATACATAAAAACCTTCAAAACTTCCAGAAAGTTTCTTCGAAATCGAACATAAAGACACTGTGTTTGACTTAAACAACAGTATTTTGATTCTGTATTAAAATTTAAAAAAATCCTTTCATAGAATAATTGTTATGTACCACAAAATAAAGTTTTAGATGAATTTCTTCCCAGTATCCATTACGTTATTGACAGACTAAAGAATGAGATATTTTTATAGGTCAGGTTATGATATCCAGATGTTTATGATTACTTTCATTGTGGAGCAGTCTTCAGAAGGAAATACTAACTGAACCTGTCAGGCTATTTGTACTCAGGAGAAATTGATTGTCTATCGCTTTGCTAAACGTTTCTGTTCTGTCTTACCGTGGAAAAAATGATGATTTAATTGAACGTGTTTTGGGAGAGACGGAGATTGAATGCTGTCCTTTAAGGGGGAATGAGCTCGCTGGACCGCGGGTCTCCACTCAAGTGCCTCAGTGTTAATCCAATGGGAAAAAAACTATTTTCTCTGCCACATTTCTCTGGCTGTATTGAATATTTTACAAACTATTTTTTTAAATAATAAATGTAGATAACTTACAGGTCTCTATCTTCCCACTTTTTGAAATTGCTTCGAATATTTTGGTGTAAAATTATTTATTGAAAATTAAAACAAATATTCGAACCAATTTCAAAAGTGGGATTGTCGGGACCTGTAAGTCAGCTACATTTATCACATAAAAAATCCGTTTGTAAAAATATTGCAGAGAAAATATTGTTTTCTCCATTGGATTAACACTGAGGCACTTTGCTTTGGAGACCCGCGGTCCAGCGCGCCCATTCTCCCTTAAGAGCTTAATATTCCCAAGTGGTGTAAAACTTTCAAAAACGCCTAATTTTTTACTAACTTGCGTCAAAAAATCTTAAAAATAGATCTTGTGTTATATTATGCTGAAAAACTACAAAAAGACGTCAACATAGATCCTTTTTGACATCATAAGTCGCCAATAGCTATCGTGTGTTTCTAGTGAGACGTTAATTCATCCAAATTAAACGACATAATAATTTTAGGCCAAACGAAAATATTTAATGACACTTTTACTTTCAATTGCCTACTATGACACATAAAATATTGAAAGTATTACGATGGGGTTGAAAATCTGAAGTAGAGGTTTTGTGTTTTCTACAAGTTTCGGAGGGTGCCGATTCCGAAAAAGTGGTTTTTGAACATTGGTCCGTCTGTCATTCTGTCTGAAACCACTATGTAGCCAAAACTAAAAGATCCCCAGACTTCCAATTAGGCACGCTAGTTCCCAGTACCTGTCGGACGTCATAAGGTTTTCGAGTAAATTGTGCATGCGCAAAAGGGTAGCTGCAATAGAACTGTTTTGGGTTTTAACGGTATTGCTGAAAAGCGTTATGAGCCACGGACTTCGATACTTCACGTTACTAATACATGCAGATGTGATCATAAAGGAAAAAAAATCTAAGCTAATAGCCTATTTCTGTTATTCTACGAAGTCTTGGACGGTCTCAGTTCCGAAAAACTTTGATTCCCGTATTAACAGTGGTCGCTCGATTATTTGTGACAAGAAACGCATGATGTACCAAAGAGCAAAAGATGCTCCGCTTCCAATAGCAAAGTGCTATTTTAGTTATTCAGTCATGTTTAGCAAATCTCATGCATATGGAGTGAAAAGAAAATTATTTTCTAACATGCCGAAAATTAGATTGCTCCACGGACTGTTCGGTTGAATTAATCCGTTATTTTGCAAGACAGCAGATGTTGTCTCTGTAAAGTGAAAATGCACCCACAGAACGCCTCAGCCGAAACTATCGTATTAAGGGGGAATGGACGCGCTGGACCAGGGGTCTCCAAAGCAAAGTGCATCAGTGTTAATCCTATGGAGAAAAAAAATATTTTCCTCTGTTGTGAATATTTTTGCAAGCGGATTTTTCTGTGTGATAAATGTAGCTGACTTACAGGTCCCGACCTTCACACTTTTTGAAATGGGTTCGAATATTTTTTTAATTTTCAATAAATAATTTTACACAAAATAGCTGTTATTGAGTGGTAATTGAAAGTCGCGTGACGCGTTTCCCATTCTTAGTTATGTCCTATTTTTGCCAGAAATAAATGTCTTTGTGGATGTATTAATTGCTATAATAAGGTTTCGCGTAAATATTATAAGCCAGGTATTAGCGATACGAATTTCAAATAACTCCACGTCAGTATCTAAATTGATCGTAGGTGCGAGAAAAACTCAGTTTTAATGCGAAAAAAAGTTTTCAGTTTGTATATAATGTATCGATTTAAGAATAAAAACTTTTTGTGTGAATTGGTAAAAAAAGTAATGCAAAGTTTTGTTTGGGAGCGAAATGGCTTGGACTCCGCCCATGATTGTGCTTCGAATGATTTGTATACAAAAATTGAGTAATTCAATTCTTGCTGCTTCATTCCCTTCGTTGGCTACTAAAGTCCCGGGTAATTTATAGGCCACCTCCAAAGACGCTTACTTTGTAGTTAAGGTCGCGAAGGTGGTATATGCTGGCCTATGATATCAGCTATGGAGTATTGTACGATGTCTGATTTATGAGATTTAATGTTTTGTGTTTCGTTATTTTGTAAATATGGCAAATGCAAATATGGTATTTTGAAAGTATGGTAAAACCTATGTAACCACTTTAACCGTAATTAGTAATTAACCTTCTTGAATAATACTATCCTTAATAAACAACCAAACGGCATATTCAAATCTTTTTTTAAATAAACTTCCACATTATGAGGCACCACAATATGAGTAAATTCATCCTCCAAAGAATTTTTATTTCTTTTTCAAAACATACGAACAAAAAAAAAATCATTTTTGTTCCGCTACAGTACTCCCCCTCCTCTTTTACAAAATATGAGTGTGCTGTGTTATTATTAAATATCGTTTTATCGCTTGACTGGCATTGTTATGGCTGCTTGAATAGCTTGACGTTTTCATTTAATGACGTTTGAACTGGAACATTTCTATTGTCGCTATGAATATAGATTCTGTTCATCTAATTGTAAAGCAAATATATTTTATTTGCGACTGATGTTAATGATATCACGTACACTCGAAGAGGTCATTCACTTACTTTCGCTTTTAAGTTTTCTGAAATAATTATTTTAAAACTGGCTTTGGGTACTAATTACCATGGGTAAATGACGATAAAAAAATTAACCCAATTATAACCTAAAAACTATTTAAAACTAATTTTAGTTAAATTAATCAAATATATAAAAACTAACTAAACTACACTACTTTTATTAACCACTCAATAAAGAAATACACAGTCAAAGGTTACAATGTAACGTTTAAGGTAATTTTAATAATTTTAAAACCTAAATTGTTTTAAGGCAGCTAACATTTGCACAGACACGATTTTCTCAAAAGCCTTTTCCTACATTTACTGGGAACTCGTGTACCAAATTTTAAGTCTGGAGATTTTTTTTTAATTTTCAGCAATACATTTAAAGCAAAAAAGTTATATGGCAGCTACTTCTTGCTCATGCACAATTTTTCGAAAAACCTTACTATGACGTCCGGCAGCTACTAGAAACTCGTGTACCAAATTTAAAACCCCTGGTTCTTTTAGATAGAGCTGTAGAGTGGTTTCAGACAGACAGACCAATGTTCAAAAATCACTTTTACGGGATCAGCACCCTTCAAAACGTGTAGGAGACGCAAAAACTCTATTTCGGATTTTTGTCCCCATCGCAATATACTTTACATTACGATAATTGAAAGTAACAAACTGGGTCGCCACATTTGCACCCTCATCTCAACAAATACGCCTGAAAATTGCAAAGTTAAATGATTTATTCTATGCAAAAATAGATATATATGCTATCGAATAATCAGAGGCTCATAAGGGTAAGAAAATATATTTACACCCGTTAAAGAAAATCGTTTTTAAAACTTATGTACAAATTAAGGAAGCCTCTACAAGAAAAAACCTTAAGTGAAATTAAGTACTTTAACGAATAAAAAAAATTGCAATAAATTATGATTTATTATCACCCTGGTCTCCACATAAAAGCATGCAATTTTACGTTTGTAACTGTCGGAATGTTAAAAAATTGTTGCTCAGAAAATTACATAGGGTACAGTTTTAATTATCATTTATTATGAAGCATATTTTAATATTATGAAAATGGGACCTGAAGGTTTTACTTGTCTCATATTTAGTGTTCTATCTCAAATCTTTCCATTTAAAGCCCCCTGATTAACTTACTATTCTCACGCTAAAATTCTACTTAGCATTTGAATCACTAAATAAAAAACAGGGTTAAGCCAACAGGAAGATTTTCCTACAAACTTCTTTTTTTACTAAATTTTTAAAAGAAAAAGTGTGGCTGGAAGTTCCCGTACGAACTTTAACAGATTCATTTAAGGAGTATCCGAATGTTTGATGCAGTATTAAAAATAAATAATATATTTCTAAATATGCTTGAAGGGGCTATAAATAATATATTGGACAATGTAAATGGAGACCATTTATTGATAAACAATTTCAATCGATTTGTTTTAATGGAAACTTTTAGAGCGTATCATTTTATAGAGTATCATGTTTCAGTTTCTTCGTTTGTTGAAACTAAATTAATTCCGGAAGTTTTGGTTCAGGGTTATTTCTATAGCAACAAATATCAACAAGTTAATATTCAATTAATGAAATATGAATTTTTGCAAGGCCGCTTTTACATGTTGTTTATGATAGTGGAAAGTATAGTATAAATCGCGACCCTAAGGTTTGAGGCTTTCAAAAACCACGTTTTTATTACCCATGTATTTGCTTTCCGAAGCACGCCTTAATTGACTGTAAATACAACCACAGTTTTAAAACCCCGATTGAATTGTTTTTAAAATTGCAGGTAACTTTAAAAAAAAACAGTTTGCCCGATTTGGCCCCACTAGGGGAACAATATCGTGTACACATGTTATTCCTTCTAAAAAAATGATTTTTGAATATTTTTTTTTACAAAAAGATAACAATAGTATAAGGAATTAGCATAAAAGAACACTACTTGATGAGTGGTTAAGAAAATATTCTTTATTTTTCAATATTTATTTTTGTTCTTTTATTTATATACATTAGCTTTTCAATTAAAAAAAATCATTTTTTCCGTTGCAATATAAATCAAGATGCTTAGATAGTTTCACTTAAACATGTGTCAAATGTCTAATGTTAGAATATTTCATAGTACGAAACGAACTTCAAATATTGCTTTTGACTCGTAAAATATGTCTTTGTCCATAAATATTAGAGACTCAAGTAATAGTGTAAATTAAAAAAAAAACACCCTTTAAATTATTTGTGTGTGATATTAAATTAGTAGTCTATTTAAGTATTCAAAAGCTAAATCAAACTCCCGTTTCGATTAAAATAGCAGCATTCATGCACAAAACATGTACCAAAAGCAGGCTTCCACCAAGACTATTATTAAAAGAATATTTTCTTAGAAACAGAAATTTAAAAAATCTATGTTTCACGCCCAGGGTGAGACCAAAAAAAAGCTTTATATTGGAAGTTTGAATTTTTTTCGTATGGGTTTAATGTATTAATTAAACTTTTTTTTTTATGATATAGTATAGTTCTAGATATTTTTAAGTTGACCGAAGACACGTGTATATCACCTTACTTAGTAATATATATATATAAGCATTTGAATGATCTGTCACCGGTTCAAAAAATAACACAAAGCTTAATGTTTTTCTTCTGTTATGCGTGAACTTATTATATAAATGTAATTTTTGTTCCTATCACAAGTACCTATTACAAGTTTACTTGTTATCTGTGAAAATATACACCAACAGTAGCGCAAAAATTTAAAGACGAGTAATGATAGGTGATGTTTTTGATGTATTTCTAAAACTTTATTTAAAGTATTATATAGCTGAATGTGCTTTAATAATTTATGGAAACATGAATTTATCACGATCTGACGTTCTTTAAATACTGCAGACGTGCACTAGGAAATTGGTTGTTCGAAATTAATACAATTGTGGGCCATTGGTTTCACTAAAAATGCATTGAAAAGTTATTTTATTAACTCATTAACGATGATGGACAAGGCAATTTGAAATGCAAAAATAATTTGTCTGCTTTAGTTTATCAAAATAAGCGAAGTATAAGACAAGTGAAGACTATAGCACTGAATTAATAAGGACAAATACGGTTTCACGGAAGATGCATTTAAAAAACTTGCCTTCTTCCTTTTATGGAATAAAAGAGTTAGGTTTGTGTTAAACGTATAAGGTTAAGGGGATACGGTACCAAAACATTATTTCTAGAAATAATAGCATAAACTTGTAAATTATAGTGGTTTTATATAATGTTCACTCTAAATGAACATTTTCTAGCAATAAAATCAAATATTTAGAAGTAGTTTTTCATTAAAAAAAAGTCAAAATTTTGAACTTTTTAAAAAACGCTACTCCTCTTTCAATTTTGAGAATAACTCCACCAAACTTTTATAGTTTGTTTTTAGAACTATTTGTTCAAGAACTGTGCATGGATTTAAAAATAATGTGAGCTACAGTTAAAAAGTAACAGCTGAAACAACAGCTGAAAATCCCCCAAAAATTAATTTCAAATTATTTAATTCAATATTTAAAATAATACATAGTAGACCTTATTCCATGCACAATTTTGTGCACCATTTATATAAGAACACAGGTTAAAAATTTCAAAATTCTAACTTAATTAGCAAAAAAAGCCTTGGGGATTTATTAAACACAAGAATTGAAGAACGCGAAACAGAGAAAACAGGTTGAAAGCAGACGAAATACGTATTCAAACTTATAGGAATGACTCCAGAAAATATTTAATAACTTTTTTTCTACAAAAGATATCATTATAAAACTTTCAGTAAATGTTCAGAAAGATATTGTGAATAATAAAAAGTAAAAACTGAAAAATCGATATTTTGACCAATTTTTGGGTACCGTATCCACTTTTAAGAGGAGAATCCGAACTGTGTTCACCTGTAAATCTTGAATTTAAAGGGCCGAATTTGATTATTGCGACTACATTTTGTGAGTATTTAATTATAGGATCTGCAAAAATATCATTAAACTATTTTGAAACTGAAAAAATTCCACCCAAAAACGATTCGAGCTTTTAAAAAATTAAATTTTAAAAAACCGTTTATCTTTTACCATTTCTATATCCTTTTAAAAAGACATCGCAAGATAATGTAAAGATGAAATTTCCAAATTTTCATCGATTCCACAACTATAATACAGTAAAGTACATTGGGAAAATGCATTAAAAACATAAACTTAAATTGTACTTGTTGCCATTTTTGCATTATTTTGTATACTTAGAAGATGCAGAAGTTGAAAATTTAATCGAGGAAAACATAATTCATGATTTAGTTAAGACCAACCTCTCCCAATGAGATAATGACCAACGTATAATGTAAATCTGATCATCATCCTTAACACTGGCTTTATAATTAGCATTTAGTTATTAATGATTTAATAGATATCATTTGTGCGATCTTGAAATGTAAATAGAAGTCTTTAATTATTTAAGCAATCAAAGGGCACATTTAAATAGTTTACGTGTATTTGAATTCGATTTATATTAATGGGGCGAAATGCCGATTATAGAATTTGCATCAAAACCTATTTATTAATTCTAAGTGTGATTTTAATCAGATCCTATATAACTAATGTATATTGAACCAGCATTTCGAATCACGAAATAAATGGAGTACTTTCCTATTTTTATATTTTTCTTATTCAAACTATTCATTCAGTTTTGATGCCATCAATTCTCTGCAAATCGTTTTCTCCCAAATTGGAGTTTAGTTATACTAATTTAGAATTGGTATAAGGTTACTCAATTTTTTTACAGTATTCCTCACAAAGATTGATGTTTTATGTAAAATATTAAATAATTCAAAAATCGGAACAGAAAAGGAATCACATATCGAGAAAAAGTAAAATTTATGTTAAAAGTGGCATAAACATATTTTAAAACACTATCGAATAATTATTACCCTAAAAAACAAATTATACTTTGATACAAAAAATTGCAATCAAAATACATTTTTTAAAAATTAAAATCTTAAAAATATATATCTTTTGAAAACTAAGAAATCAATTAATCAAAAATGAAGGTGAGATAATCAATACTTTTTTCACAATGTAAGAAAAACTCTACTAATAAATTCTTAGGGAATTGGATTAAGATTTCAATTAATTTGAATTTCGTTTTGTGAAACTTTAAAAAATATTCTTTGTTCGGCACCATTGTTTCCGTTAATTTTTTGTTTTTGCATTGACTGTTACTATTCGCATGGATCAAACGTTCTTTTTAAATCTATAATAGGATTACTTTTAAAAATGATTTATAGTATTTCTATGCTGTAAAAAGGGATAGATGTTTTAAACTATTTTTATTGTATTTATACCCTTTTTCTTTTAAGATACATATATCTTAGTTCAAATCTTTCATTCTTCCTAACAAGACAGTTTATAAAACGGTGTTGTGGGAAAGTATGTTTTTAATGCTTTCGGTATTATTTATCTTTTATATGAAGAACAGTAAAATATTAAAAAATATGAATAGAAACCTATTTTTCTATCTAAAAATAGTGATAAATAGTTATTCATAATAACATAGATAGATTAATCATATCTTTTATAGATTAAACGTTATCTTTCCGTCTTTTCAAGCTATCATTAAGTTTTAAAATATTAATGTAAAATTGAAGGTTTTTGTAACAGTAACTGTTACTTAAACCACTTCTACACACTATTTATGAACTTTAGAAAGTAAATTCCCAAACATATGGCCTTTAACTAGTTCTAATTTAAACTTTTAAACTCCAAAATTAACCATTCTCATTAAATTTCTTTCGCGGATATAGTTGATAATCTTTATGGTTTCTCTTCTGTAAAAATGGGAGCGGAAAATATTATTACAGTATCATTTAAATAAATTTTCTTTAAATCTGTGTGTTGCTGGAAAAGCTGACAGTTAGGTGACGTGTTTATGCATCTGAGGAATATGCATAACAAGCTGTTTATACATTGTATGTTCTAAGACAACATTTTAAATGTTAGCAAAGATAAAGTAGATGCAATTAAAATAATTCAAGTTTGTTTGTTTAAGTATATATACAATATTTTCAAAATATTTAATTACAGTGAAATTATCTTTTTCCAGAAAAGTTTATTAGGAAAATACTTTCGATAACAAATAAAATAATAATGTAAATTAAGTTTTCGAAACTGCAGATAATAAAAATATATCCTAATGTACACCAGTAAAACTATTTGAAACATTAACAAAAAGACTCGATATTGTTTCAAATGTGCAATAACCATAAACATCATGCGTGTTTGATTTATTTTATGACTTTAGTTTAAAATAATTAAACGTTTGCAACATGTTCAACGCCATTCTGGAATTGCGGCTGATTGCATTTTTCCAACTGGAGAGTTCTTTTCCAATCACAAATATGCAACTCATAAATTTTTTGAGACTACTGATGTCAAATTAAAAAATTCTAATGAAGGTATAACAAAAACTAAAACAAAATCTTGTGATATATAGTGAGTGATTTCTCATGTTAACTCAACTTGATATTCGTTATTTTTCCCCTCAATGTGCGACAGGTAGCTTTAGTTTAGTTTAGTTTAGTTTGAATTATCGTCGCACTAGAGCTACACGAGGGCTATTGGCGACGGGCGTCGTATTTTTAGAACCACAGTCAAGTGACGATGCGACAGATAGCAGTCGATACAAATCCTACAAGTCGAGCCAACTAAAATGTGGTTGAACGTGTGATTTGAGTTTAAACCTCGGATATAAGAACATTAACTGAACAGTAAACTTGTTTTCACTCATCACACTAAAATTATAATGATGAATTAAAATGATATAATGATGAATTAAAATGATTATAAAAGACTCCTTCAAACATTAAATTTTGAAATTTGCTAAAATTATAACATTTATAGTTTTTTGCAAAATAATATGTGTTGCTAGAAAACCTGACTGTTTTTAAGTCTGTATTCTTCAGAGGGTAAACTTGTTAAGTGATTAATAGATTTTCCAAGAATACTTTAATTCTATTCATTTAACTCATTCTATTGGTTGTCTTCTAAAATAAAATGCAGAGAGTTTTATTTACCAAGATAAGCTATTTTATCACCTTAAGGCTCTTACAAAATAGCTATAGAATTCTAAAATCCAAACAATATGCTGTTCGATCTTTCACTATCCATTTTATATCCAAATAAACATTAGTAGAAGAAAGGCCTATGTTCTATACTATTACATTACAAATCTGCCCTTAGTTTGCAAAAGCACACACATAAAATAGAAAACAACATTTTTAGGGTTCATCTCCAGCTCTTTAATTAGTTTAAACTTAAAGAAAAAAGATATTTACCAGTGGTTTCATTTGTTAAACTTTCGATCCCCCCCCCCCCAAAGTGTAACTAAGTTTCTTGAGTTTATTTGCAAGTATATACATTAAATTTGTTTTTATATTTCACCATCAATGTTTTTAGGTGTGGACTTGGAATATATTTGAAGGATCTTTTTCGAATTGTTTTTAGAATTAATCATTTGTTGAATGTCTCACACACTTTTTTGGACACCCTGAGTATACAAGAAAAATTGTAAAAAATATTATTAAACTGTAGCAGACCATAAACGTTTATTGTTAGGTGTTTGAATGATGAAATTTTTAATTTTTCCTCGCTTTCATATTTCAATATTGAAATACACCTTTATCATTTCAGTAGATTATCAAGATTTTTCAAACTTATTAAAAAATAATAATTTTCAGTACTTTAAATGCATTGATGTGAGCTTATACTATTTAAAAACTTATGAATACAGATAAATAAGGGTAAAATATCATGTATTACCTCCCACTTCGACATTTTAGCGTTTCAGAAAGTTTATGCTTAATTTCAATTTTTAGCTTTCACACTACGTTTATAACGTAAAAAGTGGAAGTTTTTATAATCGTTCAGTCCGTCTGTCTGTCTGTCCGTCTGTCCGTCACCCACTTTCACAGAAAGGACCACAAGTCCCACAGACAAGTGGGATACGTCATTTTGAAGCAAAAAAAATCAGATTAGGCTACATTCCAAATTTAATTAAAAATTTTAATTAAAAGTTTATTTAAAATTTAAATAACTAAAAATTTAATCTACATTGAAATAACATGCGAATTCCATTTTCATTCAATATTTTCACTGTTGCCATTTCGTTAAACGTACGAGAAACTTTATTTAAAATAAAAAAATTTGAAAGAATATTTATTTATGTGATATATAATTTAGTTTGGATTGTTGTAATATCACAATAGAGTTGTTTTGATGGTTCATTATATGTGTATGAAGAAAGATGCATAGAGAATTCTAACTTGGCATAAAAAAATATGCAAAGTTTCGCTTTTATGTTTAAAACATCAATTGTACTAATTATATATTTTTTGAACTGCAAATTAATTTAACAAACTATAAATAAGTGAATTTTCAAAAGAAATGTAAATGGTAAATTGTGGCGACACACAGATATTTATTAAAAAAGATCATCATTATTCTTCGAACTTCAAACAAATTTAGCAAACGATAAAGTCTATAATTATTAAATCTGAGAAAGAAGATTAATGAAAATAGTTAATTTTGGCGTATAAAACTTTGAATTACAAATAGCTAAATGCCCTGTTTTTATTAGAATTAAATCACCTTTGGCATTCGCAACAATCGCTCGAGAAACTTTAATTCTTTTATACAATAAATTAAAATATATTTATTTTTGCAACATAGATCAGTTTGAAATGACGTCAAATATACTTCACTACGGATTCTTTGTATGTTGATATGAAATGTTTTCATTCTATTTAAAAGAGAGGAATATTACATATTTATTCTTTGAAATACAAATTAATTTTTGCAAACGATAAGTAATAATTATTGAATTTTCGAAATAAAATAAATGAAACTAGCCAAATTTAGCGTGTAAATGTTTAATATAGAATTAATGTTGTGTTTGGCGCGTTTTTTCCTGTTAAACACAAATGTGTGGAAGCGGGTTAAGTGACAGATTCTGTTGCAAACCTACTTGTTTACATTTAAGCTGTTGTAGAAAATAGATGGGCGAAAACAATTGTAAAAATAAAAAGTAGTAGAAAAGTTAAAATGTTTGTAAGAAAGTTTGCTGCATATAAATCACCAATAAAACTTAGAATTGGTAATTTCATCATATCATAACATTAAATTCTTAAAAATGTTTTGAAAAAAGTCGTAAAAGTGTAATAAATAGAATAAACCAAAAAGTTTTTTATTTTATTAATGAGACATTAATACCCTATCTAACAATACACAGAGCGTTCGATTTTTCCTGTCATACAATACACAAAAGCACTTAATTTTTGCCCAATCAACTCAAATTATAACTAATAAGCTTGGTTTGTTAGTGGACTAATGCCTAATGCAGATGCCATTTGATAAGTATCTCAGTTGGTAGTCGAAAATCATTCTGACATACATTGAGATTAATAAATATACATTTGACAGGCGGCTGACATACCATTTTGGTACCAATTCGGATTGATTTAAGTCCACAATTCCGTAACTTGAGAGTACGGAACCAATCAGAAGTGAACACCATTCAAAAACCATTATGACGTAAAAATCGACGTCATAAGAGTGGCTGGCGAATGAAGAGAGGTCTTTATAAAGAAGACTGAAGTTGTTGAATCGCAAGTTTTCCCAGTTTTCCAGTCTTTGGTTTTCTAAGCAGTTGTTTCCAAAGATAATTTCGTATATTCCTTCGTAGATATTTTGCAAGTCAGTAAGTAATATTTTTTTTGTATTTATTTAGCTATAAAAAGAATATTTTCGAAATATAAAATGATTTATTTTGAAAAAGACTTTATCATTAGCCTTAATTTTAATTTGACTGAAGTTATGAAGATTTTTTTTATTAATAACAATAATTTACTGTTCATAGAAATATTGAGTGATTGTAAAAAAACTTGTTAATTGGTAGTAGTAAATATAAAGTGAAAAATCTTGCATAAAGAAGGAAAGATTTTGGGAACGTCAAATAACTACTTTTACAAACTTATTAATTATTTAATTTAAACTAATATGTTGTTTTATTATTAAAGTCACACAAGGATAATGTTGTTGAACTCCAATCATCCGAACTCCAACTGTAGCAATCTGTTTTATCCATCCATATGCAAAAGTGCTCCTCTTTTCATTTAATTAAAAGCTATTTTTCTTAAAGAAAGTATTTTTCATATTATCAACATTCATACAGTTATTAATTAGAATATATCCCTTTTTCCAGAATAATATCTGATCAACCAAGTTTTTTGATTAGTTCAACTGTATACACTGTGAAAATGATTACACTTTTCATTAAATTAAAACAAGACAGAGCTAGAAATTTGCAACAGATTATCATTACTAAATTTACCTTTTCCCAGTTGTATTTTTTTTAAAAATCGTATGTATAGTAATTAATAAGTAAATTGTTTATTATCAACTTTCATATCTAATTATCTGAAAAAATTATTTTAAAAAAATGTCACCCTCTTTAAAATTTTGCCTAAAGCAAATTAAAAAAAAATTATTATGCACCAAAAGCTTATTTTGTGAGAGCTTCTACGTTAAAAAATATCTAAAAGCTTGGAATAATACAAAGTAAAAATTATATATTGAAACAAAATTATATCGTAAAACTCAATTACAACATATTTATTTTCAATGTTTCGGATCTTGTTGAGGTTTATGAAATATTTTATTGATGAAATCTTTACTATTTTAAAATGTAATTTTTTAAAATTATTATATACAACTTAGATTATTTTTAAACATTGTATGTAATTTAAATTTTTTAAAAACATAATATGCTATTTAGATAGTTTTCAAACATTATGAAATAAGTAATAAACACAAGATAGCTTTGTAAAACATATAAATAATTCGGTATCTTAAACGTGATCTGACACACAAAAACCAAATTTCTATTTGTGATTAGAGTTTTAGGCGAGTCTGTTGGTTTTGGCGATGTCCTGAAATATTAATTGATCGATCTCCCGTATCATTCATTACCATTAGATCAGGAAGCATTCGGTCCCAAACATTGTCAGTTAATATTGTTGATACATTATTCAAAGTAGATCACTAGTG
The DNA here is from genome assembly GCA_019343175.1 of Oedothorax gibbosus. Classification (NCBI taxonomy): domain Eukaryota; kingdom Metazoa; phylum Arthropoda; class Arachnida; order Araneae; family Linyphiidae; genus Oedothorax; species Oedothorax gibbosus. The sequence continues at coordinate 24,898,339 of CM033276.1, read as the reverse complement.
TAATTAGAAATATGATATCATTTCCGTATGATAAATACACATTTTGTTACAAAAACCGATAATTTGTATTTGGTTTTATAAGTAATATATTTTAAATTTCAAATAATTATTGATTTGAAGATTTATAAAAAATATTATTTTTGTAGTATAGATAGATATTTCTCTGTATATTCTTTTGTATATAGATAGATAACATATTTTGTAGATGTTTCTCTGCCGAACTTCCTATCTGTAAATCTCTCTTTTCCATTGTAAAACACACTATGCAGAAAAACAAACTACAGTGCAGTTCGTCAAGTTACTTTTCATTTTCAAGCATTATTTCTAGTTATTTTTTTAAAGTTTTTTTTTAGAAATGCGAAACAAAAATAAAATACATTTGAAATTTTTTTTGAACACAAATTAATTCTATCACAGAAACTATTAAGCATAGACACATTTTTTTTGTGAAAATGTTTTGTATAAAATGTTCAATTTATGTATCAATAGCCTCAACGCATCAATAGCCTCATTGAGCGTTTACAATTGACAGACTCGAGGCTTTGCGAAGAGCACACTAATGATAGTATTACTTATCTTCTGGTAGAGAGGCTATTAACGATGTGGGGAAAATTATCGTACAAGTTTAGTTCCAAAAGTTTCCGTTAGTGAAAATGCAGCGCCACCGTTGTGTTTCCGAGTTTAAACCCATCATAAAAGTATTTAATTTTTGTTTCCAGCAATAAAATTGAATAAATATTGTTTAAGTTCAAGAATAGAAAATTATAATAGGAAATTTAAACTATGGTAGCAAAAATGTGTGTTTCTAAAGTGTTTAATTTTTTGTGTGTACCATGTCATCAATAACCTCTATACCGAATGAATAGTATTTAAGGCCTTTAGTAAGTTCTACAATAGTTCTAAATACTGTTAGTTAAATTATGACCACTTATATGCAGAAATATACTGCACAAAAAACACCACTCGAAGTATCACTATGGACGGTTGTTTAACCAAGCCTCGCTTCGCTTGCTCAAAGTACTAAGCATACCATTGTATCCTGGCAGGAAAAAGTTTTTGTAGACAATATTGAATATTTAAACTTGACATTACAAAAAGTAATGCAATTACAATATATCTTAACTTAATATATGTTTACTTTTACCCATGACTATGATCGATAAGCTTTAGTGACGAATTAAAGGTTCTTTTGTTGCAAAACTCATATTCTCCAAAGTATAACTAAGCTATAAAATCGGGTTTGTTCTCTCGCGACTTTTGATAATCGCAAATTAAAATGGACGACGCCAATGGAATCGCCAATGAACAGGCAGGACCCTATATTTTAGTTATACTTTGGAGAATGGTGAGTTTTACAATTGCACCCTTCAATTATCCATAATCAATTGTTTATAAAAAGTTGACAACATCATTTTTAATCATTAGTGAAGAAGCGAGCCTAATATATTCTTGGTCACAAATCACATTTGTTCAATTAAAAAATTTCTTAAATTTTATTGTATTATAATTTACTTGATTGGAACAATATTTATAAACACTATGTTTTTTATAAAGAATATGTTTGTTGTTGTATAAATAGATGTTAATGGTTTTAATCCACTATAATGAAGTACTTTAATTTATAAAAGAAATTGGAATAATTTCGAAAATGTCATTTTTTCCGAATAAATTGGGAAAATGGTGAAGAAAATTTCTCCGAAAATAATTCCTTAATTTAATGAAGACTTTAAAAAAAAACGAGTTCTACTAATGACAAAATAATCAATAATGACACAACTCAGGTTCTCTGAAGAACATTTTAATTTTCTTTTATGTTTTTCACTAAACACGACAGACATACGATTAAAATGAAGGAAGTTACATTGAAAGACAGAATTGTTTTACACACAAAGGTTACGGTAATTTTTGGTCTCATGATCACAGTGGAAATAGTACGACAATTGAAGTGTTCATACGAGTCAGGAAAAAATATCATACGGTTTTACCAACAATATTCCGCTCAAGTAGTGGCAATATTAAGATACAGTAGAGTCCCGCTTATCCGAATCCCGGTTATCCAAAATTCGGCTTAACCGAAAGGCTCTAGAATTTTATTTTGCTAAAATATGAAATGTATGCATAAACGCATAAGTAAAGAAATACACAAAAAATTCATACGTTTTTATAAAGTTGAATTTAATTCTCAAAATATGCAGTAAATATTTTGCTGCTTAATTTTGATTCGTTTCAAAGTAGTCCGCCATCTTTTAAACAAGAGAACGCCTGAAAGAGTGGTTTCATCTTGCGCTTCCATGTATCGAAGAGCCTGATGTAATATTTTTGTAGCTTCTATATGCGAAAGGCTGAACTTGCGGGTTCGTTTTCGTCCCTGGTTACCGCCGCGACTTTCTCTTGATCAGTTCAGCGTTTTTCTAGGCGTGAAATGAATGATTCCCGATAATCCGAAAATTCTTATGGAATCTCGATTAACCGAAAGTGCTCCGGTCACGTACCTTTCGGATAAGCTGGACTCTACTGTATTTGAAGGGTGTAGAGTTGCAAAAACTCACATTCTCCAAAGTATGACTAAGATATAGGGTCCAACCATTCATTAGCGACTTCGCTCAATTAAATTTACGATTATCAAAAGTCGCCAATGAAGGTGCCGGATTCTATATCTTAGTCATACTTTGGGGAATATGAGTTTTGCAACTACGCTCTTCAATTAGATTAGTGCAGTAAATTTTAGCATCGATGTGAAATGTTGTTGCCGTACATTGCCACTACAAATAGAGTTAACATTACCACTGCTTGAATAAATGGCGTTGATAAAACCGCTATTACGATATTTCCTCCTGTCACTTGCAAACGCTTCTATGAACTAACATAGTTATTCTGATCGTCAAAGTACAACAAAAATTACCCTAACTATTGTGTGAAACGGGCCATAGAATTCTTTTTTTATTAGAAAGAGTAATATTTTTTTAGTTATAAAATACTTAAATCGAACAATCAGTAAACTTACTGCTATTAAATAACCCCTTGTATATATGATTGATACACGCTAAATCTGTTTGCAGTCCTAAGTCTTATACTTAATAAAATGTGTATTATGAGTTCAAATGTCAACCATGTAACTCGAGTGGGACTCAAAATGATGAGGGATATACTGGCTGTGTTAAAGCTCTATAATATGAGGCAGTTACTTAAATTCAAATTTCAATACTCAAACGACAGTTTAAATATTTTAATTTTAATGTTTATGAGAAAAGTATGTAATAAAGCCTGTTTGTAAAAATTGTACTTAAAAAAAACACTTTTTTTTTAGTTTTATGAGAAATTTAATAAATAAATATTTCAGAAACATGATCTAATACCATAATTAAATAAGTAATATTCTGAAAAAATATTCGTATTCAATTTATAAAACAATTTTACGCATAACCAATAATGAAAGAGATGATACGTGAAAAATCCATTTGATTTATTTAGTTAAAAAAATTATTTTTCTAAAATCTAATTACGTAATTGTAGGTTTTATTATCAAACGGCTTAGTACAATTATGATGTTTGGTCTATCTTTGTTATTCTTATCTTATTAATTTTTTTTCCTAATATAATGCAAGGTTTTAATATCGAATGTTGACAAATGATTTGATTTGTTTACATATTTAGTTTCCAGTTATAAAAAAAAGAAAATGCGAATAAATCAAAATGGAGATTTTGTGTTTATTTACATATTATGGAGTATCTTCTTCAATATCCATCAAAGATTTGCCTCCGTAAAGACGTGCGATATTTGTTTTATTCATCTTCCAAATGCCAGCTGTTGTGTTTTAATATTTTCTCTTCAAATTTGTCGATTTATATCATTTAATTTAAGATACATGTTTTTCTTAGTATGCTCATTTTTTTCTAAATCTAAACATGAGCAATGTATCGGAGACATCTTTAAATTTTTAATATAATGAAAAGAAATAGCTGCTAAGTGTAAAATAATAATATAATAGAAAGAAATAAGGAAGTAGGTTTAAAGAAGTATAAGGATTCAGAAGTCCATAACACAATTTCAATGTTTATATAAAATAAGTTCTTAATAGAATTAAGTTTTCACTGAATTTACTTTATCCTTAAACAAGATTAAAAGTTCTAAATTTTATTTATAAATTCACTTTCAATAATATTGAAATATTGTGTGAAATATTTATAACGAGACGATATTGAGTTATATGAAAGGAAAATGAAGTTATAAGAAAACGAATAGTTGTTTAGACGTCAGCATTTCCGATTAAAAAGTCCGTTTACATATGTATGAAAGATTTTAAAATTTCAACATGTCAGATTTTATTTCATGTTTTTGTCATTACAAGTTAAAAAAAACGTTATCAAAAGGTAATTATGAGTTAATTTAAAATTTAAGGAATGTGAAATACAATGATACGTAGTTAGAAGTATTAAACATAACTCCCAACATGCACTGTTTAATTTAACACAATTCAAATAAGGATAAAATAATTTGTGAAGAACTTATTTGAAGTCCCAATATCTTGAGGTAAATATGTATGTATAAATAATAATTTATTTATTAGGATGCTCAGCCTAAGAGGTTTTCACCGTATTACAAGATTTTAGATAGGTACAATTTTCAACCAAGCTTTACCCGGAAATCGTACTCAGATCTCCAGCTACACTTTATAAATAATAATAGTAAATATGTATGTGTATCTTTTTTGTGTCAAAGTATTTGTCTTGTATTAGACTATTCGGAAAATATATGCGCCTGGCTACAACTCATCAAAAATAACTCAAAACGCTCAAAAATATTTTCACTTGATGAAAAAGCAGCTAGTATCCTCTCTTTTGAGTATATTCGAATTTTAACTGAGTAGGGGCAAGCTACTCATCCAGGGTTTGGGGTATCAACGCTGATTAGATTCTTGAATCATATTGACTTGGATAAGGAACAATAAAATTCAATAAAAGTGAAAAGTTTGTGGATTCTGGGGAAATATTGACTACTTCATGGCTGTAGAATTTCCAGTTTGGAGTCGATCAGGATTTCGGTATATTCGAATTTGAAATGCATGCAAATCAACTTTCCAAAAGCATAATCGTTTTGAAGACTTGACTTTTACTTATCGCAATTTTCATAGTAACTTAATTTGGAAATTTGGAAGTTTTACCAAAAATTAAATTAACACATTTTTTTCACAAACAAACTTCAAAATATGTCTCTTGTCATTCAATGCAATTGTAATGTCTATTGAAACAGTTGTCGTTGAGCTTTACTATTTTTCAAAGCCAATGTTGATAAAATGTGCATAATGACTGTGCTTTGTTGAAATATTCAAATGCAGTATATTTCTACGCAGGTGTCATTTTTTAAATTTGTGGTCATTCATGACAAATGTTTCATTGATGTGACTGAGAGGAAAATCAATGTCAAACCTTCAAAAACGTCTTTAGTAATAGCGAATATTAAAAAAACCCTATTTATATAAATATTTACATACTATTTTAAAAAATAGATAAGCCATCGTCTGTGACGTCAATTGAACCAATGATTAAGAATGATACGAAGAAATAGTATATTTTAGTTTATATATATTAACTCAGATAAAATTTATATTTTTTTGGCATTAATATTAAATGAATCTTAATAAAAATTCTCAACTATTTTTAAAAACAATAATTAAAATCTTATAAAAATATCTGTTCTATAACATCTCAGAAAAACTGTTAAAGATTTAAATTATTTAACATCTTTTGTTGTAGCGATGAAGTTTATAATAAAAATTAGCTAAGCCTACTTTATTTAATTCCCTTTATACACTACTCATTAATCTCATCAATTGATAATAACTTTTTTAAGATTTGCTTCTTATTTCACCTGAAAAAAAATCTAGAATTTTATTCTGGAATATTTTCTGTGTCTGTGTTTTTCGCATTTTAATTAAAACTACCGTTTAATTAATGGACAAAGTAAGGAATGCTTTTATGAGAATATTAATTGATTTTTGAAGTTCCAATTCGCCTTTTTCATAAAATGTTTAATGACATATTTTCGCGTTTATGCTTTTTTTTAGCTGAAGCCCCTCACGTATAAATTGAATAAGAAATTATTGATGTTCTTAAATTGTGCTTCAATAAAAGGATTTTCTTTTTATAGAGTTAACGATGTTAGCTCATATGTTGCCATACATTTATTTTGGAACTTGATGGGTATATTAAATTGATGAGTTATAAATTATGATGTTTTTACATTTCTTACTGTAAAAAAAAACTGATTGAAAGTATATATTGTAAAAAAAGTTGATTTGAAAAACCATAATTTTTGGGTGCAACGTTACAATAATTTTGGAGTAAAATCAAAGTACTATAATATTAGTATAAATTAATTTAAACATATATACTTTTTAATATATTAGTATAAACTAAGTTCAAAATATATGAAAAACGTTCTACAAAACGCTGTGTGTAATCTGTTGTTACTTTCCACAGACTACAAGCACATGCGCAATCATAAATGCCGTGAAATAAAATTACAATGAAAAAAAAGGGGTTTCTATGAGCCAATATTGCTACGCCTTTGGCATCAAATGATTGCATGTCTAAATTTCTTAGACTAATTTTGACTTGGATATAAATTATCAATAAAATAAATTAATAAATATAATAATAGTTTTCATTAATAATTTATTTATCGTAGGTACTTACCTTTTAAAGTTCTTTTGTAAATATGTACTATTTTTTTACGTAGATTGCAATAATCTCATTTATTTTTTTGTGAAAACATATTTTTGTAACGTTTTGAATTGTTTTAGATCACTAAATTGAACAATTAAGACCTTTTTGTTTGAGAGTTTACGCCTACCTGCTCGATTATTTGGATAAATGTAAGAAACTCAAATTATAAATAGAAAAGCTTGTTTTAATAAACAGTCAAAATAAATGTTAAGGTTATAGTTGCAAAACTCACATTCTCCAAAGTATAACTAACATATAGGGCCCGGCCTATTTGTTGGCGACTTTTGACGATGGTAATTCGATTGACGAATCGCCAAGAACGGCGACTTATATCTTATTTATTTGAAATTATAAATTAATAGCTTAATATTTGGATGTAAGTAAAGTTTGCATTTATAATGTTCAGAAATAACATATTCTATCAAGTACCATCCTTTTAATTGTAAAGAAAATAATAGTAGGTAGATTTTAGGTTGAAAAAACTGAAGAATTTATGCCAAAAAGAAAAAAATTCTTTAAAAAATAATAACTTAATAATTTTTTAAATTAAAAAAAAATCTGCATGGAATTTAAAATAGAACCATCTTCTTCTGTCGGTGTTAACAAAAGTTTCTTTATAGGAAAAGAGATAAAGAGAATTGTTTTGTTGAGAGACATATGGTTTTGATGTGTATTTTTTTTTTATTACTTTATCACATTGTAAAAGTATGTATAACATTAAGTTATGTTTAAGCCCATGCATACAATCACACAGGTATATATACATAATTTGAACCAAAGTTTTTTATTTAATTGACATTAAATATATACTATTTGACCAATTATTATTTAATGACAAAAAAAACTACTAGATATATTTCTGGAGTTTATGGGTAATACTTTCTGCCAGAAATACATTTTCTCCATTAGTTCTCCAGAGAACTGTATTAATCGATCGTTCTTAGTTATTTATTTTATACGACGCCCAGTAAACTTTGAACCCCATAAGAACTATTCAAAGCATAAAAGGGTCCAGAAATGGACGGAGAATGGAGTGATCCACATGGATGTGATGAGAAATGTACTTTAGCAGATTTAGGAAAACGATTATGTTCAATCGCGGTTAGCTGTAATGGATGTTGGTCGAAAAAAGTCAGTTTCATTTCTCAATTAGGGACCAAGTCAGAAAAAAAGATGTTATAATTATGTATTTTTTGTTTTCTTTTATGTCTAAAAAACCTTTATTGAAGGCAAAATTCACTTAAATATCGTTATTGAGATCGGTGCAGTACAATAAGGTCAAGCGGATTTTAACGTCAATTTCGGATACGTTATAACGTCGTAAAGAAGCAAAATGAGGTTATATATTAATTTGAAAAATCTGAAGTTATTATGTCAATTCCAGAAATTTTTTTAATATAAACGCCCTTATGTCAATTTGAAAAACTTAAATAAGATGTCATTATGTCAATTTGAAAAGCTTAAATAAGAAGTCATTATATCAATTTGAAAAGCTTAAATAAGACGACAATATGTCAATTTGAAAAGCTTTAATAACACGTCATTATGTCAATTTGAAAAACAAAAATTTGATGTCATAAAAAAAAACTAAAAACCGTTGAAAAACTTCATTAAACAAACAAAATCTTACAAATAAAAAAACAAAAAATATGACGTGCTTAAAAATCGAATTTTCAAAGATACCAAAAAAAAAAAAAAAAGAGGTGAAATTGAAATTATGTCCTACCGTCATGTTTAAGTTTTTGAATAACATATACACATTGTTGTTGTGATCACTTAATAATGCTCAAATACCTTCCCAAAAAAAACAGAAAACAAACTTTAAGATAAATTCTTTCGGGGTAAATTAAAACAAAAAATGTCGTATATTGTAATCCTATATCATGCACAAGGTAATATAGAATATATATGAGTTCCCTTTACTACAACAAGTCTAGTCGTTTCTCAGATAACAAAGAATTCAAATTAATTTCTTTTGAAATACTTTTACGGTTCCTAACTGTGAGTTTGCCTCAAGCTTAGTTCTGAACTTTAGTAGAAAACGGGCAAGCATTTTATGTTATTAAATTGTAAATTGATTACTTTTCTACTAAAAAATGGAATTAATTATGAGAAATTCTTGTGCTTTTTGAGAAGAAATTCTAGTTAATTATTGACAAAAATTCACCTTGACGGAATTTTTGTAATCTAGATTCGAAATAATTTAGAATTTTATAAATAGTGTGTGATGGAATAAAATGAGAATAATGTTTTGTTTTTGCAATGTTATTTTACTTTTACGAACATAATACTTCTTTCGTTTTTTGGCTACTTGTTTCACCAAAATAAAAGTTAGGTAGGCAAACTTCATCTTTTTAAAACTTCATCACATTTTCCCTCAGGTAGTTTACATTGAAAATTAAGTATTTACCATATATTTTGATTGGTTCTCAGACCAAATTTAATTCGAAGATTTTTAATATTATTTCCTACTCATACAACTCGCTGGTGGTTCAATGTCTTCTGATCAAGATTTTAGTTTATTTTTTCCAGCTATAATTACAATATCAAAAGTAATTAAAATAAACTCGTTGTAGAAAGAAACACTCGAAGTAACTAATAAATTTAAATTACCTTTAATGAACAGTTTGTATAATGCTGCTTATAAAAGTATCCCCGTTAATCTCAAGTTAATATAATTTTTTTCCATAAATAATTTTAAACGTTGAAATTTCGGATTAGATTTACGTTTCTTTCATTAAATAGTATCAATTAAGGAAAACTTAACTCAACCAGCGTCAATGAAAAATGCATTTGTAAATTTTTATTATAAATTTTAATAAATTTTTTGTTTTACGAATTTCGAACCAAAATTTTTTTTAACTCGATGCTTGACTCTACTAACTTTAAAAATATGAGTATTATTTACATAAATGTACAATATTATTTACCTTATTCTGAAGAACTCTATAGTTTTCATATTAAAATCATGAACAATATAAAAAAAATGACACTTGTTTTCAGTATTATTTCTTAAACTAAACTTTGACTATAATTACTGTTTATAATTTGAAGAACACATTTTATAATCAGCAGATTATTTAAAACTTTATTAAAAATATTTCATCACTTTGTGCTAAACTTTTACAACACAGTACTTCAAAGCATCCCAAAAAGGTTTATGTAAAACTTTAAGATTTAACTACGTATAGATTATTTTTTATTATACATTTAAAATTGTTTGACAGGTCATCTACTAAGTGTGCGTGCTTAAACGCTAACATTAAAAAAAAATAAAATTTCATCTGGCGGCAAAAGTTTGGATTTCTAAAGGTGCATTTAAAAAAAAAATTGTTTTATAAAATCAATATTTTTTTACTCTATAAGGCAGTTTTGGTGAATAAATTACTCATACTAACGATAATTGTTATGGTATTGAATAAGCAGAATCTGTTTAAACAAAAAAAGATAATAAATAAAAAATCTTTGATATATTATTATTTATATTATATTATTATTTTTACCGATAATTTTTCTTCATTAAAATAATGAAGTGAACCTACAATTATTTTTAAATTAACATTTTACTTTAAATTACTCACTTTTATGTTGCTGTGTTCTACATATAAATTGAAATTTCTTTAGGGTTATTTATATGCTTTTAAATAATCAAAATGAAAAAACGCTCGCCTCTGTTTTAACCTTAGTCGTTAGATAAAATATTTAGACGTTTATAAGACTTGGCATAAATATTAATCAGTATAAAATACAAAACTCCTATGCAAAGGTTTCAGTGTCATAATAAAAAATTATTTTTGAAAGTCTCTCGAAGTAATATTTATTTGCACTCTCGTAAAATTTCTTAGAACATTTTTCTTGCTTTTAGAAACAAGTGAAACATGAATTTTATATTATCTTTGTTTCTTGGTAGAAATTATTGTCCTACGTTTTGAATAGCACTTAAGGATTGTTTCATTAATGTCTACACAACACTCATAATTTTAATCTTACAATGTTTTTTCAATGTAAAAAAGTATTTTTTGGTTAGTGTGCACTTTAGATTTTCAGCTGGGGGGTTGTTTTTGTTTAAAATTGTTTCCTGGGCTTATATCAGTTTTATTTTGTACTTCTAAAGTTACAGTAAAATATTTTCAGAAGATATGTTGGAAATTTTCATACTTCATTTTTTTATCATGGAATATATTAATACTAGTTTAAACTAATATTTTTTCTTAAAAAGCATGAAATATAATTTTGTTCATACACACTTTGCAAAAACCGTACGTTATATTAAAATATTAGTAAGCTTTAGGTCATTGAAATCTACTGAGTATAAATCATATGTTTTGGAGATATGTTATGCGTTACCGAATTAAATAGCAATATTAAAATGTTTAAACATAAAAATAACAAAGTTGTAAGATACATAGTTATTAAAAATGGTATATAACTTAGTATTTACATTACAATGCATCGTAGAATGACATTACACTATAAATACCAGTATTGATTGTCGCTTAAAAGAAAAGTTCAATTTTAATGAGGGAATATAACTTATTTTTAGAAGCAAGATTTAATAACAAATATCTTTATAAAAAGCAAACTATTTTATTATAAAAAGAAAAATATATATTCGTAATAAGAAAGTTGAAAATGTTTACATTTCGACATTAGCGATTTTGAATGTTGTACGTTTCGTTTCTTGCATTTTATCTTGCCTTTTAATGTTTAAAATCGTTTAATTAAAAAAAAATCATCTAAAAATGGGTAATCATAAAAGTAAGACTTTTCTTCAAAAGTAGTTAAACAGAATACACTTTTACATACATTTTTGAAAGTGCAAAATTCCACAAAGAAATCCTTACATCTTGGGTCAAAGTTACCCGCATTCATCGGCAAAAGTTTCCAAGTGACCATTAATTAAATATAGCTTAAAAAGTATTCAACTTAGATTAAAACAAATGGTGTAATATTCATCCCCATAAATAAAAAAAATAGTATAGAGTGTTTTATTTAGCTATTTTTAATATTTTGTTATGTGTTCTAGATAAAAGTTGGAAGAAATAGATTTTTGTCATTAAATGCTCGTAAGAATACAAACGTCATTTGTAGTATTGCCAAAATTAGAATGAGATTTTTTTACGTGAAATGAAAGGCAATGTTTCCACCTTTCTAAAAATGTAAAACAATTTAAGATGGGATCATTTTATGAAGAAAAATTAAGAAACATATCTTTTTCCGACGCATGGACCATAGTTACTCTCCATGGCCAAAGATACCCGTTTCGATGGTACTTAAAACATCATTTTATAATAAGGTTTCTTGTACATACTGAAAAATTGGTGTAACGCATGGTTGGTATCTAGAGGCAGCACATGCAGCCGCTAGCTTTATAGAGTAACGTTTATACCAAATTTTTAGATTGTATTCATGTCACCTCTGTTTGTTGTTGACAGGATATTCCTCGCAAGATGAGCCCATACTCCACAATCGTTTTGTTCCTGTGCATGGCAGCAGCAACTTTGGATTGCTCGTGGTCCTACCCATCCAGTTCCGCGTCCCAATTCAGGTTGTAAAGAAGATTATTATTATATTACTATTATCATTATTATTATTATTATTACTAGCAAATTTATACCCGTTCTTCGCACGGAATAAAAAATATCAAATAGATTTCAAATATATGTACCATATACCCTGTTATAGGATCATAAACTTATTATTGTTTCCGCTCGTTATAAAGTATAAAATTCCATTTCATTGCCTTAAAATTCGAAAATGAAAAATACGCTATAAAATGCACTCATAAATGTCATCACAATTCCCTCATAAATACATAAAACCTTTTAGCTCATTTGGCGCGTTTTGGGAAATAATTTGGCGAGAAAATAGATATAGCTACAAACACACCCATTATACAGCTCTAACACAGAATGACCTTCGAACAGCCGACCAGCTTATAAATTATTTATAAAAGAAATTGCCTATTTGGCGAATTTTAGTTAATAATTTGGCGAGTTTGGCAACGTATTTGGCGAAAAAATAAAGACTTAAAACACTAATAGCTCTAGTGCGATAGCCTTTATTAACCATCATAGTTCCAGTAATAGCTTAACTATATATTTATTGCTTAAATATGCATACATGCAGTCAACTGAAAAATCAATGAAAAATCCTCAAATAAACCCACAATAAAATCCGGGAATGAAGACTGGCGGAATTACGTCACTTGAAACATGTCAATTATTTTTCAAATAATGAATTTAGTTTCTGAAAGTAATGGCAAAAGAATAAAATAAACATTTTGAATTTTAAATGTTTTCGTTAAAAGTTTTATTTAATTTTTTCAGCCGATGGCATCAGGAAAGAGAAAAAATGATCGGATTTGAGCGAAAGTGGTGTATTTTTTTCAGAAAATTCGAATTTTCTCTAAAAATGGAACAAATATAAAAATCTAAGCCTCAGGTGCACACGTTGGTATTAAAGGGAATCTATCTTAAAAATTTCGAATTTCGAGGGCAGTATAAGTAGGTCTTTTACGATCCGAACACAAACAGCACACAGACAACTCTTTCTTTTTATTATTATATTATTATTATTATTATTATTTATTATTATTATTATTATTATTATTATTATTATTATTATTATTATTATTATTATTATTATTATTATTATTATTATTATTATTATTATTATTATTATTATTATTATATTATTGTTATTATATTATATATAATATGATTATTTAGGATGTTATTTTTTTATTATTTTATTATTATTATTAAATTATTTATTATTATTATTAAAATTTATATTTTATATATATTATTATTTTATTAGAATTTTTTATTATTATTATTATTATTATTATTATATTATTATTATTAATTATTATTATTATTATTTTATTATTATTATTTTATTATTATTATTATATTCTCTGTTTTTTTAACAATAAAAATAATATTCTTATTTTTTTTTACTTTTTCTATTTACTAACTTCTATATCTATTTCTATGATCCTTCTAATATTTATTCGATAGAGGTTGGGAAATATTCTAAGAGTGTTTTTAAAAAAAAATATATATTGAACTAGAGAGAATTGCACATTACAAATCTATCTTATTTATGGTTAATCGTACTTTTTATAACAACAACAGCAATTATGTCAATTTAATTAATATTTACACTCTTAATATGCTTATCTGTCACAAATCAACTTATTACAATACAATAGGTAAAATTTCCACATTCATAAAATATTCTGCTTTAGAGATAAAAAAGCAAATTTGCCGATGATGTATTTCTCAGATATGCGCGCTTTCTTTACGGTTAATCATATTTAATAATCAACAAAAAAAAAGAGCAAAACTTTCTCTTTATCGAATTTTACCCCTCTGTTGCTTTCAACTTATGTTTATAAGTCAATAATAGGAAAATGCTCAACCTGCGTCAATTTTTGGTCCAACTAATCAGATCGGTAACACTTAGAAAAGTTCGATTTGTTACCGAAATTTTTTACTCCGTTAGCATGTAGTTTTTCGCTATATTTTGAAGTTTTAACAGAGTTGATTGATATTTAAATTTAATTTCGTCGTCAGATCTGTAACGCCTCATCACGACTGTAAATTGTCACTTTTCATACTATTGACCCTTATTTATAACACACACTAATTGTTTACAGATCCAAGAGGTCGGTGGACAGCGAAGCTTCTGAGGATCTTTTCCGAGTACTAATGAGGATGGCACAAGACATCGTCGAATCAGACTCTCCCGTTCAGTATGTAACTCTTCTTACATTTTAATTTCTATTTTACCTTTTTTATAAATTAAAAATCAACTAAAATTGTCGCTCTGAATCAACTGAACTTATTGTAAGGAGCTATATTTATTGTTAAAAATCGACTTAACTTAGTGCTTCAAATAAACTTAATTAGTTTGATAAATTTATAATTTAAAGTTAACTTAATTTATTGTTTCAGATAAACTCGATTAATTGAATAAATTTATTATTTAAAAATCAACTTAAATTGTTGTTTAAAAACAAAAACTTAATTTATTGCTTTATTATGATCTTTATTGTCCATACTGAAGAATATTTATGGTTAAATCTCAACACTTAATTTATTTTTGAAAATCAACTTAATTTAGTATTTTAATTCTAAATCACCAATTAATTTACCTAAATTAGTTGAATTTATTTTATTATTTAAAAATCAACTTAATTTATTCTTCACATCCAAAACTCTGTTGGAAATCAATTCAAATTATTGTTAAAACGAAAAAAAAAGCAAATTTATTGTTTAAAACCAATTTAATGTATTGAATTGAATCAAATGAATTTATAGTTTATAAGGGAAGAGAACCATATTTATTAAAAAAACTCTTTAAAATTTAATGATTTGAATAAACTCAATAAGTTGAATGAATTTATCATTTAATACTTTCAATTTATTATTTCAAAAAATTAATTGAATTTTTGAAAATTAAATCAATCTAGTTGTGTACAAACACCGTATTTATAGCCCAGCTATGTATCCATTAATGTATGTGTAATAATTAAATGTAACCAATGATAACAATAATTTAAAAAAAACCTTTTAAAAAAACATTGTTTAAAAAAACATTTAAAAAAACCTATTTATTACAGTGAGAAAAGAGGAATTGATCTTGGAATTTCACGAGGATATTCCGGTAGCCAAGCCGCCAAGCATCTGATGGGATTGGCGGCCGCCAACTTCGCCAACGGGCCAGGACGGAGACGTCGAGATACAGAAAGTCAATGAACGAATGAACGATATTCCACATTAATTGTTCCATTTTCTTTGTACATACTTAATTTTCAACTCAATCTTTAGAAATATTAGAAAAATTTCAATACAAAGCGTTAATATTTGGTAATCTACTATTTCTTTCTGTATATTATAAATTTGGTTTTATTTGTATTTTGGATTTGTGTAAGATTTTTCTTGAATAAAGTTGTTTACTTCGATGTGTGACTTTCTTGTTAACTATTGTAGAGTTAATCTAATTTTAATACCCTAAACTAATTTTTTTTAACTAAAACGCACACTTGTCGGAATAAATATAGTCAATAATATATTATTGTCGTTTTTTAAAATTGTGTTTTTGGTATTTGGACTGCAACTTGTTAAAATTAGATAATTAATTATTACCAATAATAGCTCTTTAATTGTAATTTATTAATAAACAATAACAACTCATTGCTATATTCAAGTTGTCCATATTAAAAAAAAATTAAAAATGGGGAAAGTACAGTATTTTAAAAAAAAAGGATTACTACTTTTTCCCATTCTGATTAAAAGTTACAAAGGAACTATCTTTATTAATTATGAGAACCATTAATAAAATTAATTTAAGAACACTTTTTCTTGAACTAGAGTTGATATGATATTTAATTTGAATTTTGTGTAGATAAATAACGCTTTAAGGTTTTCAATATGTTAATAATATCTATAATAATAAACAAGTAGGTTTGTAACAGAATCTGTCACTTAACTCGCTTCCACATATTTGTGTTTAACAGGAAAAAACGCGCCAAACACAACATTAATTCTATATTTAACATTTACAAGCTAAATTTGGCTAGTTTCATTTATTTTATTTCGAAAATTCAATAATTATTACTTATCGTTTGCAAAAATCAATTTATATTTTAAAGAATAAATACGTCATATTCCTCGCTTTTAAATAGAATGAAAACATTTCATATCAACATACAAGGATTCCGTAGTGAAATATATTTTACGTCATTTCAAACTGATCGATGTCGCAAAAATAAATGTATTTTAATTTATTGTCTAAAAGAATTAAAGTTTCTCGAGCGATTGTTGCGAATGGCAAATGTGATTTAATTCTAATAAAAACAGGGCCTTTAGCTATTTGTAATTCAAAGTTTTAAACGCCAAAATGAACTATTTTCATTAATCTCTTTCTCAGATTTAATAATTAGACTTTATCGTTTGCTAAATTTGTTTAAAGTTCGAAGAATAATTATGTAATCTTTTTAATAAATATTTTTGTCGCCACAATTTCCCATTTACATTTCTTTCGAAAATTCACTTATTTATAGTTTGTTAAATTAATTTACAGTTCAAAAAATATATAATTTGTACAATTGATGCTTTAAAAATAAAAGCGAAACTTAGCATATTTTTTTTATGCCAAGTTAGAATTCTCTATGCATCTTTCTTCATACATATATATAGAACCATTAAAAGAACTCTATTGTGATAATACAACAATCCAAACCGAATTATATCACATAAATAAATATTTTTTCAAGTGTGTTATTTTTATTTTAACAAAAGTTTCTCGTACGTTTAACGAAATGGCAACAGTGAAAATATTGAATAAAAATGGAATTTGCATGTTATTTCAATGTAGATTAAATTTTTAGTTATTTAAATTTTAAATAAGCTTCTAGTTTAAATTTTTTAATGAAATTTGGCATGTAGCCAAATCTGATTTTTTGCTTCAAAATGACGTATCCCACTTGTCTGTGGGACTTGTGGATGACAACAGTGAAAATATGAATAAAAATAGAATTTGCATGTTATTTCAATGTAGATAAAAAAAATTAGTAATTTAAATTTTAAATAAACTTCTAATTTAATTTTTTAATGAAATTTGGAATGTAGCCTAATCTGATTTTTTGCTTTAAAATGACGTATCCCACTTGTCTGTGGGACTTGTGGTTCTTTCTGTGAAAGTGGGTGACAGACAGAGACAGAGACTGATGAACGATTATAAAACCTTCCACTTTTTACGTTATAAACGTAGTGTGGAAGCTAAAATGAAGTTGTTTTTGTGTTTTGTGGGTGTGTTCCTTATATACTCATAAACTAGACATCTGTTTGGCTCGTAACTTGGCACAAATGTGTTACGATTTTTGAACTTTCAGAGCTCAAAATGTTCTATTTTTTAGAAAGTTCAAATTTTCTGAAAAAACTACACCACTTTTCGCTCAAATTTGATCATTTTTCCGTTAAATTTTTTCCGTTATTCCAAATTAAAATAAACTTTTACGAAAGAAATTAAAATTGAAAAGTTTATATTATTCTGTTGCCATTACCTTCAGAAACTAAATTCATAATTTCAAAATTAATTGACACGTTTCAAGTGACGTAATTCCGACCAGTCTCCATTCTAGGATTTTATTGTGTGTTTAGTTGATGATTTCTTCATTGATGGTTCTGTTGACTGCATGTATGCGTATTTAAGCAATAAATGCATAGTTAAGCTATTTTTGAACTATTACGTTTGTTCAAGGCCATTGCACTAGAGCTGCATATTAGGTTTTTATGTCTTTATTTTTTCGCCAAATACTTTGCCAAACTCGCCAAGTTATTACAAAAAAACGCCAAATGAGCAAAATGTTTGTTTTTAAAAATAATTTATGAGCTGGTTGTGCGAAGGTCATCGCGCTAGAGCTGAATGGGTGAGTTTGTAGCTATATCTTTTCCTCGCCAAATTGCAAAAATGCGCCAAATGAGTTAAAAGGTTTTTATGCAGGAAATTACGATGACATTTATCCGTACATTTTATAGCGTATTTTGAATTTTGAATTTTTTTAGGTAATATAAGTAACGGGATTCTATACTTTATAACGAGCGGGAACAGTAACATAAGCTTATTATCCTATAACGGATTAAATGGTACATTGGATCGCATGGACAAGCATACATTTTTCCAAAGTTAAGATGATTTAAAAAAAAATATTATTATAAAACTTATAAAGTTAAGCTAAAATAACCAATTTTTTTAAACAATACGGAGAAAAAACAATTACTAATTTCATTTTAAATTAGTATTAACTATTAATTATATCAAATTAAATTTGATATAAAAAAAAATTGCTCTAGATATTAAATTATTTTGTTTAAAATTTTAAAAATGAAAGAATTTTCATTGTTAGAGTAAAAGTACTTTTGTAAATATTATTTAAATCAAATATTGGAAAAATAAAATTGTTATAAAAAAGTTTCCGTCGAGCCGGATTTGAACCAGCGACCTAAGGATCACTGCTATTTAACCAACTACAGTCCTCCGCTCTACCAACTGAGCTATCGACGGTTGTTGAGGAGAAGTTTAATATCGATCTAATATAAATTTGAAGAAAAAATGACACAATTAAAAAGAAATAATAGTAATACCTTTGTAATGCAATTTCCGTGCAATAAAAATGCTGAAATTTAAGAAATCTTTATTATCTGCTAAAAATTGCATGAATTTATGCACGATTGATTCTGATCTTTAGGATTATAAACAGGCATAACGTTATTTTTTTTTACTTTTTCATGATATTGGAAAAAGTTAGTATATTATTTCGTGTATAAGGTAGCAGTATTTCAAATTTCATCAACATAAATATAAGGAATATCATTATTTTTGTTATCATAAATAAATATTGATTACTATATAATTCAAGCAGTAAAGAGCTTTCAACAGTTTGGTTTTTTCTCCTGTTCTTCTGTCGGTTCCGTAGTGTAGTGGTTATCACGTTCGCTTTACACGCGAAAGGTCCCCGGTTCGATCCCGGGCGGAACCAACTTTAGCTTTTTTTTATCCTTGGGGATAAAAAATTTTCCTTGCGGAGAAAAAAGAACTATATAAACTAACTATATAAAGACAATTTATAAATAGTTTAATTTCCTTCATAAAAAAAAATAAAAAAAGAGTTTTATATTTCTCTCTGGCTTTTTCACGTTGAGACCAGATTCCAAAAATTTACGTATTGGTCAAAAGAGTCAAACCTCCTAATACCTGACATCCATTAAAATGGATGCGTTACGGTTACTACAGAGTTTAATTTAAACTTTAAACTGATATGGTTCGATAAAAGAGTGTATGAAAATTATTATTAGCTCTGATTACAGAAACATGTCGTTAATTTGTATAAGAATTGATATAGCACGAGGGAACGATTTCAGAGATTTTGAATAAAGTTTTCTTAGTAGCAATTTCAAAAAAATATTTGCATTTTTAAAATTTAAGGATGAACTATTAGTAACTGCAAATTTTTTTTGACAAAGCTTGTTTATGCATTCATGGCGGAAAAAATAGTGTTTAACATCTCAACACCTATTCAAAATAACGTACCCATCAACACAGTGCCGAATTTAAAGACCCAGGGCCCCTAGGCACTTGACATTTGCCATTTGTCCCCCACCCCACCAGCTCGAAGCTATTTTGGAAATTTAGTAAATTAAATACACTAAGTACAGAATACATAATTTGAAATCGACTTTAATAAACATCAGAATAATACAGTATGTTACTAAAGTTATTCTATAAAATCACACGGCGAACTTTCTTCTGTGCAAAAGAACGAATGACGTCATCATAGTCAATTGACTGCATTATTTCTGACTCTAATCTATGTACATTACTGAGAGTGAGTTGAGCAATGAGCTAGGAGTTGAGCCCGTTCTCTCCTCTTTAGCGCGCAGAAAACGACCATTCTGCTAGTGTACACAACAGCATTCGGAGCGCAAACTTCGGAGATTTTCAAATTTTTTAGGCGATTTTTTGGCGATTTTATCTTTTTAAGGGCCCCCTTCCTGACTGGGCCCCTAGGCCCGGGCCTTGTAGGCCTAGGCCGAAATATGGCACTGCATCAACACATATTACGGCTTAATTTTAGACAACCAACAAAACTAAACTCGACCATGTCAAATAACCTATTCTAAATAACCCGAAGTACGTACCAATGGTACATTTGAAGCGGCATTAACTGTAAACCTACTTTTGGGCCACTCGATATACGATCTGTAAAATTTTGCTCGGTCTCAAAATGTATTGTTTTAACTAGACTACAGCTTTCCCTAATTTTATTATTAGAGTTTTTGGGATACCACTGACGGCTGCACTAAATCATTTAAACTGCACTACTGTAGAAAAGTCATGAATAGAACATCGCGTCGCCGAATGGCTTAATTTCTGTAATGGCTTCGCATTTTGCCAAAGAAATAGAATATAA
The DNA here is from genome assembly GCA_019343175.1 of Oedothorax gibbosus. Taxonomy (NCBI): domain Eukaryota; kingdom Metazoa; phylum Arthropoda; class Arachnida; order Araneae; family Linyphiidae; genus Oedothorax; species Oedothorax gibbosus. Next base: position 24,877,629 of record CM033276.1, on the reverse strand, counting down.
ATCAGATTAATATTCTTCTCGTAATAAGGACCGTTATCAGAAAAAAAGAAAGATTTATAGTTTAATAAAAGTTCAGAAAATTAATTGCGAATTCGTTTGGGCGCTATGTATGCATTAGAATAACATCGAAAATGTACTCTTATTAATTTTTAATTATTATTATTTTTTTTACTATTGAATGCTGGAAATTCTTAAACTTGTAATTATTATATACTGTTTATTATTTTTTAAAATTTACTATTAAATGCTATACACAAATTTATTAGTTAGAACACTAGTGAATGAGATTGAGAAACTAATTAAGAATAATTCATTAAATTCTAACCTTTCTATTATGTTTATGTTAAGAAAATGCTTTTATTACAAAAAACATTTTTTTTCACATTTACTTCTTGAAAATCGATTGTCAATGGTAACTTATGGCTTAATGTGCCAAAATTTATTGATAAACTTTCACTAACTTTTATTATGATCAAAACGGTTATAAATAAAAAGAAAGTTTTTTTTTTATAGAAATATAGTTTTAGGTTCAGCTTTTTTGTTGTATAGTTTTCGGCTTTGGTAATAGATGGCGCCACCAATTTTGGATCCCTGCCCTCCTCCTCTTCTTTTATAAGAAATGAATAATTGTAAAATTTCAGAATTGGATAATATTTCCTACTTAAAACAACAAAGATGAAATATTTATTACATAAAAATATTGGTTGATACATTCATGTATCAACAGTTCGTTTATTTTCTATTATACGTTTTTTTAAATGCATTGCATATAGTAATAGTGCTGACATCTGTTATTCATTAGCAACAGTACTTAAAACACAAATGATTTTTTTTAAAAAAAAAATCTAATTCCATCAACATTTTAAGTTAAAGTACAATTTCTTTTTTTTTATTTCTCTAAAGGTGTGGAAAACATTTGACTAGGAGTTTAAGGTAGTGAGAATACTAATTTTATTTATGTAAGCATTTAAACATTATGTAGCCACGACCTTCACCCCATCATAATATAACATTTCCAAAAATTCACCTTTATTTGTTTAATTAAAAACAAATATTTTGGGAAATATTTTATGCAACAAATTTTTTTAACAAGAACTGAAGGAAATAATTTTATTCTGTTATGCACATAAATAATTTGATACACATCCTAAAAATATTAGTGTTCGTTCGTGTCTATGTTGTGCTTCAGGTGCTCACCACAGATTGCACTTGTGGATTGGATTCATGGGCGATCCAGCCTTACACTTAAAAGCTTTGGCAAATTCCTTGAAGTTCGACAAAGGCACGTTCACACTGAAACATAAAAAATTAAATTAAATAATAAATTAAATAAACAATAAATTTCAATTAACAAAAAACACCTATTTAAATCGATAATCATGTAAAAAATATCGCTTTTAAGAAATCAATGAGCAGAAGTTATTTTTAAGCACAAGTGCGTGAAAGCAGCTTTTTCATCAATGTTTGATTCCACATAACATTTACATTTCGTGGAAAGTACTTTTAAAAATTAAATGAAGAAAATAAGGGAATTATTAACTTACATTATAAAAAGGATAAAAAAATATATTTTTACACGTGATTCTAAAATTAGTCTGAGTTAAAAACTTTTTTTTAAAAACTCGGAAGAAATTATGTTACATCGGCTTTCGGCTCTTAAGAAATAAGCGTTATTGCCTGGGTTTTAAAAAGTTTCTTTTTATAATATCGTGCAAAAAAACCTAACTTTTTCAAATCAATAATCGTGGCAAAAGTGATGCTTTTAACGAAATCGTGTTACAAAGTTACTTTTACGCACTAGTGCGACAAAGTAAATAAGAGTATCTAAATGGTGTAAAATTCTTTATTTGAGCGTGATATGTTATTCGGCGGCTTTGTGATTGGTGTAAAATTCTTTATTTGAACGTGATTCTTTATTTAACCTTTTACTTTCCAATGCAAATCTAAGAAATACTTTTAGCACGTGATTTTAAAATAATCATTAATATAAATAATCACCTTCAAATCATTTGAACGCGAATCATTTGAACTCGCTCGTACCTCGCTCGTGAAATAATTTATTCAACTCGTTTAAAAAAGCCTAACTTTTCACACTAGTTGCATAAATAACTATTTACGCACCAGTGGCATGAATAATTGTTTAATAAACGATTGCCCTATAATTTTTGTCGGCAGTAATTGTTAGCCACATCGTTTTTTCAGCATTAAAATTTTCTTTATAGAAAAAAAAAAGCAATCTTCAATTTTACTTTGCACATTACCGTATTTTACTCGGCGAGTGACTGTCAAATTCATTATATCTTTTTGCCAGTTCATCTGACATGTTGGTACACCAGATCTGAAATAATTAACAATCGTAACTTAAATTTAATTTATGAATAATACATTAAATTTTAATAGTAATTTTGATACACATACAAAGTAAGGCATATCTGTTTGTGTTAAAAGACTTGTTTTATAGGATTTCTCAAAAATCAATTAATCAATCAATCAGTCAATCATATCTTTTTAAACATATTCGATGGAATTTTTTTAAAATTCGTGCAGACGTTTTAAATTTTTTAATATATATTTCCTGAAAACAAAACTTATTTGAAGTATTTAAACAATCAAAATTGGCCACTCTATGTTACATGCTTTCTGAGGTTAGGGCCCCTAAGTGCAGCAGCGATACGACATTTGCGGCAAAATGAGATTCAGAGTTTACTCAAAACATAACAAATTTCTTGTGTAACACTTGTGTATTTTGTCGTGTCAAAAAATATATTTGGAAAAAAAGCAAGTAAAGATCATTTTGGATTTAAGTGCAATTCAAAACCTAAAAATTCTCTTGCAGCACACGATATCACATGATCACTTTTCGATATCTGACCTATATCACAAAGATTATGTGGGATATTAATTAATCATACGATGTTGGTTTTGATCCCCGGCTGAGTCGGCAGATTTTCAGGATGGGAAAATAGTCGGCACGCAAGTCATATGATTATGTGTCATGTAAAAGATACCTCGAGTACCCATTTAGCTTTGATTTTCTCGACAAAATTAAAATCTCTGCATGCTTTGACATCTAGAGAGAGCTCAGATTCAGTGTAATCTGAGAGTTAAAATTGGTAGCGATAGCCGCCGAGATGGTGCCACAAAAAATGGCTCTCAGTTCTGAGGAACATGCCGAGTCTGCAAAAGGCTTGATCACTCAGAAAAGCACACCATTTAGGAAAAAAAAAATATTCGGCAGTTTTTTCTTACCGAAGCGTATCCCAAGAAGAAGAGTTGCTCTGGGCTAGCTGGCAGTTCTGGCAGTCGCTTCCTGTAACTAAAGTATTCGCCCGACAAAGCGAGGTGGAGACGAAAAGCCTGGAAATAGAGAGTAGTAACTACAAAATAGACTGAAAATAATCATTTTAAGCAGCTACTTGTTTTTATCTCTGCTTATGATGTGTAGATTGATTGAAAACTCATAAGAAAAACTTGTTGTTAGATTTAATTTTTAGAAAAAGTTTCCTGTGCACGTCATATTGCCTTTGGCCTGTTAAGAGGGCGTCTTCTGATTCCGAGCCATCATCAAAATCTCAAGCACTCGATGCTAATAGCCCCGAATAAGATATAAAAGGCGCGGACATAGCCAAAGTGCGACGTATTTTCAAGCCGATCAACCACACTCTTATTTAACCCGATTCTTTCGGGAGTCCTACAGGCTTTTGGCACCGAATGCGCCGGATTAGCGAGAGTGGACTGTATAACTTTCACATTACACAAACTTATTGTACACACATTTGTTAGTCTCAGAAATAGCATAAACTATAGCGGCTGAGTTGATATTTTCGCATAGAGCGATCACGAAGCTATTTCAACCCGGGTGTTCATAATTTAGAACCACAGTAAGTGGAGTCGACGATATTTACATGCCAAAGACCATTTTATAGGTAGCATATTTAGAAAATGGCCCTGGCCCGAAACCTGGATGATAATGGACAAAGTAGCATTTCCTTACTTTGAATGCGCTTTTTACTCCTCCATTGTCAGCTATGTTTTCTTTTAAAGTAACCCGACCATTGGCCTTTAAAAGAAGAACAAAAAAAGTTTATTATATTGTAGGATTTCAGTATACGTATATAACAAATGCATATGTATGTATATAACAAATTGTGCAATTTTATAATTAATGTATAACTAGAGTTGTGTAATAAGGACATAGCTTTCTAGTTGTGATTTCATAAATTTATGCTTTCGCATCATGCATAAATTTTAAAAACTAGCTTGGAATATTAATTAATTTTATTTAATTTATATACTATTTTAAGTTAATTTACAAAAGACGTTGTCCCAAATATTTTCAAGACAAGTTATAAAAAATTCATGACATCTCTCTCATGAACAAAGGTTTAGGCATTATGAGTATTAAGCGTAACAACAACACATTTACGAAGTAGTTTTGAGTACAATTAACACATTCATTTCCGTCTAAAAGAATTAACTTAATTTTTTTTTCATTTTCCGTGTTAAATTAGTTTGTCCTACATAGATTTCAGAGGTCTTCATGTGTCTCACATTTTTTTATTGCACAACTCATTTTCAAAACTCATTTCCTTTACTAATAGTCATTTATGGGTAAAAGGTGGTTAAGTGACTCTTTAATGATTTTTAAGGACTTTTAGGGTATTTTCAGGAGTTTGGATACCTTGAATAAGTCTTACCTTGACAGGCGAAAGTGGATCCGTGAAGTTGTTGTACTGGTCAATAAAGCACTGGGCTTTTTCTGCATACTTATAAAGAGTTTCGTTTGTCCACCAGTTCCTTTTGTTGCCTATATGGTCATATTTTCTTCCTGAAAAAAGGAGAATAACTCGGAAATGTAGGATGTACATGAAATGCCTCTAGCTTTACGGAGTAAAGTTACACCACAAATTTGATGCGATGTTACTCCGTAAATATCCAGTAAGCTTAGTAAAGTTGATGGAAAATTTTATGTTATCTTCTGCTATTAAGTGATTAACCAATTTACTGGGTTGCTTGGCTATATTCAGCCTAATGTTAGAGCTCATAAAATTTTTGGCCGACCGAATTTCTCAAGTATTATCTATTTTTAGGGGTGGAGAGTAGTTCTGAGTAACGCAAGAAGGTTGAACCAACAACCAAATGATAATGGACGAGTCCATTTCGAGGTTTTTTATAGTGTCTGGGCGTTAAAGACTTAAAAAAGAGTATAGCTGAGTATTCTTTGTTACTCTGTAAAATTTTTGCATAACTTGGTGTACCGTTATTCCACGAAATTGGTGAAAATTAGATTCTTGGAAATAGTAACCTACAATGCTTTGGTAATTATTTTTTGCATGAGAAAAGAATAAATTGGAATAGCTGCCCACTGTCTGTGGGTTCACAAATGCACAAGTAACTACTCCAACTTCTTAAACTATCAAATATTTTTTAGGGGGGTGCTATTAAGGTATCTCCCTACCTTGAAAACGTCAAATTTTGACAATTTTCACAATTTTATTTTACTGTTTTAAAGAGAAGTTTACGTTTAAAACACTGTTGATATTTTTACTCTACTATAATTTAATCAAAAGTTATGGCTATTTCAAAAAAGCATAGCCCACTGTGTATTTTTCTGAAACCCGTAACTTTAAACGCGTTTTCTGAAGAACGGTAATTTTTAATGACAATGTTTTTTTAAAACCTGATATCTCAAAAGCTACTTGATATAATGTAATAAATTTTTTATAGCATGTTTATTATAAGTTCAAATGTGTTTTGAAATGAGATCTAAGTAAAATAACTAATAGAATTTATTTAATGGACGTTTTTAATATTAAAATTTCCTTTTTTTGTAAAAATTTCTATAAACATGGCTTAGATACTGTGTAATTCCTAAAATATTAGAAATATTGCTTAAATCTCATTTCAAAACACGTAAGAAGGTCTAAAAAATGACTCTGATGTCTAATATTTAAGGAACAAATGAATTATTTTTTGACGTTTGGCGTTTTGCGTAGGTCTTATATTTAAGGCAAATTTCTTCAAAATTTGCATTTAAAAAAATAATAAATTTTAATTAAATTTTTTTTGGTCAAATATTCCATTTAACATTATTATTCATCATTCTTACTAAAAAATTAGTTAATTTTAAAGTATTAAAAAATTAGACCCCTCAAGGAAGCCTTACCTTAAACGTCAAAAAGATTATTTCTTTTGGCTTCTAACAGTCCAGAGATTAAGTAGCCAAGTTGTTATGAGGCGTCACTTGTAAATTAAACAAGAAGTTCTTAAAGAACTAAAATAGCCTACTTTCCTGTTACTTAAATACTTACTGAAATTCTTATCGGGAAACAACTAGGTTCCTAACAGTAAATATCATCAACACCCGTTTCTACCCAAGATTTATACACATTAGAATAAATTTCACTAAACACAGCATCCAGCTATAATTTAAACTTCTTAAAGCCAAAAACAACTATTTTCATTAATTTTCTTTCGTAAATAAAATTAATATTACTTATCATCTGCTTGATTTATTTGTAGTTCTACGAATAATAAAATATTTATTTATAACGAAAAACATGAAACTACTCGAAAATGCACTTAAAATAAGAAATGTAAATTAAAACTAATCAGGATTGTGCAACAAAATATGCCTTGCCACTTACTTAATAAACAAATAATAAAGAATCAAATAATCACATTCCTGACGTCATTCCAAACTGATTTATGAACAAAATAAATGTTGCTTCAAATAATATTATTTTTAAATGGATAAAGTTTCTCATGCCATTGTTGAGTTGGCAGCAGTGATTTAAATGACTCGAAATTGAATTTCAATGATAATTCAATGGGAAATTCGTCGACTAATAGTAGATTTATGTCCATCCGATCGTACAGACAGACGGACAAAAAGTATGAAAGTTGAGGTCATATCTTTCTAACAAAAAAAGAAATTTTAAGATCGGATTAATGGAACCGATTTTGGAAGGGGGGTACGGACAGACAGACAGACAGACGGACAGACAGACAGACGGACATCGACCGCATTTCAATACCTACTTTTTCATTTTTTTAATTCTTTCGAATTAAAAAAAGAAAAGTAGGCTAAAAATATGCCTTGCCGCTTTCTTGGTAAACGATGCATGAACAATCAAAGAATCACATTATGCTACATTTTATGACGTCATTCGAAACTGATTCATGAAAAAATAATTTTGCTTCAAATATTTTTAAATAAATAAAGTTTCTCATGCCATTGTTTGGCAACAGTGATTTAAATGACTCAAAATTGAATTTCAATGCTAATTCAATGGGAAATTCGCCGACAGATAGTAGATTTATGTCCGTCCGGACGTACAGACAGGCAGACAAAAGGTATGAAAGTTGGGTCTCTGAGGTCATAGCTTTCTAACAAAAGAAGAATTTTTAAGATCCGATTGATAGAACCGATTTTGGAAGGAGATTACGGACAGACAGACGGTCAGACGGACATCGACCGCATGTCAATACCTACTTTTTCATTTTTAGCCTACTTTTCTTTTTTTAATTCGAAAGAATTAAAAAAATGAAAAAGTAGGTATTGACATGCGGTCGATGTCCGTCTGTCCGTCCGTACCCCCCTTCCAAAATCGGTTCTAATCATCGGATCTTAAAAATTCTTTTTTTGTTAGAAAGCTATAACCTCAGATACCCAACTTTCATACTTTTTGTCCGTCTGTCTGTACGTCCGGACGGACATAAATCTACTATCTATCGGCGAATTTCCCATTGAATTAGCATTGAAATTCAATTTTGAGTCATTTAAATCACTGTAGGTATTGAAATGCGGTTGATGTCCAACTGTCTGTCTGTCCATCTGTCTGTCTGTTCGTATGTCTGTCTGTCCGTCTGTCCGTCCGTACCCCCCTTCCAAAATCGGTTCTAATAATCGGATCTTAAAAATTCTTTTTTTGTTAGAAAGCTATGACCTCAGATACCCAACTTTCATACTTTTTGTCCGTCTGTCTGTACGTCCGGACGGACATAAATCTACTATCTGTCGGCGAATTTCCCATTGAATTAGCATTGAAATTCAATTTTGAGTCATTTAAATCACTGTTGCCAAATCAACAATGGCATGAGAAACTTTATTTAAACATATTTGAAGCAAAATAATATTTTCATGAATCAGTTTGGAATGACGTCATAAAATGTAGCACAATTTGATTCTTTGATTATTCATTAATTATCTACCAAGAAAGCGGCAAGGCATACTTTTGCATGCAATTATGCTTAGTTTTAATTTACATTTCTTGTTTTTTAATGCAGTTCGGAGTAGTTTCATTGCTTTTGTTATTAATAAATATTTATTCTTCGAACTACAAATAAATCACGAGCAGATGATAAATAATATTTAATTAATTTGCGAACGAATATTAAGGAAAATAGTTGATTTTGGCTTTTAGAAGTTTAAATTATAGCTGGGTGCTGTGTTTCGATTTTTTTTTCTAATGTGTATAAATCTAGTGTAGAAACGGCTGTTGATGATATTTACTTTAGGAACCTAGTTTTTTTCCCGATTAGAACTTCAGTAAGTATTTAAGTAACAGAAAAGTAGGCTATTTTAGTTCTTTATGAACTTCTTGTTTTAATTCTTTTGAATTAAAAAAAAAAAAGTAGGCTAAAAATGCGGGTTCGCGAATAGCAAATGACGCAAAACCATCTTCCCAATTTTTAAAGTACATACTTAATGGTAAAAAACGTAATTCAACGGAAATTTACCGTATTTAATACAGAAAATATATAAATAAAACTAGCTTTATAAACCCGGCGTTGCACGGGTGTACCCTTACTAACGGTGATTGCTTTTTTCATGTAAACTTTTATTCTATACCAATTGATCCTCTCTCCACTAGTCAGCACTCCATCAATATATTATAATATCCTCCCATTCTAATATCAGCATTAATTTTTAACAAGAAGTTCATAAAGAACTAAAATAGCCTACTTTCCTGTTACTTAAATACTTACTGAAGTTCTAATCGGGAAAAAACTAGGTTTCTAACAGTAAATATCATCAACAGCCGTTTCTACACTAGATTTATACATATTAGAAAAAAAAATCGAAACACAGCATCCAGCTAATAATTTAAACTTCTAAAAGCCAAAATCAACTATTTTCCTTAATATTATTTCGCAAATCAATTAAACATTATTTATCGTCTGCTCGCGATTTATTTGTAGTTCGAGGAATAATTAAATATTTATTAATAACAAAAGTAATGAAACTCCAAACTGCATTAAAAAAATAAGAAATGTAAATTAAAACTTAGCATAATTGTATGCAAAAGTATGCCTTGCCGCTTTCTTGTTAGATAATTAATGAATAATCAAGGAATCAAATTGTGCTACATTTTATGACGTCATTCCAAACTGATTCATGAAAATATTATTTTGCTTCAAATATGTTTAAATAAAGTTTCTCATGCCATTGTTGATTTGGCAACAGTGATTTAAATGACTCAAAATTGAATTTCAATGCTAATTCAATGGGAAATTCGCCGACAGATAGTAGATTTATGTCCGTCCGGACGTACAGACAGACAGACGGACAAAAAGTATGAAAGTTGGGTATCTGAGGTCATAGCTTTCTAACAAAAAAAGAATTTTTAAGATCCGATGGATAGAACCGATTTTGGAAGGGGGGTACGGACAGACAGACGGACAGACAGACAGACGGAAAGACAGACAGACATAAGAACAGACAGACAGATGGACATCAACCGCATTTCAATACCTACAGTGATTTAAATGACTCAAAATTGAATTTCAATGTTAATTCAATGGGAAATTCGCCGACAGATAGTAGATTTATGTCCGTCCGGACGTACAGACAGACGGACAAAAAGTATGAAAGTTGGGTATCTGAGGTCATAGCTTTCTAACAAAAAAAGAATTTTTAAGATCCGATGGATAGAACCGATTTTGGAAGGGGGGGGGGTACGGACAGACAGACAGACGGACGGACAGACAGACGGAAAGACAGACAGACATACGAACAGACAGACAGATGGACATCAACCGCATTTCAATACCTACAGTGACTTAAATGACTCAAAATTGAATTTCAATGCTAATTCAATGGGAAATTCGCCGACAGATAGTAGATTTATGTCCGTCCGTACGTACAGACAGACGGACAAAAAGTATGAAAGTTGGGTATCTGAGGTCATAGCTTTCTAACAAAAAAAGAATTTTTAAGATCCGATGATTAGAACCGATTTTGGAAGGGGGGTACAGACAGACAGACAAACGGACAGACAGGCGGACAGACATACGAACAGACAGACATACGAACAGACAGACAGATGGACAGACAGACAGTTGGACATCAACCGCATTTCAATACCTACAGTGATTTAAATGACTCAAAATTGAATTTCAATGCTAATTCAATGGGAAATTCGCCGACAGATAGTAGATTTATGTCCGTCCGTACGTACAGACAGACGGACAAAAAGTATGAAAGTTGGGTATCTGAGGTTATAGCTTTCTAACAAAAAAAGAATTTTTAAGATCCGATTATTAGAACCGATTTTGGAAGGGGGGTACGGACAGACGGACAGACGGACATCGACCGCATGTCAATACCTACTTTTTCATTTTTTTAATTCTTTCGAATTAAAAAAAGGAAAGTAGGCTAAAAATAGAAGTCCGATTGTATCCAGGCCTTTCTAGAAGTTACAGGGCTTTCCCATGGCCGTGATAAAATTGCCAAAATAGCTATGACATAAAGGCCACTTTATATTTGCCCACTTACACCCGAAATTACCCAAAATGTGGTAAACATTCCACTCCATATTCGACCACTCGACACAGCTGGGGAGCCCAGTCGGTAAAGGCGTTCGCCTTGCATGCAATAGGTCCCAGATTCGTTCCGGCGGCATCGTCAAAATGACTGCTGATCTATAAACGGCCCATGCAGCTAAAAATCTCCCGTGTCTTGAATAATATTGTGGTGGGAGTGCAATTTAAATATTTTTCAAAGTCCTGACGCTGCGTACGATGTCACTCTTAAAAATTGCATTGGGTGCCTACTCAGGTGTCGGCTCGTCACTTGACTGTGGTTCTAAAATACGACGCACGTGGCAAATAGCCTTCGTGTATAGCTTTAGTGCGACGATAATTCAAACTAACCCTAACCCATACAACTGGATGCGAATAGCTACCCTACGTTAAATTTTTAACTTCGCCAAAAGCCGCCAATGCCAAAATTCAATCAGCCATTATATCACAGCTGTACCGAATTGCCTGTTTCATAAACATAAAGTACATACGATATACGTAGAGAGAATTGACATTTCTTAGAAGTATTCATCAGATATAGAATAGTTATTGCCTTTACTGTCATGAGACATTGTAAAAATATCTTTATTTCTTACCATTTGTAAACATCTATTAAATCAAACAGATTAACAAAAATCAAAAGATTTAAATTCAATAAATAAAATAAAATAATGATATTCAAATAACGAACCTACAAATTAAACTCACGTGCTCTTACGTGCTTATACTTAATTTTCGTTCACGCTCAACGTGTTGAAATTTCTTTTTTAAATTGAAATAAAAAGTATAAATTCTAATCTTACAATCCTATTCCTATGGAGAAATCGGCTCACGTTTTGCACTCCTACACCCGTTCGGGTTCGACTTTCGAAAAATCTCTTCTTAAATGACGCCTACGATATAAAAAGAATATTTTCCTAAAATTTGGTAGCTGTACCTCCAGTAGTTTTGGCTGGGCGGTGACGTGACTGACGGACGTGAGTCAGTCAGTCAGGACTTTGCCTTTTATATATAGACTAGGTGGCACGCCCCCTGCTCGCTATCGCTCGCCAACCCCCGGGAACTGCTTGTGCAGTTCCCTTTGGATCGCTTTGCGATCCAGGCTCGCTTCGCTCGCTCACCGTTCATTGAAATATTTTAGTCTAGCCTTTGGTATCCTTTTAAAATAAAATAACAAATTAATGTTTATAAAGTTATACGCCTGTGTTTTTTATTAACAATATTGTTTGGTAGTTGAGTCAATCGAAATTATAAGGTAAACCCAAAGAATTGTGCCCGGCAAATTTACGTCAAATCTGGTAGCCCCGAAAATTGGTGTTATGGCAACCTTTGGCCGAAATTAGCAATTTCATTGCTTTTAGACGCAATCGCCAACTATCGCATTTTGGGCGAAGTTGTGAAAAGTATGACAACGCTTCGCCGCTACTTGTAAAATTTCAATCCTTTGCAATCTACTAATTTCGTAGTGTTTTTAGTAAAAAAAAAGTATTTTCTATTTTACTGCCATATCGAACAACGTTTTGCACATAATATTTATGGTTATTTTTCATTTTTGGACTTTTTACGGCTATTCCTGAAATTGCCAATTCTTCGTAATCCACTAATTTCGTAGTGCTTTTAAAAAAATGTATTCAATGTTTTTCTGCTGTATCGAACTATGTTTTGGGCATAATATTTAAAGTTATTTTTTCCTTTTTCGCCTTTTTAAAACCATTCCTGTAACTATACTTTTTTGTTGTTTTCAGTCGGCCATTTTGAAAATGGATAATATTTTTGGTCACTTCAGTCGACCGTTTTGAAGGAAAGTCGCCAAATCCAGACAGGGTCCTTTAGATTAATCAATTATAATTTAAATTTTTATACATTAAACGCCCCTAATATTATGCATGTTTAAAGTTAAACTTACTGATTATATCTTGAAGTTTTTTGTTGTTGTTTTGGACTTATTGCAGTCATTCCCGAAATTGTCAATCCTTGTGTTATTTCGTGGTGCTTTTCTCAAAAAAATATACATTCAATGTTTTTCTGCCGTATCGAACTATGGTTTTGTGCATAATATTTATAGTTATTTTTCCCTTTTTCAAGCCATTCCTGAAGAAACACTTTTTTGTTGTTTTCAGTCGACCATTTTGAAATTAGTAGTATTTTGGTTCATTTCGATTGTTGCCATTCCAGAGTTAGAAATATAAGGAAATTTGGGTTCCGTATAAGAGTATTATATATATAGATTATTTTTCCCTTTTTCAAGCCATTCCTGAAGAAACACTTTTTGTTGTTTTCAGTCGACCATTTTGAAATTAGTAGTATTTTGGTTCATTTCGATTGTTGCCATTCCAGAGTTAGAAATATAAGGAAATTTGGGTTCCGTATAAGAGTATTATATATATAGATTATTTTTCCCTTTTTCAAGCCATTCCTGAAGAAACACTTTTTTGTTGTTTTCAGTCGACCATTTTGAAATTAGTAGTATTTTGGTTCATTTCGATGTTGCCATTCCAGAGTTAGAAATATAAGGAAATTTGGGTTCCGTATAAGAGTATTATATATATAGATAATGTTTTTTGGCTTATTTTTTTGCGTATTTTTTCTGGCAAGTCAGATACCACTTTAAAACTGTCAATGTGAAGGATTTTTTTTTGCAGTATTAGATATTATGCGATGTTGTGTGCTGCTAGTATTTGTAATGGAAACTATACCTGAAGTATCAAATGCATGGCTGATTTCATGACCAATAACCGTCCCGATTCCTCCATAGTTGATGGAACTGTAACACATTATGGAATACTTTATTAAACACGAATTTTATCATAAAGCAATGGGTAGGTCTTTCGTTGAGCAGCCAGTAAATATAAATTATAGTCGAAAATACACTGCTCAATTAGGGGAACGCATGGTTGAAACCCTTTCGCCCCCAATGATTCCATTTGGTATCATCAGCTTCCGATTTTTTTCTCACTAAGATGAGCTCGCAATTATTTATCGTTAGATGGAAGAATCTTGTCTTTTGAAGAATTAAATAATGTTTGTTTTAATTAAATGAAAATATGAAAAACATGGTAAAATAAAATTCACTCCCAACAAATTTTATGAAATAAATGGACCCTAAATTCTTCATGGTTGCATTCTTCGATATATTTAAAAATTGATTTTACCTTTTTTACAAATAAAGTTTTGAAAAAATTATTGTTATAATTTATTCTAATGCTATGATTACAATTATTTCCCCCTTAAATTTTAGTTAAAAAATTAAGATTTTGTCCCCTGTTTTTTACCATTTCCTTCTGGGTGCATAATGAATCTATTTCACAAATTTTAGATTTTTATAATAAAAAATAAGAAGCTGGAACTGGACGGGTAAACAAAAGTACGCAAAGTGCTCCCCTAATTGTTTTGAGCAGTGTAATTACTTAAAAGTTGATTTGAGTTTACTTACTCTATTCTACCGTACTTATAGTATGGGTAACCAAATATTCCTGATGGCAAAGCTTCAAAAGGCAAAGCACAAAAACAATAATATTAGATATGTTTAATACAAATTATAACTGGTTCTCGAATACTGTTTGAAAATTCTATAGAGATTATAAGTACTTAGTAGAATTTACCATCAAAAATAAGTACTTAGCAGAATTTTCTTTAGAAATAAGATTATTACAATTTATTTTTGTAACTAACAAACTAAAAGTACACGCTTCACTAGGTTTCTTAATTTTTTTTCAATCAGTTGTTCATTTCATAGACTTTAATATTTAAACATCGTTTATTATATTCAAATTTAAAATAAACTAATTTGATTAAATTTATTTAGCTACATGACCTTGTTCTCATTGGTCAAAATGTTAATTTATGCGTATTTAGTACTGTTGGGGAATGTTGCTAATAACCAAAAACGCATAAATTTAATTGGAATTTTTTACAGTGTAGCTAATACTGCAAAGATATGCATTACGTACTGTAATGAAAGGAGATGGAAATCCTAAATTAGTTATTTCAACTGAATTCGAAGTCTAATATTAGCACAATATCCAGAGATTTAGATTTCTAGTATACCAAAACTTCTAGTTTTTCACTCCGTTAAATACTTGTAAATATTTATTTTTCGTTAACACTTACCTATGAAGTTACTATAAGGTGCGTAAAAGGCATTCATAACAGTAGGATTGTTAGTTGCAGAATCTCTGTAAGAATAATAAAAATTTCCCATATATCTATAAGTAAATTTTTTGCAGTAGAATAACACAGAAATTTAAATGAATATAAATAAAACTTTTATCATAGACACAAAAAATATGTTGCCGAATTAAACATAGTACAAATGTCAATATACATACAGGGCCGTAACTTGGACAATTTATTGGGGGGGGGGGGGGGAGGACCACGTTTTGGCGCCCTCTTACATTTTTTGGCGACTCTTCAGTAATTTTATGAATCGTTATTAACAGCTAATTACATTAATTAGTACTTATGAATTAATTTAACTTTCTAATCAAAGTAATTAAACCATGTTTAATTACTAATTAAAGCATTTTTATTTCTAATTATTTATACCAATTAAAAAAGTATTACTTACTAATTGAAAAAATATTACAAATTAAATAATTATTAATTACTAAATAAAAAATTAATTTCAAATTAAATAATTAGTAATATCTAATTTAATAGTTTAACAATTAATTTGTAAATTGGTTTAAACTAAATTTACCTAATTTTAAAATAAAGACTCTGAATTAGTTATTTAAGATAAATTTAAACCTACAATTTATCGGCTTGATAATACTGAAGTTCTTTTTGTTGTTTTTTGCCCCCGGATTGTGTTAAGAGTATTCGTTAGAAAAGAGTGAGATTCCGTGCAAAAATCAAAAATATATAATCTATACTCCATTGTAACTGTTTAATAAACTGAAAGGCACAACAGCAATCGTGGCACAAAAAAAAGTACTTATAAAAAAATAGTATTAAGTATTTTTAAGGAAAAATAAAAGAAGTGCTCAAATAAAAGTATAGAAGTAGCCACAGTACTAACTATTTTAATTAAAAAATATATACAAAGCATGTTTTCATATACCAACAACTTCATAATACAGAAGAAAACACATATTTATCAAGACATTAATTTTAAATGGCAAATACCTCAGGAAGCAACAAGCTCCTTTTTACGAAGAAATGGTCGTTTGAATTTTTCGTTTTTTTAAGTGGTTCCATTCCCTGACTGCCAAAGTGATATCCAGAGAGTGGGATATTGATTTTTCACGCTTAACAATCATTAAATCTTTTAATCTATCGTTTGACATAGTTGTTCGTAATGAATTTTTAACAAGTTTTAGTTGACTAAAACTGCGTTCATTTGAACTAACTCCAAAACCTGCGGTCATAATAAACTTAATTACTTCAAAGTTTAGTTTTAATATAGATTTCAACTTTTTTGATTCTATTATTAATTCGTTTAAAGACGTGCTTGCTTTACACCTGTCAAATAAAATTTGCAACTCAATTTCTACAGCATTTACATCTGGTTTTATCGTTGAAGGAGGCATTAAATCGAGAAGTTCTTGAATGTTAGGGATGGTTATGTTTGATTTTGAAAGTGGGAAACTGAGAAAATTTGAAAAATTGGTTTTGCAGAATTGAGAACTGTTTTAACGTTTTCCTTCAGCCTCGCGATTAATGTGTCGATTACACTTTTAAATTCTTTTCTATAAAAAGTTTTGAGATCCAATTGTGTTTGAGTATTATTTCTTTGATCGTATTTTCTTGGATTAATTCTTCTTCTGTGGTGTTTTCCATAATCACTTTCTGCATCAATCCCGAGTTGGTTCGCAAAACATTTCGCGCTTTCGATTTGGTTATTAAGGCAATTTGTGTCACTGATCATTTCTTCCAGAATTTTAACAGTACTTTCTGTTACTAGTTTGCAGTCGATTATTTATGGTGATTATTTATTTGTGATTATTTATGGTAATTTATTCTTTTAATATATCTTATGCATTGTAGGGCTTGAATATTATTTAAGTATAATTAATTAAATAAATACAATTAATTGATCTTTTATATTGTTCAATAGTAAAAATGCGAATATCTATATAATCGTGCAAAAAAAAACTTTATTACTTCATGAAATTATCGAAAAGTAGCTTTGCCAAGCAATAATTGTAAAATTTACATTTGTTATTTTCGATTTAGAATAATAGTTTTTTTTTATTAATTTAGATTCTTGTTATGTACAAATAAATATTTAAAAAAAAATAACTCCCTAAAATGGTACATTTAATTCGATAAAGTAACTTATATAATAATAATAAAATAAATAAAAGATTTCTTACCTTATTCCAACGAAAGAAAAAATGAAAATCACAAATAAAAAGACAAATGAATTGAGCGGATTTAGTTCAGATCACGCGATTGACCTCTGTGGACTGGACTCTGGCTACTAACTAAAAGCTGAAACAAAAACAGACAGTTGCAAAACCATAAGGCTCCCAACAGTCCCGATTTAGAGCCCCCTCCCCCCTTTTCTGTCCTTTTGTCTCCCGTGTGAATCCTGTGATCGCAACTTTTTCGCCACCATGTCAACCGATACCGATAGTATTTTTCGTGGAAAATCACTTTCGCCCCTTCCAAGATAGTGGATTTCCCCTACACAGAACAAAAAAATCCAAAGTAGCTATGTCTAGACTGTCTTTTGTGTCCCAGTTACATTTGGGGCCAGAAAGAGATAGTGACATGGGTAATGAGACCACCCATACCCATTTTTAGATGCAGTGCAAAGCTTGGCTTTAAGATTTTTAAATTGCAACTTTTCTGTTATTATTTTATTTTACAATTCCATTATATGATAGGCCAGAGCTACTCCAAGCCCAGAATTTATGCTCTAACAGGCGTATCTTAAATGTTGAGTTAATTAATTCTTATCGGATATTTAATAATTATTAATTACGAATGAGATTTTACATAAACTGTTAATTATGAATTGTTTGAATTTTTTAAGTAGGAGAAATTGCGTATACCTTGTACAGGTTTTAAACTGAGCATTAGGCCAGCATATTATTGCTTCTTGTGAAACACTTGTAAAAAGTGATAAATATAAACTTTAAAAAAATTTCATCGACGGTAAATATTTGTTTGATAACTCATTTGTTAATGTAATTTTATCGCAAGGGCTAAAAGAAGTTTTTGACAGCAAAAGTAAAATTTTTAATAGAGAAAAAAAGAAGAAAATGAGAAAATGTAAAAAAAACAGTAGTTATGCTGTCATGTCATTGGTATAAAGAACACCGATTAAAGTGGGGTTTGTTTTCATGTAACATAAAAATTCATCAGAGGGACGTACCTCAACCTTAGAACTGCCACACGTAAACTTAAATACAATTGAAGTTGCTCCTAAAAATTCGCTTCAGCATAAAGAAAAATAATTAAACTTATGTACTTAATGAGTTAAATTGCTGCTTTCCTAATGATATTCAGAAATTTACGCTTTTTTTTGCCAATCATCGTTAATGGGTTAGTTAAATATGCAAAATTATTGAAGCTTGAGCAGATAAAGAAAATCTTTGTTGTACCTTTGATACATGAATTGGGTTTCTCAAATTGCCAAATACTAAGATTTTCGGTGTGATGGCATAGAGGAGGAGAGGGAAAGTATTAGTTTCATATTTAGGGAAATACCAATAGACCATAATAGACGCTGAAACTTTTCGTTTCAACTTTGTCTTTCGAAAATTGATTTTATGTAATATAAGTTTGGGTCCCATTGGTGAAGGGGGCAGGTGTAATGCCCCCCACGCCCAGCCCATAAATCCGACACTGAAGACGGTAGGAAATTTCTAAATGGAAAAAGGAATGGAATAATTGTAATGACAAATTTCCGATATTTTTTTAAAATACCAGTATGTTCTACATACCAGTTTAAAAGTGTTGTCATTATATTATTAGAGAGGGCGCCATTTTGGGAGTAAATAGCGGCTCTAAAAATGTTGAAGGGTAATAAGAAAATGAAATAATGATGATACAATTTCGTATTATTCTTAAATAATTGTTTAAAATATGTATTGTTAAAATAGGTAAAAAGGGCGCATTTTGGGCGTCTGACGGCGCCCAAAATGGCGCCCTCTGTTAAATTATTGGGGGGGGGGGGGGGGCACGCCCACCCCATCTGTAAAATTATTGGGGGGGAGGCTCCCCCCCTCCCCCTATAAGTTACGGCCCTGTATACATACAGTCCCTGGACAAATTATTAGACTCATTGCAAGATTTCATGTATCAATCAATGATGAACAAAATACCTTTAGAAGGACATTTGTGTTCCTAAACTTGAATAGAGAATACTATCTAGCTATAGAATATTATCTATAGCTATATTGGATAGAAAGTACTATCTGCTATACTTAATACATATATCGACATCTTTTTTAATGATATGTCATTATTTGGTATGTTTTCATCATTACTAAAAAAATACAGTTCATCTAATAATTTGTCCAGGGACTATAGTTGTTGTCGTGTTCCTCCACGACATAGCCTGGAAGGCATAAAGGGTGCAGATAGTTTCCGTTGGTACTTACAAAGCTTTGATTACCCATGCTGGTGAAAGTTTGACTTTTTCTCCAAGATGGCGCCACCTGCTCAATTTAGACACGTCGCTGGAGGGAAGGGGATTTTTTTCCAGATAACCTGCACCCCTGGTAGTGCGCTATGACAGGACTTTCGGGGCCACAGATTCAACCAGCACGTTTTCCGCATGTACTCTGTACAACACAACACAAATATCGTTGCCCTATCCGGATATTCAAACCACGGCTCACTCGGATGATAAGCGAGGATCGAAACCACCATACAGGCAATACGTGTAGTGTGTTTGCTGTTTCTTATTATTCTTACGAAATGCAGTTAAGATTGAAATTTTTTTACTTTTTCATTTTGCGGGTGCAAAACTCGCCAAATGGAATCTTTGGCGACTAACCTAGTGTTTACTTCCAAATAGAATCTTTGCCGACTAATGGAAATTTTTTGGTGACAAAACACAGCATACACAGTTAAAGGTTACCACTGGGAATAGTCCTTTTGGCGGCGGTTGTAAAATTTTGGGGACTTTATTGCTTGCGCCCACAAAATGGAGAAGTAGCAAAAAATTAAATAAAAATAATACATTTTGTTATCAGATTTATTCTATTATTAATAAAATAAAATGATTTTGATATACTTTGAAATACATTTTTTTAGAATGGAACCCTCCCCCCCCCCCCCCGAAAATGTCTTAGTTTAAGGCATTTGGAAAAGTTCTGTCGCCAAATACTTCGAGGCAAATACGGCAATGTGTCGTAAAAAAAAACCCTGTAAACCCGCACCTGCTTTTTTCCCTGCAAAACATCCATTACATGACAATATTAAAAGAAACTATAGTACTATATTATTCTTTGTGCATAAAAAATAAGCATATTTTGTTTAACTGAACAATATTTTTCTAATTGGCTTAAATGTTTTGTCATTCGTAACAACTGAACTTTTTAAATATGATGTTTGTGAAAACACATTATTTATTGTGATTAAGTTATGTCTCAATAAGAAGCAAGACTTGTTGGATTTTTTTTAATTTTAAATATTATATATTCAAAAAAGAAATTACAATATGTCATTGGAATATATATATATTTTTTAAAGATTTAAAAGCGCCAGTGCAATTTCATGGCAAATGATTAAAAAAATACTTATTTAATAACTAATTTGCAGCTTCTGCTAAAACCAGCCCTTTGACTTCCATTCTGTACATTGAATCCTTTCAAGCTGGCTGTCACACAACGAATGCCCTTGCGAACCGAGAAATAGTTATCGTGGTATCGACTCAACGCAATATCCACATCTTGAGTGTTTATGCTAATACGGCCAGTTGTTGGCGATGTCTTGATGACCATTCTTCTTGGAAAACGAGATACTTTGACGTCACCCCACTTATCCTGTTTGATCCGGATCCCGCCAAGCATCCAGACCTCGTCGCCATTCTTGAATGTCTTGTGGACAGACTCTTCCGCCATCTTGTGACACCGTTCCAGAGCCGGTTCCGAAGAGTCGATGTTGAAAATGGAGTCGCTGAAGTCGTGGCTCAGGTCTCTGAACTTGTCGTTGGTGGTCTTGGTGCCCGATGCGTCCACCAAGTACGATAGACAGTGGTTCTTAGAAGTGAAGACGACTCCTCGGTTCGAGATCTTGGCCGTCTTGTCTAACGTTGTCATGTGGATTTCGTCCGTGTCTTGAAAGACTCTTCCATTTGGGTGGATGAGTCCGCTGCGATGGCCATTTGAGTTGACAACAGCGGCGCTTTCGGAGGGAAAGTTGGTTAAGAACACAGATTCGTCCTCGGTAACATCCACCTTGATTAAGTGCCTCAAGAGAACAGTCAATGTGCCATAGTTGGTCATAATGGGGTACGAAATTGGTAGACCTTGGCGAAAAATTCCACTCATCAAATCGAACTGGGCTTTCGGTGGCTCTTCTGGACTATACATCTCACATGGTAAGGCGCAATCTCCGTACCCAGAATCTAATATTGGCGACAGGTTGTAAGCGTTTTCCATTTTTAACGGCAACTGACCTAAATTCTCGAAGTTGTCGTAAGGATTGAACCGGAAACTTTGATTGCTCATGATGCTGGTGACACTCGGATATTGACTCGGAATCACAGGATATTGGTACAAAAAGTAAGGAACATTTTGATTTAGGTCAGGAGTAGCAAAAAATTGTGACGACTCTGTAGCTTGCATCTGAAATTGACTTTGAAAGATGTTCCTGACATCTTCTTGCTCTGGTGGAATTATAAAATCATTTTGCATTGGCAAGGTGTAAGCGAGTCTCTGTTTTCTCATCATCGTTGTCGTTTACTTTCTCAAATTTTATCGCTCTAAAATGATTCGTAAATTAAAAACACTAAAACACTTTTGACATTTGATTAAAAATTTTAACTTTCTAGAAACTGTATGGTGTTGCCAAATTGTAATAGAAGATAAACTTAGAAAGATAAATCGCACGTGATATAATTCTTCAAAATATATGCATAGATTACAGATTACAGAAAAAACAAGCTAGAATTTTTACACAGAAAAAAATGATACATTCAAATCTGAGTAAATCTATCAACATGAGATGAATCATTTTGTTTCAAATATGACTACGCAATGTTTCCAATTCTGAAATACCAGACATACTCAGTTTCAAACAAAATTACTTTTCTTTCGTTAAAGATAGTACATTTCACCAAGGTAGTTAGTTGGTCGAATGTTTATCGTATTGGACTGAAGAAAGAATCTTCTCTGGTGGGCGTAGTTTCGTAACCACCTACTATCTGCACCACTGCAGCAAAGAGGGCAGGCAAGACTTGAAACTACTATTTGGAATTTGGAGAGGTGATGGTAGAGGCAATTATGTCCTGTGGCTAAGTTAAACGCAGCCACTGCATTGCTGCTGGGATAGTCTGTTATAAGTCATTGATGCCACAGGACTTGTCGTTAGTTCTTTGATTTATTTGCTTTGAATATGCATTTTTAAAGATATGGTTAAATTTGGTGGATACAATAAATTGTATTATTTATTGTATTGCGACATATTTCATTCGATTTTTAGCTTTAGCGCAATCAATGAATTATGTTTTTTAGACTATCTGACTCATTTTTTTTTCATGCATTTGTAAATTTGGTGGAGATGGACTTATTTCGGTCTGTATTATTGAGTGCATTTAATGGCAACAACATATTTGGGTAGGTCTAATGTGATACGCTTACATGGTGAAAATCTTTCCTTTTCTTGTTAGTTATCTGTATATTTTGATTAAAAGCAATAATTTTAAATAAAAAAATCTTTGTAATAATAATGTTATGTGTTTTTCACCTTTTACATTATATCCACATTAGGATTTTTAAATTTTGAACTGCTAAAATAATTAATTTTTTTAATTGAGAACACATTACTTTTTTTTAACCTATACATCTAGTTTAAACATTAAATGAACTGTAAGACGGTGATCTATTTTATAAAACGAATGAAATAAGAAATTGGTTAAAAATGTGTTACATTTATATACTCTTTGTATAATTGTTCAATGGATCCCGTCCCATGTTGATATCCACGGAAATGAATTGGCTGACACTCTTGCAAAGAAAGGACTAGTCCATCCAGTCCCCTCCACCTCAGAGCTTACTTACCTAGAACTCTTTGCAAGGCAAAAAGCTCAGAACAAACAAAAGTGGCTAAAACCCCCTACTCACTACTGGTACAAACCGAAAAGACCAGGACTCTCTCTATCTCTTCCTGGTAACAGGCAGACCAACACTTGCTTGTCCCGACTTGCCAGTGGACACCTGAAAAGTCTCACGTTTTCAGCTAATCAAAAGATCTTCCCCCTATGCCCTAAATGTACAGCAAAACCAGGCCATCACCTGATCATATCCTGAACTGTTTAGGACTGGGACTGGGAGGGACATTCATTCCTCTCCCCTTTTTAGTGTCGGACTTTCTTAATGTCAACGGTTCCAATGATCTGGTCTGACTCCGTCAGACCAGATTGGAATTAGTAACAACAACAACAACAACAACAACAACACTCTTTGTATATGGACCTCGTTATATAGTAATTGTTACGTGGGGGTCATCAGTTGTGGTGGGGGGCTTAAAATAAAAGAAAATAAGAATTATCTTACGGGGCACCTCTTTCGATTGTCTGGTTCCAACGAGAGAATATTCGATCTGACAGCGCTTTTCGCAGCCTCACCATAGATTTGAAGAAATCGTCTACTTCAATGTCACCAACCTTTAAACGAATTTCGTAAAATATAATACTACTGTATTTTTATTCAATGGAATGAGTATCAATCATGATTTATATAAAAATAAAATAATACTTGGAGTTAAAAAAATATTTTGATGTTTTATACTACATACATTCAAGATATACTTGGATGAATAAGTGTAATTGAAATAAAAAAAACTAGGGTTGTGTAACACTATACGGCTTTCACAATTACAACTCAATAAACCAATGCTTTTAAAGGTCATTACATACTAATATGTATTAAATATTAATATATATTTATAATCGTACATTAAATTAACCAAAAACACCAATACATAGTACTGTACCGTTCCTGTTTTATAGCCAGGACTGATTTTTAGGATACGTATATACATTAAATGTGTGTTTACCGACCCTACACGACTTTCAATTACAACTCAATAAATTAAAACACATTTAGAGACATCCCATAAGGTAATTTCTATAATTTTAACCTTAAAAGTTCTATGGCAGCTATCCTTTGCGCATGCCCGATTTTCTCAAAAACCTTGTTATGACGTTCCTTAGATACTGGGAACTCATGTACCGTACCAACTTTGAAATTTACGACTCTTTTTCGTTTTTCAGCAATACCTTTAAAACTAAAATAGTTTGAATGCAGCTACCCTTTGCGCATGCGTGATTTTCCCGAAAATATCCTATTATGACGTCCAACAGGTACTAAAAACTCGTGCACGAAATTTAAAATCCGTAAAAACCGTAAATTTGTTTCGAGCTGTAGAGTGATTTTCGTCCATAGATATCATAGTTAAAGTATTAGATTGGCAGATCACGAGACATCCAATGCTAACGACGGGACACGCATGGAGACCAAATAAGGGGGAAAAATGGCCAGTGTTGCTGCCACTTTAAGGAGAAAAATACTACGAAAAAATACCATTTAATTCTAAAATTACAAAAAAATATCGTAAAAATACTAGCTGCATTTTGGAATCTTTTTAGTGACTTTAAATCCTTTTCTAGAATTTTTTTGTAATTTTAGAATTAGATGGTATTTATTCGTAGTATTTTTCTCCTTAAAGTGGCAGCAACACTGGCCATTTTGCCCCCTTATTTGGCCTCCATGCGCGTCCCGTCGCACGTGATCTGTCAATCTAATACTTTAACTATGATATCTACGTTTTCGTCGGACTGGTGAACCAATGCTCAAATACCACTTTTCTTTAGAATCAGCAACAAACGTGCAGAAAATACAAAATCTTGATTTCAGATTTTCCACCCCATCGTAAAATTTTTATTACCTTATATTTCCCATTAGATAAGTGAAAGCAATAAATCATATAGCTCATTTATTTTTAAATGTCTACCAAATATCAAAAAGCATTTCCACGTATTTTTTGCAAATATTTTTTCGATAACTTACTGATTTAACGATTATAACGAAACATTTTATTGAGAAATTTTTCAGACTACTATTATACACTATTTAACAACAATCCAACAAAATTATATTTAAGCAATATAAATTGTAATGTAAAAGAATGAATTCATATATATTAATCTAATAGATGAAAATGAGTTCTGATAAATTACACAAAGAGTTTTAAAGTAATTCACAGGTAATAAATGATTTTTTTTACCTTTGAATAATATTGGTCTAAAACGGTATCATTTAGAATCCAATCTTCATAAAATACCATACTTTGGATGCTTTTAAGCTGAAAGAGATAAGTAATAAATGTCAAACGTTCAGTTAGTTAGTCAGTCAGTCAGTTAGTCAGTTAGTTAGTCAGTTAGTTAGTCAGTTAGTTAGTCAGTCAGTTAGTCAGTCAGTCAGTTAGTCAGTCAGTTAGTCAGTCAGTTAGTTAGTCAGTTAGTTGACTAACTAACTGACTAACTGACTGACGATATAAGCTCTTTTCTAAATTTGCAATTCTATTGGCACAAGTAGAGAAGTGCTTATCGAAATCTTCCTATCATTAGACTGGGCAATCGCCACAGAAATAAGAAGAAAATGGAGATGCTGTGGATAAATGGAGAAAAAACTGATACAAAAACAGGTTTCCCAAGTGAAACCATCGATAGCTTTGTAGTAAGCCCAATGAAACTCTTTCGGCGAAGTACATCGACTCAGCGACTTCTAACTCTTTAATATAAACTATAATTACAAAGAAGTTTTTTTTTACCTCTAAAGGGAATTACTGTAATTAAATTATTAAGATCTCCTACAGCCTACAACTGAGCAAACAGTTATTTTTTGATTTTTAATTAATGCTTCTTAAGGAATAAAATGGTGCGTTTCAGCATGAACACACATAGTGAGTGGTTTGTTTGGGCTTACTTGCTGGGCGACTTTCTGACGGCTTCACTTGTTTTCGGCCAAGCATCCAAATCTTCTTCTTAACTCTATGGCAATTATCAGTTTTTCTAATAAGGTGTAAAATCAATATCATACAGGTGCAAGACATTGGATTTGAATTTTTTTTATCTACCTTATATAGTGAAAACCTTAATGTTTTCTCGTCCATCCAATCATTCTGGTCAATGGTTGAGGTATAGGCCAAGCGTATCATGTTAAGCATTTTGATGACCTGGAATATTCAAATTTAGAAACTCTTATTCAATTATGGATTACATGATGCATAAAAGTTATAAAAAATTGTGGATTTTGTTTAGCATCATTCTTCAAGATTTTTTGGATTTCTCACTTAACGTTTGGTTAAATCTTGTTTGGTTATAATCAAAAACAAGATTTAAAGTAAGTGTAAACTATCAGTTAAAAATCTGAGGGATTTAATGAAGCACTCATGGAAAATGAGATTTTGATTGTAAAGAAACAATAGGGATGTAGAATGAGGGAATAATAACACGATGAATCAATAAAATAATGAACACGCAAATGGATTTCTCCTCACCTGACTTCCATAAGCAGACCACGCAAAAGTTTTATAAGACATTTATTCTGACCTTTCAAAAATAACACAAGGAACAATTATTGGATTTTTGTTTTATTCCATTGCTTTATTGCTCTTCACTACAATGACCTTCGACAAACAAAACCTAATTATCGCACAACTAATTCTGTCAACATTAAATAAATAAGTTATCTTTTTACACTGTTAAAAATATCGTGATACTTTTCACCAAAAAATGGTTCATAATAGCTGCAACTGCTGTGTGCGGAAATTTTTCACAAAATTTTTGGCATTTGGTTGAACCGTTTTTCAGGGTTTGGTTTCCGAAATCTGAAAAATGGTTCAACGTAAAACCGAAAAAATAGTGAAACGATTTCACCTCACAGCCGTTGTTGCAACTAGGAACCAATATTTGGTGAAACAAAGTACGAAATTTTTATCCCTCCCAGCCATCACTGGTATGCGGGCAAAAAGCCGGGCTCCTCACTGGTTCTCAATTGAGACAGAGCCTCTTGCACAGAATGACAACTGGCCATATAAAATGCCTCTCTTTCTTGGAGGGTAGGAAGATCTTCGTCATGTTCAGCAGGCGTCTCCCGATCATGTTTTGGAACTGCGTTGGACTTTCCAGAGATAACGTTTACCCCCCCCCCCCTCTGGTTATTGACTTTCTAAGGGTCCACGATCGTTTGGACTTGGTCTGACTTCGTCAGACAACTGGAGGATTATCCACAACAACAACGAAATTTTTAACAGTGCACAGCCATTTGAAACACTACTTTAATTACAACACAACTATTTTTCACCTATATTTATTGATAATTAAGACTTTAACCTTGAAACTTACGTGTGACTTATGAAGTTGAGGATAGAAGTTATCGACGTACACACGCCCCACCGCTAGGGGCATATATTTCCTGGTGCTTGCTACGCAGGATTTTTCGAGGTTCCTCGGATTAGATTTCATGCCTAGTGCCACTTCGAACTGCTTTGTCAAGTTGATGGCTGCTTCGGACGTTATGGAATCGAAGTAGCCGTAGATGTAGAATGCCACGTAGTTGGCCACAGTTCTTTTTGATACATTAGAAAAGAAATCGGGTTTAAAAATAAAACATGGTTTTCTTTAAAAGACTTTAAAGGGCATATCACACGGGCGCCCATTCATACAACCCAACCCTTGACGAAAGCAGTCCCATGTGCATCCATTAGTCAAACACTAGGTTGGATCAACTAGGTCGTCTGAGGTTGACGACGACGTTGAAGATACTTTTTTCAACCCCAAATGCTATACGAGACTTCAGATTACATTCAACTTTTGAGTTTTTCGTTGAAGATTTAGTTGAGTTGAAGGTTGGGCTGGAGAGATTTTGCTCGTGTGATATGCCCTATAGTTCAACAGATTCCTCCACTATGTTAAGGTTTTGGTTGGTAAGAAAACTCTGAATGGGATATTAGTCCACGGGAGTGGTCGATGGCGTAGTTAGAGGCCGCAGTTTTGAAAAAGAAATAAGGTTTAAAAAATATAACATGGCTATCTTGAAAGCACTTTTAGTTCAAAAGAGTCTTTCACACAATGGTTTGGTTGGTAAGAAAATTCTACATTGGATATTAGTCCATCGAAGTGGTTGAGAGCCATCAAAGTAGTTGGGTATTAGTCCATCAAGTAGTTGGAAAAGGCAACAGGTTTGGTAAACGCATTGAAACGAAAACGGGCTTAAAATTAAAACTAGGTTATTTTGAAAGGACTTTTAATTATACATTGTGACCATATTCTGTTAAGCTTTTGAAAGATGAAAACTATGTTTTGGAAATTAGTACATTTAATTGGTCGAAGTTTGAAGGTGAATGAAGTTAATTGGCCACAGTCCTGGTTGACACATTTAAAATTAAATTAAATTTAAAATGAACCAGAATTTTCTAGAAGGGATTTTCAATGGGCTTGTTTCACGTAGTACGGAAAGAAAACAAAACAACCAATGAAATTGCATTACGGAGAGCGTGACGTCTGAGAAACCAATGAGCTTGTTTCACGTAGTACGGAAAGAAAACAAAACAACTAATGAAATCTCAGTATGGAGAGCGTGACATTATAAGAAACATTCCCATTCTACATTGTTTATATTTAATAATTTCTAGTTTAAGGCTATAAAAAACCTAAACTAAATCAGTTTTGAATACTATTCTATCGAAAGTGGAAAAAGTGAGCAGGCTATAGTATTGGCTAAAACTAAACTCCTCGGCACAACAGCCCATTAGTGGGCCAAGACCTGCCGTGCTCAATTCAGCTTTCGTGACCAAGGGCTCTGGGGTGCTAGGCATATGTCCCGATTAGGTGGTCAGCCTCACGCGGGACCCCCAGTGTTTAGTTCCCAAGTATGCTTGGTCCTCATTTTATCGACCCAATTAAGGGATGAAAGGATGAGTGAACCTCGCCCTTTCGTAGTAGTATTGGCTGACACATTGAAATATATATACGGTTTAGAATTAACTTGAAAGGACTTTTGATTCAACATTGTCCAAACTTAAATATTTTTTGGGCTAAAAGAAATCCAAACTAAATCTAGTTTGGAAATTAGTCCATCAAAGTAGTTGAATGTGAAGGAAGTTATACTAGGCCACATTAGTCAACACTGGCTGACACATTTGGCCACATTCCACTATTATAGGATGAGTTTAATTTACATTTCATCGGATAGTTGTTTGAGATGACTTTTTAAGCTTACTTTCAACAATTGTCCATTAAAAAGTTTTAAATTTTAATATGATTAAAATACTAATATGCCCTACTAATGTAACTGCTATATGAATCATTTCATTGTGGAATTGTATTGTATATTACCTTGGATTTGTTTCGGCTATCATGTCTGGTAACATTCTCAAGTAGTTAGGTGCTAATGCATATATGATGGTATCTTCTTCGACAGGCGCCTCACTTCTGAGGTGAAGATTGATGAACTCGGTGTACAGAAAGTCCTCGGTCTGAAATAAGTTACATAAAAAACGACAGGCGATGTTAGTTACACTGTAAAACGTATGGTGTCTTATTACTCCATAAAACAGATGACAGCATGTGCTTCCTTCAGTTTTATAAAATCACATAAAATGGTGTCAACTTACACAAAATATGAGTAACCTTAGATCACAAATATAGAGTAAGGTTGCACATAAAACAGAGCAAAGTTACACCACAAAACGGAGAAAGGTTACATCAGACAACAGAGCTAAGTTGCAACACAATCATGGTATAAAGAATAAGCGTCAGCAAAGTTGCCTTCATATTTGAAATTGAAATGCTTTTACTAGAATAAATTCATAAATACCAAAGAGGATATTTTGCGATCAACTTTTTCAGAGTTTTATACCTAAGTCAAAGTTACTCTTAAGGCAAGACTCCCATATCCATGTAATCCTTCGGTCACACAAGTGTCACTTTAGCGATTACTCTATGCCAGCTTCATAGAAATCGAATTTTTATTATTATTCTTTTTTTTTGTATCACAACGTTATGATTGCGCATGTGCACTAGAGGCTGTGGAAGGTTACGTTATACAATGTTTTGTGGAAGGTCCCTCACATAATTGGAGTTCAGTCAGCTTATTCAAGAATTAGTGTAAGGTTACACTCTAGAATCATAATAACATTTCACAGTTTTTTTTACAGTGATAGATAAAACGATGTAGCAATTGAATTATAAATAAATAAGCATTTCAAATAAATTATATGAATTAACATTCAACAAAAAATATTTAATGATCGATTATCAAATAATGTGCAATAATTCGAATTCTTTTAAGAAGTATTATACGGGAAATATGTTGTTTTGTAGAAATATGTGCTTCCATAATACAGGGTGTTCGCAATTACAGGAGTTTATTTTATACTAAATATAACAAATCGTATATGATATTGAAGGAAAACTAACCTAGTTTCTCCTATAAGTGCTCAATGTTTGCGCCTTTAATGATACGGGAATTGCACAGGCTGTTGCTTCCATTACTCCGGACTTGCTGCAGACAGTATGGGAAGAATTGTATATTTTTTTTGGATGTGTGCCGTATCGCTAAAGGCGCCCACATTGAGCACTTATAGGAAAAACTAGGTTAGTTGAGCACTTGTAGGAAAAACTAGGTTAGTTTTCCTTCAATGTCATGTATGATTTGTTATATTTAGTATAAAATAAACTCCTGTAATATGCCATTAAAACTCGGACATTCTTTTACGGACACCCTGTATAAAATAAGAGTTCCGATAGGAAACATACTTTGACAACTTACCGTAACATTGATCTGTATATTTGAAATTGGCATTGATATATTTTCCCTTATCGTGTCAAGGCTGGCCTAAAAGGTAAAGAAACTATACAATTTAGACATTATGTTTGTAATTTGTGTTTGGTTTACTATACTCAAGGTATAAAATAAAATATTTCAATTTTGTGTGATTGCTTACAGTGTCGAAAGGCATATGTAAAACGAAAAGAAATCAACCCCGACTTAAATTACTTGAGGTTTAAGATTCCTTTAATATTCCGATTAATTTGACATATTAGAGATGTCATTAATTTGTCAATGATATGCAACCTCAAATAAATAAGATAAGTTATAACTGAGTCAATAATTTGAAATCATTGATAGAACTATGTAATAAGTCTAAACCACTGCTTTATCCATTAATTATGTCACTTAGTTGCCTTATGTCACTTAGTTGCCGTTTGTAGGCCTTAACCTTAAGGGCGAATGAAGCCCGAGTGACCGCGGCTCTCCAACCCAAAGTGCCTCAGTGTTAATCCAATGTGAAAAATATTTTCTAAGCCACTTCTCCGGCTGTATTGAATCTTTTTACAAACGGTTTTTTTATAAGATAAATGAAGCTAACCTACAGGAATCTATATTCCCACTTTTTGAAATGGGTACGAATATTTTTTTAAAATTTTCAATAAATAATTAAACACAAAATATTTGAACATTTTCAAAAAGTGGAATTTTAGAGACCTGTTAGTCAGCTACATTTATCATATAAAAATTCGTTTGTAAAAATGTTTAATACAGCCGGAGAAATGTGGCTTAGTAAATATATATATTTCAAATTGCATGAATACAGAAGCACTTTGGTTTAGAGACCCGCAGTCACTTGGTCTCATTCGCCATTAAAAGTATGAGTTGAAACATTAAATATTTTAAACCTGTGTGTAGCTATTTTTAAGAAGCAGATTATGCGACTTGCATTGTAATTAAGTTCTCATATAAAAGTCTGAAACTCTTTGCTAATTGTAGGGGGGGGGGGGTAGGTACATATATATTCCGGCTTATCTGCTTGATCAGAAACCCGCTTATAAGCCTTCGTCAAGTAAGACAGAAACCCTAGGGCAAAGGCGGGAATCGAACCCGCACCCGTTACAGCGCGCAGACTGCTAGCGTAATGGTCCCAACCACTCGGCCATCCGGGCCCCTTTGCTAATTGTACTAGGGGGCATCCATAAATGCGTTTTTGTAGATTTTTTGACCCCCCCCCCCCACGTAATCTCACGTGAGATTTTTTAAATATTCGCTTTTTTTTTAATTTGAGTTCTTTTTTTGGTGAATTTTAAATATTTTTTTTTATAAAGTCTCCAACCTTTTGAAATATGGTTTGGAAAGCCAAAAACTATCTTGTCATGTAAGATTTTGCCAAATATAAGTCAAGAAACATATATTGCTGGAATTTAACTTTATTTTCTAGCCATTTTACGCTGATTATTTTGCGGGGAAAAATTACGTGATATTTAACGTGACCCCCTCTCCCCCTACTTGAGATGATTTGGTGACATTAGGCTCAATCACCTCCCTCCTCCCTATATTTTTTGTAGAAAAAGTTCATTGATTTATATCAACCTAAAAATATGGTCATTCTAAGCAAAGTTACCATAGTCAAAAAGTTTGTGCTTGGTTTCATCATAATAATGATTCCTAGTTGCTGAAATGCCATTGTGATCAATTCACCATTTTTTCGGTATTCGGTCGAACCATTTTTTAGGTTTCGGAAACAAAAACCCGATAAATGGTTTAATCAAATACCGAAAATATGCTGAAAAATTTCACCACACAGTCGTTGCAACTACTAGGAACCATATTTAAGGCAACACGCGCCACATTTTAATAGACCATGATTTCTGGTAATAATTTCACATTTGGGGGTGCGACATTTAGATTTTTAACAGGGAATTTTCGAAAAAGTATTATTCCAACAAGGGATTGGAAAATTACTTTTAAAAAGTAACTCTGTTACAGTTACTTAAAATAAAAAAAAACTTTTTACAGTTACTTTTAGAAATTTAAAGTTATAAGAAAATTTGAAATTTAACCATTTCTCAAAGAGAACCGATATTAAAGAAATAGTTACCATCGGAAAAAGTTAAGAATGAAAATTTAAGGTTGTGAAAAGTTAAATTTCAAATTAATTACTTTAAGCCGAATGCCTAACTGCCGAAAATATTCGTGAAGAGCGACGTGAGAAGTCATTGATTGCAATTATTCATTGATTAGTCATTGATTCAGGAATTAGTCATTGATTGCGTATTAATGTCTTTTGTATATATTGAATGTAATATGAATATGAATAGATATATGTTAAGCATGACACTTGTGTATCTAGTTTCTTATGAATGAACAAATAAACTCTTTATAGTGTTTTACATATTGGCAATGTTCAATTATTTTTCCATATTGACAATGTTCAATTATTTTTCCATATTGGCAATGTTCAATTATTTTTCCATATTGGCAATGTTCAATTATTTTTCCATATTGGCAATGTTCAATTATTTTTCCATATTGGCAATGTTCAATTATTTTTCCATATTGGCAGTTGATAAACAAATATTTGTAAATACTAAGCTTGAAACAGCCAGTATGTTCTCAAAGAAAAAATCTAATGAAAATGAATACATAAATTCTCAAAAATGATAACGTGGTTTTTTTATAATAAATACATACTTTCTCAAAAACGAGAACAAGCTTTCTCAAAAATGAGAATGTAGGTTTTTTAGAATAAATACATACTTTCTCAAAAATGAGAACGTGGGGTACCTAAAATAAATACACATCTTCTCAAAAACGAGGACGTACTTTCTCAGAAATGAGAACGTGAATTTTCTAGAATAAGTACATAGATTCTCAAAAACGAGAACATGTTTTCTCAGAAATGAGATCATGAGTTTTCCAGTACAAGTACATTCATTCTCAGAAACGAGAACATAAATTCCCAAAAACGAGAACATGCATGATCTCACATTCGAATAACGCATGTTCTCAAATTTGAGAACAATGTATTTGGAGCTATTATGAACCTATGATGTCCTCAAAATTGAGAACCCATTTTTAACAGTGTACAGTTACTTTCTTTCAAATCTATCGCCGTTACCTAAAAAAAGTAACTGTTATAAGGTATGGCGTTACAAGTAACGCGTTACTTCAATCCCTGATTCTAACTTACGAGATACAACATCTTTTCGAACTCCAAGATTTCCATTGCTTCCTCCTGGAGGTCGGTTATGCTCATTTCGGACCCCATGAGGCGAGCGGCGTTCACAATCAGCTCCTGAGCAGCTGCTGTGTAATTGGCGTTCGTCGCATTCTCGTCGTCTTCGTGATCAAAGATGAAGTAGCCACTGTCTATCTGAAATTAAAACATTATTTAACGGGGTTGTTTCACGTCGTCCCACGAGACCCCGTGGCGCAGTGGTAGTGCTTTGCATTGCTGTGCCACAGGTCCGGTGTTCGAATCCCGGATTGGGCGAGGTTGACCCATCCTTTCATCCCTTAAGTGGATCGATAAAATGGGTACCAAATATGCTTGGGAACTAAACACTGGGGGTTCCGCGTGAGGCTGGGCCACCTTACCGGGACATGTGCCTAGCACCCCAGAGCCCTAGGTCACGAAAGCTGAAATAGGCATGGCAGGCCTTGGCCCACTCATGGGCTGTTGCGCCGAGGAGTTTAGAGTTAGTTTCACGTCGTGGATGGCAACAGTTCCAACGGTTTGATTTCATTTGTTGCCTGGAATTACTTTAGTTTTGGCATTCAAAAATGCGTTTTCTAATAATATTTTACTTATTAAATATTTTAAATGCCAGTTTCTTGCTCTGCTGTTTGTTGTTCAAAACATTTGTTAAAGAAAGATTACATAGAAAGAAAAGTTCATTTTCATCTATATCGGTCATTTTGCGAGCGAAACCGGAGCAACCAATAAAATCGCAGTATGTAGAAAGATAAAAAAAAAAGAGTTAAATCATATAAAACATTCCCATTTTACAAATGTTGGGCAATCTGAATATTGTTAGTATCCAGGAGGGCCAATATGGGTAATGTCGGGATTACTCATATGGGGCCCAGAAAGGAACCCTTTATTTTTGGTCAAATCACATAGGCCCACCTGTGCTTCCCCATTTAGTCACGTTTACAATTTTGTCTCACTTACGGCATTATCTCTAAGAAAACTATTCAAAATTACGAAAGAGTTAAATATTTCTCAGTACAATGTTTTTTAAAATTAACAATTAAACATTACATTAAAATTACTCTGGTCAAATTATGCTCTCTTCAAATTAACACTGGTGTCCCAGATGACCCCTTTCAATAACACTGCCTTATATAGATAGGTACATATCCCATAATAATCTTTTCGGTTTACCCATCACCAACCCATGTGAATTCCATTTACGTTTTTTGCCAAACAATTAAAATCCCGTAGATCCACATGGGTCAGTGTGAGCAAACCATAAAGATTATTATATGCTTCATAAGCAAAAGTTCCTTAGCCCCCTTAATACCCTCACAACAGCAGACAACAAACAAGATCCCAAATTAGTAAGCTACCTGCGGGATGTTTCTCTAGCAAGAATATTCAATGACATTTAAAGAATTCAGGGGAAAAACTCCTTCATCGACAGAGAATCTGTCCGAATTGAGGTGCTCTGCTTGGTGAGTAAAGGCAATCGGAAACCGATTTATCCCTTGGTTTTTTCTTCTGCGATTCAAGCGTCAGACTATCGTCTGGCTTGAATCTTGATCATTGTGATAGTAAACCCGTACTCCGCGTGATCAGAACCAAGGCTAAACTGTTTTTTTACACTAGCTTTGGCGATGACTAGCTATCTTCGCCAATCATACTAACAGATTCCCAGGCGATGAAGGGGTTCTGTACTTTTCATTTCTTTGCCAACTATGAACCAATAAACTCGTGCTAACATTTAAAAATTAATATCACTAAAATAATTACATATAATAAGTTATTCAATATCAGGAGAAGAGGGGGAGACCAAGAGAGACTTGGATTAATAACATAGAAAAAGACTTGGCCGAAATGAAGATTAAAAACTGGAAAGGTTTGGCTTTGAAGAGGGACAGGTGGAGAGCTGTTGGGGCGGAGGCAGAGATATGCATAAGGCTGTAATGCCAACTAAGAAGAAGAACATTTAACCAACCTACCAATAGTATATATTTCGAATTATCATATGCGTACGGGAGAAACTCAAACTCTACAAATAAATCGAGAAGCAGTTCTCGATTTGCCTTGGCTGCTTGCTTGTACCATACGTAGTCCTTTTCAGTCCACTGTCCTAACATGGGCCAGCCACCATGATGGTCTTTTATTAAGTAAAACAGGTCCCACAGTGCTCTTTCATCCCTGGACTCTGAAATGGGGAGAATAATATTACAATTCGACAGAAATAATGGCATAAGCACCGACTGTCAGGTTTTCTAGCAACATACATGAAAAATGGTAACCTTACAAAATTTTAAAATTTGAAGTATTAAGGAGTCATTTATAATCATCCACAACAGAAATATTACTAATATTTTTTTTAAGAAATTAATTTTTTCGTTTAATAATTTAAAACTTTTATCATATGTAGGGAAAACAAGTTTGCACTTCAGCCAATTTTCTTATCCCTCATGGGGATAATAATCTAACGTAAAAAAAATAGCCATATTTGGACCCATCAGAGAAGGTGATATTTGGAGAAGGGATACGAGTTTCAAATGGCTGGTTTATTTGGAGAGGACAGGACATTATTAATATCACGCAGGCAAAGATAACTCAATGCATGGGACATATGGACGATGGCAGAGGAACTAAGACTATTTTTAAGGGAAAAGGAAAAGGGTAAGAATCAGAAAAAGTTGGATTGATGAAGTGGAGAGGATCAAAATGCCATGAAGATCAAAAGTTGGAAAGCGAAGGCGATAGACAGACGACTTTCGAACGACTTTGTTAGGGAGACTATGGTTCAACACGGACTGCAGTGCCAGGGAGTTAGTTTAATGTTAAACGTTTCGTGACGTTTCCTAAGTCTGTAAGGTCAGTTGTATGATAAATTTTGTAGAAATTAGGATATATTGATGTCGTGATGCGTTAACTGATATTTTTATGACGCATCACTCCTTTTTTTTCAAGAGTTTCCCATGATCATAGATAAATAGTTCTTTTGTTAGGAATCTTAGGAAGACGACTGTCGCCAAGATAGGGCCAATAAATTTCGACCAGTCTACACCAAAGTGACTTTTTTTATGATACTCGCAGCAGGGTTGCCAATTACCAGTTCTGGGAAAAGGTGGCTTGTGAGGGTTATTTTCTCACGGAAGAGATTGAGATTGGAGAATGTTTAACTCCCATGGTAGGACTTTGAACCTATCGCAGGAGTGAGAAACACCCCATACCACACGTCACCTAATGTGACAACCAATTGAGCAACAAGTCCACGCCCACCAAAGGAATGAGAGGATGGAGATGCTACCGAAGAACTGGATTTTACTTCATTCCCTCGACAAACATGAAACACTAAATACCAAAAATAATTGGGTTGCTTAAGGACTTCAACACTCTTGAGCACGTAAAATTCACCGCTCGCATACACGTCCCATTCTCATCAATCCCCTTGATTTCCCGGACCTTGTTCTGATGTCGGAAACCCTTCATGCCTAAGTGCCTCATCTATACCCTTGATTGGCCGGAGCCATTCCTGATGTCTGCGTCCCTATCCTGATATGTACGCCCCTGCAAAGCGGTTCTACCGCCTTGACCCCTTCCTGTGATTAGGCACTTCCAATGTCTGATGTATGTGCCCTTGATGTCTCATCCCAGCCAATAAGCCCCTTTCTGCTCTGCAAACCTGTGAGTTACCTTTTAAATAGTTACTTGGTATTTAGTCACAGATTCCATTATTATTTTTAATTTCGTGATTCCGCGTATTTTAGTTTAAAAATTCATTTTCCCTTATTTGTCCATTGCTCTTCCCAAGTTACAGTTATATCATTTTTAAATATGCTCGTAAATTTGGTAATTCAGTTCAATAAAGTTTTCTTTTGCAAATTACAAGATTGTTTTTTTAGTAGTTATAATTTGGCCTTTTTGTAGATGATTTTAGTGGGGAAAATTATAGAATCTGGAAAGGTTTTTTTCGTCGCAAGAACCTTAATTTATTATTTTATTTTTATTACACAACGCAATCTACTAGCTACTTTTCGAGTATTATATAACTTTCTTTTTATTGCATTGCGGCAATTAAATCGACATTTTATGAATTATATGCTATCAACTATTTGAAAAAGATAATCGAACCTGGTATTCCGGAACTATATTTTTAAACTTGAAAGTGTCTTAATTTTTATGTATACTACTCTGGTTAAAGCATTGAAAAATAATTATGTATTTTAATAGTAACTCTTTACAAAATAGACGGGTTTTAAAAATGTTTAATTTTCTTAGTTAGAATTTCAAAATTCTTCCCATGATTATTACTTTTTGTTATTTTCAAGTTATGTTGTAAAGCTAAATGAAGTTATTTTCTTCATTTAAAAAGAATAACACTTTATACTGTTTCAGAAAACTTCCATTTAGGAAGTAACGAAATCAAATGACAGTGTTTTTTTATTACACTAAATATCTTTGGTTGAAATCCATTTTTCCAATGCAATATTGACCCTTAAATTTTAGATATCGACCTTACTATATTAGTCACTTTTTCAAAAACGTTTGTATTTGTAATTGAAGTTCCATACCATGTCTCTAACATCTACAGACCCATCTCTTTTCGAGTAATACAATGGTTATACATTTTTTAAAACAAGTTTATATCCAGACATAGCTTTCAAAATACCGATATTCTAAAACATAAAAAAATAATTACAAAAATAGGTATGCAAAGTAACTTTGCGTAGTCCTGGTGACCTAAATATTATTCCGTCAAACTTTCAATAGTTGTCATGTATCATGAATAAATGCAAGGAAAAATGATTATTTCGATTTTCAATACTGCGGAACTAAACATAATTTACTATGGAAATAAAACTATTGAAACTCTTTGTTTTGCATGCTACTTTCATATGCGAAATTATATTGATCTTTGGCTATTTTTAGGAAAAAATAGCGCCTATAACATATTTTTTTATGTATGCGAACTAAATTACGTGATTTTTACTTTCGATTACCTAATGTAAAATATAGGTTATTCGTAATATATGTAATGTATGCTAACTAAATTACGTGATTTTTACTTTCGATTACCTAATGTAAAATATAGGTTATTCGTAATATATGTAATGTATGTTAACTAAATTACGTGATTTTTATTTTCGATTACCTAATGTAAAATATAGGTTATTCGTAATATATATGTAATGAAAGTATGGCAATGGGGTCGAAATTCCGAAATGGAGATTTTGTGTTTACTTTACGTTTTGGCGGATGCTGATTCTAAAATGTGGTTTTTGAACATTGGTCTGTTTGACTGAAACCACTCTACAGCTCGAACTAAAAGAGCTACGGACTTTTTGGACACGAGTTCTTTTTTCCTGTCTGACGTCATACTAAGTGTTTCAAGAAAATCGCGCATTTGCAAACGGTTTTGCTGCCATAGAACTTTTTAGGTTTTAATGGTATTGAAATTCCCCTTATAGAGTTTATAATTCCCTTTAAATGTGTATCGATTTATTGAGTGGTAATTATATTCGTACATTAATACATCTTTGCAATTCAAGCTAATAAAATGACACAAAATGTCACGAGTTTTATTTGAAAAACCCGACAAAAAAATTAAGTTGGAACTTGTTTTATTTGAAGTAACGTCGTACTATAGCTACACTAGGGCGACCAGTATCAAAATTTAGAACCATGGTTAAGTGACTAGGAGGACATCGGAGCTGATTATAAGATTGGTATGATTCACATTATCTATTCACACCATCACAAGAAATTGTCTGAAGTACTTTTGTTACATTTAAAAGCTGTTTGAAACGCGTCAGTAAATCGGTTCCTGACACAGATCTTAGATTTTAATGTATTTAAACAAATGTCTTTACCTGTATTCATGCAACTTTCAAATAACTTTGCTGCGTTTCTGACAGATTTGCTGGTATGGTTTTTGGCAGATGTTTTCAGCAGGTCTAAAAAAGTTTTTTTTGGTGAACATTATGAAAGTATGGGATAAGAGAATATTGTAAAACGAAAAATTGGTATTTAAAATAATAAATTATTTTTGGATAGCTCTATAGGAATGCAATTAATAATTTTAAATTAATTGATATTTTTATTTATATATATCTTTAAGACAACATCAGTTTTTTTA
Source organism: Oedothorax gibbosus (assembly GCA_019343175.1). NCBI lineage: Eukaryota > Metazoa > Arthropoda > Arachnida > Araneae > Linyphiidae > Oedothorax > Oedothorax gibbosus. The sequence continues at coordinate 24,837,536 of CM033276.1, read as the reverse complement.
AACTACAACAATATATATTACATAAACTAACCATAAAAATATTAATAGACAAAAAGATTAATCCGTAGTCAAGCATATTTAAAAAAAAATAAAGCATGATCATGTTATCAAATTTCATTGACTTGCACACATTTAAAGCGAAAGGAAGGCGTGCTGTTGAAACACACACCAAAGGTCTTGCTTTTTGAAAGGTTAAATATTAAAATATTATGTAGTATGTTTAATAGGTTATACATAATTTCTAAGAAAAAGAAATATTGGAAAAAAGACAAAACATACTTGTCAAGATATTCCCACCATAAAATAAACGGAGTTCCATTTTTGTCAGAGAAAGTATCTTCTACTCGATATAGAATAATAATTTTGTCCCTTTTTATTAAAAGTGTAATTAGGAAGTGGAAATGCATAGAGCGGTTTATGCATACTAAACTAAAGAAAATAACACATTTTAACATTATTTTTTAAAACACATTTCTATAATGCAAGCATAAATTTTGTCTATTTATTTTAGCTTTACATTCTTAGCACACTTATCAGACACAAATCAAGGTAAGATACGATAATAGATAAAAGCTCCTCATTGATTGCATAGTTTATTTTAAGAGATATGTATCCAAATTCTTCTATGGTGCATTTCGCGAATATGCTCGCGTTACCAAATTTAGCGACAAATCGTTTGCGCACGAGAGAAACGCACTATAAAAATTTTTACAAGGAAAACACATATTTGCAGAAAATCCCATTTTTTTTAACAGATTTTTTCTGTAAATAAACTGTTTTTAAGTAAAAAAAAGTATTTTTTTTGTTTTTAACCGCGTAAAGAGAGCAACCAAACAAACATTTCAATTGTTTGTGGGAACTCCGTGTGTCGAAACAGCTTCATTGGGAAAGAAGGCTAAAGATCTTAAGGTCCACAGTTCGAACCCCAGCAGTTTATTAAACCTCCGTAGTACTTCAGGGTATTTCTTTTAATTTATCTGGTCAATATCTCTTTCAATGAATGTGGAGAGGTAATATTCAGGGTATTTTTTCCTATTTGTCTGTTAAAAAACAGCTTTTACGTTAAAATTACAATTTGTTCGTACAAAATAATAAGGTTATTTCTGTAAGTTAAGCAGTATACCAGCTGACAGTTGCTGTTGTTGACGTGTGCCTCCAGGGCAAAGCCTTGAAGGCAGAAAGGGTGCATTAGCTTGCATTGGCACAAGGCTTTGAGCAACCATGAGGGTTGGAAGTCTGACCTATGCTCCAAGATGATGGCGCCACCTCCTCAATATAGGCACTCGCTGGAGGAGAAGGGCACTTTTCTCCAGACAACCTGCACCCATGGTACTACTCTATGACCACCCACAGGATTTCGGACCCACAGATTTAATGAGCAAGTTCTCCGCATGTACTTAGGACAACAGAAATATCCATGCCTTATCGGAGTTCGAACGCGGGCCCGCTCGTATGACAATAGAGGAAGCTGACAGTTTTTTGCTGTAAAAACAACATACTTTTTTTTACAGTGTAGTGACACAAATTCTCTTATTCGTACCGAGTATCTGCTTTTGAATTTCTTTCTGCCTCTTTGACACGACCATAACTTCGCTGTAGCCAGAGGGTATCGGGTTGTTTTTCATCCACCCTCCGCATGCGTGTTGGTAGAAATCTGTACATGGGTCCGTTTCGGGATCGATGTTGGATATCAGTTGTTTGGCTGAAAAAAAAAAATGATTTGTTATGGGGTTAATGTGACATATGAAGAGTACAGGGGAAAAACCCCTTCATCGACTGGGAATCTTTCCGTATTGAGGTCTGTTTGGCGAGTAGTGGGGATCGGAAACCGATTTGTCCCTTGGTTCTTCTTCCGCGGTTCAAGCGTCAGACTAAAGTCTGGCGTGAATCTCGTTGATAGAGATAGTAAACCCTTGCGCCGCCTGATAAGAAGACAAAACTGGTTTATTCACACCAGTTTATGCGATGACTCGTTATTTTCGCCAAGCAGACCTGACGTAGAAAGATTTTAAGTCGATGAAGGGGTGACAATACATCATCATTCACCCCTGAGGGTGCCAAGGGAAGACCCTTGGCGCCCCCCAGGGGTGAATGATGATGTATTGTCAGCAGTACCCCTAGGGGTGCCAGAATGGCTCCCCTATGCAATTCATAGGTTCAAGATTCATCAACCCAAGGCTATTCAAAGCCTTGAGGTGCCAAATGGGACCGCCTTTTCACCCTGGGTTGAAAAATAGCACTCATTTGTCACCATCAGTTTTAACAGTGCACTCTTCCTATTTGATTGTTATTAACGTTTTCATTTCCAGGCAAAGTTTCTAGAATCCACCAATATTCCTCGTGTAGCTCTAATCCGAGATAATTTGACTCAAAACAAAAACAATTCTAGCAAAACAAGCTAGACCAGGCTAGCAAAGCTGTTGCTACAGCTGCAGCTGTTTACCATAGAGTGGACGACGTACGCTGTGTACGTCCTGGCAGTGAGGGAGTTAATATTAAACGGTCATTTTTAATACTAACTGATGGTTATTATTTAGGATACCTTGTCATTGTTTATTCACTATAAAACCTTGTAACGTTCTTCCAGCTTCATAGAATAACTTTACATCGTACTCATGGAGTAATGTTGCATAAATGAGGAGTTTACTCCGTAAAAACAGTATTGGCAAGTGCTGCGTCCGGGTTCACGGAGTAAATTTATACTAAATTTGTGTAGTAACGTCATACACAAATTATTCCGTAAATTTGGTGTAACGTAACTCTCTGAAGTCAGTGGGAGCTAGGCATTAGACGTTTTAAGGAGGAACATTAAACAGCGCTCAGTTTTACAGTGTATAATCTCCATCGTTGTTATAAACAATGAATAGTAATAACCGTTTGTTAACTCTAACCGTAAGAAATACATTAACTTTCTTTTTTAAACTGGTATTTTTTGTCAATATAAATTTCGTATTTAGTTAATAGCTTTAAGCATCTTACCCGTTTCTTGGCAGGCTTCGGTATCACAAATATCGTCGTCTTCGACGTAAATATGCGTTAGTTTCGACAAGGCTCCTATTAACAAAAACAGAACGATATTTAAAGAAGAATTCTAAGAAATGTTAAATAGAGTTGTTTATTTTGAATTTATATGTAATGGGGTTATTAAAATGGGTTAATCCAAAAGAAAAGTATTATTGGATTATTTGTATAACACCGTTTTTACTGTGTATTTGAATTTTAATGACAGCGAGAATATGATATCTGACTACATAGTCAAATTGTTTCCAATTCTGTATTCATTTTAGTAAATAACTCAACAACATACATGCATTACTTACATTTTGAAAAAATACAAGTTAAAAAATGCTATACGATGTTTAGATATCTTGTTATCATTAACGAACTAATATTACTGCTAACAGGAAACGTATTCTATACAACTTAAAGCTTTTGCAGACATGATGGCTTTCCGTTTTAAATGTGGTCCTCACAGTTACATTTTTTAATTCATTATTGTGGGATGTCATAATATCCCATGACCATTTAAGTATTCCATTAAGAAGTTCCATTTAAGAATTGATATAGTTACCCTTTTAAAGCCTAATATTTCCTAATATACGGTTTTATAAACTAAATTTATTTGCTGGAATATAAGTTATTTTACTATTTTCATTTACCCTAATGTTAATGGTTTTATATATCCATATCCATCTTGCTCAAGTCTTTTTTAGTGTCTGGGATCATTGTTTGTTATACGTAATTTCTGTAATCCTCAACAGTTCAGTTTCTTATTTTATCGATTAATCACTTGCCGTCATATTTTATTAATTACAGAAAAAAGTAAGGTAATGCATCAATCACCTTGTCTTTGTTATGCATTGAAGGGAAACAAGTTACCATTTCCAAAAAAGTTCATCAAAAGTTCATTCATTCATAGACCCAGAAAATCGAATACTTTTCAGACATAAATAAATCGATATTATGCGTATGTATAAAACGTTAATTGAAAAGAAAATGGGGCGTTATGTACTTAGGAGGTCGTAGGGGTTCATCTCAAATCTGCAAGTCCCGTTACTATAAATTTATATGAGAAATTTATTAGCGTTTTTATATTTATGTTATGCTTATTTTAAATTCGCATTTCATAAATGCTTCAATTTTAGCTTCTACACTACGTTTATAACGTAAAAAGTGGAAGGTTTTATAATCGTTCAGTCCGTCCGTCTGTCCGTCCGTCTGTCCGTCTGTCTGTCACCCACTTTCATATCCTAAACTACAAATGCTACAGGCAAGTGTGATACGTCAAAAATTTTAGCGCATCGAAATTAGAAGACATTGAAAATCTCAGAAAAAAATTCGAATTCGAAATACTTTAATTATTTAAAAAACTGCAAAATTTAATGCTCATTTAAAAAGCATAAGAAGCCATTTTCATTAGAATTAAATCACCATTGCCATTCGCAACAATCACTCGAGAAACTTTAATTCTTTTAAATAATAAATTAAAAGAAACTTATTTTTGCGGCATTAATCAGTTTGAAATGACGTCATATATATTTCGCTAAGAGATTCTTTGTATGTTGATAGGAAATGTTTTGGTTCTATTTAAAAGAAAGGAATATTACGTATTTATTCTTTGAAATATAAATTAATTTTTGCTAACGATAATAATTATTGAAGAAATAATTATTGAATTTTCGGAATAAAATAAATTAAACTAGTTAAATTTAGCGTGTAAATTTAAATGTTGTGGGGAAGCGGGTTAAGTGACAGATTCTGTTACAAGCCTACTTGTTTTAACATAAAAATTTAATAATAATAATGAGAATAAATTAAGTTATTCATCACTACACATCGATGGGGGGGATACTACAATTGAGTACTTAAATTATGTTATCTCGAGAAGAACTCAAATTTATATTTTTATCCTCACCTTTCCACCTGTCGCACATGATCCACAAGGAAAGAAGAAATACACAGACGCACACGAGTAGAAAGCACAGCACGAACGACAGGAACTTCTCTTGTCGGGATCGAGGAGTCCGGAAGATTCTAGGAGGAAGCACCAAAAGTCACTTTAAATCAATGAAGTTGAACCACCAATTATTGTCTGGACTCCGACTATTTGAATTCTAATTATCCGAATTCCGACTTCACTGACTACAATTAATATAATCGAACTTCATTGAAATGTTGAGTTACCGTCTCAAATCGCAGTTTTGTTAATTGGCTGCCGTCTGTTGTTATACAAACACTTTAAGGCGCAAAATATCCTATTCATTTTTTATTAAAATAAATGGTTTCCACGTTGTTTTCTCCAAAAATCGACAACACTCTAGCATTAAATTTTCGTAATGTAATAAGGTGGATTTGGGTTAAAAGGACAGACATTTTTGGATTTTTCGAGTTGGTGGCAAACTCTGTATCGTGCCAAAGTACACTACAGAGCAAATTGTTGCCGTTTTGTGATATTTAGGGGGAAAGACTGCACGCTCCACGAATTTGTAGAAAAACTCCATTCTAAGCATTTAATATACAGATGTCGATCTAATTAAATATTAACACGCAATGTTTATGCGAAAGCGTTATTTCCCGGTAAAAGATTTTAAACGGTAATATTAGCTGCTTATTGAACCAGAAGTGGCAAAATCTCTCAAATTCAATGGAAAACCATGTGTTTTAAGTTATCATATCAAAATGAAATGCAATTAAGTAAATAAGTACAAAATACAAAATTCGGTTATTAAAGCATTAAGTTGATCCTCTTTAAGCTTTTGAGACAATTCTTTTTCGTGATTTGCATTATTTATTCAAGTAAAACTTATTTATCGTTACTTTTTTTGTTTACATTCATTATTGTTTTAATTATTTATGCAATCTGAACCCCATGATTATTATTTTTATCCACACTTTTTAAAGGGAGATTTTGTGTCTTAATCTAATACGGCAGGTATGGATTTTTATGTAAGAAAACTTATTCTTCATTTGTACATTTTATGTTTCATACATTATTATAAATATATTTCATGCATCGAAGTGAATTTGAAAACTAAATATAAATGATTTAAAAATTTTACAATGCTTACTTTTATTAAATGTAATACTTAACATTTAGCACACAGTAATTGATAACATTAAATTTACCACTTGCTTGTTAAGCACTTTCACTTACGAATATTTCAGGCTTTTTCTTTCTTGAATAGCACTTTCTAAAAGTCGGTGGGATGTTGCACTCAAAGTAGAAATTTTTATTCTGAAATAATTACAGTACATAAAATGAAATCAAAGACACGACTAAAATCTTCCAAAACAATTAATTTATCTTAAAACAAGAAGTTCTTAAAGAACTAAAATAGCCTACTTTCCTGTTACTTAAATACTTACTGAAATTCTAATCGGGAAACAATTAGGTTCATAACAGTAAATATCATCAACAATCGTTTCTACACTAGATTTACACACATTAGAAAAAAATCGCTAAACACAGCATCCAGCTATAATTTAAACTTCTAAGAGCCAAAATCAGCCATTTTCCTTAATATTCTTTCACAAATAATTTAATATTATTTATCGTCTGTTCCATTAATTTGTAGTTCGAAGAATAATTTAATATTTATTAATAACAAAAATAATGAAACTACTCCAAACTGCATTAAAAAAATAAATGTAAATTAAAACTAAGCAGAATTATGCAAAAAATATGCCTTGCCGCTTTCTTGGTAAACAATTAATGAACAATCAAAGAATCACATTGTGCTGCATTTTATGACGTAATTCCAAAATGATTCATGAAAAAATTATTTTGCTTCAAATATTTTTAAATAAAGTTTCTCATGTCATTGTTGATTTGGCAACAGTAATTTAAAGGACTCAAAATTGAATTTCAATGCTAATTCAATGGGAAATTCGCCGACAGATAGTAGATTTATGTCCGCCCGGACGTACAGACAGGCGGACAAAAAGTATAAAAGTTGTCTCTGAGGTCATAGCTTAATAACAAAAAAAAAAGAATTTTTAAGATCCGAATGATAGAACCGATTTTGGAAGGGGGATACGGACAGACAGACGGACATCGACCGCATGTCAATACCTACTTTTTAATTTTTTTAAAAATTCTTTCGAATTAAAAAAAGAAAAGTAGGCTAAAAATATCCATGCATAATTCCCTATTTCTCCATATACCATTAGTATTCATACTATTATCATGCTTATATACGATTCTTATATTCATATGGATCTTCCACTCATATATGAGAGTCATATTCATACATTTCTATAATTCATATTTAAAACTCGTACTACTTAATGATTTGAATAAAACCCTGCTTTGAACTATGTAATAAAGCTTGTATTTTATAGTGAATAAAAATTTTGAAGCTTTTAATGTCATTGAATTTTTATGGAATAGTAGTAATAGTAGACATATACATCATAAAGAAAAAAATCTATGTTCTCCGTTAGAGTGTTTAAAAGTCAGAACCAACTAACATTGGCGAACAGCTTAAACAAACAACTTGTCTTCCAGTAACTTAAAGTTTATGTTATTTAAGGGTATTGAATTAAATTGATGCTGGAATAATGTATATAGTTTGAATCAATGAAAAGGATATATATACTTCAGAAAAATTGCGTTTTTACTTACGATTGCTTGCGCTCTGTAGATCCAATTGATTTTCTATTTGAACTTGAACTTTTGATTCTAAAATTAAATCAAGAACTTAACCGCAATAAATCAGTCTTGAAAAATATTGCAATTTAATTCAAACAAAATTTTTGCTTACTCAAGAGGACTAACTTAACATAAAATTTTTCCGCCATTAAAGATAATAAGATCATACCATTAATGTCCTGAGATTTAAGCATAATCCGACACAAATTTTTTTTATATAAACATAATGTCCTGAGATTTAAGCATAATCCGACACAAATTTTTTTTTATATAAACATAATGTCCTGAGATTTAAGCATAATCCGACAAAAAAATTTTTTTATATAAACATAATGTCCTGAGATTTAAGCATAATCCGACACAAATTTTTTTATATAAACATATTTTTTAAACAAATATATGCATTAAAAAGTAGATATTTTTCAATTCTAAAAGTTTAAAATAAATTATGTCGTAACACAAATGCAAAAAAAACCCAACCTAAGCTTAAATGGATGTTAAACTCTACAAGATCAGTTAAAATATTATTTTTTTTCACAGCAAAACGAGCTTTTGCATAGGGGCTTTTTAAATAGATAAATCTGTTATTATTAATTAAGTACTATTTTACCATAATCTTCGCTTCGATGTAATTTATTTTAATTGGTGAAAGTTGTTCTTTATAGGCAAAGTATACTGATACCTAACTTTTGGAGAAAATAGTTTGTACTTACAAATACAAATACAAATACAAATACAAATACAAAAATAAAGGACCAATAACAGGCACGAAGCCCAACAAGATTGGTCCTGTTTACAGTCCCCCGACTATATCCCAGTGTCTGTCCAGCTTCTTTTTAAAAATATCAACACTGTCAGAACTCACAACATCCTCTGGCAGACCATTCCACTTATCCACAACTCTAACATAAAAGTAATGTTCCCTCAAATCCCTATTAAAACGTGCTTTTCTCAGTTTTAAACTATGACCTCTAGTCCGGTTATCAGAATAAAAAACAAGCAGGTCAGCATCCAATGACCTAATAAATTTAAAAAGCTGAATCAAATCCCCTCTAACCCTTCTCTCCTCCAACGTGTACATATTTAACTTCTTCAATCGATCTTCATAACTCAAATTCCAAAAACCATCAACCATTTTAGTGGCCCTATGCTGCACCCTTTCAATCACATCTATGTCTTTCCGCAGATATGGAGACCAAAACTGTACGGCATATTCCAAGTGAGGCCTTACCAGCGCTTTGTACAGTGGCAGGATAACGTTACTAGACCTTGAAGAAATACTATTTTTTATATAACCCAATAATTTATTTGCCTTTTTACTAGCAACTGAACACTGGTACCCCATTTTAAAATCATCACAAACCAAAATCCCCAAATCCTTAACTGAATTACTAACCTGAATTTCAGCACCTTTTAAAAAATAATCAAAAATCCTATTATTCTTTCCCATGTGTAAAGCATGACATTTCCCAATATTAAAAGACATCCCCCAATTATCAGCCCAATCTGATAATTTATCCAAATCCTCTGTAGCTCATCCCTTTGTTACGATAGTGTACGTTCTACAAATGCATTTAATTTCTCACTTTCAGTTGCACTTTTAATTCTAAAATATCACTGTCATTAAAAATAATTTTTAAAATTTTCTATCTAATTTAAACAAACTCTATCTATAATTTGAACATCTATACAGAATAAGGTTTAGTAATTATTTTAAAAATTATAAAACTTTTTCAGTATTGAATACCATTAAGTATGTACTTTTTTCCATAATTGTCTTTGATATAACTAAATTCAATTTATGAAAGTTGGTTTTTAAAAAAAAACAAATACTAATACTTAAATTTCGAAAACAATAGTTTGTACTTACGATATTGCCCGTTCAACAAATGCATTCAATTTCTCACTTTCAGTTGCACTTCTGATCCTAAAATAAAATTAGGACCTTATTAAAATAAAACTAGGACCTTATTTGAAAATTATTTTTAAAAGTTCTAGACAATTTAAACCAACTCTGTCTATGATTTGAACATCGATACAGAATGAGATTTGGTAATTATGCTAATTTGTTTTAAAAATCTTGTTAAAGTATGTACAATTAACTCTAAAAAATATATGTGCATACTTAAACTTTAAAGTTACATGAAATTTGCAAGATAATCTATTGCCTACTGAATTAATAAACCTAGAGTTAAATAACAATAACACGGAATTATGTTTCTTGAATTTTGTTTAGTTAATTTAAATTTCATACATACCTATTTGAGGACATATTTTGTAGCAATTTGATGTTCAATATTTTCAACTCTAACAACGAAATTTAAGAAATGTTTGCTATTAAAACTTTCATTAAAAATTAACAATATATACTAATGAATATTTTATCAATATCTATGAGTATATAAAATATATTTTACACTTTTTTTCAGAAAAAGAACTATCTAGATGACTGGGTCATAAAAATACATGCTTTCAAGCAATATGTATTTATATTCATAATCGTGTTGCATGTTGATGCAGTTATTGGTAGCAAGCGTGTCCGTTTCCTAACTACCGTCTGTGTACTTTGTGTCGATATTCCTCCATTCAAAAGGTTTGGTATTATCGATATTAGAAATAGCCAATGGCCATACGTCAACTGGTGGCGCTTAGCAGGTGTGAAAATATGCTCATATAGAAACGTTTAGCTTAAGCAGCAAGCCCACGTTACATTCAGAAAAAAAAACTCCGAATTTCGATTTTTCTTTTGTTTTTCCGGTTATTACAAGTTGTGATGAAACAATAAAAAAATTGTATTGCGAACCAATAATAATACATTATTAGCAGAAAAATCACTTTGAAGGCGCAGCACGCATGTATTCTTTTGAAATGTAGTTCAGCGTCTACTCTTCAATGTTTTGGATAAATAGCTGTACTAAAGCTTAAATTTTTGTACTAATGTAAAATGAAATTTTTGTTATACATATTTTAGCACACAATGTAATTTACAATTTTTAGTCAATCGCGCATAGTTATAATAATCGTCTTTTCACGTGATTGTCGTGTGTTTTGGAACAACATAAATTTGTGTTTGTATGTCACCTATACAATTCTGCTACTGAAACAACACAATATTGCAATATTGTCATTTTTACACAAATTGTGTCTTAATTGTGTTGCTTAAACGATCGTTTTTTCAGTGTATTGGAATAATTTTTTTGGAGGGAGGGGGGCAGCATTAGTAATTTTATATTAAGTCTTAATGGGTTGGTTTATGGGTGATTTAAAAAATGTTACAATTACGGCTTTCAAAATGTCCAAAAATAAATACTTTTTTATATGATTTGTTTGTTAATATTGTCTAAATATTAGGTTAGGTTAGTTTGAATTATCGTAGTATTAGAGCTTCACGAGGGATATTGGCAACGGGCGTCGTAATTTAGAACCGCAGTGACAAGCTGACCTCTGAGTAGGCACCCAATGCAACCGTTATGGGCGACATCGTAACCAGCGTTGTACTTTAGAGCATATTTAACGTGCACTCCTTCCACACGGGGTATTCTTTGTCGGACATTTTTGGCTGGGTAGGTCGGCAGGTATTTTGGCGATGCCCGGACCCGACCCTGGGACCTTCCTCATGCAAAAGAACGCCCAAATCGCCTAGGCTCCCCAGTCAAATTTTGCCTAAAAAACTCTTCTATCTTATGAAACTCAAGTAATTCTATGAACTTTTTTGAGCTTTTGTGTAGTAATTTAGATTTTCTCTAATTTAAGTTATATAATGTATCTTCTTCTTTATTGGCGCACCCGCCCAGGGTGGGTCAAGGCTGGCCTTCTGTAGAGCCGATTTCCAGACCAACCTGCTCCTTGCAAGGCCTCTACTTCTTCATTTCGAGTTTAGTTTAGTTTGAATTATCGCCGCACTAGAGCTATACGAGGCTAATGGTGACGGGCGTCGTTTTTTAGAACCACAGTTAAGTGACGAGCCGACACCTGAGTAGGTACCCCACGCAACCGTTAAAGGCGCCATCATACGCAGTATTGGGACTTCGGAACATATATTTAACGTGCACTTCCTCCGGTATTATTCTCTACAGCTCGAACTAAAAGGGATGCGGACTTCAAATTTGACAAACGATTTTCTAGTACCTGCCGGACTTCATAATAAGGTTTGAGAGAAAATCGGACATGCTCAACGAGTAGCTGCCATAAAACTTTTTAAGATTTAAAGACATTCCTGAAAAAGTACGAGTTCTCAATATCTGTTGGGCGTCATAATAAAGGTTTTCGAGAAAATTGCCCATGCACAAAGGTTGTTACCATAGAAGTTGTTTAGTTTTAAACTATTGCTGAATAACTCAAAGAGATATAGACTCTACGTACCCAGTTTTTAAGCATTTCCCAAAAATTATCCATCCTATAACTATAAAAAGGGAGATCGACAGTTGTTTGTATTTGTCCTGTCGCTTAATTTTAATAATAAAAATAATGTCGTATTTATGGGACTGATGTATGTGAATTCTTTTGTATCTAAAGTCTTTTCGCTAAAGCAATTTCACTATTGTGTAGATTGTGTGCTAAATCAAGTGTTGGATACGGGAGTTCCGCCGCCAATGACCCGTGTGTAGCTCTAGTACGATGTCTATTCAACAAAAACCTATACAAATTGTACAATTTGCTACAATTTGGCTAAAGGTTTGATTTAGTTCCACAAGAATGACCAAGGAATTAAAATTATATTGTTTCAAAAGAAAAAATCATAGTTGTATTATCAACAATTAGTTACCCAAAAGCCATTATTCAGGAGAGTAAGTGTGTTGCAATAATTACAATTAAAAGTTAATAAAGCAACAATGTGAGACAAATCAACAATATTTTTTTTTAATATTTTTAATACTTGTAGTGAAGTAAAAGTTCGAGCATTAGGTTGATTATTTTTGAAAGAGTGATAATTTTTCAAAACTTTTCGTTTCAAACAGTTTTAAACGATTTTTAAAGCATTTTATATAAAAGCCTATAGAATTTCCAACATCTTGAGGAATTTCGCTGGATACACTAACAGTTTTTAAACCATATAAGGGCTATTAATACTAAAGCACTTTCAAGCATCTTGCGAGTCTGCTATTCCATATTGTTTAAAACCAAACAAAGGATTTTTCTATAAAAGCCTTTAAAATTCCTAATATCTTGTTAGACATTCTTTTCAAAGAATTCTAAAAGAAATTATGAAGTTCATCAAGCGTTTAATAAGAAAGGAAAGATCTCCTGAAGAAGAATTGGACAAAGTCAAATTTTGGGCTCCCGAAGTTGAACCAAAGGCGGATAAATTATTCAATCAAAATGTGAGCAAATTTCTGATGCAGGATGTTGTCAAAACTGCCAGGCACATCACTCAGGCGAGTTGGGATATCTTCAAGAAAATAGAAGACGAAGACATCATCGAATGGCGAAAATCTGAGACCTTCAAAGAAATGCACCAACTCTATGCCAAGATCAACATTTGGACCATCGACATGATTTTGTCCGGGAAGACCTCAAAAGTACGATCTAAGATTATACAGCATTTCTTAAAAATTAGCCAAAAGTTGCTTAAGTTCTGCAATATCAACGCGGCTCATGCAATTATCAGTGCCCTTCAAACTGAGGCCATTCAGAGGCTGTTCGACTCATGGCCGAAAATGTCAAAGAAAAAACAGGAACTTTTCTTCGAGTTCGATGCCCTGTTTCCCGACCATGAAGAAAACTTGGTCTTGATGAATCAACTCATGGAAGACTTGCAAGCAAATGGACGCACCTTCATTCCATACATGGCCTTTAATAAGAGATGAGATGACGTTAAAGCACATGGAAAATGGCGAAAATCCACTGAGTGTTAAAAGGAGTTGGCTGATCTGGAACAACTTCAGAAAAGTGCCAATGCTTCAGACAGCAGATGACTTGCCAAAGAAATCTGCCAAATGCTATTGGGAGATGTCTGATAAAAAGATAAAACTCTTGCAAGAGACTTCGGCGACCATCAAACGCGGCAGAGTGTTGGAGGCATCTTACAAGTCATACAGAGAAGCCTGGCTGGATCCAGATCGTGAATAGTCTATTTACCAAGCCAAAGGTGGTGTTTGGACAAAACTTCGGAGCAAACAGAAGACAAAAGTTTTGCAGATTTTATGTAGAAACTTAAAATGCACGAAGAATAATATAATAGAGAAATATACATTCGATGATACGAAAGAATTTTATGATGCTGGTAAACTGTACTTATATAAGGACATAAAAATACTTCAGAGTTCGGTTCTAGTAACGCTTTTGGTAATTGGGTATGAAAGATTCAAGAGATGTTATTGATGATCGTATAGATCACTAGATAATTAACTAGACTTCATTAGTCGTAAAGAAACGACCAAGTACAAGTTTAAGTATGCACTGAAAAAAAGTTGTTGTTCGTCCGATGAAAATTTCAGTTCTAAATTTTGAAGTTAATTGTTATTGACTGTTTTTTTATCATCTATAAATAAATTGCATTTTTCTTTGTAAATACCTTTTTACTTTGCTTGTTTTGACAATTCAAATAATCCACTAATAAGTTTAATTTTGTAAAATAGAAAAAAAAACTTTAAACACCACGTCAGTTATTAAAATGCTAATACACACTGTAAACTAATACTTAGTTGATCATTTTCAATTTTTACTTAGAATGTTCTTTAATTAAAACAAATTACATCACAGAGATTAAAACTGCATTTTAATCTATATTTTTACCTTTCTTCAATTTGACTTTGATAGATAGCTTTTTTAGCATCAGTTTTATGTACTAAATATTGTTGACCTCGTTATCGCTTGCTAAATTTGTTTGAAATTCGTAGAATAATTATGCAATTTTTCCAAATAAATATCTTTTAGTCGTCACAATTTAATTTACAGTTCGAAAAATATATAATTAGTAAACTTGATGCTTTAAAAATAAAAGCGAAAATTTGCACATTTTTTATGCACAGTTAAAATTCTCTATGCATCTTTCTTCACATATATAATCTTATATATAAATTAAAGTCCCATTTTTTCGTTGTGACGGCATCACGCCTGAACGGCTGGACCGATTTTACTAATTCTTTTTTCGTTGTGTTTGTTATTGTCAGGAGAAGGTTCTTAATGAATGAGTTATTCGAAATTCGAACCCGAACGGGTGTAGGAGTGCAAAACGTGAGCCGATTTCTCCATAGGAATAGCATTGTAAGATTAGAATTTATACTTTTTAAATTTCAGCACGTTCAACGCGAACGAAAATTAAGTATAAGCACGTCACAGCACGTGAGTTTAATTTGTAGGATTTTTATTTGAATATCATTATTTTATTTATTGAATTGAAATCTTTTGATTTTTTTTGTTTCCGAATTTAATTTAGTTGATGTTTATAAATGATAAGAAGTGAAGATATTGCTACAATGTATCATGGCAGTAAAGGCGATTACTATTCTAGATCTGATGAATACTTCTAAGAAATGTTATTTCCCTCTACGTATAGCGTAAAAACTTTATGTTTATCAAACTGTTAATTTGGTACAGCTATGATATGGCCAATTGAATGTTGGCATTGGCGGCTTTTGGCGAAGTTAAAAATTTAGCGTAGGGTAGCTACTCCCATCCAGTTGTATGGGTTAGGGTTTGTTTGAATTATCGTCGCTCTAGAGCTATACAAGAGGGATATTGGCCACGGGCGTCTTTATTTAGAACCACAGTCATGTGACGAGCCAACACCTGATTAGGCACCCAATGCAACTTTTACATCGTACGCAGCGTCGGGACTTTGAAAAATATTTAACGTGCACTCCCACCACATTGGGTATTATTATTTGGACATTTTTGGCTGCATTTGCCAAGGATCGATGGATTTTTCGATCAACCTTCAATTAGAATTCAATATTCAAACCAAAGACAATACAACGTCTGTCGGGTCAGCTAGTAAAATATAAAGTGTAAAAATAATGAAATATTGAACGAGATATTTTAGTAATGTCTACAGTATTGTTTTGATTATGGTTAGTTTAGAAATAAGTTTAAACTGTATTGTTTTTATTACATTGCACACTTTTTCTAGTATTACCGTTAAATTAAAATATTTTGTTGCGTAAACAATTAAAACATAAATTTTAAAATCGACAAATACAGTTATATGTCTTTGACTAATAATCCTTTAAATTATACGTAATTTCATAGTATTTCTGTCATGATCACCAAGGTAATATGTGATAAAATTTGAAGAATGTAGACATTTATTGGACAAAATAGGTCAATGTATATGTTTATAAGCTACTTAAAAAAATATTTTGTAATATTGAATTTCAGCTCCGATTTCTGTGTGTCTCAATAAATTTCTAATTTGTTTACATGCATATGATGATTCATATCTGGGAATTATAACTTTAAAACTTTTAGGTAAGACAGGGCATTGTTTGGTAAAAATATAGATATAAAATTTCTCAATACATGAAAATGGATAATTGTAAAACGAAGTGATAACCCAGGAAAGCCAGTTAAAAACTTATCAGGCACCTTTTTTAAAAAAAGAAAAATAATGCAAAGGATAATTGGAAAAACCAACTTGCATCGCAATCTATAGCATATATTATACTAGCAAATTTATAGCCGTTCTTCGCACGGAATAAAAAAAATATCAAATAGATTCCAAATATGTGTACCATATACCCTGTTATAGGATCATAAACTTATTATTGTCTCCGCTCGTTATAAATTATAAAATCCCATTTCATTGCCTTAAAATTCCAAAATGAAAAATACGCTATAAAATGCACTCATAAATGTCATCACAATTCCCTCATAAATACATAAAACCTTTTAGCTCATTTGGCGCGATTTGGGAAATAATTTGGCGAGAAAATAGATATAGCTACCCAAACCCATTATACAGCTCTAACACAATGACCTTCGAACAACCGACCAGCTTATACATTATTTATAAAAGAAATTGCCTATTTGGCGAATTTTAGTTAAAAATTTTGCGAATTTGGCAACGTATTTGGCGAAAAAATAAAGACATAAAACACTAATAGCTCTAGTGTGATGGCTTTTATTAACCATCATAGTTCAGTAATAGCTTAACTATACATTTATTGCTTAAATATGCATACATGCAGTCAACAGAAAAATCAATGAAAAAAAATCATCAAATAAACCCACAATAAAATCCGGGAATGAAAACTGGCGGAATTACGTCACTTGAAACATGTCAATTATTTTTCAAATAATGAATTTAGTTTCTGAAAGTTCAGATACAAAGTATAAGTATAAAACTTTGGAGATTTAAAACTTTACATTTACTACCATTCTAAGAATATACTAAACTTTTGCTCTGAACTATTTACATTTGTTGTCTAAATAAATTAAAGTTGGAAGTTGATTGCTTAAAAGTAAAACATAAGGTATAACAATAAAGACAGTAAAATTATATGGGAAAGATTTAGCATACATATTAATGTTACGGAGCTCTCTTTCCTCTTTTCCTAGCAAGAGTAAAACAGTAATAACAACAACAACAACAAAAATTGAAAAAATTGAAACTAAATACCTAAAGAATAATACAGTTTTATTAAATAAGTACAAGTACACGTTCTTGGAACAAAATCATTATATCAATAATATTTTTTGATATTGGTTCAAATTTTCAATAAATCCAGCAATATGATATGCCTCCACATATGCTAATGTTCACCATGTTCTTGACCAGCAACAACAAATTTACAGAACTCCAAACTGTGATGCTTAGAAGCCCAATGAAATAATCCACCAGAACGATTACGCTTATCTACTTTCATGCAACTTATTTTTTCTATTGTTTTTGAAATTACGGCAGTTTGAAAGCAAACTAGTCCCTACTAACAAAGAATATAAAACAATCGATTCTAGATGTCGATTTACTATTAAAAACCCATGGTGATATGGGTTTGATCATTTGATGCTGAAATGATACCATGCAATATTGATTGTTATTAGAGTGTGGTCGTTCTTGTGGATCACTTCAGTTTGGCTCTAAGCACCTAAACTATGTAGCTTGGTGTAATATCCCTCTTAGGCCCCATTTAGATTGGCAAGGGCTCTCGGTGATATATATCTTGCAGGCCGATTATTGATGGATCCTGGGGCAAAAGCTTCAGGTTTATTTTCTTCAGTAAGTTCTGGTATGATAGGGGTAGCCCCAGTAGAACTAGCGGCTGTAGTTGTAGGAGCTTCACTTGTCGTAGTAGTAGTAGTGGCAGTAGTGGTAGTAGTGGTATTTTTTGCAGGACTTGTTGGCGGAGGCTCTACAGTAGTATTGGTTGGCGGAGTAGGCTCTACAGTAGAATTGGTTGAAGGAGTAGGCTCTACAGTAGAATTGGTTGAAGGAGTAGGCTCTACAGTAGGAGTTGGGCTTGTTGACGGCGTAGGCTCTTCGGTACCTGTAGTCGTATCTCCTGTGCCTGTTACTGGTGAAACTGTTGTGGTAGCAGAAGGAGCTGCAAATAAATAATTTGTTTTAGACAACTAATTAATGAGTACTAGTTAAAAAAAAATTAAAGCTAGCACAGCAATACTTCCAAAAAAAAAGTTCGTATTTAAATTGTGCTTTGTAGGTAGGTAGATTGAACATTTACCACTGTCTATTTTTAGACTCCACGATGAGCTTAACGCTTTGCAGGAATATATTTTGATACAACAAAATATGGCAAAAAATATAGGTTACGGCAAAATAATTACTGGATAGTTTTTAACTAACATCATTAAAAGAGGCTTTGAATGAACACTATTTAAATGAAAGGAAAATTTTGCTCGGAAATTCTTCAGATGAAGAAAACAGAAAAAAAAAACAAATTAAAATCTTGTTGCTTCATTAAATATTTTTTAATTTATGCAAAGCAAAATTGTAAAGTTTACGGAAAAAGTGCATTTTCGTCAAATTTTATAACTATTTTTTTTGTTACGACTTCAAAACTGTTAGTCAAAACAAGTTTTACTTGTTTGAAAAGCTCATTTTGTGAGCATTTTGATGTGCATTTTGTCTTGAATTTAAATTATGTTTTCATTGGTTTTAAATAGATGAGGTTTATGAAGGTGTCACAATATCTGATAGTCAGAGTTTTGGTTGTTTAGAATAACTCGTATAGACAGTAGACACAGTACACAATTTCAGAAATTAAAAATATGCATAACCGTCCGTAAATTGTACTTGGATTTTTTTTA
The DNA here is from genome assembly GCA_019343175.1 of Oedothorax gibbosus. Lineage (NCBI taxonomy): Eukaryota > Metazoa > Arthropoda > Arachnida > Araneae > Linyphiidae > Oedothorax > Oedothorax gibbosus. The sequence goes on along the minus strand of CM033276.1, from coordinate 24,818,677 downwards.
AAACACTGTATAAAAACTATGTAGCGTTAAAATTAATTTTGAGCAATTAATTTTGGTATCACTAGTTACCATGAGTTTGATAGAGTAACGTTATATGAAACTGATTAGACTGAAGGAAAGGGATAAATAATTTTTTTTTTATTTAATAATGCAAATATAATTACGTATTTATTTTTATTCTCTTCGATAGAATTTTTCTCTTAAGCTCACGTTTACGTTTTAAAATGGTAGTAAAAGCATTTCAAACACATACCTTAGTATAGTCTGGCTACCACAACTTAGCATCCCAAATATTTTTTATTGTGGAAGATTCCACTTTGAATTAAGGTTCTCAGCCGAAGGAGGCAGGGTTGCCAGCTCAAGGCATTTGGCGAGAAGAGGGGATTGTTGGTCGAGTTCGATTGTAAATAATGTGTCACACTAGAACTACACATCATTTATCGGCAATAGAGGATTGTTGCTGATTGCTGGTAGCGGTTAGAGATTATACGTGTATTTCTATGTTATCTTAACTTGATCATTAATCGATATAAGAGTGAACCCGATGTAAGTTCAATCTACCCTTCAATTGATAATCTGTTTCTAAACCTTCAAGAAATATGAGCCCATAAAAGCAATGAATCGCCAAACATAGTAACTCTTGCCCAAAACCTTCCTTTCCTTTTTTCGAAGTCGACTGCTCCACAATCAAAATATTTGGGATGCTAAGTTGGGACAGCCAGACTACATTCTAATCTATGAATACACACTCCAAGGTTCTTATTTGGAGTATTCTTTCTTAAGATATACTATCCACACTCTCGTTCCCATCTATGCACTGACGGCCTTGGTTGATATTTGTTTCACGAACAAGAACGTTTGATGTAACAACGAGCAATGTTTTGATGCAATTTACGAAAAACGACTTGTGATTCGAAAAACAATTGACAGCAAAATATCCATCACTTTCGTATTTTACTATAAAGTTACATCAACCATGAGTACTAATTATGAGTAAATTACTTGTTTGGTTGCAGTCTAGTACACTTTACGCGGTGAAAAAAAACTGATTTTACTTTAAACATCAGATTTTTACAGAAACTAAACTACGGTCAAAAGTAAAAAAAAACATTATTTTCTTCAACTATATTTGACCTTTACAATTAACAGATATTCCTACAGGGTATCCGAACTCTAAAGGTATCATCTTGTTCTATTCATTCATCCATCTATACGCTTAACATGCAAAAATTTTGCCTTTTCTTTAATAAAGAGCCGTTTTTCGACCATTTTCAACACACATGCATCAGTTAAATAAAAATATACCATTTTTTTCCGAATCAATCCAATTATCATCAGATTTTAGGATTTCCCGAATGACGATTGATCCAAAAATTCGGATAATAAGTGTGGTTATATACACTGTTAAAAATTTTGTGCTTGGTTTCACCATGATATTGGTCCCTAGTAGCTGCAACGGCAGTGTGGTGAAACGCTAAACCATATTTTTGGTATTCGGTTGAACCATTTCTCAGGTTTTTGTTTCCAAATCCAGAAAAATGGTTCAACCAAACACCGAAAAAAAGGTGAAACATTTCACCACACAGCCGTTGCAGCTACTAGGAACCAATATCATGGTGAAACCAAGCACACAATTTTTAACAGTGTATATGTAATTTTAAAACTGAACTTTTAATTATGATCATAATGTAAGTGCTTATGTATACTACGGGACAACCTAAGTAGGGTAAATAGAAATATGCTATGGAGAAGATCTTTCCGCGGATGTAAAGAGTTCCATAAATTATTTGCGAATCCATCCAGAAAACTTGTTTAAAACGTTAATTTCGTTTAAGGTCTAACATATTTGAATATTATTTGAGAAAATGTGGTAATTTTATTAGAATGAAAAGTGTATTTTGATTAAATTGTATTCAGATCATTTTGTATATAAATATTACCTTACAAGAGTTTCCAGCGAACGGATCATTGTTTCTTTTTCGCGTTCCAGGGTTGCCGATTCGATAGGATTTTGTTTTATTATGACAACGGCAGATGTTTTTTTTCATTATATCATAATTCACTGTGTAATTAGCGATTGAAAATGAATTTCTGTTTAAGAAAGAAGGTTAGGTTAGGTTTGAATTATCGTCGCACTAGAGCTACACAAGGGCTATTTTATTTTAGAACCACAGTCAAGTGACGAGCCGACACCTGAATAGTCTGAATGCAATGTATTGAATTTGCAAAAATAATTATTACAATTGATTTTCATCCGCGGATTTAAATACTGCTCTGAATCCCTACTGCGTCATTTTTTTTATTATATTTTAGAGATGTGTGTTTATTTCTAGCTTAAAAATATTAACCCTTTTAAAATTACAATTAAACAATACATATAGTTTTTAAGTATTTTGAAAAATATTTTTTATATAAATTTCTCATAAAAATTTTAACTATTTTTCTAGTATTCTAAAAGCTTACAAATCAAAATTGTGTATTTTAATAAAAATTTACCCAACCCCTCACCATAATTTATAAATTAATTTATCAAAAAATATTAAATCAATACTGGGAGTGAAGAAAACAGGAAAAGATTAAACCTTTTTAGAATTAAGAATTTGAACAATTTAAATATTTTTTATTATTAACAATTATATTTCTTTGTATTTGGCACCTTGCTTTAAAAAAAAGCGCCTTATTGCGCATCAAGAATTTTTTTTATAATACCATTAATTTACAATAGGCCAAATGAAGCTATGTCGGCGCCAAACTAGACGTCTGATTGAAACTTTTTTCTTGTTTCGTTTGAATCGGCGAGGTTGCGATGTGATTTATTGCCTTGTATCATAGCACCACGCTTTTCCCTCTGCCTTTTTACTATTTGTTGTTACCCAAGTTAGGTTGTCCCCGAGTGTAGCTTTCCAAGCTTAACATGCAAAATTTTTGACTCTTCATTGAAAGAAAGTTTTTTTTAAACTCATTTTCAACACACATGCATCAATAAACTAAAAAAAAGTATACTATATTTTCTGAATCAATCCAATTATAAGAAATTCGGATTTTCCTAAGGAAGATTGATAAACAAATTCGGATAATAAGAGTTCTACTCTACTTTTTAATCTGAGCTTTAATTATTCCCACAATGTAAGTGTTTATGTGGCATTCCAAGCACTCACCTGCAGGTGATCTGTTTTTGATAACAATGACAGATATCATCAGAGAGAACGCGAGAATAAATAGGACAGTTGATAAGATCACCAATTTCTGTTCTAATCCGGTTCTGGATTGCCACCAGCTTCTGCAATGAAATAATGAAAAAAATTCATATTTTAAAGAAGTTTATAAAAAATTTAGTAGATATTTTTTTAAAAAGCTAGTTGAGACTTGATGAATCGTAAGGTTATTAACTTTTATTTTCTCAGCAATACAAAAACTTAAGAAGGCATTTCTATATTAGAAAATTTACCTTCAGTTTTCAAATAAACAACAATGTGAAAATTTCAATTTCATTAAGGATCTACGTAACTTTAAAGAAGGAGATAAGGTAGAGTTTTTTACGCCTACATTGTTACAAACTCTGAAAACATCCACTTTCTAATTACGCTATGCGATAATTAAAGAAAATATTAATTACCAAACTAAACTAACTAAAAAGTTAATTTTTACTAAAACTAAACCCACTGCTTGTTAAAGAAATAATTTACTCAGAGTTGCATTATTTAAATTAAATATTTTCCCAATCGATATTTAATATTTCTGTCGAATATGTATTCTTTAAAACTATATACCTAAAATAGTTGATAGCTGATACTAGCTCTTTTTATATTTATAATATCAGAAACTACAAGAAAACTGTTACAAGACAATTTTAAAAATCATAAATAGTCAAACGATGAACTTCATAATGCGTAGTAGTGGCATTAATTTCACAAATTAAGAGCTAAGTTTAACAATGTGACAAAAGGTGAAACCCAGAAAATGAGCTTTAAAGTTTTTAGTTTGCACTTAAATCCGTTAAAAATGGTACTTTCAAAATTTAAAAAATATTTTCAACTTAAAGTTCATGAAAAAGTAGTAATTTGTTATCGTTAAAGAAGGGAATAAAATATACATTGACACAGAAATCACAATTAAAAAAATGTCACATAGCTCGTTCTTCCACTATGCACTTCAAATAAGAAATAAGATCCAATACTACTTATTTAAAAACACAAAATTATCAGTAATAAAACTAATTTATTTACTATTCTCTGTATTAATACTGAACATATACTTTGATACATACATTGAAATATAGATGTATGATATGTATAGTTATTGCTATGCATACTTTGTACATAAAGACTATGTAAACTTTTTATACAAGTACTATGTATACTTTTTATGCAAGTACTATGTATACTTTGTAGTCAAATATTATGTATACTTTGTATATAAATACTAGGTATTTACCGTTCTGAGCCGTCCAAAGAGCTGCCCTGGCTTCCAGTATCACAATCAGTGATATGCCTCAATTTTCCAAATTGTTTGTCCTTACTAGATAGATTTATATTTCTAAGACTCGGAAATGAACCATATTTTTCAATTTTATTTTAAGTTTAATTTTTATCTCATTTTTTAAATATCCGTTACAGTTCAAACCAATTGTTCATTGAAAAAATAAAAGCTATATTAATAATTTATTTTTAAAACCTAAAGTTTTATATATTTCAACAAATAATTCAAAATCTAAGTAATTAAACACCTAGCAAAACTGTTCATTTTCAAAAAAAAAACTCGAAAAAATAATTTAAATTAAAAGCAATCATTAACAAAGCTAAACCTAACTATTTATAAATTAATCCATTACTTGTGAAATATTTAAATACAGAGTGGATTATACAATACAGCATACGTTTGTAAAAAAAAAATTATGTTTAAAGAGGTTGAGCTGGCGATTTGAAAAGATAGATGAATCCGTGTTAATTTTTGCTGGTATTTTTGAATGAAGTTCCGTAAAAAACTTCCAATCTTTAAAAAATATGCAGAAGTTTTAATTTTTTAATTGAGATACATAAAAAGCAATTTTTCCTAATCGCATATGTGAACGCTTTTGTCTTCTTTGAATGACTCAAATTTCGTTTATGAATTGTGTTTGATAAGCTGAAACAATTCAAAAATCAAACCACGGAACAGTTCAGATAAAAAATTATTAAAATAACATGCTAGAAGACAAAATCCTATCGTTAAACCAAAAACTTCACCATCTGCCATCCTAAAATATTGGAGACACAAACACTTCAACAATTCCTCAAGAAAAATGTCAATTTCCGATATCAAGCTTTACATTTTAAAGTAGTGTAAAAACTTTACAAGTAGAAATACTCGCAATCGAATGACAATTTAATTTTACCTGAAGCTTTTCTTGTCTTCAAAGTAAGGCATGACTATCCCGAGTGTATATGTAAGAGTTTATACGTGAAAGAAATGAGGCTGCAGGTTACGCAATTCAAGATAAGCGTCAATGCAACTGATAGGGCTTCTTTCTTTTACCTGTGTCGTGGTAATTTTTGTGCTTTGGGTATGACTTAGCGAGTATATTTCAGGGTCCTTTGAAATCAACTTGTTTTTTTTAAACATGTGCGCGGATTTTTAATATTATAATGGGGGAGGATTTTTATGGAAGTCGGAGTCCCCGAAATCGAAAGAGCCATGTACTTGTATTTATGATTTTTTTTCATGCAATAGTACTTCTATTCCAAAGAAGAACTCTTCATTTTTATTTTATTTTTTAAAAGTGATTTATTTATATTCTATAATTCTCACCATTTGAAGAAAATGTTTTTACTCAGTTATTTTGAAAATTTTATCTCATATTTTCAAATCATTGCAGTCAAGCATATGTTTGATCAGTTAGTCAGACTAAGGAGAAACCCCCCATTGTTTAGTTTCTAAGCAAGCTTGGTCGTTACACTGAAAAGGAGATAATACCCAAGAGAGATAGTTCCATGTAAGGACAAAGCCTTCTGGACCCATTTCAGCTCACGAGATCATAGAAAATGGGGTGCAATCAAACAAATGTTTCGGTAAATTAGTCAAACTGACCAGAAACCCCCATTGTTTAGTTTCTAAGCTAGCTTGGTCGACCCACAGAAGAGAGGATTAAACCTGTCTCAATCTTTGATTTGGACACCGGAACTGTATAATATGGTGGTGAAGTGTTACAACTCATCCACTGGGCCCGTTTTGTTACCAAAAGACTACGATTTTGATAGATTTAGATTTGCGGAATAGAAATAGATTTGCGGAAACATATAATTGGAAATCAAATACGCTAAGTAAAAAATAATTAACCTTGAAATTAGTTCTTAAATAGGTCTAGAAATTTTAACTATTATTTTTTTTATTTCCTATGCATTATGACATTTGCGACATTATATTGTGTGAAAATGTATTATAAATTACATAACACTTCACATATACTTCTCACTATTTTTAGAAAATGTTTATTGATCTTTATATATCCGTTATGTGATTATGTTGGAATACTTTAATTCAAAACAAAACAAGAAGTTCATAAAGAACTAAAATAGCCTACTTTCCTGTTACTTAAATACTTACTGAAGTTCTAATCGGGAAAAAAACTAGGTTCCTAAAGTAAATATCATCAACAGCCGTTTCTACACTAGATTTACACACATTAGAAAAAAAATCGAAACACAGCACCCAGCTATAATTTAAACTTCTAAAAGCCAAAATCAACTATTTTCCTTAATATTCGTTCGCAAATTAATTAAATATTATTTATCATCTGCTCGTGATTTATTTGTAGTTCGAAGAATAAATATTTATTAATTACAAAAGTAATGAAACTACTCCGAACTGCATTAAAAAACAAGAAATGTAAATTAAAACTAAGCATAATTGCATGCAAAAGTATGCCTTGTCGCTTTCTTGGTAGATAATTAATGAATAATCAAAGAATCAAATTGTTCTACATTTTATGACGTCATTCCAAACTGATTCATGAAATTATTATTTTGCTTCAAATATGTTTAAATAAAGTTTCTCATGCCATTGTTGATTTGGCAACAGTGATTTAAATGACTCAAAATTGAATTTCAATGCTAATTCAATGGGAAATTCGCCGACAGATAGTAAATTTATGTCCGTCCGGACGTACAGACAGACGGACAAAAAGTATGAAAGTTGGGTATCTGAGGTCATAGCTTTCTAACAAAAAAAAGAATTTTTAAGATCCGATGATTAGAACCGATTTTGGAAGGGGGGTACAGACCGACAGACAAACGGACAGACAGGCGGACAGACATACGAACAGACATACGAACAGACAGACAGATGGACAGACAGACAGATGGACATCAACCGCATTTCAATACCTACAGTGATTTAAATGACTCAAAATTGAATTTCAATGCTAATTCAATGGGAAATTCGCCGACAGATAGTAGATTTATGTCCGTCCGGACGTACAGACAGACGGACAAAAAGTATGAAAGTTGGGTATCTGAGGTCATAGCTTTCTAACAAAAAAAGAATTTTTAAGATCCGATGATTAGAACCGATTTTGGAAGGGGGGTACAGACAGACAGACAAACGGACAGACAGGCGGACAGACAGACGGACAGACATACGAACAGACAGACAGATGGACAGACAGACAGTTGGACATCAACCGCATTTCAATACCTACAGTGATTTAAATGACTAAAAATTGAATTTCAATGCTAATTCAATGGGAAATTCGCCGACAGATAGTAGATTTATGTCCGTCCGGACGTACAGACAAACGGACAAAAAGTATGAAAGTTGGGTATCTGAGGTCATAGCTTTCTAACAAAAAAAGAATTTTTAAGATCCGATGATTAGAACCGATTTTGGAAGGGGGGTACGGACGGACAGACGGACAGACGGACAGACAGACAGACAGACAGACGGACAGACGGACATCGACCGCATGTCAATACCTACTTTTTCATTTTTTTAATTCTTTCGAATTAAAAAAAGAAAAGTAGGCTAAAAATCAGGTGATGAAGCAACCTCAAACTATAAAATATATAGGAAATCATTCAAATCTTCTAAAAATTTTGGCACGTCACCTATCGTAATCCGGTTTTCCGCATTTTTGTTGTAGTTTTATTTTGGCCTTGGATCTCTTTGTAGTAGTGGTAGTCACTCTATTTTCTGTTATATTTTGTCTACGTCATAGTATGGTTATTTGAAATTTTTAATAAAAATAAACAAATTTTAGCGCGTGCCTGAATTTTTATAAGTGTATTTTACTTAGCATTGTCATAGTAACTCATGATAAGTTTTGATCTATAAATCGCGTGATTATTTGAAATTTCAACAAAATTATCACGTTTTTAAAATTGGTTTGTGTACTTCGAAAAAATAACCTTTACTAATAGCAGTCTTTCAACTATAATTTAGCGTGATAGTTTCCAAAAAGTTTAAACTTAACTGCTTCTGGAATTTTTAAGTGTTCTTGAAAATCAAAGACATAATATCTGATACACCATCTATAATATCTAACGTCCTGCCCATAACACCATAATCTTGGCTTTATATAATGGTAATGGGACAAGTATTTTCGTATATTTATTTTTAATAATAACTTTATACGAAAATAATATTTTTTGCCAAATATGTATGTGATATATCGTATAAATCTCTATAAAGTTATAATATTAACCACACAATTCTCTATAATATTCTAATATTCAGTTCTTTCTTAATAACTCTCAGTTAATGTCTTGCCGATCCATCGAACAGTTCCCACGTTTTAAAAGGCGTCAATACATTCTTTCCCACAGAAATTGCAGACGCAGCAGACTTTGTTTTGACTTCTGATGCGCTCTTCTCACAACCATTAAAAATAGAGTCACTTTTTAATTAGACTTCAAGATGTAAGGTTGTGTGTCTTTATGGCGAGCCGAGCTTCGGCTCCGGACTCCGTCCCGTTAAATATTTTAAATGATTTCTTTATAATAAAAGATCTTAGACGTCCAAACTACCTTCATTTCTGTAGTTAACTAAATAATAAGTATGCTCTACTGTGAAGTAGATGTTATTCTACTTCATTTATTATTATTTTTTTCAGGATAAGTTCATTTTATTATCGGGTTCGAGCAGGTAGATTTTGAAGTGCGCAGTTGCCAAACTCAGCAGGACAAAAACGCGGCCTCTCGGGTCGAAGGCTAGTTAATTAGTACGCAGTTAATTTACTGGAATTGTTTTAGTGGAGACTGATCACGTGGTAGGTCATTAATTTGTTCCCACATTTTTATAAACTAATGAAAAAGATTTCACTTTAAAATGCAAAAGTTGGAATAATCAATTTATATAAAATACTTAATTATATTTTCAGGAATGCTAAATGTAAAAAATAATTTTAATAAATGTTTAAAGGATACTTTTTGTATCTTGTTTACGTTCATCTTGTTTGTTTTGGGATCTTAAAAACAGTAACTTAGCACTTCGAATAGCCTCTTCGAACTAGACATCCTTGAGCACAAATTGGCGAATACACACAATTGAAGAACTCAAACGACGATTAATTTCTCGAAAAGAGTTTAAAGCCTTTAAGTTCAGCAGAGAGTTGTGTAAGCAGATAGAAAGAGGTATCCAATATTGCAATCCATGGACGCAAACGACAGGCAGAGGCGAGAGACCACACCCAAGTTAGGAATTTCAGCAGCCATCGAAGAGTCAACCAGGAACTTATGATATTGCAGAGATGAAATAAGACGAGGTCAAATTCAAGTTACAGCCAACGACGAAAAGTTTATAGTTTGTAATTAGTCCATACAGCAGCCGAGAAGTATTTTGAATATAAGTTATAGTGTGCTTTGGCAATTTCGAAATTTTAAATTTTTAAGAGGATTCCGCGCATGCAGGTAAAAACATCCTGTCGACTAATGAAGTAGAATAACATCTACTTCACAGTAGAGCATACTTATTATTTAGTTAACTACAGAAATGAAGGTAGTTTGGACGTCTAAGATCTTTTATTATAAAGAAATCATTTAAAATATTTAACGGGACGGAGTCCGGAGCCGAAGCTCGGCCCGCCAAAAAGACACACAACCTTACATCTTGAAGTCTAATTAAAAAGTGACTCTATTTTTAATGGTTGTGAGAAGAGCGGATCAGAAGTCAAAACAAAGTCTGCTGCGTCTGCAATTTCTGTGGGAAAGAATGTATTGACGCCTTTTAAAACGTGGGAACTGTTCGATGGATCGGCAAGACATTAACTGAGAGTTATTAAGAAAGAACTGAATATTAGAATATTATAGAGATTTGTGTGGTTAATATTATAACTTTATAGAGATTTATACGATATATCACATGTATATATTGTATAAGTTATATCTCTTGCTAATAACACAAAATAAAATAAGAATACATTGAAAAATAATCAAGTAACACAAGAATTTTGTAACAATGGGGGATCATAGGGTTAACAACAAACATAATTGTTAACTTTAACAATTAATGTGATGCTTAAAAGAAGAATAAAGTATTCCATGCAGATGATTTCCTGAACTTTAACTCCTAGTTCCTAAGTTAATTTTATCAATTTTCAAAGTAGATTACATGGAGAAAAAAGATACACAAGGAAGACGGCGTTACTTAGTCTCTAAAGCTAGGCATACACGGAGGGACAGGTTCATGTGAACTTTCGCCAAACATTGCCACACTTTCGCCAAGACGTTACCGAATTCATTTTTAAACGCCAGTGATTGGATTTGTGTTCCCACGTGACATCTAAACTCCGCCTATGATCACATCATTGCATGTCAAGTGGGCACACAAAATCAATCACTGGCGAATGAAAAGACTTTCGTTAACGTCTTGGAGAAAGAGTGGCGATGTTCGGTAAAGGTTCATGTATAGACCTGTCCCTCCGTGGATACCTAGCTTAAAGCTTTCTGTATACGGAGAAACCGTGAGCACTTATTACCAATCACTGACGAGAAAAATATTCAATGTGACGTCATACTAAGAGTGGCTATGCTTGGTAACGGTCCATATAAACATCTCTCTCCGGTCCATATAATCACGAACATGCAATTTAAGGGGATACGGTACTCAAAAATTGGTCAAAATATCGATTTTTCAGTTTTTACTTCTTTTATTTACAATATATTTATGAACATTTACTGAAAGTTTCATAATGATATCTTTTGTAGAAGAAAAAGTTATTAAATATTTTTTGGAATCATTCCTATAAGTTTGAATACGTATTTCGTCTGCTTTCAGCATGTTTTCTCTGTTTCGCGTTTTTCAATTATTGTGTTTAATAAATCCCTAAGGCTTTTTTGATAATAAAGTTAGAATTTTGAAATTTTTAACCTGTGTTCTTATATAAATGGTGCACAAAATTGTGCATGGAATAAGGTCAACTATGTATAGTTTTTTTTTAAATGTTGAATTCAATAATTTGTATTTTTTTGTGATTTTCAGTATAAATGCATATTACTTTTTAACTGTAGCTCACATTTTAAAATCCATACACAGTTCTTGAACAAATAGTTCTAAAAACAAACTATACAAGTTCGGTGGAGTTATTCTCAAAATTGAAAGAGTAGTAGCGTTTTAAAAAAGTTCAAAATTTTGACTTTTTAAAAAAAATGAAAAACTACTTGAAAATATTTGTTTTTATTGCTAGAAAAATGTTTATTTAGAGTGAACATTATATAAAACCACTATAATTTACAAGTTTATGTTATTATTTCTAGAAATAATGTTTTAGGTACCGTATCCCCTTAAGTTACATGAAAAATTAATTTTAAATACTTAGAGTTAACGTTATGATTCGAAAAGGAAGATGTTTGTGGTATTCAAAAAGTCCTCGTTAATGGGTACTCCTTAATATTAATTAAAGTCCTCCTCAATGGGTACTCCTTAATATTAATTAAAGTCCTCGTTAATGGGTACTTCTTAATATTAATTAAAGTCCTCGTTAATGGGTACTCCTTAATATTAATTAAAGTCCTCGTTAATGGGTACTCCTTAATATTAATTAAAGTCCTCGTTAATGGGTACTCCTTAATATTAATTAAAGTCCTCGTTAATGGGTAATCCTTAATATTAATTATTTATTTCTATTCCGACATCGGATAGATGTTTACTTTACTCTGCTTCTAAACACTTCACATACAAGCACTATAAAAGTAAAATACAAAGAATTTTTACTTACTCGTCTCTACCCATGACGTCCCTGCTTCCCCTTAAATGCATCGACATTGTTGTAGTTTATGAAAAGAACAAAAATCCAAGAATCAATCACAAACACTATAAACAAAAACATCTACTTTAGATGAAATAAAAATTATCTACATTCTTAAGTCTAATTTCAAAAGTTAAACGATGGAAATTTAGAAAATTATATTTTTGATGTTATTTTATAATTGAAAATAACAGCTTTATTCTTAATCATAAATTTTGAATCACATAAGAAATGAAAATTTTAAAATGTTTTATATTTTTAATAAACCCTCTTAAAATAAGTATTATTAAATTTATTTGAAACATAAACAATAAATATTTTAATATAATAACCTGATTCAAACAACTCTTAAAATAAGCAAACTCAAACTTATAATGACACTAAATTATTAAAACATGTAATCATTAGATATTTCAAGTTATATTACACACTTACTAATTATATTTCCCGAGTTAAATTTCAAGGATTCTTAGAAAAAAAGAACCCTCTAGACTCTTTAAAAGAAGTTGTGTTTTTGACGATCAAATGATTTCGAATGAAATTGGTTTTGAAATAAGGAAACATAACAGAACCCACAAACTCATATTTTCGTAGTGCAAGTCACAATGATAAATTTTTAAAAAATTTTATTACTTCATTCGATTAAAAATTGAGCAATTCACTCAATTTAAATGGAGTTCACTGCAACTAAATTGAGTGAATCGCTTATAATGAGCTTAATTACGACCTTGGGTAAGAACATTTGTTATGCAAAAATACACTTCCTGCTTAAGCTTATCTAAATAGACAACATATAAAGGAAATGAAGACCATAGTTTTGAACAATTAATGTAGGACAAAAATTCGCATTGAATTACTAAAGAAGCTCTTTCGATAAATTTGATTTAATTTCATTACATTTTTCTTTCATAACTAATACTTTTTAACTTTTAAAATAAATTAGAATAAAAATATTTTCGCAAGGGCATCTGAAAAACGTATGAAATTTATTTTTCTAATTAATTCTTAATTAAAAAAGTGTTACCTTTAATATAAATGCTACAAACTACAACTGTGTTAATAAAGGTCAAAAAATTTAACCTTACATTGATCATGAACATAGTTTGAGACCAATAACTTTTGATTGTATTAAAGTGAGACAACAGCGTAACACGCAACAGTGCATGGGGTTTTACAAGAAATCGATAAAATTGATTATTCTAAGAATCTATACAAAATGAAAAAGTAAATCACAATATTTATTTATTGTTTAGATGGGTAAAGTCAACATGCATTTCAACAACATTATGGTATTGGAAAATTTGCGTGATTCAAATTAACAAAAGTTTTTCCTTCACTATTACGTTATGTTGGTGAAAGTTGGGATTTCATATTGGCAGTTTATTTCATTTGTCCATATGATTTACGGATTTTAGTCTAAAAGTATTTTTTTTATCTTGATCTATATAAATAAAATTTAAATGACATTTTAATTCTACGTTAAATTATTTTTTCAAACTTTAAATTTTTGATCTAGATGCTTTCCTACTGCTAAGTTTAACATTAAGACTTGGCCATTAAAGTAAAACACATTAATATTAGAAATTTCAATGTAATTTTTGCCATTTGTTTGAATATGACTTGTTGTTACTTTTGTTGTTACTATTGTTCCTTTTATTATTATTATATGTATTTTCAATTATTGATACCTTCCTGAACACCATGATTACAACTGTTTTATTCACATTTTCAATGTACACATAGCTCATTGAATGGTGTTTAGTCATTTTATTATTTTTATCTATTTTTTAGATCATCGTTAATATGTTTTTCCTGTCAGATACATTTACTAGAAAATTAAAATCCTCTTAAACTTAGAATTTGGAATAATATGTATGGTTCATTTGAGGGACATATAGGCGAGGACTATTGAAACATGAGCTTCTTCTAACTTATTTTGAATGTCTGCGTACGGATGTCTGACTAAAGCTAAATTTGATCCCACACATGTTTAGGGTTAGGTTGAATATCGTCGCACTAGAGCTACACGAGGGCTATTGAAGACAGACGTAATAATTTAGAGCCACAGTCAAGTGACAAGCCAACACCTAGGTAGGCACCTAACGCAAATTTTAAGGGCGACATCATACACGACGTCGGGACTTCGAGACATATTTGACGCTCACTTCTTCTACGCGGTATATTTTGTAGGAATTTTTAGCTGCCTAGGCTGTTTTATAGGTCTTTAGTTATATTTGGGTCCGGACCTGAGACCTTTCGCAAGCTCTTTACCTACTGGGATCCTCAGCACCAAAAGGAAATTAAAAGATCCCACTGGATTAAAAATTTTATGTTTTAGATTTTTAAGATATTTTAATTCTTATTTTAAAATTCTTAATTTTTTAAAAACTTTGAGCAATAATTGATAGAGTTTTCAAACGTTTATAAAGATTGGACTATAATAATTTTTATGATGAATGCAATTTTTTTCAAAAGTCATATGAAACAGAGTATACAAATCGTCTTATTTTTGTGATATATGAGATATATAGTTATTTCCGAAGTAATATCGAGTAAAGTAATGGAGTAAAAAAGTTTCATAAAAGTAAAAAACTTCATGAAACCGATTTTTCCTGCTTACCTTTTCAACTTTCCAGTTAAATAATGTTACTTTCAGTTATTCAAACGATAAAATAGGTCTAAAACAATCGCCAAACAATTCACTTTATGAAATCCTTTAAAAATATAAGATAAAAATTAATAATAATCTGAAATCGTTTTACCATCTGTTAGTTTAAGAGATATTTTTTAAGGACACATCGAAGCGCATGGAGAAATATTCAACTTCTTATCAGCTAGAATAAAAGATAAAAAAACGCTTGTTTTTCTTGGTGACCCAAACAAAAGAAATTGCTTTCTTATCAGAGATTATATGTTAACTAAAAATAACGCACTTATAACTGTAAAATATGAACGTGTAGTCGATAGAATCGATAGAATAAGATGAAAATAAATATTTATTGTCTATCCTAAAACTAAACTCTTCGGCGCAACAGCCCATTACTGGGCCAAGGCCTGCCGTGCCCATTTCATCTTTCGTGACCTAGGGCTCTGAGGTGCTAGGTATATGTCCAGGTAAGGTGGTCAGACTCACGCGGAACCCCCAGTGTTTAGTTCCCAAGCATGCTTGGTACCCATTTTATCGACCCTCTCAAGGGATGAAAGGATGGGTCAACCTCGCCCAATCCGGGATTCGATCCCCGGACCTGTGGCGTGGCAATGCGAAGCACTATCACTAAGCCACTGGGCCTATTGCCTAACCTTTATCTCCTAAACCCCTTCTTAACTCCAAAACAAGGGAAATTATTTGGATTACAGTCTTTACGCCTTTTACCTTTAATTCTCCGAATTCCCTCTTGACTCAGAATATCCTCTTTATTCCTTTTACTATCTTTGCTCCTGTTACTCTATTTATTTCTGATGTCGACTTTATTCCTCTTAACATTTTTACTCTGAAAATTCTCTTCATTCCCCTTACCCTCTTCGCTCTATTTATTAATAACTAGCTGTTATACCCGACGTTGCACGGGTAGAGGTGGAAAAATAATTTAACAGTCAATTTAACTATTTTTTTTCTTTCATTTTAGTTACATAAGATATGAAGATTACCCAGTAATTTTCCATTTAATAACCCAACTTGGATATAGTAATGATTAATATTAATTTCAAAAATACCTTTGATAAGAAGCTCAAATTAAAAAGAATACATATTTAAGTAAAAAATAATCAGTAAGAATTAAAAATGGAAAAACAGCTAAATCTCAAAAGGGTCTCAAACATTTATTTTAACGCAAATCAAGGGAGTTCTATAATAAATTAAGTAACTTTTTTTTGACACTTTGTAGATATAAATACAATATAAGCAGTACAAATTTCTACCATAATTCAATATTACAAATGCTGAAAAATTAAGAATTCAATTCAAATGTATACAGTACTAAATCAATGCAGATATGTACAATAATTGAATGATCGTTCTAAATATGTGTACCATATAACCTGTTATATGATCATAAGCTTATGTTATTGTTCCCGCTCGTTATAAAGTATAAAATCCCGTTTCATTGCCTTAAAATTCCAAAATGAAAAATACGCTATAAAATGCACTCATAAATGTCATCACAATTCCCTCATAAATAATAAAACCTTTTAGCTCATTTGGCGCGTTTTGGGAAATAATTTGGCGAGAAAATAGATATAGCTACAAACACACCCATTTTACAGCTCTAACACAATGACCTTCGAACAACCGACCAGATTATAAATATTTATAAAAGAAATTGCCCATTTGGCGAGATTTAGTTAATAATTTGGCGAGTTTGGCAACGTATTTGGCGAAAAGATATATACATAAAACACTAATATGCTGCTCTAGTGCGATGGCCTTTATTAACCATCATAGTTCAGTAATAGCTTAACTATACATTTATTGCTTAAATATACATACATGCAGTGCAGTCAACAGAAAATCAATGAAAAAATCATCAAATAAGCCCACAATAAAATCCGGGAATGGAGACTGGCGGAATTACGTCACTTGAAACATGTCAATTATTTTTCAAATAATGAAATTAGTTTCTGAAGGTAATGGCAACAGAATAAAATAAACATTTTCAATTTTAAATGTTTTCGTTAAAAGTTTTATTTAATTTTTTCAGCCGATGGCATAAAAAAAATTAAAAAAAGATCGGATTTGAGCCAAAGTGGTGTAGTTTTTTCACAAAATTCGAATAAAAACGTTCGAAAACTATAGAAGGAATGGTCTGATTCTAAAAATTCTTAGAATATGTTTGTTCCAGAGATGAGATGAATTTTTGTGCCAAATTTCGTGACGATCTGTTGCGTGGTTCTTTAGATCTCGTGTCTTATACAAACAAACAAACAAACGGAAGTTGCCTTTTATGTATATAGATGACGTCTTTATTTCTCTTAATTTCTTCACTCTAAAAATCCTTGTTTTTATTGTTTTTGCCCTCTTTGCTCATGTTACTCTATTTATTCCTAATGTCGTCCTTATTCCTCTGAACCTTTTCACTAAGAAATTCCTCTTTATTCCTCTTCCTTGCTCTATTTAATCCCAATGTCTTCTTTATTCCTCTTAGCATCTTCACTCTGAAAATCCTCTTAATTCCTTTTACCCTCTTTACTCAGGTTACCATATTTATTCCTAATGTCTCCTTTATTCCTCTTAACCACTTCTCACTCTAAAAATACTTTTTATTCCTTTTACCCTCTTTTGGCTCCTGTTACTCAATTTATTCCCCATGTCGTCTTTATTCCTCTTAACATCTTCACTCTGAAATTCTTCTTAATCCCCTTTACCCTCTTTACTCAGGTTACCATATTTATTTTTTTAATTGCTTTACTTCTTTTTACCCTCCTTACTCCGAGTATCCTCTTCAAACCACAAAACGATCTTTACTTCCAAAACTTTTATAGTCATTGAGCCTTCATCTACTACTTGTGGCCTTTTGAAGAATTGTTTTGGCCTGCGCACTTTTCGAAATACCAAAATTATAAAAATTCTTTAAGAACCAAACTCATAAAACTTTTAAAAATCAAATTTTTGAAGGTGCAACTTTTTCCTGTATTTATTTTGCTGAAGGATAATTATATAATTACAAAATCAGTATTTTAATTATGATTAAATGACTCAAATAAGCAGTTATCGCAATGAACGAAAAATGAAAGAGACAGAAGGGAATTATCATGGTCATAATTTGCAAAATTTTCTTATCATATTTCAATAGTGCTAGAGCTGTTTAATCTTCAAACAATGTTTTTATTTAGGTTTCGGTTTTTAATATAAGATTTTTCTAATTATGAATTAAATTCTTAATTTTGAATTGATTATTTCTCAAAACTGTGTGGTTATCAATTAAGAGTTTCAATCTCGAGTTACACTGTTCTGCGAATTTTACGTTTTTTTATTTGTGAAAAGCTTTTCTTATGTATATATTTAACGCTGATTTCGAAAATGTAAAAAAAAATTTGTCACGTCCCGATTTTTTGAAAATGTGAATTTATTCAAAGAGAAATATAATTCAGTTACTCTCTTAAAATATTCAATTCACCCCAATATCTCTTCAAATGAATTTTATGCGTAAAATGCGTTGAAAATAACTTAAGAAAAATATTTTGAGTAAGGCTAAAGCTCACAAAGAAGTTTAAAAAATAACTTAATTTGACAAAAATTAAATGAAAAATTTCCGATTTTACCAAAATATTTGTATAAGTTTAAATTTTGTAATTTAATTATGTTGAGAAAATTTGGTTTTGTCGAGATGCTAGTCACAAATCATTTTAGTCTCCTTTTTATTTAAGGTGCCATTCGTTTTTAAAGCAATTTGTTTTTTGCAATTTTGCAGAGGTGCATTATTGAATAAATTTCTGCTTATAGATGAAAATATTTTTGCTTTGAAATTATGTACTCCAAATGGGAACTGTTGCCAATAGCCTTCGTGTAGCTCTAGTGCGACGTCAATTCAACCAAATGAAATATAATTTTGCCTTGACTAAACATAAACTTCATACGGATGAATTAAAACCAAATACATTTCATTAACTTATAAACTTATTAAAAAAGCAAAATAACTAAGAGACTTATACTAACTACTAAAATAAAAAAACAAACCCTTATAATTACCTGTTAGAATACATACAAACTTTTCTAGTTTTTTTTGTCTTAAACTCAAGTGTGTTACGCAGGTGTTCCTTTACTTTCAAAAAGGATTTTGAATTGGAAGGCGTTTTTAACGAAACAACGATAATGCTTCCCCGATAACACCTTATTCTATTCAATGTTATCTTTCTAAACGATGCAAACATTCAACTTGCTCAAGAACAATACGTATTATTAAAGCTCGATGATAATTTACACTACCAGCATTTTTTTTACTGTGTTACGTTTCAACTCTATCATATAAATTAATGCAATTATTACCTATTTCAAACGCTGGATCATTTTGCAATAGCTGAAATTATCTATAGGTTTGAATCATATCGAAATGTTTGAAAATTTCTTCTAGTAGTAGCAATGTTGTTATGATGACACGAATTTTAGAAATTTTGTTAATTTCTTTTTATCTTTTATTACAGTGCAATGTAGTATATATGTGGTTGTGCAAAAGGTTTGTGTCATGTTACTGTTATAATTTTACGATATTATTACATTTATCATTTAAATGCGTGGGTTGTCATCAACATTCTTATTCTAATTTAGTTTATCAGATGATACAAATCAGTTTTTTCGCCAAAATAAGAGAAACTTCTAGAATAATAAAGAAAGTTTCTTATGTGTATCTATACCTAAAATAAAAGTGCATACAAAATATATATAGTGCATATAAAATAAAAATAATAATTTTTATTTTTTAAAGATTTAAAAGTGGCATCTTTTGTGCTACAACAGCGAACCATTTAACCAAATTAATTTTTAAAGTTTTAAATGAAGGGTTGATAGTTGCAAAGACAGTTGCAAAATTAACATTCCCTAAAGCTTAACTATAAGATATGAGGTCCGGCCCCTTCACTGGTGATTTCGTCCAATTGAATATATCCTTATCATAAGTCGCCACTGAACGGACCGGACATTATATCTTAGTTAAACTTAGCAGAATGTGGGTTTTGCAACTAGAACTTTTTCTAACTACCTCTATTCTGAAATTTGTTTTACCAAAAATAAGATTTAAAAAAAAATAATAATAAAATTTCCATCTCTTTCAGTACTAAAAATTTAAAATTAAAAAAAAAAATGCTTTGACAAGTTTTACATTATTTTAAAAATAGCACAATTTTTTAGTTTTGACTATTATTCAAATTTTCGGATTTTTCAAGTTTTAAAAATTGCGCTACTACTTTTAATTCTATGGCATAGATATAGACATCATTATAGACTTATATAAAAATTTATTTTTTTATCGTGTCCATGGACAATTAATAAAAATTCAATTTGTTCTTTTAATCTACTTGACCTTGTAAATTTTGGAAACCGTTAAATAAAGAATATGTGTTATTTTAAGTTTCAATTTTTGAAATACAATTGGTAATTGGTTGGTATCTTTTGGTAAAACCTTATTTGTGGTGCCATCTATAAGTCAATTTAGTAATTTAGAAAGATACTCCTTGTATTTAGTAATAAAGATAGTTGATATTTGAGGTATTTAGTAACTCCTTTTGTATTTTATTATTAGTTATATATTACAGCGGTTCCACAGAATATATCGCAAATTTTCAGAATACCATAGCAATCTTGATCAATGGTTAAGAGACAATGGCCACTTTTTAAAGGAAATACACATAACTTTTGAAACTTGAATTCTAAAAATAAAGGCCAGCGACATAACCATGTAACCACAGAAGCAAACAAATACCAATAAGTGTTTTTTAAAAACTAATAAGTGTTTTTAAATAATAATAAGTGTTTTTAAATAATAATAAGTGTTTTAAATAATAATAAGTGTTTTTAAATACTAATGAGTGTTTTAAAATACTAATAAGTATTTTTTTAAATGTGCCTTTTCATTTAGTGCCTTTTCAACTAACTTCACCGATGATATTAAATTATTCATTCAGGATGGGGATGGGGTTGCCTAGGGATGTCCCAAAGGCACCCTTACTAAGGGACTCACACTTCAAAAATTGACGAATGAGGAAATGCATTACATTTTCTTTAAATGTAATATTTAAATAGATTTATTGAATTCTCTTTGAAAATATTCATGGAATTTAAGGTGTTTCAAAGGTTAATTTAAAAAGGTTTTTTGTTCGATTAGCTTCGCAACTACTTCCATCTCCATTCATGGTGCCATCTATGATTTAATATCATAAAGTATTTTTTACGCATTTGGACCAATATTGACAAGCAAAGCATACAATAATTTACAATGATACATATTATAATTTTACCCAACACTCAATAATAAACTTCATATGTGGAAGGTGGTGCATTTAATCGCTATAGCTATATTTGAAATAGAAAGTTAATTTTTTAAAATTACATTTAAATTATAAAATTTGTTTTTATTATCTAATGTATGTAAATTATTTATGTTTATCATTATCAGATATATGTAACTCTAAGTTGTGCCATCCAATTTATAATCATTTTGTTTATCTTTTTTATTTTTTTAATCCTGATATTTCCTTTTGTTTTATTATTCACACATTGGTTCCAAATGTTCTTTTTATTTCGTAATTTTTTTATCCTGTTTTTATATCCGATGACTTTCGTTTATTATAGTTTTAGTAATACAGTTACATTCGAATTAGCATTTCGTTTATGCATTAATTACTTTGCAACCAGATAAACAATACAGAAATAGCTGTTTCTATACTATTTAAGAAATTTAATTATTTGAATTCCGATATTTTTATAATCCACTTTGCCACATTTGATTTTTTTATTTAAATTATGAAATGTATGCATATAAAAAGAAAGACAAAATATTGGCTACCGTTTTTTTTTTAGAGAAAGAGACATTCGTTTTTTTCTGCTTCTTAATTTCGACTGTTTTCAAAATAACCTCGTTTCGCTATATTTTAAGCAAGATCACGTTTTGGAGAGTAGCAGTAGCTCGAATTTTGATTTTGATATATTAGAGCAAGAAATAGTTTTAAAATTATAGAAATCATCTCTCTATTAAGAGACTAGCCCTAATATTGTTATTTTTTTACACTTTAACCTGTTTTTTTCAATTATTATTATTATTATTGGTTTTCCTCAAATACATATTGAAACTCGTTTGATCAAATGCTTTTGCTCTAGTCCCATCAGTGCCATTTCGACACTGAATTTTGGTTTTAATTAATTTACGTCGCAGTACCTCAGCTACACGAAGACATTATATTTAAAAATGTTTTAAAAATTATATTGCATGCACTTTTAAAACAAAAGAGTGAAATCCACTCCTATAGGGGAAGTGCATTTTCGGCACGGAAAGGAGTGGAAATAAACTCAGACTGAGTTAAAACCGCTCGTTTTAAGAGTGTAGGAAGTAGATTGTTGTCTTTTATTTCTTTTACCCACTCCGCAAAAAGAGTGAAATCCACTCCTATAGGGGAAGTGCATTTTTGGCACGGAAAGGAGTGGAAATTAACTCAGACTGAGTTAAAACCGCTCGTTTTAAGAGTGTAGGAAGTAGATTGTTGTCTTTTATTTCTTTTACCCACTCCGCAAAAAGAGTGAAATCCACTCCTATAGGGGAAGTGCATTTTTGGCACGGAAAGGAGTGGAAATTAACTCAGACTGAGTTAAAACCGCTCGTTTTAAGAGTGTAGGAAGTAGATTGTTGTCTTTTATTTCTTTTACCCACTCCGCAAAAAGAGTGAAATCCACTCCTATAGGGGAAGTGCATTTTTAGCACGGAAAGGAGTGGAAATTAACTCAGACTGAGTTAAAACCGCTCGTTTTAAGAGTGTAGGAAGTAGATTGTTGTCTTTAATTTCTTTTACCCACTCCGCAAAAAGAGTGAAATTCACTCCTATAGGGGAAGTGCATTTTTGGCACGGAAAGGAGTGGAAATTAACTCAGACTGAGTTAAAACCGCTCGTTTGTTTTAAGAGAGTGGGTGGAAGGTTGCACTGAAAGAGTCACAATCTTGTAGTAATTTAATAATAGTTAAAATTCCCAATTAAAATGTCATTTTGTAAAAATAATCTTACTACCTGGATAAGTTGTGTAGGAATACAAAAAAAAGTTACCACTCATTCTTATTACCCCCTTATCTAATTGGCTAGTTCAAGAAAAAGGAGAAGCAATCACATCAAACTTCAGTCAGTCAACTTTTTGTAATTTTAACAATACTTCGACAACCTTTAGAAAATAGCACCAAGCTATAGTTCCACAAAAGAAGAAGTTTTATGTAAGTTCAAAGGGATTCAGATGTTAATGACCTTTATTGAAATTTGTTAAAATAGTTTGGTATAATAAACTGGTTACTTTAAAAAAAAACCTATATTCTGGGTATTCTCTTTTGTGCTATTTTAGAAAACAATAAATGATGATGTCGTGTCCATGGATAGAGACTATATAGGACCAAAGGTCTCATAGACCGCCCCAGCGATCTGCAGACAGTGGTCCTCATAAAGGTCTTCGTAGGGCAAGTTGGTAATTTGCTGCAATTTTGCCAGGATGGCTGGACAAGAGAAAAGATGTTTTGGATCCAGTTCCGAGTCGGGGCAGTTTCTGCAGCTGGAGTATTTTCTAGTTCCATCTTTTTGGATTTCCATACCTTTGAAGTGGCCTGTCCTTAATCTAGTTAGGGTGGTCGCAGTTACCCTATTGGTGTTTAACTCACAAATTTGGTGTTTAATTTTAACACTTCTGCTGTTAAATTTTGCTTTGGCCACTGAGTTGATGTCATTAAGAGTGGTTTGGGGAAGAACGTCATTGTTGAGTTTTCTTGCTTCTTTTGCCAGGATATCAGCCGACTCGTTTCCGTCGATACCAACGTGTGCTGGAATACACTGCAAAATGCATTTCTTATTCAAATTTGAGAATTGAAACATTCCATCATGTATAGCCGCGATCATCTTTGACTGTTTCTTTTTGATAGCTTGCAAGGCAGCTTTGCAATCGCTTAAAATTAGTAATCCTTCATCTTTTTCCTCATCTAAAAGGTCAAGGTATAGCTCTATTGCCTTTTGTATTGCCAGGAGCTCACAGGTGAAGTTGGAAGCTATTTTTAACGCGCCAATTTTATGTTTTTTAATGGAAAACAATAAATATACGTAAAAAATAACAAAATGTTTTTCAAATGTGTTAAATCTTTTTTTAAAAATAATTGGAAAATTTGCAGTCTGGAAAAATTTACCCCGCATACGGGGCGCGTTTTCCAGCTCTGCTTGCTTTCATTTAACCACTTGCTGACAAAAATTATATTTACTTTTTGGAAAAGTATTAATGCTAATTTGTAGATAAGTGTGTGAGAAAGACAATGACATCTTGTTTTCTCCCACAAAATAAATAAGAGTAAAAAATATACAATCAAAAAGAAGAAAACATGGAAAACTAGCTCCGGTCTCCCCTATTTCTTAGGATAAAAACTGTTTCGAATTTTTTTCTTCGCATAGATTTATGTTGTGTAGATTTTGTCACGATTCAATTTTAAAAGATTGTATATTTTCATATTATAACCCCTAATGAAAACTGATAAACCCAATGCATTCTTCCCACACAATTACGTTTCAGGCTGATTAGATCACTCGATAAAAATACGCAGTCATAATCCAATATACATCGAATACTTGCTCACTACTGAATCCCGAGCAAAAAAGGCAACATGTTTACATCGCTTCTATATACTGCAAAAAGTCGACAAGAAGTTAAATTTCTCCTTGTGGGAATAGAAATCTTGCATAATTGAATTCCTTTCTAAGACTATTTTGAGAATCTTAAAGCTTTAGAAGAACACGAAACTTAAGTTCGTCGGCATCGCTCTTTGAGTTTTTGACTTTCCTGGAACTGTTTTTAGTACGTAAATCAGTATGGAGGTTAAAAATTCTTGCGTGTATTAATTACTATTATGCAGTAATTGTTAATATTACACCACCATACAATTATGCTGTAAAAGTTACTATTATACTATTAAACTATTATTCTATACTATTATAATTATCTATACTGTGCATACTATTATGATTTCTATCATATTAAAATTTGTAGTTCAGGAAATAATGATTGGAAATATATATAATCATTCAATTATTTTATTAAAAATTCATTCAGGTTATTAATTTTTATTTCAGGTTACATGAATTAGTTTTTAGTACTTAAATAAATGCACTTAAAAATGCGAGAAAGGGAGAGTAAAAAAATATATTAAAAAAAATTGTTAAGTATTAAGATAAAATTAAAATATTTATTAATGAGTCATTTTGTATGGATGTAATTAAATTATTTGGAATGCATGTCAAGTGCAGATAAAAATTTGAAATATGATTAGATAAATAATTTGTTTGCAATTTTTATTATTACATATCAAATTAAAATTTTGCTCTAGAGATTAATTTAAATTTAAGAACAAATATAAGTAATAATTCGAATATTCTGTAAATCTAAAGTTAAGTTCCCCAGAAAATCGGAAATAAAGAAAGTAATTTTTTGTTAATTTATTCATTTTAAAGGATATGGGAAACCTATATCGGAAATTAAATAGTTTTCTTTGTGTACAGACCATTTGAAAACATATCAAGAAAAATTAAGATGTTGATTAAAATAAACTTTAGTTAAGTATATAATTGTTATTTATTGCTTATAAAAATTAATCAAAATCTACATTTGAATCTTTATCTAAGTGTATTTCAAATATTTATAAGTATTATTTTTATACAAAAGAGACGAAAAGTTAATTGTGTGAATTAAATAGTTTTAAGGTTTGGTTTAATTAAACAAAATGTTGTATTCCTAAATCATGGAAAATAATTTAATAATTTTAAATGTAGTGTTTTTGAAATTTCATTCTGGGCAATCTTATCTATACCGTAATAAAATAAAGTAAAGATGTTTTGGTAAATAGTGTAAAATTTTCCTGCTATTTGCAAATTTCAAAATTATTTTATTATTTTAATATACAACTCCGAACCCATTAGAAAGCAATAGTTGACTAGCATAAATATTGAAAATACAGATACATATTATGTTAACATATCAAATCAACTGCATAAATACAGGATAATCCGGATACATTCTCCTTAATTTCTTTTGAATACACTCTTAAAACAAAAGAGTGAAATCCACTCCTATATGGGTAGTACATTTTCGGCACCGGAAAGGAGTGGGAATTAACTCAGACTGAGTTAAAACCGCTCGTTTTAAGAGAGAACGGGACGTAGATTGTTTTCTTTTATTTCTTTTACCCACTCCGCAAAAAGAGTGAAATCCACTCCTATAGGGAAAGTGCATTTTCGGCACGGAAAGGAGTGGAAATTAACTCAGACTGAGTTAAAACCGCTCGTTTGTTTTAAGAGTGTACGAATACGGTTTATAATCCGGTCACTGAGCAGGGAAGGGCTAACAAAATGATTTGAAAAGGTTCTTTAACTAATATTTCCACTTATATATCTTCACTTAACAATGAAGCCTTTCCATGAATTCTCTTTTCTACTAAACTTTTCAACTGAATCAAACAGCATTTTAGACTATTCTGCTCTAAAAAATCGTATTTTTGCAGATCCTTCCCTTTTTCGCTAAACATTTTTGCAGCTTAATTTTGTCAACTGTCGATTTTTAACCGAAAACATTCCAATTATCTTGCAAAAATTACCATACATCTGGGGGACTGTAAGGAAAGCAATAAAGTCACTCGGCTCATTTTAGTATTTTTCAATAAGTATTTTTGAACTTTAGTCTGTGCGTGTTAGTGCGTTAGTTTAGTGCGAAAAAATATTGCTACTAACTGAAATGTGAGTTTTCTGCAATCCAGTTTCATGATTGAAGAATTACAGTAGCTCCTCTCTCTCTCTCTTCCAATGTGTCTCTTCACCACTTCAATATCGAGTTACACTGTTCGGCGAATTTTACTTTTTTTTTGTTTGTGAAAAGCTTTTCTTATGTATATATATTAAACGCTGATTTCTAAAATGTAAATAAAAATTCTTTCACGTCCAGATTTTTTGCAAATGCGAATTTATTCAAAGACATAGAATTAAGTTAATCTCGAAAGAGAAAGAGTAAGAAATAGAATTAAGTTAAAATATTCAATTCACCCCAATAGCTCTTCAAATGAATTTTACGCGTAAAATGCGTTGAAAATAACCTAAGAAAAATATTTTGAGTAAGGCTAAAGCTCACAAAGAAGTTTGAAAAATAACTTCTTTGACAAAAATTAAATGAAAAATTTCCGATTTTACCAAAATATATTTATAAGTTTAAATTTTGTAATTTATTATGTTGAGAAAATTTGGTTTTGTCGAGATGCTAATCACAAATCATTTTAAGCTTTTTATTTAAGGTGCCATTCGTTTTTAAAGTGCGCTTGCAATTTTGCAGGGGTTCCCTATTGAATAAATTTCTGCTTATAGATGAAAATATTTTTGCTTTGAAATTATGTACTCCAAATGGGAACTGTTGCCAATAGCTTGAGATTAGCAATGAGACTAGTGAATGTACCATACCCAAAGGACAAAGTTAGGAGACGAGAAACCTACATTCTAAATATCAAAAGTAAAATTTTTTTCGAGGGAATTTGTTAAGATAGGGTATAAGTTCAATTTAAAATTGAAATGAATGTAATGTTTAGCTAAGAAATGTATTAGTTTGAGCAGTAACTAAATACGTGACATTCGGGACAGGGGAAGGTAAGGAATTTTCATCAATGTGTCCTAAATGTTTGGAGTTCCTTTGTTTTAAAATACCATTTTCTAATAATATAAGAACTATTAGTATAATAAGAAAAAATTAAATCATTTTTTTTTCAAAAGTTATGTCCAAGGGACATAAAAAAAAATTATGGTAGAATTGCCAATAATTCTCCTAAAAAAATCATCTCCTAAAGCACTTTCCCACATCATTCTCGATACAATCTCAGCAAATATCTCCTGAAATGCATCCCACACTCAAGGTCAACAATCGGCATCTCTTCCTACCCAAATCAGGCATTCCGCTCCAGATACTTGGATATCCAACCAAGATTAATTACTCCATTTATCGGATTTCACTGGAGCGTCTTCAATACCAAACAGGCAATCATACATTTTCCCATTAGTATTTACGTTTTCCCATTAGATATTTGTGCATGAGCAAAAACCATCGGAAACGCAGAAGAATACCTAAATATGCCAAACTCATTTTTTTTTTTTTTGCGGATAATGGCATTCCTGATTTAGTTTGGTATTGAATGTAATAATGCGGATAAAAAATGAATTGACGTAAGCTGCTATCTAATACGTAATGACCAGAGCGTGTAATAAGTAACTGCAAATCTTATTCGAATCTATGATATTGTTATAATCAGATACTTTTTGTTGTTGGTTACGTTATTATATTTTGGTTATGTGTTTTGTAATTTAGTAGAGTTTTTCTTAGTTAGAAATAGAATATTTAAAACAAACTTAATTTAATTGTTGCCGTGCTATTTGATGAAGTTTTTTTCACACACACGCATACAAATGAGTTTTTTTTATAAATCTCATTTTGTAGTCTTGTAATTGAGCAATCTGTACTTTAAAGTTTCAATATATTTATTGCAAACAAATAGATTCTGACAAAATCAGTAGTTACTTATTGTTTAAGAAAACTAACCACAAGATTCAATTCTATATTTATTAAGAATATATTTTTATTTTTGACATGTGGTTACACAGTTGGAGAATATTTTCTTTAACGACCTCCAGATCAATTAACTGCAGTTCGAAGCAATTTTTGTGTAATTCTGATTTCAACCTCCATCTGCTTGACGTTCCTTTTAATTTGACGAACAGCAACTGAAATAAAAGAAATCTCAATAAAAGAAAAGAAAAATAATGAACTAATTTTGTTCATTTTATTTAATGAATCATTTAGTATATATCAGCCATTAATATTATTATTTATTATTATTATATATTATTATTTTAATATTATTATTATTATTATTATATTATTATTATTATTATTATATATATTATTATTATTATTAATTATTATTATATTATTATATTATTATTATTATTATTATTATTATTATTATTATTATTATTATTATTATTATATTATTATTATTATTATTATTATTATTATTATTATTATTAATATCATTATCATTATCATTATCATTATCATATATAGCAGAAGTTCAATTATCCGAAGCGTTGCTGATTATCCGAATTTCTCTATTCAATTCCTTCAGTGAGATCTTCACCAAACGAATTCTTTTATGTCACATTTAAAATCATTCTGCCTAATTGACGATGTTTTTATATTACAACACAAAAATAACTATTTTCAAAAGCTACTTAAACAAATACAAAACCTACATATCGTGAGAAAGTCTGAAATTTACGATATCTTAAATAGATTATTTTGTTTAAAAAAATGCAATTATAATTTAAAATATTAGATTCAGGGGAAAAAATTATTATTGAAGGTTGATTGCCGGAAGATCTTTGTATGGTAGCTTAAGTAAAACTATACCCTGACATTTATTTGTAATAGAAAAAGCTCACATTTCATGAAGAAAGAATGCTTTCCTAAAATAGAATCGATAAAAAAAACCCAATTTTATTTGTATGTTTAAGGTTGATGTAGTGTTTATGTTTTGGTACCGTTTACGACTTAAAAATTGTCAACAATTTGAAAAAGTTACAAATATTAAAGTGGAATAAACACCCTATGAAAAAATAAGAAATTGAAAAGTTTTAAAGTGAATTACTAAGAATAAAAGTATTTGCATCCTTGACTTGAATTATTGATCAGCTTCAAATTTCCTTAGTTTTTTAAGTATCGAATTCAGCAGCAGAAAATCAAATTAAAAGTCCACAAAAAAACAACTCCACAAAGCAAGTTTTTGGCTGCAATATAAAAAAGATAGCATAATTCAAACAAACACAAAAAATTAATAACGTATACAAACAACCAATCACCAAACGACACCAGTAAAAACTTGCAGATGCATAAAAACTTAGTAGTATAGATTAAAAATAAATATATAAACAAAAAACACACACAAACACACAAATAAATTCAGAATGCTCACAAGAGCCTCCTATAAGCATTATACAACAAAATTAGAAATATCCATGGCAGTTTTAAGGCAATCTGTAGATTAGTAGTATAATAGTAGTAATAATAGATTATTTGTTTTGACGAACTAAATTAAACCGATTTTCCCCAAACCCTATCGCAGGTTGACGCAAGTTCATCAAAACGGTACATTTACAGATTTGGGGACTTGAATTTCCTTTTGTTACTAAGAAAATTTGTTACGAAAATGTTCCTTTCGTATGGGATTTTTTAATCTGTAGGTAACCATAAACGTAAATGGGCATAAGTGATCAATTGATTGGAGATTAGGTATATAAATTAGGTTAAATTGGTTTCAGGTATATAAATTAAAATCACAGCTAAAAAACAACACATTTCGTAGAATTAGCCTTTACATCTCTGCGGTGTAGTTTGAAAACGAAAAATACCTTAGTACATAAAAATCGTTAAAAGGGACGATTGAAAAAGTGATTAATATTTATTTGGTTAAATAGTCTTATGAGAGAAAAAGTTGAAACATTCAAATACAAAAATATTTAAAATAATTAAAAACAATTACTTTTAATTGCGTTCATCAAGAACTTTAGAAGGATTAAAAAACATTTACAGAGGGAATAATGCATTACAAAGTTAAATGTAAACATTGAGATCAACTTTTTTTAAAAATCATTTGCTGTTAATTCGGATAAATTTAGTGTACACTTTTAAAACAAAAGAGTGAAATCCACTCCTATAGGGGAAGTGCATTTTCGGCACCGGAAAGGAGTGGATATTAACTCAGACTGAGTTAAAACCGCTCGTTTTAAGAGTGTAGGACGTAGATTGTTTTCTTTTATTTCTTTTACCCACTCCGCAAAAAGAGTGAAATCCACTCCTATGGGGGAAGTCCATTTTCGGCACGGAAATGAGTGGAAATTAACTCAGACTGAGACAAAACCGCTCGTTTGTTTTAAGAGTGTATCTCATTGGTTACAGGTACATAAATGTTGCCTTCTCAAGCATAGTGCAAGATGAGAATTTGCCATAAGCATGAACTCATTTTATTATGTAATTAACTCATTTTTATTCATAAGTTAAAGCAAGAATACCCCTGAATAAAACAAGTACGTTTTTGTAACAGAAATGGTTACTTATAGAACCACTTCCACACACTATTCCTCCATATAATTTAGAAAGGAAATCGCCAAACACGGCCTTTTGCTAAATTTTAAAAGCCAAACTAACCATTTCCATTAATTTTCTTTCGCAGATTTAATTAGTAGTTTTTATTGTTTGCTAAAATCGAAGAATAAGGATGTATTTTTTTACTGTAAAAATAGAAACGTAACTTATCATAATTTCATTTAACTTGACATGTATTTTGAAAATTAAAAATAACCCGATTTCTATGCGAAAGAAAAACAGCGTTGACGCTTTCTTCATTTTATTAACTTTCTTCCGCAAACTTAATAAGTATTTTTAATCATTTGTTAAATCAAGTTGCAGATCGAATAATAAATATTTAGTAAAATTGATGCTTGACGGACGGACATAGCATTTATAAAAGCTTTCATTTTTTAATGTTAGAAACGGAATGTGGACTCTAAAACCACTTTTTTGATAAATGTATGTAGTGAAACTTTTTATAACGGAGAAAAAAAAAATTCCGTTAAGGCCGCCAGTTATGCTTAATGTCTACACTTACGAAAACTTTCCGAAAACGGAACTAACTTCCCCCATGTTAACCTATGGAGAAATTGGATGCAGTTTTTCTTAACTAGCAACCACAATTTTTTACTTATTGTTTCCGGACTTGTTGGTATTCTTAGGTATTGATAAGCTTTACATTTGGGCATAGCAAAATTCTTGCTATTGTTTTTGAAAATTATTTTAATCCTTTGTAAAGCATCGGGTTTTTCACAGTTTATAAAAAACATTCTAATTAACTTAAAGACAATTTGAAAAAGCATTTTAATTTGTTAGAATTTCTACTTTAGCTGTAATTAATTATAAGCAGTTTGGATTTAAAGTTTTTGAGTAATTTGTGCAAAAAGTAACACATATCTTAGCTGCTTTCACAACTTTTCAAAACACTTTGTATCTTTGCCGCTTCTATGCTCGTGACATTGATTGATTGCAAGGGGAGGACCTACCCTGTGGAAGTGAACAAAGGGCTTGTCTCGGGGCAGTGTGGAAGTAGCCAGTTCTCCGAATTCTCTCCACGAGCTCAAACAACACCTCAAACCGGTCAAGATAAACGGTCACGTGTTGATAGTTTGAGACAGCACGTTGAGAGCACCAAATGTTATGTTTGAAAATTTTTAACTGCTTTGTATATTTCATCTTTCACCATGAGCTACCGCTATGGTAAACAGGGTTTGCATTTATCAAAAAAAAGAAAACGTAACACAGGAGCGAATTTAGCAGAATGGAGGAAATTCTTATCTACATTCTTTATTATTTATGTGTTAGAAACATTTCCTGGGTCATCTATTACATCACGCTCATTTATGTTCTTTTTTGGCTCATCTTCTCCATCCTTTACCAAAATTTACTATTTATTTCTCTAAAGTATTTTTCGACTATGGACTATTATTGGGATCCAATAACTCTATGGATCTACTAGTTAGTTACTCAATAGAATTTTTTAATTACTATTCAGAAGCAACAGAAAGTTGAATATTTTTATTGAAATAAATCGCATTTTTACAAATATTTTTACTTTTTAATATACCATTGATAGTAATTAATTTTTTGGATTACTATTAAAAATTCACATAATTAGCCCGGTAAGCCCTGACGTACCCTTCCCATTTTCAAGGGGCCCATAATTAGGTTCAGTTAAATTATTTATAGATGTGGTGACACTACTGAAGTGGTGAGGTAAATCTGTACTATCTCAACTAATAACTTGGAAAGTTTTTGCATAACTACAACCTATAAGAAAGCATACTAAAACATGGCCCTTTTCATGGCGGGCCCATTTCATTGGTGGTGAAACTGCAGTGCTCAGGGTAGACTATTTAGATGAATTAGATGTTTATTTTAATTTTGACAAAGTAAGTCCGTATTAGTTTGATATTGAACAAATACTTTTTATCGTAGTGAAAAAATTTAATAAAAATATAGAAATAAGTTATATTTTAGTCGGCGACTTTTAAAAAAACCCGAAAAAAAGACGTGGATTCCAAGAACAGAAATTAAAGTTTTTTTTTTATTTGGGGCAAGGTTACAATGAATTATATAACCATCCAAGTTTTTCATCATTCGGGTTCAACCTTTTAAACAAACACACAAGTTTTTTGCGGCTTTCTCAAACCCTAGTTTGTTCCTCAACTTTGACTGCACAATCCCAAAAATCAAATTCTGATGTGTGCACCAATTTGTTCATTTTAAAATGTGTTTATTTCTCTCTAAATTTTTCGAAAAATAAACCAATAAGAAAAAATATAAAAATAAATTAAAAATATTAAACATTTTCCCTCTAACCAGGGCCTGTTCTTCCGTTAGGCTCGGGCATAGGGCCTCTAAATTATAAATTAGGTCATTTTTTTTAATATTTAGGTACTATTTTGATATTTAGGTCATATAGCACCATCATTACTGGAATTCATACACAACATTTTCCGTAAAGGGGGCCCAGAAAACAGGTTGTGCCTATAGTCTGAGATTTCCAAGAACAGGCCCTGCCCCTAACTGAAGCCAAGGGCTCCACCCCTAGAAGTCTCAGAATACCCTTTCCTTTGAAATTTTCACTATTTGACCACAAATTATTGAGCATTATTTTACTTTATTTTTCATTGGTACGTTTTTTTTTCTTTTTCTAGTCGGTGATTGTTGAGATTTAATGTCCATCTTCATGTTCAAAGCTTACACCGGAAGAAGCCATAACATAAAAAAAAATTAATTTTCTAAAATTTGATCTAAAAACGGAGACAATACATATAAGCAAA
Organism: Oedothorax gibbosus; assembly: GCA_019343175.1. Classification (NCBI taxonomy): domain Eukaryota; kingdom Metazoa; phylum Arthropoda; class Arachnida; order Araneae; family Linyphiidae; genus Oedothorax; species Oedothorax gibbosus. Next base: position 24,784,809 of record CM033276.1, on the reverse strand, counting down.
AGACACAAATATTTCTTTCAAATTCAGGGACAGTTACAGATAACCAAAAGAAATTAGTGCATTTTTGTTCTCTGGACTCCATTGGGGAATTATACAGAAAAAGTTCTAAGAGATGTCAACTTTTGGGAAAAAGAAATGAAAAACAAACTGAAAACTTTTTTTTTGATTGTTTAACGCCCGAAATAATTGATCCCCGATATACACGTTCGATGAATATTCGAGACCCCGAATATATTATTCAAGAAAAATAAAACACGAAAATTAAAAAAAAAATCAAAAATAAATAAATACCTTGTTATATTTAACAATGCCTGTATAATAATTAACAGAACGACTGTCCCTATTCTATCATTTTGAATCATGTATCCTTATCCGTGTTTAATCTAATGATAAATGTGTGTCTATAATCCTGTTTAGTGTTATTTATTATCCAAAATAATGGCATCAATCTTTATAGTATAAAACAAAAATCAAAATTTTAAAAGGTACTAAAAAAGGTCTTATTTCCATATAAGTTTAAATGCAAAATATAATGAATAAATTTTATGCTAAAAGTTTAAATGCTATGTACTCTTTTTATTTTACTGTTTTCTGCAGAGTAAAAACTAAAGAACATATATTATTCAAAAATATGTTTGTCAAGTAACGAAATCTTTGTAAAATCAAAAAATTTTATCTACACAAAATCAATTGTTTTGTGGAAATACCGAAATTTTTATTCACATATATATATTTTTTTATTTCGGTATATATTGTTCTTGTTGTATTTCTTTTAACTCAACAAATCCTGAAAGAAGAGGGGGGGGTAATAATATTATAATACGGTCTTGTAAAAAAAGGTTATTTTATATTTTAACTTAAATTCAAAATTCGTTTGAATTTCCAACATTACTTCGCAAATAGTAGAGATCTAAGGTCTAATAATAAAAGAAATATTTAATAACATTCTTAGGTCATTTAATTTTACTTCTAAAATACTGTTTGATTTTGACAGTTTTCTGAAGGAATATTTTATGGTACTGGATATTCCCAATAAACTACGAACCAAAATATTATTGACAAACAAATCATAACGAAATTTAATTATTTGAAACAATTAATTTTAGTTAGAGTTCTAACTAAGAAATATTTTATCTAAGCAGATAATTAATAATTCAATAATAATTCAATTAATTCAATAATCAATAGTATATTTCCTCTAACTCTTTATAAAACTTTCGAATACATCTATAAATCCAAAAACTCTACATGACTCCAATGAACACACGTAACTATACACACGAAAAACCTTTTTCAATCCTAAACCCAAAGGTGACTTTTTCAATGTCGAAGCAGGCCTCATTTTGTTCAGAACATAATTGGGGGGTTTAGAGCGAGCGCGGTGGGGCGTGTCTGGCGTGTCACTGGTCTATTGTAGAGACTGACAACCAACTCCTCCCTTAACTTGGACGTTTAGTGATCCTGGAGTGGTTTTTGCTGCAGTTTGAGTCGTAGCTAGAAATTCATGTCCCCTTAAGGTTCGAAGTTGCACTAATATAGGAAAAAGAATTGAATGACCAAAGTTTTTTTTTTACCAACGGGGCTGCTTTATTGACGGCCAAGCCTTTGCAGACTCGGCATATTCCCCAGAACTAAGAGTCATTTTTTCGTGGCACCATCTAGGCAGCTCTCATTACCAATTATAATCCTCAGATAACAATGAATCTGAGCTCTTTCGGGATATAAAAGCATACAGATATATAATTTTGCCGAGAGAACCCAAGCCAAACCGGTACTCAAGGGATCTTTTACATGCCACATACGTAATCATGTGACATGCGTGCACACGATTTTCCCATCCAGAAAATCTGGCAACTCAACCGGAGCTCGAGCCCGCAAACTTCTGAGGTACTTCTGAGGCGGACACTTCTGAGGCGGACACGAGGCCTTATCACACGAGCGTTTTTCCCCAACCCAACCTCCAACGCAACTTTCTCCCCCCAAATTTCGGCCCCCCCCAAAAGTTGTTTAAGGGTTGCCAGAGGAGGGAAAGATTTCTCTTTTCCGACTGTCATAACTAAAACGGTATCTCTTCAGTAGGCTCCAATTTATTAAAAATCGGACCTTCGGATTGATTTGAGTTTTATTTAATCGCATGCGTAGGATTTCTCTTATAATTATTATTATTTTCTTTCACACACTTTTGTTTAGTGATGGAAATTATCACTTGATGTATATGTTATAAAAAATATTTTTATTCTTGGGGTTTGGTTGTGGAGGCTATTTCTTTTCCTTTACATATCCTTCAGTGGTGACATTAAAAAGAAAAAGTTGCGAAGAGTATACAAAAAACAATGTTACAATTTGATAAAGATTGCTCACTTTTAAAAAGAATTTTACAAGTCAAACTGAAATTGTCATTAATATATATCTGAATTCATTGATGATTTCATATATACTATTAAAATCCTTATTCTGTAATAAAACAAATAAACACTGAGAGATATAAGTTGAAATTTTTAAATTTTTCCAACTAGATTGTTAAATTAAACACACTTGCGTTGAGAGGAGGATTTGAGGCTAATAAATGGGGAAATTTTGCTAAAATTGCAAATATTTTTTTACAAATTCAAAATTAAATTAAGTGATATACAGTTTAGCCTTTCACATTTAGAACAAAAGAGGTAGATTTTTTACCCATCTACTTTTAGCATATATTATAGTAAGCAAAGGAATATAAAATTTATGATAATTAACGAAAGAAGATCCATTAAAAATGGCTATTTTTACACTTAAAGTTGACTAAAAGCTGCGCTAAATGATTTTTTTTTTTTTTCTAAGATATATATATAAATCCTTGCGGTGGAATTATTGGGCTCGAAGTACCCAATTCGTTAACCCCCCCCCCAACTTTTAACATTTTTTATCGAAAAATAAGAAGAAATGTCAAATTCAAAGAGTTATATTCCTCTTTGTGTCAAAATAGATTATTATAGATTGAAAATCACAATATCGTGTTTTTAAATAATAAACACAGTTGGCAATTTGGCGCAATATGACTGAAGTTTGGGCTTCAACAAAACAGAACCGTGGAGTCATGTGTAGCGACTGTCACCGTTATATTTTAGTCGGCGACTTTTAAAAAAACCCGAAAAAAAGACGTGGATTCCAAGAACAGAAATTAAAGTTTTTTTTTTATTTGGGGCAAGGTTACAATGAATTATATAACCATCCAAGTTTTTCATCATTCGGGTTCAACCTTTTAAACAAACACACAAGTTTTTTGCGGCTTTCTCAAACCCTAGTTTGTTCCTCAACTTTGACTGCACAATCCCAAAAATCAAATTCTGATGTGTGCACCAATTTGTTCATTTTAAAATGTGTTTATTTCTCTCTAAATTTTTCGAAAAATAAACCAATAAGAAAAAATATAAAAATAAATTAAAAATATTAAACATTTTCCCTCTAACCAGGGCCTGTTCTTCCGTTAGGCTCGGGCATAGGGCCTCTAAATTATAAATTAGGTCATTTTTTTTAATATTTAGGTACTATTTTGATATTTAGGTCATATAGCACCATCATTACTGGAATTCATACACAACATTTTCCGTAAAGGGGGCCCAGAAAACAGGTTGTGCCTATAGTCTGAGATTTCCAAGAACAGGCCCTGCCCCTAACTGAAGCCAAGGGCTCCACCCCTAGAAGTCTCAGAATACCCTTTCCTTTGAAATTTTCACTATTTGACCACAAATTATTGAGCATTATTTTACTTTATTTTTCATTGGTACGTTTTTTTTTCTTTTTCTAGTCGGTGATTGTTGAGATTTAATGTCCATCTTCATGTTCAAAGCTTACACCGGAAGAAGCCATAACATAAAAAAAAATTAATTTTCTAAAATTTGATCTAAAAACGGAGACAATACATATAAGCAAAAGACACAAATATTTCTTTCAAATTCAGGGACAGTTACAGATAACCAAAAGAAATTAGTGCATTTTTTTCTCTGGACTCCATTGGGGAATTATACAGAAAAAGTTCTAAGAGATGTCAACTTTTGGGAAAAAGAAATGAAAAACAAACTGAAAACTTTTTTTTTGATTGTTTAACGCCCGAAATAATTGATCCCCGATATACACGTTCGATGAATATTCGAGACCCCGAATATATTATTCAAGAAAAATAAAACACGAAAATTAAAAAAAAAATCAAAAATAAATAAATACCTTGTTATATTTAACAATGCCTGTATAATAATTAACAGAACGACTGTCCCTATTCTATCATTTTGAATCATGTATCCTTATCCGTGTTTAATCTAATGATAAATGTGTGTCTATAATCCTGTTTAGTGTTATTTATTATCCAAAATAATGGCATCAATCTTTATAGTATAAAACAAAAATCAAAATTTTAAAAGGTACTAAAAAAGGTCTTATTTCCATATAAGTTTAAATGCAAAATATAATGAATAAATTTTATGCTAAAAGTTTAAATGCTATGTACTCTTTTTATTTTACTGTTTTCTGCAGAGTAAAAACTAAAGAACATATATTATTCAAAAATATGTTTGTCAAGTAACGAAATCTTTGTAAAATCAAAAAATTTTATCTACACAAAATCAATTGTTTTGTGGAAATACCGAAATTTTTATTCACATATATATATTTTTTTATTTCGGTATATATTGTTCTTGTTGTATTTCCTTTAAATACTCAACAAATCCTGAAAGAAGAGGGGGGGGGGGGGTAATAATATTATAATACGCTCTTGTAAAAAAAGGTTATTTTATATTTTAACTTAAATTCAAAATTCGTTTGAATTTCCAACATTACTTCGCAAATAGTAGAGATCTAAGGTCTAATAATAAAAGAAATATTTAATAACATTCTTAGGTCATTTAATTTTACTTCTAAAATACTGTTTGATTTTGACAGTTTTCTGAAGGAATATTTTATGGTACTGGATATTCCCAATAAACTACGAACCAAAATATTATTGACAAACAAATCATAACGAAATTTAATTATTTGAAACAATTAATTTTAGTTAGAGTTCTAACTAAGAAATATTTTATCTAAGCAGATAATTAATAATTCAATAATAATTCAATTAATTCAATAATCAATAGTATATTTCCTCTAACTCTTTATAAAACTTTCGAATACATCTATAAATCCAAAAACTCTACATGACTCCAATGAACACACGTAACTATACACACGAAAAACCTTTTCAATCCTAAACCCAAAGGTGACTTTTTCAATGTCGAAGCAGGCCTCATTTTGTTCAGAACATAATTGGGGGGTTTAGAGCGAGCGCGGTGGGGCGTGTCTGGCGTGTCACTGGTCTATTGTAGAGACTGACAACCAACTCCTCCCTTAACTTGGACGTTTAGTGATCCTGGAGTGGTTTTTGCTGCAGTTTGAGTCGTAGCTAGAAATTCATGTCCCCTTAAGGTTCGAAGTTGCACTAATATAGGAAAAAGAATTGAATGACCAAAGTTTTTTTGCCAACGGGGCTGCTTTATTGACGGCCAAGCCTTTGCAGACTCGGCATATTCCCCAGAACTAAGAGTCATTTTTTCGTGGCACCATCTAGGCAGCTCTCATTACCAATTATAATCCTCAGATAACAATGAATCTGAGCTCTTTCGGGATATAAAAGCATACAGATATATAATTTTGCCGAGAGAACCCAAGCCAAACCGGTACTCAAGGGATCTTTTACATGCCACATACGTAATCATGTGACATGCGTGCACACGATTTTCCCATCCAGAAAATCTGGCAACTCAACCGGAGCTCGAGCCCGCAAACTTCTGAGGTACTTCTGAGGCGGACACGACTTCTGAGGCGGACACGAGGCCTTATCACACGAGCGTTTTTCCCCAACCCAACCTCCAACGCAACTTTCTCCCTCCAAATTTCGGCCCCCCAAAAGTTGTTTAAGGGTTGCCAGAGGAGGGAAAGATTTCTCTTTTCCGACTGTCATAACTAAAACGGTATCTCTTCAGTAGGCTCCAATTTATTAAAAATCGGACCTTCGGATTGATTTGAGTTTTATTTAATCGCATGCGTAGGATTTCTCTTATAATTATTATTTTTTTCTTTCACACACTTTTGTTTAGTGATGGAAATTATTACTTGATGTATATGTTATAAAAAATATTTTTATTCTTGGGGTTTGGTTGTGGAGGCTATTTCTTTTCCTTTACATATCCTTCAGTGGTGACATTAAAAAGAAAAAGTTGCGAAGAGTATACAAAAAACAATGTTACAATTTGATAAAGATTGCTCACTTTTAAAAAGAATTTTACAAGTCAAACTGAAATTGTCATTAATATATATCTGAATTCATTGATGATTTCATATATACTATTAAAATCCTTATTCTGTAATAAAACAAATAAACACTGAAAGATATAAGTTAAAAATTTTAATTTTCCCAACTAGATTGTTAAATTACCACACTTGCGTTGAGAGATATTTTGTAGGCTATAAATTGTTGGAATTTTGCTTAAAATTGCAAATATATTTTTTTTACAAATTTGAAATTAAAGCTGATATACAGTTTAGCTTTCACATTTAGAACAAAAGAGGCAGTTTTACCCATCTACTTTACATATATTATAGCAAATGATATATAAAATTATTGAATTAACGAAAGAAAATCCGTAAAAATAGCTTATTTCTTACACTTAAAGTTGAACTAAAAGCTGTGCTAAATGATTTTTTTCTAAGATATATAAATAAATCTTGTGTGGAATTGGCTCTAAGTAAAAAATTTCGTTAACCCCCCCCCCCCCCAAACTTTTCAACATTTTTTTATCGAAAAAATAAGAAGAAATGTCAAATCAAAGAGTTATATTTCCTCTTTGTGTCAAATAGCTTATTTATACTTCAGATTGAAAATCAAAATATCGTGCTTGTAAAATAAATAAACAACAGCTTGGCAATTTGGCGCAATATGACCTGAAGATTTGGCTTCAACCAAAACAGAACCGTGACGTCAGTGTAGCGACAGTCACCGATTCACCTGATTGGTTGTTGGGGTCAAGTTGGCCAACTCCGTCGCGAGGAATCGACAGAGTTGGAGAAAATTTCCCCAACGCCTACGTCATAGCACGTGGCAATTTCCGCCAATCATGGTCGGAACAGAGGTTGCGTTGGGAGTTGGGTTGGAGAAAAGTTGCTCGTGTGATATACCCTTAATTCCACTCAGCAACTGAGCCACTGAATGGCTAAAGTAATTACATAAATATGCACACTTTTTTGTCCCTTGACCATCAGTTGGTTCACCCACATAACAGACCTTCCAATACAATGCTTGTCACACCCAACCTGTTCTTAAAGAACAGTCATCCCCCATAGAAATTATTAACAGTGGGGGCATGGCTCTTATTCATCTAATGATGCTGTGTGATCTAATCATTAGCACCATTTAATTATTAAAGAGTCCTTGTTTTGCAATTATTCTGAGTATGGATAATTGACTTAGATATTTGCTTGTGTTTGGTAAGGGTAAGGGCAATCAGAATAGGTGTTAAAAACACAAGTTCGTTTGTATATTGACATGTTTTTTATGGTTAAGGCTGGATTGAAAAAAGCGGGTGCGCAGTTGTGGGTTTAACTTGTAGAAGAGACACGGGATACTTAAACCTATTTAAGACTTGATTCTTTTATATAAAACATCAGACAATGTGCAGCTACTGGTAAAAAAATCAAAAATTGACTTTTATTTATCAAGTTATAAATGAATATATATTTGTTGGAGTCAGACGTCTTCTGAAATATTGGGTTTAAGTCTCTTATAATTTGATAAAATATAACTTAATTATTTTTTTAGAAAACAAAAACTAAATCTCCCCGCCAATTACAATAAATTTAATTAATTTTTAATAATTTATATATTTTTTTAATAATTTTATTTAAATTTTAAAAATATAACATTTTGGATTTTACATATCTTTTTAAAGTTGTTGTTGCTGTTGAAAAAAGGTATTTTGTTATGGAAATAAATTTTGCGTAAACTTCTAACTTTTAACTATTTTAGTGCAAATTATACCCCCCCCCCCCTCCAAATATCCTTACTAAATTGAAATGGTAAAGGTAATTAAAGTATACGATTTAGGTGATTTTTCACGTCAAAACCTAACATAAAATATCCATAAATATATAACCTTGCACCTAGGGCCATGGCTCCAAGTACATGACCCTAGGTATAAGAGCAAGTTTGTACAAGACGCCTTCTAAAGAAAATTCCTATACTTTTTTACGGAAGTAAATATTTTATTTGTAAATTTTAGAACAACGTTTATTCGTTAATAAACTGTTTGTTCAACGTATAATGTTTCCTCGTTTCTTTGCAAACCAATGGACTATTTTTTCATATTAGTGTCTTTGTAATTTGTCTTTCATCTTAAACTTAATTTTTATAAAATTTTGACTTATGGTGTTTCCGAAAATAATTATTGAATTATCAAACTTTTTAAAATTTCAACTTATCCCTGTCTATCAGAAAAAATAACATGAGATAATTAGAATGAACATAGTGATGAAACTTTAAGGTAATAAATTAATTTTGATATAATTTGAAACATTTTCTTTCTTAAGGTAAAATACAAACTTTCATTGCATTTTAAGTTGGAATTTTCAGAGTATATCAAACATTTTTTCTTTTGATTTGCTATTTTAATCACTAGTATGCCAATGGCTATCTAGCACTACAAAAGTTAAATTATTTAATATTTATGACTTTTCACATGTAGTAGAGTATCTAAAAATATACTTGAGTCTCTCACCAGATAAGAAATACTAAAAATTGAAAAAAAAATACTTTATTTAATTATAAGTCAAAAATACAATTCATTTTCAATGGAAAATAATAATAACATTACAGAAACCCATTCGTTAGCTGTGCCTTTGCCAATCGCTTGAGGAACTGCTTTATACCTGAGTAACATTTTTTTTATTTAATTAAAATTACTTTGTTGTATCTACGAAGAATGAGTAAGATTCTAATAAAATAATAAGAAAATAAAAGATGAGCTGATGAAGTTGTTGAATATTTTTTTTAAAAAAGTAATTTTGAAGTAAGACAATGATAACTAAATTTTGATTATTCTTGTTTTATTTTCTTTTAAAATACTTTTTTGACACCAAACACAATATTTGGGGTTAAATGGCACATTCTACTTTAAGTTGCATATTGTTTCTAAATTATATGGATTTCTTTCTAAGTTTGATTTTAGTGTTTTTTTTTATTAGTTTTGACCAAGTAAAAAATATATAAAATAATATCTCATAACTTTAAAATGGAAAATTTACTTGCCAAATAAATAAAATAAGTTTTTTATCCGTTAATTACTAATCTAAAAAAAGATTATCTTTACTTTTTTATTATTAAAACTCAGACTAACTCATAATTTATTTTACATTTCTACAATTCTATTATACTTTAGAAATTTCAAGCCCTCTCCTTGCTGTTTTAAAATTCAGGTTTAAAGTTCACAGCTAAAAATTAAAATTTGCAGTTTTTGTCATTTCTACAAAGCCGATAGATATGTTCTACTGCTGTAGAAGTCCTATAAAGGAAAAACAACATTCACAGGGTCATTACCGAAAATAAGTAGTTTTGTGACAAAAAAAAAAGCAGACTCCTAAATTCTTAACCGGCCGTGGATACCCTAGTGGTTAAGGCCTCGTTCTCGGAAACGGAAGGTCCCGCGATCGAGTCCCGATACCACTGAAGTCCTGTAGGCGGTCATGGCGCAGTTTCCCACGGGTACAGGTCCTTGGAGACTATTTCCCTCCCCTTCAGGGACATGTCTAAATTGTGGAGGTGGCGATAGATGACAGCATCTGTCACTTATGTGTGCGTTGCGTGTGCCTGTCTTACTTGACGAAGGTTTATAAGCGGGTCTCTGACCAAGCACACAAACCTGAATATATATCTACCAACCAACCAATTCTTAACCTATTGAACAGTCTGTGGTGGTTCTGTAGTGTAACAGTTTCGGATCTGGACTGCAGAGCTGGGTTCGACTCCTGGGTAAGGCGTTGTCAATGGTACCTAGCTCAAGTCATTGGGTGAAAACCTGTTAGGCTGTGTCATTATAAAATTATTATTATGGAACTTATGGTATCAAGTTTATTTACTTTTCCATTTTATTTTCTCTGGGCGTATGCTAGTTTTGTATTAGTTTGTCTGCTTAACTGTCTTATTTAAAATTTATTTTATCATTTTTAATATTTGAGCATCTATTGTTTTATTATTTGTGTTCTCGGAATTGCTTAACTGCGAAATCTGATTGTGTATCTGGCAATGAAATTTTTTTTTTGTAAAGTATAAATTTTACATCGACATTCATCATGACTGCTTTTTTGTTTAATAAATTGAAGAACGTTCTTCATAAGATGAAGCCATTTTTTATTTGACAACTTACCAGTAGCCTCATGAATGAATTTTAGTAATATTTAAAATGATTTTTTAAAAAATATTCTATGAATTAAACTTTATTTCTACAAATGGTAAGATCAATCGACTTCGGCTCAGTGTAACGTCATCCTCAAACCAGGTATCTTCAATGTAAAAAAAGGAACGTTATTGGGAAATTTCGGGCGGCTGAGCTGCCCAATTTTTAAAAGTAATGTTCTTAGAATATACTAGTAACTTTCCCAAAATGTTTAAAAACAATTCCACATAAAGCTAGTAACTTTCTGGAAACGTAAAAAAAATCCGTTTGTATGCAAAAGACGGACGGTGTCTTTTTTACTTATTTCTCTACTACGCGTTGCTTGTACCACTCGTTGCTACTCGTACGCGTTGCTGGCCACTTATATCTGCCCGGATTCAATTTACCAAACTTTGGGTAATTCGATATACCCCTTTATAACTGCGTCGTGGCCATGATTGTTAGTTTACAACGTTTCATTATATTCGATTGTCCAAAAGGATGTAGGTTAAATGATTTTAATTAAGTTTCTGAGAAAAACCTGAAAATCCAACTGTAACCCTCAAGGTCTGTAAACTTTGAAAATCCAAGATTGTTTTCGATACTTAAAAGCAACGTTACTAAATTTTTCTTAAAGTATTCACACTAGGATACTCTTAGGCGTCACAGTTTCTTCAGAGAATTATTTTTCGTATTTTGCATGGCGTATTTCTCTATATAAATACGGCAACACATTTTGACTGCTGCCACCATCTTTGTGAAGAAAGTTCCACCAATTATTATAGTGGTTATCGAACATTTATTTGATGTCTTTAAATGTTAAGTACTTTTTCTTGCCAACGTGACTCTCTGGTGGTTTTCCCTACATAATAATTGAACTGAAGAATGTTTTTAAATTATAAAACCATCTCCTTGATTTTGCTTTATGATAATCTGAGAAAATAAACTGTAAAGTTTGTTGAAGTTGCCTTTTGCCAGTAAATCGGTTCATAAATATTACAAAACAAATCAGTTGTAACGGTTACGGTGGAAATAGATATGACAAAACTTTGTTTTTCGATGAAATATTTTTTAATATTTCAAATATAGCTATCTATATTTTTCAAAATGTTAAATACGTGTTTCTTGTAAATAATTAAAACTTAAAAAAGAAATTATGATTATCATTCATCCACCCCCACGCAAAGTTGAAGTTTAATACTGATATCCAATATCAGATTTTACTATCAAGTCAATCACCTCAATAACATTGTAAATTTAAGAATCATTACTTTAATTTACATTCCAAAACCTTTAATTAAGTTTTTGTAGTTTTTAAGAAGAAGGTTAATAAATATAAGTAAATATATAAACGAATTTTCACAATTAATTAAATGACAAATGAAAAGAAAAAAAATAAAAACTGGAAAAATTAAGAAAATTCTATGGATCAATATATGCTTATAAAACGTTTATGGTGTTACTATTTTAATTTTACGATTATTGATATTAAAATATGAGAAAATTTAACTTTGCGTTATAAATAATTTTAAAAAATTCAACAAATAAAGAAGATATATATTTTGTAACTAAACAATCTACACAATATTTGTGCTCAACAGGAAACAAACTATTTATACACCACAGAAAGAAATTCGCCAAACAGGGCATTTAGTTAGTTGTAATTCAAACTTTTAAACGCTAAAATTAACAATTTTCATTAATCTTCTTTCTCTGAATTGATAATTAGACTTTATCGTTTGCTAAATTTGTTTGAAGTTCGAAGAATAATGATGTAATTTTTTTAATAAATATCTTTAACTAGCTACAATTTCCCATTTACATTTCTTTCGAAAATTCAGTTATTATTAATCGTTTGTTAAATTAATTTACAGTTCGAAAAATATATAATTAGTAAAATTGATGCTTTAAAAATATAAGCAAATTTTTTTTTTATGCAAAGTTAGAAATTCTCTATGCATCTTTCTTCATGCATGTATAAAGAACCCTAAAAAAACTCTATTGTGATATGACAACAATCCAAACTGAATTATATCACATAAATAAATATTCTTTCAAAAGTTTTATTTTTATTTTAAATAATGTTTCTCATACGTTTAACGAAATGGCAACAGTGAAAATCTTATAAATTAAAGTCCCATTTTTTCGCTGTGACCATGCTGTGACGGCATCACGCCTGAACGGCTGGACCGATTTCCCTAATTCTTTTTTTCGTTGTGTTTGTTATTGTCTGGAGAAGGTTCTTAATGAATGAGTTATTCGAAATTCAAACCCGAACGGGTGTAGGAGTGCAAAACGTGAGCCGATTTCTCCATAGGAATAGCATTGTAAGATTAGAATTTATACTTTTTATTTCAATTTAAAAGAAATTTCAGCACGTTCAACGCGAGCGAAAATTATAAAGTATATATATAAGTATAACCACGTCAGAGCACGTGAGTTTAATTTGTAAGATTTTTATTTGAATATCATTATTATATTTATTGAATTGAAATCTTTTGATTTTTTTGTTTCCGAATTTAATTTAATTGATGTTTATAAATGGTAAGAAGTGAAGATATTGCTACAATGTATCATGACAGTAAAGGCGATTACTATTCTAGATCTGATGAATATTTCTAAGAAATGTTAATTCCCTCTACCGTATAGCGTAAAAACTTTATGTTTATGAAACTGTCAATTTGGTACAGCTATGATATGGCCAATTGAATGTTGGCATTGGCGGCTTTTGGCGAAGTTAAAAATTTAGCCTAGGGTAGCTATTCCCATCCAGTTGTATGGGTTAGGGTTAGTTTGAATTAACGTCACACTAGAGCTATACAAGAGGGATATTGGCCACGGGCGTCTTTATTTAGAACCACAGTCATGTGAAGCGCCAACACCTGATTAGGCACCCAATGCAACTTTTACATCGTACGCAGCGTCGGGACTTTGAAAAATATTTAACGTGCACTCCCACCACATAGGGTATTATTCTTTGGACATTTTTGGCTGCATTTGCCAAGGATCGATGGATTTTTCGATCAACCTTCAATTAGAATTCAATATTCATAGTAAAGACAAGACAACGTCTGTCGGGTCAGCTAGTATTGAATAAAAATAGATTTTGCATGTTATTTCAATGTAGATTAAAGTTTCCGTTATTTAAACTTTAAATAAACTTCTAATTTAAATTTCTTAATGAAATTTGGAATGTAGCCTAGTCTAATTGTTTGCTTCAAAATGACGTATCCCACTTGTTTGTGAGACTAGCGGTTCGTTTTGTGAAAGTGGATGACGGACGGACAGACAGACAGACGGACGGACTGAACGATTATAATCCCTTTCACTTTTTACGCTATAAACGTAGTGTGGAAGCTATAAGGTGAATAAAGATAGTTCATAGCAGATATTCATGAGAATATAAATAACAATGTAATAAACAATACATAATTGATAAAATGTTTTAGTTAATACATACAAAATGTTACGTTCAAACTTTATGACTCACTAACGTTGAATAGCATAGAAATCATATAAATGTCAAAAAAATTCATGTCCGCCGTGTAGTGTTAATATTTAGATTTGCTGACAACTTTTGATTTTGAATTTTCTTAAATCACTGTAAGTTAATAAAGGGAACTAACATCTAAATGTAGCAGAGGGAATATAAGTTGTGACATAATAGGTCATCGGTTAAAAATTCAAGATCAATACTTTTTTTTGTCAGAAAATCACTCAAATTTATTTTTGAACACGTCAATGCTTGTTTTTTCTTTAACTTCTTTGCTACAGAGGTACACATACATGAACCTTTGTAGCATTCACTTCACAACTTCATTTTACAGTTTTTCTTAATAGTAACTTTTTTTCATAGAAACTTGAATATTCAATCTCCCGAAATATACCAATACCGAAGTAGCTGATTTATTAATTGGATTGAAAAATGACGAAGCAAGAGGGTCAAGCAGATTTAGCAGGTTCTGCAAAAACTATGTTTTTCAGCGGTAAGTTTATCGTACATTTTGCACTAAGGGCACCCGAAAACTCGCAGAAACTCCTATACTTTCCATGTTAAAAATCTCTGTTTGATGTACCTTTTCTCAGGACTTATTCGTGTCTACACTCTTAAAACAAACGAGCGGTTTTACCTCAGTCTGAGTTAATTTTCACTCCTTTCCGTGCCGAAAATGCACTTCTCCTATAGGAGTGAATTTCACTCTTTTTCGGAGTGGGTAAAAGAAATACAAGAAAACAATCTGCGTCCTACACTCTTAAAACGAGCGGTTTTAACTCAGTCTGAGTTAATTTCCACTCCTTTCCGGTGCCGAAAATGCACTTCTCCTATAGGAGTGAATTTCACTCTTTTGTTTTAAGAGTGTATGTATGCGTCAAATACCCCTACATACACTGAAGCTTGGATTTTGTAATAGGTATCTTTTTGAATTTACAGTAAATTTTTTTACCGATTAACCTGATTAATTTTATGAAAATTTAGCCCATTTTTCCTATTAAAAAGGCCATAAATATTTAGGTTGTTAATATAACATTTAAATAGAGCTGTAAAGTATAGTTAAATGTGTTGGAAACATACTGCTAAAATGTTCAAGCTTAAAAAATTGTAGGTTCTGAGAAAACATACATCGAACTTGTCAAACCACTATTGTGAGATAATAACGAAAACGTACTAGTAGTTGTATGTAAGTCTTATTAAATATTTTAAATACTTCTAGTTACCATAGAAACAAAATTTAAAAAGTATTGGAGAGAAGGAAAATGGGACTTTCAAAATTACAAATAAAAAAATGTGATTTTTTTGTTGAAAATTTGACTTCTTGGGTGCCCTTAAAGCAAATTTTAAAATGAACTACTAATTGCAAAAAAGTGAAAAAGCTTGTTTGTTTATCCATAGCACCCTAAAAATATGCATGTTTACCGCTCAAAACCTTAAATTTCTCTAAATTGACGTGTCTCTCATCATACGTTAAATATTCTTTTTTTTTTTCAAAATTACTTGCAAAACATACTTCTAAATACATAATTTTTTGAAAAATCTGTTTACATAGAATATATGCGTAGGTTCTTTTTAGAGAGTGAAGAGGCTATATAAGCCTTTGATCGCAGTGGAAAACCAGAGTTTTCTAAATTTCATTCGAGTGGGCTTCAAGTTCTCAATTGAAGAGCTTAGTGGAAGAACGTGCTAAGTGACAAAAGGGGAAAACGAGAAAAATGAGCTGTAGTAAATGAGTACGAGAAAAAGATCTGTCGAAATCGGTACTTGCAAACCGTAAAACATATACTAAACTTAAAGTTTATGAAAAAGCGTAAACTTGTTATCGTTAAAGTAGTTAGTAATCTGTTCATTGACATCAAAATCTCAGTTTTTTCGCACTAACTTTAAAATTGTATGTTTAAAAATTGTAATTTAAAATATATGTTGTTTAGTGGTTTTTTTTAAATACTTTTTTTTATCTCTTGCATAAGATCAAAATAATAAAATATGTTGTTTCGTTATTTATATTACATTTTTACATTATTTTTAAATTTGGATAGACATTTCCATGAAATACATTTGTGAGTAAATAGCGTATAATAAACAGATTTTATATTAAAATATTTAAATTTGCAAAATCATCAGCAAATATCAATTATTATTCATTATTCTGTAGTTATTCAATTGCAATTATTTTAAATTTTGTGACAATCCGTAATTGTTTCACGCATTTTTTTACTGTCAATGCAAACTGTTGCTAATTTAAAACAAATGAAATGGAAACATATTTCACAGAAGTCAAACATTGGTAAACGAATGTTTATAAAATTAATTTGCCATTCTATATGTAAATTAAAAACATTGAATAAGGTTGCTTACATAGACCCCATCTCAGTTTTTTTTAACCATATCTTTGATGTTATAATTAACGAGAAAAAGATAGAGGAAAATTAGTTGAGTTACAATTTCAATTTATTATTCAAAATGTTGTAATTTTTGGGAATGCATTTATTTAATGAGGTAGTGTTTAAGCGATTTGTTCGTTTAAAATGTTTGGTTAGACTTTCGTTTAGTTTAGACCTATATGTTATCAAAATGTTTTCAGCTGTTGAAACAATTTAGAAAAATGCTGAAATATTTTTTCACTCTTTACCAGAGTCATTATAAAGGTGAAGATATCATGTTTAGTTATTTGACAAGTGTGTGTTAACATCTTATCTAATAAAGTTTTTTATTAATTTGAAATATAGGGTATATATATTTTAAACAAAAGCCTGTGCCACTGTATTTCAGTAAATAAATTAAAGAAAATAATGACAAGTAAATGTTAAAATGGAAACTTAAGTGGAATATCTTCTTCTATTTAATAAATGCTTTCAAATGGGTTTATTTATTCATCTTAATTAAGTTCGCTTTGTTTTGTCAGTGATGAGGTACTTTCTGAAAAACTTATATTTTGACTGCGATGAAAGTGTAAACATTCTTTTTGACTGCTCATATTTCAAAATAACTTTTTTTAAAAATATGTAGACGCTTTTTTGTGAGTAGACATTTAATTCAGCTTTATGTTTTTTTAAAGTTATTTAACTTTTCGAGCTAAAAAATTACTAATTCCACCATTTTATAACGGAACGAACACGGCTACCAAGCTACCACTTACTCTGATGTGTCTTGTATCTGGCTGCTTTTTGGTTACTTATCAAATCGCATAAAACGTACTGTGTCGTGCAATTTAATTTTGCCTCCTAAGATACACCAAGGTTCGAAAAATCTATCGCCTGACTTGTTCGCGGCAAGTAAAACTGCTGATTGGTCAAGTGCAATTTGTTCCAATTTGTCGAACGTAAAATTTTATATATTACGATTTTTTTTTTAAAGATCTAAGCTAAGTATTATTGAGAAATTGCGGAAGTTGATGATTGTACAATTTTAAAATTGAAATATGGCAAATCATTAATCTGCATAGCTTAACATTATTAATCTTTGGTATATATTTAAGTAATATCTTTATAAAATAAGTTTGGGCAAGTAACACTTGGCAGGGCAAGTATTTTTTTAACGACTTGTTTGACCGGACAAGTAAAAATTGTCATATTTTTCTAGGCTTGTTGGACACAACAAAATAATTTTACACCGCGCGTTCAAACACATACGTTTGGACACGATAGGTGACAACTAAATTTGAATTTGATCTTGCTCTCACTTGTATCTTTAGATTCAATAAAGTATATGGATATTTTTTTATTAAACCTGCATTTGATGTATTTTTGTTTGAAAGAAAAGCAATCATTAAAAGCGAAAACATTTATTGACTGAAAAAAGAACTCAAAACATTTACATGGCCTGTACAACAAACAATAGAATTGAATACTTAATTAAATGTAATAAATATTGCCAAAACACAGATGGAGGAAATTTACATTTTTTACTCAACCAAATACTTGCTTAAGTCAAAAACAATAAAACCCAATTAATATTCACAAATCGCAATACATGATTACTGCAAAAAAATTTAAAAAGAAATCATTGATCATAAACTTCATTATTCCAATTCTCAAGGTCCCGCGCGAAATTCTTCATCGAACCCAGCAGAAATCTCGCTTCTTCTCGCACGTTCGCGTTGCTCCCAGATTCCTGACTTCCCGAATCTTCGTATCCGCTGTTGTTGTCTTCTTCTTCTGCTTCCCCCGCGAGCTGTCTCATTCCTTTTTTCTGGCTGGGGACGTCATTGGTAGGCACGACTCGTTTTCCGAAGCGCATTGGGACTCGCATACGGCACCTCTGGCAGAAGTCCTGGCCGTCAGAACGGCTGCAGACGGACTCGCATCGCTTCAGCAGCTCTGCTGAAGACTCAGGAATGAGGTAGAGCATCAGCGCCGTCATGGCAAATGTGAACACGAGGGATTTCATGGGGTATCTGGATGCGGCACTTGTTTTTCTGAAAAGATAGAAATGGTTAATATTATTTGGGGTTTAAATTTTAATAACTATCAACTAGAACTATGATTCAATAAAGTTTACAGCTGTTAATTATCAAGCTTCTAAAGGTGGCTAGAAATAGGCAGCCGGTAACTACTAAATTACCGAATTATCAAGCTTGTTCGTTTGTTCAACACAGCAAATCTCTGTTTTGAATTGCAGTTATGAAGTCATATCAGTAAACAAAGTACATAAGTTAGGGTTAGGTTGAATTATCTTCGCGCTAGAGCTAAACCAAGGCTATTGGCGACGGAAGTCATAATTTAGAAGTCAAGTAACGAGCCGACAACTGAGTAGCTACCCTACGCAACTTTTAAAGGCGAAATTATAAGCAGCGTCGGGACTTTGAAGCTTATTTAACGTACATTATGGGCTGTGGGGAGCCATGGCTAGTGGTCAGCGTTTCGGTCTCGAGATTGGAAGGTCCCGCGATCGAGTCCCGGTACCACTGAAGACCCACCGAGTATATGCGGAGTACGTGCTCGTTAAATATGTTGGGTCCGAAAGTCCTGTGGTCGGTCATTGCGCAGTTTACCACGGGTACAGGTCCCTGGAGACTATTTCCCTCCCCTTCAGGGACATGTCTAAATTGTGGAGGTGGCGATAGATGGCAGCATCTGTCTTGTATGTGTGTATGTCGTGTCCGTCCTTCTTGACGAAGGTTTATAAGCGGGTCTCTGTGACCAAGCCTGAAAATATATGTCTACCAACCAACCAAGGTACATTATTCTACCTCTATACAGGGTCGTCGGACTTTTTAGTTGAACATACGGTTTATAGGTCGGCAGTTGTTTTGGCAAACTGGCGACTTCTCGCATGCAAGACAAGCGCCTTACTGACTGGGCAACCCATTAAAGTGGTTAATATTTATTGGGGTTTAACTTTTAATTGGCTAAGAGAGACCAAGACTTTGAGTTCAGTAAGTCACAGCGGGACTAACTATCAACTGTGTTGGTTCTTCAAACATTTAATCTATGTTTGGAATTTGCAGTCATGAGAGTCAATTGGCTATACAGGAAGTAACCTTAAGTTCCAGCGGGTTTAGGTGAGTACTAGCTCGCACTAGCAACTGACACGAATGGGGAGTGGTATTCTAGTGCAGGTCACAACTAAGGGATGAGCTGACATGTCAGTAGCACCCAAACGCAACTTTTAAGGTACATCAGCACCGTCGATCATGTTTGGCATGGACCGTATGAGTCCATGAATTGGCTAAAAAAATAAAGCTGTTAGAGTCTTGCTCGCACTAGAATCACGAGGGTTAGTTCTATCATCACCTTGGATGTTGCACTGATAGGTCACTTTAACCGAAAGTCACATGTTTGTATAAGTTTGTGGTAATGTAAAAATGTTACTACGTTTTCTCCGGGTGTATTCTAGCATCCCTTTAGGTTTAAGTTTTTTAGAAGTACATTGAAAGTTTGTAATGTAAGTATTTCGTCTATTTATAAACCCTTTAATTGAAATTGAGATTCTACAAAATATTTAACTTATAAATAATGATTACATATTACGGTAGGAATATGCCAAACTCAGTCTTTTGATGAAATATTTATAAATATTTCAAATATAACTATCTATATTATCAAAAAATGAAAAAAAGTTTCTAATAAATAATCAAAAATTAAAAAGGAAATTACGATTATCATTCTTCCACACCACACAAAGTTGAAAATTAATGTTAATGTCTAGTATCCTGGGGCGACATAATTTGACAAACATCCTGTAAAAAATCTGATTGCGACTCGGAACGACGATGTATATTGAATTGTAAAACGTGTCGTGTAAACATCGAAACTCGTATAAATTACCTACACCCATAAGAGGATGGCCAGGAACGTGTCGAAGCCTCAGTTCCTACAATACCCGTACCCCGACCTCAGCCAAAAATAGATGGATCCATAGTAGTTGTATTTCCAGACAATAGCCTATGCTACATATTTTAAATTCCTGTGAGTAATATTAAGAAAAGGTAAGTTTATATTTTCTAAATTTAAAATGCTTGAATATAAAGAAATTTTTGCATTAAGATCTTCATTAAATTTTAATACCAATAAATCTTTCTATAAAATAATTAAAATATTTACTTTAGCATTTACAGTGCAAATGTAATTCAATGTTTATTTTTAAACGACATAAGAATGTTTCGGCACGGATAGACCTTACTGTTTAATTCTTGCTATTTATTTACTCTTACTATTTTTTCAATTCAAAATAATTTAAGGCATGCACACGTGTAATTTCTAGGTTTGAAGATAATCATTTGTTAGATTTTTTAAAATTCACGCCCTATCTCGATTTTAACTTGGGTGATTTCACTTGTAATTACAGCTAATTAATTTCTATTAAGAGAGGTTTTTCACCACAGTAAAAAGTAACTTACTTAATATCTTGCAAACAATTATACGCCAGACAGTTTCATATTATCATAACAAAATTAACTTTTTATGCTATAATTAATTACGGAAATGATCTTATTTTATCTTATTTAGAAATAAGAGGATTGTTGTAGCTTTGTGGGTTCAGGTATCATTCAACGGAGACACCCTCAACATGTTCTTTTCTTACCCTTGCTATCATTCAAACAAATCGTGCAAGAGTAAAAAAATCCAACCGATAGATATCGCATATATAGGGCTAATGCGCGTTTGTCCGGTAAAAGCACGAGGCATTTTATACCTGAAGAATGTTTTTAGAACTAATATCCATGTGTAACTGATTTTTTTTTCAAAAAATTGCCGAATCTTTAAATTTAATTAGAAGGTCACTCGATCAACTTATGTATGTCCTAAATTTGTACGACAGAGTTGTTCTACGGCAGAGATATCTAAAGAATACTCATTATTGTAATATCTCGTCAAGAGACCACGCCTGCTCCCGGGTTAAATCCATCGTTGTCTAAAGTTCTGATTCCACGTAATATGACGCTATAAGGTTTATTCGAGCGCCAGCTTAGGTGTGAACCTCTTCACTTGACCGTGGATAAAAATTACGATGCCCGTCATCAATATTCACCGTGTTAAGACGAGAAAAACTCAACACATCAAGATATTACTCAAGTAATTATGATGAATCACAAAAGTATACGACAGTTTCTGGTTATCTAATGTATGTCTTTATAAATAGTTACATCAAATAATTTATCGGCACATTAGGGAATTTCTTATATGAAGATCCTAACAGCCAAAAGGTGCATAATAAAAAAAAACAAGTTTTGTAGGTTTACAGGGGAGAAGTCACTGGAGGTGGGGAGCGTTCATAAATCACGTGGTGTGGATTTTTCGACCCCCTCCGGTGATATATCGTGATATGTGGCTCGACCAATCCCCCTTCCCAATCTCAAGTAAGATTTTTCAAAATTCACATTTTTTTGTATGTAAAACCTTTTTATTTCAAAACTTTTGTTTGGACGTTTGATACCCGGACACATACTAATCTATGTCCAACCCAAAAACCGTATAGTTGAAACAGCAGCAGCTGAATCGTCGTCTGATGATGATGGGAAAGTACTTAAAAACCACTAGCGTTGCACATTTTGCCTACTTTTTCTGTGTGGAATTACTTTAAACACGTGTCCTTTGTTCTGAATTGAAACGTGGTTCTAAAATATGACGCGCGTCGCCAATAGCCCTCGTGTAGCTCTAGTGCGGCGATAATTCAAACTAAACTTCTGAATTGAAACTAATAAAGAGAACAGAAAAAAACTAACGCCAATCGAATCTATATAAAAGAACGGACTGTTCTTTTCCCTAACACTTTTAAGTATATGGTTCGGATAGTCACGATAAATATTATAATGCAAGATTTGCCAGATTTGAGTCCAGAAACAAATTTTACTTAAATTAACTAATTTTCTAGCAAATTAACGTGTACTTTTTGCGGGTAAAAATTACATTATAATTGACGAGACACCCCCTCGCAACACGTGAGATTCGGGTCGACGCCCTCCCTTCCACTAAAAACGTCACGTAATTTATAAACGCCCCCTTGACAATATACCATTCGCTAGGTAGCAAAACCATACAGTGATTCACTTGTATCCCTTTACCACAACAATATTGGACTCCACAGCAACTACTTAGAGCTACTCTAACTCCAATACTAAAAAAAAAACCTTGCATTAGTGTACCCCTTAGCTTTCATGCTCTTCATATATTCTTTTGTCAGAAAACAATACAAAATGACATTGAACGAACTCTTTCGTCTACCTTAAAACTAAAACCAAGTGAAATACTTTTAACCAAATAAGGGACGGAAACACGCGAAATTTTCCCCAGTATCTTATTTCGAAAATTTTAAGAGGTCAAAAAAATTCCCTCATCGACAGTCTTAAAACAGGCGTACATTCGTATCAATTGACTGGGTGAAGGTTTGAATAAGAGGAAAAAGCTTGGCGGGGAAAATAGTGAAGCCGCTTGACAGTCGCCAAGTTGATTTGATACGTCTAAACAAACCAGTACGCGCGCATTTAAGTCGTGTGTAACAGTTCGACTAGTCTATTAAAATAAATCAAACTACTTATTAATTGAGATTAGAAACTATATAGTTTTAATCTTTAAGAATTTTTTTTAATTAAAAATCGAAAAATGATTATTTGTGCAGCTTTAGGGTGTAGCATGAGATTTTAATCAATAACAGAATATGTTATTCTGTTCACTGGTTTAAGCTTGTGAAAAACAACACAAATGAAATTTGTTAAAATATCAGTTCCTCCAAAGATAAGCTCCAAACAATTCACCAAATCTTTGTTTGGGCGTATCACTTAAGGAATAATGTCTTCATTTGGCGAACTGTTTTATGCATTGGTTTTGACTCGGCAGCATTAACACTTTATTCTAACCTCTATTTTTGACTGTTTTTTCAGAGATGCTTTTGTGCAAAACCAAAAAATGTAATCTGAATTGTAAATATTTGAAATATGAGTTGCGCTATTCAAAGAAATGCTCTCTAAAGAAGAATTTGTATAGGGTTGGCTTTCGAAATAACCTGTAAGTACATTGTTTTAGACTAGATTTTCAAATTTTTACACTATTAATAATCAGAAATTTATTGATGCAAAAAAATTTATCAATGGAATCTTAAACTTTTCAAGAAAAACTTGGCGTGTGTAACACTTCACGACTTTTAATTACCCCTCAATAAATCTATACACATTTAGAGGTAATTATATGTCCTATAAGGTAATTTAAATGACTAAAAAACCTAAATTCTATTGCAGCTACCATTTGTGCATGCGTGACTTTATCAAAACCGTATTAAACCACCTTTTTTAGATTCAGCACCCTCCAAAACTTGTAGAAAACACAAAAACACCTTTTACGATTTTCGACCCCATTGCAAAACTTTCATTACCTTTCTTTCATATTAGGTAATCGAAAGTATAAATACTAATAATGAAACTTATTATATTAAATTAAGATTATTACTTTATCTTTGGTTTATTGGTTTAAAATTATTCACAAGCGTTTTTCTAAATTTTAGCTTCCACAATACGTTTATAACGTAAAAAGTGGAAGGTATTATAATCGTTCAGTCCGTCTGTCTATCCGTCACCCAATTTCATAGCCCAAACTACAAATGCTACGGAAAAGTATGATACATTAAAAAATTCAGCGCATCGAAATTAGAAAACATTGAAAATTTCAGAGAAGAATTCGAAGTACTTCAATTACGTAAACACCTGCAAAATTTAATGCTCATTTAAAAAGCATAGGAAGCCATTTTTATTAAAATTAAATCACCATTGCCATTCGCAACAATCGCTCGAGAAACTTTAATTCTTTTAGACAATAAATTAAAATAAATTTATTTTTGCGACATCGATCAGTTTGAAATGACGTCAAATATATTTCACTACGAGATTCTTCGTATGTTGATATGAAATATTTTCATTATGTTTAAAAGCGAGGCATATTACATATTTATTCTTTGAAATATAAATTAATTTTTGCAAACGATCAGTAATAATTATTGAATTTTGGAAATAAAATAAATGTGAAACTAGCCAAATTTAGCATGTAAATGTTTAATATAGAATATTAATGCTGTGTTTGTCGCCTTTTTACCTGTTAAACACAACTGTTGTGTGGAAGCGGGTTAAGTGACAGATTCTGTTACAAACCTACTTGTTATCTTTTGAGGTATTCCAAAAGTGCATTCAATTAAAAGTTTAAAATTGACATTCAATACAAATACACTGTATGCCCTGTTCAATACATGTTAATGAGTTGTAACAATAAAATTAACTGGTTTATTTATTTCGTTTAATTATTTACGTTTGCAAGAAAAATTTTCATTTGAAAATAAGACTTCTGCTTAAGTTTATCTGAATAAACTAAATATAATTAAAATTAAGACCATATTATACTGAAGAATTTTTGTAGGACAAACTAAGTTACACGAATGAATTTTAAAAACTAAAAAATAAACGATTTTATTCGGTAAGGAAGGTGTTAATAGTATTCTTAAATAGATTGATATTGTAATAGTTTAGTTTGGTTTGAATTATCGTCGCACTAGAGCTACACGAGGGCTATTGGCGACGGGCGTCGTATTTTAGAACCGCAGTCAAGTGACGAGCCGACACCTGAGTAGGCACCCAACGCAACCGTTAAGGGCGACATCGCACGCAGTTTTGGGACTTTGAAGCATATTTAACGTGCACTCCCTCTACACGGGGTAGAAGGAGATTCGTCGAACATTTTTGGCTGCACGCGCCGTTTATAGGTCGACAGTTAGTTTGGCGATGCCCGGACCCGAACCTGGGACCTTTCGCATGCTAGGCGAATGCCTAACCGACTGGGCTTCCCATCCCCGATATTGGAATAACTTGGGCGTTACCAGGTTCTTCAGATATAGTTTTTCCAAATCAATTCCATATATTATGTCCATACTTTTTTTAAAATGTAAAGCCCTATTATTTCTTTTCAAAATATGCGGCCGTATTATGTTGCGAAATAGAAAATGAAAAATAATGTAGCACATATTAGTTTACTAAAAAATATTTTTAAAATGCAATAATATGTTAGGTAAGCGACCATTTAGTACAAATAATATAGAATGCTAAAAAACGTTATTGCGAATTTTGTCGAGTTACTCAAAGATACTTGGTACTTAAATAACTATTACACATATCTAATTCAGTATTTCAGGTTAGGTTTATACCCTTGACGGATAAAGACCGATTTACTGTGTATCTGAAGCTTGGAGATACATAAATTGTTAGGAAACAATTATTGTAACAATAAAATCGCTTTGAAGCTTTTCTTACGTTAGATATTCATCATGGTAAATTAATAGCACAGTAATAATTGTCTCCTAGCAATAGTTTTTTTAGAGTTGTGCATAAACTAGGGTATATATCTTTCTAAACACAAAGTGTAACCTTACAGTTAATCGACAGTTTTAATGCTACACTGTAAAATAACCCTTGCGTAACGTTACCAGGAGTTTTTGGTGTAACTTTACTAGGGTTTTCGAGTATAACGTAACACCAATTCTGAAGTAAGCTTACTAAACTTAAAATATGTGAAAAACCTATCAAAAACCGCTAAATAACTTGCTACCACTCTTCTAAGAGTGTATTTAAATGGTGCGAAACAAAAAAATAATAGTGACGACAACAAATATCCTTTGAAAAGTAAACTAGAAATATGTTTAGTTAAAAAAAAAAACCTATGAAATCAAATATTAGTATAATTAATTTTTTATTCCATTTATTTTAATGTTTCCAAAATGCTCTACTAATTATCTTTAAAAACTTAATAATTTGAAGTGAATATTTTGTAGTGGATATAGGGAACCTAAAATTAAAAAAACTTTTTAAATGATGAAGCATTCGTGTTAAAAATTTATTTGAAAAATATTGCATTTAAAAGGATTTTATTAACATTTCTGAAATAATAGTGCATATTCAAATGTACATTGAGGAAGATTTTTTAAAAAATTTCATTGGTGTCATTCTTTAAGTTGCAAAAGTAATTAGCAAACGATAATATCTTTCTTTTTTAATTCGCGGAAAACATAAATTGAAATAGCCAATTTACGATGAATTATATAACCTACAAAGTAATTTAAATACCTTTAAATGTATTGATTTATTGAGCGGTAATTGAAATATCATGTAGTTTTACACATACACTGTCGCGGGCCTACCAAGTTTGGTTTATTTTTATTGTATAATCAATCCAATAATCGCTTGTAAATATTTAATTGTATTCGTTTTAAAATAATTAATTGCATTATCGGGCACAAGTCAACTGCACTCCCCATTAGTATAAAATGATCGACTGCACTGGTAGGAGGAGTCGAACAGCTCGTTCTTTTTATTCGTTCTTCGCTTAAACAGTATCCGCATGTTTTTAAGCTCCATTTTAAGATGATGAAAGGAAGTATTGAAGCAATTTTTAAATCTTGACTCGAAAAGTATTTGCCCTAATTTCTTCAAGTTGTACTTAGTTTGTCTCAGCTCCAAGAAACCAATAACATTCGAACCCCGTTAAAGCAAACTCGCTTAACACGAAATTTCACTGAAGATGAACTGAACTTGAACTCCCTGGCCTATAAAGCTTTGAGCTAATGCTAAATAAACTCCTAACATGAAATCACTTTAGGAGAAATTCCGCTTAACCTGAACAAAAAATTCAGAATTTGGCTATTTTCTTTTTTCTTCTTCCTCAAAGTTTCAAAGATCAAATAAAACAAAACATTAAGAAAAAACAGCACTGGGCATTTTTAACGTAACAAGAAATTCTGAAAATTGGATTGTAAAATAACAGTTTTCTAAAAAGAACTGGTTAAACTAACACCCGTGCAGCGGAGATTCTCACCCAGTGCAGTTGACTAAATGCCGTATTATCGTCTGAAAAATAAGTTTGTGCATTGGCTGTGGCATCTGTTCGGATTGTTAAAATTTTGTAATTAATATGGTAGAAAGTTTAAAGAAACCGTTTTAGTTTGTTATTTTTATTAGAATAAGATATAATATTTTGTAAATTTTATTCTTACCGCGAGATAATTTTAGATTCAGTCTATTTTATAAGCCCGTTCAACGGACGACTTAGTGTAAGTGCGAGGAAATAATTTACTGGCGTCCGTTTTAAGAAGAAAGTTGGAAGCTGGGTTGATTAGGTAGTCGACCTTTAGAAGACTTCGACATACACCTTTATTGTTTTTAAAGCTACTTTTATTTGGTTGTTTACTTATCTCCATATAATAGCTTTTAAATATTAGAACTCCATCTTGAATGTTTTTCTGTTTATTAGTTTATTTCTGTTTATTAATATTATTTTTTTTTTATTTGTTTGTTTACTAAAAGAAATTTAAAGATTATTCGCTGAATTGTAAGAAAAATAATATCTTTGAACATGATAAGGATAAACCTGCACAAGTGACAGTTTCAGGTAAATGAGTTTGAAGTTTGAAAAAGTCGAATCTATTAACTCATCTAAATGTTTTCTTTCTTTAAAAAGTTATAGAGAATTAACGTAGATTTAGAAATTACAGAGTCTGTTGAAACTTGGATTATTGCTTTCTCTACAATACTCTTCTATAAATACTATGACTGAACCATATGGGTGTACAGTAACATATTTGATTCTCCCAAATACAACAAAAGGTATTTTGATTATCTTAAAAAAAAAAAAATCTAAAAAACGTTACTTGAGTAGATTCTTTTTAAAAAAAAACGTTTTGGAAAACAATAAAATAATACAAACCTCAAATAATACATTATTTCAGTCAGTTTTAAATTGTTTGATTACTGATTAATTGATTACTGACTTTACATTACTAAATTAAATTTACTTTTTTTAATGAAAAGTGGTAGCTTATAAACACGGCTACTTCTTAAACGGGACACAGTTGAATTCTACAATCAATCTCTTTAGCTACCTTGGAAATAAAGACTTTGCTTTTAGTGTTATGAACACAGGATAAAATATTCATGATTTAAAAAAAACATAGTTTAAACAACAAAAGTGATTGCTTTAGCACTAAAGCAACAACTGTATTGATTCACGCTGGCTTTAAAGTCGCATACTATCTTAAAAGCATCGTAGTTTAGTATTTTTTGACAATTTGTAATTCGTTTTATCTAGAGTAATGATTTTTTAAAAAATTGAAACATAGTTTCAGTTAAATGCAGTGTGTTACATCCTGATAGTCTTTTGCAAGTTACAAAGAATGTAGGAATATTTTTAAATTTAAGAAATGGTGGGGCTGGGGAGCCCAGTCGGTTAAGCATTCGCCTACCATGCGAAAGGTCCCAGGTCCAGGTCCGGGCATCGCCAAAATAACTGCCGACCTATAAACGGCCCTTGCAGCCAAAAATTTCCGACGAATAATACCCCGTGGAGAGGGAGTGCACGTTAAATATCCTTCAAAGTCCTAACGCTGCGTCGCCCTTAACGGTTGCGTTGGGTGCCTACTCAGATGTCGGCTCGTCACTTGACTGTGGTTCTAAAATATGACGCCCGTCGCCAATAGCCTTTGTGAAGCTCTAGTGCGACGATAATTCAAACTAAACTAAGAAACGGAAGATAATATTTTGGCAAAAGTGTTAGCTGTACTTAAAAAAAGATGTTGGGTCTTAATATACGAACTTAAACAACTTGAAAGATTCAAATATTTGCAAAAAAATAGCGCAGTGAAATGTTAAATAATCTGTTTTGTATTTCCTTTATCGTGGAACTAATCTTTTTTTAAAAAATATTCTTTAAAAGTTAAGCATGTATTTTTCTCTACACCAAGTTACTCCAAGTTATATCTTGTTCATAATATTTTGCTTCAGCGATTATATTACATAAATATAAATAAACGTACGGGTTTTTCTTTGATATTATGTAATATTTTGTGCTTGCAAATGTCACATGGGTAAACTCAAGTGTTGCTTTCTGTTAATGAAGCAGAAAAAGCGCTTCAGAAAGAGCTTTATATTTGTTTCCAATAAATATGCTTAACATAGTGAGAAGAGGGCTTAGGTACAAAGCTATTATATAAGACATGGGCCTTTTTGGAAATAAAATATATGTTATCACTTAGTGGTCATCGTACGGAAATGTCAGTTGGTATTAGTGGGTTTATATGGATATGGAAGTTTTTCTTTTCTGGAGTCACGGATTTATATATTTTTCTGGTACATAAGAAGTATCAGATTCCGAATATCAGCTTAAAATTCTTCACAAATGACTAATTTTACCGAAAATATGCATCTCAAATTTATATAAAACCCACTTCACCAATAAAACTAAATCAAAAATCAAATTTCTGAGGTAAGGATTCATTGTTCTTGGTGATTTTTCGAAAAACGGCGCTATAATTTACGAAAGCTTCATTGAAGTAAACACGCAACCTTTGCATAAAGTTTCTTCTAAAAAAGAAACTACAAATTTGATCTTGTTTTTGGAAATAGATTAGAACAGCTTGCTCTCTGTTTGGTTGTTTAGTTTAAAATCGTAAAAGAGCGATAAATATTTCAGATCTAGTCAACTGTAGATTCAATCCAAATCGTCGTAAGAGATCTTGTAAGTTTGATGATAACTAAAACTTGAAATACCAGCTTTCGATAAATATATTTTCCTACCTCAGATGTCCCACCAGTGGCCAAGAGTGCTAATCAACGAGCCTCTCACCGAATAAGTTCTTGGTTGAGAGGCTCGTTGATTATCCTCTAAAAATCACTGGGGTGCCCGAGTGCACTGCGATATACGTGCTCTTTAAATCAGTGGAGTCGCAAGTCCCGACAGTGTTAGCGTACGATGTCGCTCGAAATTCCGTTGGGTGCCCACTCGGGTGTCGACCTCATCACTTGACCAGGGTTCCAAATTACGAGGCGTAATTGGCTGTGTCAAAGCTCCTATAGGAGGCTAGAAACAGACAGCCGGCAACGATTAAATTGCCAAACTCCTATCTCCAGATCATTCAACACGCAATTCGTAGTTTCAACGACTATATCGTTTAGAAGCTGGTTAGAAATAGCTCGCCAATTGGCAAGACAATCTAGCCCGAAGTCATAATCCAATGCAAGAGGATTGTGTTTTACCGGAAGTGACGTATAGCTTACTTTCAAGTCAATAACTGGTTTGGTATTTTGGTACAAACTTTCTGTTGGGATATCCTTCATTTTGTTTTAACAATGTGGTAGAGCGGCTATTGTTTGGCTAAAATACAATGCTTGACGTAACTGAGCGTCGGTCTAAGCGTGACTTCTAATTGTGACGAATTAGCTGCCGGGTGTTTTGTTTGTTGGGTTCAAGACAACGTTTGACGTTATTATAGGCGTTGCCGATTCATTGGTCTATTTACCAGATTTGCAAAATTTTGCTTGAATGATATTATTAAGTATCAGCTCAGGTATAGACCTCACTCGACTGCGTTTCTAAATTACGAGGCGTGAAAAGGCTTGTGCTAGAGTCAATAGGAAAGCACGATGGATTATGACTGGTATAAGCTCACCCTGTACAAAGCAGCAAATCAGCTAAAACCCAACCAACCAACCTGACTCAAACAACCCTCAAAACTAATCGATATTTTTTCTTGGTTATTTTTCCCAGGACTGATCCTGTCGAGAATAAATATTAGCACAGTGGATAGAGTAAGTAATTATAACACCATTTTTTCTTATATTTGCTCTAGTATGGACTTGAATGAAATGAATCTATATCTATCTTCAAGGGGAAATGAGCCCACTGGACCGCAGGTCTCCAACCAAACCAAATGGCCTCATCGAGAAAAATTATTTTCTAAACCACATTTCTCCGGCTGTATTGAATATTTTTACAAACAGGTTTTTTTTTAAATGATAAATGTAGATAACTTACAGTTCTACACTTACAGGTTCTAAAACTTCAGGTAATCCCACTTTTGGAAATAATTTGAACCAATTTCAAAAAAAAGATTGCCAGGACCTGTAAGTCAGCTACATTTATCACATAAAAAACCCGTTTGTAGAAATATTCAATAAAGCCGGAGAAATGTGGCTTAAAAAATATTTTTTCTCCATTGGATTGACACTGAGGCACTTTGGTTTCGTTGGAGACCCACGATCCAATGGGCTCATTCCCCCTTAATGTTCCCCCTTATGTTAATTCCTTCTTATGTTAGGACGAAAATTTCCAAACTGATTAAAAGCATGGGAGCTAAACAGTAGACTGAACTTTTTGATATAACCTTATTTTTCAGTAAGTTTTAAGCATGGGAGCTAAACAGTAGACTGAACTTTTTGATCTAGCCTTAATTTTCAGTAAGTTTTAAAAACAAATTTTGGAATTTTTATTGGCAAAATGCAGCTTCTTAAATCGTAAGATAAGATGCTTTGAGTTTGTTTTCTAGAATATTTTGAGGGAACAGTACTTAAAAACTATTTTGCATACTTTGAAAAAAAACATAGTATTTTGAGATAGAATTCATTAAAAAAGGTATAGAAAATTCAGATTTTTTTTTTAGAAGTAGAAATTTTTATCTGAAATACTCAACATATTAGAACTTATTCCGTCCACATTTTTGTGAAATACTTATTTTCCATGCAGGACAAAAACACCAGAGCTGCTGTTTTTCCTTAATATTATTTTATGAATTTATGACATAAGTTTTGTGTTTGAAAAAACTTCCGTTGGTCCAAAATTTAACACAAATCAATAAACAATTATGAAAATGAGACAAAGCTTTCATTTAATTTTCGAGGAGAATTTGTTTCACCAAGGATATGATTTTTCCTTAAAAACAAAAATAGTTTCACTCAAAGACATGTTTCAGTTTGTTGCAATGAATGAAAAAAAAATTAATGATTTTTCGTCCTTTTTGCGATTTCCAAGTCTTTTTACTGCAACTTTTTCGTTAGAAAGCAGAATATGTAAAGAAACACTGATAAGGTTATGGGATCATGAAAAAATTTAAAGCTTTATTCTTTCATTTAAATTGTGTAGGATTAAAAATACACTTTAAGTGACAGAACAAAAAATATATTAAAATGATTTGATACCTTAATATCTCAGAGACGGAAAATTTGAGTTTTATGGTTTAAAAAAAAGGTGTTTAAATATTTATGTTTCTAAAAATATGAAAGTAAGAAACAAAAAGGTTTTGGTTTAAGTTTTAAACAGTTAAACAGTACCGTTAGAATTTATTTAAAAGTTAAACAGGTTATTTTTTAAAATTTTGAAAACATTTAAACTGAAAAAAAGTTTTAACTATAATTCTAAAAAATGTATTCTTAACTCATTTGTAAAAAAACTTTTGAGTGCAGGAATGAGATTAACTTAATTATAATAAAAATAGGTTCATTATACAAAATTTTTAAGTTCAAGCACTCGGTCACTTGAAAACTAAATTTATTTTAAACAAAGTTTTTCAACACGAAAATCTTTTCCCCCATATTTTCCTTATTTTTTCATTTCTAACATTAATATGTTATGGACAATTACTTTGGTTTAGAAATATTTCACACGACGTTTATTACTTTTAATATACGAAGTAAATGAAATTTATGATCTAATATACTCTATAGTAAGTTCAGGAATAGATTTTCCAAATCTCTCTGGATATGTATACATTTTATTTCGAAAGTCAACCATGGACATTTTCTTCTAATCGAGATTTATTTTCTATAGTTTAAACAAAAACAATAAATTATGGATCTCATATTGCATTTTTGACACAAAATGTGGAAATTGATATCTTTCTTTTTGTCTAATAAAGTAAATTCAAAAGTTAAGTTGAAAATTCTGACAGTTAGTTTATTCTTTGAGATTATTTAAACCCAATTTCAATACCATCACAATCTTTTCTTGATTTATTGTAATTGGTGCTTTTATTTATAATTTCTTTACAACTTATTTTTTTAAAACCAAACGCACTTAATTCACAATGATGGCTTTGTTATAATTCACTATGAAAGATAAATGACGTCTTGCCTCTGTCAGTAGACAAGTCATGGAATAGATTTTTTTTAATTTGTAGGTTATGAAATTTGGATTATTTTTTCAATAATATTTAAATTAAAATAAATGATAAGAAATAATCTTTAAAATGCGGATAAATACATATTATATTTGAAAGTTTAAAAGTATCTTCTGTTGTTTCTTTGGTTTTGATTGTCTAATTGTAAAAAAATAGGTTGTACAGAAACTGTCACTTAGAACTACTTCCATACAAAAATAATGCGCATTTAGAAAATATCCAAACACAGTATTTAGTTCCATAATCTTTTAAAAATGCGAATAAATACATATTATATTTTAAAGTTTAAAAGTATCTTCTGTTGTTTCTTTGGTTTTTGATTTGTCTAATTATAAAAAAAATTAGGTTTGTAACAGAAACTGTCGCTTAGAACTACTTCCATACAAAAATAATGCGTCTTTAGAAAATATCCAAACACAGTATTTAGTTCCATTAAACTTTTAAACATCAGAATGTAACTGTTTTTCAGCGAAAATTTAATAATTATTACTTATCGTTTGCTAAATTTGTTTGCATGTCGAAGAATAAGCATGTTATATTCCTCACTTTAACGAAAGAAATAAAAACATTTCATTTCAACACACAACATTGAAACTGTAGCACCTTCAAAACATCTTCCTAAATTTATCTTAATGAAAAATCTTAATATATAAATCTTTTTATTCGATTAAGCGAAACCTCTAACTTGTTTGCAATTCAATAAACCTACTTTTGTATAAATTAACTGGTATGTAGATATTTGGTAAAACATCAAGTTATGAAAACAAAATTAAAAGTACCAAACATATCCTATATAAAACTAATATGTATTTAATAAAAAAGTATTTAAGACACTACTGACACTAAAATTATATTCAATTGTAAAGTTCATTTACATCTTGAAAATGAACATTAATTCTACTGTTATATTCATTTAAGCGCTTATTAAGATAATGCTTAAAATTGTATTACGGTTTAGAATTCCTAAACTTATGTGTAAATGTTGTAGGAAACATGAGTAATTTTAATGCTTCATATAATTACGCATATTACACTAAGCTTATGTTAGGTCAGAGTAGGTATAATATGTGTTCTACCTACTTTATTAAAGACAGTTAAATAACAATAGATATTAGATTAGTCCTACTAAATGTAAAATATGGTATACTAGGAAATAAATACCCGTTCTTCGCACGGACTAAAAGAATATCAAATCGATCCAAGTATATGTGTCATTTGATTTGCTACAGGATAATAAACTTTGCCTTTGTTCCCGTTCATTATAAAGAATAAAATCCCGTTACTTATATTGCTTTAAAATTCCAAAATAAAAATACATCACTATAAAATGCACATTCTCATATCACAAAAATCTTCCTCAATATGAACTTACTGTCATCGCGATTTTCCTGATAAATTCAAAATTAACCATAATTGTATAACAATGTTATTTCACGTCAAAACCTCCATTCTGTTTTTTTTAATAAATTAGCTCATTAGCACGTTCAATTATTTTTCAAATCATTAATTTAGTTTCTGAATGTAATGGCAAGAAAATAAAAGCAATTTCAATTTTAATTCATTTGTGTTCATTTTAATTTCTTCTCTCGAATGGCAACACGAATAGGGAAAAAATGATCGGATTTGAGCGAAAGTGGTGTATTTTTTCAAAAAATTCAATTCTCTAAAAATGAAACAAATATGAAAAAACAAAGCCTCAGGTGCACACGTTAGTATTAAAGGGAATCTATCTTAAAAATTTCGAATTTCTTAGGGCAGTATAAGTAGGTCTTTTACGATCCACAGACAAACAGACTTTCTTTTATTATTATAGATAAAATAGTGAGAGACAACTTTACTCTTAAAACGACTATTCAATTATTTTTTGTGTGTATAGAGCTAGAAAAAGTTCTGAACTAACGAATGAACGTTATTATTTTACAGATAATAACGTTCTTTCGTTCCTTTCGGCTATTTAAGTGTCCCAGCTTATTAGATCTTGCTTTTCGTTATTAAAATTGCATACAATAATTGTTTCATGTTATCTTAGAGTTGTTCCTTTTGAAGGTTATTTAAAATTCCTTTTCAATTTCTTAACTTTCAAGCATCAAGATACACTGTAAAAAAACTATGTAATGGTAAGGGAATTTTTTTGTGTGCAACTTTAGACTAATTTTGGTGAAAGCTAAGCTCCAAACCAAATATGTGAAGAACGTTTCACAAACTGCAATTCCCCCCGGTATTTTCTTCCACTGATTCCAAGCGCATGTGTTAAGATAAATGTTGTAAAACAAAAGAGGATTTTGAAATTGCGTTTTCTACCAAGCGACGTTCTTGCAATCAAGGAATTGCAAGGTCAAGGGTGACTTTATGACTAACTTGTTCTGACTTGGGTATAGAACTAAATAACGTTATAATATCGAAATAACCATAAAATATCGATACGAAATTTCACATGTATGTATAATGTAGTTTTTCTTTTTAGAAAGCAGTAAAATTCCACTTCAAATTTGAAGGCAGCTTTGGTGCCATTTGTTTTTTTAACCACAATTTTGTGGTGTGTAACCTTACTCCATTTTTGTTGTGTAAGGTTACTCAGCTTTGGTGAAGGTTAAAATGCTTTTTTTTGTAGCGTTACACCGTAAAACCGGAGGCAGCAGACGTTGCCTCCACTTTTGAGATGTAACGTTACGGTTTTTATAGTGTTAAAAAAAGTTCAAGCATCTTATAAACAAGTTTTTGGTTTTTATTTTACAAAAAAATTAGTTTCATTTCCTTTGAATGAAAGTTCAACGGAGAAACTTTTTGATCAAAATGGTGTAAAAATGTCTAATTTCCTTAACTAGGTAACAAATTTGATTAAGTTTTGCGAGATGTTTGTAAGTTTCAGCATTCGGCTCTATCACCGGCATCATTCGCAAAATCAAAAATCAGGATTTCAAGGCCAAAAAAGAAGCTTAATTTCCACAACAGGTATTATTTGATCCTGTTATTTTACCAGGTATTTTTATTAAGTTAATTAAAGCATGGGGTTTCGAGTTTTGATTTATTAACTCTCAAATACAAGGCTTGTCACACCAAATTTAAATTTTGATTGATACATGTCCTTTTATATATTCACTAATCCCAATAATAGTAAATATAATTGAAAAGTTTTACTTCTTTTAAAGTAAATTGTATTTTTTTAATTGATTGATCACGTATAAAATTGTTCTGCTAAATATGCCGTGTAAGAAGAGGTTTAAGTGAATTTTTCCATTCACCGGAACTACATACAAGTTTAAAATACTCGGTAATACGTTAAAAAAGTATTTAAAAAACCTCAATAATATCAAAGTAAAAAATTATAGTTCAAATTTAGTTATAATTTACGTGAACGCCGGGTTTCCAGAATCCCTAAACACAACGTCCAATGGAGAAGTGCCGGATCAAAGTTGCAGTTTTTGGTTCTAAAACTTGAGCAACCAGCAAAATTTATTTTTTTTCTTATGGAACAAGTTGTTTAAATTTCGGTACAAAAACTACTTCAAAATAAAACTTTGTTCTTCGCTCAATCAACTTTTTCATTTACGAATGTAAAAAACGATATATTAAAAAATGCGTTAATAATCAGACAACCTATTTGGTTCCGCATATTAAATATCAGTAAAAAAATTATTTCGGACAAAATACAGTTCATTTAATTACATATTTTTTGTTACATAATTTCTTTTTTAATATTAAAATGGCCAATTAAAAAGGAATGAATTTTAATTCCACATATCACTTCCGAGTGCGCATTTTAAACTTGAAAAATTAATACTTTTTAAGACATTTTGATCACATTGGATTAATACTTCTATGTTAAAAAAAAAGTTCAATTAAATCGCAATAAAAACTAATATGAATTATTTGATGAGTGTTTTATAATGAAAAAATGAATTTTATTTAATTTTTAGCCTAAATTTCAATGCATTGCAAATCGGGATCTGGCGGTTTTTGATGATAATTTATAACAAAAATTGGATGAAATGTATTAATGGAAATGGTTGTTTAATACTTTGATTATTTTTACTATTTTTTAAACACTGTTCACGTATTTGTTGTTTTGTACAAAAATATCAATGGTATTGAAAGGAAATGTAATAAGAGAACCGATAATTTTACGACAATTCTTGAGTTAAAAAGTTTTGAAGTATTGTTTTTTTATAAATTTAAGATTTGCTTAGTTTGCAATTAGTTAAACTTCGAAAATGTGATTCATTTTCTAAAAATACATTAACTATTACAAAAAGTTCTTTCACCTGATATATGTATTAACACTTTTTTTCTCCAGTACAAATGAATCGTAATTATCGAGTTTTAGTTTCTTAAAATAAATTATTTATTAAATGATTTAAAATAAATTATTTATAAAATGATTTGATTAGTACATTTTTTCTAATTGAATCTTAAAATTATCATTTTATAACTTTATAATGTAATATACATTTTTATATTTGTAAATTAATATGATACGTTAAAATTTATAACATTTCTAGATTTTTCTAAAACATAATAGTTTATTACCCACTTTTGTAAACTTTATCGCAAAAACCTAGCTTTTACCTATTTGTTAAATGGATTAGTTTATTTCGCATTTCTTAATGTTTTCAAGATAAACATAAAGCTTTTGAGATCTAAGTCTCATATTTTTAAAATGTTGGTTTGATTTTCAGTTATTTTTTTTTAATTTCATATTTATGTATCGTTTTAAAATGTTTTTCTTATCTTAGACAACGATCTATTTTTAAAATTCATAAATAACTTAACTTATATGCGTTTCTTTTTAACTCTTTCACCCCCGATTCCATTTGGAATATTCAAACTTGCGATTTTTTTTTCTCACTAAGTTAAACTAAAAAATAAATTCTCTTTTCATTTTTCTATAAAGTTATATTTTTTTTGCCTCGTTAGATGGAAGAATCATGTCTTTTGAAGAATTAAATAATGTTTGTTGTAGTTACATGAAAATATGAACAATATTGTTAAATTAAAATTCGCTCTGGAACAATTTTATTTAATAAATTGTCCCTAAATTCGTCATGATCGCATTTTTAATTGTTTAAAAATTTATTTTTAACTGTTTTTAACAAATAAAGTCTGAAAAATCATTATAATTTATTAAAAAAAAGTTATGATTCCAATTTTTTTTCCTTAAATTTTAGATAAAAAAATTGAGATTCCCCCTCTGCTTTTTACCATTTCATTCTGAATGCATAATGAGTTTTTTTTTAACAAATTTTAGATTTTAAGAATAAAAAATAAAAAGTTGGGGTTGAAAGGGTTAAATTAAATGTAATTTTTTTCAGTAAAAAATTATTCATAATTTATTGCCAATTTTTATACGCTATATTATTACATACAACGTATCTCATATGTATCGTAAAACTCGCTTGCATTCTAAAATGTTTTTTAATCTCTATATATAATTTTTCTGAACCTTTTTTCTTCTACTTCATTATTTTAGTGCAAACAATGCATGAATTTACAATATGAATAATAGTTGATAACAATGCATGGTATGTATAATAGTGGTTTTTTTTGTGACTTACTAATACATATGCACTTTATTTACAATTAAAATT
The DNA here is from genome assembly GCA_019343175.1 of Oedothorax gibbosus. Lineage (NCBI taxonomy): Eukaryota > Metazoa > Arthropoda > Arachnida > Araneae > Linyphiidae > Oedothorax > Oedothorax gibbosus. The sequence continues at coordinate 24,745,885 of CM033276.1, read as the reverse complement.
ACACTTTTTTGCCATAGAAGAAAATCGTAATTTAAAGTACAACGTTTTACAAACAACGAAGATTTTGATACACCTCTTCAAACTTTTTGTCCTCTAGGCATACATCAAAATAAATTGATTTTTCTTTAGCTTCCACAATTTGTTTATAAAGTGAAAACTTTTATAAAGGTCATTGTGAAAAATTGAAATTGAATTATTTTCAGAATTCGAAGTATTCGGTTCAATTATTTAAAAAAAACTGCAAAATTTTATGCTCATTTAAAAAGCATAATAAGTTCTATTTATTAAAATTAAATCGTAATTGCCACTCACAACAATAAGAGAAACTTTATCTCTATTAAATCAAAATTTAAAGGACATTTATTTTTGAGATATAAATCAATTTGAAATGACGTTATAATATATGTCACAAGCAGGGTTCGAAATTCGCAGTCACTAGTAGCAAAATGTGACCAGTTATTTCAATTTTGTGACAACAAAATAAGTTTAGTCGCAGTTATCGCGACTGCCAGTTTTTCAAAAAATCTCCAATACTATTTTTTTTATATCCTGGTTTCTAAGAATCTTGCCAAAAATAATTATCTTAAAATCAAAAATCGTCACCAATCCTGAATTTTTCAAACCATTGCAGTGATCATATAATCGCAAAAATTCGGCCGTCCTAAAAATCGCACTAATCGATCTACAAATTGCGAAACTTCGCCGAACTTCATGAAATCTCCAAATTGGGGCTATTGTAAAATTACCAAATTGTAGTGATTGTCAAATGTAGAAACTCTGACAAAAACTTTAAAAAAACTCAGACGACCATAATATCCACAAACTTCGGCTGTAGAAAATTGTGATTTCTTAAATTTTTTGAAACTCCAGCTATCCTAAAATGGCGAAACAGAAGAGTTTCGCCATTCCATAAATCCTTCTGATTCCATAAAATCGCGAAACTCCGGTGAGTATATAAACACGAAAATCCGGCGATCTTAAAATCATCTATTTGGGCACTGTAGACTCCAAAAATGGCGAATAAATTTTTCAAATTTTTTTCATAATTAAAAAAAATGCTCCTAGGTAATATGCATATGCGCCGAATTTTTTTTAAGTTAGTTAGCCCAGATTGCTTCTAAATTTCTTTATCCAATTTCGAACACTGGTCACAATGAGATACTTTGATGATTTATTTTATTTATTTAGAATAAGACACAAGGCGTTATATATTTTATTTTAAAACGACGTAATTTTCATCTGCATTTATCAATGAATAATGACATTTTAATAGGCTATTAATACTTTTTATAATAATGTCATTTTTATTGCTTTTAAAAAATGGAATTGAAAAATCATTCGGTGTAGTTAGGTTTTGAAGGTGATATATTGTTTAATGTTGCTGTATGTTGATATAAAATGTTTTTCTTAAGAAACAGTTATTTCTAAATATTTCTTAAAGTTTTTGGAAAACATTTTCATGAAAATTCATTTGCGTATATTTCATTAAAAGTGTCATTCTTAATTTTTTTAGAATATCCACTTTTTTTTTACAAATAGTAAAGGAATTGCAAATTTGATGTAGACTTTTTTAAAAAAATTTCACAATAAACCCAATTTACCAATAATTATGTAATACTAGAAGTATATTCTTTCAATATCATTTTTTTTGTCTTTTCTAAACTAATAAAACGAGGCGGATATGAATTACTTTATAATTTAATTAGTTATAATTTTAAAAGATTATTTTAAGCACATTTTGGATACTTACTAATTTATTTAAGTACATAAACAAGCTCTGTTTTTTTTTCGATTTTGACAAATAAAATATTTTATGAGTAAGCATTTTCGTCTTTTTGCAGCAAAAGCCTAAATTGTGGCATTTAATATTTTAAAGAAATGTATAGAGATTTAGATGAGTTTCAATACATAGAATAGTTCTTCAGCCAACATAATAATAGATCAACCTTTTTCAAAGAATCAATTTTTTGTCTTAGCCAAACTAATGAAACGAAGTAGATATAAATTAGTTAGTTTCATATGTTATAATTTTAATTCGAGATTTTCGAGCTAACTAATTAACTAAGCTAATTAACTAGCTTATTAATTGAAAAAGTGCAGTTACAAGCATTACAATTTTTATTTTAGTTTCTAAGTTTTTGACAAATAAAATATTAAAGAAGTGGTAATCGAGTGATATTTTTCGCCATTTTATAGGGAAAACCTAAATTAGGGCATTAAAGGTTTTAGTTTGAGGAAAAGTTTCTAAAGGTTTATATAAGATTCATTTATATGGAATTCTTTAGGCAAAAATATTACCAACGCCTCAAGTAGAAGCTTCACTTATTTTTAGACAATTCGAAACTGATAATTTAAACATAATTTGAAAATGGTTCATAAACTTCTGTTTATTACTGTCGTATGATCTTTAATGTTTTAAACAGTAACATTTTGCTATTGACACTAAAGTAATATTTTTGCGATTATAATTTTTTTTAAAAATATATTTTATTTCTAATTTCCTTATTTACTAAATCGAAATGTTTAGTAATTTAAAAAGATTCCTTGAAATTCCTTCTTTGAAAGAATTTTTATTTTTTGAGATCTATAGGACCGTATTACATAACAAAATCAAGAAGAAAAATTTTCATTTTACGAAATCAAAACTTACAATATGATACAAGCTAAATTAAACCAAATTCTGGGTATAACTTATAAAAAAAAAAGTTTTAAAATATGCCCAATTAATCAGGGTACAGATTACCAAACAAAAGTACCTAGGTAATTTTTATATGTTAAAAATAATGTTGTAAACTTTTTATCAAATTATTTCCTCTTAACAAGTTGTAGAGTAACATTATTAAAAAATATAAAGTATTTAATAAATGCGTCTTAGTAATAGTACTTTATTATAGTTATAATTTAATAATTTTAAGTTATAATTTTACTGTAAGTTTTTTACCAAGAGCGCACAAATGAAATAATTTTATTGTAGCATGATAGACTGTTAGAGAACGTATTTTTAATTTCCGTAGAAAACTTCATTTTATACTGCTTACTTTTGTATATTAACAATTATACAATTTTTAGGGAATAAAATATTTAAATAAAATAATGACATTTTTTCACTTTAGTTTTACTCATAAAAATATATTCAAATAATGACTCACCTTAACTTTTAAAAAAATGAGGAATCTTTTAGTTAGTTCCTTAAGCTTTTAGTTTTCGAAATAATAAATACCTTATGTATTTCACCAAATGAAACCTGACTTAGCAAAGACCTATTCACTATAATACTGCACCGAGAAATATGATCAAACGGGAATATATATAAAGTTTTGCTTTTTAAGATCCAACTCCAATGCGCATGCGTCTGCCAACTTCTGAAGAAGGGATCCCATTGGTGGCACCCACTTGTTGATTGTGACGTCACCAAGTACATCGATTGTTTTATGTTCTAGGCGTAAAAGCTGACATATATGAGGTAAAAATCCTGAAAAAATCCCTTTTTCAGGGAAATTTCTGGGTTTTAGGGGTAATATGTACATTTGTGGAGATTTTTACCAATCCTTTTATGATTATGGATTGAAATATGAAATGGAAAAATCTTAATATTGGAATGCGCTTTGTACAGTGCGTGGGATATTGTCAAATTTGCGTGTGCCTTCATTTATTTTTCACAATTTACAATAAAAAAATAAGAAGATAAGGTAAAAGGAAGAAATTGAAACTTTTACACAAAAAAAACAATAGCTATTTTACCAGAGACATGTACAGTATTGTTTACCTTTTAATACTTATTTCGTTTAAATATATTGTATTTATCATTTTGCCATATTTTTAACGCTACAAATAACTAAGTACACTGCTCAAAACAATTAGGGGAGCACTTTGCGTACTTTAGTTAACCCTTGCAGTTCCAACTTTTTATTATTTATTCTAAAAATCTAAAATTTGTGAAAGATTCATTATGCATCTAGAATGAAATGGTAAAAAACAGGGGAATTAATATTTAAGGGGAAAAAAATTGGAACAATAACTTTTGAATAATTTATCTTTTTTTATAATTTGAATTTTTAGAAACTTTACAATTTCTATTTCCTTATATAAATAATATAGTTCATTGTTATATCTATATCTCCATAGACCATCAATATTGACTGCACCAAAAATATTCCAGAGTACTTTTCGTTCGAAAATACTTAGCTGATTTATTTGGGATTTGGTAAGCGGTCCAGGTTTCAGAGCCCTATGTAGCAACTGGTCTTATAATGGATTTGTAAAGAGTCAGTTTTACAAATACAAATATAAAAATTGTCGACCAACAACAGGCCAGAGGCCCAGCAAGGTTGGTCCAAAATATAATAAATAATACATTACCCTAATACATTACCAGTTTCTAATGACCGTCAAGTTTCTTCTTAAAATCTTCTACTCTCTTCGAATGCACAACATAATCTGGCAAAGCATTCCACTCATTGACAACTTTATCGTAAAAATGTTTTCTTACCTCCCTTCTAAACCTTGATTTATTCAATTTCTGATCATGTCCTCTGGTCCGGCTATTTAAGGTAAAACTAAGCCCTCCATGTCTCCCTGTTTTATGAACTTGAATAACTGTATAAATCACCCCTAGCCCTCCTGTTTCAAAGGGAATACATGTTTAAAGATCTTAATCTGTTATCATAATCAATACCATATATACCCTTAATCATTTTTGTAGCCCTGTGCTGAACCTTTTCAAGCAACTCTATATCTTTTCTGAGGAAGGGAGACCAAAGTTGAACAGCATATTCCAGATGTGTCCTTACCAATCCCCTATACAATGGCAAAATAATCTCCTTAGATTTAGAAGTGATACTTTGTCTTTCTTCTAATTAACTTTTATCGCATAAAGGTTTTCAAGCCATTAAGGCAGCGGTTAGCCGCAGTTATGCGTCTTCTAATTTCTGAGTCTAAATTATTTTGAGCATTGACATTTGACCAAGGTAAGTGAAGTTATCAACCACCTCAAACTTGTAATTCTCAATTTTTAGATATTTGATGTTTGTCAATGCTTTAGTCACTGGCATGGCAAACATTTGGTATTTTCTTCGTTTATGTGTAAGTGCATTTAGCTGTTGAGTGTGTCATGAATTTTAAATATTTGGTTTTATTATTATTTTAAGAAACAAAGGTATGTTTTCTTAATTTTGTGTGGATCTAGATTTTCGGTATCCCCAGCCACTTCTTGATCTGTGCAGTGCACGCCTTACATGTTTGGGATTTTTGTTGTGACGCTCATTTAACAATTTAAATTTTTTTATCCAAAATTTCAATATAATTTTGTACATTTTATCAGTTTTTTTTTATTGCATGCCTTTTTAAGTATCATGTATGCAAAACCATGCATTCAAAAATTATAGTTAAAAAATTTATATCTTATAAATAAATAACATGCATGAATTAAAAGTTTGAGTTATTATTATTGTATATGTTAAAAGCAGACCAAATTAAATTGTTTGTGCATCTCACATAAATTATAGTTATAATTAGCAGTATGTACTACCCAAACTGTTTCGAAAGAGGGACCCTTATAATTACTCAAGCATTCAAACACGTGCGAAGCACATGCCTCATTATTTATATTTCAATGGGGTTTTTTTTTCAATATCGTTTAAGATTGTGAGTCTTATTTATGATCATTTTCAGTAAGATCATTATTTGTATATCAATAGTTTTTATAGCTTAGTAGGATTATGAGTAAGAATAATTCTGCAGTAATGTAAACGAATGATTGTAATTAGGTCAGTCGTTTATAAGGATCAATTATCAATACTAAAAACAAGTAAATGTTTCGAAGAAAAATTGCAGTGCGCGTTTATTTGTTTTTTCTTAATGTTACTAATTACCAGTGATCACTGTAAGCAGCAATTAATTTTAAATAATTTCTTATTATGAATTTCTTTGGAAATGCAATTACCTTCAGAAAACCCACATTCTAACCAAGCGAATTTTAATTTTGCATCCAAAGTTGATTGAAATTGAAAATAGTCGTTCTTAGATTCAGAACAATAGGGCTAAATAATAAGCAATGAAACAATTAATTTTGCGTCCCAAGTTGCTTCAAACTGAAAATTGTCGATTTTAAACTCTAAGGTTAGGTTATTTTGAATTATCGTCGCACTATAGCTACAAGAGGGCTATTGGCGACGGGCGTCATAATTTAGAACCTCAGTCAAGTGACGAGCCGAGACCTGATGCAACCATTAACGACATCGTACGCAGCGTTGGGACTTTAAAGCATATTTAACGTGCACTGCCTCTACACGGGGTATTATTCGTTGGATATTTTTGGCTGTTTATTGGTCTGCAGATATTTTGGCGATTCCCGGACCCGAAAATCAAACAATAAAATTCCGAAATTATAACAATAGAGTTAAATCATTAAATATGAACAATTAATTTTTCATCCCTAGTTGCATCAAACTGAAAATTGTCGTTTTCTAACAATAGAGTTAAATAATAAGAGATGATACACAGGTCACCCAGCTGGTATGGTGGATTCGCTTGTTAAGCGAGTGGCCCCGGTTTCGAATCGTTGATAAGGCATGGATATTTGTGTCGTCCCGAGAACATGCTGAGAACGTGATTTTTAAATCAGCTGGTTCCGAAAGTTTTGTGGGTCGGTCATAGCTCAGTTATCATGTGCTCAGGTTGTCTGGAGAAAACGCCACTTCCCTCCATTAACGTGTCTAAATTGTGCCGATATCGAGGAAAATGCTGCAGAGCAGAAGTCAGACTTTCATTCTCGTGATTGCTGGTATGCCTGGTGCCAACAGAAGCTACTACACCCTTCCTGACTTCCAAACTATGCCCTGGAGACAAGCTAAAAACCGTATCCTCCTATTTGACTCTTTCAGAAATGAATTATAAAAATGATACATAGGTATACTGCAAATATTTTGTAATAAAAATTCATCATAAGAGGACGTTTTGCATTTCGTTGTTACATATATTGGAACGAATTTCTCAAAAACAAATATAAAATCTTAAATTTTCAAAAAACATTTCAGTAATACACTGCAAACAGAAATGTCTTGATTTCAGACAAAAAAGCGTCTGAAACAGGGTGCACATTATTCAGACACCAAATGGCGTCTTAATTTTTTCAGACATATAATGTGTCTAAAATTCAGACACATATGCAACAGAACTTCAGACACTTCATGCATCTGAAATTATTGTGGACCCACACCCGATCTGTTTTTATATCTACAAACAATTCAAATTAAAACATTTCAATTTGAATAGTTGGCAGATATTAAAGATTATAGTACATTACAAATACAATTTTTTAAATACTTTAAAAAGCTTGGTAAAAATAATTTATGGATATATATTAAAAATTAAGCAATTGAAAAAAAGATTTAATTTTCCTACATGCAATGCATTTTAATGTTTATTAGGAAATAAAACACATAACAAAAAGAATTTAATATTTATTGCTTTCAAAACTTTTTCAAAACTGTCAGTAGTTTTGTATGTTACCCGTGGGAAACTGCGCAATGACTGCCCACACGACTTTCGGACCCAACAGATGTAATGAGCACGTACTCCGCATATACTCGACAAACACAAGCATCCATGCCTTATCGGGATTCGAACCCGAACCCAGAGGCTCCAAAGGCTAGCTCCCTAACCGTTGCGCCGCCGCGTCGGCTTCCTTGTTTGTTTGGCTTTGATTCTATTCTTCTCTTCTTCTATTATATTCTTTCTAAACGTTACAGTTGCAGAATTAGTCTGAAAACCGAAAATGAAGGGGTTTTCCCCTGCCGGATGTAAATTTACGGCGTGGTAAAGATCTTTTTTAACTTAATTTATTGATTTTTAATATATATTGACTAATATTAATAATATTACAACTTAAATTATTAATAACCCATTATATTACTAAAATTTTTCCCAAATTCTATTAGATCATGGTTCAATATTGACTTATGAGATAGATGTTAAAATAAATATTATCCTAAAAGAAAATTTTAAACTTTTTTTAAAGTGGTCTTAAATTAAAAAAAAAATATATAGATAAATGATAATTTTTTTGGTGGCATATCAAATTATTTATCAAGTAAATTAAATTTTGAATTTTTAATGAAAAATATCATTATAATTAACAAATTTCAAGTGAAAAAGATCGTTTTACTTATAAATTAAATTGCGCTTCATCTCAAAAAAATTCTAAGTTCAAGGGTCTGAATTGCATGGCATGAAGTGTCTGATTTAAAGTGTCTGAATTTGAAAGTGTCACATTTTCAGACATTTACATCAAAAGTCAGACTCTACAGTGTCTAAAGCATATTTAAGACACTATAGTGTCTAAAATACATGAGAGAATATTTCAGAGTGTTCAATTAAGACACCAAAGTGTCTGAAAACTCAATTCAGACATCATTTGTGCTGAAATTGAGACACTGCTTTTTGCAGTGTATTCCTAATAATTTTGACTTATAGGAAGCTCTAAATGAATATTTTTTTTGTGAAAACTGAATCATATTACTTTTCAAAATTTGTTTATCATTTAGAAGTTTTGTTTTTTCTCTTATTATGTATTAATGTCTTTCATTAATAATATTCTCGTCAAAAGTAGCTTTTGCCATTATTGGCCAATGCCGAAAAAAATGTGATTAAAACTTTATGCATAAGCTTTAGGTTTAAGCTTGTTTTCATTGCATCAGTTTTGAATTTCAAATTTTGGCTTTAATTAAAATTTTGACATTAATTAAAATTTGTTAATACTTTATTAAAATTTTATTTACTTTGTTAAAATTTTATTTAGGTAGTAAATAGTTTTAAAAACCTTCTAAATATTTTTTTAAAAAATATTTTATGATACTAAATATTCTGTTTTTAAAATTTATATGTGATGCTGAAAAAACAGACAATACCTTGACGGGTTTGTACTTTCTCATCCCCCCAGGTGTTCAATCAGCACTTCAAAAAAAAAAAAGGTAGAACGTTACACCTTAAACACGGTGGCAGCTGGCAGATTGCGTTGCCACCGTGTTACGGTATGGCAATATCAATTCAATTGAGTCTTTAACATGAGTTCGGGGCCGTGGATAGCCTAGTGGTTAAGGCCTCGTTCTCGGAAGGTCCCGCGATCGAGTCCCGATACCACTGAAGACCCACCGAGTATATGCGGAGTACGTGCTCGTTAAATCTGTGGGTCCGAAAGTCCTGTGGGCGGTCATGGCGCAGTTTCCCACGGGTACAGGTCCCTGGAGATTATTTCCCTCCCCTTCAGGGACATGTCTAAATTGTGGAGGTGGCGATAGATGGCAGCATCTGCAAAGACGGATTCCTGCCGTGTAGTCTCTAAAAGGGGATCTCTCCTCAGGAACCGCACCATTTGCCTCAATCCTTGCCCACTCTGCGGGAAGAGCTTGGGTTTCCCAAGTGGCATTAGTAACACCAACAACAACATGAGACAAAAACAGTACTTATGGTTTTATTTGCGGTTTTTAATGAAGCAGTGGCAATGTTGAGCTAATTTGAATTGCGGAAAATTCGCTGTAGTTATAATTGCCAAAGCAGCCTTTACCATTTTCTCTACTAGATCGGAAACCAAAGGTAAAACCATAAGTACGATTTACGCTTCCTTGGTGTCGCATGTGATCCCGTTCCATGTGAAAATCCCATTGACTTAACATCGCCACAGCTATCATTCGCCACAGTAAGTATGGAGAATTTTACGGGGACAGTTAGGAAAAAGTTTGTGTGCAACTTCATGCATTTTATCTTTTATTTTAACAGCCATATACGGTTTTCTCTTTGTTCTTTGCTCTGTACAAAAATCATATTTACGTTTTCTTTTGAAAGAAACGCTTCCAGGATTTTTCGTTTATCTTGTCGGCTTCTTTAGTTTTCAAGTTCGATATTCGTGTCCTTTTATGTTTGAGAATTTTTTTTTTATTATTGTGTTGTTAGTCAATGTAACATTTTTTGAGTGTTTTTTTTTGTTCACTTCGAAAAAATGTAGTACTGTTTGCCCTTTCGCTTTGTTCTTGTTTAAATATCAATTAAATACATAACTAGTTTGTCATAAATTTCTTTTTTTTTCAACATTATATCACTTATTGATAGTGTTGGTATTTCTTTTAAACTGTGTTCCTTGAAAAGAATAAACCTAGTTTTATTCTAGGTAAATAATTTTATTGTGTATAAAATATTATAATAGAAATGTCGTAAATAGGGTTTTACTTAAGGACGGTCTTGGAAGGACGTTTTCAGGATTCTTACTAGGAGAGAGAAAAAACGGTTATTAACTATTTATTAATGCAAGTAGTTAAGTAATGTAGTTAATTATAAACAAAAACAGAAATTTTGGAAATTATGCACACACTTAGTAAATTTTCCTTTTTGAAAAAAAAATTCATACTCATTATTTTTTGTTCATAAGAAAAATTCTTCATCCATTATATGCATCTGTGGCGGAAACTTGAGCTCTAAATCTTATGTGACGGTCGAAGTTAAGAGAAGAACTGTAAATCATAACTGTTCTCCTGAACTGTAACTGTAATCGCCTTTTACAAAAACAGACTACTTTTAACGCGTTCTCTTTTCTTAGCAAGAGTAGATTTAATCACTTATTATTTCATTATGACTTTATGCGTTATTAAGTTTAATTAAAATAAGTTGTTGGTGGTGAATGCAGTATGATTTATTTCAACCTCTTAACATAAGAAACAGTATATATCTGTCCCATTAATGGGTAAATTTTTACATTTCAAAACTCTACACCGCATGGTCACATTTATATATAAAAACTTATTATGTCCATGATTATTTTTTACTTAAACATTTCTGTTCCTTTGTTTGCTTCTCTACCCTTGGTTACAATTTTAAGATTTTTAAAAAATCCACTCTCTTCTCCCCATTCTTGGTCACATTTTTACATAAAAGCTGTACAAGTCTTGATTATTTTTAACATAAATTTTTTCTTTATTTGCTTCTCTACCCGTGGTGAAATTTTTTTTTTAAAAAAATCCACACTCTCGATCACATTTTTACAGAAAATTTTATTATTCCCTGATTATTTTTTACAAAAAAATTCTTTTTTTTGTTACCCCCCCCCCCCCCTCCCCCTGGTTACATTTATTAAGTAAATAAAACTTGTTAAAACTTTTTTTGCATAAAAAAAATCGTCACATTTTTACTCGTATGTAAAAAAACTTACTTCTTCAGTTAGTTTACAGCTTTACACAGATATCTATTACATTCCTTTATCTACAGTTTTTGCACAAAAATCTATTCAATTCCTTTGTTAAATTTTTTTTGTACAAAAAACTACTACTCACAACGCTAAATTTTGCATAAATATTTCATTTACCCTTATTGTTCTTAATGCTGACAATTTAATCCCTAGTTATGGTTTCACTGCATTAAACATTCTAAAGTAGTGAAACGACTTGTACAGAATTAAAGAATTATGGTAAAAAAAAAACTTTCTATATCTTTTTAACCGCAATATAGCGTCAAAACAGTAAAATAAAATACATAAAATAGGAATTGTCTATTGCAAGAAGGGCTGCTAAGTGTCAAAGATAAAAAAAAAAATAAACATAAGAGTTCCAGCACAAGTTGTGCGTGGTCATGGAGACAATACAAAAATTAAGAACGACAACACAAGTAGTGTTGAAGTTGGGCAAAACATGAAGTCAAAATCGGGAGAAGTCATAAGGGAAAGTTAATTACGTCCCAGAGAGGCTCTGGACCTATGAAAATATCTGGGGTGGGTGTCATAGTCATCGTAGTGGAGCTTTTGAATTTCCACATTTTCGATAAACTCAAGCCCCGCAAAGAAATTGGTCGCGTTTGTGGCAATAAATTGTCTTACAGTAGGAATGCTGAGTGCATTTTGGATATCGGCATTTCACATGTATCGGTTAGCACTGAGGACTTTATGTCTCAGGGTGGTGTTTTGGAGTACTTCAAACTTATTGATGGTAGTTTTACAAGCACCTCTCCAGAGCTGCGTGAGCCGGCCAAAGGATAACTTAGTATACGAGAAGCTTGTTGTGGAGATTTAGAGGCGAGTTTTTACCTAAAAGATGTTTTAGATTCAGGAAATTGGTTCTAAATTTATCCTGAATGTGCTGGAGGTGGTGTTTCTAAGTAAGTCTCGAGTCGAGAATGACTCCAAGATATCGGGTGTTGTTAATCCAGTCTAGATGGGTGTTAAACATAGTAAGTTTCTTAGGAAGGACAACGCTTACGTGTGAACATCACCGCGGCGCTTTTGGTAATATTTGTTTCAATCCCCCCCCCCCCCCCCCCCCATCGTCTGAGCCACACCTCAATTCACGTAAAGTGGCTGCGATTCCCCCTCTTGTACGAAGTTTTAATTCATTTTTTTTATTTAGGCTCTCTAGGTTAAAGAAGTGCTCGAATTTCAATTTAAAAAAAATTAACATTGTTTCTTACGCAATGATGCTGAACACGTATCTAGTTTCAGTTTTTTTCTCTATCTCTAACGGTCTTGTAGCAATTTAATTTTTTTTATCTGAAAATGGGAAGATGCAACTTGCAAATGGAAGATGCAAAAAAAAAAGTTATTTCGGAGGGAACAGGAGCATCAGGAGTATAAGTGTATACTGTGACAAAAGTATTATAGGTAGAGGAAAAAAGAAACCAGATTCGTATTCAGCCTTAAAAGCTGCGTAAGGAACTTTAATAATAAATTGCTTTTTAAAATGTATTAAAAGTTAAATAGGCTAGGATAAATGATTACTGTTTATAATTATGTGTCGAAGGATATTTCTCAAGTCTTTTTTTTAGGCGGTTTATTCCAGTTTGTGCTTCTTGTTGCTTAGCAAGATTCTTCTGGGGCACAAATCTTACTTGGTGAATTTCGCTATGTCACCGGTACCCCTGATTTCGTCTTACAGCTAAGTTTTTCGCCAATGTCGGAGGCACTTATGCATTTTATGACTTTTAAAAGTGTACTAAATCTAATTCTGCTTTATTAATGAAACCTTATTGCTGTTAGGCAGTTTGCCCTAATTTTTTTAAGTCATTTTACACATTATAGGAAATAGAAAAAAAATGGCAACCTGCTTTAGATATGCTTTTTCATATAATTTTTTTAATAAGCCAGCTAACTGCATGTCATCATGATGATCTCAAAACCACCGACAGATAAAGCCAGGCAACGGCACTGGATGGTGACATCAACAATTCTTGGACTGCTTTTCTACCTATATTATTGAAATAGATGTATTTTTTTTATATTTCCCAGGATGCATCACTTCCTTGAAGCGCATGCGCATTTTGAACAGATCTAGCATAAGGGAGCATCTCATTGTATAAACAAGAAGTTCATAAAGAACTAAAATAGCCTACTTTCCTGTTACTTAAATACTTACTGAAGTTCTAATCGGGAAAAAAAACTATGTTCCAAAAGTAAATATCAACAACAGCCGTTTCTACACTAGATTTATACACATTAGGAAAAAAAATCGAAACACAGCACCCAGCTATAATTTAAACTTCTAAAAGCCAAAATCAACTATTTTCCTTAATATTCGTTCGCAAATTAATTAAATATTATTTATCATCTGCTCGTGATTTATTTGTAGTTCGAAGAATAATTAAATATTTATTAATAACAAAAGTACTGAAACTACTCCGAACTGCATTAAAAAATAAGAAATGTAAATTAAAACTAAGCATAATTGCATGCAAAAGTATGCCTTGCCGCTTTCTTGGTAGATAATTAATGAATAATCAAAGAATCGAATTGTGCTACACTTTATGACGTCTTTCCAAACTGATTCATGAAAATATTATTTTGCTTCAAATATGTTTAAATAAAGTTTCTCATGCCATTGTTGATTTGGCAACAGTGATTTAAATGACTCAAAATTGAATTTCAATGTTAATTCAATGGGAAATTCGCCGAAAGATAGATTTATATCCGTCCAGACGTACAGACAGACGGACAAAAAGTATGAAAGTTGGGTATCTGAGGTCATAGCTTTCTAACAAAAAAAGAATTTTTAAGATCCGAGGGATAGAACCGATTTTGGAAGAGGGATACGGACAGACGGACAGACGGAAAGACAGACATACGAACAGACAGACAGATGGACATCAACCGCATTTCAATACCTACAGTGATTTAAATGACTCAAAATTGAATTTCAATGCTAATTCAACGGGAAATTCGCCGACAGATAGTAGATTTATGTCCGTCCGGACGTACAGACAGACGGACAAAAAGTATGAAAGTTGGGTATCTGAGGTCATAGCTTTCTAACAAAAAAAGAATTTTTAAGATCCGATGATTAGAACCGATTTTGGAAGGGGGGTACAGACAGACAGACAAACGGACAGACAGGCGGACAGACAGACGGACAGACATACGAACAGACAGACATACGAACAGACAGACAGACAGTTGGACATCAACCGCATTTCAATACCTACAGTGATTTAAATGACTCAAAATTGAATTTCAATGCTAATTCAATGGGAAATTCGCCGACAGATAGTAGATTTATGTCCGTCCGGACGTATAGACAGACGGACAAAAAGTATGAAAGTTGGGTATCCGAGGTCATAGCTTTCTAACAAAAAAGAATTTTTAAGATCCGATGATTAGAACCGATTTTGGAAGGGGGGTACAGACAGACAGACAAACGGACAGACAGGCGGACAGACAGGCGGACAGACAGACGGACAGACATACGAACAGACAGATGGACAGACAGACAGTTGGACATCAACCGCATTTCAATACCTACAGTGATTTAAATGACTAAAAATTGAATTTCAATGCTAATTCAATGGGAAATTCGCCGACAGATAGTAGATTTATGTCCGTCCGGACGTACAGACAGACGGACAAAAAGTATGAAAGTTGGGTATCCGAGGTCATAGCTTTCTAACAAAAAAGAATTTTTAAGATCCGATGATTAGAACCGATTTTGGAAGGGGGGTACGGACGGACAGACGGACATCGACCGCATGTCAATACCTACTTTTTCATTTTTTTAATTCTTTCGAATTAAAAAAAAGAAAAGTAGGCTAAAAACTACGACTATTTTAATAAAACTTAGTTTGTTGGTAACTTCATGTATGTTATTTACAGATATGGTAATTTTGAATGTTTCAAAATAAACAATACTTGTATATAGTCTAGAGAACTTTTATTTACCAAAATTCTTATCACAACAGGTAGTTTTACACAAAAGGCATAATGCCTTTTTAGATTTGTTATACAAAATAATGTTTTCTACAATTTAATTAAAACATGTGATTATTTTTAAACAGTTACTTTTGTTGATTCTTAAATGACTAAACCAAAAAATAAAATCCGTTATTTTTTACACATAGAATAAGAGAACACATTAATTTAAAGACCCTAATAATTAAAAACTTAATCCTTTAATTTTACATCATTTAGAGCATAGAATTAATTACTTTTAAAAATAAGTTTAATCACCCACAGTTATGTATAGAAAACTGCAGTTACAAATGTCTTTAGAATTAAATATATGCTTTATGAAATGCAGTAAAATGATCAAAATAATTAGAATACATTAGAAAATATGAAATGTGCTGTGAATTGAACAAGGTTGGCACTCAAATTTAGAAAAATCCAGATTTATCCCATATCAATTACAGGTCATCTAATGCAACAAGTTACATAACTTATTTAAACCAGATTTGTTTATGTTCAAATTCTGCTGATGATTTTTTTTTATCATAGCAAGAACTGATTTTATTAGTTTTCTAAGAGTTATAGTAGATTCAAACATTTTCTCCAGCCAACAGAACACATTACAGAACTTGGACACTTATAATGCTGCTTCTAATATCTAATAGGGGCCCATGATTTTGGAAGTCTTTCAAATCGTGGATATCAAAAGTTGGTCTAAAATAAGTTTGATATTTCATGGGGGATTTTTTCATACAACCCTAAACACACATATCAAATTTCCAATGATCGTGTGGTAATTTCCCAAGTATAAGATTTCCAGGTATAGTGTACCTACGATGTTCACACATTAATGATATCTAAATGTAGTGATAACACAAGCACAACACAAACTTCTACATAAATGCATAATATTCTAAATAGCACAAGTATTGTTGCGAATCTAAATGAATACTAATCTACAATTACACTAATACTTGACAAACTAAAAACAATATTATAATGATCGGATTGCTGAAAAACGATTCAAGGTTAAGTCCTTATGAAGAAAAATTCAATAATTTATCCTGAAATACACGATTTACTGCATTCCATTGAATCCTTCAGTGTGAACAGAAACAGTAGTTTAAAATAAAAATGTTAATGTTTTCATTTCCTAGAAAACAAAATTGAAATGCACATTAGTAACTTGCATTTTTTTTAAAGTTAACTTTAGTTTCTTATTAATGCTTTTAAGTTGAAAATACATTGATAAACTTATTCAAATTTTATCAAAATAGCAAATATAGAGATATATTTATTTAATGTATTCTAGTTAGAAAGTATAGTTACATCTAAAAATGATCAGATTAAATTACGAACGCTAAGGTAAAGAAAACACACTTGATTTGACGATTTAATAACATAAAAGAGCATTATTCATGGTATAGTTTCATTTTTTTAGTTTTAGTTTGAATTATCATTGCACTAGAGCTACACGAGGGCTATTGGTGACGTGCGTTGTATTTTAGAACCACAGTCAAGTGACGCTATTCATTGTATAGAAAAAAACATATATTTATTCTTAAGCAGGTAAATTTAAAAAAAAAAAAAAACATTTATCTGGCTTTAAAAACTTTTCTATAAGTTGTTTGTGTTACTTTTAAAAATGAGAAACTACTAACTTAAAACTCTTAATTATGTTATCTGTAAAAAAAAACTTCAACATCTAAAATACTTTTCAACACTTGACTAAAAAAAACTACATCACTTACATGAAATTATTTTGAATTTATATTCACATTTACATTAATTATATAAACTGTTTATAAATAAAAAGATTCACAAAAAGTGAAACAAAAACTCTAAAAAGTGATTCGTTAAAGCTTCCCTTTATTGAATATTCTCTTAATGGACTTATTAAAGCGATATCAAAATATATAAAAAAACAATTTGAAAAGGCTTAAGTTTCGATGCACTTGGACAATGCCTTGCAGTTACATTGTCATATATTTACAAACATTGTAAACATCTATGACCAGTTTGCTGTTAAGAATTAACATTGGAAAATGTTTTTCCTATGTAAATGTAACTATGTATTTATTATCTAAACATTTAGTGCACTATTGAATTAACATTTGTGATTTATAACTCAAAGCATATCAACTATTTTTTACGGAAAAGATGCTATTATCACAAAAGACTATGAACCTTCATTCAATATTTTTAAAGCACCTCTTTTTTTTAAATGTTAAAAAATCTTAAAAATCAAGTTCATGACATAAAACTAGAATATTTTATACAACATTTAATAAATTATAATAATGATCTTAAAATACATCGAAACTACTTCAAGAAGAATTTAAATTTGTAATAAAATGTGGTGAAATGAACTAAGCATTTTTAACAGGACTCGAGTTATATAATAAAAATAATAAGAGAACAAACTACATTTATTATATGGCAAGATATAAAGTTTTAAAAATTTCTTACAAATCGTTATCAATATTATTACTTGTCTTATATTTAATACATTATATAGTATAAACAAATGAAAAATGAACTGTTCACATATAAAAAATATTGCAAACTGCTATTAAATAAACTGAAATTAAATAACATAAAATGAACACATTGACAATGTTACGGTATGTATCGATAAGAAGAAAAATATACTGACAAGTAGGATAAAAATAAGAACCTTTAAAACATCAGCATTTTATCCAAAAGTACCTTATATGAGACCATGTTTTAAGGGCAGTAAATGTATCAACAAATGCTAAGCACAAAAGCTGCCGTAATAGGTACAAATTATTTATCATAGATATGTTAGTGAGATCACTGAAAACTATCCTATAATGAGATTTAAAAAAAATTATAAATAAGTCCCACTTTGATAACTCACTAATAAAATCACTTTTTTGTAGTCACTGACTATAAACTGATTAAGTCTATGGCAGTGAGTGGCAAATATCAAGATAAAAGTAAGATTTTTTATATTTAACATAAGTTGTTTAACTTTTCTTTAATTATATTATCAATAATTTGAGATATTTATCTGGTTATTTTACTCCAATTAAAAAAATGCACTGAACACGTGTAGGTTTTTTTTTAAAAAAAACATTCAATAACACTTTGGTAACACCACAAAATAGCCAAACCACCTTTAAAATACTTCAGTTTCCACTAAAATATAATATACAAATATCAAGAAACTACTACATAAATACCTTTGATACTACAGAATAAAATACTGGAGAAAAAGTAAACCGGGTAGTCATTCTCCAGAAATTCGAAATTCCCTAAATTCAGCAGAGTCTGCGGAAGATAACTTTGGTGGGATTTTATTTAAAATCTATTTTCAAGTTCTAAAAATTAAAGTGGAGGATGTTTTAGCAACATATGAGGAATATACTTTATGGAAATTTCCAGGTAGGTTTTTTTTTTAAAGCTTTAAATTTTCCAGGTTTATTATGAACTGAGAAATACTGATATTTTCTCCTAGGTTATTTTATCTTACTAAAACATTAACCCTGAATTACAAGAGAATATTTTGAGGGAAATAAAAAATCTACATTAGTACAAGGAATTTAAGCTAAAATTTAAGACAATTTTTTTTAATGAATTCAAGAATGTTAAGGGGCTTTCTAATACATCTATAATACATAGCAATGCACACAAACACATAATTTCGAATAATTTATTCAGTTTTATTTTTATAAAATAATTTTAAATTTATATAAAATAATTTTTAAATTTAATCAAAGTAGTAAATAATTTGACTCAAATTAAGCTAATTTAAAGAATATTGGAACCGAGCCTAGTTATTGACTATATTATGTCTAGGTAAAAAATGAAACTTCATACTTTTTTTTTACAAATGCCCCAAGAGCAAAAAGGCCTTTTAGCAAAATAAGTATAAAGTCAAACAATCAATAAAACATTAAAATGTGTAACTGTTTAAGGTGGAAGGAATCATTAGAATTATTTAAATGCTATTGGGAACCCTGAATACAAAGTTGAATACTCTCATTACCTTATATTTCATTCATATTAAGCAATTAAAAGTAAAAATAAAACTCTTTAAGCAGGAAATAAATATGAGGTATAAGATTAGATAAACAAATCAAAAAGAGATGCAGTTACATTACAATAACACGTTACATTCGAACATACTATCTAGACAAAATAAATTCGATTAGCTTATATCGCCTGATAATACTTAAAAACTTTAAACATCATGAAAAATATATTCTTAAGGCAATATCTAAAATAAGAACACATTCTGCCCCATCAGTGATTGGCAGCTTCTTTACAACACAGTTTATGTTCTTTCGTTTGAATGCGATGTATATGGAATGGTAATAAATCAAACTCTGTGTTGGACCAGACAAAGGACTTCCATTTAGATATTCCTACGGATTTTTTCTTAATTTGGACACATTTTAATACCTGAAATAGAAAAATGAAATATTAAATGGCAGAAATGTAAGGCTTATAAAAATAAGTTTTTAAAGCATTTGATTTTATGAAGTTAAGGCAATTTCAGGAAAGATCACACCCTGGTTCACAAGCATAAAAGATTAAATTTAAAGCACGTTTGAAAGATGCTCCAATAAATTTTTACAATTAAGATTTATTAATATCAAATTTGTATGCTAAAACTTCAACATAATACTATAGTTTTCCAACTTTCTTTTTACTGTTCTGTGATAAACTAAGTTGGTTTAACTTATAAAAAAACAATTATTTACCAATATTACACAGTTTATAAGAAAAATTGGATTAAATACACACAATTTTGAAGCATAGAAGCGGAAGACATACTAAGCATATTCAATTACTCTAGAATTAAACTAAAAAAAGTGGTATTAGAAATCAAATGGTTAGCCTTTAATTGCAATGGGTGTTCAAATAACCAATGTTTTGCATTTATTAACATTTTCATTTAATAAAGCAGACAACAAATTAAGGGCTCCTAACAATTTAAATTAAAAACTAATTCTTTAAGGTTCCTAAAAATTGTTTGAAACGATAAGGTGTTATTAAGGACAGTTTAAGGATATTAAAAACTCGAACACTATCCTCTTCATTAGCGAGCAAAATCCTACACAAATATGTTTAAAAGTATGTTTTGGAAGCAGTTTAAAAAAAATTAACATTTGCCGAGAGGTACATCAATTTAAAGAAATTTAAAGTTTTGAGTCGTAAATATACAAAAAAAAATATGTGTGAATGAATATAAATAACAAGTTCTATCTTTTTGAATGTCGATTCTAACATTTTTTTTAAATGCGAAATTGTTATAAATTTACAGCTGAAAAAAAGACCCACCAGAAAACATCCAAAATAAGGTTTGACCTATTTACAACATCATTTTTCATACAATTAATAAATCAGCTGCTTTGCAATCAGTATTTTTGGAAAGCTTGAACATTCTAGTTTAACAAGTAATAGTAATTATTAAAATAATTTGTAAAACAAAGTTGCAAATTGAATTCTACAACGGTCCACATATGTGAACGTGAACCTCTTGAGTGAAAGGGCTATACATACCGATAATAGTTCTGCTTAAATGGACCAGCTTTATTCAAACCCATATATCTGGCTTGCTCATCGGTCATTTCAGTTAAGTGGGCATCAAATGATGGGAGATGGAGGCTAGCCACATATTCATCTACAAGAAGTTATTACAGATTGAAATTACTTTATTTCACTTATTATTTATAATTTATTTTGTAAAAAAAAAACAAAAAATATGAAATAACTAATTAAATATTCAAGACAATTACATATAAAAATGTCAGAAAATCAATTTTAATTTTAATATCAAAACATTAAAACAATATAATTAAATGTAGCAGAATGTTTTTGAATTGAATCAGTTTCCGAGTTTCTTTCTGAACAATTTCTTCTAGAAGCAATATTAATAGTACGAGAGCTAGCAATGTCGGGAAAACAAGCATTTCAGGTAGGCCAGTTTTTAGATATGCTATCTCTCTCACTCTCCCGGACGTCACACGGGCTATCTGGCTGGCGGTAGTGGTTGCATTCATCAGTGCGCATCCTACCTGTACAGGTAAAATATCGATTTTTCAAATCATTTTAAGAAGTTTTTTTTCTTTTATTATTATTTTTATTGAACTTTTTGCAACATAAATCTATTATTGCCAGACATTTTTATTGTTGTTTAAACTGTGCCAGACGCTAATTTTGAATTAAAAAAATAAAAAATTTCAAAATATTTCAGTATGGCTGAAATTTTTTATATGATGTTATTTAGGTATCTAAAAGCCTAAAATTAATTTGCCAAACAATAATTCGATTGTTAAATCTTCAGCCAGACTATCTAAAAGTGAAAAGTGATTGGGCCTGTTGGAAGAGTACAGACAATCACACGTTAGTTGCACATGCGAGATAGACGACAGCAGCTGTTTGTAGTCAAGATGGCGTCAGTTTAGTCACATTGGTGTATTCGTTGCTGTTATTTTTAATGTTTTTAACAAAATTGTGTTACAATGGCTAGCGAAAAATTAAAATGTGTTTTTTGTAAAAACGGAAAAATAATAACTTTTGTTAAAGATAAATTAAAAGTGTAAAGAAGTTCTAAAAATACGTGTAAATTTTAAACTGAAATATAATAGTGTACAGTTACCGGAGCAAGTTAATAACACTGATGGATATCACAGAAATTGTTACCGCAGTTTTACAACTCTAATAACAAAATATCACAATTTATCTGAAATTAATTTCTCGTCAACAGTAGATCTTCCCAGCACATCTAGTTCAACTTCGTTATCAAATACTGCAGTAGATGTTAGCAAAAGCCAGATAATACGTCTCAGAATTCAAAATTAGCGTCTGGCACAGTTTAAACAACAATAAAAATATCTGGCAATAATAGATTTATGTTGCAAAAAGTTCAATAAAAATAATAAAAAGAAAAAACTTTTTTAAATGATTTGAAAAATCGATATTTTACCTGCACAGGTAGGATGCGCACTGATGAACGCAACCACTACTACCAGCCAGATAGCCTGTATGACGTCCGGGAGAGCGAAAGAGATAGCATATCTAAAAACTGGCCTGCCTGAAATCCTCTCTCAAAAACGTTGGTAGCTCTTAGACTATAAGTTGCCGTAATGACAACCCATGAACCCACAAATGTAATGCTACAATTTCACACAATTTTGTGGTTAAACAAAAAATTGGTGCAACCCTTTGATTCAAAAAGTACCTCATTAGATTTGGTTTAGTAAAGCAAACTAAAAATTAAATACAAATGAATATTAATATTTTTTTCTAAAAAATAAATTTTTAAAAATCAGAATAGACAGGTGTTGATAAAAATTCCTTCAGCCAGTAAGCTTTGAAAACATGCAAACAAAAAATAACTGATAAATTGCGCTATTTAACAATTGGCAAATCTCTGTATATTAAAGACAATATGAATTTTTGGTCAAAATATTTCTAGCTCTTTAATGTATAAAATTACAATTTTATTAACCCTTAAAGAACTTCTTGGGCTGTTTGGGGCAGGTATACATCCTTACTGATAGTTAAAAGAATAAGTTCCTTCTGACAATATTTTTTTACCTACAATCAAATAACAATGAACCAGTTTTTTTGTGTGGGAAAAGGGGTTCTTCGAAGGTTAAAAGAATAAAAGTGACAAATCTAAGCCACATACAACACAAATATTTTCAAAAATAAATAAGCATTAATTTTGTTTATCTATAAGAAATAACTATACAAATAATTATACAGTCTCAACTCACCCATTTTCTTAGGTAAAAGATACACTTCACCATTATACCGTCCCGGAGCAGCACTGAACAGTTCTATTAGAGCTAAAGCTTGGGTCGAAGCAGTAATTGATACTACAAATGATGGAATGGTGGAACAACTTAAGTTTGCAAGGCGGCCCTGAAATATTACAAGCACTTTCTTAAGCATGTTTCCAATGTGATGTTACTAAATACACTATGTAACGAGTTAGGTTATTTGTTTCTGATTGAATTGATGTTGCATTAAAGTTATAGGGCTATTGGTGATGGGCAATTTTGAAAAGTGGTCAAGCGACTAGGCAGATACTCGAGTTGGAACTCTTTTGACCCTTTTTTTATTTATTTTGGAACACTTTTCAAGAAGGAACTATCTGGTTACGAAAGTTTTATTATTTTCTAAATGAACAAACTAAAACAAACTTGTCTTAGAATACAAATATTAAAATAAACCTAATCTGTTAAACTGTGTTAAATGGTTTGAATAGGGCTTAAAATGCCACCTTAAGTTTTACTTAGATAACTTAATCAGGATTTTTTACAGGTCAAATTAACAAGAACTACAATTTCTGTTATAAATTCATGAAAGTTAATTGCTAAACACAAAGGAAATGATGCAAGTTAAAACAAGCAATCAAAAATTTATGGAACAAATAAGTTCATTTTAGGAAATAAAACTGTTACAACCCATAAATTACTATTATCTCCAGACATTCTAATATTTAAATATTACAAAACAAAATCCCAGGAGGCATACAAACAATATAAATTAAGTGTGAACAGAAATACAGGGTTTATAGTTTATACTCTACTAGCTGTTATACCCGACGTTGCACGGGTAGAGGAGGAAAAATAATTTAACAGTCAATTTAACTATTTTTTTCTTTCATTTTAGTTACATAAGATATGAAGATTACCCAGTAATTTTTCATTTAATTACACAACTTGGATATAGTAATGATAAATATTAATTTCAAAAATACCTTTGATAAGAAGCTCAAATTAAAAAGAATACATATTAAAGTAAAAAATAATCAGTAAGAATTAAAAATGGAAAAACATCTAAATCTTAAAAGGGTCTCAAACATTTATTTTAAAAAATGCACTCATAAATGTCATCACAATTCCATCATAAATACATAAAACCTTTTAGCTCATTTGGTGCGTTTTGGGAAATAATTTGGCGAGAATATAGATATAGCTACAAACACAGCTCTAACACAATGACCTTCGAACAACCGACAAGCTTATAAATTATTTATAAAAGAAATTGCCCATTTGGCGAGTTTTAGTTAATAATTTGGCGAGTTTGGCAACGTATTTGGCGGAAAAAAAAATACATAAAACACTAATATGCAGCTCTAATGCGATGGCCTTTATCAACCATCATAGTTCAGTAATAGCTTAACTATACATTTATTGCTTAAATATGCATACATGCAGTCAACAGAAAAATCAATGAAAAAATCATCAAATAAAACTACAATAAAATCAGGGAACGGAGACTGGCGGAATTACGTCACTTGAAACATGTCAATTATTTATCGAATGATGAAATTAGTTTCTGAAGGTAATGGCAACAGAATAAAATAAACATTTTCAATTTTAAATGTTTTCGTTACAAGTTTTATTTAATTTTTTCAGCCGATGGCATCAGGAAAGTAAAAAAAGATCGGATTTAAGCCAAAGTAGTGTAGTTTTTTCAGAAAATTTGAATAAAAACGTACGAAAACAATAGAAGGAATGGTCTGATTTGAAAAATTCTTAGCCTGTTTGTTCCGGAGATGAGATGAATTTGTGTGCCAAATTTCGTGACAATCTGTTGCGTGGTTCTTTAGATCTCATGTCTTATACAAACAAACGGAAGTTGCCTTTTAGGTATATAGATCTATGGTAGTGAAACTCAGGGGGTTCTAAGGAGTGAAGCAATGTATAAATTCAGGAGGTAACGCTGAATTTGTTTGTTGATTGTGATATTAATCTAGTTACTTCATTTCACTTCAAATGATGAAACATAACAGCAAAACATCTTCTAAAGATTTGTGCAGCGCATTCTGGGACATTAACTAGCATCACGATGCCCAAACGAATTACACTTATTCCGAATAAAGTACAGGAGAAAAACGGCAGAGAAAAGATAAAAACGATTCGTGTCGTCAAATTTTTTTCAGGAAAGGAAAAAAATATGAGGAGATTTGACACAATTTTCAAGAGTTATACGGGCCCCTTAGAAGAAAAAAATTAAATTCAGGAGGCGTACGAACCCTAGAAATATAACCAATTGATAAAATTGAAACTGTACCTCTGCTAAGAGTATTATTCTTTTACCATCTGGCCATATTACATGATCCACTTGGGAGCGAACTTTCTCCCAGACGAGACCTTTAAGACTTGTCTGAAAAAGAAAAGTTGTTATAATCATGGAAATGAAGATTTTTGGATTATTTATTGCCACTGTGACGCTGATTCATCAGCATCACCCACATGCTTCCTAAAATAAAGAGTCCGTAACTTTGCCCCCTAACTTCGAAAGGCTTCTAAGCATCTGATTAAACTGTTAAGAAACAACAACCTCAATCTTAAGTCCAGAGTATTAACCTTAACTAATCTGAAGTAAAGTGAAAAGTTTAAATTGATTTATACTATATAAACCCAAATGTAAGAGGCAGTTGGAGAGAGCATCAGCAGAGCACAAACATAATGTAAAAGCCTCAGGGTAAGAGACTGAAGATGGGCAAGTAGCCAATTGCCATATTCTAATTGTGTATGCTGTACTTTGTGTGTTTGAAAATTAAAAATTCCATCTACGATTAAATAAGTTGTCTAATTTAATAAAAGTTAATTCCAATTGATTAAAATATGGTTATGAATTATTTCAGTAAAATAATAAACATCAAAATTAACTTTAAACGTAAGTGTGCGTCTATAAAACCGTGACACCACTGTAAATTAATAAACTTAACTGACTTTTGTGGAATACATATTAGATCTCCCTTGCTCACCAAAAAGGAATTGTATCTTTTATTCTTAAGCTTCATACTTAAGTATAAGAACTTACATCAGTTATATTGTTAATAGAATAATTAAGCATTGTTATAGAAGAAACTTACTAAATGCAAATAATTTGAAGAGTGATAACATTGTGGAATTTTTTTGTTGTCTTTCTATCAGTAAAATCAAAATTTAAGCAATAAGAGAATAAAAGATTTCGAGGATAAGATTTTTTTAAAGATTTTGTTAAGCTTGAAAAGATAAAGAGTTCTTTAGACTATACCAGTAATAAACAAATATTTTTACAGTATTTGAAAGTTATGATTACAACATATTTTGGAAATGACTTGCATACAACTTCAACATTTTTAGGAGAAATTTTAAAATTTATTTATGAAAATAAATGTTGTAAATGTTACTTACTACATCAATTTCTGTATTTGAATGACCCATATTGCACAGGATGCAACCATTTTTCATTTTATCCATATGTTCACGGGTCACCACATTTTTATTTCCTTGAAAGGTTTAATATAGTGTTATAAAGTGTAATATTATGAATATTCACTAAAAATTATACTGTAAATATTATTTAAAACAATTTCAACGTAACCAGAAGATTCACTTTTCAAATACTATAATTGTCAAATTGAATATTTTGTTTAAAATAAATTTAAAAAACTACATAAAATCTATTCTAAAATAGCACTCCATATTGCAAGGTTCAATTTTTAATATTTTCAAATGCGCTGTACACGATATTTTTATTGTTTTAGAATTAATTAATGTGTTAATACAAAAATATGTAAATATAGCTGATTTGAATTTTAGTGACTTTAAAAAACGTGAAACGCTTGCTAGTATTTTATGAATGTTTGTAATTTAGAATTAAATGGTATTTTTTCGATTTTCTCTAAACTGTGGCAATACTGTTGGAAGATCAAATAGACATGCAAACAACCGCATAGCTATTGCCAGATCTCGTGAAACAAGCCCCAAAAGAAACATTACATATTTTGTTAAAAAAAAATAAACAATATAAATCATTCAAAATATAGCATCTACACATTTGTGTGTTTTTTTAATAATTTTTAAATGCCTTACATGATAAGTTTTTTCAATGTTTAGAAATATATTAATGATGTTAAACAAAAGTCATTTAATTGATATCATCTACATTTATTCATATGAAATTTACTAAATAACAAAATTTAAAAATTAAGGTTTAGTAAAAAAAAAGGAAACGGGAAAATGTTTACCAGTAGCTGTAACAAGGATATCAATGCTCCGAACAACTTCATTGATCCTAACAACACGAAAGCCATCCATGCTAGAAAGAAATTTTGTTATTAAAACTTTTTAAAATTTGAACTAAACTTGTATTACAAAGTACATAATAGAATAAGTATGGAATACTATACAACTTGAAATGTAATATAATTCCAATATACTAAAACTGCAAAATTTACATTTGAAGCCATAACATTATAGGTTGAATTAAGTCAATTACAACAATAAAATGGTCAAGTTAACCCGTCGGAACGTGCGCTTGAATGGTAACGTGGGGACTCGCGCTGGGTCCGTTGGACCAACAGCGAGTTTTCTTATCTCTATACTTAAATATACCGTTAAAACTATTAGTTTTTGATAATATTTTTTAATATTAAATTATACAATAACTTTATTATAAAATTACTTTAAATCAAATAGTTTGATAAATAAATATTAAATATAATAATTTTCAGTTTTAAGAGGTTGCAAATAGATATTAAAACGGGATTTCCACACTGTTTAAATTTAAATTTTTAGTATATTTATATTAAATTAACAGAAGAGTTTTTCATGACATTATATTGAATTAATTAGTCTAATGAAACAAATATAATAACTTACAGTTCACGAACACGTAGTACAGATCGGGATTGAATGTTCATTGCACATTTTTTCCGCATTTAGCGCAACATGTTTTTGATTTTCTGTCATTAGTATAAGGACAAACATGACATATTTTTTTGGTTTCAGTTTTTAGTCTCTTTTGTGGTGGGAGTTCATGGTCTTCAGAAACATCGTTACGGAGTGCATCTTTCAAATTTCTAGGCAAGCAAGGCAGATTACTTCTTATTTCGGTTTGATCTTTTATAAGTCCCAAAGCCAGTTCTTTTATGAAAATTCTCCTGTTCTTATAAACCGTTGGTGGGTTTTTTGTCGACAGAAGCAACACACATGCATTTATGGCTGCAATATTCATCAATGAAAAAAACACAACCATTGGCCATCTCTTGCTTTATCCTTGCCGTTGAATACGCAGCAGACATTTCATCTACAACATCAACTGCACCTTTCGTTCTATTGTAGAAAGTTATGATTTCTGTCTTTGTTGCCTCTCCACTTGAAGTATCTATAGTGTCGTCGTAATGCATAGTAGATAATAAATTAACGCACTTATTTTTCTTAGGAACATATGAAACCAGAGTTTTATCCTTTTGAAACTCAAATAAAGAAGAATGGATTTCCCTTTGTTTACCAGTTACAAATTGGACAGGTAACTCACGTTTGTTCTTTTGCATAGTTCCTACAAGTGTGATCTTTTTTAGCAGGTCTTCGGCCAAACTGTAACTGGTATACCAGTTATCAACTGTAACATTTCTCCCAGTATTATGCAGCTTTGTCGTCAGTCTCTTGACAATATCACTTACCGTATTTCTTGTTTTATACGGACCTTCAGGTTGACATCTTGGATAAATTTCCATATTCCTAGTGTAAAATGTTCTAGAGTCTACAAGTGCGAAGATTTTGACACCAAATCGCGCTGGTTTTTTCGGCATATATTGGCGAAATGAACATTTTCCCCTGAAGGGTTCCAATTTTTCGTCAATTGTGACATATTAGCCAACAGAGTAGAACTTTTGACAATTCGAAACAAATTCTTCAAAAATGTCTCGGATAGGGCGAGCTTGTCTACATTTCGACGTTCAGGTCTGTCTCTTACATCATCGAACCTTAAACACCGCAAAAGAAACATAAAACGCTTGTAACTCATGGTACGATGAAATACTTCTAGTCCGGTTCGATCTGTGGCCCAAAGGTCTCGGACATTCACGTGGGAAGATTTATGAAGACCACCGATATACAGCAATCCAAATAAAGCTCTTATTTCAGGCAAAGTCGTTTTACAAGCATCACGTTCTCTTTCGAAATTGATAGCAATTGTATCAAAGTAAATATTGGTAAAATTCAATATCTTTGATAAAATAGTCATTTATAAGAATGTTCCATGAATATGCAGGCGAAGATACTTTTTTTTACTTCACCAATATTCCCTGGTAATTTTGTTATAATATTTCGGGAAGGAACTTGCATTTTGTCGATATTTAGTCTTTTTCCATTTGGTTTTTTTGTCTTTAGCAACAAAATATTCTTCTGTGTCGGTTTCACTGTCAGAAGAGTCCAGGTCTTCTTCTGAAGAGGCTTCTTCTGAAGAGGATTTATGCTCATCAAAATCTTGATTTCTGGCAATTTTATCAATAATTTCTCCATCTTCATTAGATTCTTCATCAGTAGAAACTTCTGCCAATAAAGTCTATAATAGCTTCATTTCTTCTTTGTAACTTAAATATCGTTACATTTTTGAAGAGCTATAATCAGGGAACGTGCGCGAGCTAACTGCCACCTTCAAAGTACAAGTACACGAGAACGCGCGCTGGGTCCAAAAGACCCTTACGATGGAATTCCTCCCCAAAAACCTGTCCTAAATAGTTGAAATTCCTGTGGTCAAGTAGAAGGTGACCTTGTGTGCAGCTACTAAGGACCATGACCATTACTTGTATCCGGGGGTGTTTTTATCGGTTGTTTTCGCACGGTCGGTCTGGGTCTATCGGACCCAGGGCGTCCGCTCACGGGTTAAAGAACAATTGAACTTTTATAAAAATGAGACTGTTTGTGAAACTGACTGTAATAGATGGTTGGGATATGAGCAAGTTTTTTTTACACACCTTTTCTATTTGACATGATTGTTAAGTAACTTTTCATATAGTAATGAAAAATTAAAAAATCTGATCTGTCAACTGTGGCCCTAGTGCGACATTAAGTCAACCAAACAACTCTCCAAGAATTTAACTCGGTAATAATCGTTTTTCCAGATTCTTCGGTGTCAAGGGAAAGTTTAATGTTTTCCCCTGTGAAAATCAGGTAAATGATACACGACACAAAAATTCAGAAAGTACTTAAATATGTTGTATGGTCTGGTTAAATCCAGAGAGTTGGCAGGTATGCAAAATTTTTCATACACATTAAAATGTACTCACCAAGCTTGAAGTGCACATATGGGATCAATTTCAGCAACACAGACTACAGAGCCCATGCCTTTAAGGGCTGAGCAACAGCCTTTGCCCACCTGAAAAAAAAAATTGCATTAAAAAAGTTATCAGTAGGTCAAATTTAAACAATAAAAGGGTCATTTTAAATTATCAGATTAAACAAAAGAAAGTTGAAACTGGCCGAGTTAATGATAACTTCAGTTATCGTGAAAAGACAATTGACAATTACACAGAATAACTATTCATAGTTTCATTATTAAACCGTAACTTAAAAATTTGTCTTCAAATCCCATACTTTTTAAGGAAAAACAATATAGAGTAAATAAGTGTAGGCATGCACTTACTATAAAGTTTTAATAAAATTCTTTTTTATCAAAGTACCTAAAAACTTAATATTTTTTTAATTATATTACAAGTACTAGAATGAATGTAATAAGTGCTATATGTTATAATGAATAAAAATTCTTATTACCTCACCATAACCACATACTAGAACATGTTTTCCGCCAAACATTACATCAGTTGATCGTTTTAAACTAAAAGAAAAAAGCACAATAAGACTGACTAGGCAAGGCAGTTTAAACTGAAGAATTGGAGTTAGCAATATAGCTATTTTTTAAAACTATATAAATTAAACATAGCGGGTACAACTGATGTACTTGTAAATATCATTTAAAAGTATTTTTGTACAACATCAGAATGAATTTGTTTTACAAATACAGAGAAATAAATGTATACACTAGTTGTAAAAACATGTTTTTTTTTTAAATATGTCATTTAATCTTTGAAAAAGCAATACAAATAATTTCAGAAAAACTTGTAGATGTTTATAAAAGTAATGATGAAAGATTAAACCACTAGAAGAAATAAACTTCTTAATTTTACACAAATTATCAAACCTAATTTACATATAAAATATTTACTTTATATTCTACTCTATAAAATTTTTAATTTTACATTTTAAAAAATACAAATTAAATTTTACATACGCATCTAGAATGCTTTCCCTGCAGCTATACAGATTGTCAAACTTGGTCTAAAATATAAAAGGAACTTTTAACAAAAGTTCACGAGAAATTTCAGCAGAAAAAGAACATCAATTGATACGGATATTTTGCTTATTTAATACTTTGCTCAGTTAGCTGTCCTTTTTATATTTTTAGAACAAAATGATTAAAAAGATATTTCAAAAGGAGATACAAATATATTACAAAGTGATAAATCAGTCAAATGAATGAATCAGTCAGTGATTATCATTAGTGGTGACAAACTAAATAATTTTAAGATCAACTAGGTTGTCTAAAACTATATAGTTTTTTTACCCATACTATTTCATAGTTATGTATTAAACTAATTACATTCCATTACACCGCAAAAGATTTTTCAAAAAATGCTTATAACATTAGCACATAAAAATGAAAGCATTAACAACAATTGGCAAGAAAATTTGCCCCACAAAAATGAGCTTTAAGCTTATGTTCATCTAAATAAACAAAATCTAAGATTCGGGAGGTCACCATAGTCATAAAAAATTATGCAAAACAAACTTAAAGTTACACATAAAAAAAAGCTTTCCGAAATATGAAATGAAGGTGCTAATGGTATTCACAAATTTGTCATAAAAAGCTTAAAAACATTCCACACTAATTCAGGCATCAAAATGTCCTCCTTACTTTAGTGACAGAATCATTGACGTTCATGGCTGGTACAGGAAGATCCCCTGCTTTCGACAGCTGGTAAAGTCTGTGCACCCCTGTCACACTCTCTTCTACTATTCCCCTCATGCCACGAAACAGAGCGGGATAGTTCTTGAACATCAAGTGAGTGGCATCACCCCCATCATCCAAGATCTAGAGAGGAAATTAGATAAGAGGTTAATTATATAACCATATAACATATTTTTGCATGAAAGTCTAATAATGGTACCATCAGGTTGACCTTATTAAATTACTTATAAATTGTAGATGGAACTTGGTTCAAACCATGTTATTCCACTTAAAGTAGTTAATTTAATGAAACCATAACCCTTGGAAAGATAATCTTTAGGTCCAAAATGCAAACTTGTTGGCACTATAGGCGTATTCCATGCAGAATTACCATTTTTATGATGTAAAGTCGTGTGTTAAACAGATCCCAAAAACTTTTGACATTAAATGGAAAAAAATAGTGGAATAGTTGATCCATACTTTTTGCAACTAAATAATGTAACCTGTTTATTTTTTTATTATTTAGAAACCTTTTTTTATCAAGCGACTTACGCTACAAAAATCTTTAGTTAGATGGAACAAGCCTGATTAATTAGTTAAATTTGTGATTCATTCATTGATGATTTTAGCTTCCACACTACGTTTATAGCGTAAAAAGTGGAAGGTATTATAATCGTTCAGTCCGTCCGTCTATTACCCACTTTCACAGAATGAACCGTAAGTCTCACAAACAAGTGGGATACGTCATTTTGAAGCAAAAATTCAGGTTAGACTACATCCCAAATTTCATTAAAAAATTTAAATTAGAAGTTTATTTAAAATTTAAATAACTAAATTTTTTAACTACATTGAAATAACATGCAAATTCCATTTTTATTCAATATTTTCATTGTTGCAATTGTTAAACATACGAGAAACTTTATTTAAAATAAAAATAAAACTTTTCGCCTTTATTTTTAAAGCATCAATTTTACTAATTATAATTTTTCGAACTGTAAATTAAATTGTGGCGATTAAAAGATATTTATTAAAAAAAATTGTATCATTATTCGACGAATTTCAAACAAATTTAGCAAGTAAATATTATTTTGCGAAAGATTAATGAAAATAGTTAATTTTGGTGTTTAAAAATTTGAATTAGAAGTCCCTGATAGGCGAATTTCTTTCTGAGGTGCATAAATAGTGTGTTACCTGTTGAGCATAAATATTGTGTGGAAGCGGTTTAAGTGAAAGATTCTGTAACAAATCTACTTGTTTAAATTTATTATGTAGTAAATGGTTTTAAAATCCTCTTCAAAACTGAATTTTTAAAATTTAATAATATTTAAAAACAATTTTGGGAAAACTAACATTTAACAGGTTAATACATCTGTATCCTCAACTGTTTTAATTACATTGAGGGTTAAAATGAGTTCGTTGAAGCAAAGTTTTAGATGGAAATAATTGAATTTTGTCAATTCATGAGAAGTAAAGATTATCATTAAAAATCATTTTCGGAAATATTTATAAAGTTGACAGGGTTCATATAGATTTGTTATTAAGGAAAAAAAAAGATTTTAAAGAAGTATTCCTAATGATAACCCACCTATTCTGTAATATTTTAAAAATTAGGGTATTTAAAACATTTGAATAACATTGTGATCTTAAAAAAATTAGTGTATTCTTTAATAACAGATTTTTGTGAATAACCTTGATAACCAAATAAATAATATATATATTTGAATAAATATTTAGAGTTTTAGTAATATTAACTACATTCTAAACCAAAATAAGACAAGAAATAGTTTAAAAAATGAAAATACTAGCCATGTTTGGTTGCCAATTGTCAGCATGAATGCATTTGTCAATGCACCACCAAAAGTCTAACTCTGATTCCCCTCTCCAGGCAAATACTGGGACACCTGAAAAAAATATATATTTAAAAATAATTTTGCTTTGCAAAAAATTCTTTTTATATAAAAAACAGAATTTTACTAAGGATTGTCTAGAAAATAAACAATGCTAATTTTAAAAAAGTAGCAAAAAGTACAAATTTGAGAAAATTAGATTTACAAAATAAAATTTTGTTTTTAAAAACAAAATTTTGTTAATATTCTATCAATAAACGTTTAAGATATATAGGTATTGTTACAATTTTAAGGTATGTATACGTTATAGGATACTTATTAATATTGTTTTGAGTAAGTAAGGATACATGTAAATATATAAGGAATGTCTTAATATCTTTATCTAAAATATTACTATTATTATAAGTCAAATAGCCAAATTTAATAGGTGGACATACTTATAATATTTAAATAATAAAAAAATATGCTTCATCAAAATATCTTAAAATAATGGCGCAATTTCATAACCAAATGTAGTAGTTAACAGATTTATATTTTTAATTTATCACTGGCTAACTTTCCTTTAATATGAATCTAGGAAATGCAATTATATTTTACAAAATAATTATAAATGTTAAAAATATTGGCGTTCTTTGAACTAGATAAAACAAGCCCAAAACATTAGCCAAATTAAAATCTTAAAAGAAAAAGAAGATATCCAACCTGCTTCTGCCATAGCCGCAGCTACTTCATTCTACAAAGTTAAAAATGTAAAAATTACTATAGATCTCAGTTTTATTAATAAAATTAGTAATACTATTAACTATTACATTTATTTATTGAGGAAAGATAATAAAATAATTTTTTTAATTCTTATGACATGCGATAATGGTTTATTACGTATTTATTTAAAATATATACATAGAACTGAAATGTTCAAAAACGTTGATCACACAACGATCATTCCCTCATTATTAAATTGTTTCATACCAGTTAATTATATTGATGTTATGATTGCTATTAATTAAATGGAATTAATTTTATTTATTTGATAATAAATATTTTGCAGAACTCTTGAATTTTACTGCAAAAAATACACTTAAAAAAATGTCAACCTCGAACAACACTAAAAAACATAAATTGTATACCTGTGCTGAATAAATATTACAAGAAGCCCATCGAACGCTTGCACCCAATTTAATTAGTGTCTCGATCAATACCTGTAACATAAAGATTTAAGTAGGTAATTCAATTTCAGTTAAAATATGTTATATGAATAACAAGATACATAAGGAAGGCCCGTCCGTGGCCGAGTGGTTAAGGCATCAGCCTAGAGATTTAACCTTCTCAGGAGTGCGGGGGTTCGAATCCCACCTACTGCCAGTCATCCTATAAATCGGATCTGTGCTGGAAATAGTAGAAAAATCCTCATCACGGATGGGCCCGAGTACACAGGGACAGACATGCTCGTTAAGTCAGTGGAGCCCAAAGTCCTGACGGCGTTAGCGTTCAATGTCACTCGAAGTTCCGTTGGGTGCCCGCTCAGGTTTCGACCTCGTCACTTGACGAGGGTTCTAAATTACGAGGCGTTATTTGGCTGTGTTAAAGCTCCTGAAGGAGGCTAGAAATAGGCAGCCGGAAACGATTACCTTACCTTACATAAGGAATATATATAAAGACTACTTGTAATTTTGCTTGAAAATCCACCTTAAAAAGGAATGAGCCAACTGAACCACAGGTCTCCAAACCAAAGTGCCTCAGTGTTAATCCAATGGAGAAAAAAAATATTTTCTAAGCCACATTTCACCGATTGTATTGAATATTTTTTTTTTTTACAAACGTGTTTTTTATATGATAAATGTAAGCTGACTTACAGTTCCCGACAATCTCACTTTTTGAAATGAGTTCAAATATTTATTTTTTAATTTTCAATACATAATTTTACACAAACTATTCAAAGCAATTTTAAATAGATCATAGAGACCAGTAAGTTATCTACATTTATCATTAAAAAAAATGTTTGTAGAAAGATTCAATACAGCCGGAGAAATGTGGCTTGGAAGATATTCTTTTCCCCATTGGATTAAGATGCACTTCGGTTTGGTGACCCGCGGTCGATTGGGCTCATTCGCCCTTAATGCTCTATTTTAAACGCTAACGCTTTATTACGAATGTAATACATAAAAAGTTAATACTAATAAATTTTTCCATACAACTTTTCAATAACTATTTTAGAACTTTAAAGTCAAGCTGACATTCACAAAAAAAAAAGTTAGAAACTCTAACCAAGTTTCAATGAGGTAAACTTTCCTTAAAACTTTTTTTTTAATTAAAGATCATAAAAATATTGGGGCAATCTCAATGATTATTCATGCAATTCTATTGTTTCATAAAGCTAGTATATACGCAATTTAAATTTTAGAAAATTTACTATTTAAGACAAAATTAGAATTTTAATTATACTATAAAAACTTCTGGGTTTGATAACAATAAAACTATGAAAAATAAATTTTATGTACAAATTATTTAAAAACATTTCTAAAATAATTAAAATTTTTAAGAGTAAACTTTAAATTATTCATATAAGAGTAATTTTTTTCCTAAGTTAAAAGTTATATTTAAAAAAAATCAAATTCCTTGTTTAAAATATAAGTCTTACAGCTGTTTGTGCATTAACGTGAGTGCAGCACATGATTTTAGCTCCTTTGAGTGGTTTCTCCACAATACATCTTTGCCTCAAATCGATGATCCCAGGCATCTCTGCAAATACAAGAACATCAAAGTTAATCTTTCATACATCATAAAAGTTGTATAAATAAAAATTAGATGTTGATATAATATTGATTTTACAATTGACTATTCATATTTGGATATTTTCAAACGTTTTGTCGAACCTATTATTCAAATGATACGATACGTTACAATTATTAAAGTCAGATAAATAGTTAAGTAAGGATCGGAAACTCAATATCAAACAGAATAAATAATGCTCATAAGATAGTAATCGACTCTTTACCGGATTTAAATAAGACTTTCATAATCAAAAATGCATCCAATGATGTTCGACCAAGCGGACAATTCCAATTCGTTGTCCATATGGCAATTTTGTACAAAATTCGATTTTATCGAAAATACAGAGGGTATATTAACACATTTTTAGAACGATTTCGGGGCCGTTTAATGTTTAAAATGTAAAGACTATTTTTTTAAATGTTCGATCTGATAGCCTTTTTTATGGACTATAAGTCTGCATCGTGGTTTCCATGATAGAAGAGCTTTCCGTAAAATTTCCAGGGGTATTGCTTTTCATTCCTCTTCCACTACTTTCCAGAGTTTATCTATCGTGGTGGGTTTGCGTTCAGAAAGAGCTATTTTTAACAAACCAAAGGCACAATAGTCCATAGATGAAACGTCGGGGGACTTCGCCGGAATATGTTGAAAAGGTATATATGCAATACCTGTATTAGTCTTCATTTTTTTCAAGGAATGCAGTGGTACTTTTCGAAGTATGACTTGGAGCTTTGTCTTGATGAAATTTCACTCTTTGAAAGTCATTGGGATAAAGAGGAATTTCTTCTGTAAATATTGGACGTAAAACCTTCTCCTGATAGTATGATGAGTTGATTTCAACTTCCCACTCTTCTTATTTTGTATTTCCCATTGTAGGAGAGCGACAAACATAAACTCCTTACTGAAACTTTCTTTACATTGACGGAACCAGGTTTGTAAATTTTTTTCGGATATTTGTCTTTTTTCCATGCAGAAATAATGATTGACGGTTTTTACCTTTCCGATTAATAATGTTGCTTATTTTGCACTTTCAAATAATAAGCTGTTGCCAAATTTTTTTATTCTAAAGCAATTACTTTTTTTAAAATTCTTTATCGAAATCGTTCTAAAAATGTGTTAATACCCTCTGTATAGTCAACAATATATTATCTGAGGAACTTTTCCTATGATAGGAAGAAGCGTTGCAAAATAAACTAGGGATGTAAAACACCATACAACTTCCAATTACCACTCAATAAAAGATATTTGATACGCTAGAATTCAGTTAAAAATTTGGACAAAAATTTTAGGTTTTCGTTTTTAAAGCCTAATACCTTTAAAACCTAAAGAGTTCTATTGTAATTACCCTTTGAGCTACGCGATGTTCTCAAAAATTTCACTATAACATCAAACTGGTACTAGGAACTCGTGTACCAAATTTAATGTCTGTAGCTCTTTTAGTTCGAGGTGTAGAGTGGTTTTATATAGACAGAATTACAGACAGACCAATGTTCAAAAACCACTTCTTTAGAATCACCACCCTCCGAAACGTGTAAGAAACACAAAATCTCCTCTTCGGATTTTCGACCCCATCCTAATACTTTCATTACCTTATATTTCATTACAGGTAATTAAAACTTTTTTTAAAAAAAAATGACACCTACCCTGCTCAGCGATTTCTATCTCCCTGCGACCGAAGGCAGCCTGCTTGATGCTCTTGACGCAAAAATCAGAGAAGCCCGCCGAGTTGACTTGGTGCTTCTCCTTCGGCTCCTTGCCCTCATCGTCGGAGCTGGTGTCGCAGTAGGAAGCTGCAGAGAGCACAAAGATTTCACATCAGACTCCAAAGAGTCA
The DNA here is from genome assembly GCA_019343175.1 of Oedothorax gibbosus. Lineage (NCBI taxonomy): Eukaryota > Metazoa > Arthropoda > Arachnida > Araneae > Linyphiidae > Oedothorax > Oedothorax gibbosus. The sequence goes on along the minus strand of CM033276.1, from coordinate 24,707,479 downwards.
AGGATACACTGATGAGCTTAATACACAGTGGAGTGAGGCTTCATATACTACCCTGCAGTAAATTTTGTGCCCACGGAAGAATAAAAAAAAAAGGTGCGCCAGGGGTTAAAATCATACAATTAGGTACCCAACTCTCATAGACTAGTTTGACCTCTTTAGCAAAATGAGTGTAATGCGGTTCAGCAATGGATGAAAACTCAAAGTCTGCACTCTACTGTGTAATGAGATCAGTGGGGTACACAGATTATTAATACACTTAAAATGGGCAAACATGACTACGGCTTTTGCTACCCACAAGTCATGTGGGTTCAATGTGAAAGACACGATGACAAAACCACAAGTGAAGCTACAGTAGGCAAATGTTACGACACATAAAATTACGATGGCCAATTCTTTTTTTGCATAGCACAATACGTAGGATGGCTATGGCATAACACCAGAAGGCAGAGGCGTACAAGATGCCTTAATCGATCGTGCTACGGCGGCACAGAGTTTTAGATAAGAGATGTAGTTTTACTAACACAGATTTGCGGTACCCAGGACAGTTATCAATTATGGACAACTGGAACGGCCACGTTTACAGTGACGTCACGTTAAACGTTGTCTTAAACTTCACAAGAAAACCACCCGGCAGTTAATTCGTCTAAACCATTTCGGCCACGCCCACATTGACGACACAGTTACACCAAGCATTGTCTTCTTTCCCACAAACATACCGAGCGAATTGTCCATTAGGCCGTTGATGCCCAATTCTTAGTGTCAGATTTAAAAAAAAAAAACTTATTTCAACATTTCAAAGTTTCATTATCACACATAACAAAGATATGTCTTACAGTCTGAACCAGTGGATGCCGTTGAAGATCTACGATTTTCTAGGTTGAGGTAAGGACCTATCGGAAGACTCATGCGCCGGCGCGTGCGATCCTTGAAAGCAGGATTGCTGTTCAGGAACATCTGCAAGAACCACGGGCACAACGGTTGGGACATGCTTGACCATGCCATCGGGGAACCCAGAACTATGGACACCACGCGTTTCGTTCTCGTTATGACTATGTCGAGATATTTTTTTATACGGATAAGTTGCAAAGGTTGTGGAAGAGCAGTAAACATAGAAAACATAATTATAAGCTCCGATTTGTGAAAAATATGTATAAAAATACAGTCAATGTTAAAATACCCGGTGTGACTTCTAATTAAAACTTCAAATGTTGCTAATGCTCTTCAAATGTGAAATGAAGGTGTTAATGGTATTCAAAAGTCTTCCTTAATGTATTAAAAACATTCAACAACCAATTCAGGCATGAAAATCATTAGAATTGCAATAACTTTAAAATCTAAAAAGTTCTATGGTACAATTTAAAGTACTATTAGTGTATGCATGATTTCATCAAAAACCTTATATGACATCCGACAGGTACTGGGAACTCGTGCACCGAAATTGAAGTCTGTAGCTTTATCGTTTTTCAGCAATACCTTTAAAACCAAAGAAGTTATGTGGTTACGATGATGTGGAAGCAATTTGCGCATGTGAGTTTTTCTCGAAAACTGTATTATCATGTCCGATCAAGACTAGGAACTTGTATACCAAATTTGAAGTCCGTAGCTCGTTTGGTTCGAACTGTAGAATGGCTTCAGAGACAGACGGACAAATGTTCGCAAATTACTTTTTTTCAGAATCAGCACCCTCCAAAACGTGTATAAAACAAAAAATCTCCATTCCGGATAATTGACCCCACCGCAATACTTTCATTTCCTTATATTTCATACATATTAGGTAATTGAAAGTAAAAATGACAAACTTTCATTAATGTGATTCCGTATCCTTCATTCGTACACCATTGTTTACAAAGGACAGTAAACAGCCATCCCGGACAAATACAAGTATGTGGTCGTTGCCAAGCAACTCTTGGAAATAGCCAAAAGAAAGTACGCTTTCATCTACCCTAAAAGCCAACAACTAAGCGAATTTTGGCAGAATAGAATTCTCGAGGGACATTCCCTAAGAGGCATGTCAAATAGAACAAGATTCTGGTAGCTCGACCACACCCAATAGAAAGCCTGCAGACGATATTAAATGGTTTTAATATAAAATTTCAAAGTTTTTATATTGGCAGTGATGAATTACTTTTATTTTCAATTGGCTTGTTTCAGGTAACGTAGTTCCTTCTGGCTTTCATTACATGCCCTTCCCTCAATCGCTGTTCTGTTCCCATGCGACATGATTCACTAATAGTGGCTCGAGAAATAATTTATTTTCATTCAGCATTTATGTTGCCACTCAAGATGTGAAAAAGGCTCATTGTGTGAAAAGTGATAATATAGTTGGGTTTAAATTTTTGTTTAGATGTAATTGAGTTCCAGGGAATATTCAGAAATGTATTCGAAAGTTTTTTTTTTAAAACTCAGATTCCTTTTTTTAATAAAAATAATCATTTAACTGTAAGACGAGCAATATGTCAGTGTTTTACTTTTCATTTTCTATCGTGTTGAAGCATTTAGTTTTCGTTATCAAGAATAAATGATATTATTTATACCGCAGAATTGCGGAATTAAACAGTGCATTTTTCACATTATAATACAAAATAATCCAAGAAACCATCAAATGGAGGATTCAGAATACAAGTGAACCAAGTAAATAAAAAGCTCTGTGCTACAGAGGTTAAAAGTTAAAGCGCTTTATCTGAACTAGGAATTTTTTCACTATTGCACTGAAATTATGCATAGTTGGTACATGCATTTGCGCTGCTAACTCAAAAATGACAAAACCGCGGACTTGGTTCACTTGTATTCTGAACTCTCTAAATTACATTCAATGAGCTTTTTCATCCGTGGGAAATAAATTAAACATCAGTAAATTTTTAAACAAACATTGATACAAAAACCGCAAAACCACTTAGCATGTTTAAAAAGACCAGGTAAAAAAACTATACCAAAATATTACGATGCCCCGTAAGCCTTCAATAAACACAAGTTTCGGCTAAATCTTTAACAGCACCGAATCAAATCAAACAATCCAGCTACGACAAATTAACATACAACATGTAAAGCCACATCAAAACAGACACGACGAAAGTCCACTTGCGTAATGGCATAATCCGTGCCTCAAAAATGCATTCGTAAGTTTTATTTAAACTCTTATTCAATTTCTTAATTATATTGCTGCGTAGAATGAACAATGTGTTAGCGTTCTTTCCATATCCTTTCGTTTTGAAACATTTAATTACTTTTATAAAGAATGTTTAAATAACAGGATAATTTATAGAGCAGAATTACGTAAATTAACAAAATATTTTTCACATACTACAGAACATTCGAAAAAACAAAACAAAGAAAACTAAACCCATCAAAGTACAACACATTCAATTATCGTTTTCATCCATGAGAATACATTTTTAAACAAACATTGATACAATGCCAGCAAAACAAACATTTTGCAGGATTTAAAAGACAGGTGGAAAAAAATTCAAAATAACCCCTTTAGCCTTTAATAAACACAAGAAGTTTCGGATAAATCTTTAAAAGCACCGATTCAAACCAAACACTCCCGCAAAGACAAATTAACATACAACATGCAAAGCCACATCAAAACAGATGCGACATGGAAGACCACTTGCATAATGGCATAATCCGCGCCCCAAATTGGTCCCTCTACAAGGTCACTTTGGGAGTATTGATTGGACAGCTGGAGTTGAGAACTAGAGATTTAGAATAAAAAAAGAACGATCTTTCGTTAAAAATAAGACAAAGAGTAAAAAGGAACAAGGCTTTTACAGCCCATATTCTTTTCCTTAGCTCGGAATAAAAATTTTGGTAAATTTCTTTTTGATTCTTCGACTAAAAGATAAAAATCCGAGAAATTCCGTTGCAAGTTTTTAAGAGATTAGAATAGCGAACAGAGGCGTTAGAACTTTATTTTCTTGTTCTTTGATAGAAGGTGAAAGTTTTCGAACTTGGGTGTTAAGTAAGAAAAAAGAAATTGGATTTTGCCACTAGGTATTTGTTTGGGCAATGGATTAGATTAGATTAAATAGAAAAAGATGAACTATTTGAAGAATAGGATTTAAAATCTTTCAATGAAATAAATTCAAAAGAAGTTGTTAAACACACTTAGAAAGAAATCCTTTCAGCCTCCCCGAATATCGTATTTTTTTAATGTATATTCTAAATATTTATTAAATACGTGTGCCTGTGGCAGTTGAGTTTTGTTTTTATCAATTTTGTTTTTCTCAAGTTCGTAAAATATTTTCACATTTACAGAAAACAAAAGGAAGGAAAACAAAGGCTCTCATACACTAACTTAGAATAATAAACAATGACATTTTTATAATCTAGATAAATATGTCCTTATATCTCGAGCAGTATACAAAATATTGTTCTATGGCAACTGTTTTACCGAACATGTACACAAATTTTAAAAAAAACAGCAAAAGGAAAAAATATATCAAAATACTCCAGAGTAAATATTTTCTAATTAATTTTAATACTAAAGTAAATATTTTCTAATTAATTTTATACAAAAATAAATATTTACCTGGTACATTAACTTACCAGATCTCATACTAAAAACAACCAATCAAGCGATGAAATAAAAAAAATTAATGACTTAGCAACGCAAACTGAAATATGAAAATGTAAATGCAGTAAGCAACTCTCCAAAGCGACGCGGTTGTGAAAATGTTGTTTGTCGCTCAACAATGAGTTCTTATCATTTTCAGTCTCAAGTTTTTATGGCGAAAGCGTATATTATCTTAATCCCACCTTATTCTGACACATTCGTATATCTACTTGTAAATTTGAGAGCATGTTACATAGTACAAGTTGCTTAAATATATTTTCACAATATACAGGTATTTTTTTAATTACTATACAGTAAATATGTATTTATATAGCTGCATAGTACACGAAATTAAGTTTAGTTTAGTTTGAATTATCGTCGCACTAGAGCTACACGAGGGCTATTGGCGACGAGCGTCGTATTTTAGAACCACAGTCAAGTGACGAAACGACACCTGAGTAGGCACCCGACGCAACCGTTAAGGGCGACATCGTATGCAGCGTTGGTACTTTGGAACATATTTAACGGACACTTCCTTTATACGGGGTATTATTCGTCGGACATTCGTCGGACGTTTATAGGTCGGCAGTTATTTTGGCGATGCTCGGACCCAAACCTGGGACCTTTCGCATGCTAGGCGAAAGCCTAACCGACTGGGCTCCCCAGCCCTCACGAAATTAAGAAGTAAAATGAATTATACAGTTATAAAAATCTAATCTCTTTTCAACACAAAATAAATTGATATAGATAGATAAATACGATAAGAGCTAAAAAAAAAAAGCTATGAAAATATATTCAAACTATGAGAGATTAAGATATAAGATCTGATAGAAGACTCATAAAAAATTAAACAGCTCTAAAGACTATAAATATATATATTAATCATACACAGCAATAGATGTTCATAGATTTCAAAAGTAAAAAGTTCGAAAGTGTGTTATACACTCAAATATAAATCTATCAGAAAACGCAAATAATTCTACACAACTTCTTTTAGCACACTTCTTCTACAGTAACACACTTAAAATGTAAACTCAAAAAATGATAGGAGAAACTGAGTGAGGGGGAAAAATATTTTTCTTGTGAATAAAGGCAGAAATTATTATAAGAAAAATAAAGTTTTGAGAAGTAACAAGTTTTAAAATAAGGAATAATTTAGCTACTGGGATTTTTGCCAACACTTTCTAGGAAGCGCTGCAAGAGGTTTTGGTTATTTATGAGCAAACACCAGGAGTTTTTAACAGCTGCAAGGATTTTTAAAAAAAGTTTTTTTTAAAAAGGTTTTTTTTAAAAAAAGGTTTTTTTAAAAACTTTCCACCCCGGATTAACTTCTTCTAACTTTCATTTTTTTAAAAATTTTCTTAACCTAAGCTCTGAAGGTCAAAACTCTGATTAGTATAAACATAATAAAAGTAGAAGGTAATTAACTTTTTACGAAATATCTTTTTTAAATAACTTTTAAAAAAAACCTTCCTCAATTATAAATTTGTACCCTAGAATTAAAAAAAACCTATAGTATAACTCTAAATAGGATTTATTTGTATGTACTAACAAAGGTACTGAATTAAAGGTTACAAAACTACGAATTTTCTTAATGATTTGCTTGTAAAACAATATCCTCGCTACTCCGTATTAAAATCATACCCATACATTCTACATGGAAACACATTTTTTAAACAATTACAGATTTAAAAGAATTTTGCAGGTAATTTAAAAAAAAAAAATTTTTGCTGAGGGGCTCAATTTTAATGGAATTTGAGGTTTAAGCCAAAAAAGAATTTTTTTTTGTGCTATGAATGCACAAACAAGCTGTCATTTAATTAAATCCGTTCCAACATTTTTTTAATGCAAAACGCCTTCAAAATTTACTGCTGAAAAAAAAACGACAATTACTACTGAAATTTTTTTGCAAAACCTCCGAAATCATACTCGACTCTCATGCTACGTCATTTTTCATGCAAATAAACGACTAATACTTGTCCGCTGCTTCGATATCTATTTTTGAAAAGCTAAAATATATTATTTTATAATACCAAAGTTAGTATTAAGGGAAACTGCAAAATTAGTTGTTAGTTTGAATTATCGTCGCACTACAGCTACCCGAGGGCTATTGGCGACGGGCCTCATAATTTCGAACCACAGTCAGGTGACGAGCCGACACCTGACTGCAAAATGAGGTTGTAAAGTGAATTCTACAAAAGGATCATGTGTGGACAATTGCTCCAATGGAAGAAGATATTGATAAATGTAGCAAATAATAAGTAAATAATATAGAAATATAACCATTTTAAATAAAAAAAAAAAGTAATCAACATTATTAATCCTGGCATACAATTTTTACATTTTAAAAAGACAACATATTTGACTACGATAATTTGGAAAAGCAACGAACCGATATTAATGAGATGCATACACAAAAAAAATGAAATCTCAAATAAATTATTTTTATTAATGAAAAAAATGTCGAGAAAACTTAATTAGATTTTGTAGTATTACAAAATATATACGTAATAATTTTTTTTAAAAGCAGTCTTGATTAATCAAGGGGAAACAAGGCAGTCTTTCGACATAAAAGTTAATTTAATTTCATGAACAATGTAAGAAAAGTATTAAAACATGTATACATTCAGAGTAAATCATTGAAATCCTCGAAAATACGCACTCGTTTTTTTAGAAAAAATAATTACTGCTGACAAATAAAGCAGATAAGTGTTAATTAAAATATGAATTGAAAGATGGGCAGAGATTTTTGCTCTTAAGTGTTTTATTATCAGATCACTTATAATTAAAGTACAAGTGAAAAGCTGAAAAAGTTAAGAAACTTAAGATTAAAGCTATACATTTCAGAATGATTGAGAGCAAAATAATATTGACTTTCTATCACAGTAAAACGCATTTTCTAAAGCGGATAAACTTAAGTTATTACAACTAAATTAATCGTTCAAAGAATAACATTATTTTCGACGAAAATAAGTATTTTTGCAAATTTGTTAGTGTAAATAAAACATTAAACCCATTACTGTTTACACACTGCAACTAAAAAAAATGACGTTTTCTATTAATCCTATACTTAGAAAGCATCCAATTATTTTTAAAATCTATTGAAAAAGATGAACTTAAAAATAGATTACCTCTGATTAAAATTAAATATAATGACAAAGGGTATTTTCGTTTTCATTTATTTCGTACCTATTATAATAATATTAAAAATTACTTATTTTTGCAAAGCATAAAAACATTAAATTGTACGTTGGTAATATCGGTACCACAAAAATGCATTGAAAATAAAAAGGTACAGCTAGAATGTTTTATTTTAAAACTATTTGATTTTTTTTAAATAAAACTGATAATTATTTTTCCAAAAAATATCACACCATTCAAATATAAAAAGAATCGGGACTTTACAAGTTTCGAAATAAACTCAAAGTGCTGCCATTCTAGACATCACAAATTTTTAAACTTCGATACTTTATTAAACCCACTTTTAAAAAACTGACAAATAATAAGTTAAAGCCAGAAATATTTATGGAATACAAAGTCTCTTTGTCACAAGTTATCTTTCATTTCCGCGTGCAAAAAAAGAATACCGGATTTTTAAGTTTGTCTGACAAAATGTCATCTGTCAAAAACGAGTTTTATAGTATATTTACTTCGTCACTTCCTTCAAAACTCTTCAAAATAAAACTTTGGTACTAGTAGTTGCAAGAAGAAGAAAAAACTTGAGATATATGAAATATACGAATACTGAAATGTTTTCCACCTTCTCAGTTCTCGGTAATAAAACATTTTCGAACTCATTTAACAGAAACTAGGGTAGGATGTCAGTTAAAGCATTTTCAAGTTGCAGCATTGAGATTGAAATCGCACCAAGTATACTCAACTTCCTATTTTCTTCCGGAAGACGGCATTTTTGAAAAAGGTGCCGTCTAATTATTGAAAACTAACATTTATTGAAAAATTAATTTGAAAACTTTAACATTTATTACAAAGCAAACGTGGAGGTTTTCTTCTTTATATTTTGAATGTCCTGTCCATTAATGTCAATTGTTCATGAAGCCCACTGCTCGTAACTAAATTAATGTTTCGATCATTCAGTCGAAAAGTCATACATTAGACGGGACTAGTTGCAAAACTCACTCTCTTCCAAGTGTAACTAAGATATAGTGTCCGATCCGTTCATTTCTGACTTCGTCTAATTGAATTCGTGATCGTCAAAAGTCGCCAATTAACAGCCAGACCATATATCTTAGTTATACTTGGGGGAAAGTGAGTACTCGATTCAATTTCATTTCCTATCCCACTGCATGTTGGAAAGTGACGTTTGTTACAAAATTGATAAAATTCAAATCCATTAATTGATATATTGATCTTATTAATGTAATAAAATTTAAAATTAGTATAATATCAAATATTTTGACAGAGGGAAAATTGAATTATGTAGATAGTAATAAGTAAACTAGTAAAACTGAAAAAAAATTTTTAAGTTGGTTTCTTTTTTACTTTCAATTACCCAATTTGAAATATAACGCGATGAAAGTATTACGATGTGGTAGAAATGAGATTGAAAATGAGAATGTTTTCTGCACGTATTTGGAGGGTGCTGATTCTATGTAAGTGGTTTTCGAAAATTTTGGTCAGTGAATCAAACTGCTTGTCTAAAACCACTTTATTTCAAACTAAGAGCAACGGAAATTTATAAATACGGACAAACTTATTAAGCGAGTTAACAATACCTATCGAATGTCATAATAAGGTTTTTGAGAAAATCATGCATGCGCAGAGGGTAGCTGAAATAGAACTTTTTATGTTTTAAAGTTGTTGAAATTACCCGATAGGGTACATAAATTGCCCCTGAAATCAATACATTTAAAGGTCATTGAAAGTCGTGGGGTTTTACACATTCTCAGTTTTTACCTTAGATTTATAAATTGTACTTGAAAATTAGCAAATTATAAAAACTCGACCAACGGCAAATCATAAAAAGTAATATCAATTGAAACTCAACAACCCCCAAATACAGTCCCTGGACAAATTATTAGACGCACTGTATTTTTTTTAGTAATGATTGAAAACATATCAAAGAATGCCATATCATTAAAAAATATGTCGATATATGTATTAAGACTATTAAGTATAGTAGATAGTATTTTCTATTCAATAGCTTAAGTTTAGGAACACAAATGTCCTTCTAAAGGTATTTTGTTCATCATTGATTGATGCATGAAATCTTGCAGTGCGTCTAGTAATTTGTCCAGGGACTGTAATGAAAAAAAACCCATTTAAATTCATGAAATTTTAAGTGAATTTACGTTAAACGAAATAAAGTGAATAATAGAGTGTACTTGATTCCACGTTAAACTAATACTAGGCAAAGTCTGCAAACTACAGTTAAGAAAGTCATTTATTTCGTAAGACAAAAGAACGCTAAGAATGTAGGAAGTATTCTCATACATTTAGATAGGCGTTGGGCCTTGATTATTTTTTAAACTTTCTAGAGGGATACAGATATAGAAACCAGTCACTCAACTGTCGTGTTTTCTATCAGCGCACATCATTTTTTAAGAACATGTATAAATTTTAAAATTTGAAGGAGTCATTTATAATCATCAGCCACAAAAACTCAATTTAAAAATATTTAAAGAAATTACATGTTTTAGTTAAAATTTAATATTTAGTGGAAAAAAAGTTAATTTTTCATTTGATTTGCTTATCCAGCAGCAGGATAATGCTGACCAAAAATTAGCAAACGTCTCTTGAACTTTTGGGTCTATTTAAATAACGTGCTTGCTTCGTATGCCAAGAGACATAAAACTTTCGCAGTAATATTGGTTATTTAGGCTTTTAGATATTTATATTAGGCTTTTAGAACTTTATTTAAAAGCAATAACCTACGAATTTCCCAAATTCAAACGATTGATACAAAATAGTATCCTTTAAATTTTCACATCCACATAACTTATTTTCAACATTGATTCTTGAATCACATTAAATATTATGCAGAATAGAGTTGTGAAAAATTAAATTAGAAAACTTAGCTCTAAGCATAAATTATAGTTAATACAGGGATATTTGTCAAGAAGGATGAATACTTAGATCCTCAGGGATAGAATTCTTGTAAGATTTACAGTAAGCGATCCAAGAACTAAGGTCTCCTAAGATTATGGATCACATTTCAAATTAGCATATAAATTAAATCTAATGTTACTTGTCGTCAACATTCAGAACTAAACCTTTTTAGAATTTCACGATAAAACTCGACAGTGTTGAAAGGAAATGGAAATTTATTTTTTTAATTATTTCGAATATCGAAGGAGTAAATTTCAACTAAATTCCGTAAGATACATTTTGTAGCTTTGGTATTTAAAATTGATTGGATAACCTCACACTTGAACTATTTACGCTTAAGCAAATGGTGACGGGACACGCAATTATAAATCACGATAAAGAATATGCGGTCAAAAACTTGAGGAAACTCAACTAACCCTTAGCAACCTTCATAAAGGTCAATGTTAGGAAACTGGTCAACTTGCTTCTCGACAGATTTAAAAAAAAACAACAACAATAAAACATCAATATCTTTCTTACCTAGTAACGTTTGTTATGCGTTAAATCCGAATAAAATCACATTGTGTTTATTTCTTACCGGTAACGGAATCGTCATTTAGGACCCAAATATTTTTTCTAAACGTTACCGATCTGACTGTTACCTATCTAATTTATAAGAAAAATGTATTTTTAGTTATTTTAAGCTATTTGAATGCTAACGGCTTGCCAACAGTGCCCACGCATATGTTTTTCGAAAAATTCACTCTTATAATAACCTTAACTAACCCTTATCTATCTAACTACCTTTATCTATCTAACCTTAACTAACTCTTATAATATATAAACCTAAGATAAATATGGCATCTAACAAATAAAACTCAGATTGTATTAAACCAACACGAATAATTTAAATTTAATTCTTACTTAGATGCCTTTTTAACGAAACGCCCGAGAACTTCTTGAAACTAATGAGCCATCCAATAAAAATGTAGTAAAAAGACAAAATTTCCCCCGCTGGAGTTATTACAGCCGAGGGAGCAGGTAAACTGCAGTAACCGCAACAATGTATTGGACCACTTTGGCTCTAAAATAATCAATCGTTTAATATGTTTCCTTTTAGTTCATTGTAATTGAGTGCTTACAACACTGGTCCAAGTCATTAGCCTAGATTCTGCAGTTTACCTACCCACAGAAGATTAACGCTTAAAAGGTTTATTTCTAGCATGAATGAATACATAAGAGCTCTCCAACGACGTATTAGCAAATGATGCATTAATGGGAAAAGAATCAAGGGCAATTTCATATCGACGCGAACTAGGAAACGAAAATTGAAAATAAGTTTTGTTGTCACAGCAAAATTTAGCGACATATCGGCAATTGGGTGTGATATTATATAGTTAATTAGTGCTAGTACGGACAAAGAAAAAATCCAAGGGGAAATTTTGTAATTATTTTTGAAGACTTTGATGAGAGTGAGAAATCTTATAAATATTATTTTCCCATGTCGTTCTAAAATAAATATAAAAAAATCTGAGGAAATAAGCAATTTCTTAAAACCAAAGTAATCCAATCTAGCTATTATAGGTGACTGGAAATATAATTTAAAGAAATTATTTAAGTGTATGATTCCTAATAGCGGCTGTAGGGTGATGTTTCACTACATTTTCGGTATTTGCTTGAACCATTTCCCAGTTTTTTGTTTCGAAAACCAGAAAGAGTTCAACCTAATACTGAAAATATGGTGAAACATTTCGGCACAGCCGTAGATAGCTACTAGGAACCATTAGTATGGTGAAACCAATAACAAAAATTTAAACTGTGTACAAGAAATAAAGTAAGCAATGAGGCTTAGATATTTAAGTGGGGTAATCAACACATTTAGTTAGTTTATATTTTCTCCACTAACACAACATCGGTGTTTTATTAATGCCTTCCGTCGAAGTGCAAATTCAATTCTTACTGATTATTTACCCAGTTCTGCAATAAATTGTTCTTTTTATGAGTTAGAAAAATTCTTCCTCATAGAGATTTTAAAAGACTTGTGAAGGAGTTACTAATAAAAAGAAACAAATTAAAGGTTATACATATTCCTAAATAACTAATGACAATAGACGCAGAGAACAAACGTACGTATATCGTTAAAGCACTATAATTTTCTACCACAGTGACCTTCAAAAACTGCTAAAGCAAATACTATAACAGGAAAAATGCTATTAAATTCGATCATTACTAAATAACTCAAGCTTGAAAAAGTTGCGTAATGTCAATCTTCAAAACAAATCGTTGATCAACTGTAAATCTGATAAAACAACGTGTTTCGTCTAGTACGTAACTAATAGCTCTGGAATATTAGTTAATGCTTGGAACATGAGTTCTGCAATACGAGTTTTAGAATATTTAGTTAAATTATTACTGACAATTCAATAAAAATAATTAGAATTTAGATAATTAGAATTATAATTTTAATTTAGAGTAATGTAAAACGCAAGATTAAAGTGATGTGGAATACCTACTTGTAGGAACTTCGATCAATAAAAAAAAATTGTAGTCCAAACCAACTCTTTTTCGGATCCCTAATTTAAGGTATCTAAGCCAGATTTTAAAAAAATACTAAAAATTCAAGATTTTCAGTTTTGAATTAAAATTGTTTAAAGCGAATAAAAGTTCTTTTATAAAAAAAATGAGACTGAATATAATAAGATTATTAATTAAGATTACTTCAGAATTTGCAAAAAAATTAATTTTCGCCACACTGCACACTCAAATTTTTGTCGAAAAATTTAGAAAATAATATTTGACTTACAAAGCTCCATTTAACTCTATATAATCGAATTCTTATTTATAACTACTAAATTGCTATTATATTAAATTTTTTGGCTTATATCTTTAGTTAAAATAGTGTTGATTATGCAGATCTTATCATTGGAGAAAATTTATTGTATATTATTGGAAAGGCAAAACAATTAGCAGTAGAAAAAACATACAAATTAGGGGGAAAATTGTCTCCAATAATAAAATATCTACATGATCTACACTATTTTTTAATCAGATTTAGAATCCAAAAATAATGTTATCGAATGATATTTCATACAATACGCTTTTAAAATGTACACATTCAATAAATAAAAAAAATGTATAAATCAATATCACTAGATAGGATTAAAACTTAGTCACTTTCAATACCAGAAGCAATTACAATTAACCTTTTTCTCAAAGGCTATTTTTTCACGAATATCTTGTTACAAGTTATCAACATGGGACTAGTTACAGGGGAAAAAATGGGAAAACGTTTTTTTTTTGGATTTGATATATGTTCTGTCAAGCAACAATGACTGTCCGGTCATAGGAATGTTCTATTTTCCTGGGACGCGAGAAACCTGGAAAATGTTCTATAAAAGGGAGAGGGGTGCAAAGTTCCAGTTTTGGGCCTGCTTTTTGGGCTCTTTGCCAAAATCGAACGCGGCTAAGGATGTTATGGAACTATCAGATATTTATCAACTGTTATGTAAAGGGGAATCAGATCTCATTTTTTAAATGGATAAGTAATTAAGTTTCTTGAAAAATTAGTTGTGAAGAAACTTGGCCAATTTTAACCCTAAAGTAAATAAAGGTGATATGAATAATAAATGTTTCGAGTTACCAAATAAACAGTAAAATTTGAAGGAGTTGAGTTATTGAAAAAACTACAATTTAATCGACAATTATTAAAATGTTTTTGACCATTTTGTGTCAAACATAGTTTAGTTTGAATTATTGTCGCACTAGAGCTACACGATGGCTATTGGCAACGGGCGTCGTATTTTAGAACCACAGTCAAGTGACGAGCCGACACCCGAGTAGGCACCCAACGCAATCGTTAAGGGCGACATCGTACGCAGCGTTAGGACTTTGAAGGATATTTAACGTGCACTCCCTCTACACGGGGTATTTATTCGTCGGACATTTTTGGCTGCACGGGCCGTTTATAGGTCGGCAGTTATTTTGGCGATGCCCGGATCCGAACCTGGGACCTTCCGCATGCAAGGCGAACGCCTTATCCGACTGGGCTCCCCAGCCCTCCTACTATCTTGTAGTAAGTTTCGTTCCCGCGGAAGAATACAATACCGTTTATTAGTATTTGCGATGCTCTAACCCGAACCTGGGACCTTTCGCATGCTAAGCGAATGTCTAACCGACTGGGCTCCCCAGCACCTTGTGTCAAACATATTTCTGCATATTCATACCTTGGGTTGTAAATAACAAAGAAAATATTTTAAAATCCTCGTTAATAAAAAAGCATGACCAAAGAAACAACACTTTCCGGAAAATAACCCGACCTTAACCCAACTACGGCGTCGGCTAGAGGTCGTTTGACTGAGAGAAGTTTCGGGAAAGAGGGGAAAACTGGAAGATTTTCCGGATCGAAAGACTGTACGGGTAACTTTTTTTACTTCTAAGATATACATGTCGAAAGGGTTGCTGAAGTGGCGGGACCGGATTCGTTTCGATAGATTCGATTAGGTCGGCTGTTCGATATATCGATATTTTTTTGTCGATATTTAGCGGAAAGGATTATTGATATTTTTCCTAGTTAATTTTGTATTGTTCTTTATTTTTGATCCCTAATAACACGGGTATATGCCAGACAAGATTAAACTCGGGATAATTCTAAATCGTGGAATAAGTCCTGATGTGGCCAAATAGAATTGAGAATAATCCTGGAATAGAGTTAATCGAGATTGAATACTAGTGTAAATGTAGACACGTTAATCAAATAAATAAGTTAAGCTGTCGGAATAATCCGGGACTAGATAGGTAACCGAATTTGTGAATACCAGAGTAAATGTGAACACGCTAAAATGATTTTAGTTAAACATAAACTACTGACGCAGGGAGCGAATTTAGCCCATTAACACCCATTTGAGACTTGCATTAATGTATTTTCTTTTACGTAATAAAAAATTAACTTTTAAAATAAGTTTTAAATGCGACTTAATTCATCCTACTTTTCTTATATTTTGTTTAGATAAAATAAAGTAGAACACTTATTTGGGAATTTAAATTAAAATATTTTATTTAAGTAGATCGTGATAAAAGAAAATGTCAACACATTTGAAAACAATTTCAGATTTCCACCTCTTAAAGAAGAAACATATTTTAATCTGTCTTTTAAAAGAAACATATATTTATTATATTAACTTTTTAAGTAGTTTTTTTTTTTTCATCTAAATTTGCGACAAGAAAGGCTCACCATAACTTATTACATTTTGCTTTCTAAGAAAACAAAATTCTTAAGTCTTTAGTCATGTTAAAATAAATATAGTTTGATCCAATTCTGTCAATTTATAAATCGATTAATGCTTTTTTTAAATCGATAAAAGTATTCAATTAAAAGGGGTTCAGTAATAAGTATGTGGACTATACGAGGCATAATTACATCATACGTAAATTGCTGGGAAGTTATAGGAAAAATATCGTAAGTTATTTCAAAATTAATTACTTCATAATAAAATAAGCGAATATACAAACAAATAAAAAAATATATATATATAAAATACCGTAAAAACATTATGCGTCAAAGATCCCCATTGTAAAATATTATGTATTTAGGAATTTTTCAAATCAATTTTTTTCAGGACCTGCATCATTCTAAACCTTGAAGGCATGCATCAAATTCTATGTAAAACGGATAACTATTGCGGCGAGGAAGACCAAATACACTATTTAAATTATTTATATACTAACTTTTAAAAAAATTAAATAACTTTTCAAATATCTATGCACGAAATATAATTTGCATAGCAATGTATTTGCAAATTTAAATTATTTAACTTCAGAACATAACAATAACAACAATGTTGCTGGACAACATTCAACATAGATATGTTTGTCCTCCGCATTGCGTGTACTACGGGACCCTAGGATGTCGATACACATGGAAACGTGCCAAAATGTCTGCAGAGATGCCCAGAGAGAAGAGGGTGCCAAAATTATGTGATGACCCGTGCGAAAGATAGAATGAGGAAAAAGTAATTTAAAGTTGTTACATTGTTTTAATAATTAAAAGGTTTTATCCGAGGGTATAAATTAGACGAAATATTGTGTGCTACTATATCATCTTCATATGTTATTTTCGTTTGGTTGAATTCATCACACTAAAGAGCTTCAGGATGGCCGCGTAATTTGAAATTCGGTCAAGTGACGAGGCCGACACTTGAGAAGGTACGCAATGCAACCCAACAGAGACAAAGTACCTGGTTTCAGGACTTTAGACAACATCATATTTAACGTACAGAAGTCCCATATAACAGTTTTTTTACGATAAGAATAGTTTTTTTTGTCCTACACGATCCGTTTGTAGGATGACTGAGCTGTTAATTTGTCTAATGGTGAAAAACGCTGTTGTTGTTCGAGGGAAGAAGTTAAGCGAAACGTAGTGCGCGGCTGTCTTCCCATATTTCTAATGGTTCTATAAGTTGGATAAAAATAAAACCAATAAGAAGCTACAAAAAATCGAATCTGGCTTTTTATGTTGTAATCATGATTATTCAGATGAGGATCTTAAAAATATCAATCGGAATGGGAGTTTTGCACATACGTTTCAGGCATTTCTACCAAGATATATTAGGCTCAAAAGTAATTTTAAATTCAGAAGTATCTGATTTGGAAATATGCTAAGAACTTGCATGCTTCCTTCTAATTTTTTTAAACATTTGAATTTTTAAAAAAAATGGTAAAATGAAATAAATTATTTTACCCAATTAATACATAAAATTTAAAAACAAAGTTAATGGTTTCTACGAATTCATTGTTATCTACGAATCAAAGTACCAAATGCAGTTCATTTCTTTATCACGTAAATAATTATCTCAAAGTATTGGGTAACGTTTCCTTTAACTGTTCTTAATTGCCCTTGTAATAGATCTACGGTTCCTCATTACTTTTTCCGAAAATAGGAGGGGGGGGGGTGAAATAGACCCGTTTCCCAAATGGGATACACTAATATCTACGGAAACCAACTCTAATATCACATGGTAACGAAGTCGAAGGTACAAATATAATTTAGTTTAGTTTGAATTATCGTCGCACTAGAGCTACACGAGGGCTATTGGCGACGGGCGTCGTATGGTACAAATATATCCGCTATTAGTATGTTCTTTATTTAACCACACTGAAAAAAGTGTGTTTTTTTACAGAAAAAAAAAACCGACAGCTGGTTTGCCAGAAATATACAGTAAAATTTACAGAAATAATCTGCTGATTTTATACGAATACTTTGTAATTTAAACGCAAAAACTGTTTACAGATAAATTATAATGAAAAAACAATTATTTACCTCCCTTCTCTTCCCCAGTCACCCCAGTGACAAGCGGGGATACTAACCACAATGCTGACGTGACGAGTATTAAAGTGCCTACCACGGATTCGAAGTATATAGAACCTTAGATCTCCAGCCCAACGCTTTCCCAACTACGCTATATCAGCACGCACTGGTTCCACAATCAGTTGAAATGCCTCTTCGTTTGCAGTCTAGTACACTTTAAGCGATTAAAAACAGAGAAAAAGCTATTTTAATTTAAAACAGTTTATTTTTACGGAAAAAACTGTAAAAGAAAATAACAGATTTTGTCTGCAAATATGTGGTATTTTATTTAAAATTAATAGATTTTGTTTTACCGTGCAGTCCATGTATTTTTAACGCTTCCATCCATGTTTGCTGATGTTTCGTGCAAAGGCAATTTTCCAAAAAAGTATTTATTGCGGAGAGAGAAAACTTCATGAGATACATTCTATCGCAGACCACATGCTCTACGGTAAACATTTTTTTTTTTTATGAAGTGGCAGAAGCGAAAAACGTAAAACAGACTTATGATAAAGTTGCTTAGTTGCTTTTTGTTAACATTCACGCAGAACCATTAGCTAAATTGGTGTTGTTAACTGTAGTGTGTTATTTTAATTAAGATAATAGCATATGAGTAAATGAAATATATGATTTCGAGCCAAAATTTAGAATAAACAACTAGTTATTAAAAGTATTTTCGTAATTAGTTACACCTCAAGTTAATTCAATTTAAGTCAGATTTTTTTTTATCATTTAGAGATAAAGTACGTAAATTAAGCTACTTACGTTGAGGTCTTTTTAAAGAATTAAAAGGAGGTTCAGTTAGGTAGAAACTGCGTCACACTAGAACTACACAAAGGCTATATATTAAATAGTTTTGGGTTTGGTTGGAAGTAAAGCAGCACTAAAGCTAATCGAGGGCTATTGGATTAAATGTAGAAATTTTTTAAGTTTGGCATTGGACTATTCCGTATACTATACCTCGCAAAAGTTTAGACGATTAACTTCGGAAGCTATACATAGCACCTGCTTGAGTTGACTTAGCAGAAATGTCACATAACTTTATTTTAGTCATAAATTCTATTTTCTGCAGACAGGAAGATACAGAAAAAGTCCGTATGAAAACAAAGTTGCATACTAACACGAAGAAGCGAGCTAAAATTTATAAAAATACTCATCTAAAATGATTGTGTAAGATAAGTTATTAAAGGTTATATCATTTGTTTTTAATAAAGTGGTGGTAGAAGACAGTCAATGATGTAAAAATATAAAAAATTATTGTGCCGCGTATTTCACTTTAAAATACCATACATTTCAGTAGGAATTTGAGTTAAGAGAAAATTTTACTTCGACCCATTCGCTGTTTAATAAAGCAAAATTAGCTAATATTTTAAAAAGGTCACAAAAAATAAGGGGGAATGGGCGCGCTGGACCCCGGGTCTCCAAACTCATGTGCCTCAGTGTTAATCCAATGGCGAAAAAAATATTTTCTCTGCCACATTTCTCCGGCTGTATTGAATATTTTTACAAACGGTTTTTTTTTAATAATAAATGTAGATAACTTAGGTCTCCATCTTCCCACTTTTTGAAATTACTTCGAATATTTTGTGTAAAATTATTTATTGAAAATTAAAAAAAATATTCGAACCCATTTCAAAAAGTGGGAAGGTCGGGACCTGTAAGTCATCTACATTTATCACATAAAAAATCCGCTTGTAAAAATATTCAATACAGCCTGAGAAATGTGGCAGAGAAAATATTTTTTTCGCCATAGGATTAACACTGATGCACTTTGCTTTGGAGACCCCCGGTCCAGCGCGCCCATTCCCCCTTAAGATAAATTCCTACATTACCTATGAGTAACATTTATTGAAATCAACGCTGAAAGAGACATCTTGCTTTATTTCAGTTGCAATGTATATTTTTACAATGTGGGGGGGGGGGGAATTATAATTAAGGATTACATATCGAATAAAATACATTTTATATAAATAAATTGGCAAATAATTGTCCGTTGATTTAGGTATTTTAATAATTTAAATAAAAAAACGAATTTCTCAATGCATATTTGCTTTTGCCAATAAATTGTAACTGTCACTTACTATCCTACACAGAAATCTTATTCAAAAATAAAGTTTCCACTACACATACTAACTGGGAAATTACGAAAATATCTGCGTCAGCTATATTTAGCATCTTCTACCAGCGTAAACACAGCAAAAGTGTCATTTTCCCTCAAACCAGATATTTTCTAGGAAATAGGAAAAAATAATCCGAAATGAGGAAACAAATGAAGAGCTTAGTGGAAGAAGGTGCTAAGTGACATTTCTGAAAAAATTTAAAAAAATTGTGTCAATGAACATGTTATCCCTCCTTTAGAGATAAAGTTTATGAAAAACGGGAAGCTTGTTGAGTTAAGCATATTTTTTGACATTCGCAAGTACCGTTTTTAACGGATCCATGTGCTAACGAAAAACTTTAAATCTAATTTTCTCGTTTTCACCTTTTTGTCACTTAGCACGTCCTTCCACTAAGCTCTTCAAATGTCGACGAACTCTGAGATACAAATGTCTAGAAAATATAAACTTATCCATCAACACCAAGTTAAAAGTCAAGTACCATGGTAATGAATGAGTTTGATAAAATTTCTACATCGTTTATGACAAAAGTTATCATTTGAAGTGTGTACTTGCCAAACTCACATTCTCCAAAGCATAATCAAGATATAAGAGCCGGCTCGTTCATTTTCAACCTTTGACTATAGTTAGTATATTTAATTGGACAAAAGACCCCGAGGAACGGGTCATCCCCAATATATTACTTTGAGGAATTCGATTTTTACAATAACACCCTTCATTTAACAAGTTCTTATAAATAGCTTTAAATTCTAAAATGTATTTTGAAGATCTATGAATAAAATGCGAACGATGCACTAATATGGGCAAATCAACACAAAACAAACAAAAAAAATCTCCGAAGTGCCACTTTACCCATTTATAAAAGTGTGATATCGTCTGTATAAAATTCTAGGTTAAGTCAATTCTGTGTTATGATACATGTGAAAGATCTAATTGCAAATCTCACATTCTCTAAAGAGTCCGTCGACGATCGTAAATTCTGCCTGAAGTTTTGAGAGCTTACGAGTCAAATGAATCGATCTATCTGAACAAGAATGTTAAAATATTTCCAGTTAACAGTAAACTATGCGAAAGATTTACCTAAATGTTAAGTATAAAACCACCAGTAAAATATTAATTTATTATAGTTGTTTTGTGAGTCAAAAAATTGTTTACAAAAAAAATCGGAGGCGAATAATGGGCAAGCCGACAGTATTTGTCAATAGCCCAAAAACATGAACGAGAAAGTTAGCATTTATCTATTACCAATAACTTTCATTAATTTTTTTCCCTTTAAACCAAGTATATTTTACTAAAAAATAGTATTTTTGTGTTGGTTACAGATGTGCAAACTAACACCAAAATGCACTCGTTCTTCTGGAAGGAAATTAAATATTTATCTAATCGCATCCTTGCTAATTAAAGATGATGAAAAGCCACTGGCAAGAAATGACACTCTTTTTGGCAACACCCAAGTTTCAGAGTTCCCTTATTTATTCAGATAAATGAAATTAAATGTTTCGCTCCAAAAGATTTATATTTTCCAAAGTTTGACACTTTCTTGACTATTTTAGTTTCAAAGCAGAAGTAGTCATGCGGGATTACTACTAGACGGAGTTATATCATACACAATCTGCTAAATACAAATGCAAGGTAAGTTTTAGTATCTGGACACTTGAAAGGGGTATAGGATAAAGTAATTAATTGAAGAACTGAATGGAAGAAAGTGTTATGACATTTTTTGAAAACATTGATATATTTTCGTGTCAATGAACATGCTATTCCCTTCCTTAAAAATGATTTAAAATGTTCCCCTTTCTCATAAAATGTAAGTATATTTTTTAATTTTCACAAGTACCTTTTTTTAAGATCTAAATGTAAACTAAAAACTTATCTTCTTGTCTTCATTTCTTTGTCACATAGCGCGGTCTTCTACTAAGCTCTTTAAGTGTTTTTTTTTTGGGGGGGGAGAACAGTTTTAGCTTCCCCACTACGTTTATAACGTAAAAAGTGGAAGGTATTATAATCAGTCAGTCCGTCTGTCTGTCTGTCCGTCACCCACTTTCATAGCCCAAACTGCAAATGTTACGGACAAGTGTGATATGTCAAAAAAATTCAGCGCATCGAAATTAGAATACATTGAAAATTTCAGAAAACAATTCGAAGTACTTCAATTATGTAAAAAACTGCAAAATTTAATGCTCATTTAAAAAGCATAGGAAGCCATTTTTATTAGAATTAAATCACCATTGCCATTCGCAACAATCGCTTGAGAAACTAATTCTTTTAGACAATAAATTAAAATAAATTTATTTTTGCGACATCGATCAGTTTGAAATGACGTTAAATATATTTCACTACGAGATTCTTTGTATGTTGATATGAAATATTTTCATTCTATTTAAAATCGAGGAATATATATTACATATTTATTCTTTGAAATATAAATTAATCTTTGCGAACGATAAGTAATAATTATTGCATTTTCGAAATACAATAAATGAAACTATCCAAATTTAGCATGTAAATGCCTAATATAGAATATTAATTCTGTGTTTGTCGCCTTTTTACCTGTTAAACACAACTGTTGTGTGGAAGCGGGTTAATTGTGACAGATTCTGTTACAAACCTATACTTGTTATTTTCTCAAGATGATCTTGCCAGTTAAGGTGATGACAATGCCACATAAAAAAAAGACTACATTTTTTTTGGCAACTCTGCAACAGATAAGATTGAGTCTAATCTCATTATTCAGATTGATTTAACTTGAAGCCTGTGCATTACTAATTTACGCATACAAAGGATTTCAATCAGGCTTTCAAAACATTAGGTCCACTCCACACTTTAGTATGCTAAAAACGATTACAGCTGGAAGACCAAAATAACCCTTTAAATAAGACAGTTAAATCGTATAAAAAAGAGAATTTAAAGTGTTTTCATTCGAACCTTTTATTTGTAAGTTCAAAACAGTATTTCATAAAGTAACTTCACAAACATAAATTATTTTGTCGAACGTAGTTTCGATGTTTTAAAGTAAAATTATTCAACTGTATGAAATCTCTTTAGCTGAAAATGCTACATGTTAAATTCAAATGAACTTTTTAAGTCGTCGATATTAATACCTAGCATATATGAAGTTTTCAACAACATCTAAAAAAGAATGCTACAAAAATAAACATTCTACACTTTTTTTAATGAAAATCGGAAGCCACCTAGTTGAAAGTAAAACCAAAATCAATCCAAAGTGTTAATACAAGCAATATTTGAAAGGGAAAAAATAGAAAATATTTCTACAATTTAAACTGAACACAACTTTTTACCATCACTAAGTCAAACGTTATGGTATAAGATAACCAAAACTTCCTGCAATGGAAAGCCGATCAAAACACGGGTCATAATTCTCCAAGCCAATGGTTTCCGTGTTGATAGGTAACTTTATATCGATGGAAATCGATATGCGATGAAAACGCCCCGTTCCAAAACAGGGATCATTGAGGAATATATTCGACTTCCCCGTGCACTTGAGTTGGGAATATTTTTGTTAGGGGTGGGATTTTTTTTTGTTATTTTAGGGAAGGGAAAGTATGTATGAGTTATCGTCGCACAAGAGCTACATGAGAGCTATTGGCAATAGGCGTCTTAATTTAGAACCACACTCAAGTGACGAGTCGACACCCGCGTAGGCACCCAACGCAACCGTTAAGTTTAGTTTGAATTATCGTCGCACTACAGCTACACGAGGGCTATTGGCGACGGGCGTCGTAATTTAGAACCACAGTCAGGTGACGAGCCGACACCTGACGCAACAGTTAAAAGCGTCATCGTACGCAGCGTTGGTACTTTGGAGCGTTATTTACCGTGCTCTCCCTCACATGGGGTATTAATCGTCACCATTTTTTTGGCTGCACGGCAGTTTATAAGGTCGGCAGTTATTTTGGCGATGCCCGGACCCGAACATAGGACCTTCCGCATGCAAGGCGAACGCATTAACCAACGGGGCTCCCCAGCCTTATCCATTTTAAAGAATAATTGCCATTCGGCATTAAACATACATTCTACATTACAGTTTACATTTAATCATCACTTATAAAATATTTCGTAAATTTTTATTATTTCGCGCAATTTAAAAAAAAATTAAACACTACTACAATACTTTTTTTATATAGTTAAGTATGACAATTTAATTAAAAAATGTTTATTACCTAATAAAAGAAATAGTCAAAATTTATACAATGAACACAAATTTATCGATTTAGCGATTTGGTTTCACTCTTTTTGAATTTTTAAGTAATAGACAAAGTACAATCTAGTTGAAATGCACAAATAAAAAAAATCGTATCAAATGCAGATTTGATACACATTTTTCAGACTAAAAAAATTAGTTACTTAAAATTATAGTGCAAGCTAGAAGTAGAACATATTTATTTTATCAATATTTAACATTTTGATTAACCAACAATACAAACAACATATTTAGATTCATCTTAAGAAATCAAGACGATCTATGCGTTTCCTATAATAATAATGCGTCAGTCTTCTACATAAATAGCTTTACAATCAGCACATTTACGTTTGAAAAAATTGGAGTCATCCTAAAACATGAGGATAATTACAACCCGTACACAACCGCAAAAATAAGAGAACAGTAAAAAACGCAATTGAGGAATCGTATACTTAAAGATCTACAGAAATATATACCATCTCTTTTTAAGAAGTCAGACTTTTCGCTCAGAAAACTCAATGCAAGGTACACACTACACAGGAACGAAAGCGCGAGAAAGGATTGAATGTTTAAAGATCAAAATACGCAAATTTTTGAAATACATCGATTGAAGCAATTTTTAAAAGAGATTATTACAACATATCAGCTTTAGTAAGAAAATATTAACTAGAGAACATGTAACTAGTTAGAACATGTAACAAAATGGGAAAAATATACATATACATTCTCCTAAAAAATCATCTTTTTCAATAAGTCATCTTAATCTTGAAAAAGGTTGCGACATAAGTTATTTATTGGATTCATAACTTTTAAGCGATCACGACACTGACATTTCAAGTTCAAGAACTGATGAAGACTTGATCTTTAAAAAATATCAAGTAAAAAAGAAACAAATATTTAGACATCAAACTTTAGCTACACAGTTCTTAAAAGAGGAATATGTCAACAAATCGATGTAAAATGTCCCTGGAACGCACATCGATTTTTGTTAAAAGTTCGATTCTTATTTTTTTCTAAGCATCATAAGTCGAAAATGACGGCAAAGAACTTCATTTTGAAGCGAATTCACCAAAAATAGATAAATTCTTCCCTCAGATTTATTCGCATTATGAAATAGATGGTATGAAATGTTCATCCCATGGGAAGGAAACAGCGATCAATAGGAAAATGGAACCTTTTTCAATAAAGTTAATATTTTTATTACGGAAAAAAGTTTATTGCAATGCTCAACAGGGAGGAGTAGCAAAAGATAGAAACACTTTATGAGTTTCTTTATTTTTGTTTCGAATGGTTTAGTATTTTTGAAGGATGAGAGAGATGATATAGCATTGCAGCCATCAGTATTCGAAAAGCAAGATAAAATGGTTTTCTTAGACAAATAAATCAAGATATAAGTATAGAAAAAAATCCGTTTTCATGAATTTGTAAGAATATTTTAAAACTAAAATAAAAACTGTACTAATAAATTACTTAAACAATTATTCAATGATTTAAAGCAAACACAAATTGGAAACCGAAGACATTCTTTAATAAACTGGTGTTAGAAAATGCCTCGAAAACAATTTGAATATTTCGTCGCATTCTTTCAAATATTGTGATTCCAATTTTAAAACGGAATTTTGAAGTTTTAGTTAAAACTTGCAAAAGTTATAAAATCAATAATCCATAAACTAATATACAAACAAGACTGATAAAACGAACCTATAACTTAAACAATACACATTGATTTACACTTGAATTGTCATACTTATTATCCACTAGGGAAGTCAATTGTCGTAAGGAACGTATTCACCTAATTTCATAAAGGACCACTTATCTCAAGCAATCCAATTACTTAGGACAAATTTAATCAGCGACCAAAGTCAAATTAACTATTTTTCCCAAGCCCTGTTTATCATTAACTAGTAAATTATAAACGTTCAGCATCGTGAGGCCCATTTTACAAACTGTGGGTGCGGCAATATTTGCCGTACTTATGTCGCATTATACTTAGTGGTAATGTTAAGTCATTTGAAGCTTTCACGCGGGACGGGGAAAATAACGGACTTGCGTTTTTTTTCAACGAAAATGATTCAAGTTGTATTAATGTTAATACCATCTATAGTAGCAATGTAAGGTACGGAAATTATGGTCAATATCATAATTTAACCGCAGTTGTAGTGTGAAAGCTAATTATTCACATTACATCACTACTATTTGAGCGAATATCGTTGATAAAATCGTCGGTACGATATTTTTTACCGTCGTGAAAGAAAGGTCAATTGACTTAACCTCGGCACTGTGGTGAAGCGGCAAATTACCGGAATAATTGCGTGTGCAACGGGTCTTGAGTCACAGTGAAGAAAGAGCTTTCAAAATCAATTCATAATCACAATTGAATTTTACGATAGACTAATTCAACTGAACAACGGCTGTTAGATTTTGGAAAGAAAAAACTTTAATGAAGTTTAAATATTTTTTCTTCGGTAATTGTTTAAGTGCAGCTCACAGTTTCTCGAATAGCTCTTAAAATGGAAGTTAAAGAGAACGAACGAATTGTATAGATTGGATTAGGTAAAAAAATTAATGGAATAAAGGCAATGCTCTCTGCGGAAACTAAATCTTTAGTAGTGTTTAAACTAGATACAAGGAGGCGATAACAATGGGCTTGAATTTAAATAAAGTTTTGTTGTTGGTTAAAAAATAAATTTTAATTGCAGTAAAAAAGTTTTAAAGATGACGTCTCGCTTATAGTATCGTTAAATTTTATTAAAACACTATTTCTCATAGCAAACCTAAGGATACCCGATAGGTAAAAATATTTTTCAATCAATTTTTCAAAATACATGGTAAACGTAACATTGATGATAACCCTTGCAAACAATTCGAATCATTACTTTTTCCATGAGATTCTGTAGAAATCCTTATTAAAATACATTAGGAAAGTTTCGTATATACAATAACGCATTTTAATAATATACCAATAAATTCGGCCGCTAACCTTCTTTAGTAGTGGGATTCTATCTGTTGATCAATTTTTTTTTTCATCTGCAAAAGAATAATTGATCATGGCCATGACAGATAATACAGGGTGGCGCAGATAAAAGTGAATGAAGCTAAGAATGCAGAGAGATGCTTGGCGAGAAAAAATATTGAAGCAGTCTGAAAACCGTCGAATTCATAAACTATGCAAGCGTTCAATAGCTTCATTTGGAAAACCGGCTTTTTCATTGGTTGATTTAGTTGGTTGCTAGAGCTGCCCATAGACTTTTCAGATCTTAGTGCGGGCTTTGTAGGTGCGAGTTGATCAGATCAGTGGATTATGAAGATTGCATAGTTACCGGCAAATAATTCACCAAGCGTTGGTGTGGGCTTAATACCAAAGCGGCCAATAGCTTCACTTGGCAAACCTGTTTTTGCATTGGTTTTCGACTTTACAGCATTTCTGTCTTATTCCATGGCAGGGCCACTATTTGCGCCACCCTGTATAAGAATGGCACTTTTCCCTTTATAGAATTGCTGAGGACGTCGCCCTTTAGTGTAGTTGGATCGAGAGACTTCTTACACCTAATGCCCTAACTATTAAGAATTCAGACATATGTACTAGTGTGGACATAAGATAATACAAGATAACTATAGTTTAAAACTTTTGCGAGCTCCATTTTAAACTAATTTCATATTTGAACGCATTATCACAAAGTTTTAACACCCTAACAATAAAAAAAATAACTACATTGTAGAGTTTTTTTTTGTTTCGCAATTTGTTTTTTAAATTGTACTTTTAAATCACCTAAAAGCTAAAGTATTTCCCCCTTTTTCTATTTAAATGAACGAATATTAAATAACTAATAATAAATAACACCAGTCTTAAATTACACTATTTAAGAATTTATTAATCAAATTTTAAGCTAAAACTGAAATAAATCGCCCTTTTTTGAACACGTACCTATAACTAAATAAATACAAGTTTTAAATGGTTTATTTGAAAGCTGTACAACCGCTATTGCCACACGATCAGAAGTTTAAGACACCTGCTCAAACAAACAAAAAAATACTAAAGATTCTCAAACTAAACAAACAAAATCTATCTTCGAGTATCCCCTATAACAGAATCACAATAGCCAATGAATACACCAAAATCTATTCGAATACTATTAAGTAATCGATTCTTTGTGCGGCTCGAATGGTCGTGACATTTTCCCTTGACGTGGGGATAAAATAACAAAGTAGGGAACATTAAAACGCTGATATACTCCAGAATACCTTGCGTTGCAATTTTGGATTCGAAGTTCTTAGTTGTATTTTTTTTTATGTCGCGAATTGGTTTACATTCTATTAACCGCAGCTGTGCCCTTAGGGGTAATCTAGTTAATTGAATGGGAAATAAGACAAAGAAATATTTTGACAATAAATTTTTTTTGTGGCGTTTGTATTTGTGAAAGTATGGTAAATCGTCTTCTTCGTCTTTCTTCAGGTAGGATTGACAGTTTTTGTTGTGTTTTAACATTAGAAAGTGCAGATTTTCATATACTACCTTCTTAACTATTCAAATGATGTTTATAAAATATCAAAAAAAAATTGTAATTTATTGTTACTTCTTTTTGTTATTACTTATTTTGTACATAAGTAAAGTAATACCAACAAGATAAGCAAAAAATATAAACTAATT
Organism: Oedothorax gibbosus; assembly: GCA_019343175.1. Taxonomy (NCBI): domain Eukaryota; kingdom Metazoa; phylum Arthropoda; class Arachnida; order Araneae; family Linyphiidae; genus Oedothorax; species Oedothorax gibbosus. Next base: position 24,678,571 of record CM033276.1, on the reverse strand, counting down.
TATTAAAAGCAATATTTTTAAAATTTAATCACTATTTCTCAAACCTTTAAGGAAATATTCCTCGTTTACTATTTGTCACCTAGAAAAATCGACTATAAATAAAAATTCTATATGAACTTCGTATTAAATGAAAATTAAAATTTTGCAGTTAAACATTTACTAACGTTTCCAAGTAAAGGTAGTTTAAATAGCTAAATTTATAAGCATAATGTTACAAAGTCAAAATTTTTAAAAGGAACAACAATGATCAATTTTTTTTTCAAAAATACGAGTAGTATAAAACATCCTTTCATAATTTGGATTAAGTTCATATTAAAAATGTAACTAGATTATAATGAAGATAATACACAAATGGAAATTGAACTGCAATAAATATCGCAAAGTAACTATGATACATGTAGAAATACGATTAAGTTTCGTCATGCACTAATATTATGGTCCTCGCAACCAGAATAACAAGAAGTCTATGTCTAATCAAGCAAGTAATGAAGTTGTACTTTTATTGACGATTTCGTTGAGCAAATGTTATATTAGCCAACAAACTCGATACGAGCGACAGAAAGATAAATTAGCAATGTTGTATAACTTTTACGAGAATAGATTAATATTCAGAAATAAGAAAATTACATACATAGAAGTAATAAAAATAATTATTGATAAAAGCTTGAATTTCATTTATAATAAAGTATTTAAACTAAAATTATATTTAAGAATCTCCCTTATTCTTTTAAGTTTTTCTGTTGGATTCAATATCATAAGTCAACTTTATCGAATAAAATTTTCCATTAAACTAGAATTCTTTTCCATCGTTTAATTTCTCCAATAAATTAAGAATTTTTATGATGTTAGAAATAAAATAGTCTTTATATTCGAATGTAAATACATATTATATATTACTTCAATTCCATAACTGAACAACTGAAACAACGCTTAGATTAAAGTCTTAATAAAAAAATCCTATATAAATACTCAACAGAAATAGTGAACAGCGAGTTATAAATTTAAAGGACTTATTCGTTATTTGCTCAAAAGAATCAAATTTCATGAATAATTTCTATTTCAGTGAGAATTTATAGGTTGTCAAAGTAAAATTCGTTTAAACAAATTATTTTTCACGCAAGGGGTATAAAAAGAAAGGAGGATCTATAAATCTAATTTTATTTTACAAAGGGATTTTTAAATGCGTTTCTTCTTTGTAAAAAGTTAATATGTAGAACACGTTGTAAAAAAGAACATTAATTAAACAGTGTTAGAACATTTTTTTTTAATGCCTTCATGAAAATGTACTTAACGGGTAGCTAAACAGAGCTTTTTTTAAATCGTGTAAGCACTATAAATTATAATGATGCTAATTATGCGACATATTTAATAAGTTATCCTGTTAAAAAAAAGCTTTAAAACTAATGTTTTTAACAAGATTTCCTAACGGAAAACCACTTTCAAAATTTTATTAGAAAACAATTTTTTAACTATACAATTTTAATAAGTTAGAAAGAGAAACTTGCATAGATCAGAAATTTTATTTTAAATGGTTTCCTATAAAACAGTTAAAAAAATTACTTATAAAAAAAAGTTCTATGCTATCGAAACAGAATTTCTATCTTAATAAAGCATTGATAAATGTTCTATTTAATACCAAAGAAAAAAATACTTCGAAAATTAAAAATATTTTGCATAGCTTTAGATGAAATTTCATTCATTTAAAATTAATGCCTTTCTCAAAAGTACCTTCAAAAGTTTTCAAATCACTTTAAAAAACTTTTCTACAAATTACAAATCGCTAAAAAAATTCTAAATTTCAAATATAACTGATCAAAAACCAACACTAACTAACCCTTCACGCAACGTTAGATAAAGAAAAAAATTCCAAACAAACTCAAATAAAATTCTTTACATACAAAAATAAAATCTTGCGTAGAAGTTTTAAAACGGACCCATTTCCCCCAAACGAAACCTTTAAATTTAGAAAAACATTCTTCTAAAAATAGTTCAAGAAACCGATTGCGTCCCCTCAAACCCCTCAACTCAACCCTTCACGGAAAAATGAATTCGAAACCTTGCAGACGACTTTACGCTTTTCTGTGAGGTAATCGTTGTTTGGCAACAAACGGATGGGACCTTGTGCCGTTTGGAGAAAGAGGAAAAACTTTTGGGTAGTTTCATAGAACAGTTGATATTTCATGATGAATTTGTTAACCTATTAACGACGATTGGCATGAAAATTTTACAAGCGAAAAAAAGATTTCTGCTTAAGATTATCTAAATAAATTGAATTCAAAGACAAATGAAGACCGTAGTCCTGAACAATTTATGTAGGATATTTTCTCGGAAAGCTAATTAACGAAGCCATTAACGAAGACTTCGTAATTTTTTTTTAAATTTAACTAAGTTTTTAACAAACTTAGTTAAATTTTAAAAAAATTACGAAGTCTTCGTTAATTGGTTAAAATTTTATTTATCTATAATGAATTTGCATATGATTTTTATTTTCAATTAACTCATATGAAATATAAGACAATGAAAGTTATTGCGATGTCGAAAAAGAGATTTGGTGTTTTTACACGTTTTGGAGGGTGCTGATTCTAAAAGAAAGGTTTTTGAACACTGGCTCGTCCGTCTGAAACCACACTATAGCTTGATCTAAAATAGTTACGGACTTTAAATGTTGCACAAGAGTTCCTAGTACATGTCCGAAGTCAGAAAAATGTTGTTGATAAAACTGCGCAGGAGAGCTATTTTACTGAGTGAAAGATTCGAAAACAATGGCTCGTAAACAACATAAAATCTAAACAAAATGAATTTTAAAAAAAAACACTAAAATTCTTCTGAAGATCAAAATTTCTTTTCAAAAATTCGAGATTACGACGAAGGTTACCATTCAATTGACAAAAAAAAAAACACATAAAACCAACAGTTTGTTATTTATTTCCTTAGCATCCTGCGAACGAGGAAGGATTTTACTCTCTATAAAAAGACACGCCAGGGAAGTAAACACGATAGCGAATTATGCACGTTTTGAAGCATGCAACACACTTGTTTTTTTATCATAATACACGAAATTTGTTCATGAATAGGAATGTTTGAAGTTAAATATTTTTCACATAAAATGACACCGGGCATTTAAACAGCTGTTAAAACAAGTCAGAAATTCAAATTTTACTTTTTTAAAAATAAAATCGTTTTTTTCAATGAGTAAATATTTTCATAACATGTCGTGAAACAGTGTCCATAGTTTTTAAGTCCCCCGATGAAACAATAAATACATTCAATACATTGCAAATTACAGAATGAATTAGATATAAAATTGGAACGAAAACTTTTTTTGCAGTATTTTAGTTATAAGAGGGTGATCTACAAAACTTCGTATTTGCGTTTAATTTAAAAAATAATTCGAAACTTTCTATATTATAATCAAAATTGAATTAAAAAATTGAATTTAATTTAAAAGGCACAAAAAATTAGGTTTCATTCATAACAAATCAAGGTAGGCCGAAGAGATTTTTTTTATTAAATTATTGACATATAAGTTAACAATAACTTAAATAGTATAATACGCTACGTGAAAGGCGTTCTAGTCGTTGTTTTGTAGAAAAAATTATCTTGCTACTTAAATACTGCAATAAAGACAAAATAGATTACATTCAAAAGTGCCTCAGGTTAGAAACATTTGGATTGCGATGCTTTACTCATTAAATACGCGTTAAAAAACTTTTTAAAACAACTTTAAAAGCTTTATTTAAGATACTTGGCAACAAAAAGAAGTTCGCGATGATATATCTGAGCACTAAGACACTTATGAATATCAGACTTCAAGGATAAGGACATTTTCAGTAGAAAATAAATCAGTTAGAAAGTTATCTAATTAAGAAAACCTATAAATACAAGCAATTGACGTTTCCGGTTTGATTCTTCTAGAGTGTGCGTTTAAGTTAGAAACCTAATTGTTTGGAAAATAATTGTGTATTTGACTATTTTGGACTAAAAATTTCATTTAAATATAATCTTTTTACGGTTGTTAGAAAAGAACTTGGGGGATTTTAAGTGCCAAACATTTTTTGAAACCACTAAAATAGTGCTATCAATAAAAAAATTGTTGCCACATTTTAAAGAATCTATCCTTCATCTAATAATTATGGGAAAGCAGCCAATCGCTAAAATGTTTCCCTTTAAGTACAGTTAAAATCTAATAAATGAAAATTGGAAGAATCGCTAAATTTGAACTTTTATTCTCTATTGCGGCTTAGGAAAAGTCTGGTAGTTAAAATTATTTTACCCCAGCATTTATGTAAAGTGCATAAACAAATTCTAAACGTCTATTTCTAAATAAATTTAAAAATATTACTAAAATTACAAAACTAAATTCTAAATAAAAGACAGTACCTTTTCTCCAGAATTGCTGTCTGCCATTTTAACCATTCAGGAACAAAATAATTAACTTACGAAAGTTCAAAATTTAATTCCCCCAAAAAATTCAAGTAAAAGGTATACCCAATATCAAAGCGGTCTACCAACTACTTTTAATAAAAATATTTTTTAAAAAAAAATACGAGGATAATTAAAAGGGAGTTAAAACGAGATCAAAATACGGAACTAGGCAAGCAGTTGAAACCTTCCTGCTTTTCTCTTTGTAGTAGAGAGAAGCTACTAATACTCGTTCGTTGAAGTCTTTGAGGGAGTGATATCGTTTGGTAGGGGGCGCTTCGATCGCCCAATCTAAAATACACGGCTTTATAGAATGAATGGGAGATTTGAATATCAAAGGTGGGGGGGGGGGGGGGCGGAATTTTCGGATAAATTTTAAGAGTTGTGATTGTGAAGGTTTATTGATTGTGTATTGAGAGGGTTGGTTATGAATGAAGTTTATTGGGATTTAATATTGGGTTGATAAAATGTCGAGTGCGGCTAGTTTGCGTTTTATGGTTTAGAAGATTATCGATCAATAATTAATAAAAGTTAATGATCAAAAGTAGATAATTTTAATTAATGACAAACAATATTTAGTAAAATTTTATTTTCTGGGTATTATACAGCAGATTTCTAATAATCCGAGATTATTGGGACCTAACCACATTCGGATCATTGGAGTTAATCGGGGAAAAAAGTATGCACTCAATTCAATTAATGTATTGTTGGGCTGAGAGATCATGAAATTCTAGTTTTGGTCTAATCAACTCAACCAAAACCAAAGTGTAAGGTGCTGTTTTTGGCAGTTTGAGTTTTTTTTTAAATAATTTTTTTATTCAACTTATGTTGAAATGTTCGTTTCCCAAAACTTTATATGCGCCATAAAAATTATTATACCAGGTCAATTTGTTACTGTTTGTCTCTGTTGGACATCATGTCTAGTAATTTATTTTGGTCCTTCCAAAAAAAAATTACTAGGCATGACATCCAACAAACAGCAACAGGTAGCAGGCAAGATTTTTTTCCTGAAATTCGGAAAATCAGCAACAGTTCGGAGAATCGGAGTTCTACTGTATATATACAAATTTAAGAAAATCTAGAAAATCTAGAAAATTTTAAAATTTAATAACTCTTAAAATGCCTAAACTAATTTCCTTTTTATTAGAAAAATCATTTTTTATTAGACCTAAAATGCACAACTTTACAGTAATGTGTAATGGGATACTATATATTTTGCGTTAGAATTAATTTCACTTTGGCATTTAATTGAAATGATATTTAAAACCAATAATCTTTTAAACGATAATAAAGTAAGTATCCATAAAATTTTGAAATATGCAAATACGTTTTAAAAAAAAGATAAAGAAAGAGTATTTTAAATGAGTTATTTATTCGTTATAAATTTTGTTGCCGATACCAAATTGCATTTATCATAATCAGAGATAATCTAAAAACAAAATGTTTATAAAATAAAAACGTGAAAACATTATCTTCTTAATAACTATTGAAACTAAAAAAATTTTTAGCAAAACATAGATCATTGTTCTTTGCCCAGATCATTTTAAAACTTGAACAAGAAAGATACAAACAAAAAAAATACAATTTAAAATTATATTAGAAGTTTACATAAACAGAAGTTACAATTTAATTACAGCAGTTTCATAATATTACGTTTAATAATGCAGATTCAAAATAATTTTAGCTGTATTATTATGAAAATAACAATGTAGACTTGCATTAAATAGTATTACGTGATATTAAAAAAAAAACTTACTTTTAAAGAGCTTTAAAAGCTAGTATTATATAAATCGTATTGAAAGAGCTTATGTAGCGACTATCTACAATCCATACATACCTTTACCATTGACATTTAACACACAAGATACAAAAATAAATGCGGAAAATTGCTGAAAATAGTGCTGATTAAAATAATAAAATAATATTACTCAGCAAAACATAAAAATCCAAGTTGTGAAATTCATTTAACCGTTAGAGAGTATTGTCAAGAAAACTTGCGGTACGAAAATAAGCGTTCCATTTTATTTTATCTAAATAAGCAATAAGACAATTGTTGTTTGAGTTATTGTTTGTTAACAAATGTTTAAATATTGGTTTCGAATGTTTAATGAAAACAAAAAGATTCAAATTACGAAATATCCCTCTAACCCTCTTTTAAAAGAAACTTTTTGAAATTATTTTTAAAAATATTACATTATTACATTACTTTTAACCCTTTCACTCCCAATGATTTTATTTGGAATCAAACTTGCGATTTTTTTTCTCCACTAAGTTAAAATAAACTCCCACTTTTTCAAATCAATTTCATTAAATTCTAAATACTTTTTTTCTAAAGTTACATTTTCATTTTATATCATCAGAAGGAATAATCATGTCTTTTGAAGAATTAAATAATGTTTATTTTAGTTAAATGAAAACATGAAAAACATTGTAAAAATGAATTTGAACTATTTTTAACTGATATAAAGTTTCGATTATTTTTATAATTTATTCAATTTATGATTCCAAAATTTTTCCCCCTTAAATATTAGTTATAAAATTAATATTTTTTCCTCCCTGCTTTTCACCATTTCATTCTGGATGCTTAAAGAGTATATTTCACAAATTTTAAATGTTTACAATAAAAAATAAATGTTTAACACGGTTAAAATATTTAATTGAATATCAAAAGGCAAGACACATTCGGGTAAATTTTCTCATATCTGTCAGAAATAAGCTTTTAATGTTTGTTCTTTCCTACCTTCACAATGTTAAATTGCAGCTTTCCTTTTTTTCATTTACAACGAACTTGATGATAAGTCAAATATAATCATGCATGTATTTTACCGGCACTTAGATTTTAAATTCCTTTTTTACAAAATCGGCCGTAATGTGTATTGGTCCGATTGAATTGACGTCACACTAGATCACTATTGGCGACGTAATTTGATTTCGAACCGATCAAGTAACCGACTGTGACCGATTCAGCAAAATAAAAAGCATTTAAAAAGAATGCGATGTATTGACTGAGGAAATCTTTTTTTAATCCATGAAAAGTTTTCAAAAAGCTATAAAACGTATTCTTCAAGTTCTAGAATATATTATCGTCCGTGGGAGGATGCTGAACAAAATAGAATTATAAAATTTCACACGATCTTTCCTTATCCTCGTTAGAGGTAAACATACAAAGAGAGCGAAAAAGGCAGGAAGAAATATGGTAACTTTTTAGATTGAACAGAGAGAATGATTTATTTCAAATAAAAGAAAACTATTCGAAAAGAACTTCATGGAACTTCTATAAAATTTGTAAAGAAAATTTATGGTTATATGTAGGTATAGTAAACACAATTTATGCAGCAAGAAAGTTTCCCTTCAACGAAATAGCAGCAATTTAAGACTAAAGCGGCTTTCTATATTCAAATTGTAGTCGTAAACACTAAATATTTAGAACATGAAAGGATCGCTTTGAGTATTCAAATACACGTTAAAAATGCACTTCCTTTAAAGTTTCTTCCTATATTTGCATCAAAAGAATCCCCAAACAAATTTGAATAAATGAATTTATAATTTAACCAGAAATAGAAATTTATAACTTTTATTGTAAAGTATATAATCTTAGAAACAACCTCACAAGAAATCATTTAAGTTCCAAAACGTCACAAATTAAAAACTAATTTTCAGGAAGATAAAAGCACAATTACAATCCAACACAAAAATAAATCCCGAAAAAGAATGTATATCGGATATCCTAGCAAGCTGTTCGAATAAGACAAGAGGAGCAATTAGTCTGCCAATAGAAAAATGTACAGCTGCAAACAATTTAATAAACTAATTGGCTTAAATAAATCCGCAACACATGGTAGGCTTTGTTTTATCCAACAGTAAGAGAGAAATGGGCGAAAACTAAGTTCAGTTAAACGTATAGGATTCAGTTACAATAACTTTAACAATGACTTGGTAAATTGCAGTTTTAATTACAATGGTATAAAAAAACGAAAAGTGCGATTTTTCTTAAATATGCTGATAGATAATTAAGTAGTTAATTCTTAATAACGAAAAGCTGTTTCGATAAAAAGTTTAATAAAAAATATATATTTGCTTCAGTAATAATTTTTGAACGGGAATATAAAGCAATGATATAAAAAATAAAATCCTAATGCTATGAAAATAATGTTTGAATTTAAAACCATAATTATTACAAAATTATTATATGCATACAAATATCAAATCAAAATCAGTAAAAATCAATTAATAATAAGAATCCTTTTAAAAAATTAATTCGAAAAAAATAACTGAATATATTTAACGATGATGAGTTTAATATTTTTCTAAAATTGCAAATTCTGTTATACCTATTACTATAGTGCAATAGTTTTCTTTATTTATCTAAGCATGCATAATAATTTTAAAGCTTACACTATTCAAAAGTTATATTTACAAAAAGTATTTTTATGATTTACCAATGAATTTCGAGGTTAGTTAAGGCGAAGAGTCCATGATTATTTTTTTTAAGTAAAAGATTATCGAACCAGGTTTTGAAATATCAATGTGCATATTTCACGTCGTAAATGGCAACAACTCCGGCGGTCTTGTTTTCATTTCTTGTCTGGAATTACTTGTTTTCGTATTCGAAAGTGAGTTTTCTAAGAATATTTTACTTATTAAATTTTTTAAATTCCAACTTCTTGCTGTGATGTTGGGTGGTCAAATCATTTGTTAAAGACAGCTTGCATAGAAAGAAAAGTTTATTTTCACCTATGACGGTCATTTTGAGCGTGAAACCGAAACTACCAATGAAATCACAGGACATTGAAAAATGAAAACAAGGGCGTTACATCATCTGAAACATTCCCATTATAAGCATTTAAGGATGGATTTTTGAAAAACGAAAAACTTAATATTTTTTAACTGGGGGTTTTAAAACCAAAAGTTAGGGAATCCAATAACGTTTTCTTGATTTAAACTTAGTTTGTCGTGAAAATTAATCCGCTTAAATCGAATTTTTTCCTCTTTCGGGCCAAGCGTTCGTCAAAACAATTATCTAGCTTTATTCTATAGAGATTGATTCAATTCTTTCTAATAGAAATTGAAATGAAGTAACTAAATACTTTTTTCAAATTTTTTCATACTAAGAAACTATTTAAGGGTTTTTTTTTATGAAAAAGTAACTTTTTTCATAGACTAATACACGATAAATCAGATCGGAATTATTGAATCAAAAAAAATCTTAAATAAAATACGCAATTTAAACGATAATGCAATTGTTATTTTCAATTAATAATAAGAAAAACATTAATTCCAAATAATCCATTTTTTTAACTTTTAAGAATTCTTATTGAAAAGACTATTTTTAAATTGCAGATATTATTCGAATAAAATGTAAAGCTTTTATAAACTACAAAAACTGAATTAAACATATTCAATATGCAATGATCAATGAAGAGAAATATTTAAATTTAAACCTATTATACGAGGGCTGTTTTTTTTTTCAACCTCCGATGGGCTGTAACAAAAAGACGGGTCATGATAGAAAAAAGATTTTTTTACCAAAAGTAAAGTACAATACTGCTTATTTCTCCATATAATCACCTTGACTCTTCATAAAATGTAGCCGCCAATGATTTTAAGGGAGTTGTGACGGTTTCTTTGAGCTCCACGTCAACTTGGAAGCGCTACAATCCAAGCCACTATGCTTATCAATAATTCACTTATGGTAAACCTTCGAGTTTCCCTAAACACTCGCTAAACAATTCTGATGTACATGAAGGGGACCAAGGAAGCAAGTCTGTCGTTACAGACGGGATTGTTCAGCAAGTTGACCAAGTGTTTAGGGAAACTCAAAGGTTCACCATAAGTGAATTATGGACTAGCAGTGGCTTGGAAGACAGAAAAAATTGACGTAAAGCTTCCAAATGTACTTTTTTTAAACGAAACCGTCACAACTCCCTCCCAATCATTGGCGGCTACATTTTATGAAGAGCGCATTTCAAAGCTTGTTTACAGGTATAACAAATGCCTTAATCGCCAAGATGATTATGTGGAGAAATAAGCAGTGTTGTACATTACTTTTGGTGAAAAAAACATTTTTGTATTTTGACCCGTCTTTTTGTTACAGCCCATCGGAGGTTGAAAAAAAAACAGCCCTTGTATTATTTTAGTACCTATTTAAGCAAATAAATAAAACAAAATTAATGTTATTATTCAAAGGTAATTAAAACAAATATCATTTAATTACAAGAACGGTTTTAAAAAAAAACTGCAAAAACATACGTACAGACTGAGCATACAAATAAATAAAAATCATTAAGTAAATAATCAAGAACAAAGTTTCTTCAATACAAAAATGAATAATCATAAGATTTTTTAAAAAATTAAAATCACATTTTTTAAACATAATTATTTTATGAAAAAATGTAAGACTTATAATGGGGCGAAAATAGATAATGCAGTTGAGAAAATGAGCTTTTATCCTTAAAAAAATGACGAAATACGAGACTATTCTTAAAACTATCAAGTAAAATACCTTTCAAGAAAAAAATAATTTTATGACTCAATTTTTTGATGGTGCATCTAATCGAACGCATAAAATTTGGGATAAGAAAATTGATTTTCACTTAGTCAAATTAAGTTTACGTAGCAAAAGTTAAGACTACCATCCTTTCTATACTAAAAAGTATAAAATAGCCATGCAGTGTCAAGTTTTATAAATATTGCTAAAACTATAATTAGAAAAATAGTACTTGCTAATCGGAAATCAAAAAGATCAACTACATTTTTTTATATAAAACATTGTCATACCACTTAAATTGACAAAGCACATTTCGATACGCAATATTCTATTAACATCTCCTAAAACAGAGATTTAAATAGGAGTTTAAAACTAATATTTTTTTTAATCGATTGGATATAAAATATTGCAATATAAACCTTATTTTTTAAGCACATTGTTCTAGATATATATATATATATATTTTAATATCTTTCAAAGATCCAAGCAAAATCCTACACATATATTCTTTATATAGAAACATTTTTCAAACAAATATAGATTACAAAGTATGTAAGCTACATTGTCACTGCCGCAGAATTTAATATTTTTATTGAAAACCGCAAATATAACAGTAAGTACGGTTTTCACTTACGTCGCATGTGAAGGATTTAATTGACTTAACCTAAAGAAAAACAACCAATTGACATAACATAACACTTTAGTCATAAGCAAACGTTGACATTTTCGAAGAGGTAGCCAACTTCAATGCCAAGATCCTATTTTTATCCAGTTTTGAATGATTCTCTTCACAGATGTCTCATTTATTTGCACACGAAAATTCAGACGGAGTGCACACAGAATCCATTATTCATACTAATATAATTGCTTCCATAGCGATTAGATAGTGATTCAGTGTGGGAGTGATATTTTAAGCCTTTACTAACGGTCTGACAGACCGCAATGAAATTAAGGTAGATGAGATTTTCCAGGGTTACGAGGTGTAAGTGAATATTCTAATGGAAGTCCGATTTGGGATGCTACTAAACAGGAACTAAATCTGTATATTGCACTGATTTTCGGTTGAGTGAGGCTCAAACTAATGAAGTGGATGTATGCTGTGTTTAAGATTTAATCGGATAAAAAAAACAGAACACTTAAGCTAACCCTAACTGTTTGTTTTTAAAATGTTCCGTTTGGTTTTAACTGTTATGTTTGTTTTAAACAAACAGTTACAACAATTTAAAAAGGGTTAGAAAACATACAATAAAAACAATAATTTCTAGCAATGAAATGTTAATATGACTAAACTTTAATTAGATTAAGTGGGGAAAATAGAATTTTTAGAATTATTTTAAATTTTGGAATAAAAATTAAAAAAAAAATATCCTATAAAATTAATGTAGTTTGTTCCAGCATTTCTCTCCACGTTTTTCCAAAGTATCTAGACAAAAAAAATGCTTTCAACGTAGCATTTTAAACTTAATACAATGTACTTAGCTTTTATAGCTATACTGTTACTACAAACTAAAAAACCTTTAAACTATTTTCCCTTTTCGATTCGTATCCATTAAATCCGTCCAAAAGTTAACAGAAGTTTTCGAACAACAAAATGTGTGTTCAGACCGAGGAAATGAAAAAGGAACAAAAACAATTTAAAACTTTTTCTACCCTTTGATAAAAATCCAAGGTCCTAACCACATAGGAGCCATATCACGCGATTTAACCATCAATAGACAATTTTTTTGCACATGTTTCTGGTTGCTATCAATCGAATCATTAACTTTCAAGGGACGTTAAGTGTGGGATTTTAAAGAATTTGAAAATTATCTTCAGAACATGCTTTTGGGGAATTTTAAAATTGGTTATAAATATTGCCAGGTTACAGCATTTTAAATTGTAAGAGACACTATTTAACGTACTGTTAGATGTAAATCGGAAGGACTAGTCTGGATAATTTGTTATAATCGGAATATGAAAGTAATAAGCAGAACGATTGATCCTCTGTAAACTAATTTTTCTCGTAGTTAACGTAACTAGAACTAAGAGTGTAAAACACTATCCTACTTCAATTATACCCTAAATAGATTTTAGACTCACTAGAGCTAAATAAATTACGCTAGGATTAAATTTATCTGTAAAAGATTTTCAGCAAAACCTTTAAAACCTAGAAAGTTCATAGCAGTCATACTTTGCGCATGCGTGATCTTATCTAAATCCTTATTAGGATGTCCGACAGGCATTAGGAACTTGCGTACTAAATTTAAAGTCTTAACTCTTTTAGTTCAAGCGTAAGGGTTTTTCGGACAGACAGAATGACAGATGGACCAATGTCCAAAACCCCCTTTTTTGGAATTGGCACCCTCCAAAACGTTTAGAAAACAAAAATCTCCATTTCGAATTTCCACACTCATCGCAATGCTTTCTTTACCTTGTATTTTATACTAGGTAATTGAGAGTAAAAACAAGAACAGAAACCAAATACTATTTTTAAAAGAACATAAATGTAATAAAGTCTGTCTAGCTAAACGATGACAAAGTACAGAAAATTGATTTCATGTCTGCGAACGTTATTATCAATGGAGGGGGTTTTAAGGGCTTCATCAAAAAATACTATTTTTTGGAGAAAATCCGATATTTTGAAAAAAAACCTATATTCATGAACAACTCGTTTTAAATACAAATTAATATCAAAGCATGGAAACACTAATTTAAAAATGACAAATTAAACAACATAAAATATTTGTTTTTAAATTGGGATGACAGTTTTTCTTTTACCAACCACAGAACAATCAAACCATTAGTAGTATTAGTGAAGCATATTATTTCACTTTAATGAAGCTTATGTTGGCACGATTTAATCGTCCAACAATATTAGCCACTTAATTAGAGGACTATCACACCCTGAGTCTTGAGGGTCACAACAAAGTCAAATTCTTGGCTCAGGTGTTAGAATTTTCGGTTCAGGTGTTCAATTCCTGATGTAATAACTTTGAGACTTTTACATTATTATTTAATGGACCTTTGTGCACTTGACACTAAAATTCAGTCAAGCGCGGTTGAAATTAATGGCTTGTGGGGGCAAATTCTCCCCTACATCTTGATTTCACTGAATTTCAGGGAACCTATGAGTTTTGCTGAAGATTGAGGGTTGGTCCTCTGATTGACCACTACAGTGGCTCTGGGGTAGGTGCCTTCTCACGATTTGACCAGGGGGGAAAGCGTGGGAGGTCCTTGGCCTCCCATTCTCTAAGGGTATCCCCCCCCCCCCCATGGCCCAAGGGCGAGGTAAATAGCGGAGGGGAGAAGGAAGGCAGAGAGATGAAATAGAGAGAGATTACTGATATTAACAAAAAAGAGTCAAGATTTAGTTTGAGTAGGTTTTCCCTCTGGCATGCAAAAGATAGCCACAAGGAAATTGCAACGTAGGACTTTCCAAAACCCCAAAGGTCCGGCCTTCCTCCCGAGTCTACATGCTTGAGGCAGTACCTCGCTCCCGTCGATCCCCTTGCTTCCGCTGAACATCTTATGCGATCCCTCGAGCCCTCTACAACCCGTGAAGTGCCCTAAATGTCTGCGACATTTACCCGAGTCACCCGAACCAGCAACCCGAGCCCACTCGACTTAGCCCTCGATCCCTCCAGTGATCTCGCCAACCCAATTAGTGGCGTAAATAGACAACATGCCCTTCCAACTCGTGATTCTCAGGGGTAAGTCTCCCATGTTTCAATACCTTGTCCGGAATCAATTGGTAGCCTAAACTGCACTTTAAACATTGTATTATTTTTGTTGAAATAAAAGGTTAATTTAGAGAATAACATTCTGCATTATTCCATGGTTATTGTATTTAATGTAATTATTGATTTCACAACGCTATGTACTAATAACTATTTTATTCATTGTTCTAACTTCGACAGCATATATATAATAAGCCCCAATTTTAACATTCCTACCTTAAACAATCCTGCCCAGTAACAACCAGCACACTTAATAATGTACTTATTTCTTAATAAACCTAATAGAAAAATAAGTCTATAATAATTTCATCAAGTTTATTTCAATGACGTACAACGAGCAGTGAAGTTCATAAAGTAAAAACGAAGATTTTTTTTTTAAAGTTTAATTTTAAGGAAAAAAAACTTTATAAAAATCTATACTAAAGTAATCATTGTTATCATAACAGCAATAAAGCATTATGGAACTATTAAAATTCTAACCAATCGCCACTATAAATCTTTTCTCAAAAAGTTACACTAACAGGTCTATATACAAAAAAAATGACATTAGAAACTTCTCCATATAAAATTCTTCATTCGTAGCTAGTGTGAAAAGGTATAGAGAAACTTATCAAATGCATTAAAAAGATAACTTTATAAAGAAATGTGCATAAATACGATTACCAAAAAATAGTATCGCATTTCCTTGATAGGTTGCATTTGTTTTTCTATCTAAATGTGCGCAATGACAATCTTAAAACTCGACACAAAATACAATTTCATACGCCAATGGATTTCCATATCCAAAAATACAGAAAAAAAAAGTCAATTTCTTCAAATCTCGGCAACGGAAGGAAAATGCATATCTTCAAAAAACAAAGCGGGACCTCGAACGGAAATGAAGACACATTCCTGTTCTATATTGGAAGGGAATAGAAAAAATTCTCGCCCTGCACAATCTATTCATTGTAAGAAATCTGCGAAAAATAGGAATTCCTAGGTTTTCGAGGAGTTTTTTTAACAACCTTTTAATTAGTCATAGCTTTAGGTTAGATTATGCGATCTGCTGATAGAATATCGATAATACAAATTTTTAAAAAATCCTCAACAGAAGATATCGTTTTTCTTCCTTTTGGTTAGATTAGCTTTGGCGAAGCTGAAAATTTAACGTAGGGTTTGGCTATACCTATTAAGTTGTATGGGTTAGGGTTAGTTTAAATTATCGTCGCACTAGAGCTACACGAAGGCTATTGGTGACGGGCGTCGTAATTTAGAACCACAGTCAGGTGACGAGCCGACACCTGAGTAGACACCCAACCCAACGGTTAAGGACGACATCGTACGCAGCGTTGGTATTTTGAAGCATATTTTACGAGCACTCCCTCTACAGAGGCGTATTATTCGTCGGACACTTTTGGCTGCACGGTCAGTTTATAGGTCGGCAGCTATTTCGGTGATGCCCGGACTCGAACCTGGGACCTTCCGCATGCAAGGCGAACGCCTTAACCGACTGGGCTCGATCTGCTGATAGATTATGCGATAATACAAATGTAAAAAAAGGTGCGTAACACAACTTTCAATTACCACTTAATACGCATTTAAAAGTAATTATATACCCGATAAAGCAATTTCAATACCATTAAAAACCAAAAAGTTCTATGTCCGTTATCTTTATACCCGAATTTCTCGTAAACCATATTAGAAGATGTCATTTTCCTTCCTAAGCTTTGGATCTTGTGTCTAAAATATCCTATCTAGTTTAGATTTCGTCAGTAAAAATTGACGTCGTTTCTGTTTACATTGCGATGAAATCGTACAGTTCCAAGTCTGAAATTTACAACAACATAAGACATACGTATAGTGGAGAATTGTGAGCCGAGGAGAAAAACCGTTGAGTATTCTTGAATATTCTACTCTATGAATAAATAATGAATTTATTCATTGAGAAAGCTGCAAAGAATCTTACGTACAGCTTCGTCGTATTTATGAAAATTATCTTTTGTCAGAAACCCTGTGCGACGTAAACAAGGAAATAAAGAATTTTGTCTCGCACTTCTAGTTCCATTAATGATATATTGGTGTGGTGTATAAATGAAAACTTACTATAAATTTAAAAGATTTTAGTAAAAAAAAAGCCTAACAATGATTATTTTAGTATAGATTTTAAAGTTTTATTTACCTTAAATTAATCCCTAAAAACAATTCATTTTTACTTTATGAACTTCATTACTCATTGTACTTCATTGAAATAAACTTAACAGTATATAATAATTTCGTCAAGAAATAAAAGAATTATTAAGCTTCATTAAGTGAAGCAATAATATACTTCACTAATACTACTTTGGTGTTAGTAAAAGGTGTGGTTAGTAAAAGAAAAACTATTGAATCCGAATTTAAAAATGAATATTTTGTATTGTTTGAATTGTTATTTTTAAATTGGTGTTTTCCTATTTTCTAATTATTTTCTATTAATTTGTATTTAAAACGAATTGTGTAAGAATATGGTTATTTTTTCCCAATATCGAATTTTCTAAAAAAATATTTTTTGAAGCCCTTAAAAACCTCTTCATTGATAATCACTTGACTTAAAAAAAAACAAGACAATACAAAACATCAAACTATTACCTTAAAAATTCTCGTTGCTCAGTCACACGCAAGATTATTGTGCATTTCTTGTGTGTGGTTTCTTTTGTTTTGTCGTTATAATTTCTGAGCGACGTAAACAATTTTTCATCTCAGAAATAGATAAATATATTATTGAACACCTGCGTAGATTATTGAGAAGCAAAAATCCTTTATGGTGGGGATTAAATGTTTACCTATTCATCCAAATTTATTCAACCTAAAATATTTAATTACAAATAATTTAATAATTAATCATTTCCTATTTATATTAATTTCTGAGTATTGTGCTCATGGTTTGGCTATACCTTTCAATTGTACGCTAAATTAATTCTAATTTCTATATAGCAAATTAATTGTTAACTATGTAAATATAAAACAAATGTTCTAGCATTCAATAATGAAACTTATTGACTACCCCGGTGGCCAAATCTACAAAAGATTTCAATTATAAAAAAAAATCCGTTTAAGTAATATTTGTTCTATTCCACACCAATACAATACCAAAAGCACTATACCAAACCTTTCATTCACAGCTCAATAGTATATCAAGCTCAAAATGTTTCTTTTACGTACACGGTAATTAAAAAAGTTTGCTTACCCAACAAAAACACATAGTAGTACTAGTAACTATACGATACGTAGTAATAGTAAAGCAAGCTATAAAGAACACAAAAAAAAAACTAGCAGGATGGCCATACGGGACCCTAGACCAATAACACACCTCGTATCTCTCACGTGATTAATTTTCTCATTTATTGAGTGACGGGGCTGGGCAAGGGGTTCAACATTCAAGTTCTTTTTACAAAGCATCTACTCTCTTGAAAACTTTGAGTAGACATTGATATTATATAAGTTATAGAATTTGGATAAGAAAGGCTATTATCAATAATCAATGAATAAAAAAATGGATTGCAACTAAAAAATAGTTTTTATTCTTCGAAATAATTATTAAGATAATGATTCATTGCTGAGAACCTACGGTTTGGTATTTTCGTCATATATTTCTTTAATTAAAAGAAATAGATCAAATTAACAACACCTTTAAATACATTATTATATCAAATACCAAGCATTATGGTGTAAAGTCAGTGAAGTTACTGGCAAAAATAAGTTCCGTAGACACTATTAATTTATTCCCTCGTATTCATGTGTACTTAATTCATGTTTAATTAAATATAATTCCTTGTATTCGTGTGCAATAGAATATAAAAAATAGGGTGGTTAGCGCATTCCGAATATTATCTACAATAAATAAAATAGCATTATAGAAAAAAATACTACCGACTCAACCACGATAAACAAAAGCCAAAACAACAAACTATAGATTTGCTGAACATGAAGTTAGTAAGGTAATGAAATTTTAAGTCTTTATTAAAAAGCATGAAAAAAAGTTAACATTCCTGCAGAAATAACGCGTGACGAAGAATAGTCCAGAACCTATCTAACCATCTTTACCACGGGCCCTAACTCGCAAGAAAAGAGGCGGAGAAATGCAATAAAAATGGCATCTCTCTGTAAGCCGCCAGGAATGCCAATCCAAGACACAAAGGCAGGGGAATATTTCACGTTCCGGCAGTCCACGATAGAGGTGAATAGGAGGAACGACGAGATCTATTTGGCTTGTTATTGGAAACAAAAGATAGTTAGCAAGCCGGCGCCGCTTAAATGAATCACGTAGGGCCTAGTATGTTTTGATACAATAAAACGGCCGACTCCATTAACCGGTCAAAAAAGTGATTTTTTCTTGTTTAGGTCAAATAAGTGATTGAATAAGATGATGGTAGCCATAGAGATACAAAGTATCGAATTTTACTCGTTTTGTGTATTAGATAAAAAGTATTCATTTGTATACTATCATTTTATGTATCATTCTAGCTAATAAAATCGAAGTCCGTGTGCCTCAAATACTGTTCCATACACTTAACATTATTAATTTTAGTGATTTCCCCTACGAAAAACTGCTGAGGATACTTTTCCGATATAGTAGAACAGACAGAATTAAATTACCAACATTAAAAAGCAAGCTATAATTAGTAGGCAACTAAATTCTAAATCAAATTTATTTAATTTTTAAAACAGTAAATTATAGTTTTTAGCATTAAACTTTTTATACACAAGAACGCAACGAGAAACAATATTTTTAAATTATAAAAAGTAAATTTCCCTACCTAATTGAAATCTTAATATATCTAAAAAAACAACAGAAACAAGGAGAGCATTTGCCCTTTTTAAAGAACGTAACTCTGTCATTACTTGTGGTGATGGAAGTTTCATGAGATAGTAAAAGGTATTAGTTAGAGAATGCAAGCCACTCATTGGCTTTATTGAAGTACGTTAACCAATTAGATCGGTTGCTTCGAAGTACGGTTCGGTCATTATTGGAAACTTTCGAATACATGGATAGTTGATATGAATAGTTAATGCCAATGGTTAGTTAGCATTGAGATAAATTAGACAGAAAATGTGAGGCACGCATTTTTCACTTCAATACTGAATAATATAATAGAAAGGTTTAGTGGAAACACATAACTAATTTAACTAAACTCTCTACATGTTCGTTAAAAGATTATACATATTTGTGTAATGAGAAAACGTTTGATATGTAATCGTTAATTACGTTTCGAAGAATACATTTTTTTAACATGAAACATTCTTACATCTTATGTTTAAATCAAAGAGTTCTATAGTAGGGTAGAGGAACGACTAGTACCGAGCTGCCATCGGCAGCCATGGCTCACTACGGAGCACGAATAGAGTGGCAAAAGTGCTAGTTAATTTATAATTTTGATACTGAGAAAGGAAGTACAACAGGGCAAAGGAGGGAATCGAACCCGCACCTGTTACAGCGCGTGGACTGCTAGCGTTATGGCCTGCGATCCAAACCACTCGGCCATCGGGCCCCACATGCCACATTGTCTCCGTGAACTGTAGCCAGGTTCAGTCTCTACCCTACTATAGCACTCTTTGGTTTAAAAGGAATATCAAGGGAGTGAAAACAAATAATTTATTGCAACATAACAACATTGCACATAACATAACATTGCACATAACATAACATTGCACATAAAACATTTACCAAGTGAAGGGTGTAGCAGCAAAGCTCACATTCTGCCCATTCCAAAACTATGATATAGGGTCCGGCTCTTTTTTTAGTGATTTTGTTCAGTTGAATTAACGATCATCGAAAGTCGGCAATAAACGGGAAGGAACCATACTTCTTTGTTACTTTAGAAAATGTGAATTTTGCAACTACACCCCCCGGGTCCATACTCTATCTGTGATAGTGAAATTCAGGATTTTCTAAGGAGTTTCTCCAGGAGTGCAGCAATGTAAATTGAGGTGGAAAACAAGGAATAAAATTTAATATGTTTGTTTAGTATCGTATTAGTCTAGTAACTTCACTGCACTTCAAGTGATGAAACAGAGGAAAATCCCTCTAAAGAGTTGTGTGGTGCATTCTGAGACATTAACTAGTATCACGATGTCTGAACTCTATTGTTCTACTGTGCATGAGCAGTAGATTTATTCCACACAAAAAAGGAGAAAAACGATAGAAATAAGAGAACTATTCGGGACGGCAATTTTTTCAGGAGAGGAAAAAAATATCAGGAGATGAGACAATTTTCAGGAGTTATAAGGGCCCTTAGAAGAAAAAATTAAATTCAGGAGTTTTTCAGGAGGCTGAGTACGAACCCTGACCCCTTTATGTGGCAATAGAAATAACTTGAATACCTTTTTAAGCTACTATTTTTGGGTGAAATATCAATTATTTTTTCACCAAATGATTAAGAATACAAACCGCAACCTCACTCCATAGTTACAAACTGGAAATTAAAAAAGAAATCGACAATTTTCCAAATTTCAAGATAAAGAACTTTTAGGGAAAAAATATTGATCATTTCTAAAATTTAATTTTTTTTCATAATTTGTTAAATGAACCCGGAAACACACTCAAAATAATTAAGGAATTAATACAGACTTATATATTTTTATACAGATACAGAATTAATACAGACAATATATTTTTATAAATATATACGCTAGCACGCACTGAAAAATATAAAACTCTTAACACGAAAACTAGAGATTGCTTTCTCTAAATTTATGCTATCCAAAATTTAGCGCGCACATTACATAAGAACACCAAAACCTAGAAGGAATAAATTTATCCATCCGATAAATCTACTTTAAATTCAATATAAACGCGTCAAGCAGTAGAAGTAAAAATCTGAAATGAAACTTCCGAGAAAGATCTGGGCGAAGCAAGAGAAA
This sequence comes from Oedothorax gibbosus, assembly GCA_019343175.1. Lineage (NCBI taxonomy): Eukaryota > Metazoa > Arthropoda > Arachnida > Araneae > Linyphiidae > Oedothorax > Oedothorax gibbosus. The sequence continues at coordinate 24,657,070 of CM033276.1, read as the reverse complement.
CAACCCTGTAAAAGTTGTTTCTCCTTCCTATTACATTCTTGGTAAGGAAACATTTCGACGGGACATTCATTTAAGGATCGAAAGATACAAAATATCGAAAACAAGTTTGTTCGAAAGAAAAGTTTCAACGTAACTTGCTTTTTAAACTTAGAAGACTTATATTGAATATATATCTACTTTCAAAAGTAGTTTGGCGGATTTCTAAGTTAACGTTCATGAAAAATTTTCGAAGTATAAAAATGCTATCAAATTTTTGGTGAGCCCGAAAATTTAAGTTTGAATAATCCATAATTTACTTTAAATCAAAAAGTATTAAATGCGAAATTTTTAAATAAATAGAAAATGACAGCTATCAGAAAGCTTTTAAGCTTCCAGGATTTAAAAATATTTCTTTATTATTCTATTATAAAGATTTTAAATGTACTTTAAAATTTACTTTTTTGACACATATAAATTCTTGGAAGATTTAAGACTAATTGTGTTATATAAATTGATTAAAAAATTTTTTGGCGAATCAACAAATTTTCAATAACTGAAAAACTCGTGTTCTAATTATAATTAGTAAATGGAAAATATTTTTTAAAGCAGTAAACATTAAAGCTATTGTAATTTAAAGCTTAAAAGTTTGGGTTAACAGTTAATTCTTTTAATTAAATTTTAAAAAATTCAAACAGTTACATAAAAAATAAAATTTGGCTTGTTCAAATGTTATTGGAAATGACTTTATTCGACCTTCTATACTTTAAACATGGGTAGCATAAAACAAATGACTCAACCAACCTAATGTAACACAACAACCATTAATAACTTAACAAAATGGAGTTTTGAATCGGCAAAACAAATTGCAGAATACAACTTTACGAACAATGAACACAAATCACCGGAGAAAACTTTCCCTCAATGACAAATGAATGCACAACAAGTTTCAAGGATAGTTTAGAAATCGCGAAAGAGAATTTCGAAGACTTAATTTTACGCAAACTTAGAAACCCCCACAGCTGTGACGTAATATATAATTTGTGTTGGCAAATTTAATATGGGTTGTGGTATCATTTTCCTAATAGGTAACAGACACTTTTAATAGTTTAAATGTAGTATTTATATAGTAAATAAAATTTAATAGTTATGAATCAAACAATTGAATGATCACGAGAAAAAAAAACATACTAAAAACGGGATTATTACAGTAATCCCGTTTTAGAATACAAGTATGAATAAAAAAGTAGAATACAAGTATGATAAAAAAAAAACCACTAAAATTTAAAAAATATTATTAATTTAAGAGGAGAATTGTTATCGCGAAGATCAGTAAGCATTAGCTTTAAATCTAATATCTGACAAATTAGGGTAGTAGAATAGATAGATATTCCACGCTTTTCAATTCCGAGACTTTAGTCATGTATCATCGCATATACGAACTACTAGACACAATTAAATTTAATCTACTTTTACACTCAAGTTAAGGCAAGTTACCAAAAATCACGAAGAAAAAAATCTTTTCTTTTATAAACAATTTTTGTCAAATCGATTTAAAACAGGATAACTAGAAAAAAAACTTTATAGTAACAGTATCTGCATAAACCCTCCCATAACGATGTCAACAATATATTTTTTTTTAATGCATGTCCGACTTGATCCTGTCTCTTGTAGGAGTTTGACGCTTAACCAAAGACCATAATGTGCAGATCCAGAATAGTTATCTCCATTCCAGTCATGGGATTTTAAAGCAAATATTTCCCATTCCTCTACAACAAACATACCTCATAATTCCGGGATTCCTTAGACATCCGTATGTGGTATACCTGACTAAAAACGCAGAAGGACACGTGCACGCTTCGTCTACTGTGATTGAAATTGTTTTTGTAGAGTAAAAACTATATATTATTGCATCAATATTCTTCAATTTACATTTGTAACAAAACTAAATCGAGTTAGGTAAATCTAGCAAGCACTAAAAATCAGGAAAGATTTAAAATAATTTTTTTAAAAAATCAAACAATGTTCAAATTTCAAAGTTGCATATTAAACTCAAGCGCTTTTTCGTACTTTTACTTAATTTTCGGTCTAGCTAAAATTTCTTTCAAATTAAAAATTTAAAATGATCTTATGCTTACAACAATGCTATTCCTATGGAGAAATAAATCGGCTTATGTTTTGCGCTCCTACACCCGTTCGGGTTCGAATTTCGAAAAATCGTTTCTTAATGACGTCTTCAATACAAAAGGAATTAGCTCCTAAAAGTTGGTCTTCGTACCTCCAATAGTTAAGACTGGGCGTTGATACGACTCAGTCAGGACTTCTGTTAAAGTGAGATACTCATAAGATAACTACAAGTTTTTCTTTCATTTAGAGTCATTTGCATATAGCAACATTAGATCTCCCGTTTCACTTCACAAGAATTCAATATCCTGAACTTAATAATACGAAGAAACAATCTCAACTCCGAAACAAGTCCTCAAAGCATCGAAGTTTATTTATCAACTTCAAAGCTCAAACCCAACACAGAGCCATTCCGCGCCAAGTCACGTTTGACTCTGAAATGAATGGGTGAAAGAAAACACTATCCTAAATATGCATTTGTTTGGAGCAAAATGGCGTAAGTAGTAAATTTAACAAAATTATTTCAGTATGCTGTGTTAATAAGAAACTAGGGTTTTTTTTACTTTCAATTACCTAATATATTTTTATTTTGAACGAATTTAAAAACACCTCGTGTTCCGCAAATTTTCCACGTATGAAAAATTCAAATTGTAATTAATTGGCGATGGGGTCGAAATGGAGATTGTGTTTTTGACAGGTTTTGGAGGATGCTAATTCTAAAAAAGTGGTTTTGAACATTGGTCCGTTTATCTCTCCGAAACGACTTTACAGGTCGTACTAAAATAGCTACGGATTTTAAAACCAGGAAGAACCTTGGAGAACCGGTTGCCAGTCTCTTGACTTTGGAGGCTCTCTTCTATAGTTGTACGAATACGAAGTACTAGTTCGTTCTTTAATTTGGGCTCTCTAGTACTCTACACAAAGTCAAACAAAATAAATCTTTAATTTGAGGAGAGGTTTTTTGTTCACGGTGAAAATACTAAATTCCAAACTCACTAAACACGATAAATTAAGCATATAGCAATATAGCCTTCGTTTTCTTTCTGAAAGAATCATTGACTTAAGTAACTTGTCCACAAAAAGCGACGGAACGGAATTTCAGTAAAAAATTTAAAACCCTCAAAATGAGGAGAAAACGTGAATCTTTTAATGAGTGAAGTGGAGTAATCCTTCCGGGGAAATAGGATCGGGAAAACATGATAGAGGGATTCAATGCCGACAAGGGACTATTTTGGAACACCGGATAAGTAGTGGAGTATAGAGAAGAAATCTAATAGATAAATTATCGATCGATGAGATTGAATTGATGTATTAACAGAATGATTGAAAAGTTTTTTAAGACAGTAAAAGGGAAATTTCGGAAATGGGGAGTAAATATTTCACCATGATATAAAAAAAAATAACAAGTTTTAGTTATTTATATGTCACCTTTTCTGCAAAAAGTGTCAGTTTCTCCAAAAAGCCAGATTTCTTTAGCGAAACAGTCAAAAAATATTAAAAAACTGTTTTTAATCTGTTTTCGAGGAAAAGAAAAGTTTAATCAAAAATATTAAATAACTATTTTATCTTAATTCTTTACATAGAATGTCGCATTTTCCTTTTGTTAATAATTTACACGAAAAAGTAATAACAAGTAAAAACTACTGGTAATTCTTTAAAAAAAACTGCGTTACTGTAGAAGTTTAATGGAGAGACGCATTTTTTCTTTGCATCAAATTGCTATTAAACTCAAAGCGATAATAAGAATAGCACTTAACAAATTTAAAAAAGTTTAAGTTACACTCGCCAGATGGCGCCATGCCTATTTTTATAGAAGCCAAAAATGAACACAAAACTTCTTTATGGAATTAATTTTTATAAAATCCAAGTAAGAGCTGAGAAATTTTACATATTTTAACGCGCCACGTTCACCCAGTATTCTACTTATTCTGCTTACGCTGGATGCAACTTAAAATTTTTCACTGTTAACAAAATTTAAAATTAAAATCCCTTTACCTAGAGCTAAATAGATTTTGTTTGATTGAAGGGGAATGGTCCGTACAGACTTAATAAATTAGTTTTGAAATCCTTGTTAAAAGGAAGTTCTATAGTTGTTTTGCTATGAATGTTTCATCAGGCGTGGAAATAGTAATATAAAAATCAAATAAAGTGGAAGGGAAAATGGCATTAGGTTGTTAATTACCAGGTTTTTTTTCTTCAAATTTCTTTAATTTTAAGGAATGGTGAAAAAAAAGTAAAGAACAAAAAACTACTTGAACAGATCTTAGAATTTTAAAAATTATAATTAAATAACTACTATCTTCACTAAGACTTTAATGAGTACTTTTTTTAATGTAATAGTTTTTTTCAGATATTTTTTTTATCACTAAAATGGAAATATAAAGAAAGGTTTCATTTTTAAAATACAAATACAAAAATTGACGACCAACAAATTTGATTTTAGTTGATAACTTAGAATACAGATGGCACAACCGTCGCAGCTTTAATAATTTCTTTGTTTACCCCTATATGATATAGATGGCAGCACTACTTAACATAAAACTCCCAAAATAAATTATTAAATCAAAACTAAATTTTAATATATATATAAATATCCTTTTCGGTTAATAATTTTAAAATTTTGAATATTTATGAAAAAGGAGAGTTAGTATCACAAGCATTCAAAACAAGTAAAAAAAAAGTAATTTAATTTCGGACTGCGCCATAGATTTTGTAATTTGAGCTGGTGAGTTCAGAAAAATGTGTAGTTTAAAATATTAAAATAATTAAAGAGTTAATACTTTTTCTTTAAAGAGCTTGCATTAGTCCAGCAAATGAACTCCTTGCAATTTAAACGTCTATAGGGGGGAAAAAGTAGGAGTTTAAAGTTTTCGACTATATATTTCTAACCTCCGCCTCCGAGAGGAGCTTTAATATATCCAAGTAGGCCTCGTAATTTGAATTTATGGTCATGTGACGAAACCTAACACAATCAGCTCGATAACGAATTCATTAGTTTCGCATAGAATTTTGTTCGTACACGAGAGTTTGCGATACCTGGATTGGATCTACTGTACTACATTTAGTAACTGTACAATTCAAAGCAGATTCCGAACTACAGATATGAAGCTAATAACATGTTTTGTATGTGCCTCCTATAATTGGAAGTTTCCTCCTCTCCTGTAGGAGTACACAATAAATAATCAATGACGGAAGCGGGATTCGAACCTATATTTAGCTCACGGGCAAAATAAACTTACCACAGCGGTGGAATGTTTATGCAATTAAACTAATCCATAATGTATGCAAATGAAGTTAACTGATTGGATGAATTTAAATAGTCCTCCGGATTCACTAAGTCGGTTTGGTCCGTACATTTATAAGGAAAACTGACCATTTCCATTGAATCAGGATTCTGGATATTTGTCCAGGTAAACTGATGAGTGTAATCAATATGCTGGTGTAATCAATATGTTGGTGTAATCAATATGTTGGTGTAATCAATATGTTGGTGTAATCAATATGTTGGTGTAATATCAGAACGAAAATATGGAAAATATGTGCAGGCTTTTTTTAAAAAAAGACTAGCGTGTTTCATATTTAAGGATCCATTTGCTTAACTTAGAAATATTTGAACTAAACTTAAAAAATCTATTTCCATATGGGACACGCAACCAAAGATGCTAATATTAAAATTTCATAAAAATATCAGTCAAGATATTTCGAATCGAGGGAAGATATTCTGTATCGATCGCGGGAGTATCTTCCTGGTAAAGATATGCAGACGATTTTTAGTGGAAATCGCCTGACGTAAACAATACGCAGACGATAAAAGCACGGTGTGGGGGACCTTTCCTTGTCAAATTATCGGTTTTGAGTAAAACTGCACAGGCCCAGCACTGGATAAAGCCATCTAATATTTTTTTTCCGAGTTTTGAGGATCTATTTATGGGGAAAATGTTGGATTTCTTTATCGAAGAACCATTCGGGCACATCATAAGTTTTGAGGTTTGGTAAAATTAACATCGCACTAAAGCTACACGATGGCAATTAAAGCTTTACGAGAAAAGGGGGGGGGGGAGATGATACAAAACTTCATAAATGTTTTCAACGATTTTTTTAATTTCAGTAAATTTTCAATGGTGACTTCTAGAAATGTAATTTAAGAACCAGATACGAATTTCAAATTTACACCTGAAAATGATAAAAATGAGAATCGTTATTTTGGAGTAAGATATATTATCTCCCTGTGAGGCTCCGAAATACTATCAACAGAATTATTTAAATTAGTTTCAATTAAGCCAAGCCTGAACAAAGTGGAAAAACTTAATTTTATTTTCCAGGAATTTCAATTTTTAATTGATATCTAGGAACACTGAATCAACAACAATGCTGAGATGTTATGTAATAATAACAGCGATGCCCACAGCTGTTAAAAATTTACTACAGAGCTCAGGGAAGAAGATCATTCGGAATGTGTCAATTTCAAAACGCAAAAAATTAGATTATTCACATTAATAACTAAAGAAAGATTTTTCGATTGAAAGACTAGTATTTCAACAGTAGAGAAAAAACACTAAACGACTCTCACAAAATTATCAATTGATATATTTAAAGGCAATTATATTTCCTATAAGGCAATTTCAATAACTTTAAAACGTAAGAAGTTCTATGGCAGCTGTCCTTTGCACAAGCGCAATTTTCTCAAAAAAAAACCTTATAATGTCCTACGGATACTAAGAACACGTGTATCAAATTTGATGTCTGTAGTCGTTTTTAGTTCGATCTGTAGAGCGGTTTCAGACAGACGGAGCAATGCCCAAAAACCACTTTTTCAGAATCAGCAGCCTCCAAAACGAGGAAAACAACATCTCCATTTCGGATTTCAACCCAAACGCAATACTTTTTACCTTTAAATTAGGTATCTTTATATTTTAATATTAGGCAATTAAAAGTAAAAAAAACTGTTAATATCTAAACAAAATATTTATAAAAAGCAAGATAATAAATGCTAAATATCGGAGCAGGATTAATGCCAAAACAAAAATAATAAAAGTTTCGACGCAAAGAATATTTTTTTAATCCATCAACACGTTCCAATTACAACACTTTTTCTAGACTAATTCTCAAGCGTTTAATTTCAAATCCGAATGTCACCAAACTTGCGACACACAGATTTGATCAGATAAAAGTTACAAAATGAAAGACTAATTCCGTAGTGCAGTTGGACAAAACGTCAAGTAACAAATGACCCAAGTAAGAATTCTCTTTAAACAATTTTTAACGGTGTGTCATTAAAAAAACTATTAAAAAAACATAATTGAAAAATAACTTCGATAATTTGTTGATTTATCTTAGTAGAAGGATGTTTACGCAAGTGTCTAATAAAATCTACAGTTCTATTTTCAGCTTCCAAACTACGTTTATAACGTAAAAAGTGGAAGGAATTATAATCGTTCAGTCCGTCTGTCTGTCCGTCACCCACTTTCATAGCCCAAACTACAAATGTTACGGACAAGAGATAAGTAAAAATATTCAGCGCCTCGAAATTAGAATACATTGAAAATTTCAGAAAAGAATTCGAATTCGAAGTACTTCAATTATTAAAAAAAAAAACTGCAAAATTTAATGCTCATTTAAAAAGCATAGGAAGCCATTTTTATTAGAATTAAATCACCATTGCCATTTGCAACAATCGCTCGAGAAACTTTAATTCTTTTAGACAATAAATTAAAATAAATTTATTTTTGCGACATCGATCAGTTTGAAATGACGTCAAATATATTTCACTACGAGATTCTTTGTACGTTGATATGAAATGTTTTCATTCTATTTAAAAGCGAGGAATATTACATATTTATTCTTTGAAATATAAATTAATTTTTGCCAACGATAAGTAATAATTATTGAATTTTCGAAATAAATAAATGAAACTAGCCAAATTTAGCATGTAAATGTTTAATATAGAATTAATGCTGTGTTTGGCCTTTTTACCTGTTAAACACAACTGTTGTGTGGAAGCGGGTTAAGTGACAGATTCTGTTACAAACCTACTTGTTTAATTTTAAAGAAATAATTAACAAGGCGAATTTTGAAAAGGTTAAGCCGCTTGTATTTTAAAAAGTAAGCAATTGCTTTAATAAGATGCCCTAATTCTTATACCTAGACAATATCTATATACATAAAAGGCAACTTCCGTTTGTTTGCTTGTTTGTTTGTTTGTATAAGACACGAGATCTAAAGAACCACGCAACAGATTGTCACGAAATTTGGCACAAAAATTCATCTCATCTCCGGAACAAACATAGGCTAAGAATTTTTCGAATCATACCATTCCTTCTATCGTTTCGAACGTTTTTCTGAAAAAACTACACCACTTTGGCTCAAATCCGATCATTTTTTTACTTTCCTGATGCCATCGGCTGAAAAAATTAAATAAAACTTTTAACAAAAGTAATTAAAATTGAAAATGTTTATTTTATTCTGTTGCCATTAACTTCAGAAACTCAATTCATTATTTGAAAAATAATTGACATGTTTCAAGTGACGTAATTCCGGCAGTCTCCATTCCCGGATTTTATTGTGGGTTTATTTGATGATTTTTTCATTGATTTTTCTGTTGACTGCATGTATGCATATTTAAGCAATAAATTTATCGTTAAGCTATTACTGAACTATGATGGTTAATAAAGGCCGTCGCACTAGAGCTGCATATTAGGGTTTTATGTCTTTATTTTTTCGCCAAATACGTTGCCAAACTCGCCAAATTATTAACTAAAACTCGCCGAATGGGCATTTTTTTTAATAAATAATTTATAAGCTGGTCGGTTGTACGAAGGTCATTGTGTTAGAGCTGTATAATGGGTGTGTTTGTAGCTATATCTATTTTCTCGCCAATTTTTTCCCAAAACGTGCCAAATGAGCTAAAAGGTTTTATCTATATACATGAAAGGCAACTTTTGTTTGTTTGTTTGTTTGTTTAAGACACGAGATCTAAAGAACCACGCAACAGATCGTCACGAAATTTGGCACAAAAATTCATCTCATCTCCGGAACAAATATAGGCTAAGAATTTTTCGAATCGACCAAGAGTGATCAGTTTAAAGTGAGATTTAAATTTTAACTACTTTGGAAGAACAGATTATACCAATCTTTGTCCTAAACGCATTTTTTTCTGCCATTTTGTACTGCTTATATTGTATTTATATCTACAAAGTGTCCAAAAAAAAGTTACTTAATTTATTGGAGAACTCCCTTGAATTGCGTTAAAATAAATGTTTGAGACCCTTTTAAGATTTAGCTTTTTTCCATTTTTAATTCTTACTGATTATTTTTTACTTAAATATGTATTCTTTTTAATTTGCGCTTCTTATCAAAGGTATTTTTGAAATTAATATTAATCATTACTATATCCAAGTTGGGTAATTAAATGGAAAATTACTGGTAATCTTCATATCTTATGTAACTAAAATGAAAGAAAAAAAATAGTTAAATTGACTGTTAAATTATTTTTCCACCTCTACCCGTGCAACGTCGGGTATATCAACTAGTATTATATATAAAACACAAGACAATATATAACAGTCACAAAAGAAAATTGTATATTGGCACATTACAAGAAATTATAAAACTTATTCAAAATAAAATTCTAAAATCAATGCTCGGAGGGAAGAGTCTTCTCTTAACATAATAAAGTTATAAACAATTTTCTAAGAGCGCATAATACTGAGAAGGGCATTTAGGTTAGGTTGAATTATTGTCGCATTAGGGCTACAAGGGGGCTATTAGCGACGTTCGTCTTAATTTAGAACTGTAGTCAAGTGACGAGCCGATATCGTACAATAAAGGACGACATCGAATGCTGGGTCGGGACTTGGGCATATTTAACGTGCACTACCTCTGCGATGACGTGTTCGTCGGACGTTTCGGCTGCACTGACCATTTGAAAGCCGGCGGTTATTTTGGAAATGTCCGGGCATGAATCTAGGACATTTCGCATGCAAATCCTTACTGAAAGGCTCCCCAGCCCCGAAGGGTTCTCGAAACGACACTAATATGTTCAAAACATGCCACCGAAAAATAGTTTCAATCTAAAACTTATTTTGTCAGAGACTAACATTTTTGTCAAGCCAATTTAAGCGTACGACACGCATCTCAAGACTGTGACGTGTCGAAATAAAGGTTATTGAATTGTCTGGACGAAGGTTCATGTACGATTTTCATATAAGATTAGGATGCTTTCAAATGCATATGTATTGGAAGCCAATTCAGGGAAGTGGTTATTAGATCTGTCGCAAATATATTCGAAAGTGAGGGTAATTCAATAAGGATTCTAACTATTGGTTAAAAGATAAGATGGTAGATTTGAATGTGGTTTGTTTAAAATTCTGTTATTAAATATTCTGTAAATTGTTTCATCCCTTAATAAGTGGGTCGATAAAATGAGGACCAAGCATGCTTGGGAACTAAACACTGGGGTTTCCGCGTGAGGTTGGCCACCTAACCGGGACACATGCCTAGCATCCCAGAGCCATTGGTCACGTAAGCAGAAATGGGCACTGCAGGCCTTCGCCCACTAACGGGCTGTTGCGCCGAGGAGTTAAGTTTAGTTGTTTAATTCTATAATTAAATATTCAAACAAATACCTTATTTAATCGAATTACTTGGTTAGAATTTGTTGTTGCAGGTTACAATTTCAAGGTTACAACTTTTCATAAAATATAGAAATGCAGTAAGCAGTTATATAGTAAGCAGTTAAAATACATTATTATTTCATTTCATTTAGTAAACATTTTCAAAAATAATAATTAAATTTCAAAATTAATACTCTTCATAGTAAAAATAGAAATTACTTCATTAAGAACTTTTTGTAAAAAGACGACTTAATCTAAACTTTTAACACCTAACAGCCATTTAAACATTTTTATCAATTTAGATCAAATTTCAAATAAAAATTTAACAAATAGAATAAAACTGACTTATAAAAAAAAATTACAAAACATCTAATTTTTTTTCTCCCTCGTATAAGTTTCACTTCCCTATAACATGAAAATTAAGAAAAATAATTCAAATAAATCTCATTTATCAAACCCGCTACTACAAATACTTTAACTGAAAACTACAAATTACTTTAAGGAACAATTTCTTACGGTCGCATTTTTCATTTTTCAAAGATACTAACAAATAATCTTGGAACCGAAGTTTAAATTCTACCACTATTCAAAAGGAATCGCAAAAGAAAACCAATTCATTTCACCAATAGCACCTGCTTCCCAATTTCAATAACAATTAAGATGAAGTCTTAAAAAAAAGAACTCTCAGTTTGAGAGAGAATACTGCTTACAAGCAGTAGGGTAGAGCGAAAAAATAAAATTTAGTATCTCGTTTGGAAATAACGCTCAAATGTGCGTATTTGCCAAGCGAACACACCTAAATAAGAAGTTTCAAATTTTAGCAATCCTCTTCAGTCCTCAGAGGCGCTTATAGATGCAAAATTTTAGAAAATTATTTTTTTTTGCAAAAAAAATAATGTAAAACAATTGCTTGGAACGTTTATTGGAGGTTTTCCATATTTAAAAATTAATCACGGGTTTATTTTTTTAAAGATAATTGTTTTGTTTTTAATATCGATTGAGTGACAACTAAATCGTGATGTTGAGGGATCAAGACACACTGCAACTTTTGAACTTAAGAGGGATACATGAAGAAAACTTTCTACTCTAGTGCATAAGTTTTTTTTACGTCGTTTCTGAATCATGACTCCTTTCCGTCATTCTAGCTTCAAGCTATTTTTGGCCTACTTTCCATTTTTAATTCGATAGAATAAAAAAAAAATGGAAGTAGGCATAAACATGAAGATGTCCATCCGTTTGTATTTAAAATTGCTTCCCCCTTTCAAATTTAGTTCTATCCATCTGAATTTTAAAAAAAAAAATTAGAAGGTATCAGATAATTTATGCGCTAGTACGAGTAATCAAGCCATAACCAACACTGAATCGTTTACTTCAAACAACCGGTAAAAAAAAATGTACTTCTATTGCTCCCCACCCTAATCGATGATATTTCATTTTTTAAAGAGTATAATATCAAGTTGCCGAAATGATATTGTTTCGCCCATATTCACTCCACCCTTACAAGCAGCCATTTCAACTATTAAGAAATATGTCAACTATTTCCAGATTAAAGTTCACTTTCAAAATGGGAATGTCAAGTTGAAAGCTAAAGTCTAGTTGTCATAGAAACGAAACCAATTACCACTTAAATAAGAAATTCATTAAAGCATAAAATGGAATACAGATTTTAATGAGGTACTAAATTGAAAATGGTTCCGATTAATATTTCAAGTTATATAATTCTCCCTAGAAAGTTATTTTAGTAACTCAATTTTTATAAGTACTTTTGGAACCTGTAAATGATCGAGTTTTTTTTTATATTATTTTTAGCATTCAATTAATTTCAATACGATAACTTAATAAGGAAAACTTAATTTAAAAAATAAATATAGAACAGAAAATAAGCTAATAGAATTATATTTTATCCAAGTCGTTCGTTTTAAAATCAAAGTAAATATATTCATGAAGTTTTCGGAAAAGTTAATACAAAACCGAAGTTTCTGAAAAATATTTTTGTTTACGAGGCAACGAACAAAATATTTGTTTAAGGCCAGGTTAGAAAAAAATATGGCCTTTAAAATTCAGGAAATGTTAAGATATATTTTAGCGACAACCAAAACACTGCCTATTCTTCAGGTGAACTCTACCAAAAGTTCTGAGCAATCATTTAACTAGAACACAATTTCAAATCCAGGAAAACAAAATAAAGATTCTAAAAACAAATAAGTCAAGCTCAATATTTACCAGCAAAAGAAACGTGGCGTTTTGAAGGATTCGGCATCTCAAAGAAACAACATAGAAAACTAGTAGATAGTAAACTAGAGATAGTAAATACAACGAGTTCTTCTCCAAATATTGACTGCACAAAACACAGAACAATATATTCCAGACCTTTGCACATGGGATATAAATCCGAAATGTTAAAAATGAAAGCAGAAAAGTTAGGTTTTCAGTCATTGGAAATTCTGAAACGCCATGACTAAGAGATAGCTAGATGATAAAATAAGATGACAAATAGCAAATGGCATATATAGATCAATAATAACGTGAAACAAGTATGACTAGTATTCATCATCTAAATAGAAAAATAACCTATATGTCCTTTGAAATAACAATAAGCATTGGCCTGTTTTCTACAAAGGCATGTAGATCTCTATATTTAATTTTGGGGAGTTCTGCTCAAGAACTAAAATAAATTTTTGGCGATAAGAATCATACATAGTAAATAAAGTGAAGAGAAGGAAGATATATTTTCAATTTCTATATATACTTGAACATAAGGAAAATACAATTTATCTTTTTCTTTACTTTCATAGGAGATAGATGTAGCAATATGCTTCACTTGTGATTTTGCATGTGTTTTCTCATTTATAAATAAGAACTACAACCTATGTTTGGAAAACAATCTACTTTACCCTCGAGCAATAATTTTAGTTATGTATTTACAATAGTACCTATTGCTTTTCTTTGGTAATATTGATAGAATGAGAAATGCTAAAATACATATAAACAATAGATTTGTTTTATTCTTTATAACAACTTGAATTTGTAATTTGTTTACAATTCCAATTCAATGACTAGTTCATTAATACTATCCATTATTCTACATATCTGACTTAACCGAGACATGAAAATCATATTTGAAAACTAATTTCTAATAAGATTGTTCTTGCAGGAAAAAAAAGCTTTGAAAAGTTTTTATTTTACTTGCTAACTAACATACCAGTTTAAATGGAGCCGTTAGTTTAAAATTTAAAAATTATTTCTACTGACAGGATAGGAATCTAACTATAATCTAAACAAAGTGAAATGTCATTATAACCCACTTTGCCCATCAATATGTAGCAGACAGATCAATCTCACTCAATTGACTCAAAATTACTTCGTCGCAGACGGTTCAGTATTAGGCTGCCATGCAAAGAGATGCAGGGTTCAAAACAGGTTCTCTTCAAATAAAAACAGAAATACAACTTACATGAGCTGTGCGCTGACCCCAAGCTGTCTGTAGAGGAGGCTGAATGGGACCTGCTCCTGTTCTGGTTGCGAAACCGGGCTCGACCCACAACGCCGCCTTCCTGCAAAGAACCGAGACGGGATCGGTGAGTATTTGAAGGTTTGAGTCCGCCAACAACGCCGTTCTTCCGTTTTCGAAAGCCGTTAAGTTCCCTCATGGTTCTTCAATGTAAGAGAACTATTAATTTCGTTTAATGAAGTTTCCACCAAGTTTGACGTTTAACCACCAAACTAAGTTTCAGTTTGTAGAAGATAACTACCATAAACTTCGAAGTTGACACACAGTTAATTAAAAATTGTCACCACAGTAAGAACAGAGTAAGCATACAAAGTAAGCACTGTTCCGTATAGTTGTTAGCACACACTTTAAAACCAGTGTAAGAAAATCTTAAATGACGTTAACTACAAAAAAAACTTTGATGCGCGATTTCTAAATTTAAGTTTTTTTAAAACGTATTTAATAGTTTTAAAAAGCAGTTATTAAAACAATGCTAATAATCTTACAAATTTAAAAGCATGCACTAATTTTTTGAACAAGCACACAATTAAGATAAAAATTATAGCGATCTTAGATACTTCATTCTCACCATGTAAATACAGAAACAAAGTACTGCTAAAAATATATGTAAATTGCTGAATCTTCAAATAATTAGCACTTATTTTAATGACTTTAAAGTAGTGGATTAATTGAGATGACTGGTTGAAAATATAGAAATTACTTTTCCCAGAAAATAAATAAAGTTGGTATTTCGAGCACATTTATTTAAAGCAGAGACCGTTCGTCTATTTATACCTTAGAATGTTATCTCGTTTAAAAAATGGTACTCGTTATTTACAATGTGACAATAGTAACTGTTCTAACAAAGAATAAGTTTCACTTTCGTAAAGAATAAGTATCGATTCTTTGCAAGTTGTTATACAATAGGAAAAATTGATTTTTGATACTCGATTCGAATAAAACATACATCAACGGTATTTATAAACAAAGAAAACGATTGCATTTAGTTTATTGCAATGTTTGATGTATATGCGCCCATTAGACACTTCAAAAATATTTCAATCTTTTCAATTTCAAAACTACAGTTCAAAAGTAATCCTCTTTCTTCTTGAAATGTACACAACAAGAATGATAACTTTCAAATCAATATTCTAAAGTCAATAAGGAAATCACTATCAAAATGAGGTAATCGCAAACTTTCAAGACGCGAGTTTTTTACAATCCGACTTGCACAACTTCCTTCGACAGAATAATACAAAAACACTGTAAAGTAAGCACTGTTTCTACCATAACACAGTTACAAAATTCAAAATAAACACATTTTCCAACATACGATTTTCGCCGACTGTCGCCAAAGCTAACACATAAAACAATATGTCCAACAGACTTGTGTAGACTTTTACGCAGAATCCTTTGAAAGCACCGTTTCTGAAAAAACGTTACCACAACTGAACTCTACATGTTCCATCGCGGATACTGCCGCTTCCTACTTAAAAAAGATCGGAACAAAAGAAACGGTATCATGACACACAACAAAAAGACAATGGCAAAGCGTCACCAAAAACCTTGCACCAACTTTGGGGAGAAGAAACAAAGAGATCAAATTTTTTTTTATAGGAACACTGAAATATAGGGTTAAGGTAAGCTGTTGGCCCTTCAAAGAAATTTCGGGTATCTTTGTGGCCGCTGACTTGGCACCGTTATATTGGAACATGCCAAGATATTTTTATTAACAAAGTTGTAAGTGATGTTTCTACTCAGTCCTATACACCAAATGCCTGTTATTGATAGACAATTTTTGTACTTATTTTTGAATCACTAATCTGCCAAAATAGGGGCCTTAAAAAATTCTCATTTTTCGCAAGGTATGAAAATAATAAAACAAATTCAAGGGAAAATACAGGGTAAGTAAAAAAAGAATATAGGGATTACAAAACGGCTAAAACTATTTCATGAAAAGGAATTTATCAATTAGATAAGGGTATAGTGGACAAAATCCGTCAAAATGACCACACAAAAAAACACATTTTATTTTTCACTCAAATTATAAACTAAAAACCCTGTTTAATCTGAAAACAGAATTCCATACCGTTAATTTTTTTTAAGTGAGTTATGGTCACTTTTAGTATCAAGGGTCGTACAACCCCGCCCTTTTTACAAGCATAGCATCTTCTCATTTTTCAGTTTGCCTGATTATTATTTTACAGTTCATTTTAGAGCTTTCGGATTGTAACTGTGTCGAAAAGCACTTTCAAAAGTTTGTTTTCATTTAATTTTATCAATGGCCAACATTATTATTATTTTTTTTTAATTTCAAAGCTTTTTATTGTCATACATCTTCAATTTTATATTTAACTCTTAAATATGAATGCCATTAGTTGACGTTCTCATAAGTTGGAAGGTCGGGAGACAAAACAAAAAAAAATGTCTTGACAGCTAAGTTGAATAGAAGGGTAGTAAGATCAGCTGCCTCATTGAATGATTCTATTGCAGAAAGTGGCTCTCACCCAAATTCTGAAGATTCCATTCTAACAGAAATTTAAACTAGAAAGATCTGAGCAACTACTTAATAATGTCCAAACAAGTGTGGTCAACACTGAAAAATATACTCCGCAGTGAATGTAATCTAAGTAGCACGTCTGGCAAATTGTCTACAACTGCCTAGTTGTACGTGGTACAGCCATGGCATAATGGCCGGTTTATTCATTGGCGACTTTTGAGGAGCTTGGAAATTTAATGTAGGGTTGCTATACCTATCCAGTTTTATGACACATGAAATGAAATTTTTGTACCACATTTGAACGTTTTCGTTGCTTGGCAACGTAACTCAAATCGCCAAATCTACGCCGGCCATTATATCATAGCTGTTCCTATTGCGTTGTAGACCCAACCTAATGGAATTTTTCTTTGCGATTACCTACATTTCCCCAAATATACACGATACATCACCACGGTATACAAATCAGTTATTAAAATTCGCAACTTACGTTCCCCAAGAACAAGGAATCACCGAAAAATATCCGCTGGCCATCCACAAAACAAACACCGGTCCTGCCGATTCTGGACATCAGGGCATTGCAGTTCCGACCAGCCTGCGAGGTCGGCGATTGCTGGTATGATCGGTCGGCTAGGAATCGGTTAAACTTCAGCATGTTTCGGCCGCCACAGATACCTTCTGGTTTGTGTTCACGCATGCCACTATTAACTCACAACACACGTGATTGTCAGAATAGGATGGTTTTTAATTACCGAAAGACAGCATTTGAATTGTAATATAACGGACTTCTGTACAATGCCGGAAACGGGCGTATATTTGGTGCTATTTTAGGCTTTATTAATCGGCCTTTATAGAGTCAACTATGATGTCAACTGTGATGTCCATCCATGGCGTCAACTATGCTGTCAACTGCTTTTTCGCTCAAGATAAATGAAAAATTCGCCGATTAAAATTGTGTGTGCTTAAGGAAGTTTCAGTTTCCTAAAATACTATTATCCTAAAAATTTTACACTAGCCACACAAAATCTAGTAAATTGTTAACATCACATAAAATAAGCATATCTTTATCCACGACTTTCTTCACGCCATTAGGAACCAATAGCCAATAGCAGTTGCAAGTCACAATATTATTTTTTTAAACAATAAATTCAAAATTTTCACCACAAGATGCCAATATCCAATGGTATCCAATAATTTTGAATAATCCTTATCTCTTCTGACAAACACACATGTAATGCACCTTCCATCAGTCCACAACAAGAAAGTAAATATCCAAAGAGATCTTCTGATTCGTTTATAATAACTTCCCTTGGTCCTTCGGTAATGTCAGAAAAGTTAAGAAACACCACAAAACAAATGAAATGCCTGTCATTAAGACCTTCAAAGAGACAAAATATACTCGTATATTAAAAAAACTAGTTTACTATTTAAGAAAAAAATCCACAGTTGTATAAGACAGTATGGCCTCCCTAAACCACAACAATGCATTAAGGAAATGAGATGACGAAAAACAGGGCAATTATACGTTTAAAAGAAGAAAAATACATAAACCGTTACATGTGACTAGAAAGTGTTCATTCAGAACGAAACAGCACGATAGTTTGTCGTTAAGACACCGTAAAAAAAAGATAAGGAGATCATTAAAGTGTAACTAAGTCAACTTTCCAAACTATACTCGGTTGATCGGTCATGTTAGAATAAAAACATAGGCGTTTTTTAAACTTGTAAGTTTGTATCAAATAAAATGAGTCAGTGTGGTTCCATTGTTTAATGTTATGCAAGAAACAAGTTTAATTAAGTGAATGTCGATAATATGCATGTCAATGAAGTTATAATAGATTTCAAAAATTACTAGAGGATTATTTAAATCAAAACGTTATGCAGCTTCGGAAAATAATTACAGAAAGCATGAGTAACTTAAGAGGGACTGTCAGTCCCATAGAGCTAATGTATTAGTTTTGAAATCACAACTTCCGCAGAAGTATTGCTTTGCCATGTTATCCCATTTTCACCAGGTATGGGAATCATCATAACATCAATTTAAAACAAAATTGAAAATAAACGAACAAACGGTTATTTAATTATTAATTGATAAAGTTTTAAAATAGTGTCGCCATCAGCTGTATATTTTTGGCATTTTAAAACATCAAAAATATATAATTAAATAACTAGATACATTTTCGTTTCAAATTATTTCATTTCGATGTTATGTGGATTTCCATACCTGGTGAAAAAGGGCTAACATGACAAAGCAATTCTTTTGCAAAAGTTGTATTTCAAAACTAATGCATTAGCTCTATGGGACTAACAGTCCCTCTTAAATAACTTAATTTGCTAACAGTCCCTCTTAAATAACCTAATTTGACTTGGTAACAATTGCTGTGGATTCTTTAACTCCCAAAGGAGCCAACAATCAAAATCAGCGAATAAGTGTCAGGGTAACCTTGAATATTACACAAAAACTCAAACGAAACAAAACAAATACGGGTGCACTTTCATTACGCAAGTATACCAAAGTCATTTAGTTAACCGGGTATAGATTAATCAAGATTGCAAAGGAATTCAGCAATGACCGTGAAACTCTGGAACGTTTCAGGTTAATTTTGGGGTTTGTTTCTTTCAACAAATCATCCACCTGATGTACCACAAAACCGCAAGCCACGGAGTCAACGCACAAGTACAATAGTGCATGCTATATACAGTATATAATTTATTAACATTGTAGACGAGCAGAAAAACCGCAGACAATATCAATGTTGTCTGATCTAATCTAATTCTCTGATATTTTTCAGGGATTGGAAAGTTACTTTTTAAAAGTAACTGTCACAGTTACTTAATAGGAAAAGTAACTAATTACAATTACTTTTAGAAATTTCAAGATATAAGAAAAATTCGAATTTAACCATCTTGCCGTTCTTCAAAAAGCCACGAATAAAAGAAACAAAAGAACAAACAAAACACCACAAGTAGAACTAATTAAAAAAAATTTTAAAGAGTTGAATTTCATAATCGGCTTCTCCGACAGCCCATGAGCTCCTTGAAGAGCAGCGTTTGAAATAACGGAAAGGTAACGAGCGTTTTCGTTACTTAAGTTAACGCTAAAAGTAACTAAGTTACAATAACAGTTACTTTCTGATGAATGTAACGGCGTTACTCGGCGTTACCTAAATAAAGTAACTGTTACAAGTAACACGTTACTCCAATAACTGGTATTTTTTATTTTTAAATTACCATCTTAAATCAGGATTCACATTTTTATCGTTTACATGACATGTTAATACATCTAATTTCAAAATTTTAAATATTTACGTATGAAGATTTTTAAAATTGCATATACAACCATTGTCACTTTGACTGCCGGGTGTACCGATTTTACACCCCAAGCTAGGTTTTTTAACCACGAAAAAAAAACTTATTTTCCGAGGGGAAATGTTTACAACATAATTTTAAAAAATTTCGGTAACTACTCCGAAAATTTATAGTAATTCTCATTCAAATACTTTCTCATATAAGAATTTTACATGCAGGAAACTTGGATAATAATAGGTTTTGTTTATTCAAGCGTTCATTCAATTGTGACAAGATTACAATTACTTAATAATTTTCAAATTTAATTTAGATTTAAATCGCAAATTGTATGCAATATTTTTGGCAGAGTAGCATTCTGTGCGTTTTAGGTTGATTAACAACCTTGTTGAATTACACATGGCCAATAGAAGCTGGTCACATAACCGCGGTCAAGGCGACAAGACTGACACTTGACCAAGGCTATCCAACGAAACCTAAGATTACGTATCTATAATAATAAAAGAAAGAGTCTGTCTGTGTGTCTGTTATCGGATCGTAAAAGACCTACTTATACTGCCCACAGGAATTCGAAATTTTAAAGATAGATTCCCTTTAATACTAACGTGTGCACCTGAGGCTTAGTTTTTTTATATTTGTTCCATTTTTAGAGAAAATTCGAATTTTCTGAAAAAAATACACCACTTTCGCTCACTATGCTCAAATCCGATCATTTTTCTCTTTCCTGATGCCATCGGCTGAAAAAATTAAATAAAACTTTTAACGAAAACATTTAAAATTCAAAATGTTTATTTTATTCTTTTGCCATTACGTTCAGAAACTAAATTTATTATTTGAAAAATAATTGACACGTTTCAAGTGACGTAATTCCGCCAGTCGTCATTCCCGGATTTTATTGTGGGTTTATTTGATGATTTTTTCATTGGATTTTTCTGTTGACTGCATGTATTCATATTTAAGCAATAAATGTATAGTTAAGCTATTACTGAACTATGATGGTTAATAAAGGCCATCGCACTAGAGCTATTAGTGTGTTATGTCTTTATTTTTTCGCCAAATACGTTGCCAAACTCGCCAAATACGTTGCCAAACTCGCCAAATTATTAACTAAAATTCGCCAAATAGGCAATTTCTTTTATGAATAATTTATAAGCTGGTCGGTTGTTCGAAGGTCATTGTGTTTGAGCTGTATAATGGGTGTGGGTAGCTATATCTATTTTCTCGCCAAATTATCTCCCAAAACGCGCCAAATGAGCTATAAGGTTTTATGTATTTATGAGGGAATTGTGATGACATTTATGAGTGCATTTTATAGCGTATTTTTCATTTTGGAATTTTAAGGCAATGAAACGGGATTTGATAATTTATAACGAGCGGAAACAATAATTAGTTTATGATCCTATAACAGGTTATATGGTACACATATTTGGAATCTATTTGATATTTTTTTATTCCGTGCGAAGAACGGGTATAAATTTGCTAGTTAAGGCATAAAACAAAGGGACACGAAAGATTTAACAAAAGCGCCTTTACAATGAGAATTTTTTGGTGGATTTTTTTAACTACGCGATACGTTAATTTGATGACAGTATCGAAAGCCTTATTCAATCGTATGGCGTGAAGGTGAAGAAGCCAACGCCTACTATCTATTTGGACCAGAATAATGAAAAAATAACTACAAAAACAAAGGTACTTGTGTATTATCCCATCGACCAGTTTAGCCAAACCCAATGTTATCAAACACGATATATAAACAATATATAATAAATATTTTTAAAAAAACATAAAACGCATAATTATATAAAAATATAATATAATTTATAATATATTATAATTTTTTATAAAAAATTAAAATAATTTATAATATAAAAAATTAATTTTATATATAACGCAAGTATAATTTTTTTTTCATGTGGGAAAAATAGTGTCAAACCTAAAAAATAGCGCCAAAGGACTTGGCGAGCGTTGGCATGGTCGACAAGATGATACACAAATACCGAAATAAATACCCTTAGAGTAATTGTACCACTAAAATAAAATTTCCAAAATTGAGAACTAACCACAAAAAATATATTATGCTTGCTTTTTTATGACCTAACTACAACATGTTTCGAAGTACATAAAAAGTCACGGACCTGACGAATTACGACTTATTTTAATCTCGTGAATCGCTTAATGTAAAAGGGTGTTCGCAGGAAGGTTTCCGCACACACTCTTTCTTTCACTAAAATACTGGATAGAAGATAAACTTGGGGTAATTTTTCAATAAGGTTGACCCATTTTTACTATTCACGAATCGTCTCTACAATAGAGTGATGAGATATATGACCCATCAAACACGCAACGTTATTTCTGTCACTAATAAAGAAATGATTTTTTGTACACTAACTTCAATCATTCGTAAGCTCAGAACATTTAGAAACTCATTTGACAGGTTCTACTTGCGCTGCAATAGAACTCCTAAAGTAAAAAAAAAAGTATTAAAAGAATGTTTTAATTTAAGTATTGATTGGGCAATATAAAAATGGCAATTTAAGTACATTTGTTCTAGTGAAAGAAAAAATCCTGGACTAAATACAGAAACCTCCCAACAATAAAATTAAAAACTTTCATCTCTAGTCCAAATTATACTCCAAATCATACCTTTCCCAAGGGGGGAAAAAAGGAAACTGTTTTAATCTATTAAGAAAAACTTCTCAGTTAAAAAAGCAAAAAAAATATTCATAGAATATGTCTGAATAACATAAAAAGAGCGGAATACATTCAATGATTCGTAAAAGAGAATTCACATTTAACAAACAATTAAGAAACTATTTAAATAATGAGAATGTTTCAGATGATGTAACGCTCTTTTCATTTTTCTCGGCATGCGATTTCATTGGTTGCTTCGGTTTTTTCTCGCAAAATGACCGATTGTAGATAGGGAAATAAATCATTTTTTTATGCAAGCTTTCTTTAACTAATGTTTTGAACAACCAACAGCACAGAAAGAAGTTGGCATTTAAAAAAAATAATAAAGTATTCCTAGAAAACACATTTTCGAATACCAAAACAAAAGTAATTCCAGGCAACAAATGAAAACAAGACGGCTGGAGCTGTTGCCACCACGACGTGAAACAATCCCATTACGAAACTATAAACAATTACGTAAACTATGTCGAATACATCAAAAAGCGATGTAAATCTACACTATTTAATTAATGTGACAGACTGTATCTGTCTGAAATCTATCTCAATCTGAGCGCCATAAAACTTACAAATATGGAAAATATGTCAAAATATGCAGAATAGAACGGGGAAGTTATTCCGCTACTAAAAGTTTCTGTATTCTTTCGTTCTGATTTTTTTAATCGACTGGTCTTGCGAAATAACAAATGAATATTAAGTACAAGCACGTGGGTTTAATTAGTAAGAATTGTAAATGGAAAACATGATATTTAGTTTACACTTTGAGTTGCGCGTGTGAGGTTATAAATTTTAGTTAAATAAGGTTGATTTGCAACAACACGTCCCATTTTCACTTGATGCTAATTTGATAGTTAAGATTTTTTTTTATCTAGCTATAATATAATGTGTGGTGTGAATCGGATGTGTTATTGGCGACTTTTGGCAATCATGAAAAATCCGAGTAAATTCTCGGTTTATATGCATTTTAATCCATAATTTATGTCTTAAAAGTTATAAAACATAAAGAAATAGATTTAAAAGGGCTAAATAGTTTAATTAAAAAACCTGATTTCAATTGAATTTCCTGCAGATTTCATATATATGTAAATTGTTCGACGTTGGGAAATAGGCAGAATTCTAAAAAAATACACAATAAAGCTGTAAGATGGGCAAAAGCATATACATTTAATTCGACAAAAAAGTTAAATGTCAAACTTTCCTTTTTTAAAATACATTTTATTTTCTAAAAAAACTTTGAAACCTAAATTTTAAAAATGGATTTACAATACAAATAATAACTATTGTAATTTTGATGAACTTCATCATTAAAACTTTAAAATAGAATTTAATACAGAATCTTTTCAATAACTCAGTTAACAATTCCAATACAACTCTTGATTCAATATAGATTTAATCAGTTGTAACGAAAGTTGACGAAACGTAAAAGTTTCCAATTTACATTGAATAAGATATCTTCCTAAAACCTGGCGTCCATTTAAGTTAATGTTTTGTTTTACGTTCCTGTTACTACAGAATTTATTTTTAAAATTCTTTGCAAAACATACCTTAAAATATATATTTGTTTGAAAAACCTGCTTATATAAATAATTTCTGTGTAGGATTTTGGCGGAGTCGCAAGAGGTTATATTACGCAATGACTAAATTTCTCATTAGAGAAAGGGAAAAAATATAGTTTGTCTCACATTTTTTGCCTCAATCGGTGTTTTTGTTTAGTTTACTTGGTGTTGTGATTGATTACACAGCATTCCATGGATTAAAAGAAAATGAAAAACCAAAATTTTAAAATAAAAAAGAAGTTTCATGCGAACTGCAAATGTAAGTTGCATTAACAAAAAATATAAAAATAAAACACATTTTTTAAATATAAATCGATTGCAAAGTTGTTAATACATAGCACCTATTTTATCAGATACATTAAAGTGTTCTATAAATTGCATACAAGTGCAAACAAATATACGCACCGGGAAATAAACTCGAAAAGAATATCATTAAAAAAATCACTGTAATAATCACTTTTTTTTTACCCCTATAAATACTAAGTACTTTTCTAGACAAATTTTTCCCCATCAAAACATCGCTACTAGGCTCAGAAAACACAAAAATCTAGAAAGTAGTGTTTACTCTATACTCTATAGGAAGCCCTAATAAACACAAGAGGACTAGGTTTGTATAGGAAGTTCAACAAAAGGAGTAGGCGCAGTGTATCTAGAATAAGAAAATATATTATAGTTCTAACCTTTAAGGTTGTGCCCAGACAGTCAAAAAGAAGTTTGGGCGCATTACAGGCACAATGGGGGCGTCCATAAATTACAATGCGTTGGGGGGGGGGGGGGGGGGTCAAGCCGAATATCAATAAATCTCACGTAGGTGGGGCGGGGGATCTCGTCATATGTCGCTTAATTTTCCCCGCAAAAAAAATCAACGTAAAATAACGAGAAAATAGTTAAATTCTAAGTAAAATATGTTTCTTAACTTAAATTTGGCGCATATCTATATACATAAAAGGCAACTTCCGTTTGTTTGTTTGTATAAGACACGAGATCTAAAGAACCACGCAACAGATTGTCACGAAATTTGGCACAAAAATTCATCTCATCTCCGGAACAAACATAGGCTAAGAATTTTTCGAAGCAGACCATTCCTTCTATCGTTTCGAACGTTTTTCTGAAAAAACTACACCACTTTGGCTCAAATCCGATCATTTTTTTACTTTCCTGATGCCATCGGCTGAAAAAATTAAATAAAACTTTTAACGAAAACATTTAAAATTCAAAATGTTTATTTTATTCTGTTGCCATTAACTTCAGAAACTAAATTCATTATTTGAAAAATAATTGACATGTTTCAAGTGACGTAATTCCGACAGTCTCCATTCCCGGATTTTATTGTGGGTTTATTTGATGATTTTTTCATTGATTTTTCTGTTGACTGCATGTATGCATATTTAAGCAATAAATTTATCGTTAAGCTATTACTGAACTATGATGGTTAATAAAGACTGTCGCACTAGAGCTGCATATTAGGGTTTTATGTCTTTATTTTTTCGCCAAATACGTTGCCAAACTCGCCAAATTATTAACTAAAACTCTCCAAATGGGCATTTTTTTTATAAATAATTTATAAGCTGGTTGGTTGTTCGAAGGTCATTGTGTTAGAGCTGTATAATGGTGTGTTTGTAGCTATATCTATTTTCTCGCCAAATTTTTTCCTAAACCGCCCAAATGAGCTAAAAGCTTTTATATTTATGAGGGAATTGTGATGACATTTATGAGGGCAGTTTATAGCGTATTTTTCATTTTGGAAAGAAAAAAAATAGTTAAATTGACTGTTAAATTATTTTTCCACCTCTACCCGTGCAACGTCGGGTATAACAGCTAGTATATTATATTTCTCGTGACCTTTCCGAACCATATTTCAAAATGTTGAAACTTTCAAAAACCTTTAAAAATTCGCTTGAAACAAATAAAATTTTAAAATACAAATTTTACAAAGTATCATCACGTGAGATTACGGGGGGAGGGAGGGGTTCGACCCAAATATCAAAATATCACGAAAGGGGAGAAGGGGTAATAAAAATCGTCAAAATCGCATCGCGTGATTAGTGGACGCCCCCTATCTAATGTCTAGTAGAAAACAGTCCGGGTCGATTTAGAGGGTTTTAGTTGCCCATCAAGCTAAGATTCAGTCCGAATGTCAATGAAAATTTGGATTATATGTGTGATTAAGTTTAATTAATAAAAATTCGGATATTAATAGAATTTTTTTAGAAAATCATTATTTTGGATTTTGCTGCTAGCATTTACTTTCTATAAGAAAACGATTTGACACGCAAGTACATAAAATATAACTTTATTACAAAAATTAAAATTATTCAATAGATTTTTTTTAATGAAATATCGATGTTTGTAAATTAATTTGAAAAATATTAAAACTCAAATTTAGAGTTGTATGAAAAAAAATCCGTCACAAAAATAACATCCAAAAATAGTTTTTTTTATTATCCTAATTTATTACAAATGACTTCAGGAAAAGAAAAATATTAAATGCATTTCCGAAAGAAAATTGAATATTCAATTTGACATGTAAAAATAATTGAATGTGTTATATCGCTAATTTAGTTTTTATGTAAATTGTAGAAGCATTTCCCAAATAAGTTAATAAATAATTTATCCTAATATCCTTGTTCATAAAAACAATTTAAATTAATTGGAAACCGTGAAAAACAGGAAAGAACTGACATTTTAACATAATTATATTTTTTTATAATCTAGTATCATTAGTTTCTTTGAAGATATGCTTCTCTTTAGTTATCTCTTGAAATCGTATCTGGTAAATCGTATCCTATTTTGCACATTAAAGAAAATTAAAGAATATTTTTTTTTAATGTAGTTAAGTTCTAACATTTGTTAACACATTACAAAATTTTATGAAATCATAAGAGTTAGATAAGCCAATACTTTATTAGTTCTTAATAGGGGTGACCCGGGGTAATTATTGGACATGGAAAATCGGGGTAATTATTGGACAGGTCCCAACAACCATAATGCATCATAATTTATTGCGTCTAACAAACCACAATTTGTTAATTGCATATCCAGCAATGCTGATTATTTATTGGGATTAGATAAGAATTTTTTGTAAAAAAAATATTAATAACTCAAAGAGCTTGAAAAAAATGGTTTAAACTTTTGTTCAATCGATGCCAAATTCTGTATAGTTTTGTTTTCTTTTACATAATCTTGAATTTTGTAATGTCCAGTCTTAGATATGTTTCCGAAGGTGGTTTGTGCTGAAAAACACCATTGTATGATGAATAGTAACATTATGACATGCATGTTTAATTACAGGGTAATTATTGGACAAAGCGGGGAAATTGTTGGAAATGCTATGGGGCAAGACAGACAACATCGCAATATGCTTAAATTTACTTGGTATGGTTTGTGTGATTAAGAAACACCATCTACGCAATGTTTGAACTTGGAAAAAGAAATTTAAATGTTTGGTTATTTTTATTAGATTTCACTATTATACATTTTTTACGAAAGCCGTGTGGTGTTAAAAAATTATCAAATACACAGTACTATATTACACACCCATATCACACAATTTACCTCTTGTAGCTAGTCTAAATACTGTGCAGAACAGATTGTTAACTACTGTCCCAATTGGCGGGGTAATTTTTTTAAACATGTTTATTTTTTTTTTCAATTTCTACAGAGGAAATAGTAAATTTCAACAATAGTACCCGACAAGATATATCTAATAGTCATTACAGAAAAAAATACTGGTTAGAAAATTACACAAATGGGAGCTATGGTAAAAGTCTGAATTTTGTCAGATAATTACCCCGTGTCACCCTACACCAACACAATCAAATAGTAATAAAAACGTTTGCGCAAACCATCATTAAAAGAGTGGCAAAGGTATATTGCAAAATTTTTAAAAATTAATTTTGTAACTGTTACTTTTTTAATTCTATTTTAAAAACAAAATTATGATTTTGAATTAGTTACAAGCATTAAAATATAGTGTCTTAAGAAAATGTGTATTGATAAGAAAAACAACATATTTTCAAATAAAATAATGATCGAGGATATTGGTTCCAAGAAGTTTAAAAAATTGTAGCAATTACGACGAAAACATGGACAAGATATTCGTACTGTACACCATCACTAAAATTTTAATTATAATGCTGACGACGATGCAAGACTGCAAATATTAAACCGTGTCTTCTTTAC
This sequence comes from Oedothorax gibbosus, assembly GCA_019343175.1. Classification (NCBI taxonomy): domain Eukaryota; kingdom Metazoa; phylum Arthropoda; class Arachnida; order Araneae; family Linyphiidae; genus Oedothorax; species Oedothorax gibbosus. Next base: position 24,628,639 of record CM033276.1, on the reverse strand, counting down.
CAAAAGCTTCTCAGATACTAGCAGATTTTAATTAAAACAGGGATGCCGCTCCGGATACTTTAAGGGAAATTAGTTTTAAAAAAATTTCATCACACGAAAGTTTAATATGGAAAACATTTTTGTTTCTAGTTTCATTTTATACGAAATTTATCAATTCAAGGATAAAAATGGCCAGATCTAGCTTTTAGTAGTTTTTGACGCAGCAAAATTTAACTTTTGGAGCAGAAATACCAAATATACTTGGACTGCGAAACCTCGTTTAGTGCTTTGGTGTATGTGTTTAAGGGTAATTTTTATATGAAGAGTACAGCGGGGAAAACCCCTTCATCGACTGGGAATCCGTCTGTATTGAGGTCTGCTCGGTTTCTCCATTGGTTCTTCTTCCGCGGTTCAAGCGTCATACTAGTGACTGACGTGAATCTGGATCTTAAAGGTTGTAAACCCGTGCACCATGTGAGAAGAACCAAGACAAAACTGGTTTCTTCGCAAAGCAGACAGATTTCCAAGCGATGAAGGGTTTCTTCCCCTGGTACTCTTCATAGAGAGAAGACGCAGAATCGCATGAAAATGTGGTTTCGTAGCAGTTTTGCGCAGGATACCAAATTTGTCGATCTTTGGCGCGGAAATCCCATCTCCGAGAAATACCTACATAAATTTTTAAAATACGTTTAAGAATTTGTAATATATTAATTCTCATAATAAACAGTACATTTATAATTCAAGTTTAGATGATTGAAAAAAATCTAAAAATATGTGCATTACAATGAGCACAAACAAGAAAAAAAATATTTCATCTCGTGTGATTGTATGAAATAGCGAAAAATGTTTAGTCTTGGAAAATGACAAGCAGACACCATTCTTCCGCGTCAATTGAATCAATGCAAAAAAAGGACAAGTCCATTGAAGAATTTCCCAGTACGTATGTTCCTATCAACATTTTAGTGAAAGAAGAAGAGTGTGTGGAAATATCTTTGAAGACTTGGCCCTTTTTCACATTTAGCTATTCAATTAATAGCATAAGGATTTAATGAAATCTCGAGGAACCATTTTTAGACAGTTGTCTAGACGATCAAAAAGCTTTAAAGCGGTTATGTAATGAAATCCTATGAAAAGACGTAAAAGATAAATTATTTTATTTTACTTGTTTTTGGAGTAAGTAGTCTACTAAATTTTATCTCAGTTTCCATACTTTTATCTAGTGTATGTCTATTTGAAAAGAATGCTATAGCTACATATGGGCTATGGGCGACGGGCTCTGTTATTTTGAAAAGCTTTTAAGTGACGAAGTCGACACCTGAATAAAGACCGATTTAATATGCACCGGCCTCAAACTATTTTTATAATGCCGTGGGGAAAAATCTTACTTATTCAAAACAATCGTGTATAAAAGGTCACGGTTTCAAGAAAAGAATTTACAAAAGTAATTTTAAAGCGCAAGCATCGTACAGTAGCGCAATTTATATATGCATTGTTACATCCCACCTTACACATACATTTTCATGTAAAAATACAACTACTATATCGAGTAAGAGGTAAATTGCACTTTCAAAAATTTTGAAACTATTTAGTAACGTTAAAATCTTGTATGCACTATCGTAACTCTCGTTTTCAATTTTCTGCGTACGCGATTTCATCGGTTGCTACGGTTCACTCTCAAAATAACTGATATACACTCTTAAAACAAAGAGTGAATTCACTCCTATAGGAGAAGTGCATTTCGGCACCGGAAAGGAGTGGAAATTAACTCAGACTGAGTTAAAACCGCTCGTTTTAAGAGTGTAGGACGCAGATTGTTTCTTTATTTCTTTATCCACTCCGAAAAAGAGTGAAATTCACTCCTATAGGAGAAGTGCATTTTCGGCACGGAAAGGAGTGGAAATTAACTCAGACTGAGTTTAAAACCGATCGTTGTTTAAGAGTGTAGATGAAGATAAACTTTTCTTTCTATGCAAGCTTTCTTTAACAAATGTTTTGAACAACAAAGAACACAACAAGTTAGCATTTTAAAAATTTAATAAGTAAAGTATTGATAAAACTCATTTTCGAATATCAAAACAATTCCGAGCAACTAATGACAGTAATGACAACAAACCATTGGAGCTGTTGCCATCCACGACGTGAAACAACCCCATTAAAACAATTCATTTTAGCATAAAACGGTAGTAGAAAAATAAATGTCAATTTTATAAACATATTAAGCTCAATCTGTTTCACTCTCTTGCTCTGCTCTCATTGAATGTGACGTTCTGACCCAAAAGGAAATAAACATTTTGCAAAATAAAGCCGTTGTGACACAGAAAACTTCCTGTTTTCTAGCTGCCAGCTACGCTCTATTCAAAAGTTCTATTCAAACATAAACGAATTCCCGGATTTGACGGGATTTTCTCGAGTTCCAACATGGTTCCATACTCAAGGAGAAAAATATTTCAAACATACATTCCCCAATATAATACACATTCACCGAGTGTACACAAGATTCCCACAACCATATAAGTACTTTTATTTATTTTAAATTCTCTTGTATTTACGAAATATTTCAATTCATAAAAGAAAATTCAATTCAAAGAGCCTATTTGACGTACCAACATTTACCTTTCAACAAAAAGCAACTTTTGGCGAATATTGATATTAACTCGCTAAAGACCCGTTTGTGAATACCATTAACACCTCAATAAAAAGATTAACTTCAAGTTTTTTAAATTCGTTTTTCTTGTAACATAATTTGTCCTACGTAAATTGTTCAGTGCCGTGATCTTTATTATGTCATATATTTTGTTTATATAAGCAAAGAAAATTGATTTTGGAATTTAAAATTTTCTTGCTCATCGTCATGATCATTTCATGAATTAAAATGTCCGATGCCTTGCCTGAAAATGGCTCGAAATGAGAACAACCATTAAAAACTTAGGGTTTTTTTATTACTAATAAGGCTAATTCCATGTAACTGTAGTGTAAGTCACGATTTAAGAGGAGATTAAGAGCTTTTTAAATTTACAAAAATAAATCAAATTAAATAAAGTAGATTACATTTAGTTATAATAAGTGTAGATCAACTATTCCACACATTTTTTTTTTCATTTAAAGTTTGAAGTAATAATCACTTTTTACAAACGTGGCTTACACTACAGACAGGATAATTTTGCATGGAATTATCCATAAGAGGACATAACTAAATTTAAAACTAAGCAGAAACTAAACATACATCAGGGTCATTCCATGTCAAAACACCCAGGCCATGTAACCCACCGACTCAGATTTTCTTGAAACTTTGTACATTTGTTCTCCTATATGATTTAAGAATATATGCCAAATATTTTTGGTTTCTTATTGGAACTTTTTTTTATATTAAATTTTAAAAATTGGGATTTCTCGGAATTCGTTCTCGCCCTGATCGCTTGCCAGAATTGTATCAATTTACAGAAATGCTTATAACTTCAGTATTTATGGAGCATTTGGCTTCAAATTTTTTTAAAAACTTAATGAAACCTTATAGTTAACTTTGCTACAGCAAGTTAAGGGGTAAAGTAATATTAAAAAATTACAAAAATGTTGATAATTCAACTTTTTTATATTTTTAAAAAAAACATGACTATAGAAGTGTGCTAATAACTTTTTTCTACCTCCTCTCAGGAAGTCGATTTTGGTGTCTATAGATTCCTTAGGTTTTAGGCTTTAAAATAATAAAAAATCAGAATGGTGTTTTGCCTTAATGGATAGATAATCAAGTTTAAAAACAGAAAAACGATTTTTTGCACATCAACATTCAGTTAATGTTTCGAGGCCAGTTTATATCTTACTATTTTTGTAAAAACTCATTTTATTACTTTTAAGATAGTAATTGTATTAAATGTCCATGAAACTTACAAAAGTGCTATGTACCTAGTAAAAGTGCCATGAATATCAAACTTACAAAAGTGCTATGTACCTACCCATTTAAGGTTGCAGAAAAAAATAATTTTTATCTTTTCTAAACTAATAATATCATATAATTTATTATCATATAAACTGTAATTTTTTGTAGATGTTCGTTTAAGTCATTTATAGTTCAAAAGGCCAAATTATATATTTTTGAAATTTTTCAAATACTTCAGGTATTCTTCCTGATGACACATGAACATACTTAAGTTTAATTTTTTTTATAGTTTGTATATTTTGTCAGATCTAATTTATAATTTCTATTATTTTAATTAAAGTATTAGAAGTTTTAAATAAGCTAGCATTGTCTACTGAAAGTGGATGTAATAAAACTTACCAAAACTGTTCACACAATTCAACATGTAAGATTTTTGGAATTCTTCAAACAGTTAAAATGTAACAAGTTTCAAAAACTTATCTGGACTAATATCTTTACTTGGACTTCACTAGGTACTGAATAAGTAGATTGGTAGCACAAAGCAGGAACATAAAAGATGCAAAGAAGCTCATTTGTTTATTTCAAATCAGCAATTCAGAGAGGCCCTTTAAAGGGGACACCTCCTTGAAGAGTCAAGAGGCTAGGAATGTGGCATACCATGTGCAACCATTTGACTGAATAGGAAAGTCAGCTCTTCTCTAGTTATTTAAGATTTTCAAAGCCATTTTTGCTAAAAAAAATTGCTTGAAACACATGGATTTGTACAGCATTGGAAAATTGGGTGAAACATCATGAGATTTCGAAACATACACCTTAGTAAAAACTCTTCAAAGTTTTTCAGCATTGAGAGAAGAGCAGCAAGAATTCATATTACTTAGGTCCGGTGAAAATTGTTCAAAAAGCTAAAACATTTAAACTATAATAATAGTACTAACATCATTAGTACTATTATTTAAAAGCATATGAAACTCGTCCAAATAAAATTGTTGTGATCCTACAAACATACATAAGCTGCCTGTGAAGAAATCCTTGTGTTCAATACACTTGGCTTCATCTAAATTGTTAAGAGATAAGAAAATCTTTGTAAATCCAGGATAAAAGTTATGCATAACTTATTAAGCTGTCGCAAAATTGTTAAACTCAGTACAGTACTGAAGAAAGTGACTTAATAGATGATCCAGATGTGACATTTCATCTACCCTGAGATCTATAAGTATAGAGGATGTGAATAAAAGTTTAGATTCTTTAGGATGTTCTCCAATTAAACTTCATGCTATTCCAACCTCCAGAAAGGCATCACATCGAAAACGAAAATTAAAAAAAGTTAATAATGTTTTAAAGAAAAAAATACTCAAAAATTAGATATTGATGACATAATGCTATTTTTCAAAGAAAAAGTTTCCAAGGTAGGGACATCCAAAAAAATTCAAATTTTAACTTTCCTCCATCTTGGACAAAGAAAGGATTATGTCAGAATTCACAGTTGGTGACTATGTAGTTTGCCAAGCAAAGAAATTTAAAACTCAATCTGGTATACTATCAAACCCTAAACCAAAAAAGGGCAAAATTATACATAACTACATTGTCAAATTAGTCACTGATTTAACCAAAATGATGAATATTTTTGAATGCTTACTGGAACTTAAGATAAAGTTAGTGTTAATATCACTGTGTAAATGCAAAAGAAGTACGTTCCTTAAATGCAACTTAAAGAAAGTTTACTCCTGTTTCAAACTTGAATATTCTAATATTAAAATAGGTTTTTCAAAATTTTGTGAACCAAGACCAAAATGGTGCAGGTACACATTCAGTGTGTCCGTTGTCTGCACCAAAATGTAAAGCTCCTCTTATATGCCTTCAAAATTCAATAAAAGGATATTAAATTAACAGAATTTTGTAACTTAAAATGGAATAAGAACCAAAGTACTATAAATAAACTTATCTAAAATGTTCATCAGTTATTATAAAGTTAAATTCTCAGGCAGCCAATAGTTAACTTATTTAAAAAATAATTTCAAAACTGGTTACGAAAAGGGACAAGTGAGTGATTTTGTTACATAGATATCAACTGTAATTTTTTTTTAATTTAATCTATTTTATCATGTGTTGGTTAATATTTTTCATAATTATTTACTGGCTACAGAATGCTTATTTTTTACAATCAGAAGAATAAAGTACTTTTTTTTAAAAACGATAATATTTAATTTTGTAAAAATTTACTTTCCTATTTATGCGTAGCATAAAATTGTTATTAAAGCATGTTATTCTATAATATTTGTTAATCTCAGTGTTTTCTATAATAGTTGGATTATTTTCTTATCATATAATGTAGGAAATTAATGCATACCAAAATAATGTAATATAGATTTTAAAATATTAGTTTTATTTTTGGGCGAATATAAAGACCTTGTTTAAGCTAAAACAAAGATGCAAATCTTAATTAATTTTTTAAATATATTTTAAGTGTGTAATTCTTCCAGAAAGGTTAAATTGAATCTTTCAGGTATGTAGATATTTAGAAGCATTGAAAGTTTCCTTAAAATTGCAGTAATGTTTTTTTCTTTAAAAAGAATTGTAAAAAGTAAATATATAATCCAAGACATTTAATACAATTACTATCTTAAAAGTAATAAAATGAGTTTTTACAAAAATAGTAAGAAATAAACTGGCCTCGAAACATTAATTGAATGTTGATGTGCAAAAAATCGTTTTTCTGTTTTTAAACTTGATTATCTATCCATTAAGGCAAAACACCATTCTGATTTTTTATTATTTTAAAGCCTAAAACCTAAGGAATCTATAGACACCAAAATCGATTTCCTGAGAGGAGGTAGAAAAAAGTTATTAGCACATTTCTATAGTCATGTGTTTTTTGAAAAATATAAAAAAGTTGAATTATCAACATTTTTGTAATTTTTTAATATTACTTTACCCCTTAACTTGCTATAGCTAAGTTAACTATAAGGTTTCATTAAGTTTTTAAAAAAATTTGAAGCCAAATGCTCCATAAATACTGAAGTTATAAGCATTTCTGTAAATTGATTCAATTCTGGCCAGCGATCGAGGCGAGAACGAATTCCGAGAAAACCCAATTTTTAAAATTTAATATAAAAAAAAGTTACAATAAGAAACCAAAAATATTTGGCATATATTCTTAAATCACATAAGAGAACAAATATACAAAGTTTCAAGAAAATCTGAGTCGGTGGGTGACAAAACACCCTATTTTTGGGTGTTTTGACATGGAATGACCCATCAACTAAACATGCATTTTTCATCTAGCTGGCAGCCAGAAAACTTCCTGTTTTACAAATAACGTAATAACGAAAAAAAGTTATACCATCGTTTGAACACATGTCATTTTACAATTCCCACTGCATAAAAGCATAAAAGTGTAATAACCCTCCATTTAAGATTTAATATTACCAAGATTGCGTGGAAAGCCTTGGCCTGTCGCACTGTCGTAACATTATCTCATCTCGACAACGAAAATCTTTAATTCAAAACGAACATTTCCGTTACCTTCGGGTATTCTCAACTAATGTCCTTTTTTAAGAAGCGTCAGAGAAGATAAGGTAATTTGGTAAAAATTATGTAGCTTTTATATCCATTTTTTTAATAACATCAAATATTTTTTCTACGAATTAAATAATTTAATTTAAGATACAATAGAACAAATTAAAATGAAGGAAGCTTGAAATGAAAATGAAGTTATTTCAATTCAGAAAAAGGCAGCAAATTAAAGCGTTAATCAAATAATATATGTAAAAACTTTATTAAAAATCTATTTACAAAGGCATTTAAAAATTCAGATTAGTTAATTTAAATAAATTAATTAATTTTCAGTAATTTATCGGTGAAACTGTATATTCAAACTCAATAATCACTAAAATGTATTATCAACAATATTTTTCGCAAATATGCTTTACATAATTTCAATTAAAAAAAATAGTAAAAATTAAAGTTCAATAAGTTCAGCTTCAATGACAATTCAAAATCTGGCTTACGACGAAGACAATAAAACAATTATTGTGCCATTGTTATCGTAAACAAAATAGTGATACACTGCAGGGGGGGGGGGAGTGACTACATAAATCCACTTTATACGTTTCTATAGAAAAAAAACTGATTTAAATGTACTACAAAATTAAGATTTTTTTTAATTCGTGGAACGTTCTGCCACCATTTAAATAAGATAAAGTTAACAACTTGATATCACTTAAAGGTAAAACGAGTATGGAAAATTAAAGTAAATGACGTTTGAATGACACAGCTATTAGTTTAGGAAATTCAAAATTTATTTACATCAACAAGAGAAATATAAAATTCAGATACCATTCAATATCGAGAATTCCAAGAATCTCAAAAGAAAATTTAATAGAACCCAGACATTTATTTGAAGTTCTTTTGAAGGAAATCGGACGAAATATTTATTCGATTTTGTGAATCAAGTGTTATGGACTTACAAAGGTTAGATATAAAGAACAAGGTAATGGAATTCTTGGAAACTTAATAAAATTTTGCTGAAATGTAAAAAATACTTAACAAAATTCTAGCTAAGAATTTTATTGATTTTTTTTACTCTAACTGTACAACTTCATATTCCGAGTGTAAAATGAAGATTGTTATCTGTCATGTTGACGAAATTGAGTTTTTTAAACTTTTTTTTTGTTTAATACCGAAGTCAAAGAGCATATATTTGTTAACTAATTTATAATTTGAAATATTCCAACTATCTAGCACTTTATGTACTGAAGGCCGTATATAATTTAACATACACCAGCCACTATTTTATTGTGAGTTTTAAGATCAACTTCACCCTACTAAAACCTACTTTTAAAAACAACCATATAAGACACTGCCACACAATTTACATCAACTTTTTAGAGTCAGTCTTGCCTGAGAGAACTACCTTTGGCTACGTGAATCAAATGACAACCCATAAGAAAACCTTTACAGGAATTTATTCTGTCCAACAAATCACTCGATGCTATTTATATATTAAAGCTATTACCTTGAAATAAACTTAAAACTAGTTAGTTAAACTTTGGCTTTGAGGAATACAATAATTCGGTGAATATTGTCCTGTTAGTCAAGTGTCACGTTAAAAGCTAGACTACAAGTTCAGACTTCATCCGTCGAACCCTTTGGAATTAGTTTGGTAACTTGACCTTTAAATAATAATGTCGCTGCGTTCTTTCCTAACTATATACAGATGCAGTCAAAAGTGATCGTACAACTGGGAAAGTTTGCCATTTTTAAAATTTCTCAACTATACAAAATTTTACGCTAAAATGCATTTAATACTTGTAACACGTGCTAAAATTCTGTATTAAAAGTAGTAACAGTTATCTAGAGTATTTAAGAAGATCTAAGCAAATAAAAAAAAAGGCAGCGATCCGTTCTTCCACGTAATATTGCTTATAAAAATATTTTTTCATTGAAATAAACAAAACTTAATACCTTGAAAACTCATTAAAACTTTTATTAAAAATTTAGGCATTTTTATTAATTTAAGAAATTAAAAAAAAAACCCAATTTCCCAGAATTACGATCATTTTTGATGCCGCTGTAATTTAAACTTCTGAAGCGAATTTCAAAAAAATTAAGTCAAACAATATCAGTTTTCATTAAGTTTTCAGATGAAATAAAATACTCCAATCTGTTAACAAGTATATGTTGTAACACTATCAAATAATATTCCAACGTTGTCATACATTCGTTGTTATAAAAAAAGCTTTGATATAAAATTGAAGTTTAAAATATTCTGATAAAAAAAATTAAAAAGGTATTTGTAAACTACGTATTTTCAATTACAATAAATATATCGAGCATTTCAACACAAAATTAAATTGGTTGGCTAGTAAATTTACGTAATACTACACGTCAAAACACACAAATTAAGTTTGAGGGAAAGCGTCAACTAAAATGCAAACACTGGTCAAATCTGCATCAATATACAATTATTCCTAGTACGCCAACTATTCTTACTACTCTATGCAATAGATTCACCAATATGGATATTTTACAGATTTTGTACTGTTTCTTGGACCGTGGTTTTACTTGTAAACAAACTCAAAACACTGGATCTATTTTTAACCGGATATTTTAGTCCTACAAACATAAATCCATGATGGTAGATAGAGTAAATAGTGAAATTTTTTTCGTTTTGGTGCAGATTCTTGAGCAACTTACATACAACACAGAAGTTCAGACAGTATATGAAATCTTTGATTTGAATTTTGGGATGTTTAGTATAACGTGGGTTTATATTTCGCTTGAAACTTATTTCCTCTAAAAGACAATATAATAACCCGTTAAACTTTCAATTACATAACTGTCATTATCAAAAACTTTACGGTTGTTATCCTTACTATTCGGAAGAACAACAAGCACTATTATAAGCGGATATATTCAACAATGCTTCAACATCTTTTAGTAAAATCCGATATACTAGTAATAAAATTTAGATGACTAAGAGAAATCATGAAAGCAATTATCAAAAATATATAAATATTTAAATTATCAGTGTTCAATATAGTTTTACTACATCAAAGTTGCGATTAGAAAGAAATTAACTTATACACGAGGTATACACAAAAATCATTCCTCTCCTTAATATTTTAAGAAACTATATATACAATTACATTTTTACATCTGTTTTACAATGCCAACTAAATAAAAAATAAATATCCTACACAACAAAATCATCCACATGAAAACCACAACTCCGGTCTTTGACAACAACCTGTTGACTACTACAACGACTATCACTCAACGATAGTTGACAGTCGTTACCCTTACAATCCGGTCAAATACTATCTAAACCCTCATTCCGTTAGTTGCAGTATCCGATTTTCGTAACAATTTTATTAGAATTAGCGTATCTTTTAAGTGTATGGGAAATCATAAAAGCCATTGAGCCATGAGCAAAAAAACGACTTAGAAACCAACGTTATAAAATTATCTTACATGGATCACATACCAAAATATCAATATTTTTTATAAAAACATGTACAGTTAAATTCTAAACCCAGTTTGTAAAACGTCAACTCAATAAAAAAAAATTGTCTGACCATCACAAACAATAATCCCATGAAATCTACAACACGGGGCGGTGACAACTATTTGTTACACACCAACTAGTTACTACAACTATCACTCACATAAAGTTGACGGTCGTTAAGACATTATATAAAACCATTTACAATTAAGTATAAACAGTCAGATAAACAATATTAATAAAAAAATTCCAACACAAACAATCTATACGTGAAAACACCTATGACAACAACCTTTTGAACCATATTTTGCAATACAAAACAAAATATCACAAAATGATAGTTGATAGTCGTTGAGAGATTAATTTTTTACAATATTAACAATTAAGTTAACAATGAGATAAACTACGTTAACCAATAAAAAAAATGTTCTAGCACATTAAACAATAATCTACGTTAAAACCGGGAGATGACAACCTGTTGAACCCATCAACTACCATAACTACAAGAAAAAAAACTATCACCTACCGATAGTTGACAGCCGTTATCCATACCGGCCAACAACTATGACCGCTTGCCCCGTTCATTCGCCTGTGGTCAACGTTGGTATCCATAGGGTCCCGTACACTATCCACTATTCACGCCGTTCATAGTGCTATCTGATACCACTAAGAACGGATACATTAATATTTCAAAATCCATTTACGATTAAGTTTTAACAATCAGACAAACAATATTATCTATTAAAAAAATGCATCAAAACAATAATCTGCGTTAAAACCGGAAGATGACAACCTGTTACATCAACTACTATAACTACATAAAAAAAACTATCACCTTCTTCCGATAGTTGACTGCCGTTATCCATACCTTGCGGCCGACAACTATGACCCCTCTCCCCGTTCATTCGCCTGCGATACTGTTGGTATCCATAAGGTATTGCCATATCACGCTATTCATTGTGGTATCTGATATCACTATGAACGGAAACATTAATATTTAAAGAAAAAATACAATTAAGTTTTAACAACCAGATAATTAAAGTTAACTAATCAAAATAATGTCCAACAGATTAAACAATAATCTACATAAAAACCGGTAGATGACAACAACCTGTTGAACCAAACTACACAAAAAAAAACTATCACATACCGAATAGTTGACGGCCGTTAAGACATTAATTTTTCACAATATTGGTTTTAACAATGAAATAAACAATATTAAGTAATTAAAAGAAAATGTTCAGCGCTTTAAAACCGGTAGATGACAACAACCTGTTGAACCATTAACTACTATAACTAAACTAGACAAACAAAAATAGATCACCTACCGATAGTTGACGGCCGTTATCCATACTTTGTGGCCGACAACTATGACCACTCGCCCCGTTCATTCGCCTGTGGTCACCGTTGGTATCCATAGGGTCCCGTACACTGCCGTATCCACCATTCAAGCCGTTCATAGTGCTATCTGATATCAGTTGGTACTATTAAAAAACACGTGGGAACATCCGAGACGTTGAGCGTAAGAATCAGATGTTTTGTCCGGTGGTTCCCTGTCGGCTGGCAAGCGCACAACTGTGACGAATGTGTGGGGAAAGTGATGTCATAATGACGTCACGGCGAGTGGGAGGAGTTTGCGGCCTCGACGGGAGTCATTTGGGACGGTTTCGAAGAAAAGTTTTTCGGCCGGTGTGACGTTAAAGGGTTAGAAATTGAACGTTATAAAGTTTACGAGAAAAAAATTTATGGAAAAGAGTTAAATAGTAAAATTCAAATTGTAACAAAAGTAATAAAAAATTTCAATCGAAAATAGGCGATTGATTAAATCACGAAGTTGATTGCAAATACTGATAGGTATAGAAAAAGTATTTTATAATATTTATTAAAATGCTAAAATATTAACGTTTTATTAAAGCTGTATACCTTGGAAAGGGAGAAGATGATCGGAATATGCCTCGTAATTTAGTATGTGTGCACTGTGCAATAGTGCCGTATCAGAGCAGCCAATCGGCAACACGATAATTAGAAGTTTAATGTTTAAACTAGGGGAAATACATGGTCAAATTACATGGACAACACCTAAGCTTGCACGTGCACCTGATGCAATAGTTTTAGGAATAAGATTTGATTTGGATTGGATGATACTTTGAAGGGATTAAAAGGAAGAATGTGCTATGCGACATTTCGAATTTGAATTATTTGACATTTTATCAATTAACATGTTCTTCCCTCCTTTAATGATAATTTAAAATTTCTGAAAAGGGGGGAATGTTAAATATATTTTTGTATATAGTGAGAAAGTACCGTTTTTAACGGGTCTACGTGCAAACTAAAAACTTCAGAGCTTATTTTAACTTTTGCCACATAGCACGTTCTTCCACTATAGCTCTTGAACAATTGAGTAACGACTCAGTTATAAGATAAAGACTTCATACCAAGCAAAGCTCACTTGACAGTAATTTCAATTAATGTTTCAAAATATGGAAATTAATGTAATAAAACTTCCATATTATGCAATGGAAAAAAAACTATTGACTCGTTTATTTGCCTTAAAATTATCCCAAAAGAAAAATATGCACCAGTATTATGCAATATCCTCGGGTAAAGTAAAATAGGATTGTCGAAAGATATATGGAAATTTTCTGAAAAGTCTGACACCTGGAATAGACTCAAACAATAGTATTACGTAAATCAAATCTAGGTTTCAACCTTTCATGTCTCGAAAATACGCCCACACATTGTTATTTGTGTACGTGCAGTTACACAGTAAAATACAACTACAAAAGCATTTATAGTGCAAATTATCATACATATAAAAAGAAATTAGAAAGGCTTATTAAAAATATAATATGCAACATTGTCCCTGACTATTAAATTATTTTATTAAATAAGTGGGGAAAATCCCGAATTCTAAAAAAAAAAAATTAAAATATATTATTATAAAATAAATAATTCTGGGTAAGAAATAAAAAAAACTGTGGCTGCTTGAAGGTTTTATCTTTAAAAAAAGTAACTTCTATCCACAATTGCAAATCCATGTTTAGTGACCATATTTTCCTCATTTTATAAAAACTTAATTACAACAACAACAACAAAAATCAATTACGTTAGCGTTGCATATAATTTTATATATAAATCACAATAATAAAAAAAAAATAAACACAAAACTCCTATTTCCTTAAAAAATTAGAAACGTCACATAAATCGCAAACCAAACATAATCCGATATTGAAAAGTGGCAATTAACATAGAAAAATAATAGATATCAGATTTAGATTTTTTAAGATGTAGTAATCCGATGGTTGTTTTCAAAAAATTGTTAAAGAGTTTTCCAGCTCTTTTATGAATGGTATCAGTGTAAAATAAATGCTTTCCAGATAGGACGCAGATTGCAATTTCTACGCTAATATTCGTCAACAATTCCACACACATGCACAGATCTATAAAATAATCTAAATTCATAATTTACTTTACAAAGATAACAATAGTCAGAGTAGGTAATTAGTATTATAACAAATAACTAAAATTGATTTTAAAACGACAGTTCAATTGTTTTATCGCTGGACGACATGCTGTTTCTTTACTTGTAAAATTAAATAATTTAAATTCTGTTTAATTAATGTTCAAATTAAACTAAAGAAAAAAAGGAATTAAAATTTCAATTGTAGCACTGCTCATCCTAAATTTTATACTAAAGGCTGAGTTTCAGATTGATTATTTTCGATTGAGTTCCATAATTGATAGCTTGAAAAAATGATGCGTTAACTCGGAACACACAGGACGTAACAACCGACGTAAACCAGTCAAACGGAAACATGATAGACGTTCAAAAATGTTAAGTCATTGAGAGAACAAGTAAAATTATTAAATTATTATTTCTTTAACTCCTCCATTTTTTTTTAACTGAGATATCGTCAGAAGGATATAAAACTCCGTGTACAAAAGCGGCAGGGGGAACGCCCAAAAGTGGAAAAATTAATAGACCGGGAGACATCAAAACGTACGACCAATTTAACCCTATAATCTGATTGGTTAGGGAAAGGGACAATAACACTACTTCTCCAAATGTACTTGGAAAAATAATTGGTAAAGTACAAAAGCCGATTGGAAGAACAAAATATGAACTGTATGAAATGAAATTTGGAAATTATTTTTTTTACCTAAATTAAGTATTTTTTTTAATTTTTTAAAAAAATTGCGCGGCATTGTTTACAAGTCTATATGAATTTTCTACTGTGTTATATATTCCAAATTTAAAACCATGAACCAAATATTAAATTTATTGTTTTTCAGATTAAGTAAAATTAATATATATAACTCATTTGGTAACGGGTTATTTTTGGTTCCATGGGTCGTTTATACCCCTTCTTATGAACAGATGAACCACCCTAAATGGGACTATGCATGCAGGCAAACGCTTGTTACCGACTGGGTAACCGCCCGTTTTAAGAGTGTCAGGAGTAGATGTTATCTTTTATTTTATCATAGAAAACGATGAAATCCATCTATAGAAAGTGCATTTTCCACGGAAGGAGGAAATTAACTCTAGAGTGGTAAAACGCTCGTTTTTTTTAAAGTAGCGCAGTTATTTGAGATGGGACGGAAACTGGACTATCGATGCAAGGCGACGGTTAGATGGGTACACACCTAACGAGTGTCCGAATATGGAGTGGAATCCACATTTGGGTTTTAGGTATAGCAAATAAAATGGTCATTATAACATATATTCTGGCAATTTTAAACGACTATGGAAAACCTCTAACTCTAGAAGCATGATACAATCGACTTCTTTTTTTTATAAACAAAATATACGCTGATATTAGAATGGGAGGAAATGATAATATACTGATGGAGTGCTGATCAATTGGTATAAAATAAAAGTTTACATAAAAAAAACAATTACCGTTAGTGGAGTAAGGGTACACTCGCAACGCCGGGTTTATAAAGCTAGTTAATATATATAACTCAGTATTAATTTAGATTAATCCGTTAAGACCGCTTGCTTTCCGTGCGCTCTCGCACACTTAATGGCGAATGATCCCGATGGCCAGCGAGTCTTCATACCAAAGTGCCTCAGGGTTAATCCAATGGAGAAAAAATATTTTCTAAGCAACATTTTTCCGACTGTATTGAATATTTTTACAAACGAGTTTTTCATGTGATAAATGTATCTGACTTACAGGTCCCTATAATCCCACTTTTGAAATTGGTTCGAATTTTTTTTTTAATTTTCAATAAATATTTTACACAAAATATTCGAAGCAAAATTATCGTGGAATTGTATTTTCAAAGAGTGGGATTGTAGAAACATGCAAGTCAGCTACATTTATCATATAAAAAAACCGTTTGGAAAAAATATTCAGTACAGTCGGAGAAATGTGGCTTATAAAATATTTTTTCCATTTGATTTACACAGAGGAACTTTGGTTTGGAGAATGGAGACGCGCAGTCCATCGGGCTCATTCGCCCTTAAATCCGTGCGCTCTCGCACTCTTAACTAGCTCAATTATTAACAATAGATATAGAAAAAACGTGCGAACCTCATTATTTTATTATGTCCATGGTTAATACTTATGTAGACAAATCTAGAAATTGTATGACAAAAAATCAATCATAGAAAAATCATTCCATTTTGACAACAGATTGTACGGTTGCTTTTTAACCCAATATAAAATATACTTTAAGCTGTGATGATACAATGGTGTCTATCGATATCCTATTTTGGAGGGAAAACACAAAATTCCAAAGCTAAAGTGAATCACCGTCTGACAAATAGGGGAAAAGTATTACATGAAAATATTGATCGAATTACACGTTATAGCGCAACCGGCAACTTCGATAACATGCATTGAATTAAATATTTGATTCTCGATAAGAAACAAAAGGATATTCCGTTGTATCACAGAAAAAGGCATTCCAACAAGATATCGGTTATAATGGTGGAATACACTCGTGAACGATGCCTGGTAATTTGGAACCTTGGGGTAATTCGAATATTTAAACAAATTATAATGGCATATACAAGGGTACTGTGATTTACATCGATTTGGTTATGGTGCTTAGACAATAATATCTGTTCCTGTTATATGCCAAACAATGAATTTGGCGAGAAACAAGAGATAACCTTTAAAAAATTAATTCGTTAAGAGGGCTGAAACACACATAATTCATTTTATATAGCTCAATAAATACCAAAAAAAAATCAGGAGTTACTCAAACGTCATTAATAACTTTTTGATTTTTGAGGATCGATGCTTAAAGAATGAGAAAAAATTAAGCCCACATAACCTCTCTAAGTCGGAAACTGTTAGCAACAACCATAAGTGGTAAATTACACATTCTCAAAAAGATATATTCTAATACCAGAAAAGACCTCCAATAAAAGTATCAATTATGCATAAATGTTTTTTTTTCTTTCTAAAACTAAACATTCTAAGCAATATATGTGTAAATAAAACAAGTAGGTTTGTAACATAACCTGTCACTTAAACCGCTTCCACACAACATTTATGTTCAACAGGAAACACACAACACGGACAGGCAGACGGACGGACTGAACGATTATAATACCTACCACTTTTTACGTTATAAACGTAGTGGCGAAGCTAAAAGCACGTAATTATTGAGCTTTCTAGAATTTTCGACGCGTATAGCAATTGCACGCTGCGTGACCATTTGTCATAAAAAGCGTCTTCTAAAAGACCGTCAAACATAATATGAGCGTTTCAAATAAGAAACTACCTAGGTTAGTGGAACATTCAAAGAGTTAGACTACGTTGCTCACATAAATGAATTTGAAATAAAATGGAAGTAAATCCAATTTTCATAAGTAAATGTTGTTTGTGCATTCGAGAAAAGTAATCAAATGTTGAAACAGCCTTACAAAACGACACGTAATTCCATTTTTCTTGAACTTTTTATAAAAGAAATACAACAAAAAAGTTTATTAGATTCAGCAGAAACGGTTTTGGACTTTCACGGAACACAGTTAAACTAAACTCGATCACATGTAAACAAAGAAATCCTGGAAAATAACAAAAGAAACTTCAGCAATCATGAAAGAGTGCGCTGACCTATGCCATTTGTTTCGGCACAAAATGTAAAGCGATTTCAAAAACTTTTCAGAAACAAACACAAAAACTCAAACGCTATAAAAACCAAAAATTATCATATGACTGATATAACAGTTAAACGTTAACTGACTTAAAATCACAATTGAATATACTCGCCGCCAACCAAATAAGAACACGTTAGGGATGGCAGTTTTTTAGAAAAACCGGTTTTTCAAATACCGGTTCCATCCCTTAAGTGTAACAAATAAGGGTGGCGTGAACTATAGGCAGTTTGAAAAAGAAAAATAGTGCTACGATTTTTTTATAGCTCGTTTCCTTTTTCAAACTGCTGATCATGTTGTTTACGTAACTGATAGTGGTTAACCGCCTACACACGAATGAAAAATATTAATTTTGAAAGTTAGTTGCATGTGTAACATAAGTTGAAACTTTAGGTAGTTAGGGGTCTTGGACACAAAATCGTCAACAAAAAAAGAAAATAAAAAAATAGGCTCGTTGCTAATAGCCCTCGTTAAGCCCTAGTTCGATGTTATTTCAACCAAACCAATACCATGCATATCAAACGCAGTTAAGTACATAACTTTATAGCAAATTATACCATATTTTAATAAGAGGCGTTAGTTCCAAGTATATTTCCAAGTGATGTGACCAGTTGACCCTGAATTTATATATCACCGGAGAAAAAAAAAACTTCAGCAATGTCAGCTTACGTTTACCCAGTACTTCTCTGAAAGGGTCGGTGCATCCCCCAAACAAAGTACGTGCGTCAGAAAACCCTTTTTATCTACCTGTATTTTGCAGTGGCAAGGGCACAGCTCATATATACCCCGCCGAGTGGAAAAAGCGGTCAATGGTAGAGAAATCAGGTCACGAAACAGGAGAACATCGACGAACACAAACTACTTTTAAAGATCGGTTGTTACAAGTTTCTGCTCTTTTATAACTATTCTTGTCATATTTCGAATGCTAGTTATCTTCAAAAGTTAAAATATCATGGGTTTATGCCTGTTGGATATGCACCTATATATAGGTATAATTTAATATTTTTGCCGCCCCCGTAGTGCAACGGTTATAGCTCTCTGGACTGCAGAGCTGGGGGTCTGGGTTCGATTCCCGGGTAAGGCGTGGTTGTAAACTGTACTTATATCAGTCTTATAATTGGGTGAAAATCTGTTAGGCTGTGTGTCATAATAAATATTATTATAAACCCATGGTATGCACTTATAGTATAAACCCATAGTAATAATGGTCTTTCGTTTTAGGTTCCAAAACAATATAATTAGACAAAATCCAACCGCCTACTATTCTTCCAATTAATGTGCAAAACAATATTAGAATTTCCACTTTTCATGAATATTTTAAAAACTGGTATTTGTTTTAGGAAAACCTTTTTTATTACTTTGAAACATGATAAAAATAATTAATAATGGGGTAGAGAGTAGGAAAAATATGAAAAACATTTTCTTTAGAAATTTGATTGAAATTCATAAATTAACAAACTGTATACAGACTGATGTGCAAAAAAAACGAAATAATTTTCTGAATTGGTTTTAAAAAACTTTTTTTATGTTAGGTTACGTGTTTTCGCACAACATGTCGAAGAACATGCTTAATTTCTTCAACGTCTACTTCCATAGATAGGTAGTAGGTGGAAATGTGAATCGCTGAATGGGGTGGAATTGTGCCCAACAAGCGAAATTGATTCAGCTTGGAAAGTTTATGGTTCAAAAACCTTGGAACTTAACGTGGATGTCAACGGTGGAGTTAATAACTTTGCAATGCAGATTTGTATCGTTAAACCTAATTGTGTATAAATAATTGTGTAAAGTCGATTAACTGGGTAAAATTACCCAGTTAATCGACTTTACAGGTTTAATAAAAACAAATCCTTACAAAGTCCCGAACTCGAATTGTTTGTTGAACTCGAACTGAGTTGTAAAATAGCTATTCTAAAGACTTTCTGGAATCAGGCCAAAGGAGCTCTTTGTAAAACTTCATCACAAGATTTTATTTACATTTGAATCTAACTATCAGTTTACAATACAATTCATAATTTAGTTGTACTTAGCTTCGATGTTTGGAGTTTTAAGTGAGCTTAGCGGCATATTTAGAAAGAAAATCACATTTTCAAATAGGAAAAGTTTTGAGAAGCTTTTATTGTAATATATCAAACTTGTTATAGAACGATCGAAAATATAATCGCCAAACCTATATATTAAAAAAAAGTCAGAAACACAAAGATATTTTCAAACAGCCTATTATTAAGGCGCACAATGAAACCAAGAAGAAAAAAAACAGTTTAGCCATTACAAGTATAAGCCAGTTATTAACTATCATACAATAAGTTACAAAAGTTTCTAAAGCCTTTGTGTAATCCAGCCCAAAGCGCTTTTTGTAAAACTCCATCAAAGCGTTTTCTCTAAATTACGAAACAAAAAAAAAACAGCCTACCATAAGAAACTTACAATTTAGTTGTACCTAGAGGCAATTTTTTAATGATAGGAAGAAGACACGACGGGATAAACATTACAATCCTTCCGTATAGTTACAATATTTTTACATTTCAGGATACTGCAAAATTTGTTTTTAAAAAATAAAACAAGCTGTTTCTTTTTCTCAAAAAAAATCAAAAACGATTTTTTTTTTCAAAATAGTTAAAAATATGTAGTTGCGAAAAACAGTGCTAACCAGGGTTCGAAATTCACAGTCGCTAGTCGCAAAATTCGACGTTTTTTCGATTTTGCGACAACAAAATTAATTTAGTCGCAGCTATCGCGACTACAGTTTTTCAAAAAAAAAATCTTAAATACTAACTTTTTTATATCGTGGTTTCCAAGAATCTCACCAAAAATAATAAGCTTAAGGTCAGAAATCTTCACCGATCCCAATTTTTTGAAACCATTGCTAGGATCATATTATAATCTCAAAAATTCGGCAGACCTCGCTCTACATTGATAGACAAATCTCGAAACTTCGGCGAACTTTATAAAATCTCCAAATTGGGGCTATGATAAATGATTGTCAAATAAAATTCTGACAAACTTAAAAAACTCAACGACCGTAACATCCACAAAGTTAACAAAAAAGCTGTAGTTAAATTGTGATTCCTTAAATTTTGGAACTCCAGTTATCCTAAAATCGCGAAACTCCGGTGACTCTATAAACACGCAAGTCCAGCGAAAATCGTCCATTTGGGCACTGTAGACTCCAAAGATGGCAGAGAATTTTTTTAAAAAGTTTTTTTATTCATAATTTAAAAAAAAAAATGCTCCTACGTATTTATTTTAAGTTATTCGCACAGACTGCTCCTATTTTTTTTAATCCAATTTCAAACACTGGTGCTAACCTTTAGTATTTAGTTAGATGCAGGACATTTGTTTTATTCGTTGTTCAGCTTTTAAACAGTCGGCTAACAATAATTATAAAAGAAATTGGCATATTAAATCTGTTGTAACCATTTATCAGCCCCATAGAGCTAACACATTAGTTTTGAAATCGCAACCTCGGCGAAAATATTACTTTGTCATGTAAGCATTTTTTCACCAGGTATGATAATCGTCATAACAGAAAAATAAAACAAATTTGAAAGGAAAATAGTATACGGTTATTTAATAACTTATATAAAATTAAAATGTACATACACAATACACTTTCCCCTCTCACAATCAGTAGCAGTAACTGCTATAAACTACACCGCAAAGACCATTACGTTATTGGTCTACCAAGGACACTGTACTCCTGCTACATTTGAACCAACAAGAACAAATTAGCACTTCCAGAAATACAACTCTCACCAAACAACCTTCAGACCTAAATGATGAGAAATTAAGTACAAAATGTCTTTAAATATAGAAAACCTTCAAATAAGTTAATTAACTGCTTGAAACAAATGACGTAAAACAAATGGAGTTACTCCAAGTCAAAACCCCGGTTTTAAAAAACTTTTTTTAAGTCAAAGACCCTCGGTTAACCCTTTAATAACTAGTTTCATTATTTAACACTATAAAGGATAAATGTTCCAAGGATAATTACCATTGGAATAACTAGTAAGCCAAGGCCTATGTTAAGGTAACACTGGATCAAAACATTGAACCACTTTAAAGGACAAGGTAACAAACACTTCTGTAGTCTATTAATATCTCTCGATTCCCAAGTAACCTTCAAAACTAAATGATGGAATTTTTTGTAGAAACACAAATGATTATTTTATTATTAAAAAAACTTAATGGCATTTTTGTTGACTACTTGAAGATAATGACGTCAAACATCGCTATAAAAAACGAAATAAGTTACTGCCAAGATACACCTAAAATTTTACAAACCAGCTTAAAAATATATTATATTAGTTAACACCAAAAGTGGATACATTTAATAAGTTTAGTACCTCTCCAAACACGCAATATTAAGATTCGTAAATACAAACAAAATAAAACATTACGGGTGAATTTGGTTTATAAATTCAAGTATTACATCATAGAGACGCCATTTTAATTGGGAAAGGAGAGATGGTATCATTCGCCTTCGGCCAGAGCCTGGAAATTTCAACGGAAGGCCTAAATTTGAGTAACTGTTTTCGATGTAACTAATACATAACTTTTTCAAAATGGCTTTGTTTAATAAGAACTAGCTCGACCAGAAATAAGTTCACGCATTATTTATTCCGTACTAGCAAATAAATACCCGTTCTTCGCACGGACTAAAAAAGTTGTAATCGATCCAAAGACATGTACCCTTTATTCCGTTATAGGATAATAAGCTTATGTTATTGTTTTCGCTCATTAGAAAGTATAGAATCCCGATACTGTTACTTATCTTACCTTAAAAATCCAAAATTAAAATTACGCTTTAAAATGCACGTATAAATGCCATCTCGTAATTTCTCTCATAAATACATAAAACTTTTTAATTCATTTGGAGCGTTTCTGTTAATAATTTGGCGATAAAAAGATATACCTACAAACACACCTATTCAGCTTCTAAATTAAAAAAAAATTGCTTATTCGGCGCGTTTTAGTTATTAATTTGGCGAGTTTGGCAACGTATTTGGCGAAAAATGAAGACATAAAACCCTAATATGCAGCTCTAGTGCGATGGCTTTGAGCAACCATCATAGTTCAGTAATAGCTTAACTATGCATTTTTTGCCTAAATACGCATACATGCAGTCAACAGAACCATCAATGAAGAAATCGTCACTTAAGTTCCCACATGTGCTATCTCATTTTCGCATCTTGGTTAAAGTATACATCAGCGCCCGGGTTTGGCGACAAGTCAAAAATTGTCGCCAAACCCATTGCCGTAAAACTGAATTTGGCGGGGTTGCCAGATTGGCGACTTTACTGCCGGGCGTCAATGTATACTTCAGCCAAGTTGAGAAAATGAGATAGCACATGTGGGAACTCAAGTGACGAAATCATCAAATAAAGCCACAATAAAATCCTAGAAGGGAGACTGGCCGGAATTACACCACTGGAAACATGTCAATTATTTTTCAAATAATGAATTTAGTTTCTGAAGGTAATGGCAACAGAATAAAATAAACATTTAATTTTAATTATTTTCGTAAAAGTGTAATTTAATTTTTTCAGCCGATGGCAACAGGAAATGAAAAAAATGATCGGATTTGGGCGAAATGGTGTAGTTTTTTTCAGAAAATTTTAATTTTCTCTAAAAATAGAACATTTTGAGCTCTGAAAGTTCAAAAATCGTAACTTAAGTATGAACTACACATTTGTGCCATGTTACAAATCAAACAGATGCCTAGTTTAAAAGTCTATAAGGAACACACACAAAACTTCATTTTAGCTTCCACACTACGTTTATAACGTAAACAAGTAGGTTTGTTACAGAATATGTCACTTAAACCGCTTCCACACAACATTTGTGCTCAACAGGAAACAAACTATTTATACACCTCAGAAAGAAATTCGGCAAACAGTTTTAGCTAGTTGTAATTAAACATTTAAACGATAAAATGAATTATTTTCATTAATCTTCTTTCTCAGATTTAATAATTAGACTTTATCGTTTGCTTAATTTGTTGGAAGTTCGAAGAATAATAATGTAATCTTTTTTAATAAATATCTTTGTGTCGTCACAATTTACCATTTACATTTCTTTCGAAAATTCAGTCATTTATCGTTTGTTAAATTAATTTACAGTTCGAAAAATATATAATTAGTGCAATTGATGCTTTAAAAATAAAAGCAAAACTTTGCATATTTTTTTTTATGCCAAGTTAGAATTCTCTATGCATCTTTCTTCATACATATATAATAAACTATCAAAAGAACTCTATTGTGATATTACAACAATCCAAACTGCATTATATCACATAAATAAATATTCTTTCAAAAGTGTTTATTTTTATTTTAAATAAAGTTTTTCGTACGTTTAACGAAATGGCAACAGTGAAAATATTGAATAAAAATGGAATTTGCATGTTGTTTCAATGTAGATTAAATTTTTAGTTATTAGCTTCCACACTACGTTTATAACGTAAAAAGTGGAAGGTTTTATAATCGTTCATTCCGTCTGTCTGTCCGTCACCCACTTTCACAAAAAGAACCACAAGTCCCACAGACAAGTTAAATACGTCATTTTGAAGCAAAAAATCAGATTAGGCTACATTCCAAATTTCATTAAAAAATTTAAAATAGAAGTTTATTTAAAATTTAAATAACTAAAAATTTAATCTACATTGAAATAACATGCAAATTCCATTTTTATTCAATATTTTCACTGTTGCCATTTCGTTAAACGTACGAGAAACTTTCTCTCTATATTAAAACAAGTAGGTTTGTAACAGAATCTATCACTTAACCCGCTTCCACACAAAAGTTGTGTTAAACAGGTAAAAATGCGCCAAATACTGCATTAATTCTATATTAAACATTTACATGCTAAATTTGGCTAGTTTTATTTATTTTATTTCGAAAATTCAATAATTATTACTTATCGTTTGCAAAAATTAATTTGTATTTCAAAGAATAAATATGTACTATTCCTCGCTTTTAAATAGAATGAAAATATTTCATTTCAACATACAAAGAATTTCGTAGTGAAATATATTTTACGTCATTTCAAACTGATCGATGTGGCAAAATCAATTTATGTTAATTTATTATCTAAAAGAATTAAGTTTCTCGGGCGATTGTTGCGAATGGCAATGGTGATTTAATTCTAATAACAAACAGGGCCTTTAGCTATTTGTAATTCAAACTTTTAAACGACAAAATTAACTATTTTCATTAATCTTTCTCAGATTTAATAATTAGATTTAATTAAATTACAGTTCGAAAAATATATAATTAGTACAAATGATGCTTTAAAAATAAAAGCGAAACTTTGCACATTTTTTATGCTAGAAGTTAGAATTCTCTTTGCATCTTTCTTCATACATATATAATGAACCATCAAAAGAACTCTATTGTGATATTACAACAATCCAAACTGAATTATATCACATAAATAAATATTCTTTCAAATGTTTGTATATTTTTAATAAAATTTCTCGTACGTTTAACGAAATGGCAACAGTGAAAATATTGAATAAAAATGGAATTTGCATGTTATTTCAATGTAGATTAAATTTTAAGTTATTTAAATTTTAAATAAACTTCTAATTTAAATTTTTTAATTTTTTAATGAAATTTGGAATGTAGCCTAATCTGATTTTTTGCTTCAAAATGACGTATTCCCACTTGTCTGTGGGACTTGTGGTTCTTTCTGTGAAAGTGGGTGACAGACGGACGGACAGACGGACTGAACGATTATAAAACCTTCCAATTATTACGTTATAAATGTAGTGTGGAAGCTAAAAAAGTAAGCTCTTTTAAAGTGTCAGCAGCCATAACATCGTGAAATATTGATGTCAGAAACCCAAATTTTTTGGGCAGGTGTGTCTCCCTTATGCATCGATGCCCACTTATTTGTTTTTCAAATTTCCAATAAGTTTTTTAATTAAAAATTACAATAAGTCAGTCACAAAAAAAATCTTATTCCTTTTCTGCAAAACGGCACGGTGAAAATCATCAGAAATGCGTGATTTTGTTACGTTCTTTTTGAAGAACAATTGCTCTCTTTTCTGTTCTTTTAAAAAGAACAGTTCTTTAACTTGTTCTTTTTACATTGGTTTTGTGTTTATATATAGAAAAGGTTCACAGATTTTTCTTAAAAATGTTTTTGCCTTAAAATATAATATAGCAAGATAGAAGGTTTATAGATTAAAGTTATGTAAAAAAAAGATAGTAAAAAAATTATGACAAAACTATTTTAAATAAACATTTAACAAAACAATTAGTCTGATAAACATTTTCAATAAACAAAATTTTTTTATAAAAAAATTATTTTATTAATTATTTTATTTAATTCTGCTAAAGTGAAATCACAAAATTTCCTTTTTTTATATAAAACAAGATTTTTTTTATTATAAAAATGATTTTGCCTTAAAATATATTATAGCAAGATAGAAGGTTTATAGATTAAATAAATTATGTAAAAAAATATAGTAAAAAAATTATGACAAAACTATTTAAATAAACACTTAATTATTTTATTTAATTCTGCTAAAGTGAATCACAAAATTTCTCTTTTTTATAAAACAGTTTTTTTTAATTTTCAGAACTGATGAAAAAGATCGCGTTGTTCTTTAAACTTTTTTCTTCAGCTGGCTTGGCAGATGGCTTTTTTTTTTTTTTTAATCTCTCGTTTTTTATAATCGTTCGCATCACCACGGTAAAAGTTTTATTTTATTTTTTTATTACTTTGTACACTAGAATATGCGTCAACATATTCCTTTTTGTTTTTTTAGAAAGTTTTTGAAGATGTTTTAACTCTTGTTAAACATTGTTTTATGATTTATTGTAAAGCCAACATATTAAGCGAAATGATTTTTTTTAGCTTCCACACTACGTTTATAACTTAAAAAGTGGAAGGTATGTATTATAATCGTTCAATCCGTCTGTCTGTCACCCACTTTCACAGAACGAACCGCAAGTCGCACAAACAAGTGGGATATATCATTTTGAAGCAAAAAATCAGGCTAGGTTACACCCCAAATTTCATTAAAATATTTATGTGATATGATTCAGTTTGGATTGTTGTAATATCACAATAGGGTGAGATGAGAGTAATA
Organism: Oedothorax gibbosus; assembly: GCA_019343175.1. Taxonomy (NCBI): domain Eukaryota; kingdom Metazoa; phylum Arthropoda; class Arachnida; order Araneae; family Linyphiidae; genus Oedothorax; species Oedothorax gibbosus. The sequence continues at coordinate 24,601,575 of CM033276.1, read as the reverse complement.
ATGAGTGAGAGTGATAATGAGTATCATTAATTTGCGAAAGATGATTAATGAAAATAGTTAATATTGGCGTTTAAAAGTTTGAATTAGAAATAAATTATAAGCTGAAGGCCCTGTTTGGCGAATTTCTTTCTGAGGTGTATAAATAGTGCGGTTTTTTTTTTGTTGAGCACAAATATTGTATGGAAGCGGTTTTCAGTTTTATTATTTTTCGTTGTGAGATGCGTTTTTGCAAGGATCTCCCTACGTGTTACGTTTCAACATTTTTTGTTTACGTAAATGATAGCGTTTTTGTCTTTATGTATCTGTCCATGGTCTACTCAACTTTAAGGTCACAGAAACTCTTTGGACGTCAAGCCATCCGACCGGTCCGGAATGTAAGCGATTTCAAAGAAAAAGTACGAAATCTATTTGCGCACGGCCAATTATATATACTTATCTGGTTGCGAACAGGTTTCGTTTCTCTCTTTCGGGACAGCCAACAACACGAACCTGAAAAAACTAAATTTGGGGAGCGATAGCGGCGTAGCTAAAAAAGTCATACAACTTACAAATTTTGAGTGAGCCATTGAGTTTTTAAAAAGAACCTAAGAGTAAAAACAGGCTAGGTGCGAAATTAACGGGAGTTGGCGAGTTATTACTGAACAAAGTAATACAATATATTTTTTTAAGAAATATAACTTAGCGGCCGCGAAGCGGTCCAATGTATTTGCCAGCAATTCCCGTGGGTTTGCGAGCGACAGCGAGCAGGGGGCGTAGAGGAAGAATCCAAGAATGCCAGCTTGCGACCCAATGAGATTGCGCAGCAATATCCAAGGGTGCGAGCTTGCGGCTGAATATAACTATATTACCAAGGCTCGACATAATTTTGTCATAGATACAGACCTGGATGGCAAAATATGCATAGGCCTGTGCAAAGTTGGGTTGGAAAAGTTACGTTCACCAGCGAGCCGGCCGCGAAGTGGCTTATGGGAAACCGGTAGTTGGCAAGCGATAACGAGCAGGGGGCGAAGCCCCCTGCTGGCCGCGAAGCGGCCAATGGAATTGCGCAGCAATTCCGGGGGTTGGCGAGCGATAGCGAGCAGGGGGCGGAGCCCCCCCCCCCCCAGTATTAAAAATAAAAATGAACACTTGAAAGAATATTTATTTATGTGATATAAATTCAGTTCTTGAGGTAAAATATCACAATAGATTCTGATGTGTATATATATGTATGATCAAAACGTTTTGTTCATCGAAATTATAAATCCGTTTGCTAAAAAATCAAATGAAAATTTGCTATTTAATTATATATAAATGCATCAATTGCCTAATTAATACTTTTTCATTTGGCGTGTTTGGGAAATGATTTGGCGAGAAAATAGATATAGCTACCCACACCCATTATACAGCTCTAACACAATGACCTTAGAACAACCGACCAGCTTATAAATTATTTATAAAAGAAATCGCCTATTTGGCGAATTTTAGTTAATAATTTGGCGAGTTTGGCAACGTCTTTGGCAAAAAAATAAAGACATAAAACATTAATAGCTCTAGTGCGATGGCCTTTATTAACCATCGTAGTTCAGTAATAGCTTAACTATACATTTATTGCTTAAATATGACTGTAAATTAATTTAACAAACGATAAATGACTGAATTTTCGAAAGAAATGTAAATGGTAAATTGTGACGACACAAAGATATTTATTAAAAAAGATTACATTATTATTCTTCGAACTTCAAACAAATTAAGCAAACGATAAAGTCTAATTATTAAATCTGGGAAAGAAGATTAATGAAAATAATTAATTTTATCGTTTAAATGTTTAATTACAACTAGCTAAAGGCTCTGTTTGCCGAATTTCTTTCTGAGGTGTATAAATAGTTTCTTTCAAGTTGAGCACAAATGTTGTGTGGAAGCGGTTTAAGTGAAAACCTACTTGTTTATTATTATAGATTGCAGATACCATTTTACTGAACACAAAACATCAGATTCCTTAGATAAAATAAATATGTATAATATTGGGCAAATTTTTTACAACTTCTTCTAAATTTCGACGTAATCATTTTACGACGCCATATTCTTCTTATTGACAAAACAAATCTTTAAAATTATAACCTTAATTTAGCATAGTTTGACATACGATATACTCTGTTCAAAACTCCTATTACAAAAGATCTTCACCACCGTTCCAAATGTTGACTATCAAGACCATTTGACGTCTTATTATACTGAACGATTAATAAACCGATATTATATAGAACGATAAATTAAAACCTTCATGAATAAATCTCTCACAACTTCCATATAAAGAACTGGCCAATACCAGATCCAATATCGAAGTCCCAAGAACATTAATTTTTTTTAATACGAAAAAAATACTAAAAATTTAGGCCTTGATATCAATTACACGTCCCAAATGTAATAAATCCCTAAAAACTACCTCAAACCCATATTAAAAAAAATTCTGGAGCGACCTCTACAAGAGGCTATCGACACCGACACCCGGTAAACGACCGCATCCTAGAGTTTATTCGCCAAGGATACACACCAACTTCTCTAACTACAAAGGAAACAGACTCAGGTTCAAGAAAAAGCGTCGAACCCGAGACAGAAAAGACGACGAACTTGAAAAGAGTGTCGAACCCTTGGTTGTGGAGAAGTGACCAAGATCCAAGGCCACAGATTCCCCCGGCCTTGGAGAAGAGGGTAAATGACACCGATAGAGGGGGTTCCTAATAGGAAGGGATGATGAGTAACCGCTTGGTAACAAGATCGGAAGAGAAATCTGGGTTTAGGTTCGGTTCTATCTTAAAAAGTAGCAGATATGGATAACGTATGGTAAATGGCTTTCTCAGTGCCGGATTTAAAGACCCAGGGCCCCTAGGCACTTGACATTTTGAAGCTATTTTGGAAATTTAGCAAATTAAATACACTAGTAGAACAAATGACTTTTAATCGACTTTAGTAAACATCAGAATAATACAGTATGTTACTATAGTTATTCTATAAAATTTATAAAATCACTCGGCGAACTTTCTTCTGTGCAAAAGAACGAATTACGTCATCATAGTCAATTGACTGCATTATTTCTGACTATGTACGTTACTGAGATTGAGTTGAGCCTGTTCTCTCTTATGTTATATCTTATAAGTAAGTCTTTACTCATTTTTACAAACACAAATTTGATTGCAAATAAATTACTTTACGCAAATTTGGCAATTTTTGAGGCCGTCGGGCGATAGGTTTTCGTAGTTTGGCGATTTTCAATTTTTTAAACGATTTTTTGGCGATTTTATCTTTTTAAGGGCCCCCTTCCTGACTGGGCTCCTAGGCCCGGGCCTTGTAGGCCTAGGCCGAAATCCGGCACTGGGCTTTCTCCGCCTGTCACATATAGTTTTTTTTAGTTGACGTCTGAAGTAACTTCTGAAATGACGTCACACAAACACGGCTATTGACGACAGTCTTCGCGTATTAGAAACGCAGTCAAGTGACGAAGCGGCTAACATCTGAGCTGGTACCCAACACAACCGTATAGCGACATCGTACGCGGCGACAGTGGAAATTCGTTTTAGCAATGGTGACTGATTTTTGATGCATAATTATTTTAAAAGTTTAAGCTTTAATTTGCAAAGGGGGACTTATTCTTTTTTTTTGAGGTTTTATAATAATTTCATAAAATATTTTTTATGGTTAAATAAATTTGCGATTAAAAAAAAAATTATCATTTCCTGTCGCAGCACAAAATTAGAAATTTCGACCATTATTTTATTTTTTCAAGCAAAAGTTGAATTTGAGCATTGAATATTCTGATAAAATCCTTTGGCCACCACACTAGCAATATAAAGAATCAAAATAAAATAGAAGAAGGTTAAACCAAGGTTATCTTAAGAACGCAATCCCTAGTGGTTGGTAGACGAGGGAACCTCCTTTCGGAGTTTCAAGGCTACCGTAGGGCACTCGCTCCCAAACGAGGTTGAAACCCCCCTGCAAATCCGCCATCCGAATATCAAGGCCCTGGAAACGGCAGGAGGCATACACACAAAGTTATATAATAGGAATAGACTGACAACCCGATTACCATAATTTATATAACAGCAATCAGCTTTGTTTTAGGAGATTTTATTTATCTATATTTTTTTCCATTATATTTGCGTTTAGTCAAATTAACGTACGTAGCAATAAAGCTATTTTACTTATGGACAAAAAAATGCTCAAAATTAAAACTTAAGCATCATATAAACAAACTTTCGCAAATCAAATAAATCCCTCAAAACTTCCATTACAAAAAGAACTGCATCACCTCTTCCAAATTTCGACTATCAAGACCATTTTTTGACGTCTTAACATATGCTTAACGATAAAAAAATCGTAAAAATTAAAACCTTCATATTTTCCTCTTTAAAAAAAAGAGGAAAATATGAAGGTTTTAAGTGTGGTCAAATGACGATCCATTTCTGTTGGTTCATTACAGCAAGTTCAAATGAGGCTTAGTGGATAAATTTTATTTCTAATGTCAACGTAATGGTGTTTTCAAGAAATTATCCAAAGGGAGAATTTCGTTGGGTCGGACGTAAAATTTTGTAAAAACCAAAATTTCTCTGCTTAAATTTATTTTTAAATAGCCGAAATAATTTTTTAAGCTTTACCCATGTTTAAATGTCAAAAACAAAAAAAATAGAAATTCTGAAAAATGTTTTTAAGTTTTTAAACAAAATATTTATTCATGGTGTCTGAAGTCAATGTGTTTTTTTATGTCTGACGCTAACAGTAAATACTCGTTTTTACAAAAAGTTGTTAACATTTTTCAGAAATTCTCCTTGTATTTTATAACCTTCAGACAAGGCTAAGTCTTAAAAAAATTACTTCAAATAACTGAAAATATTTTTGTTATGAGTAATTTGAGTTTTTATGAGGATAATTGGAGAATTTTTTTTCCTATGAATTTCCAAATATTTTCTTTATTATTGATTCAGTGAAATTTACAATTTTAATTTTTTTTCTTTCGAAAATTTGAACTTATTAGTCAAAGAATTTCTATGAGCGTCGTGTCTTTTTTAGAAGTACTCAATTCAAATTCATTTTTATCATGGGCTTTTTTTCCGGAAATTTATGAAATTTTCTCGTGAAAAAAAGATTTGAAATTTTTATTTCTGGGAAGAACTAATTAATTTTTTTACTCAAAATTAAAGTTAAATAGGTTATGCTTAAATAGTATTTTTGTATATTTGTAATTTAATCAACTGACACAACGTATCTAGCTGAAGAATAAACAAACAACGCAAATATAAGAACTATAGAAATTTATTCTACAGGGTGGCAAAAAGAGGGCTTACAGTTATTTATACAGCAAAAGTTATTTGACGGCGGCATTTGAAGTTACGTACTCTGGAGACATTATTTGCTTATTTCTCGAGCATCAAATAAATAAACCGAAGCGATCTGGAAACTAAACCAAACAAAGTCTACAAAATGCTTCTCTTTGAACCCGATACGCTGCTGTACGGTTTAATTTTAGTCAACCAACAAATCTAAACGAAACCATGTCAAATAGCTGTTCTAAATAACTCAAAGTTCTTATCAATGGTACATTTAAACCGACATTAACTGTAAGCCTACTTTTGGGCTACCCTGTATAATATGGCCTGAGAAATAGGCTAGCACAATATTCAAAAGTCTACTCCGCGGTCACTAGTTTTTAGAAAGTACTAGTATCAGGTAGACCATATAGTGCTATTCGTCTTATAAAGAAATAATTCTTCAATATCAGACATTTCTTATTCGCAAAAAGAAGCATAACTAAAACAATTCTACGAATTAATATGACAATAACACTAACTCTTCACAGACAACAAACTATCACAAAAATCTTCTTTACTAGTCTAACTATTCAATTCTGCGTGAGCTATCGCAGTTTTTAATAATTCAAGCTAGCCCATACATAAATAAGACATTGATGGAGTCACAACTATCTATGGCTGCAAAAAATAACCAAAAACGAGACGTTACAAGATATTTCGCAGACAGACAAACATAAACGATTCCACGATAAGACAGACTTTCTTAAGAAAGCGCCACAAAAGAACAGAAACAATTTAATACATACAAAGAACTTCCATTGTACTTTGTACTAATTATTCAGCATATAAGTTCTGCGGTAGCCATAACTGCCAATGGAAAGAAACAAAAATATTCCTGGAACTGATGAGAGAAGAAATCTTTTTGAAATATGCAAGACACAAGTAAAAAAATAAGTTGAAGGAGAAGGCATTACCCTGCGAGTGGGTTTGATAAAATAGTAGCCACATTAGTCAAAACATTGGATGGTTTATACTTGTTTAAACTATGCTATATCTATGGATTCAACACGTTTTCTATCAAAAGTATATGTAAGCTCCCCCATAGTCGAGTATTATAGTATGTCTTTTTAAAAAACTTCAAAATGACTTAATTGTATTATTGTGCATTTTTATTAAATTATCGAAATTGTTAATAAAAAGGGCTAAAGCCTATTTGCCGAGTATTACTATTCAAATATAACTCCTTCCCTTGAACCCTCACTGTAACCATTCGCAAGAGCAACCAGTTACACTAAGATGCACCGCGTACTCTTATAAATACCACATACATGTACCAAATGATACAGCTCGTCTCCAAATGTATGGTACCTAACATAGTAGTAACAGTGTACAATATTGTACTAAAGAGCACAATGTACATCCAATGTTTAACTCTACGCAAACAAATTTTATTAAAGGTTGGGATTTCTTTTTCTTTTCGCAAGTCCATTTGTGGAATTAAGTGTCACTCAATATAGACTTGTACTAACTCGTATACTACACGACAAATAATAGTTTTGTCGAGTTGGCGAACGCTTCCTTTCACCACTGAGATAATTTAGTGCCATCTAGGCCAATAACAATCCCATGAGCCTTTACCAAGTTAATGACCTGGGTTAACCTGCCGCCAATGTTGTCACTACTCTGACTACTTAGCCAAATCTAGAAACTTTAGTGGAGTAAGAAATCTAAATCTCCCGGGACTTCCCGTCTATCTGCTACCAGTGGTTCTGTATTTACAAAACACTTGGAACTACATATTTGATGATAATAATTTTAAAAATATTAAAATTGCCCTCCTCCATATCAACAAGATAACCTATATATATGAAGAGTACAGGGGAAGAATCCCTTCATCTGCACGGGGTCTGTTTGGCGAAGATAGCGAGTCATCGCCTAAAACTGGTGTGAAGAAACCAGTTTTGCCTTGGTTCTTATCACGCGGCGCACGGGTTTACGATTTCTATGATCGAGATTCACGCAAGACAACAGTCTGACGCTTAAACCGCGGAAGAAAAACCTCGGGTGAAACCAGTTTCCTATCGCCACTACTAGCCAAGCAGGCCTCAATACGGACAGAATCCCAGCCGATGAAATGTTTTTTCCACTGTACTCTTCATATATAATTTGAATAACTCAATTTTAAGCTCCAATTTACAAGCAGCAATTCTGCTAATTTCCGCCGGATGAACGCAATAGCAATGTTAAGTCAATCGGATCTTTTCCCCACTATGAAAGCAAAAACCATATTTTTAAGGTTTTCCTGCGGCTTTCGATCAAGTACTGCAATGTTAAAACGCTGCTGCAATGATAATATACGGACATACGGGGGGGGGGGGGGGCATACGTTATGGGGGATTGAGCCACAGAACCACGGGTCTCCAAACCAAAGTGCCTCAGTGATCCAATGGAGAAAAAAAAAATTTAAGCCACATTTCTCCGGCTTGCTGATGATTTTTATTAACGGGTTTTTTTAATGTGATAAATGTAGCTGACTTACAGGTCCCGACAATCCCACTTTTTGAAATGGGTTCGAATATTTTCTTTTTCAATTTTCAATAAATAATTTTACACAAAATATTCGAACCCATTTCAAAAAGCGGGATTATAGAGACCTGTAAGTTATCTACATTTATCATTTTAGAAAATAACCGTTTGTAAAAAATTATCAATACAGCCGAAGAAATGTAACTTAGAAAATATCTTTTTTCCCCCTTTGGATTAACACTGAGGCACTTTGGTTTGAAGACCCGCGATCCACCGGGCTCATTCCCCCTTAAGTACAGTTTACAATTTCTTAGTATGTGCAAGATCCAATCAACCCACTGCGATCATCCAACACCGTAAGTACGGTTTGCATTACTGCAAACGTTGGGTGTGAAAATATGTCTACGAAAAATTGTTAAGTATCGGTTACAGCTTTGTTAAAATAACGCGAGATTACCATATGATGGAAGAAGGGGATTTTCATTTCATCCTCATCACTTATTCAAATAAGTCCGGTAGATGGCACTACGAGATGGAAAATATTCATAATCGAAATATTGAACATAAGAAATCAGTTATGTTCCATATTTTTAGCTTACTTCCCTTTTTTTTTAATTCTAAAGAATTTGTTTTTAATTCGAAGGAATTTTTTTTTAATTCGAAAGAATTTTTTTTTAAACGTAAAAGTAGGTATTCACATGCTGGAGATGTTCGTCTTCCATACGGAAACTAGGATTCAATCCAAGAAACTTTACATAATTATTCTCCGAACTGCATATGAAATTAACAAACGATAAAGAATATTAATTCCATTTTCAATAGAAAATAAATGAAAACCGAGCATTTTAGGCTTTTAAAAGTTTAAATTAAAACTAAAAGGTGCGTTTGGTTCTTTTTTTTCTATATAAGGTATAAAAATCTTGTGTGAAAGCTGTTCCATGTGACAATTACTGTTACAAAACAAACTTATTTATCTTATTAGAATTTCAGAGAATATTAAAATAACAGGAAAGTAGACTATTTTGTAAGATAAGTTTTCTTTTTAAAGACTTAATGATTATAACCGATAAGAGTGAATAAGGAAGATTTCAAACAAAAAAATCTAGGTCATTTTTTAAGATTTTACAGTAGACACGTTATCAAAATCTATTCAAATATAATCTATCATTGAAAATGATAAAGCTAAAGTAAACTGAAACGTAAATCGAAAGTAAATGGAGGAGGGGTAAACAGTTATCCAAGAACCAAAAATTTATCGCATACATTATACATTGATTTTTTGAGAACCGCCTATTCCATTACATCAATGGGCAATTCCCATACAAACAATGAAACTTTTCAAATTATTTTTTTTAAAACTTCGTATGAAAATTCATTCTATCATTTAGGTCTGAAAAGATTCATTTTAAGGTGATGTGAAATTGTAGACTGTAGCTTACAACTATCTACTTTTTACTATGTTCAATTGTTAAATATATCGTAAAATCCATGCAAAACCCGTTCGTTATGTTACCCTAGAAAAATAGTCAATAATTAAAGAACATGATGGTTCCATCTATATTAATCGTAAAAAAAATCTTTTTACTTTAATTATACACTACTTATGTAATTCCCAAGTAATCATTAAATCGCAACTATTTGTTACGTAAATATCAATTAAAAATCATCAAATCAATAAACATGAAACCCTGATAATACTTTTTTCCGTTTCTTTACTGAATGTGCACTTCGAACTCGAAGAGAAAATTCAATCTGGGTGTGTATAGTACAGTACAGTTCTCACTGCAGACAACTCTCTCTAAAAAATGGTATGGCGCAAAACATTTAAATACATTAACGATTAGAGGACAGCGTAAGGAAACCACACCTTAGTTCCATGTGCTACGGTTTAAAAAATGAACTAAATTAAACTCATCGGCGGAACAGCCCATTCGTAGGCCAATGCCTGCCGTGCCCAATTCAGCTTTCGTGACCAAGGGCTCTGGGGAAGGCATATGTCCCGATTAGGTGGTCAACCTCACGCGGGACACCCAGTGTTTAGTTCCCAAGTATGCTTGGTCCTCATTTTATCGATCCAATTAAGGGATGAAAGACTGAGTGAACCTCACCCAATCCGGGATTCGAACCCCGGACCTGTGGCATGGCAATGCAAAGCACTACCACTGCGCCACTTGGCTGAACTGTCCACTCTCAATGACGGCATAAACCATAAAAAGGTAACTGGACTATAGTAGCTTAAGAGTACACAATGGTCGGATTGGTTGAATTAAGGCGACACTAGAGCTACACGAGGGCTAATAGCGACGGGCATCTTAATTTAGAACTGCGGTCAAATGACCAACACACAATGTTAATATGCTTTATAGAGATAAGCAAAGGTACTTACTCTTACTTTAGGCCTGCATCCGTTAGTTGTTGCCTGCACTTTTACATCCTTCATCACAGCAGCCCCCTGTATTTTTGCCTCCACATCACAATCCCGTGGACTATCGAGCGAAGCAGTATCGGCTGTCGGTACTTTGCGATACCCGCGGACACTCTTGAACATCATCTTGATTAAACAAGCAAATCTGCCTTTGCCCGGCACTTGCGCCGGCTCGACGGAAACAAGTCTGACTTCTTCAATAAGTTGCTCGTCGCAGATCATTTGTGATTGATAATTAAATTTAAAAACAAATAGAATCTATTGAAATCGAAGTTATAGTATAAAATATAGGGATATCGTTTCTAAAATGGATTGTAGGTACGAGAGATGTCTTCTGAAATAGGGCAAAAAGGGTCCATACAAGCCATTAAATTGTAAACTATCAGACTTCTCCAATCCTTATCAGACTATAAATTCAGAGTAATTAATTACTTAGAGAGGAATTGTTTTGTCTAATATAGGATTCCCAGAAAGAATTCGAATACAGGACTAAAGATAAGATCAGTAAAAAAAGTTTACTTTCGAATTGAAAGTTTTTTAGTATATTACTATATTTACTTACAGAACTTGCACAAGATAATTGGATATATAATGTACGCAAATCTTACTTAATCTCACTTAGAAGAGAACACCAAAACACAAATTTACATCCAAGTTACGTATAATTTTCGAAACTAAAGTTCAACCACTGAAATACAATTCAATAACACGCAAGAAAAGTAAACTAAGAACCAAACACACAGGCAAACTCACAAAAGAGCTTATCGCGCTTTCGTAAAATTCTGAGAAATTAGTTTTGTGACGTGTAGTTGCGGTCAATTAACACCAAAGAAAAAGATTAATGATTCACTGTAAAATTAATCCGAAACACCTAAGCCACAATTTGTAAGAATGTTTTTTAATTTTTATTTCAACGGAAGCTTATCGCACCAAATGTACAAGTTTTGCAGTTTTGCATCCATATAAGAAGATATTTTTAAAAAAATTATAATTCTAAAGTTCACAAACAGTTCACTTAAAAGTCCTAACAAGCAAATACATATAGTGGTATCTTTGTGCTCCACAAAGTTCAATCATTTAAAATGAAATCCACACAAGATAAACAAAGAAACTTTCCAAGAAAGAACTTTTCTCGAAATTTGACCACTCAAGTATCTCTCAATATCAAAAAACGAGTAAATTTCTTTAAACTTCACACCTAACTCAACAATTAAAAGATTCACAAAGCAATGAAATCATCCACAAAGATAGTTTCTTTAGCAGTACCTCTCACTTTTCTTGAAGTTTGACCACCCAACGACACTCAAATTTATCTCAATATCACAAAACGAGCAAATTTCTTTAAACTTCACACCAAACTCAACCATTAAAAGAGCAACGAAATCATCCACAAAGATAGTTTCTTTAGCAGTACCTCTCACTTTTCTTGAAGTTTGAGCACCCAACGACACTCAAATTTATCTCAATATCACAAAACGAGCAAATTTCTTTAAACTTCACACCAAACTCAACCATTAAAAGAGCAACGAAATCATCCGCAAAGATAGCTACTTCAACAGTTCCTCGCACTATGCCACAACCTTGTTGCTGTGCCACCAAGCCCGCGCTTAACACCGGTAATAATATTTCCCACGCACGCAGATCATTGCAAATGAAAAAAAAAAGTAAACAAGAAATGATGGGGGGAAGTTGCGAGAGCAAGAAGATGGAGTCGAGAGGCCCGCCAAGAGCCGATGTGGAAACATTGAAAATGATGGAAAGAAGGATGCGGGAAGATAAGGGAGAGTGTGTGTCAACAACCGGCCGTGATTTAAGGTGGCAACGGCTGTCAGGGAACTGTTTTGATTGATAGAGCTTGAGGGCGATAAAAGTCATTAGTCAAACAATAGTTTAATAGTATTCGTGTAGCTCTAGTGTGACGTTTATTGAACCAAACTGAATACAGTTCGGCTCCTACAAGTGGGCGATAGCGTACGGTTTTACCAGGGATTTGGAGTAACGCGTTACTTGTAACAGTTACTTTTTTTAGGTAACGTCGGATAACGCCGTTACATTTTTTCAGAAAGTAACTGTAACTTAGTTACTTTTAGCGGTAACGAAGTAACGAAAAATTGCGTTAATTTTCCGTTACTTTCCGAAGGCTGTCTGATGCTTATTTTGAAATTCCACTCCTAAGAAGGGAACATTTCCAAACTTTCGCATTCCCGAAATATGAGCTTTTCTTGGGAGGAAAAAAGCAAAATGCATTGTCCACTTTGGCTGCTAAAGGCGTGACGACTGCTTTCAGCCAGAATTGTTAAAGTACGAATGTTTCTAATTGTCTGTTTACCTTTCCAAGTATCACATTATAAGACTCGTAATTACAGGCTTCTACCGAAAAGAAGGGTTTTGAAATAAATCACGCTGACTGTCAAGCAGGTTGTCGTTCGGCAAGTTTCGACCAGTGCAAACCCCTTTGTGTTGCCTGAACCTGAATGTGTTCTACAACAATGACCAACAACAAAGTGTGTGTAGGGGGAGAGAGAGAGAGAGAGAGCCCGTTCACACCTATTTCTTGGATTGAACCAGGATTGAAATTAAATAAAAAAATTAAATTATAATTTCAGGATTTTGTTTGTGCTTATGTTTCGTTAATCGTGGTTTTCTTTGAAAAATGGTAAAATGGCTAAATTTCAATTTTTCTTATAACTTGAAATTTCAAAAAGTAACTGTGAATCGTTACTTTTAGTATTAAGTAACTGTAACGCGTTACTTTTCATATTAAGTAACTGTAACTGAGTTACTTTTTAAAAGTAACTTTCCAATCCCTGGGTTTTACTATCTCTATATGGTGTCAACAACCGGTCGGGATTTAAGGTAAATTATAACAATAATTTTTTTCAAAACTTTATTTGTAAAAAGAAGGTAAAATCAATTTTTAAACATCTAAGAATGCAAGCATGAAGAATTTAGGGTAAATTCATTTCATAAAAATTTTTGGGAGTGAATTTTATTTTGCCATGTTTTTCATATTTTCATTTAATTAAAACAAACATTATTTAATTCTTCAAAAGACATAATTCTTCCATCTGACGATAAATAAGTGCGAGCTCAACTTAGTGAGGAAACCAAATGGAATCATTGGGAGTGAAAGGGTTTAAACTAATTGGGGCTCCCCTAATTGTTTTGAGCCGTGTAGTTCGATTGTGTTGCTAGCAAACATGGGGAGTAGTAGTCTTATTGGAAAATCGGTATCGTTGTAAGAAAGTGTGCCGATTGGATAGCTTTAGAATACACTAATCACCTTTTTATCAGTATTCTCTGCCTATTTTCGTAATGGACTGGTCCACAAAGCCAGTTCTGAAGCCGCCACAATAAGGGAGCAGGGCAATACATACAAAGTTTGGGTTTCTTAATACAGTAGGTTTTTAGTTAAGCGACTTACGTTTAGCTCTAGCGACACACAATCATGTTTGAATGTTAAAAAATTTACTGGAGTCAGGTGATAATATACAAGAGTTGTGCAAACACCAACACCGATTTAAGATGTCCATCGAGTTTTGGTATATGGATAGAATTATGAGAGAAAGTTGTGAAATAATGCTTCCATTTGATTTCTTAATGGTAGAAAGTTAATTTCAAAACAACCTAGAAAAACAATTAAGAATGACGGACACAGTAGCATTGTAGTGTAACCTTTTTTTAATTTTTATTTCATACATCAGGGTGTTCCAAAAAATGGAAGGTCATTGAAGAGAAACCATGGCGAAATTTCTTATCATATTATAGCCTACTAGTTTTATATCTTTTAAAAGCTAAACATGTACGTAATTTTTTTATATTATACATAATTATATTTACATAATTCACACATATTATTATTAATTACAAGAACTATTGTTTTCACGTTTAAATCTATTTAAGTTTAAACGAAGAAATCCACACACTGTATCCGGATTTGCAAACTTATATTTGATTAAATCGGATTGCAAATTATCAAAATATTTGCAATACTGCTATCGTAAATAAAAAAGTAACTCCGTATTACTTTTGGCATTTACTTTTTGATGGACGTTTCCATTATAAAACGTAGGCGGTTGTTGACATACCCATGCTCTCTTATCTTACAATCCAATTTTTTTTATTTGATTTGTGGCATTTGAATTTAATAGTTTATAATTATTTATAAAGATTGGAGTAAAGCGTTTTTTGTAAAAGTTATTTTTTTAGGTAACGCCGAGTAAAGCTGTTAGAATTTTCAGCGTTTTCTTCAAGCGTTTTATTTTAAATAAAGTTTCTCGTGCGTTTGACGAAATGGCAACAGTTAAAATATTGAATAAAAAGGGAATTTTATAGTTATTTCAATGCAGATTCAATTTTTAGTTATTTAAATTTTAAATATACTTCTAGTGGTAACGAAGTAGCGAAAAATTTCGTTATTTACTGTCGGATGCCAAATTTAAAAAGCAACTCCTTTTAAAATTAAATATAAAAAAAATCATAAATTCTAATTTCAGTATTTTGTTTGTTCTTATGTTTCTTTAATCTTGGTTCCATTTGAAAAATGGCAAGATGGTTAAATTGCGATTTTCTTACACCTTAAAATTTCTAAAAGTCACTGTATTTAGTTACTTTTGGTTTAAGTAACTGCAACCAGTTACTTTTCATATTAAGTAACTAACTGTAAAATGAGTTGCATTTTTAATAAAGTAACTATAACATACAGTTACTTTTTAAAGTAACTTTCCAACCCCTGTAAAATACTATTCAGCATTGCATAGTACATATATTTAATATACCATTCATATTTATTTATTAGATTAACATAAAACAGTAAAATAAATTATTTAAATACGTTATCAATGACATAAGGTTTCAAGATTTTTTTTTTGCTTGAAGTATTTTAACATAAAAAAATTACTTAATAGAAATAATATTAAGTATATGTACAATGGTTTCAATAAAAAAACGCAAATTACAGCGAATTACCTTATTTCTTATTAATTATATGACTAAAATTAAAGCTTGCACTTTGATTGTTAAAAAATGTTATAATCTTTTTTGACTATATATACTTTAAACATTAAATTATACTTACATGAACCCCAGTCTATTTTAGATAAAAAGAAACATTTTTACTTATTAATATCACTACTTTAATGCACCCGCTCAACAAAAATAAATTTAGCAATAAAGTAGGCATATCTGCATTTGTATGTGACATTTGGTCCTCGACGAAATTGTGTGTAGACCAAATAAGCATTTAAAAAAAAAAAAGAATAACGTACCTGGTAAAAAGTTTCCGAATCTTCAAGGATATCCGGAAACCTTCCGCGTCCCAAGGGTAAAATGGGTGCGCGAAACATCGCTGAACAAGAACTAGGTTCGTCGCACTGGAGCTCTACAACGGACAGCCAAACTCTATGCTGACCAGCTTCCTCAGTGGATTACCTTACACAGTATTCCACATCTTAGCTTATTACGTCATGGAATGGGAAGACCAACAACAAATACGTGTGTAATACGAAAGAGACATCAAAAGAAAACGTACGGGAGGCTAGATTATCTTCTACCGATCGTTCATAGAAATTCAGTCATAACAGCTGTTTGTGAAACATAGACGAGTGTAACTTCGAATTATTACGTTAGTGGAACTTTTTTGGAAACAATCGCTGCCCGTTGCTGTTTTTTAGACAGTATTTTGTATGATTTTATTGGCAAAACAGTAATTCCAAAAGAGAATAAAATACATTATACATTAACACAATTTAAAATATTTATTTTTTGCTAAATATTTTAAATGTACATACTTACAAGTCAGCTGAACTGAAGCAAGACAAGCATAGCCTAACACTTTGAAAGGTCAAGGGGCCTAAAGCCTAATACAAATGCAGAAGAAGAAATTAACCATCCCAAAAACCTTTGAAACCATCTAAAAAATTAATTTGGACAATTTGAAACTAGATCGAAAATGCTTTGGGTTAAATGGTAGCAAGGTTATTTGTGGCTTTCTGTTGCACCTGACTGGGATTAAAACAAGCACTCTAAATAAAATTGAAAAATATATACATGAAAACTGAAGCACATTCTCTTGAAGTTACCGTTTTATAAATATCAAACCTGAATATAAGATAACTTAAAATGAATAATTCATTTTAAATAAGAAAAAACTATTGACCACTTTAAGCAACAAGGGAAAAAGAATACATTGCAATTTCTTGAAGGCATGTACTAAGTTAAATCACGTTTCAGACGACATACTGACGTAAACTGTAACGTCATTATGCACGTGGCATTTCATTCATACAGATATTTATTGAATAAAAAGGTGATGCTAACTGTCACCCGCGATTAAGGCATCAGGATTCAGGAAACTCTTGATAAATTGCGAGTTTAAACATTAGTCAACTGTACATTAGATTAAAAGATTAATTTGGTCAAAAAAAAAAACTAAGATATTGTAATTTATTTAATTAAAGAAAAGTATTTGAGTGGTTTTGTAACCTAATATATGTGAGAATGCATTTCGATAGCGGAAGGACGTTTTCCTGCAAGTTGGATTGGTTGAACTCAGGTCGTACAAGAGCTACACGGTGGCTATTTGATGTTTCTACAGAAGAAATTCACAATTAGGACTGCATAAAAAAAGAGAGTGGAAATAAACTTTAGATAAGTGATAAAATCTGGCTCAAACCCGCCCAAGCAACTCAAAAAAACAGACAATTGAACAAGACACAAAAAACATTTAAAAAAAAAACAAGGCACAAGGTGGCACAAACAGCGAACTTTATAAAATATTGATTAAAGGTCGGGATAACTTATCCAAATATTTAATTAACAACCACGATAATAAACACAAATTTTTAAGTATTGTTTTTAAGTGGAAGAGTAAAATGATCTGCATAATATACATTATAATTTTTAGAAACGAATTTATTAACTTATTACATCGATAGTATATTACTTTTAAGCCGGTAGAACAATAGTAGCAAAAAAATTTAGAATTGAACATTTATATTTTATTCGATTTTCTATGGGTACAAATATTCAGTTGAGTAATAAACAAAAGAATATGAAATAAAACAAAAAACACAGACGTTGGTAAGTAAGAAATTCCTATAAAACTTTTGTTTCTGGTTATAAATATAGTAAAAGAAATTATACTTCCTTAAGTTTAAATTTTGAATTATTATTCAGATAATCCAACATAAATCTCAACTCCTCCTACATTCAATTGAAGTATTTTTTTACAATATCTTTCAATTTCTCAATACACTGCGTTGCATAATGATAGAACCACCATGTATTTCAACCTAGCATATAATAATTGAAAGAAATCATTGAAATTAATACTTTTATTGAAAATATATAAAATAAGAATGAAAATAACAAAATAAAAACGTAATACATGTTTAACTTTTCATGTAATGAAATAAAAATGCAAATATTATGTTGCAAAATGATAGGACCAGTCATAATTAATACTTTGTAAAAGAACCCTTTTTGGCTATAACTTCAAAAATTCGATCAGGCATGCTTTTGACTAGACGTTTGAGTACATCTGCATTAATATTTTCCCATTCTTTTATAATACAGTCTTTCAATTCTTGAATAGTTGCATATTGTTTTCCGTTTGCGTATACGGCCCTGCTTAGGATACCCCAAACGTTCTCTATTGGGTTCAAATCAGGAGAACAAGCTGGCCAGTTAATAACCTGCACACCGTTATCCAGGAACCATTCCCAAGACGAGTTGGCAACATGAATACTGGCATTATCCTGTTGGAATTTCCAAAATGGACCCCCAATTTTTTCTCCAAACGGCAACAAATTGTCTTCCAACATGTCTTGGTAGTCTTCTGCTTTCATTCGACCAGAGGGGAACACAATATTGGTCTGCCCTGCGCTTCCAAAACCAGCCCAAACCATTAGCGATCCTCCCCCACACTGTCTCTTAGAGAAAATACGTTCTTCATTTCGGAGATCCCTCCAATAGTACGCCCATCCGTCAGGACCATCTAAGTTGAATTTTTTTTCGTCACTGAATACTACTTGATGCCACTGTTCTTTCCAAGTCATGTGTTCTTTAGCCCATTGCATCCTTTTTCGCTTGTGAAGCTCTGTAAGTCTCGGTTGTGTTTTCTTTTTCATGTACACAAGATGTTCGTTCCGCCTAACCACTCTTGATAAAGTAGACTTGTGAACGTTGATGGTGGGGTCTCGTGATAGTCTGGTCAATGTTTCACCGACTTTTAGTTTCTTTACAACTAATCTTTCTTGCCGAATTGTTAGCTTTCGAGGTCGTCCAGTTGATTTCTTCACCCCATATTTCGATCTAAGATGGAGAAAGTTATTAACCACGTGCGGTGAACGTCCAATATGTCTTGCTATATTCCTTGACGACAATCCTGCTTGGTTGAAAGCTGCAATTTGTCCCTTTTCAAAATCTGATAATTGCTTTTTCCTACCCATACTTAATAACACATTTTCAAATCTATTAACTTGACTTATTCAGAATAAATGCAAGTAAGGTTAGTTTTACTAGATCAAACAAAGCTTTTATGGCTAGGAAAGTTTCCGGTTGCCTATTTCTATCCTCCGTGAGGAGCTTTAACACATACAATTTCGCCTGTTTACTTAAAAGTAAGAGTGGTGCTATCATTTTGCAACAGCAAATCTCCATTTGTTTTAAACATTTGCTTATTAAGCCAAACTCAAAACTTCTCACAGCTTGATATCCTGTATGTCACTTAATTATACTGTTCTAGTTTCTGGACGTATTACAAACTTATTCAAAAATATACTATACAGTTTTTACTCGGAATAAACAAAGTGGTGCTATCATTTTGCAACGCGGTGTAGTCTCAAGAGTATATAATGAATCCTCAGCCTCACCAACTAGGTATGGAAAAAAGGTCAGATTGAATAGCACAAAAGAAACCAAGTTTAATAAATAACTTACAACTTCATAAACTTTATAACACCCTAATACTAAAATCCGCATTTTTATCTACCTCATCTAAAGGGCCATTAAAAAGTAAGGCAATTTAGCGAATAAAAGCAAAGAATAAAAATGCCTAGTTCAAGATTAAGAGAACAAAGTACAATGTCAAGAAAGCCCAGTTCTCCAAGTTTTAGCCGACAGAATATCCCTTGAACGGTGCAGCTTAAAAGCTTACTTGCCTTGAAATACCGATATGATGAGTTTAGTAGAAAATAGGTTGGTGTTCCTATGGTACAACATGGTTGTGGACGTTGGCTAATTTATGACTAAGCCCCAGATATTTCATAGAGAGCTCTCAAGAAAGTTCCATGAAAAGCGAATTACAAATTTAATTTTCAAAGTATTTTATTAACGCGGGAAATTCTTCTTTCAATAAAAACACACATCTTTCTACACCCCAGATAGAAATGCTCCGTATTAACGGCGAATGAAACCGAATGACAGCGGGTCTCCACACCAAAGAGTTTATTAACGCGGGAAATTCTTTCAATAAAAACACACATCTTTCTACACCCCAGATAGAAATGCTCCGTATTAACGGCGAATGAAACCGAATGACAGCGGGTCTCCACACCAAAGAGTTTATTAACGCGGGAAATTCTTTCAATAAAAACACACATCTTTATACACCAAAGATAGAAATGCTCCGTATTAACGGCGAATGAAACCGAATGACAGCGGGTCTCCACACCCAAAGAGTTTATTAACGCGGGAAATTCTTTCAATAAAAACACACATCTTTCTACACCACAGATAGAAATGCTCCGTATTAACGGCGAATGAAACCGAATGACAGCGGGTCTCCACACCAAAGAGTTTATTAACGCGGGAAATTCTTTCAATAAAAACACACATCTTTCTACACCCCAGATAGAAATGCTCCGTATTAACAGCGAATGAAACCGAAGGACAGCGGGTCTCCACACCAAAGAGTTTATTAACGCGGGAAATTCTTTCAATAAAAACGCACATCTTTCTACACCCCAGATAGAAATGCTCCGTATTAACGGCGAATGAAACCGAATGACAGCGGGTCTCCACACCAAAGAGCCTCTATGTTAATCCAATGGGGGGGAATGATTTTCTAAGCCACATTTCTCTGGATGTATATGGGCTTGTTTCACGTGGTATCTGGCAATAGCTCTGCAGTCTTGTTTTCATTTTTCTCGAATTACTTTTGTTGATATTCGAAATTGAGTTTTCTAAGAATAAATTATTTTAGTTATTTTTCAAAATTACAACTTCTTGCTGTGCTGTTGGTTGTTTTAATCGTTTATCAAGGAAAACTTGCATTGAAAGAAGTTGGATTTTTTTTAAAAAAATAACTACTAAAATATTCTTAGAAAACTCAATGTGGAATACCAAGGCAAAATTCGAGAAAAATGAAAACAAGACCGCGGTGCTGTTGCCAGATCCCTCGTGAAACAAGCCCATTGGATTTTTTTAAAAAAAAACGGTTTTTTATATGATAGATGTAGCTGACTTACGGGGTACTACAATCCCACTTTTTAAAATTGGCTTGAGTATTTTTTTAATTTTCAATCAATAATTTTACAACAAAATATTCGAACCAAGTTCAAAGAGTGAGATTTTTAAACCCTTTAAGTCAGCTTCATTTATAACATAACAAAAAGCTTTTGTAAAAATTTTCAATACAGCCGGAGAAATGTGGCTTAGAAAATATATTATTTTTCTTTATGATTAACACAGATGAGGCACTTTGGTTAGGAGAACCGCGGTCATTCGGTCTGATTCGCCCTTAAAGAAAACGTTTTTCATAACCTTTATTTTACCTTCCACGTTTCTTATAAACCTTTAAATAGAGGAGATATTATAAACGTCCGTCTCTCGATTTTTAGCCTACTTTTCTTTTTTTAATTCGAAAGAATTAAAAAAAATGAAAAAGTAGGTATTGAGATGCGGTCGATGTCCGTACCCCCCTTCCAAAATCGGTTCTATACATCTGATCTCAAAAATTCTTTTTTTTTTGTTAGAAAGCTATGACCTCAGAGACCCAACTTTCATACTTTTTGTCCGCCTGTCTGTACGTCCGGACGGACATAAATTTACTATCTGTTGGCGAATTTCCCATTGAATAAGCATTGGAATTCAATTTTGAGTCATTTAAATCACTGTTGCCAAATCAACAATGACATGAGAAACTTTATTTAAAATATTTGAAGCAAAATATTTTTTCATGAATCAGTTTGGAATGACGTAGTAAAATGTAGCACAATGTGATTCTTTGATTGTTCATTTATTGTTTACCAAGAAAGCGACAAGGCATATTTTTTACATACAATTATACTTAGCTTCAATTTACATTTCGTATTTTTTAATGCAGTTTGGAGTAGTTTCATTACTTTTGTTATTAATAAATATTTAATTATTCTTCGAACTACAAATAAATCGAGCAAACGATAAATAAAATATTAAGTTAATTTGCGAAAGAATATTAAGGAAAATAGTGGATTTTGGCTTTTAGAAGTTTATGTTATAGCTGGATGCTGTGTTTAGCAATTTTTTTTTCTAATGTGTATAAATCTAGTGTAGAAACGGTTGTTGATGATATTTACTGTTAAGAACCTAGTTGTTTCCCGATTATAATTTCAGTAAGTATTTAAGTAACAAGAAAGTAGGCTATTTTAGTTCTTTAAGGTAGGCGAATACCCAAAATTCTAAAATTTTTACTATTACTCTAATCTTTTCCAAATTTGGCATAGTGATTTCAAATATAATTAACAATGCTATTTAGGCATTTTTTTAATTTAAATATAATTTATTTATTTTAAACAGTGTTTTTCAACTAAAAAAGGGGTTTACGCTAACAAGTCTACCACATTGAATTTTCCTCCTATAAACATTAATTACGTGCGAAATTCTTCGTTTTGAACTTATAAGTGCTATGAGCCTCAAACATCTGGTGTAAATGTAGTAGTTTTTTTTATAAAAAATGTCCAAGTGTAAGTTGATCGAAAAAAAATCTATTTTTTTAGTTAATTCATAACATTTTTTTTTTTAAAACCTATTCTTGTTATTTGTTTATAACCCTAAGAGGGTCATTGCACTTATCAGTTCAAAACGAAGAATTTAGCACATAATGTTTATAGGAAGAAAATTCAATGTGGTAGACTTGTTAGCGTAAACTCCTTTTTTTAGTTGAAAAACACTGTTTAAAATAAATAAATTATATTTAGATTTTAAAAAAAAAATGCCTAAATAGCATTGCTAATTATATTTGAAATCACTATGCCAAATTTGGAAAAGATTAGAGTAATAGTAAAAATTTTAGAATTTTGGGTATTCGCCTACCTGAACTTCTTGTTGTAAACCGAATTACATTTACATATGCAACAGACGTGTGGGATAAGACAAAACCGAAAACGTGGAAAATTACCGCGCGAACTTTTAATTCAAAAATTCGTTTTAAAATTAAGACATAAAAAGGAATTTTAAATATTAAAAAAATTAGAATATAGAGTAAGGTTCATCTGTTTCATGTTTAGACATTTTTTTAAAAAAGTACAAAATAAAAATTTTGTTCACATTAAAAACAGTTTTATTCATGCAATGTCATAGTTGCGAACATTTATTCTTCTTCAAAAACTTTTAGTTTACTTTAGATTACAATCAAAATAAATGTTCAATACATAATTAAGAGCTTTTCGGATGAACTTCACTTGAAATTGCTATCCAATCAAATTTAAGTTAGATTAATTTTATATTTTTAATTCTTCTAAATTACAAATAAAGTAGCGAAGCCTTATTAGATATTATTCGAATTAGAAGACATTCAATAATAATAGCTAATTTAGCTCGTAAAAGTATCGATTGAACGTGATGTTTGGCGAATTCCATTTGCGATAAATAAGAAAACTTCGGGGAAACTGTTCTAAATAACTGTTACAGCTACAATATTACAGTAGAACTCCAATTATCCGAAGTAATAGGGACCTAACGACTTTCGGATAATTGGAGTTAATAGGAAGAAAAGGTATAATCATCAAATGCATTTTATATGACAGATGAGGTACCTAAAATAAAATCAGTTACAGTTAGTATAAACGTTTATATGCTAATTATAAATTTTTATACCCGCCTAATCTGTTGCTGTTCGTCGATGTTGGATGTCATGCCAAAAAAATTACTAAGCAATGTAACAGATAGGCCGAGTGAGATTTTTCCTTACATTCGGATAATCGGCAACGCTGCGGATAATTAGAGTTCTACTGTACTTGTAAATTCGTGAAAGAGATTCACCTGATAACCCTGTTAAACCAAAGAAAGTCGCAGTAAATGTATTTTAAAACTTCGAACTCAAAAAATAGTTTTGTTTTTTTAAATAACTAATACTCCACGAAAATAAATACAAGACTTAATATAGAAACTAAATGATTTCTTTATTTACATTGTTTCTCGAATAACTATTCAAGTTCTAAACACTAGTACTATATTAATATACAAATAATGATGTTCACTAACAACCAAAAACAATAATGAAAACACAATAAAAAAAACAATTGAATAAGTGGTTTTTAGTACTAAAATATTTTCCAGAAACGTTAACAAAATTTTAATACTTAAAAATATATCAAAGAAATAGACTTATATTAAATTACTAGTTATAGTATCAATTAGAATGCAGAATTCTTACTCTTCACTCATGTCCAGGGTTCACTCACCAAAATATACAGATTGAAATCAATTTAAATCCATTAAAACCAATATTTAAGTTCTATATAATATTACTCATAAAAATGTTATGTTATAACAAAATTTAAAACGAATTTAACATTTAGTTTGTAAGTTTTTAAAAATAGTTATAAAATTATTCAGACAAGCCCGTCATTGGTAATAAAATACTTAAATTGGAATAACTTAGTATTAGTACCTATTATATAGGAAACAACTTCAAACTAAGTGTGTGTAATAATTGAAAAATAAAAAGAAATCAAGTATTATTTATTAGAGCCTCAATAGTGCCCGTTTGGAAAATATGTTTATGGTTATGGAAACTTTTATAATTTATATAAAGATACCAAAAATTATTACAAATACTGAAGATACACGAAGAAACCAACGCTGATTCTTTGCGCAAATAGTTTTATTGCGTAAAAACTGACATGTTTCACAGGACGGAGACCCGATTTCCTCAGAATAGTACACAGGACCTGACCTTCCATAAGGCCAGTTAGGCCCGGGCCTAAAGCCCCTAAATTTCAGCTTAAAAAAAACTTAAATTTGCCCCTATTTTTCGTTATTTTATTTAGGGAATACTAAATGTTGTGAACCCTCAAAATTTTAGTAGATTTTATAATTTCTTTTTTGCCTCCCTTTTTTCAGCTTGACTTAAACTTAGACATTGACTCAGCATGATTGATCTGATCAATGTAATAAGGAAGATAGAAAAACTTAATGAATCAGCCTACTAGCTTTATAATTAATGGAAACACAAAAATTTTCGTAAAAGGCCTCAAAATCTGTTGTGCCCATATAGTCTATTTTCCTAGATCAGGCCCTGATGGTACATCATGTGTGTACTATTCTGATGAAGCAGGATCTCGGTCTTGCGAAACATGTCAATTTTTACACACGTCAGTTCTTCACATACTGTTTACAAAGCTGTGGATAGTCTGTGAATAGTAGTTAAAATGGTTTTAAATGAAAAGACAGTTCGGTTTTTTATTACAAAAGGCAGAGGACCTTCACTGACAGGAATGGATCTCTTGACTTTGAATGGGTTCTTCCTTAGCTTCGGGTGCCAATGCTTCTTCGGTTACTTGCTTCCATAACTGAAAAAGAGATTTGTCATGCGGATTTCCACTCCACTCCTGCTTATTGAACAAGGTCCGCTTAAATTCGTACAGTGAAGAAGAGTCAATTCTTGACTCCATAAATTGAAGATATTTGTAGACCTCATTTTTTTGGACAGGTTGTTCAGTAACTTCGTGAGTTTGAAACTGCTCAGTAGTAGTATCCATTTCTTTAAAACTGACTTCGAGCATTGAAAAACTGTCTTCACTGTTATTTTGCACAAATGGCCTTATGATTATGGCATCATTGGATTTGGTTTGTTTATGTGAAAGGGAAGTTGAAAAATCTTTGATGAAATTCCTTTCTTCTTGACTCATTTCTATTGGTGTATTTACTTGGTCAAAGGGTCCTACTATGCTGCATTTTGAGTAATCAACGTTATTCTCGTCGAAGGGAAAGATCCCCGTTCCTGAAAAACCGCATACGATGTTTTTCTTCATTCGAGCGTCCGTGACTATTCTAGAGAGGGCGACAGGAACATCGAAATCCTTTATCGACTTACTTTTACGAAGACGCAAGAAGCGTTTGAACACTTTCTTGATCGGCAAAAATACAGAAATATCGAGAGGGTGCAATATGTCTGACGAGTTCGGAGGTAGGGCGATCAGGATTATGTTCTGATCCCAGCAGAACCTGCTGAGGTGGAGAGTGAGATGGGACTTTCGTCCATCCAGAAAAACAACAACAGGACGGACGATATTGTTATCGTTCAAGTACTGATGAAAAATGAATACAAAATATTCGTAGAAACTTTCCCCTGTCATGAGTCCTTTCTCGGTTTTCCCCAAGTGCCAGTTTGGGGGAACAGTTTCAGGAACTCTGTCCATTTTGAAAAGAGTCAATGGCGGAACTAAGTTTCCTTTGGCATTTACCGCGAAGAAGGTGGAAATATTTTCTTTCTCGGACAGAGGGTCATCAGGCGGTGTCAAAGAGAAAACGATTTCATCCATGCAGAATACTCTGTCTGGATAATTTAGAGCATCGACATTTATTACCAAAGAATTCCGAACTTTTTGGAACCACTCTTTGACTTCGTCTTCAGTTACCGAACGCTTCGCACCGCCACTTCTTTCTTCCCTCTGTTTCTCATCCAAAACGGGATGTCTTTTATAGAAGCCTTCGTACCATCTTCTACCAGGACGATTGTTGACGAAATGTACTGATTCTATATTCTTTTCATCTAAGAATCTCTTCACTGAAGACAGAAGATCGTCTTTGTTTATTTGGAATCCCATATCGGCACATCCTATCACCCAATCTACCAGCATGTCTTCAATGTCTTCCCCCAACAAGGATACGGGTCCACAATGCCCAGTACTCACCATCGGCGCTTTGTTCGAAAGTTTATTCCTTATTGTGGTTCGAGGTACCTGGAATTTATCACATGCAGTCCTTACTGACATTCCACCCTGAATGGCTTCGAGAGTTCGGCTGATTTGGGAGAGATCATATTGAAATCTCTTCCTCGGTGGAGAAGCAAAAACAGTCTCGGGCAACTTCGTCAGCTTTTTCTCTGTATTAATATCTTTTCTCTTCAAAAATTTTCTCTTCTAAAAAAAACCGAAACATTCCCAATTAAACTCCTAACTCCTAACTAAATTTTTTTTTCTCTAGCATTCATAGTAAAGTTTATAAACAATTTTATTTTTCGAGCTCTTGTACAAATAATAAAAGGGTTAATGCTACAAACATAAGCAAGCGACTAAAGCAAGAATTTATCACCCCTCTCTACCTCCAAAACTTTAAACATTAAAATGTGATAACACCTATATACTTAACTGATAACTCTTTACTATTTTGAATGTAGGAAAGTCGAGAAACATCTTTGGGGAAAAATGGATTATATAACTTTGCATGAATATAACAAGTCCCGTTGATAATACATATCTTGACATTGTAAAGCCTTATTAACAAGGAAACATCGGTCCTTAAAAGGTAACAAAAATTCTATGACACAAAAAGATTCTGTACGCACACAATGTATGTTACAAAAACAGCAATGAATCTTCACAAAAACTATTTGTAAAAAAGTAAACTTATAATCTACTATATACATATAAATAACAAACTTGTGATATTTGTACGCATTTCGCATTTTATGTTACATTAAAAACTAATTGTGGCACTGTTTAATATGAATTTAACCTTTTTTTTTATTTTCAAAATTTTACACAACCTCGACTTTTAATAAAATATTTTATACTGTTAATTTACCCAAAAACTATTTTTAAAATGCAGAAAAATAGAACGCCATAAAAAAGGAGTCTCTTGAGAAGATACCGATTATAAAAATAAATGAAAACTAGATTAACTTAAAGTAAATGCGAACCAACCGTATAAAGGTGTTACTTTATGAGAAGGCAACAAAATTCAAGTTTAAAAAGTTATAATAATTCCTTTAGCAGATATATTTTGAAGAATTAAGTACACACTTTCAAAAATTCTCTTCAATTAACAGGAATTTTACTGGAAACTTTGCTATCGCAATATTTCCGTTATTTGACAAATCATTTGCGGGTTTTTTTTTTTAGGGACTGCGCACAGATGCGCATGTGTATTCGTCAGAAATGATAATGGAGTAAATTCGCGGATATATAACGCCAGTAAATTTTCCATTAATTGAAGGAATTTTTGAGAGTAAATGTATAATAGTAAGAGCCTTAAAGTATCTTTAAAATTGATTTAAAGTATTAAGGGAATTTCTGAAGTCTGACGTTATCTTACATCAAACTATTTACGTTTTGCAGAATCTGAAGAACAGAGTCGAGAGAGCAAAAACCTTGACGGGGCTCTCAGACGATCTATAAATGGGGTGACAAAAGTAAAGAGTGATCGTCTTTTAAACTGTGAAAGATGAGATGTATTTAGAGTTACTTTTGGCTAGTAGTTTGACTGATGCTGTTCTTAACATATTCTCTCAAATAAAACTGTTCTCGGAAGCAATACGAAACAAGATGGCAATAAAAAGTCATAAATACGCAATTGTAATCAAGAATTTCACAAAGTATATTCTTATCTTTAACCCTTTCACTTCTGAAACGGTCCAGGCGGCCGTAGAACTAAGGATTCGATAATGATATTCCTATCACATTACATATTACGGGGAAACAAAAATCCTGCGTAGCGAAAGTGTTAAAGGAGGGAATAACATTCATTGACACAAAAATCTCTTTTTTTTTAAAAAAACTGTCACTTAACACATTCTTCCCCTAAGCACTTCAATTCAGACATATTTCCATCATTCAATCATATTTCATAAATCAGATGTATTAAAGAACAATGCATATTTAAAAATAATAATAACAGACTGTTTTTCACATCTGTACCTCGCAAGGCCATCGTAGTACGGCAGTGACCCACTTTCAACACAATGTGTATGAGTAGCAAGAAGGAAATGGCGGCGCTTCGTTTGACATTTTCGCTTTGTTTTTTGCAGTGTGGAGGGTGTCCAAAAACTCTTTAGGCTTTGGGATCAATGAATCCAACAGCACACGACACTGCCTTCAAGCTTCATTAACTTCTTCAAGGGAAGGGTGTAGTTGTAAAACTCACATTCTCCTAAGCATGACTAAGATATAGGGTCCAGCCAGTTCATTGGCGACTAATGACGTTAATTCAATTCACGACGTCGCCAATGAACGGACCGGACCTTTTATCTTAGTAATACCTTGGACTTGGAGAATGTGAGTTCTGCAACTATACACCCTTCAAGTATGAAATGCCTCGTGCGTCAAAGAAACAATTTCAATAATTATTGATGGTTACCGTTAAAGAAGTGGTTAGAAATCGAAGATATAATACCAATAGTAACAAAATTATACGTCCTTTTTCCACAAACAGCCAGGCGACTTTTAGCGTTGTGAAATTTTAATTTCTATATTTGATCGTGGTTATGTAATATTCCAGTTTTAACTACAAAATACAACTAAGTGAGCACACGGGAGACATCAGGCGTCATGATTTCGCGAACGAAGGAACTATAAATATTTGGATAAAGTTGATGAGATGAAATATACAGTACATAGTTATTGTACCGTTGTAATAACATTAAAACACAATTTAGAACAGTCTGCTCTGTCAGGACTGTCTTTTATTAAAACACAATTTTAAATATAACTAATTTTGAATACAAAACAAAACAAAAAGAGTTCAATTACACGGAAACTCAAATTCCATAATATTGTTTGATTATTAATTTAGCCCTGAGAAATTTCAATGGAAATTTCAGAAGTTTTCCTCCCAAGAAAAGAATATTTAAATTGCAAGTTTTCAGACATTGGATTGTACGGCATAAGTTAAGTTTTAAGCTGATAATAAAAAATTATAAATTCCTTTGCAAGCAATTTTTCTTTTGAAATCCCCAAAATGTACGTGGGCAGTAGTTTCACCTCCAAAAACATAATCCGTTACTCAAACAAATCACAAAGAAAAAGAAAAATAACTATTGAAACTGGTCGATATCCCGGTGTCCATAGTTACTTCCCCGAAATTGGAGACATAAATGAACTTAATAGCTAAAAAACAGATCAATAATATACGTTTTTACGCTAACATCATTTGAGGTACTAGTAAAATTGTTAGTTCATTGGAGAGTTGAATTAACGTCGCACTTAAGTTACACGAGGGATAATGGCGACGAGCGTCATAATTTAGAACACAGTCAAGGGACGAGCCGGTACCCGAGTAGGTATCCAACGCAAATTTTAAGGGCGATAATTTATAAGGTGTCGGGACTTTGAAGCATATTTAACGTGCACTCTACGTGGGATTATTAGTCGGACTTTTCAGCTACACAGACCGGACCGTTTATAGGTCGGCAGTTATTTTGGCCACTTTTGGTTACTTTTCGAATGCAAGGCAAGCGCCTTACCGACTGGGTTCCACAGCCTCCAGTACATTGGAGAATTTCATACTACGATTCTTCCATTAGACATTTTAGTGAAAGCTGAAACGTATAGAAAAATCTTTCCATTGACTTGACGCTTTTTGACATTTGACGATTTATATAATTATTTCAAATAACCGCCGGCAAATATGACTTTCACTCGTCAATGCGATACTCTTGTACGTTCGCCTCAAAATTCTCTAACAATTGAAAAGAAATTCATACTTAACTCATTAACGACGGTTGACAAGAAAATTTGCAAAGCGAAAATGAGCTTTTTGCTTTAGTTTATATAAGTAAACAAATTATAAGACCAAAGGAGACCATTGTCCCAAATAATTCGTGTGGGAAAAATTAAGTTACACGAAAACCGAATTTTAAAAACTTAACGTTTTTATTCTGTAATGAATGTGTAAATGGTATTCACAAAGTCGTTGTGAATAATAGGTTCTTGTAAAAAAAATTTAAGGTCTTTTTTTGTGTGCATTTTTGCAGCCACTTCAAAATCCTCAGAGAGAATACAATCGCGACCTTAGACTTGGATATCGAGTTACCTTCACGATAAAAACGAGGATGTGCGGCATTGAATCGACTGGAGAAAAAAACTGCAGGAGGCCATAAAAAAGTACAGAAATAAATTGCTTTTAAAACGTAATTTTATATTAATTTTAATTTTAAAAAACTGAGATAAGAGGCAACAATTTACCGTTTGATTATGATAAATTTCCTGTGCTATATGCAAGTTATTTAACGTTATCAATGTAAGAAAACAACAATTTCACCATGTAATAAAATCTAGTAACCTTGCTAACCAATAAAAAATAATTTGAATTTAAAAGGACTTATTATACAGTTAGAACTAATGATGAGTAGTATTGTTGGTTGTTGTGATTAATTGAAGAAAGGCAAAAAGCATAATTGAAAATATTTTTAAAAAAATCGAGCATTTAACTATAAATTGTTATTAAACGGATTATACTACAAGAAGATGCAAGAAAGCAAAAATAACTAGTTTAAATATTTTTTTTAACTAAAACTTGCAATACAAGGTGACAATTTTAAGGGAGGCCCCAAAACACAATCCGTTATTCGTTTTGAGGCCTCTTAAAATTGCCACCATGTATTATTTATTTAAACAGGGCATACTACAGAGAGAACTTTTTAAAAGAGGTTAATTATAATTATTTCTCAAGCTATGCATGAAATAATTCCGCCAAGATTGAAAAAAGTTACATTTACCATGCGTTCATGTAATATTTTTATACAATACATGCAACATATACGATAAAGAACTAAGAAGTAACTGTTAAGCTGTTCAACTGTTAGTTAATTGTTAGTGCGTAACTTTAAAGAATATGTTTCTTAAAAGTTTAGGCATGACTGTTGATTCGAAAAAGTGCTACTTTTACACATGATTATTAAAAAAAAAACTATTTTATTCAATTGCATGAAGACAAATATTATAACTTTTCAAAAAAGTTAAATCCAAAAACAAGCACTTAAAATATTACATTTTTGATATGATCTGATAAAAAAAAATTTTTAAGAAATAAAATCAAAATATATTTTTTGAAGGAATGCAGAAAAAGAAAACAATAAAATATATTGTAAAAGAAGTCAAATACTATCAGATTTTGCCCATACCATTTACAAAAATTTTACAAATAACATTAAAAAAACGTTCAAAACTATAAAAAAAACTGGCACAAAAAAACAAGAATGCTTCAAAAAGTAGAGCTGTTAGAGAAAAACTTATTTCATTGTTAGAATCAGCGACCCAAATAAAACTAAAATCAGTACTAAAATCTTAGGTCTAACTAGCATCATTCCATAGCACTATTTATAGTGCAGAATTTTAAAATTATAAACAACAAAAATACAAAAAAAGATATATCAGAATGATATTCAACACATCCCATAGTTTATAGATACAAAAATTCTGTTTCTCAAGTCCCAATTTGTAAGAGGAAAAAAATTAAAGCACAACCAGCTACAGCCAGAACTAGTATGAATTTAACCGAGCATTTTCAAAAACTGCCCATATACTTTCTTTTCATTATTGAACACTAAAAGTGAACAGTTGGATATCTGAATGCAAAGTACCAAATTATTAAAAAAGACTACAGTCAAATGGGTACTAAAAATATTTGTCACTTTAGATCTCATGGAACCAAGTCCCAAACCAACTTAATAAACTGCCAATTTTTCCTCGCAAAAACTACCATTTTTAAGCCATGCTTATGCATGAACATTTAACAAAAAATGAACAGAAAAATAATTAAATTACACACTACCAATGACAATAAAAATTGAAAATGTGAAAAACAGTGCGGATTTATTTATTTTTTAATTTAATGACATCTTTAAGGACTCAATAAACAGATCATCATAAAAAGTCAAACAAATTAAAGAAAATATTTAAACAACTTAGAAAAAAACAGTATAAAAAAACTAAACCATAAAAAGATTAATGCCAATACTATAATCCCAGTGTAACTATCAAAGATAAATAAGTACATAATATATTTATTTTTCTACACTTGGTTAGCATAAACAAAGAAAAAAAATTAACTTTATTGATAAACATTTTGAAATAATTTTTATGGAGCAATAATTTATTGTTAAAATAATTATTATTAACACTTGTACATGAAATTAAAACAAAAACCTGAAGGCAAAAAATATCCAAAAATATATTATTTTACAAAAATATAGTAAATTTTAGGAAATGAAGATTTTTTTTTTAATTTATAACTGATTCAAAAGTATTAGTAAAAAAAATCTTTTGCCCAAAAACATAAATTCAACACATACAAAGAGGTATACATTTTTATTTCTTTATAGTAATGAATAAAAATGTTCTACAGAAATTTGAAAACTTTACATTAAAAATAATCATTTATTTTCTCTTATGAATGTAAGCTGGAATGGGCACGGCAGGCCTTGGCCCACTAACGGGCTGTTGCGCCAAGAAGTTAAGCAGTTATGAATGCAAGGTTAAATTTATTTTTAAAAAACACATATTTTTTATATATGTTAAAATATTATTTGAAAAGACAAGAGTATAGGTTTTAGATGATTAAATTTAAATGATTTTTTACTTTTGTCTGTTCCAATTCCTTTATGAAATGCGACTCAAGTCAAACAAATCGGAGCAACAGTAACACGAAGCATTAATTAAATATTTAATTCTTACAAAACCACTTACCTACCAATAAAAATGAAACAAAATGGAATCGAATAAAGTGTTAATTACTTATAACACAGAAAGCTTTCAGACTTTTAGAGTTGAACTTATTATAATATTTCAATGCATTATCATCAAAATATAAAAAACTGGAAGCATCTCTACAGGTGTTAACAGACCTTATTTGGTGTGGTCATTCACCATTTTCACAGAGGCCTGATAAGCAAGTGGAATAGAAAAAATAACTTTAATTTGTAATAGTTCCATTAATTCAACCCCAAATAATTGTTTATTTCAATCTACTATGCATGTGAGCAGGGTGAATCTTCAAAAGAAGCTAACATTATTTCAAGAGTGACAAAAGTCAAATTGTATCATGAAACCTAGCAATGGTCGTATTTCCTTTACATTGAGCAGTCTATCCAGTAGTATTAAAGACTTTTGGTTAGAGTGGGAAAAATTTAGCAATATTATTTATTTTTAAGTTCAAAACTGAAGCAATTCTACACAGCTATATTTACAACATTATTATTAGAGCATACGAAAAAAAATTAATTGCAATTGGAAAACACTGCTTCAAAGAAGATCTCCTAATCATGCCACTTAAGGGGGTAATTTTACACATTCTAAAGAATATTTCTTTACAAAGGTTGCCCAGTTACTTAAAAAATTCTTATAACAATTTCTTAATTAGCATAAGCTCACAACACTACTCCCCAATCTTCATGTAAAATATTTAGTAAACTTATCTTAAGTTACTCAAGTACGTTTAAATATATATATTTCTGGTCTGGCGAAATGAAAATTTAAAACTAAATATAAGCATATAAAAGCATATGGACTTAATTTCTATGATAGTAATTTGAATATCATTTTAGTTTATTTATATCCTTATTTGACTTTTAATGCTTGATCAGATTTACTTAACTCTATTTAAATTTGATGTAAATGGAAATATGAAGGAATATTTACGTTTAAAGTTGAGTCTGTACTTCATAATTTTTTTCCCACTCATACGACCATAGCAAAAGGTATGTGTTTGTTTTGTTTTCTGTCATATATAATACAAATTCGGCTACAGAACTCTGAGAATCTTGAAGCATGCTATAGAGAATTGAAAGAGATATGCTTCAATGTATCATGACAGGAATAGAAATAACTACTTTAGCTCTGTGCATACTGCATTTTCACAGGGGTCTATGGGAAAACTTTTAAACTTCTTGAAGGGCAGGGATCTAGTTGGACATTCCAATTAAAAATAAAAATGCTGACTTAAGCATAGGGAGATAGGGAATTATAATATATAATGGGTTGCTGACAGGTGGAAGAGGGGAATTGATTTGGCATAAAATAAAAGTTTGCATTTTATACAAGTCATCTATGTTACGAGTACACCCAAGCAATAGCCGAGTATATTAAGTTACTATTAGAGACTAAATAGACAAATCATAATTGGAAATAGAAACTTTAATATATTAATAATCTTGAAACCCATTTTAAGATGAATCACAGCCAAAACATTTAAAACCAGAAGAAATTATAATGGTAAGAAGTATTATAATGGTAATTATATGTGAAGCTATATGAATTTGATGCCACCTATATATATATATATATATACAACTAACCAATATGCAGGGATTGGAGTAACGCGTTACTTGTAACGCCGTTACTTGTAACAGTTACTTTTTTGGGGTAACGTCGTTACATTTTTCAGAAAGTAACTGTAACTGTGTTACTGTTAGTTGTAACGAAGTAACGAAAAATGTCGTTACTTTACGCAGGCTGTCTGATGCCAATTTTAAAATTCTACTCCTAAGAGAGAGAGAATGAAACATTTAAAATTCCCGAAATAAGAGCTTTTCTTGGAATGGTTACAGTAAAGAATATAATAGAATTATCCACTTTGGCTGCTAAAGGCATGACGGCGGCTTTCAGACAGAATTGTATTACAGTACGAATGTTTTTCCTTGTCTGTTTAAATTTCTAAGTATCACATTATAAGCCCCGCACAATTACATCAAATAAATCAGAAAAACAAATTTTCAAATAAATCACGCTAACTGCCAAGCAGGTTGGATCCCTCAATCCAAACCCCTTTTTGTCCCCCTGCCTGAATGGGTTCTACAACTATGACCAAGTCCTTCCTATTGAAGACGGGTGGGGAGGGAGGAGACAGAGATTTCACATTCATTCTTCAGACACCCCTATTTCTGTCAGTACCTACCCGAGTGTTTACAGATGGACTCGTATCAGGGTAAAGGATTAAAATTAAATATAAAAAAATGTTTATTAATTATAATTTCAGTGTTTTGTTTGAGCTTATGTTTCGTTTATCGTGGTTCTCTTTGAAAAATGGTAAGATGGCTAAATTTCAATTTTTCTTATAACTTAAAATTTCGAAAAGTAACTGTGATTCATTACTTTTTGTAAAAGTAACTGTAACGCGTTACTTTTCATATGAAGTAACTGTAACAGAGTTACTTTTTTAATTAAGTAACTGTAACTGTAACAGGGTTACTTTTTTAATTAAGTAACTGTAACTGTAACAGAGTTACTTTTTAAAAGTAACTTTCCAATCCCTGCCAATAAGTATGTACTTTAAGAACTAACAGGAATGTGCGGTAACGCGTCACTTGTAATAATTACTTTTTACAGTAATCTTATAGGTAATTCGTTACATTTGAGAACCCAGTAATTTTACAGTTAATACGTTACATAATTTTCAAAAAAGTAATCTTTGTTACAGTAACTCGTTACTTTCATTAATTTTATCATTAACACTCTAATAAATGTCCAAACCAAAAAAAATTCCTTAAAAAAACTAAATAAAAATCTTTCACATACTCTTTGCTTAGAGGAAAAATATTGTTCCCACACAAAAATAAAACGTTCCCTACTGATAGCAATGATTATGAACACTCATCTAAAGTGTTCATAAGATGAGTGCTGATGATTTTTTTGAGAATGCAAAAACTAGACATCCTTCCGCCGGAGCCGATTTAGAGTTGTCTACATTTTTCCAAAGTAACGACCATAATATGACTGTATTCTGTACCCTACCTACAGTTAAAAGCATGTTCATAAAATATAATGCACCCTTATCAGGGCCAGTGCGGTCGTTGAAACGTTAGTTCTGGAGGTTTGTGTCTCCGACCCAATCGTAACTGTGTAAGCGACTGAAATTTTGAGATGCAGCTGTTGTTCTGCCACAACAAGTAGATTTTCTGATAACTGTATAATAAAGTTGATTTTAAAAAAAAATTATTTTGTCATTTATACTTTATTTTTCGAAACATTTGTAAATATGAAATTTTGTCGTAAAAAGTAATCTCAAAAGTAATTGTAATTTGTTACTTTTGGAAATTAGTAATTTTACAGGTAATTAGTTACTTTTTCTGAAAGTAATTGTAATTGTAACGAGTTACATTTATAAACAAGTAACGGCCCAGCCCTGAGAACTATAGTCAAACTTAAAATATTAATCATATATCATAATTGTAATAATATGTTTCACTTTAATATCACTGAAATTAAAGTGAATTTCAAGCCACTATTGATACACAAAATGTATCATAAGACTATTATGTTTGTATTCTAGTCATATTTGCTTACATTTTTTCAAGTAACATATAGTTGTGCATATAATACAATGTTGTGCACTATTTTAGGGTAATAGAGGGAGAGGGGTGAGGATTGTCAAGCTTTTAAATCTTTGCAAAATTTTTTCACATTCAAGAAACAGTGGATGCAAAATAAATACAGTGGATGGTCAAAGCTCCACATAAGTTGAGGGACAAACCTGTGTAAATTAAACCCACTAAATTCTGTGTTTTAGTTTAGACTACAATTTGCAATCGTGCAACAGAAATGGATAATTTTAAAAAAAAATTGCTGCAAACTTGTGCAGATTTTACAAAGGATTCACAGCTCTCTTTTCTATGAAACTTTCTCATCATATTCCATGCTTAACAATAACATAACAATCAACAGGATTTTTTTTGGTTTATTTAATCCCTTGCAATAAATAATCATACAATATTCGTCTACATCTTTTAACTATATTTATTCAACTTATTTCAGACTTGCTTGAAGGGCAAAATTAACAAACTTTTTTGCAAAAATACAAAAGCTTGGCAAATATATTTCAATGCAAAATCAAGAAACAAAAGTACTTACAGCTCCCCCAGAGATGCTTCTATAGGACGCTGCTACACTAGTACTAGGCTGTGGCTCTTCACCCAAAACCGATGGCAAACTTAGACTAGCAGTAGCGCCTTCGCTTTCTTTACAGCGAACAGACATCTTTGAGACAGATTTTTCAAGAGCAGAGGAGGACGCTTTTGGGAGAGTTGCGGCACTTTCCATATTGGCAGGGGCAGATTTTTCCTCAATGGGCATATCTTGGCGTGTATGACACTACAAAAAATTTAATGAGTTCAAGCATGTAGTTGTAAGATATTATGTCCAACATTCATATTGATCTAGCAAAAGACCTCATAGTAAGAAAATACTGGACTTCTTGCAGAAAGACAAGCAAAAGGGGAAAAGAACAGAAAAAAATAGAAAAATATAGGTGACCAAAGAAAATAATATATTAGTTATCTAAAGGACAGTAAAATTACAGTAAATGACAGTAAAACTCTATGGTTTGAGTAAGGTTATGACCTAAAGCCTATTTGAAAATCTGCAATGTTTGCTGAAACTAATTGTTTCACTTTATGAGGAAAGATCTCTTATAGACCATTAATTCAAGAACTAAAAGCCCAAGAACAATTTTCACAACATAAGATTTATCATACAGACTACTCATGAGATACACACTCAGTTTGTATAATTAAATTGACAATTGCTTGGTTTGGCGGGATTGACATTGCACTAGAGCTACACATATTTTAACAGGAGTTTAGTGATCATCATGACACCTGGATGGGATTCCCAAAACGGATCAGTAGATGTATAATCATATCAATCGTAGATAATAATAATAATATATGTAAAAGGTCATTGAAACATATGTGAGTAAAGTGTAAAAATACTTTAAGAATTTTTTAAATAAAAAAATTTAGAAGGTATATATTTTTTAAACAGTAGAATTGTAGAAAAAAAATTATTTTAAAAATTAGAACATTGTAAAATTACCAAGTAGGCATAATTACATCAACAGATTACCCAGATATATGTCTCTAACTCAAAGATTTGAGTTTTAATACTTTCACTACATCGCTTGTGTACTTACCTATACCTAGTCTATTTACTATGCGAGCCTCGAAAAGACTTTCTTCCCCCATCCCTTCGCTTGGTTTCCTAGGAAACGGGGGGAGCATCGCTTTTCTAAACCTAAAGCGTTTGAGGTTCTGTTGTAAGGTTAACAATCCGAACAGTTCAAACACAAGTAGGGTGGGGAAAAAACATGCTCACGCCGTTTCGAAGAAAACCACATGCGGGGATGGGGGAAGGAAAAGATTTTGAGGCTCACATTCTGGATAGGCAAGGTATAATACTTACATTTAATGTGAAACACACACAAAATAAATTTTGAATAATAAAAAGTGACATTTTTATTAGAACATAAATTGGTCATTCAAATGACAACAATAGGCAATTCTGCATGTACATGGGCAATAAAAAATAATTGAGACTCCACAGTTACCCAAGGTATAATGATATCAGAATAACAAGCTTCTTCCAAAAGTATTCAGAATGAAAAACTTTCTTTTAAATGTATAAATAGAAAAATAGTTAAATACTAACAGAAAAATAGTATATACATTACAGGTAGGTTAATTAAAATGCTTAAATTTATAAACAAAGTATTGTATACTATTCAAATTTATTAAACTTAGTACATTTTTAAGTTACACTCTCTAAATAACATAACTCAATAGAAGAGGAATAATAGAGAGGTTTAAGTAAAATAACTGCAATAAGAAAAAAAATGGAAACTTATTTTTCCAAGAGGATTGACTAGATTAGATTAAAATAATTTAAATTTTAAGCACAAATAAAGAAAAACATCAGAAGTTTTCTCATCATATACTAGAGACTTTTAGAAGAACCTACATTAACCAATCCTAAAAAGAGAGCCGTTGCTTGAATGCATGAAAAAAAGGGAGCGTCTGTAAAGTTGCATAAGTGAAAAAAAATCCATATTGGAGCAGAAAAGTTAAGTTTTCAAAAAATGAAAAGGGACAAAAAGTATTGTAAAAAATACTTATTTTATATAAATTTATCGTTTGCAAACTGTTGTGAAAGAGATCAAGCACAATGTTGCCAAAATGTTACGATAATTTTGTAGAACATCAAGTGCTTAAAAAATGCTTTTTTATTGTATTGATCTCCATAAGTAGTATCTTGATTGATTTTGGCTCAGTTAGCTTTGAACTGCAACTACAAGGGCTTATTAGTTACAAGATTTGTACACCCGTCAAGTGATGAAATCCACACCTGGACTGGAACCCAACACAACATCGCACAGGGCCTCAAGTCTTTAACCACAATATATTTAATGTGCACCAGCTCCAAATACAAAACTTTATTTATATATTGGTGTGGGGTTTTTTGCCCAGCCCGATCAGTTTATAGGATGGCTAAGACAAGGAAAGAATATGTGAAGGTAACCTCCGTGGCATGTTGCCTTGACCTACCGGGCCTCATCATTCTGATTCACATTACACTATATAAATAGTCTATCTAACATAATTAAAATAAGTATTTGCTAATAAGCACAAGTCAAAACAAAACATTAATTACTTGTCGTAAATGCAATAATTAAACTTAATATATAATTTTATAGGCATAAAAGTTAAACAAAAGCCAGTTGTAAAACTGTTTGTTGATTATCTAGGCAGAGACTGTTTTCGAAATCCATAACTTAAAAGTATGACTTCTGAATTTCTAAGCAATACATTAAAACTACAATTAATTTAGAACAAAAAAGGTAATTGTACAAACAGCGAATTGTTGCTGAAGTACGGCTTCAAGAAATTGCTTAAATCACTTTTGAGTTACAAGAAAAACTTATTACCGGGAATTATATACAACTTTCGTGTGTTAAGACACTTGCATTTTACACGACTCATGACAATAATACAGATGAAAAAAACAAATGCCGAAACGAAAACAAGTTTTCTTAAAATAAATTCAAGGTAAAACCTTAACAATACTAGTAAAAGTACTAAAAAAGAAAAGGCAAACGGGAGAATTACCAACAAGTTGTTTTGATTGTTTTCGGCGCTTTTTTAAAATCAAATAAGTTAGCAAGTGCTACAAGTAGGATAAATTGCAACTGTCACTAAAGGCGGGTGCAAAAACTTTTGAAAATGGATTTTGAATGAAGAATATCTTAAATTTTACCGGTAAAATAATGCTTTTTCCTTGTCTAAAACACCCTTCTACGAAATGTAAACACTTCAATGACAGAGGACAAAACAAAATTTTCTGGCAATCGGAGATGCTTAGTGGAAGTTACAGTATATAATTTTATCTAGAAACCAAAACCATTAATAAAAATAATAAGATTCATCAAATTATATTGGTGGAACCATATCCAGATTTTTTTTTATGCTTCAAATACTTTATAATTTTGATTGATAGCAGATAAGCCATTTCAATTTAAAAAGCAGGGTAAGTGAAGTACAGAAGTTTGGTTTGGTTTTGCGAGGTGTGTTGCCCAATCTGGCTCAAGTTCAAAATTGCGACACGCTGTTTGCTTGAACGCTTTCCTTTTTACAAAATGGATCATCAATATTTCCTGTATACTCAGAAAGTAATTAAATTTCCAAGGATAATATTTCAGGATCATCTTGTTCTTAATCTAATCGAATGGGTAAAAGTACATTTTGGCAACCGCATTTTCGCAGTTCAAAAGTCTCAAAACCTCATATTACAAATTGTCATAAATTTGTTGGGGGAAAATATTCCTTTTATAGTTGGCTCTTCAAACAGATTCGCAGCCTAACGGGAGAGTTGTTTAGTTTTGTGAGTAAATGTTTCTTAAATGAGATTATTTGTTTCGAGGAAAAAAAGCACTTTATTTTGCTCAAATAATACAATTAAGGCCCCTATGTCGGTTTTATTGGTTTTAAAGGATTGTGATGGGGGTTTATTGGTAAAACAAACTGGTAAAAAACTAAAATTAATGATAACGAAGTTCCTATGAAGCATAATTGTACTCAAGTCAGTAAAATTTTATAAAAATAAGATGAGGACAAAACCTGCAAAGGTATCCTCAATGGCATGATATCTTAACTCCCAAGCCACGTAGACATCTATTTCTTTCTAATCTATTATAGATTCCGGAAATGCATATGGGTCAGTATGACAGTGTATCCTTCAGTAATGACACTTCCGGCAGTTTCTTTCATTAAAATTTTTTAAATCGGAAATCGATACTAACTATCAGAGCATCGGCGCGAAGCGCCCTTTCTCTTTCATCGAAAAAGTGCCGTAAAGTGCGATAACTTTTGCTAGGAATGAACTTAGGCTCGAAGGCCCGCGTTCTATGGCTCGATAAGGTTGAAGAGAGCCAACATCTTGTCGGCCTTGGTAGTAGCGGCGGAAAGGGCCGCTACCTTCTTGATGAACGTGGGGATGTCCCCGAAGACGTCTGTAATGGCGTCTCTCACGGACGTGAGGGCCTCGAACAGCGACGCAGGGTCTTCTGCAGTCTGGAGGCGGGGCTTGGGGTGCTGCCACCTGGCGGCACGCTCGGGAGGCTCCCTTTTGGGAGCTTTGGTCGCTCCGGACAGGTCATGGAGGAGCTAAGGTGGGGGCCACCGCAGTTGGCACAGCAGTGGACGTTGGAATCAGCTCGGGTGGGGCAGGTACGGGAGTCGTGGCCGAGGCCGCAGTACCGACATCTGGCACCCATGTGGCATTGGCTACTAACGTGCCCGTGGTTCTGGCAGTTGTAGCACTGTGGAATGCGAGGGACCTTCCTGTACGGTTCGAAGTTAACCTTCTTACCCAGGAGGCTGCATTGTTTGAAAATCTCTCTAAAGTTTCCAGTCCGGACAACTAGGACCTGGAATATCGGTAGAGGGGCTTTGGTACGAGCCCTGGTCATCTGGGCTACTCTATCAGTTATGTAACCCTCCGCGGCAAGCGCGGCAGTGATGGTTGCTGGATCGGTGTCGCGGGGCAAGCCCTTGACAACCGTTTTGAGAATGGGGCGTTTGCGATGCGAGTGGCGAAAGAATCCTGCCTTAGCATCGGCAAGTATGGCCAGGATCTTAAATTCCTCATCGAGGGTTCGTGGATAAACCTTAACGAACTTGTGATAAGGTTTGCAGCCTATATCACCTCCCACTGCATCGCGAACGCGGAGGCAGATTGCATCGCCGATATCTCCTCCGAGGAAAAGAATCGGGTCAGGTCTGCGTGCCGCCTGGAATTGGGCATCAGGGGTCTTTGAGTCAACCGCCTCCGGGAATTGGGCATCCGGATTTGGCTTGACCTTCTTAGCCGTCGGGACATCCGTGCTTCCCTCCTGGGACCGGGCTTCCGAGCTTCCCTCCGGGAATGGGGCATCCGGGGTTACAGTCCCTGCCGACGGGTATTGGGCATCCGACGGCAGCTCCATGGACTCGGCCAAGGGCAGGAACTTGTTAGAAGTGGGGATGTTGGCCTGGAATTGGGCATCAGGCGTTATAGAATCAACCGCCTTCGGGAATTGGGCATCCGAATTTGGCTTGATTTTCTTGGCCGCCGGGACTTCCGTGTTTCCCTCCTGGGACCGGGCGTCCGGGCTTCCCTCCGGGAATTGGGCATCCGGGGTTACAGTCCCTGCCGCCGGGAATTGGGCATCCGGGGTCAGACCAGTGGACTCGGCCAAGGCTTCAGACTTTCTAATCTGCTTCCTCATAGCATCGAATCCGCCAACCTTGCTGATTCGTAATAGAAGGCTATCAAACGAGGGCTCCTCAGAGTCCCGTGCGTTGCGACGTCCAGCCATCTTGAATAAAATTTTTTAAAAATTGCATTCACATGCTATATAGGCAGAGGTGCCGATCCCCCCCAGAGCTAACGACGCACCCCCCCCCCCCCAGAAAAATTATTACCCCCCCCCCCCTAAAAAAACCGGTGAGGATTTTTTTTTATATGGGCAAATGGGAGTACCTAACCAAAGTAGCCTCTAACTACATCTTTACGGTGTATATAGAAAACCTTATAGTAAAATGATATTTCAAGTACCATCGAATGGGGTAACTTAACTTTATCCCAAGAATTGAAACCCCAGTACTGACTTTCTTCTTAAATATTTTTCTACTGATAGGTCAAAGCAGAGTTGCCCCTAATCGAAAAAGGGAAGCACCTTTTGGAATATCTTTTATAATACGGAATTACAAGCTATTTTTAATTTTCCTTTAAAAAGGTTTTCTTTACAGCCAAAGCTATCGGAATCTAAATAATTGGTAAAAAATTCTGCTCAAAATTTATGTAATTATATTATTTTTTAAACAATAAAAATAGCCGGACACGTGATCCATTCAAAAACGGCTTCCAATTCATTCCCTCAATTCTTAATGCATAAAAAAAAGTTTATCTTGGTATAGCTTTTTTTTAATGCAACACATTTGACATTATCAAACACATCAGAATTATTTTATAAGGTTTACAGAGATTGCTTCACTTAAAAAAAAAACCTAAAATTTAAAAAATTAAAGTTAAATATAACAAAATTCTTACCGTGAAACTCGGAATTGCACTATTTAATTATCTTCAATTACCCAGACCCGTCACATTTGAGACAAGACGACAAGTATTTTCCTACTGATTCTCAAGCAATCATTTAGTTATTTTGGCTTCGAGTCTAATTTGGCGGGGAAAAGTCAAAAATATTATCCGAAGGTCATTAATGCATAAAAATGTTATACAAAGTTAAGTTCGAAAGATTTATGAGCCAGCTGCAAAATATGGCGGGAATATCTCATTGATTCCATTGGCAAACTATAATGCGAACGTCATCAATTCACCGAAATGTTTTATAAACTGCGTGCGATTTATGAGTGTTTACACTTTGTTACAGTGATCGGATTGTTTATTGGAAATAATTGTCAGAAATCGTATCGTCTGGTAGACGCCAAGGAACATAATTTATAACTCCTTTTTTCCCTGGTGTTGCTTTGAATTATGGTTGCCCACCCCTATTCTTTGAAGGCAAAAATATTTTTAAAAAAATGGAGCCACTTTTGATTATCTTGCCACTTTGTGTTTTATTTTAAACCAAATAAAAATTCGCCAGAGTACAAGTTCTGCGCCCCCCCCCCCCCCCCGGTGTTGCGTAGGCTGGTGGGCGGTGGGGGGCAGATAATGAGTAAGAATCAGAGTTAGCTGAGTTTTTGTTATCAAGATTGGCTGTTTATTAATAATTTTTATAAAAAATTCAACCCCCCCCTAAAATTTCAACGACGCAGTCTGCGTCGTTGACCCCCCCTTGTAGGCACCCCTGATATAGGTACGTTTATTAAAATTCTAGTTAAGTTATTTGTGCTATAATGTGTTGGGTAACCCAGTAAATAAAATGAA
Organism: Oedothorax gibbosus; assembly: GCA_019343175.1. Lineage (NCBI taxonomy): Eukaryota > Metazoa > Arthropoda > Arachnida > Araneae > Linyphiidae > Oedothorax > Oedothorax gibbosus. The sequence goes on along the minus strand of CM033276.1, from coordinate 24,556,945 downwards.
AACAGAATCAGATATAAAAAAATATATTTATTACAAAATATACTATAGATTTTTAAATATCTATTTTTAAATATACCACAAAATATTAAAATTCCTTAGCAATAATAATGGGTCACCTAAATAATTTAACAACATTAAAAACAAAAAAGAACCAATTAATCAGTCTTTATTCCCATATATATTCCCTTTATCCACCCCCATATTCCCTTATAAACCCTAAGCTAATCACTCACTGATACCTCAGTTTTCATGTTGTTTCAATACAATAACTCTTTGACTAAAGTACTGATAATATATCAGTATTGTCAAAAGTTCCTCTAAGAATATTAATGTATCTAAACTATATGTATTAACTACATAATAGGCACTCATTTATACCGCAATTTTACTACAGGTATTTTTTTCAAACAAAACCTTTTAGCTTACAAAGCAGTATTTTATTAAATATTTCTACTAAATGATAAGTAATATGCATTATGCATATCACCTTTACCTAAAGTAACTAATGTAAAATGAGATCTAGATTACATTTTAAAAAGTACAAAAGTAAGAAAATTGCATTCAACAATCAATAAGTAGTTTAAAATATAAAATTAAGAATTTGCCTCTAACTTTTATTGCTTGATTAAATTTTTTTTTATAAACTTCTTTAAAACCACGTCATTTCCTATCCACCTTGAAAAAGCAAAAGTGGATTCAAATATGAAATTATAACTTAGCACTGTACTTAAAATGATGTACAGATAAAATTTAATTCTTTAGTTAGGCAATTAGAATAAACAATTCTGTAATACCAGGGTTCATACTCGATTTTTAATAATGAAATTCAGGAGTTTTAAGCAGTTATTTTCGGAGTACAGTACCACAAATTCTGGAGATAGAAAATGCAAATGTACTTATTGTATAATTACACTTAGAGTAAATATTTAAACTAAAATAAGCCTTTTTAAAATCCAGATCATTGACCAGCAATCAAATAAACCTTCTGGATCAATTAATATAAAATAATTTGCTAACAGCAACAATTAAAACAAGCTTTCAGACAGGCAAAATATATATATATTTTTTAATTGAATTTTACAAATTTGTAAAAACTATTTTTTATTATAATTAGATAATTTTCCAGGAGATAAAGTTTTAAATTAGGATTTCTTATAAAAAGTTTAGGAGTTATAAGGGCTCCAAAATAATATTCAGGAGTTTTTTGGGAAGAGTATGAACCCTGTAAGATCTATTGATTAATGCTGTTCTAAAAACATTAAGTCTAACCATTGGATTACAACTAGCAGATTATTTTAAATGCAATCGAAAGTAAAATCAAGACTAAATGAAAAAGTCTTTTAGCCAATAAGCACTTTTTTTAGTGCAATATTATAACCTACACTAAACACAGATTATATGTATATATTTTTATAAAAACCTGATTGAGTTAAGAAAACATGCATAGTTATGTGAATATGATACTATTATGTAAATATAATAAACAAGTACATAAAAAATACAGTGATAGCTGCTCACAAACATATATTAAGCGTTTAAAAACATTTGCAACCGTTTTGTTCTAAAGGCTCATCAAAGTTTGCGCAAAAAAGCAGATTTATATACACATATTAAATAAATAAAATATTTTTAAATATATATTAGCATGTGAATCACAGAATACATTAGGACGATTTGCTAAGAATATTTTTTAAAGCAATCTATAGCAATCATTTTCAAAAAACTTTTTGAATGCTGAGCTGCTATATAGAAAGACAAACACAGGCTGTTATAGCCTAAATGTAAAATACACTAAAAATAGTCTACTAAGATAAATAGTTAAAACTAATAACACAGATCTACTGAACAAAACACGTTCTAGAATCAATAATAGTTGAGGTTGGATGTAAATAAAAATATAAAAAAATCTTAACAGTTAAACATAAATGATATTTATGTTTATTACATTTAATTGTATGAAATATAGTTTTAAAAGTAAAAAGTTTAAAAATCACAGTGAAATCATGCAATATGTGCACAGTTTTGTAGCAGTCATTAAAAGTGGTAAAAAAGTCAAAGTTAAAACAAAAATGAGATTTAAAATACTATGTTCATAGTATGAGATTCATTCAACAATTTGGATACCATAATCTTGAAAATGGATACGCACAATTATTCTGATCGCAGACATCGCTGAAACATATATGGGCAATTCCACAGGCAAAGGAAATTATATGTTTTTTTATAAAAAAAAACAGCTAAAAACTGGCATTTGTGTTTAATTTCAATTGCACAATTACACTTCTAGATATTTTATAGATTATTATATTACGATTTCGGTGGATAATAGAAGATTACATATTTTTAAAAAATTTAATCATTATGTGACACTCATTGACAAATAAAATTCCAGTAAATATTAAGGAGGAATGAAAACTTTTAAAACTTTAAAGGTAATGAGGATTAAAACTTCAAAGTTGTTAAAAATGTAAGCTGCACCACTGTGGAATCGCCCCAATTCATCAGTACCTTAAAATAATTTATTAAAGCTCAGTGTGCACAACAGAATGATTGCATTTGGAACCAATGCATTTTTCTTGTTCCTTTTGAACAGGAAAGTGTTTCCTGACATGGAGCAAGGCTTTTTTGAAAATTCTCAGAAACTCAGGAATGTCGAAGGAATAATTGGTAAACTTAGCATGAGCTCCAAGCGTTGGATGGTGACCCTATAAAATATTTGATAAATTAAACATATTTCATATATATAAATCCTTAAAAAAAAGGGTCATGTCTACAGGATTATTTTCACACAGGCTTGTTATTCACAATATTGTAAAAGAAAAGTGTATAAAGAAAATAGACTGGTGGGTAATTCTACTATGGACCTTCTTTTTACATTCATCAAACCATATAAAAGATCAATTTAATTTATAAGAATCCTTATATATCACAACTTTGTTATGTTATTTATTATCCTGTTCACTCTTGACAAACAATCCTACAATATATTTTTTATAAACATTTTTTCCCAAAAAATGTGTGCTTCATATTTGCTGAGGTTCATGTCAATTTTGTGGAATTTGAGGGTTTAAATTACACATATTCGATGTGCTATGAATAAACAAAGCTCTGACAGTTTTTTTGTGATTAATAGTCCGTCCTAACTTTTTTTAAAAATCTAAAATGTCTTAAATTAACAGCTGAAAAAATATCTGTTTGACCCTCTTGGTAGCCACTTTTTAATACAATTAATATTCAACTGCTTCGGTATTTTTTGAAAAATTTATCAGTTTAGTTAATAACTAAGTTAGTACTAAGAAAAATTGTAAACTGAAGTTTTGAAGTGAATTCTACAAAGATCCATGTATGCACCTCTCAAGTGAAGAGGTTATTCTGACCGTTAGAAATGAAAAATCTAATAATTATTATGCATTCCTGCTGTTAATATACATGATTTATGTCAACCGGATTATCTTTTAAAGACTTAGTAGTAAATCTTTAATTCTTACAGAATAAATAGTGAAAATATAAAACCAATATAAATCATACCTCATCTTCAGGATATATTTTGTCGGATTTTTCCCATGTCAAGTACTTAAGGCCCTTCAGTCTAGCTAAATCAGCGTAACAGCTTTCGTCTTCACAATTAAAACTATTGAAATACAAACATAACATTAATTTTAAACTTATTTACAAATAAGCATTACATTATTTTAAGCGACCTTAAATTATCAAACATTATACAAATAAATTGCTTTTTAAAGTTTTGTAAAATGTTATACATACATTTCAAATACAGCACTCCATGGTGGCATAAACAACATGTGTGTTAGTCCAGCTCCATGTATACCAATTAAAATATCAGTATTATAACTTATCTGCAAATAAAAAAAACTTCTTAGTTAACACAAATTTAAAATATATAGTGGCATATAAATTTGAATATAACATTGCAACAACTATAAATTATGTTTGGTATAAAATATAAAAAGAATGAACATAAAAACACAAAATTTATATTTACCTCCATTTGATTAATAAATGCCATTTGTCTATTAAAATTGACCTTCCTTACAACCAAATCGGGAAAGGTTTTTAAAGATGTGATAAGCTATAAAAATAAAATAAGTATAAGATTGAAATAGAAAAATTTATGTACCAATATTTGAAGGTACAATTGGGTAGAATTTGGGAAACTATAAACAATTGATTAAGCTGAGTTTCACTGTGTTTAGTTTAACTGTAACATAAAAGCTAAAAAAAAGTAGGCCACTAATCTAATTATTACTGCAGTGGTTAGCTAATACAAATTGTAAAAAAGATGTTAAAAACAATATATTTAGTACACTATCAAGGTAGATTATAAAGAACCACAATTACTTATTCCAAGCAAGCTATACTGCCATAAGCAGGTAAACTGCACTAACCACAACAATGAACTGGACCAGTTTTGCTCTGAAATAATCAGTATTAAAGCATACTTTGTGATAATAATTAGAGTTAATGAGTGCTTGCATCAATGGTCCAAGTCAATGTGTTAGGTAATGCAGTTTACTGGTCCACGGCAGTATAACATGGTTTATCTGCATTTAATTTAAAATAATTACTAACCTCATTTTCATTCAATATTTGTCTATACTGGGTACTTCTTGATATAAGCGTAACTCTAATTTTGGAACCCTACAAATGTAAGGAATGTATGTCACAATTAAATTTTAATACCTTACATATTCATTATTACACTAATAATAGAAATTTTTATAAGTCTATATCATTAAAGGAAAAAAAAAGTAACATTACTAAGGATGTTGAACAATTCACACTTTTCTTACTAATATGTATACTACTAAAAACTATACTAGGTACACTACTAAAAACTAGGCAAAGTTTGTGGCATAAAACTGTAAAACAAAGGCACGTCAAAGACAGACAACTATAAAACAAACATACAGAAAGACAATATTTAACTTGGATATTTTTTAAATTCAACATTATGTGTAAATGTAAAGTATTCGGCAATAAAAAAATAACATGAAAATCAAGAAATTGCTCAAAAATATGTCAAATTTATTTTTATACATGTTTATTAAAGAGATAATGGTTACATATCAATCACTTATAAATTAAAAAAATAACCTAGTTTTTAGTAGTGTACCTAGTTGTTGAATATTAAAAACAATATTTTGAAAAGTGAAAATTATAATGAAGATAACAAAAAAGTAAAGTCTGTAGTTTGAAATATTAAACTGTTAATAAGATTTAAAAAAAAAGAAGCATAATTTAAATATCTAAAAAAAAAGAAACAAACTATCAATACCTGAAAGTTATCCTTAATTTTTAACCTATACTTTAAATGTTCAGTAAAAGCACGAAACAAACCACTGCCTTGACAACCTGGAACCTAAAACAGAAATTACAATCTTACTCTGATTTCTCACTAAATTTAAGGTGCACCAGAACCATATACACAGCATTTTTTATTGATAAGATTTTTTTTTGTCTAACACAATCCATTTATAAGATGGCTAAGACAAGGAGAGAAATTGCTGAGGTATTCTTCACAGCACGATTGCCTTAACCTACTGCGTTATGCTGGCACAAGATTAAAATTTCTGCTGATTTAGGATCATAATACAGCGTAATCCGGCTCTGGTGACATTCGAGAGACTGCAATGTTTATGACATTAAAAACGAATGACGTCATAAACAATGTTGAATATTAAGTGATGTAAATCATGAAAAATATGTATATTATGTACTCATATTATTAATTAAACTTTTAAAATGACATTTATTAAATAAATTTTTTACTGTATGTGCTATTAGTTGTAGTTTAATTTCTCCTTCTCCAGTCCATAACTTTCTTTGAGTGAAAAACAAATTTCAAATTTGGCAACTTTTTGCATCATTTGTTGAATAGAATCAAATGAAAATAGTGAAAAAAAATTTAAAACAATTCTTAACAAGGCATTTCGGATATCATATAAACATATATTTTTAGTGTTACAACCAAGGAATTTATCAAAAATTGTATTTATAAGTAAGATATTAAAATATTGAGGTCTATTGGAATTTCAGTGGACCGAAGATTTATGGCGTTATAAACAAGCTGTCATTATAACCGAATTTGACTGCATTTTGTTACAAAATATTCACTAGATCATTATGCATACATTTTCTAAATATTGAATGAAAAAGTATAGATATATATGCATATTATACAAATTAAAAATGAAATAAAGTATACTTACAAGTGGCATATTGTAATACATTCCAAATATCATTCTTGGTAAAAGAGGAAAAACAGCATTTTCAAAACATACCTAGAAAAGGAGAAGAAAGAAAACACTTTAACTACCTAATCTCTAATTCAGTTATAGAGTATAAATTTTGTATGAACTGGTTGTTTGTTCTAAACTGTTAAAAAAAAAATTTCTACCCTTAAACAAAATTTTTAAAAACATTATTTTGAATAAAATTAACTGATTTGACTGCTAACCTGTTTACTTTTACATTATTTATTATAAACTAGCTTTAGATACCCGGGTTTGCAGTTTTACCTTAATAATACAAAAAATACTATAATATAGCAACTCGTCTTAATTTGTGCTTTGTTGCCAAATAATGCAAATACAAAAATGGATGACTAACAACAGACCAAAAACCCAGCAATGTTGGTCCCAGATTGTAATAATATAATATATCTTGATAAAATTGGAGATTATGTAAAATTGGCATATCTAAAAAAAATCTCTAGTAGCTTGAACAGTTTATTGTATAGTTTTATGTTTAGTCCTTGCTCTGAAATTTTTAAGAAAATTATATGTGGTGGTAAAACTAACTTCCAGCCAAATTCAACTAAATGTATAACAGCATTTTAAATAAAACGGACACCATAAAACCATTGGAAAACTTCATCTATCTGTTGTAGTATTCTAATATTTCCAAAAATGTGTTTCCACAAATCAAACTTATTAAACTACAAATTATAATCACACATGTGCATTACCTCTCTCTCTCTCTTAACAACTTAATAAATAAATAATTAAAATTTTCAAATTAAAATTTTACCTATCAAACAATTGTGCTTATTAATGTCAAAATGATATTTTGAAAGACAGAAAGATATTTTAAATAATGTTTTGTTTCATATTAGATCTATGAGAACATAACTTTCAATCAAACAACACAGAAACTTTTAAAGTAGCGGTTCGTATTTTAACGGAAGTAACCCATTCTATTCTGCGCATGTTGGCACCTTTCCCATACCTCTATGTTTTGTGGTTCAGATGGAGATAAAATTCAAGCAAACAAATAGATACAGTCATCCATAAATAGTATAGATTTTAACTTTACTTAACTTAAATAATACCATCAGAATTAAATTTTTATAGAACGAATTGCTCTGATTTATTTTCAAGAATTGGTTAATTTTTTCTCCTTTAAAGGGAATATAGTTAGTTTTTAGTTTCTTGTAATGATGAAGGCAATATACTATGGCTGTTAAACCCAATTAACATGAGCAATAAGCAAAGTAATACTTACTTTTTTGCCTTTAAATTGACCAAGGTTTTGTAACGGATGCCTTGTGAATGCTTTCCACACAATTTCAAAATTACTGAAGTATGGAACCTTTAAATGTGGTAAGATAGTATGTTGTAAAGGTAGTTTGATATCGTCGTAGCTACAATAGGGTCGTATTTAGAACCAGTAAGTGACGAGCGAACTGAATGCCAACCAACTTAAGGGCGAATCGTACACGTAGATGAGGATTTACGTGACTCCCTTAAGGGTTTAGTGATTTTGCTGAGGTATGTGAATTATCGTCGTACTAAAGCTACACAAGGGCGTCGTATTTTAGAACCACAGTCAAGTGACGAGCCGACACCTGAATAGGCACCCAACACAACTGTTAAGGGCGACATCGTACACAGTTGGGACTTAGGAGGATATTTAACGTGCACTCCCTCTACACAGGGTATTATTTGTAGGACATTTTTGGCTGAAAGAGTATGTAAGAAATCTACTTACTGTATCCCAAATTAAAATTCGAATGTCAGTAGAAAATGTTTGATTCATGTGTAATGAAGCATAGAGGTTTAGAAAGTCACAAAAGTGATGATACATATTCACAGCTGAAATGAAATTAAAAAAAAGTTAAAATAGCTTGTTATTTTTTTTAATGTAATGAATAAAATATGAGTGTTTATGACAAATATTTTCACTTAAAATCTCATCTAAACCAGAGCAAAAGCTAATAAAAAAATTACTAATAAATTAAACTTAGTCATTTAGAGTTTTAATAAAAAGGAAAAGGAACACAACCCAGTCTCAAGCAAAAAGAGAAACATCTAAATAAATCGTACATAAAAACACTACGACATAGCAAAATATACAAATAATATTGGTTAAAAGCTGGTCAAACAATAAAAAACCTAGCTAATAAAATTAGAAATAAAATTACTTATATTTTTGTTACATGAAGGGTAGGTACAATATATTGTATTGTATAAAGCCAAATTCAAAGAACTACAAACAATCATGTCTGAAAAGGGATTGAAACCCACATATCAATTTAAAAATTAATGTAATAATTTTTTTAACACTCACTGGCATCAAGTTTCATGATGAATGTAGGCTCACTTATGGTTACATCACAATTTTCATTGCTAAGTTTAATAGAAAGCTCTGTAAAGTGCTCGAATTCTGCATACCTTAAAGAAAGAAAAAACTATCAATGCAGTACTACAGCGGAACATGAAAACATAAGATTTTTCAATAGGACATTAAATTGCAAAATATATATCCTTGAACTGAACAGGTATAATTTAACATTATGCTTGGTGTATTTTTTTTAGAAAAAAAAAAAAAACGTTTGCACAATAAAAAGAAACACAGTCAATTTGATGTTTCTGAATGCTGTGTTAAAATTCACAAGCCAATTTATTGTTTGTGAATTTGGTTTATTCATTACGTTAAGATTTTACAATTATGCTTTGTCTTGCCTAATTAAAAGACTGAAAGCTGAATTCATAGATTTTTTTAGAAAGCTGCTAGAAGTTGAAACATGGAGATTTATGTAAAGAACAATAATTCAAGATCCAAAAACACCATCTATCTGGAACAAATAATTAGTGCAAGATACAATATGCATACTATATAGATATTTACATGATTAGAATTTTTAACTAAAATAGAATTAACAAAGTAAGCAACTGTACTTTACAATAAAAAAGCCATACTGAAAAATAACATACCAGGATTGCAAAGGACTCTTATGATCTCCTTGTTGTTTAAATAGTTTCTTTTTCAATTTACAATATGCACTCACTTGCCCTTCTCTTATGACATCATCACGATATCTATAGTAGGAATGAAAACATTAGTTATTTTTTACAATATCGAAAAAATATTTAAAACATTGCATTATTAAAATACACAGATGATATAAAAGGTTTAGTTCCAAAACTCACATTCTCCAAAGTATAACTGAGATATAGGGTTTGGCCTGTTCATTGGTGAGTGTGACTTTGTCCAATTCAATTATTAATTGCCAAAAATCGCCAGAAAAAGGCCAGACCCCATATCTTTGTAACACTTTGGAGATTACGAGTTTCCAACATTACGCTTCCTATTTATTAACAACATTATCTATGCACTGAATGTTTTTTTTTTGTACAGTTATATTTTAAACAGAAAACAAGTTGTACATAAGTCAATAAAGTTACTTCATAAATCGTAACACAGGGAAAAAAGTAGATATATTACTTGAAATGAGTTAAATAATTTTATCAAGACTTAAATTAAGATTTATTTCTTGAAAGTATGTAAATAAAAAACTTACCTCATTGGTTCCGGCAAAGTCTTTAAGGTACTAAAGTCAAACATGATGTTCTTTGCTCTGCAAAATCTCATGTATTTACTGCATTCTAAAACACCGCCTTTCTGCAATATAATAGAAATAGTTGAAAAATAACAGACTTAACAACAGCAATAATACATAACTGATAATAATTATTATGGTTATAATAATTCAGGAACAGAGCCGGATTTCTAAATAAGCTGTAGCCTAGAGTGGCGAATTTTGGGGAGCGGCAAATTTTTACGACCAATTAAAGCAGCATTAGGCACAAAAAAATTATTATTAAATACTAATATTTTTTAGAAAGAAAACAAATAATTTACATTAATGCGTAAACCGTAAATATCGCCGTCGAAGTGTGACGTCTCAACATAGCTACTGGGCATAAACAGACGCTATTTAGTTGAAGTAATGTGTTGCTTTTCATTGAGCGGCTCGTGTTTGTCTGAAAATGACTTCCATGTTCTATATTTTAATTTTTTTAAAGATAATTTGCAAGCTATAGAAAGAGGAGAGAAGCACCTTCAAGCCTCACACGTACAAAGTTTCCTATTTGATTCCAATTTTGTGAAGCTGGGGCGCAACTAGAAAAAAAACTGTGTGTGTGTGTGGGGGGGGGGTCAATTTTTTAATATTTTTCAATAATAATTTTATTAAATACTCTTTAATTAAAATAATCTTTATTAAAATAGTTTTTTATTTAAAATAATCTTTATTAAATAGTTTCATTAAAATTAATTTCAATTAAAATAATCTTTAATTAAAATAATCTTTAATTAAAATAGTTTTTATATATTAAAATAATCTTTAATTAAAATAGTTTTTATATTAAAATAATTTTTTATTAAAATAATTTTTAAATAAAATAATTTTTAAATAAAATAATTTTCAATTGAAGTTATTTTCAATTGAAATTATTTTTAATTAAAATAATTTTTTATTTAATTTTTCTTGGTATATACAGTGTTTTACTATTAATTTATTATTACAAATTACTATTTAAGAACAAGAATGAGAATGAGTTTTTATTTTAAATAACTAATGATTGTATCATTTAATTTAGTGTTTTATTTTTTAAATAAAAATTATAAGTACAATAAATTGGAAAAAATCAATTAATTATAGAATGATTTTATTGAAAATTTAACTACTTAAATAATTTTTAAGAAATTGGTGTATACAATAAAATTTGAAACAAGTATATTAAAAATATTTCATGAAAGTAAAAAAAGGAGTTTACACAAATTAAACAAGCAATATTACAACATATAAACAAGGCAAACTAATGACTGTACATATTGAAAAACCACATAGTAATTTGTAGAAACTAATAAAATTAATCGAACATATTTAAAAGTTAAAGCTCAACAATAAAATGATTTAATATTTCAAACTTCACTGAAGATAATTCAGATTTTTCATTAAATTTACGACGTCGTACAGGCATTCGCCTGTACAAAGTGAAATAATTAAGCAATTATTTGCATTATGTCCTTATTAAAAAATAGCAACCAGTTTATATAAAACATGTTTTAAATATTAAAGACAATTAAAATTTAATGAAAACAGAACTATAAACAGCCATTCCTAGATTTATATTAAGGATTCAGTTAAAACAGTAAAAAAAAAAAGCGCCGAAGTTAACTGCAAACGTACTATTATATCTTCAGATACTTTTTTTTGTAGTTCAAAGAATGAAAAATAGATATTAAAAAAAGCATTTGACATGAACACCTTAGCATGCTATTCTAAATATATTTTTTAACTGAAAATATTACATCAAAATATTGCAAATCCTTATGAAATGAAGGGTTTTATAGAAAAGTATTGCGCTAAATATACAAGTCATAATTCATAATTAAATTATCAATTTTATTTTCATCTTTTTTTTCGGAAATCGAAAAAAAAAGAACTGTTGCGCACAGTTTGATGATTGCAGCTTGCTGAGAAACAAATAACCATGCTTAAATTTGTTTAAAAAAGCCCTAGTCTTTTACAAGTCTAATTGGAAACACGCTATGACGTTTATTTGTTTATGCCTAGTGGAGCCTCAGCAGCCATGATGTGACGTCATCAGTTCACTGGCGTATATTGAGTAGTAAACATGGCCGCTGCGAGGGCAATTACACCCTCTCACCCCGGATTTGGAAGTTATGAGACCAGGGTAAGTGGGGATATTATAAGTGATCAGTTATTAGAAAATGAAAATATCTGATTTTCTATTTCTATATTTTCTAATTATATTGTATTTCAAATAAACTTATTTTCCCTCTTTTATATTCGTTGTGATAATTTTAAACAGCACATACCACCCTATTTTGAAGCTAACAAGCTATCTTTCCCCGAAGGGGGAGAATATGGTGACAGGGGGGCAAATCTATCGTAGACTACAAGCAACAAATCTATAAATCCGGCCCTGAACAGGAACTGTAGGTAAATTTTTGTATATATACTTTTAGGGTATGTTAAACGCATAACGCTTAAAGTTAATGCTTTAGGAAGAAAATTTAAAACTAACAGATTTTTTTTACACATAAAAGTTTATCCAAATTATTCAGTTAAAAATAAATATTTTTTATGACAGAAAATGTCTTACTCTCTAATTGAAAATTTTCTATGGCAGACATGGAAAAAACTATTTTGGTAAATTCTTAATAGTTTAGTCAAACTTAAAATACAAGAATTTTTAGAGTGCTTGATTAATCATTGTCAAACAATTTTTAAATATACTAACCCAAATACAGTTAAATATTTTTTGAATAAATGCATTAGTATAATTTTATCAGAATTTTTTTTAAAATATAATTCTGGCAATGCATCTGCAAAAGGTTCAAGATCCATCAACAAGATATACACATTAAATATAAAATATGGGGGGAAAACAAACATTATTTTACAATTGTGTAAAAACTAGCCAAGAAAATATTTATCATAAAATATTACCTCATGGTCGGAAGAACATAATGGAGTTAATTCATCAAGTCTTTCTCTTATGTATCCAAAATCTCCTTGTTTATAGAATGTGTCACTCTGTTCTTTTTTAGTTTTTGACCTAGAATAGATAAATATATATTATTAAAATAATAAAATATCAATTAAATGTATTATGAAAATATAATAAAATGTAAAAATAGTGTGGAAAATTCCCCAAAAAAGTAATTTATTAAAAGTAATAGTTATGTGTCTAGTTCAATAGCACAAGAATCAAGTATCAATTATTATACCCTTTTATATAATTAATGAAATTTGCAGTTGAAAATCATACGGTACTTAATTTTTAATAACTATTTTTGGAAAGATTACAAATAACTTTGTATTATGGGGCTTTGCCTTTTAACAATCATAATATTACATTACATAAAAAACACTCGAAATACTTTTTCCAGTAATTTTTTTTTTGCTTGTTACAAATAAAATTATGAAAAAAAAGTAAGCTTGTAACAGTAACTATCAGGACTATTTTTTGGAACTGTTTATTTAAGATTTAAATTTCTCAAAAGTCGAAGCAAAAAAAATCACAAAAACAGCCTTTAATTCTAATAAAGAATTCTTAAATCGAAACTTAACCTATTTGCTATACGATATTCCCTTACAAAAAGCCACAAATGTGGCAGATAGTGAAACAGAAGATATATGGTAGTTAGAAACTAAACTAAATCAAAGTGTCAAATATCCTAACTTGCAATTTTTTAAAAACATTTAGATAATTTAACTAGGTGATTTTTCATTAGCAAAAATAATACATAACATTATATTATGTTTAGGAGTGAGTTTTGAAAGTATAAGAAGCAAAAAATATATGCTCTACCATCCTTTGCTGCTCTGGTTACAAGATGGTGAAGAATATCTAAAAGCAGAAGAGCAGTTCTTTTCATATCCCCAACAGTTATTGAGGTCCATAAAATTCTATAATAATATATATATTAGTACACCAAAAATATAACTTAAAACTTTGATTGAAAAATTATATGTGTATATTAGAAAATTCTGCAACTTGAGAACATTCAGAATTTTAGAATATTTTAGATATTATACAAAGGAAATAACAAGGTTTTTTTAATATAAAAGCAGCATATTCATGAAAAAAAAGTTATTATAACAGAAATTTGTGCACGGTTAGTTAAAAAAAGTTACACTTTAAAAGTTTTTGCAGTGGTACTTAAGGCCTTATTACACGAGAGCTCGTTCGTTCAGCGACGTCCGTACGCCATATCAAAAACTGGTTTTTGGAGCAGTTTTTGCTGGTTGAGCATTTTCGAGTCGACTCGAAAAAATCTGGCTCATTTTTGCTGTTCGAACGGCTGCTCCAATCAGAACGAAGTTCAGTCGTGACGTCATGGCCAAGCCTCCTCCTTGTACCCCTTCCTCCAATACCGCGATAATACTGCTTTAAAGTTTGTGATGTCATGCATGATGTAGCCGTTTTCTTGTGACGTTTTTGATGTCCCAACGAGCGACGTTCGTACCTTGTGATAAGGGCTTTACAGAATAACTGAGCATTCAAATATTATTACAACACCCAACCTGCACTATTTTAGAACAGCCAATTTCGTGCTGTCGTATGCATAATTCCAATTTGCAGCTAACTAAGCTGTCGCAGGAACTTGTTTGCATACAAATGTTAAAAAGAATCAATAATGGGCTTGTTTCAACGCTTTGTTGAAGAAAACAAAACAACCAATGAAATTGCAATTTGGAGCATGTGACGTTTTAAAAAACCAATGAGCTTGTTTGAACACTTTGTCAAAGAAAACAAAACAACCAATGAAATCACAGTATAGAGAGCGTGACATCATAAGAAATATTCCCATTATTGCTTATTGTAATTTACAACCTTTGTTGACAAATATAATTTTTTTTTTTAATATTTAGGGCCCTATCGTAAAATCTAGAGTTTTTTTTTGGTGGTATCCAGTAAATTAAAGGGCTTTTTAGGGTATTTTCAAGGAATGTGTAGTAAAAACACCAGCTTGAAGTCTTTGACGGTTCTTATGGTAAATGACTATCTAACATTGTTAGATAATAGGATGTGTTTAGCACATTGTAGATAGCATTTTTTGCTTATTCCAATTGATATAAAGTTTTTTTTTTAGTGCCAAGGATAAGGATGAAAGTTAGCCACCGAAAGTCTGTTATTTGTTTGTACCCATTGTATGGAGCTCAGGGACAAATCATGGATGAGTTTAGTGAGGTAAAACATAAATAATTGCGACTTAGAAACTTTTTTTAAAAGTCTTGTCATTAAAAGTTAAATTTAATAAGAAACCTGCTTGTAATCATCTCATTACAGTGGCCAGAAGGGTAGGCATCTAATTTTATGAGTAAGCCAGTGGCCAAAGGTCCCAATTTCCTGAACAATATAGAGTAAAGCAAGATCTTATGGCCAGGATCAGGTAGAGTGTTGTACTAGCATCCCTTAGGTTGCAGTTTGAGCCCTGTTGGCTAAAGACCCATGTGTACACTAATGGTGACTGGTGCACGTTAATGTCTGTTGTGGTCACAAAGTCGACCCAAGTTCCCATACCAAAACAATACTTCTGGAGCTGACAAGCCAATTCTAAGATACTCTGGTTGGCATCAGTCTTTAAAATTAGAAGAATTCAATTAAGTCAGGTAGTAGTGCTGCTCTCTATTGTGTTTCTTTCGTACAAGGAACTGGAGTGGACTGGAACGAGGAACACATATAGTAGACTTTAAAAAGATAGGTGTTGCCCTCTAAGTGCTGCATGAGGAACCAATGAACTCTTTGGTTCGGTGTTGAGGGTGGTTCCTAACGCTGCATCACATCAGGGATTTGTGGTTGGTACAAAATGCCTTTGCGGTTGGTACAAAATGCCTTAGCCCCCCAAAATACCCTCACAAAAAGACATAAAGGGAGATCTAAATTTAACAACTTCAAATTTGCTGCCAAGCAGAGAAAATGCATGAATCCTGTAAACTTCTGTCCCAGTGCTCATTCTCCACAGTCACCAATGAACGGACCAAAACCTACATATAGAACAAAAATTGGTTGACCTATAATAGTTGGGGGCTGCATCACAGATGTCAAATTATACTATGGATGAACAATAAGGTACAAAACTATATACTATTTACCTTATAAGGACACGTTGGGGAATTTTTACAAGCATCTGCTTCTGCTTGATGACTTGCAAAAAAGAACGGCATATGATGGGGTGGCAGATTTACATTATATATTTCTGATTCTGTAGCACACATTATGAAACATAGAAGGGAGTTGAAAAGTGAAATCAAAAAGCAAACTTTCCTGAAAATTGCAAGTTATCAATATGGTATATAATATAAAAAAAATGTAAAAGACCAATAGATATTAAGAATAAGTAAACTTATTAAATACAATACTTACATTGTAGAAAAACAATAAATTCAATTTTATTTGTTTAATTTGATATAATTTACTAAAAACGAATTAAAATGTGGGAATACAAGTGAAAATTCGGGGCTTTCAATGATTGATTTGGCATAATATTGCCATACAAAGCCGAAAAAAAAAATTTAATGTTAAAAATATATTGTTCTCGTTTCTGCATAACATTACCGGTTGTTGACATTAGCAACCGGATGTTGTAGGTGGATACAGCTACAGTCAAAAGCAAGATTTTTGATGCAGCGTCGAACTATTGGTGACAGTCAAGATAAAGGTTTAAATAATCAAAAAAAGAAGGCCAAAGTATTGACACTGCTTAGAGAAAAAGTACAATACTTCTTAAATAATCACCAGTTTGGTTGTTATGTTTTTTGATATGTTGCGTTACTTGACTACAGTTTAAAATTATAAAACAAACTTAACTACGTTAAAGCTCCGTTTAGAGGCCAAAGAAGAAAAAATTGTAGCCAAGCGCCCAACAAAACAAGCGCAAAACTAAACTGGGTTATCTCTAAAAATTAGATGGATCCACTTATGTGTGTGTGTTGTCTTTTGTGTCTGTCTTACTTGACGAAGGTTTATAAGCGGGTCGCTGACCAAGCACACAAACCTGAATATATATGTCTACCAACCAACCAACAACCAACTAAACTGGGGGCTGTAGTGAGCCTAGTGGTCAGCGTCTCGGTCTCGGGATCGGAAGGTCCTGCGATCGAGTCTCGGTACCACTGAAGACCTACCGAGTATATGCGCAGTACGTGCTCGTTAAATCTGTTGGGTCCGAAAGTCCTCTAAGTTCCCATACCAAATCAATACCTCTGGGGGTGACAAGCCAATTCTGGGGATCCTCTAGTTGGCCTCTGTCTCTAAAAATTAGATGGATCCACTTATGTGTGTGTGTTGTCTGTTGTGTCTGTCTTACTTAAAGAAGGTTTATAAGCGGGTCTCTGACCAAGCACACAAATCTGAATATATATGTCTACCAACCAACCAACTAAACTGGATATAGTTGGCCTCTGTCTCTAAAAATTAGATGGATCCACTTATGTGTGTGTGTGTGTTGTCTGTTGTGTCTGTCTTACTTGACGAAGGTTTATAAGCGGGTCGCTGACCAAGCACACAAACCTGAATATATATGTCTACCAACCAGCCAAACTAAACTGGAGCATTCTGTCATTTTCTCAACACAGATTTTTTAAAACAATCTTGTATTGGTGAACTGAGCAACAAAAAATTTACTAAAATGAGTAATCTTAACAAGCATCTACTTGCAGGGCCGTAACTTATAGGGGGGGAAGGGGGGGGGGGGAGCCTCCCCCCCTAATAATTTTACAAAGGGCGCCACTTTGGGCGCCGTTAGGCGCTCAAAAAGGCGCCCTCTTTAACTTTTTTAACAATTCACTTTTTAAACAATTATTTAACAATAATACGTAATTGTATCATTATTTTATTTTCTTATTTCCCCTCAATAATTTTTTAGAGTGCTATTTTAGCTTAAAATGGCACCATATGAATGGCGCCCTCCCTAAGATTTTATAATAAACAACAGAAGCTTAAACTGGTATGAAGAACATACTGGTATTTTTTAAAAATAACGGAAATCTTTCACTCGAATTATTCTTTCCTCCCCCCCCCCCCCACTATGAGATCCAAACACTTATACTAGTTAAAAACGATTTTCGAAAGACAATATTGAATTAAAAAAAATATATATGTTGGTATTTTCCTAAGTATGAAACTACCTAACAGTTTTGCCCTCTTTGCTCTGTTGACAGGCTTGCAAGCTTCGATTTAGGCTGTAAAAATGGGTAGTTTAATTATCAGTTTGCACTATCTTTTTCTGCCCCCGAATGAAACTGGATGTTGGACCAGCTGACTAAGACACAAAGACAGTCTAGACATAGCTACGTATTTAGGATTTTTTGTTCTGTGTAGGGCCGTGGGGGACAATCCGTTATCTTGAAGTCGATAACCCTAAACAAGACAGTATCAAAGGGACGAAAATGATTTTCAACGAAAGCATGCTGTTGGTGGACATGGCAATAAAAAGTTGTGGGCGATCACACGATTTCCACGGGGGACAGAAAAGGGGGCTGTAAGTTGGGAGCCTTATTGTTGTGTACAACTGTCTGCTCTTCTTTTTCTTTCAGTCAGTAGCCATAGCCAAAGACCACCTACGGAGGTCGGTCGCGTGATCTCAAGTAAATCTTTTTTATTTAATTGTGCTTATTAACGTATTTACGTGTTGTTTAAGAGAGAAAGCTAATCTTATCCACTTTTTTTCATGCTTTTCTAATGCTTAAATTTTCGAAACCTTCTGCAACTTAATAATAAGTTCACAATAAAAGTTAAATAAGTTTAAATTAATTAACCTAGTAGTGGAAAAGTAGGGGTGGAGCTGATTTCCGGGAGCGGGAGCCAAATCCCGAGTGAGAGGGGGAGGGGAGAGGGGGAAGGGGTGATTCTTATCAGGGTGTGACGTAGGGTGAAGTCATGTGACGTAGGGTGGAGTTGAGTTGTTTTTCAGGAGTTGCTTTAGTTTATTTGTGACGTCATAGGGTTGTCATAGTGACAGTTATGTCATTGAGTTTAGGTGGAGTTGAGTTGTTTTTCAGGAGTTGTTTTAGTTTATTTGTGACGTCATAGGGTTGTCATAGCAACGTGAGTTTATAGAAAATCGTGGCGCCCTCTATTAGTGAAAAAATAAATGATTTTAAAGTCTAATTTCATGGTGCCATCTATCGATGAGAAAAATAATGATTTTAATATATAATTACTGCGGAAAAAAATAAGATTTTTAAAACTAATAAAATAAGTGGGGTTTGAACCCCCGATCTCTCTGACAAAAGATATTCACAGTCGAGAAATCTGCGCCTTTGGCTTCTCGACTATGAACACCTATCACTATGGAGAGAATATAAGGTAGTATACATGTAAGAAATAATCAGTTGGAGATATGTCGTCACCAAGTGAAGAAGCATGGGCTACTTGTTTATATATATGTATATTCCTAGTTTTCGGTTTAATTTATATATTTACAGAGAGTGAACGAGTAGCTTTAGATTTTGTACTTCGCATTAATGAAACTGCTAATCTAACTTTATCATTATGATGAGAGTTACAATACGAATAGGTAAAATTACATGTTGTAATGAATCAAACGTATCAAAACCCGGCAAGCGTGGCAAGTTTTGGTGGTGTAAGTGCATTATACCGTGCTGCGGACGGCAAAGTTCCGAAGAAGGTGATACAGAAATGGTTGGAAGGAGTAGATGCGTACACCCTGCACAAACCAGTTCGTCACAAATTTCAGACGAATCGGGTGATAGTGTATGCGATGGATCAGCAGTGGCAAACGGATTTAGTGGATATGCAGAATATCGTGAAATTTAATGATGGGTATCGTTACATATTGACTTGTATTGATGTATTATCAAAATATGCATGGGCAGTACCGCTAAAGCAAAAGACGGGTGGAGACATTGTGAAAGCGTTCCAGAACATTATAAAGAATCGACAACCCAAGTTCATACAGTCGGACAAGGGTACAGAATTTAAGAATGTCACTTTTCAGAAATTTCTAAAAGATAAGAAAATTAAATTTTTCACAACTAATAACGCCACGAAGGCTTCCATTGTGGAAAGATTTCATAGAACACTACGAACAAAAATGTGGAAATACTTTACTAGTAAAAATACGTATCGATATATTGATGTATTACAGGATTTGATTAAAAGTTATAATCACACTTACCATAGCAGTATTAAACGTACTCCCTTCGAAGTCACTTCAGAAAACGAGGGAGATGTATGGTTTACATTATATGGTCATGACAAGAGACCGCCTCCCAAATGCGTTTTTAGTATAGGAGATACAGTGCGTATATCTAGGAAAAAGCTAACTTTTGAAAAAGGTTATGAAACGAATTGGACAGAAGAATTGTTTACAGTAACAGAGTGTGTGAAACGTAAACCAGCAGTCTATAGGATTAAAGATCTATTAGGTGAGCCTATAGAAGGAACTTTTTACCAACAAGAACTTCAAAAGGTTAGCATGAAAGATACTTATCGCATAGAGAAAGTGTTAAAAAAGCGTATGAGAAAGAAGAAAACAGAGTATTTTGTAAAGTATCGAGGTTATCCAGACAAGTTTAATCAGTGGATCTCTGCTTCGAACTTGACTACTGTATAAATATCAGTGTTATACATAATAAGAGTCATTTAGCATCATGAGTTTCTACATTACATTAGTCTCGGACAGCTCCATGTCCTATTTCCCCGAGAACAAAATTTCACATTTTATCACTCGTTTACCTATTCCTATCGAATTAAAAGGAGAATGGGAAGTTGGAATGGTAGAATTTGTTTACCCTCACACATGGTATAACATCAACGAACAGAATAACTTGTTTGGATTTGAAGTAGACGGACGTAATACAGTAGGAAGGCGTATTCCTCATGGATGTTATGAAACTGTTCCAGATATTTTAAAGGCCATGTATGTGGATGAACACAAGAACAAAATCACGATGAGTTTCAACGAAGTTACTAAACGCGTTCAATTTAATGTTAAAAAGAAAGCTAAACTAATTCTGTATAATGGTATTGCGCAAATCCTTGGATTCAAACCTATAGAAATAACTTCATCAGACTATAACGCGGAAACAATACTTGTTAGTCCACTCGTAGCAGACCCCACGGCACATTATCATGTGTTAATGGTTTATACAGATATTGTAGAACCGCAACTGGTGGGTGATATTTTGGCACCTCTACTTCGTGTGGTGAGAGTGAGAGGACGAGATGGAGAGACGGTGAGTGAACAATATGACAGACCTCATTATTTACCTGTGAACCGTAAAATGATCGAGACTTTAGAAATCGTTATAAGGACACACATGGGATGTTTAGCGCCATTTGAACGTGGGCGCTCGTACGTGAAGTTACACTTTCGACAAAGATCACTTTCATAATGTATGTTCCATATCAATGCTGTCAACAGTCTCTTGAAGACTATTATACCAATCAGAGAGGAAACGGTTTAAGCTATTATCAAGGAAGCCCCTATCAGAGAGGATATGGATTAGGAGGACTATTTAGATCTTTTTTCCGATCGGCCGCACCTTTGCTCAAATCAGGTGTTAAAGCAATTGGAAAACAACTGTTTCACAGTGGTGTAGACTTGATGAATGATATTTCTCAAAGTCAGGATTTGAAAGGAGCTGCTAAACGTCGTTTCAAGGAAGCTGGTAAAGAGTTGACATATGAATACCGTTGACAACAGCAAGTATAAAACATTCCGTGTTAGCTCTAAAGAAAAGTTCATAACATTTATTCCAACTTAAAAAAATCAAACAGACAAAATTATATAAAAAATGTAACTTTGATTGAAAAAACTTTAATAAAGAATTTTGGATTTGACTTGATAGAGAAAAAACAGTTGAAGTCGAAAGCCTATCTAAATTTTGCACATATCATGGAATCGACAAAACAACAACTTTGATAGAATACATTAACTTAATTTTTATTTTTATTTCAAACGTTGAAAAATATTTTCGTTAATGATGTAGCCATTCCTTCAGGTTTACTTTTGAATCTTTAAGTAATAAATACTGTAAAACTAGACAATAGAAGAGTTAGATTATTAGATTATTACCATCATTGTCTAAAATGACTTCTAAAATGAAAAGGGGCAATTTGTTGTATTATTTGAATTGCTTTTAAAATTAAATTTTGAAAAGCTTTCAATTAATTTTAATGAGATTAAAGACTTTCGTTAGTCCGAAAATAATTTCACAAACATGACGAAGCATGGTTTTTCGCAGCAGAAATACCAATGCTACTTTTGTAAACTACTATTTGTAAAGTGAAAGTTTATCAACGTTCACTTTACAAATGACCCCCACACAACTAAGTATGTACACTAAATTATTAAGTGCAACAGTTTTGGAAACGAAATTAAATATAATGTTTTATGGGTTTCGCTGTCTCAGTTTGGAATTTAAATTAAGATTAAAAAAAAGTGGGATCGTTCTATGGTCCCTGTTGGATTGTGGTAGCAACTAAAAATATCTCCGAGAACTTTTAGCAAAATAAACGAATTAATATATGTATTAGTAAAAACAATTTAGTTCAAAACTAACTTTTTAAAACATTTTTTTTCTCCATCAAACTACCTTTAGACAGACTCTTAAAATGCATAATAATGGTTTTAAATAAGAATAAGTAAATTTAATAAGAATTCAATATTATAGCGAAACCATTTAGTGAGAAAAAACAATACAAATAAAATAAATAAAATAATAAATATGGGCAAACACGAATTTTAATTACCTTTCATACTTAAAAGAAAAAGATCTTCCGCTGTAATTTAAATAATTAAAACACAATATAGCATATTTTAATGATTCTTTAAGTATATATTTTTAATTAAACGATTACTACGTAAATATTCTTAAAATATAAATATTAGAGATTATAAAATTAGCAAATTATTATTCTTATATTAGAAGCAAAATATTTGCATTAATTCTTAGATAATATGACAAATACTCTGTATTTATATAATTTCAGAGTAAACTTATGAAGAAGCAATATTTAAATTGCCTTAGTTAAATAATATGTTAGTACATAATATATAATTAAAAATATAATTCTTATTTCATCTGGAAACCTTTATAGTGTACTTATTTCATACGTCTGTATTCGCACGATTTTTTGTGCTAAACAATTGAACGTAAATCTGTAGTTCGTTTTCTTATATAATTATCTATTATTAATTTTAATTAAATTTAAATTGAATAAACATCAACTGTTTGCTTCTCGGGGATGATTTTCGAATCTAGTACTTTCTTGAGGATTACTTGAGCATGGTCTACTCACCTTACAAGGCCAGAAAAGCTCTCCCAGAAACGTGCGTGAACGGAAAGTTTGACGTCACTGTTCTGAGTGCCGAATATGAAACAGCCTGTTCAGAACATTGAAAGTGTAGTCAACCGTGGACGAATGGTTCCGAACAGAATTCAAGGTCAGATTCTCAATCTATATCATATTCTATGGTAACCCGGAACAAAAAATCGAAAAAATATCGTTTTGAGTTTTTGTTTGTTTTGAATAGCCCAAATTCTTCTGATTCCAGTGATATAAAACATGTATTGATGCTCGAATTAGAAGTACTCCAATTAATTAATTCTTGGAACCCACTCAACAGTTTGCAATATCGAAACCGAACTAGGATCGCTTGATATCTCAAAACATGTTTTTTTTATGTTTATGTTCCTTTTTCTCAGGATCTATAATAGCTAGAATCACTGTTCAGGTGTCAAAATGTCTCTTAAATGTTGCTTAATCTTGATATGCGGGCGTTTTGCAAAATTGTTCTTAATAAATGAGTTATGTTACTTTAAGTAGGAAGAATATCTTCATATTTTAATTTTTTTACTTAGCACGTGTAAAATTTTAATTTTCTGGAACTAACAGACATAATTCTTAAAGCCCGCATATCAGCAATTAAATATGTTTGAATAACTACCTAAAAACTTTTAAAGTTAATAACTGCAGTAGTTCCTGAGAAAAAGGAACATTGAAAAGGCTTAAATTAACATTGCGTCCAATGGAAGCTGTGCGGGATTCCGGGTTACCTTACTATTATAAACTCATGAAATAAGTTATATTGTTAACAAAAATTATTTTTTAAATTTACGGAATTTTAAACAGTTACAAATACATTAAAAAAATCTCCTATTATCTAGAAAGGTATTAGTACAACAAAAGAAGCCGTTAAAAGTAATAAAAATGTTATTCCTAAAAAAATTACTTCGATAATCAATCACATTGGAAATACACAAATACAAGGAGCTATATATTTTTTTAACATAAGTAAAAAACTAATAAAATATCTTATTTTTTTCATAATAAATTTAATAAATTAATATTTATTTAAATACTAGGAAGTTAGATGGGGAAATTAAAGATTTTCATTTTTTCTATTAACATATTATGATACAATAAGCCTCTCTTCTTTTGAGTTTTTCGTCTTTGAATTTAAAATTATATTTAAATTTAAATTTAATAATTTAATAATTAAATTTAAATTTAATATTTAAATTTTCTAAAATATCTAAAATATATTTTATTTTATGATCTAGAAATTTTTAAATAACATGCTATTGCAATAAAAAAAATCATGGAAAACAACAGCCATGTTATAATTTTACCTTTCCTTTAGGTCAATTAAACACTTTGGGAATGTTATATAGTTTATTTAAGTTTATGTAATTGATTTTCTCACTTATATGAATAAAACAAATATTGTAAAAATATATCCTAAAAGCTCCAAAATCTTTTATTAAGTTTTAATAATAAACTATATTACCAAACATAAAAAATATACAAATATGTTACATGGAAAAGAAGCTGATATATCAGAGGGAAAAACAAAAATGCTCTGCAGGAGGAATTAAAAAAAATGGTTCTTGCAAAACATTTGTTTGATTAAAAAAATCTGAAATTGACAATGCAAAGATTAAGAAAAATATTTAAGGCAATATTAAGGCAGTTTAGCCAAAATAGTAGTCTTAAAGCTCACCTACATATACATACAGATGAAAAACACTATATTTGTGAACTGTGACAAAAATTTTACAAGTAAGAAAAATCTTAATCAGCATCTACTTGTTCATACCGGTGAAAAACCCAATGTTTGTGAACTGTGCAACAAAAAAATTTCTAGAAAGAGTAGTTTTAATATGCATCTACTTGTTCATTCAGATGAAAAACCCTATGTTTGTGAACTGTGCAACAAAAAATTTACTGAGCAGTCTTACAGAACCATATTCATACAGGTGAAAAACCTTATGTTTGCGAACTGTGTAACAAAAAATTTACTGCAACGAGTGGTCTTAAGCAACACCTACGTATTCATACTGGGGAAAAACCATACGCTTCTGATCTGTGCAATAAACAATTTAAGCATAGATGTGGCCGTGATAAGCACGTTTTAATTCCCAATGCCATTAAGTAATATATTTCTGAACTGAGGTCTATCCCAAAAAACATTCACTCAGAGATAAAAAGCTGTATTCTTGTGATGTACCAGCAAGATGAGATGCAACTTGTGCATAAATCAACCCTTGTTTCATGCAGCATTGAATGCTATATCATACTGAAATATGAGTTCTATGGGCTGTTTTAAGTAGAGTAACATTATTACAATACAACTTTATTATCCGAAGTAATTGGGACCTAACCACATTCGGATAATAGGAGTTTATTAGAAGAAACTGTATATTCAATCAATTGTCGATGTATTGTTGAGCTGTGAGATCATGCAGTTCTGGTTTCGGTCGTCATCGACCCAACCAAAACCAAAGTGTAAGGTGCTGCTTTGGCAGCTTGAGTTATAGCTTTGTAATATTTTTTTTTATTCAACTTGTGTTAGAATATTGGTTTCACGAAAGTTTTCTATGCATTTTATAAACTTTTATAGCCGACCCGGCGGCGCAACGGTTAGGGAGCTAGCCTTTGGAGCCTCTGGGTTCGGGTTCGAATCCCGATAAGGCATGGATGTTTGTGTTTGTCGAGTATATGCGGAGTACGTGCTCGTTAAATCTGTTGGGTCCGAAAGTCCTGTGGGCGGTCATTGCGCAGTTTCCCACGGGTACAGGTCACTGGAGACTATTGCCCTCCCCTTCAGAGACATGTCTAAATTGAGGAGGTGGCGATAGATGGCAGCATCTGTCATATATGTGTGTATGTCTTGTCCGTCCTTCTTGACGATGGTTTATAAGCGAGTCTTTGTGACCAAGCACACAAGCCTGAAAATATATGTCTACCAACCAACCTAAACTTTTATACTCGGCGGCCTATTTGTTGCTGTTTGTCTCTGTTGGAGTATTTTTTTGGGTTGGTCTAAACATTACTGGGTCTGATATTCAACAAAGACAAATAGTAAGAGATGGAATTTTTTTCTGAAATACGGATAACCAGCAATGCTTCACATAATAGGACTTCTACTGTATACTATAATTTTATTAATGTTTGTCCTGATTTAAAGGTAGCTTTTCAATTTTATTTAAGCATTGAATACTTAACCATAATGAAATGTAAAGTTGTATGTGCTGTTATAAGTACAGTAACATTATTATACAATAATTTTGTTAACGTTTGTCCTGATTTAAAGGTTGATTCTCAATTTTTATTTAAAAAAAATTATTCATGTAATCATGTGCCCAAAACACTATAGGTATCTCATTTAGGATCTTTTTTTTGTAGTATGGGGTGCTTGTGAGATCACCTTTAATTTTAATTTTCGCACGAGCATTTAATATTTTATATCACGTGACTTAACGGTCTCCTTGGAGATTTCAGTTTTCTGTTTTTCGAAAAAGTGACATTCCATGAAAATTTGTGTTTTGAAAAAGCTGCTTTTTATCATTGTAAAGATTTTAATGCTTGGTGAACCCGTGGTTTAAGTGTTAAAATAGTGTGAAACTACATTGTATAAGTAGCAAGGAATAAAAGTTGTTTTTGTTAACTAAGTGAAGACTAATTCCAGTATAAGAAATCTTCACATCTGGCGTCCGTGACAGGACCTGGTAAGCGAAATAAAAATGTTTCAAGTAGTTAAAAGCTTTAAAAAAGAAGATTTAGTGTACTTGTGTCAAGAGATTATCGGGTCCTTATCAACTAAAACTACTATTTTTGCACTGAAAGAAGAAATTTTGAACAGTGAAGAATACAAAGCAGATCCGAATTTCGTCACTTCCGTGTTCGAAATAGCTGTTGCTGAAAGACAGCAATAAAGAGACGAAGAGAAAAAACGTCAAGACGAAGAGAAAAAACGTCGGGACGAAGAGAAAAAGCGCCAGGACGAAGAAGAGAAAAGGCGCCAAAACGAAGAACGTCAAAGGCAACATGAATTAGAATTGGCCAGGATAAATGCCCGAAGAGCGTGCAACTTGTACATTCAACCCTTGTTTCATGCAGCATTGAATGCTATATCATACTGAAACATGAGTTTTATGGTGCTGTTTTAAGTAGAGTAACATGGTAGAGATTTACTGTACGGTCCCCCTTGGCGAACTTTCCAAAATCGCGCCAAAAGTCTGTATTTTGGCGACTTTTTTAAAAATAGGGTTGCCGGAAAACGTAATCGGTGCGAAGTCATAGAATTTGAATCATCAGTCGAAGTCAGACAGGTTGCCAGAAAAAATTATTTATTACCATATCCAAAAAAATCACGCCAAGCGGCGTACAGTATTTATCTGATCCGAGTAACATTATTACAATACAACTCAATTGGGACCTAACCACGAAGTAATTGGGACCTAACCACATTCAGATAATTGGAGTTTATAAGAAGAAACTGCATATTCAATCAATTGTCGATGTATTGTTGGGCTGTGATATCATGCAGTTCTAGTTTCGGTCGTCGTCGACCCAACCAAAACCAAAGTGTAAGGTGCTGCTTTGGCAGCTTGAGTTATAGTTTTTGTAATAATTTTTTTATTCAACTTGTGTTAGAATCTTGGTTTCTCGAAAGTTTCTATGCATTTTATAAACTTTTATACTCGGCTTATTTGTTGCTGTTCGTCTCTGTCGGATGACATGCCTAGTATTTTTTTGGGTTGATCTAAACATATTACTAGGTCTGATATTCAACAAAGACAAATGGTATGAGATGGAATTTTTTTCTGAAATACGGATAATCAGCAACGCTTCGCATAATAGGACTTCTACTGTATACAATAATTTTATTAATGTTTTATTAATGTCCTGATTTAAAGGTAGCTTTTCAATTTTATTTAAGCATTGAATACTTAACCATAATGAAATGTATAGTCGTATGTGCTGTTATAAGCACAGTATCATTATTATACTATAATTTTATTTCCGTTTGTCCTGATTTAAAGGTTGATTCTCAATTTTTATTTAAAAAATTATACATGTGCCCAAAACACTATATAGCTGTCCCATTTAGGCTCTTTTTTTGTAGTATGGGGTGCTAAAAAAAACTTGTTGTCTATGCAGAGTAGTGGCAGTGGCTAAGTTTAATCATTTCTACAGGGTTATATGCTCTCACTGTTAAGAGTATACTTCTTTAAAGATCATCATTGGCTTGTAAAAGTAGATAATTTATAACAAGTAGTTTCTAAGGAGACAGCTTGTTAATTTGTAGTGATGACCAAAAGGACGTTCCATTTCGGATCTGTATTTATGATATTTTTCCTTTGTACAACTCATACTTTATTTACTTGTTTCTGTGAACATATGTCTTTGTGCTTTAATAAATGTTTGAATAGCTTTATGTTACCCTCTTGGTCTGTTGATCATCACTATAGTCCTTACAATTAGAATACATGCCTGTTTTCCCTACCCCCTCATGTGGTTTTCAGGAAACGGTATGGGGGGGGGGGGGTGATCTTTTCTTTTTCCTCCCACCCTACTTTGGTCTGTAAAGCAGTTGCGATTAACCTCACAGCAGAGCCTCAAGCAAAGTAGGTTTAGAACACAATGCTCACGTCGTTTCTTGGAAAGCCACACAATGTGATAGGGGATGCAAAGCTTTCGTTATAATCATACGAACTATAGTTAGGGCATAATGACTGCATTTATGAATTTTAATAACTAATTGAAAACTAGGTACTGTATTAATGACATGTACTAGCAATCAACTTTGGAAGTATTTCTGTGTACTATATGTGAAAGAAATAACTATAATTAGCATGTAAAATTTTGCATACATATACAATTTTTTAAAATATGGTAATTTTTTTGCAGTTTTTTGTCAAAAACTTCAATGAGGCTAGGAAAAAAAACTTCGACTGATTAAGAAAATAATTTCACCAAGGTAAACTGTAAACTTTTGTGTAGAGTATATGGGCAGTTATACCATAATTTTTAATTTCAGGTATAAAAAACTTGTGAAATTTATTTTTTCAAAATCACTTTAAATATTTGTAAAAAGGTTTATAAGGGTTCTAGAATTATAAAAAAAGTTCAGCAAGGCTCATTTGAATTTTTTTAAAAAAAAAATTAGGGATGACAGTTTAAAAAAAAACGGTTTCAAAGAAATCGGTTGAAACTAGCTTTCTGAAAATAACTCATTTTCAATGAAACCGAAGTCACGAACAAACCGGTTAGTCTTAAAACAGGTTTCGGTTTTCTATCCCTAGATCATTGTGACGGTTAGGAAAGGAAGGTAAAGAACGGTCCGTGAGGAAATTCACGATGTTTTCCGGTCTTTTTTGTGTTGAAACTCCAGTTTAATAAAAATTGATTTTTTTACTCCTTATACTCCACTTAAACATATTTATTTATAGAACAAAAATTCCAATTATTAAGCAAAAATTAACCTTAACCATGGGGATTGTAGGGAAAGTAATAAAGCTACGCAGCTCATTTTACTTTTTTTTTTTTTTAACTTTTGGGCTTATTGGTGAAGTATTGCAAAAAAAATGCGGCTACAAACTGAAATGTGAGTTTTCTGCAATACAGTTTTCATGATTGAAGACTCACTGTAGCTCCATCCAGTGCCTCTCTTCGCCACTTTAGTAATGAGGTCAGTGAATGTACCAAAACCCAGGGACAAAGTTAGGAGAAGAGAAATACACACATTATAAATATTAAAAGCTAAAATTTTATGGAAGGAATTTGTTAAGATATAGTATTAGTTCAATTTAAAATCCAAATGAATGTAATTTTTAGCTCAAAAATGTGTTAGTTTGAGCCCTAAACTAAAAATTTAACATTCGGGACATGGGAAGGTAAGGAATTTTCTGCATAGTTTTCTGTTCTAAAAATCTTTTAGAGTTTCTTTGCTTTAAAATTCCGTTTTGCAATTATATAAGAACCAGTCTATTAGTATAATAAGAAAAAATTTAAAGGAAATATTAATTTTTTTTAAAGTTATGCCCAAGGGACACAAAATTAAATATTATGGTAGAATTGCCCATATACCTAAAACGAAAAGATTTTTAAAAAAATAAAAAAAATCTTTTATTAGTAGTCTAAAAGAGACAGTCTGATTTTCAACATTTTTTTATGGTGTTTCAAGATTATTAATAGGTCCAAAAAAATACGACCTATTTCTTCCAAGTTTTTTAGGTATATTCCCTAGACATAAGTTTAAAGTTTATCTTGGTGGTATTATTTTCTTACTCAGTCATACAGATTTTTTAGCCTAATTGAAGTTTTTGACAAAAAATATGCATAAAATTATCATATTTTAAAAAATTGTATATGTATGCAAAATTTTACATGCTAATTATAGTTTTTTTCCACATATACGCAAAAATACTTACCAAGTTGTTTGCTAGTACATATTCAGTAAAAAAAAGTGCTCTGAACGTGTTCCTTAAAAGTATTTTATTCAATACTAGCAAATTTATACCCGTTCTTCGCACGGATTAAAAAAAATATCAGATCGTTCCAAATATGTTTACCATATAACCTGTTATAGGATCATAAACTTATTATTGTTTCCGCTCGTTATAAATTATAAAATCCCGTTTCATTGCCTTAAAATTCCAAAATGAAAAATACGCTGTAAAATGCACTCATAAATGCCATCACAATTCCCTCATAAATACATAAAACCTTTTAGCTCAATTGGCGCGTTTTGGGAAATAATTTGGCGAGAAAATAGATATAGCTACCCACACCCATTATACAGCTCAAACACAATGACCTTCGAACAACCGACCAGCCTATAAATTATTTATAAAAGAAATTGCCTATTTGGCGAATTTTAGTTAATAATTTGGCGAGTTTGGCAACGTATTTGGCAAAAAAATAAAGACATAACACACTAATAGCTCTAGTGCGATGGCCTTTATTAACCATCATAGTTCAGTAATAGCTTAACTATACATTTATTGCTTAAATATGCATACATGCAGTCAACAGAAAAATCAATGAAAAAATCATAAAATAAACCCACAATAAAATCCGGGAATGAAGACTGGCGGAATTACGTCACTTGAAACGTGTCAATTATTTTTCAAATAATGAATTTAGTTTCTGAAAGTAATGGCAAAAGAATAAAATAAGCATTTTGAATTTTAAATGTTTTCGTTAAAAGTTTTATTTAATTTTTTCAGCCGATGGCATCAGGAAAGAGAAAAAAATGACCGGATTTGAGCGAAAGTGGTGTATTTTTTTCAGAAAATTCGAATTTTCTCTAAAAATGAAACAAATATGAAAAAACTAAGCCTCAGGTGCACACGTTAGTATTAAAGGGAATCTATCTTTAAAATTTCGAATTCCTGTGGGCAGTATAAGTAGGTCTTTTACGATCCGAAGACAGACAGACAGACTCTTTCTTTTATTATTATAGATAAATATACAGAACTTTGTAGAGAGTATTTTATTTTTAAATAATACACATTTTTAAATATAGACAATAAATCCATTTTGATATGAAACCAACTCATAAGTTTTAAATTTAATTACGTGAGTTTGATTTAGATTTTCTAAAATCTTCGCTACACACTCTTGCACTGTTTTGTGATTCTAAAGAATCGACCAATTCGCTTACAGAAACAAACGAAACTGGTTCAATAGAATCGTGAATTTTTGATTCTTTCTCTGTGGCACTTTTTACGTTTTGATTCACATTTTCCCAAGTAGCACTAGCCTCGCAAGCAGAGCTCGTATCTGGTCCATTCGAAACTAAAGGCTTCTTGTGAGAGTACTCTTTGTTTCTGTATTTAACTGTTATGCCATTTCTATGCCTTTTGATTTGGCTGTTCGAAATCAGCCAGGCTTTCAAATGTTCTTTGAGTACGTCTTGTTTCAACGACTGAAAATAACCAGCCACGTTTTGTCCAGCCATAGTTTTTGAGCTGTAATGGGCCAGTTTGTCGATGAGGTTTGGCTCTGTATTGTTCAGGTCGTGCATGGGACACGAGTCCTTCTGTTGCTGCTGCTTCTGGCAGACATGTTCCCAGCCGTCTGCTTCGCTCTCCGGAAGAACCTGCTTCTTTTTCGACTTTCTTCTCGACTTGGAATACGGCACAGAGTTCTGAATCAGCTTATTGATCCACATGTCCACCAGACTCGGGGTTGGACTGAGGGATATTCTTTGCGGGTTTGGGGACGAGGAACGCGATTCCAGGGAGTCCGTCGTCATGTCTGTGGCAGTAGTAGTCATGCTTTCTGTCGATGAGGACTTATGCAGTAAATGTCTTTTAGGCTCAACTTTAGAATCGATTTCTTCGTGTGGAACTGGCAATTTTAAATCATGGCACTTGTTTGGCGGATTGTTTACATTTCCCATCTTTTCAGGGGATATTTTATCGGAGAGTTCTTTTACGTTCTTTGAAATTGGTGTGCATTTAGGCTTTTTTACACTTTCTGCACAAGGATTGTTTATATTTTTCATCTTCCTCTCAAGGGATATTTTATGGGAGATTCCTTTTACGTTCTTTGAAATTGGTGTGCATTTAGAACTTTTCACACTATCTCCACTTTGTGATGAACTATCAGAGCTATCAGATTGATTTGATGCTTTGCAATTTACATTTTTCCGAGTAAATAGACCAGGCATCACTGTGCCGACGCTAAAAGTGGAATTTCTGAATGTGCTAAATTCCTCAGATAGGTTCTTTTCAACGCTTCGGCTACCAGTTGAGTTGATATCGAAATGCTTCTTAACTTCTTTTCCCAGAACTGTTACAGCAGACATAGAACTACAGGAAGATGAGTCGAAGTCGTCCAACTCTCCTTCTGTTGAATTAGGCTGGGTTTGTTCTGCATCGGAGATTTGGTGCATCAAGTCATGCTTGTAGATATCGTATTCCAGAGCATCCAGCGTCTCATTGAGGGTGTTCATTGCATTCTGGATTTCTTTTTGTTCTTGCTCTGAGCTTTTCAAGACATCATGATTAATCTCGACTTTTGTCTTAGAAGTCGATTTGCGTTTCGGTTTCCTGGGTGGTATTCTCGGTGCATCCGTCTTAGTGACATCGTCCTGGTCTTCAGCAATTTCTAGCAGCGATGCCATCGATGACGCAGATCCTCCATCAGGTGTAGTCCTAGCTTCTTTGCTTGGAGACACTTTCTCCAACTCCTGGTAAAAATAGTCGTCTTCTGGAATTCCAATGAGCGTCGGCTGATACCGATAGCAACTCCGCAATCGATGACGAGCGAAAGTTACCGAGTTCTGCAGGCGTTCTAAATATTCCAGGACTTGTTGCGGTGGGGAGGCCATGAATTCGGGCTCGAAAAACTCCGGCTGGATTTGAAAATCTTGGGCTCTGAATTCGCATCCGGGTTGGCCCATTCTATCAGTCCATGTACGATTGTATGTCTCGACCAGGGAGTTCATTTGGGACCAAGGATCATTGCTTGATTGCTTTCTTCCCAAAGTACTTGTGTGATATAATTCGAGCCGCTTGGATGTTTCAATTGAACTTCTTCTTGATGTCTAAAATAAAATAATGATTTAAGTGCCAAATTTTATGGATTTATTTATAGTACTCTTTAAGAAATTATAGTTTATTATTATAATTAAATAGTCTTAAAAAATCATGTTCTACATGTAGTATATTTTGCTATTTATTGAAAATATAATATCCACGCGAAATAAACAAAGCCTTATAAAGATGACTATGTTCGTTTCCAAATATGAAATTCCTGCAACCCGTCCTTAAAAGAGATGCTCTACTTCCACTTATAATAAAATGAGATACTTTCATGTCTACTGATGATATTTTAAAGTTCAGCAAAGCCGAGTCCTAGCCAACCTGCATCACACTGGGTTGCAGTTATTTTTAATAAATATTTTGATTGAAGTATCATAATTTATACCTTACTTAGACTGAATATTTTTAATATTACAAAAATACTAGCTATAATATGATATGGAATTAAGTTTTGTACATAAATATTATGATATAAAAAGTTGAAACTAGATAAGGTTAGGTCTAAATTTATAATGTTGACAATGTATTGCAATGTATTGGTAAATATTCCAGGACTATTGCAAGTACCTGGCATAAAACTACAGTTAAAAAAGGTTGACTTTTTTTGAAGGACGTAGGTCCTACTTCTTCAGAATAGTACACGCATAAGAATATTACCCGCATATATACATGTGTGTACTATTCTAAAGAATCAGGGCCTTTGTATTTTGAAACATGTCAATTTTAATAAAACTATTTACGGCACGAATCAACGTTGTTCCCTCCTTGTATCTTCATGTATCATCCGCAAAGTTTTGGAAATGAATACATAGTTCCATTAAGTTTGAATAAGATTTTTAATAGTACCTACACCTGAACTTACATTTTCTGGGTCATCCTCTATGGGTTCGATGCACGCTTCTTGGTCGCTGTTGCTTTTTCGCTTGGCCATCTGCTGTCGGCGTATCTTGAGGTAAACCACGACTGCGAAGACGTAGACCAGACCAAGCACCCCTAGGGACAGACCCACTACCATCATATTGGCCTTGTTAGTTGTTGAACCATTGTTGTCTAGATTGTCAACTCCTGGAAAGGAAATGCGAACACTTTCGTTAACTTGAACACGATTAGTGCAATTGATTTCCTCCATTAAGTACATTTTTAGCCTACTTTTCTTTTTTTAATTCGAAAGAATTAATAAGGAATGAAAAAGCAGGTATTGACGTGCTGACGTAGTCCGTCTGTCTGTTCGTATGTACTCCCCTTCCAAAATCGGTTCTATCGTCGCATCTTAAGATTTAATTATTCTTTGAATTACAAATAAATTAAGCAGACAATAAATGATAAAATTATTTAATTTGCGAAAGAAAATTAATGAATATTTATGATTTTTGGCTTTTAGAAGATTAAATTATAACTGAATGCTGTGTTTGAAGATTTTTTTTCTAATGTGTATAAATCTGGCGTAGAAACAGTTGTAGATGACATTTACTGTTACAAACCTATTTGTATTCCGATAAGAAAATCAGTAAGTATATAAGTAACAGGAAAGTAGGCTATTTTAGTTCTTTTTGAACTTGTTATTTTCTACCACTCCTACAAGGAACCATAAAACTGTTACATTGGTACTACAAAATATCGTAGGATCACCTTTTGATGTGGACACGGTATCGAAACGTTACAATGATATTTTAGAGTTATCACGATATTTGGTGCAACTAGGAAAGAAAAGACTATAGGAATTCATTTTACGGAGCTGAAAGGTAGAGAGGTATGGTATATTCATACTGGTTGGATTCAATATATTTATGAGACTGAGAATAAAATACAATTATTTAATATTATCAAATACAGAATTTGGTTTTGGCAGCGACATCTGATTATTAATTGACAAAATATATATATAAAATTAGCTACAGCATTTGGTGCTGCCATCTACATTTAAAGCTGGGTACTTAAAGTTGACCTTAGAATAAATTTCTAACAATCATTTACCATTGAAACTCGAAATCATTCACTGTCAAATAGTCAATGTTAACATTAATAAAGTTTTTTTTAAAAACTATTTAACTTTTCATTGTAAAGGTAACCTAAATAAACCTTTATCTAATTAAATGTACTTTCAGCCTTTTATTTTACGAATTTGATTAAATAGTAAGTTGTTAACTAATAATTAATTTATACTAAAAAGATAAAATTAATGTTGTTTCATTTGAAATTTTATACAAAATTTATACATACATAAATAACCTCCTGTAAATAAGAAAATAAAAAGCGTATATGTCTCACCTGGTACCCATCCCACTCTGATAGCGACGCATGTTTCGAAAGGAGAGAACTGGGGGATCCTGCAGAAGAGACGAATCATGGCCAAGTGTTGTTGGAGGACACGCCGATCCTGCGAGTTGCCAAGGAACTAGAACATCAATGGAACGATTATTTCCGAAAAAAGTTTCTTTTTTGTGTAGTAAGTGTAACTCCAGTACTAAAAGGGTCTTATTTATTCCTTGTAAAAATTTGGTTCAATTTTTAGTATGCTTTTCACCAAATTTTGTGAATAACGTTACTCCAAAAACTAGTAGTAAACTTCTAATTTGTATAATGTTACTCTTAAAAAAAAGGAACATGGAACGATTATTTTCGAAAATAAGTTTCTTTTTGTGTAGTAAGTGTACCTCCAGTACTAAAAGGGTCTTATTTATTCCTTGTAAAAATTTGGTTCAATTTTTAGTATGCTTTTCACCAAATTTTGTGAATAACGTTACTCCAAAAACTAGTAGTAAACTTCTAATTTGTATAACGTTACTCTTAAAAAAGTTTATTTTTTGTGTAGTAAGTACCCCTAGTAATAAAAGGGTCGTTGTCTATTCACTGTAAAAATTTGGTGTAAAGTTTCTTCCCGCTTTATTGAGTAAACATTATGCCAAATTTATCCCAAAATATGTGAATAAACTTCTGATTTGTGTTATGTTACACAACACATTTTTACAGCGTTGTTATAATATAGCACACTTATTTTGCTACTCGGGTGATGATTTAATAATCTTAGGTTCTCTGTAAAAACGTATCATTTATAACCTTCACATCAATAGTTTTTCTATTTATTACACAAATTGCATGGTTTGTTTATGGCCAGACTAGTTTCCGTAGACCATATTTAGAAATGTATATACTTTTTTTCTTACTTGAAAAATTATTCATAAAAATATTTTAGCCTCGTGTTGTTTCAAATTATGCGCTATTATGCATTTTACCTATGCTTGTTGTGTTATAGATTTCGGTGTACAACTTTGTCGTGAGTAGCGGTTTAGGCTATATTCGAACAAACCAAACAATTCGTGTAATGTGATAGATTTGAAAATTTAAAAAGTGTCTAACTTGGAGTCTCTGAGTATTGACTTTAGTAATACGTATACAGCGCAGATAACTAGTAACACTCAGAAAAAAACGTGTATTCAAACAGCACAAGTATTGTGTAAATATGGCAACATTACAATATTGCGTGGTTTCAATACAGAAGGGTGTTGATGATATATAGTATATACGAACACAAATTTGTGCATATCTATGCGTGATAGGCAAGAAACTGTAAACTATATTGCTTTTTTAAAATACGTGACATAAAATTATAATTTTCATTTTAAAGGAGCATAATGTATATTTTTTAAGCTTTAGTACAGCTATTTATCTGAAACATTAAAGAGCAGATGCTAAACTACATTTCAGACGAATACATGCGTGCTGCGCCTTAAACACAATTTCTGTGCAAACCAGATGCATTATTATTTAGTCGCAGTACAATTTTTGTATCGTTTCAATACAACTGGTAATAACTGGAGAAAACGCATGTTTTTGTATCAAAATTCAACACAATTTTTGTGTGTGTGTTTACACTGTTAAAAATTTTGTGCTTGGTTTCACCAATATATTGGTTCCTAGTATCTGCAACGGCTGTGTAGTGAAATGTTTCACCTTTTTTTCGGTGTTTGGTTGAACCATTTTTCTGGATTTGGAAACAAAAACCTGAGAAATGGTTCAACCAAGCACCGAAAAAAGGTGAAACATTTCACCACACAGCCGTTGCAGCTACTAGGAACCAATACCATGGTAAAACCAAGCACAAAATTTTTAACAGTGTAGTTACGGCGAATGGGCGAAATCTTCCTTTCAACGCCCGCGTCATTGATTGCAATGTAAGCCAATAGCGATGCGGTCACCAGCCAGAATAGCGATTACCATGCGGTCACCAGCCTAATGACTTTGGTGAATGCATGTCGTCACAGCGCGAAAGTTGCCAGGACTCTGCCTAAGTTAGTAGAGTCTGTTAATTTTATCGAAAAAACATATATTAACAGAAAAATACTATTATTTTCTTTAAAAAAAAATCTGTAAAAATATGCTGTTTAAAGTAAAAAAAAATAATTATGTTTTTAACCACTTAAAGATTACTAGACGGCAACCTAACGAGCATTTTAACAATTTAGGAAAGCTCTGTGTATTAAATATTATAGCTGATTTGGGAGAGCTTTTGACTGGAGATTTAAAGGGCCCATAGTTCGCACTCAGGTTGGGCAGTTTATTGTTCAGCGGATGTATTGTGGACTGGACTGTCATTGAAGTGTAGAATTCTTTAGGCAGACTCGTTTTTAGCCTACTTTTCTTTTTTTAATTCGAAAGAATTAAAAAAATGAAAAAGTAGGTATTGACATGCGGTCGATGTCCGTCTGTCTGTCTGTCCGTCCGTACCCCCCTTCCAAAATCGGTTCTAATCATCGGATCTTAAAAATTCTTTTTTTGTTAGAAAGCTATAACCTCAGATACGCAACTTTCATACTTTTTGTCCGTCTGTCTGTACGTCCGGACGGACATAAATCTACTATCTGTCGGCGAATTTCCCATTGAATTAGCATTGAAATTCAATTTTGAGTCATTTAAATCACTGTTTGTATTGAAATGCGGTTGATGTCCAACTGTATGTCTGTCCATCTGTCTGTCTGTTCGTATGTCTGTCTGTTCGTATGTCTGTCCGTCCGCCTGTCTGTCCGTTTGTCTGTCTGTCTGTCTGTACCCCCCTTCCAAAATCGGTTCTAATCATCGGATCTTAAAAATTCTTTTTTGTTAGAAAGCTATGACCTCAGATACCCAACTTTCATACTTTTTGTCCGTCTGTCTGTACGTCCGGACGGACATAAATCTACTATCTGTCGACGAATTTCCCATTGAATTAGCATTGATATTCAATTTTGAGTCATTTAAATCACTGTAGGTATTGAAATGCGGTTGATGTCCATCTGTCTGTTCGTATGTCGGTCTGTTCGTATGTCGGTCTGTTCGTATGTCTGTCTGTTCGTATGTCTGTCCGCCTGTCTGTCCGTTTGTCTGTCTGTCTGTACCCCCCTTCCAAAATCGGTTCTTATCATCGGATCTTAAAAATTATTTTTTTGTTAGAAAGCTATGACCTCAGATACCCAACTTTCATACTTTTTGTCCGTCTGTCTGTACGTCCGGACGGACATAAATCTACTATCTGTCAGCGAATTTCCCATTGAATTAGCATTGATATTCAATTTTGAGTCATTTAAATCACTGTAGGTATTGAAATGCGGTTGATGTCCATCTGTCTGTCTGTTCGTATGTCGGTCTGTTCGTATGTCTGTCTGTTCGTATGTCTGTCCGTCTGTCTGTCCGCCTGTCTGTCCGTTTGTCTGTCTGTCTGTACCCCCCTTCCAAAATCGGTTCTAATCATCGGATCTTAAAAATTCTTTTTTTGTTAGAAAGCTATGACCTCAGATACCCAACTTTCATACTTTTTGTCCGTCTGTCTGTACGTCCGGACGGACATAAATCTACTATCTGTCGGCGAATTTCCCATTGAATTAGCATTGATATTCAATTTTGAGTCATTTAAATCACTGTAGGTATTGAAATGCGGTTGATGTCCATCTGTCTGTCTGTTCGTATGTCGGTCTGTCTTTCCGTCTGTCCGTCTGTCTGTCTGTCCGCCTGTCCGCCATATTAATATTTTATAACTACAATATAAATTTTAAAAAACTCTATAAATACCTTATGATTATAATATAACTTGTGTTTCTTTGATTGCTGACATATAATTCAGTGATTACATATAATTCTTCTAACACAGTGAAAGGAAATCATTAAGAACTATAACAATTTATTTGATTATTATAGCAATAGGAAAGTAGGCTATTTTAGTTCTTACAGAACTTCTTGTTTCTTTACAATTTGTATTTTAAAAAACAGCTTTTACGTTAAAAATACAAATTGTTCGTATAAAATAAACAGATTATCTCTGTAAATAGTACGGTATTTCTCTGGCTCACCAGCTGACAGTTTTTTTTTGTAAAAACAACACTTTTTTTACAGTGTAGACTTTAGTCTACCTGTAAGAATGTCTTGTTGGAGTCCTCGAACAGTCCGAACACAGGTCCACCTCCATCGACCCGAGTCAAGGTCCTCCACCCGTCTTTCGTCAGGTACTGGGAGACGGCCGCTTTGCAGGTGGGAAACCCAGCTTCTGCATTCCTGCGACCTGAAAATAGGGATAATTTACTCATATTTAAGCAATATTTAATTCAGTACAATAATAGATTTTACACGCTGTTAAAAATTTGGCACTTGGTTTCACTAACAATATGATTCGTAACGGCTCTGTGGTGAAATGTTTCACCCTATTTTCGGTATTCGGTTGAACAACTTCTCAGGTTTTTGTTTGCAAAATCTGAAAAAATGGTTCGACCGAATACCGGAAATATGGTAAACCCAAGCTCAAAACTTTTAACAATGTACTAATTTAGTATTGCTGATTTTTAAGAGCGATCATACTCTTTGATCATAACCTGTGACATTGCATATTAATGTAGAATCTTATTAAATTTGACATTTGACCCTCTTCTAAATGATGTGCTGGCAGGAAATAGTAAAGTACCAAACTTTTAAGGAACCTGGACAAACTTACTAGAAATTACTCAGAATGAGGGTCTTCACTCACTTTTTTCCCAATGGGATGGATGGCGATGAATTTTGATTTAATGGCGTAGCATCGAAGGCCATACTGCCGCCAAACAGTAGGTTTTTCTAATTAAACGGTTAAAATGGCTGCACTTTTGGTGACTTTTCTGGTTGGTGTAAAGGAAAAAGACTCCAAAAACTATAACTGTCGTGAATTCTTTGAGAATTTTTAATTATGGAGAACTTTTTCATTTGAACGTTTGATTCACAAACCGTTTCGTAAAAATGACACACAGCATTTAAAAGCAGTTGGACATCTAAATCGGAGTATAAAGGCCATTATCAATTAAAAGAGAAAACAAAGTGTAGTGGGGGGAGTTAAAATGTAATATAGATGGGTTTAAAATGTTTAATCCTGGTCAGTGTAAAAGCTTAGAAATCGACTAGTATATGGTAAATACTTAGTGAACTGTCACACATTACAGATATGGGCTGATCTTCTACCAGCAGAAGATGTACATGTGTGAGTCTCGTGTTCCCGATCAGGAGGCGTGCCAGCACTACCTCCTGCCTTCTGCTTGGGTGACGGTAAAAATGGCCTGCAGGTTATGGATGGTGACAGATTGCGAAATTTATTTTCATTTTGGGGGTCTCATTCTTTTTTGTCATGCTGTTTTGATTGAATGTGCACAAGCCAGCCGGATATCGGGTAAATTAAGGGGGGCGCCGCTGCTTTGACTTTTAATGGGCCTTCTACAATGGCGGATTAGTATTAGAGCCTTAGGTTCCAAAACCTGTGCGTTAGAACCCACCTTTAAAATCAACTACTTTAACCGTTCGGAATATACTTTAAACAGAATGTATGGTCTATTTATACCCCTCGTGTAGCAAAACCATTGATGATTCTATTCGCACTTTCTAATAAACCTTGTTTCTGCATAGATGTTTCAATTCGAAACAGTATTATGCTGCAAATCGTACGAGTAACTTACCAGCTAATGATAAATGTGCATCCGGATGAACCAACTGGCCGCTGGTAGGAAGATACACCAAAGGAATGGCCTCCACAGTGAAAGGGCGGTAAAAGACGGACATGTAACATTCTGCAAAAGGAATAAATTTTGAGTAAGTTACACTTTGGTAGGATTTTGTTTGTTCTCTACAATTTGTCGGTT
The DNA here is from genome assembly GCA_019343175.1 of Oedothorax gibbosus. Classification (NCBI taxonomy): domain Eukaryota; kingdom Metazoa; phylum Arthropoda; class Arachnida; order Araneae; family Linyphiidae; genus Oedothorax; species Oedothorax gibbosus. The sequence goes on along the minus strand of CM033276.1, from coordinate 24,515,167 downwards.
AGGAAACAACTTTTGCTTTAAAATTACAAATTGTTCGTTTAAAAAAATATCTTTAAATTATATGGTATTTTTCTGCCACAACCAGCTGATTTTTTTTTGTAAAAACAACATACTTTTTTTACAGTGTATCATCATATCAATTTTTTCAATTATTCTCAAAAATGAGAAAGTGTATGGTCCTCAATTCGAGAACAATGTTTTCTTTGCTATTATAAATCAATGATGTTCTCGAAAATGAGAACATGCATGATTTCTAATTTGAGAACAATGTTTTTTTTTGCTATTATAAAAACAATGATTAAGTTCTCAAAAATGAGAACATCATTCTCGAGTTCGACAATATTTTTTTAACATTAATGTAGATTTTTCACAAGCGTACCTTTAATGTCTTTCACACACTGCTGCTTATCTTCCCTATACGCCAGATGCGTCGGGGCACACTGGCAGTAGCAGGGCCGTCCGGGTATCTCCATGGCGGGGCGCTTGCCCCCGTTGTCGCACCTCGACCCGTTGTGGCAGTCACGCAGCTTGAAGATGTCGCCGAAGAAGTCGCGTGTCACGTCATTTCCGCCCGAGCTCGAGACCAGAAAGAGGATGATGACGTAGATGGACAACATGGCGGGCCATCCGGGTCACCTGATGTCGCTCTCTGACCAGAATGGGGCGGATGGAGACATGGATGTTTACATTGCTGGAAGCTGGGGCACGTTGGACAGGTCCTCAGAGAAGATACACCATCTATTAAAAAAAACAAACAAATATATTTAAAGCGCATTGTTGCGGAATGAATTGATACTTGAATGATTGAGGAACAACTCATAGTCCCCACTAGGGACGGTTCGGATATTCACTGATGGAAGTAAACACGACAATGGTAATACAGGCAATGACATAGTAATTGTAACCCCCGATTGTGTTAAAAATTAAAAAAAAGAAACCCAAACTTTTGTTCGGTCTTTAGATCTGAATTGATAGCCATTGACGAAGCTCTATATTATATGATTTCCAATAACAGCTCTTGTGACATCTAGATTTACTCAAACGGGAAGAGCTACTATAAAATTTTTAATCAAATAGCAAAACATTAATGACAAACTCAGCATGAACATTGTGAAAAAACTAAAGATTTACTATGCACATAATGACATCCATCTGCCATGGATACTCTCCCATGCAGACCTAATGCTAAGGAGGAATGCTTAATGCTAAGGAGGAATGCTATGAATAATGCTATAAATTAATCTTCTTAATGTTATGAATTAGCTAAGGAGGGCTCTGCTGAAACATATGAAAACAGTGGTCTACTTACGTATCGAGAAATATTCTCGAAGGGCCGAGCCCATAACAGTAAGGCAGGGAGGACCCCCCCCCCCCCCCAACTCATGACTGGTATGAACAAAAACATTCGGGGTTGCCCTGTAACTGAAGGGCGACAGGAAATTGCAGACCACCATCACCAGACTCACCACCGGCAGAGGTGCCGATCCCCCCCAGAGCTAACGACGCACCCCCCTAGAATTTTTTACCCCCCCCCCCCCCAAAAAAAAAAACCGGTGTGGTTGTGGATTTTATATTTATATATGGATTTATGGAGTATACTGAACCTAAGTAATTTTCACCACACTGTGTACATATAAATAGGAATCTTTACGGTGTATACATGAAACTTTATAGTAAAATTATATTTTAAGTACCAGCGAATCTGGTAACTTTGTCCTAAGAAGTAAAACACAAGAACTGACTTTCTTCTTGAATATTTTTCTAATGATAGGTCAACGCAGAATTGCCCCTAATTGAAAAGGAAAGCACATTTTAATAGCTTTTATATTGCGGAATTAAAACTTATGTTTAATTTTCCTTTAAATAGATTTTTTTGCAGCAAAAGCTATCGGGAATCTAAAGAATCAGTAAAAATTCCGCTCAACATTTATGTAATTATATATATTTTTAAATTAATAAAAATAGCCGGACACGTGATCCAATCAAAAACAGCATCCAATTCCTTCTCTCAATTCTTAATGCATAAAAATGCTCTCTTCGCTTTTTATGTAATGCAACACATTTGACATTATCAAACTAAATCGGAATTATTCTATTATGTTTACAGATATAGTTTCACTTAAAAAAGATACTATTTATTAAGTTACTAAAATTAAAATTAAAGTTAAATAGTAAAAAAATTCTTACCCTGAAACTCGGAATTGAACTTTCTTAACTATATTCCATCACCCACACATTTGACACCAGACAACAAGTATTTTCCTACTGTTTCTAACTAAGGCAATGGTGGGAAAATGGCTTGGGCCTGAGTATGTATAATAAGCCAGAAATATTATCCGAAGGTCATTCATTCATAGAAATGTTATATACAAAATTCTGAATATTTATGATGTCTGCTTCAAATGCTATAACAGTGATTAAGAAATGTTTATGAGAAATAATTGTCAGCACATTGCTTTCTTCCGACGCCGGGCCTCTTAAAATAGAATTATCATTTTGCAGATTGTTAATGTTTTTATTTGTGATTCCTCTTTTATTATGTGATTTATAAATAATTAGAAAATTTTCGAATACGTTTTTGTTAGAAATTTATATTTTCAGTTTTTTTTTGTCGTTGTTAATATTAAACATGAAGTTCTGTTATAATTGATTACGACTTATTTAGTGCCAGCTACTGTTATTGTTCAAAATCAACTTCACAAAACTCTTTCAAACAAAGCGTCGCCGATTTGCTTAGGAACCTAAACACTATCTAGATCAATCGACAGAATATCACATTATTTCCTGTTTCAGATTGACATAAAAACTAGCTATTTTAAAATCTAAATTAAAAATTGAGGTATCAGAAACACGTAATTATTTTTTGTACAATTTAGGACTACATGCAGTCGGTTTGAAGCAGAACAAAAAATGCTGTATTCCATATTTATAATTTTCAAATACAAAAAAAGGCAACTATGTCCATAAATTAAGAAGCCGCTATAGGCTGTTACCGTTTTATGGAGTAAAAGATACACCAAAATTTCACATTGTAAAATGCCAATATGCAAAGCTCTTTGTTAAATATTTAACAATGTAAATACTTTTAAAATTAAGGCAAAAAATCAATAAATATTGTTGTTGAACTATAATAATCTATAACGTAAAAATTTAATTAAGAGAAAATGAATTTATTTTAAAATTTTTTATTTGAATGCAAGAGAAACTGAAGAGATTTAACTTTTGTGTCAAAAATGTTTTAATGTAACTTTGAAACTCAAATTATCAGTAATATCAAATATAATTAACTTCTCAGTATTAGAATCCTTTCTTTATTTGCCCAACCTTCTGACAGACGTATAAACCCGTCAAATGACTGTTTTTCCAGCAACACACATAATTTTTAAATTTTTATAAATTTAATAATTTTATTTAATTCCAAAATTTAAAGCATGGAGGAGTCATTTATAACCACCTACTACAGAAATATAATTTTTTTAATTAGGAAAATAAATTTTCAGTTAAAATTTTAATTTAAATCTCAAGCAGTGAAAACAAGTTTACATTTCAGCCAATTTGCTTTTTCAGAGGGTTAGCAAGATTAAAATTATATAATTACGAAAATCTTACCGGAATCCCTGCCATAACACTTCAAAATAAGTTTGGGTATTTATAGTACAGTGCATTTTAACTTCATTTAGTTTAAAATAGATCAAATCAATCATTTAATAAAGTGTATCTTTGATTTGATGCTTCCCTCCGTTTCGAAAACAACAATCCCTAAAGCTAATAGCTGTATATTTTTTTTATAACAACAATACAGTATTGCACGACGAATTGTATGTTATACAGACTGCGTGAGATTTATGGCATGAGAAGGGCAGCTGCAAGTTTTTTTGTTTCAGCTTTAAAGAAGTGATGAGTTGTTTATGGTTAATAAATGTCAAAAATATTCGCCAGGCGCAGACGCCATATCCCATTATCTATGTTCTTCTTTTCGTAATGTTTTTGATTTTGGTTTGATTTTGGTTTGGAGAGACAGATGATTAGAAAGAACTAGAATTTGTTACAGTTGTATCTTAGATAAAATAAACCATTTATATTAAAAAAAAATCTAATTTTTTCGACCCCCCCGTTGACCCCCCCCCCCTGTAGGCACCCCTGCCACCGGACATACTCTCACAATTACATTCGTTCAGGGACAAAAGGTGTACACTGTGTGTAATACCAACCAGGCTTCACCATCGCTGCTCACCTGTTTGGATTTGTAGAAGAGTGACCTTTTTAAAAAACCCGCTCTGGTTCGAGACTTTTTGTGGGCAAACGGTCGTTTTGGACTCGGTCTAGACTTGGTTTAGATCAAGTTGAATAATAAACAACGTGAATTGTCATGCGTATTATATAAATTTTACTTTATATTTATTTGCAGATCCGTTTGGATAATTTGTTCTTATTTTTAACTGAGTAGACCTGCACTTTTGTTTATAATGAAATACATGTGTCTCTGTCTCACAAATATTAGATTTAGTAAAAGATGTATAGGGACAAATATTGTAGATCATATTTACTATGTCATATAAATGAAGCTGTATTTAATTTTAATTAATACCTTCGTAACTTAATTCAACAGGTGAAAATTTGTTAAAGTATATATAAAACTAAGCTCTTAAATAAAACTAGGGGTATGACTTTCAATTACCATTGAACTAATCAATGCACTTACATATAACTATATATCCTAAAAAGTAATTTCCAGAACTTTAAAACCTCTAAGGTAATTTCCAGAACTTTAAAACATAAAAAACAATTACGATAACTTTAAACCTAAAAAAAGTTCTATAGCAGCTACCCTTTGCTTATGCACGATTTTCTCGAAACCCTTATTATGACATCCGACAGATACTATGAACTCGTGTATCGAATTTGAAGTCTGTAGGTTTTTTAGTTCGAGCTGTAGAGGGGTCTGAGACAGACGGACAAATGTTCTAAAACGACTTTTTTTTTATCAGCACCTTATAGAACGCGTAGATAACACCAAACCTCCTTTTCGCATTTTCGACCTTCATTACCTTATATTTCATATTATGTAATTGAATTTAAAAAGTTCTAATTGCAAAGTACACATGTATAAGGTTTGGGCTTAATGCTGAATCTACTAGGAGATTTTATTTATTAGAGTAGACTATGATTTCAATGGTAATTAGATAAACAGGTGATCAAACTTTAATCCCCCCGATTCACTAAAAAAGTATATCCATAAAAATATAGAAAACTCCTGCAGAGACAACCTAAAAGCCAAAAGTAATGATCAGAAATGGCAAAACATCAATAACACCTGGAATAAGTATTGTAGTTTAAGGACGAGGAAAGAAGCAGTTGCCCATTTCAGACTAACTACAGGCTGCGACTGCATGGGAGAACATCTACACCAATTCTTCTCCCCTTTTGGTTTCGGACTTCCTAAATGTCAACGGATTTAAGACCAGATGGGAATTATAGCAACAACAACACATCTACACAAGATCGGTATCATGGATACCAATATATGCACAATCTGCAACTCTGGAGTTATGAACTCTGACCATCTCCTGGACTGTGCGGGTCTAAATAGAGCTTCACAGGAACAGAGAGACTTTGTCACACTGTATTGGAAGGCAAGGGATATCATGGACAGATAAGGGATGACCATATTTTCTTCCGCATTCATCTTCCACCCTTATTCCTTGGGACTTGTTTGTTACTTTTTTTTTCCATTTATGTTCTACTGTTGCCGTTCCATGGTTGTTTGTTATAGTCTGTTGTTTATTTTATCTCAAAGGGATGAGATCCTGTATAAAGTATGAATTAAATTCCAATGAAACCATATGTAAATTTTTTTTTTAATTAGATTACTAATGATTTCAATTTGGAACTTTAGCATATACCCATAATTTTTATATTATTATAGAGATATACTGCAATGAACTATATAGTTTTAGAAAAAATTAAAGAGTCACGACACGACCCATCAGACATGCCATCAAAAAAGATTCTACCAAAGAAACAAAAATCGGAACATCCCATCCACGTAATACCGGACATCGTTTTATTCAAAATATTTTACTAACGACAGAATTGCCAAACTCTTGCAAATGAAATAATGGAATAATGGCCACGTCATCGATATACAACTCCATTGTTTTACTTCCACGTTCTCTTCTGTAACGATTTTCGTTTTTCTAACGGAATTGGGGAAGTGAAATACTTCCTCCCTTTCTGTCCAAAGAGCATCCGTTTTTAATGTAATGTCATGGACGTGAGCGATGTTAACTAAGTAACATTGTTTTAATTTACACTTATTACTTCGAATAAACTGAAATCTAGTTTTTAGTTATCAACAATGTTGCTTTTCGATTATGCTGCAGCATGTTTCGGGATTTTAGACCTTCCATCGTGAATGTTACTGGTATTTTTTTTAAACCCAGGACCTGCTCTATCCTTGACGCCATCCCAGACAAAAAGACAAACTGCCGCCCCGTTGAAAACATACATTTAGAAAATAGATTTTCTTTTAACGGGTCTGCTTTTTTGATGGATCAAGTCTTTTGCATATAGGGCATATTCCCCAGAACTGATTTCATTGAGTGTTGACACCATCTAGGCGGCTCTCGCCACTAATTTTGACGCTGAGATTGCAATGCATCTGAGCTATGTGTGGATGTTACAGTATGCCGAGATTTTATTAGAAGGGAAGCCAAATGGATACTAAAAGGGATCTTTTACATATATCTTAATCAAATGACATTCGTAACGACCAATTTGAAATACCTATATTTTTTTATATTTCAAACTAACAAATTATTTTGTCAAAACCCATTTAAATTGTATTTATACTCTTGGACTTCAATTGGTTTAAAAACAAGCTCTTACTGATTATAATATTTATTATTACATGAAATAGTCTTTAAATTTGTTCTGTTATTATTTTTTGGTTTTAGTTAAAATAAACGGATGTTATGTTTGGAACACATAACACCTACTTGCCCAGAAGAACACGACTGCTACACATCCTACAATTCCAAAAAGGACCGCGGCTTGCAGTTTGTCCTAACACACTTTCGATTTTTTTGACTCTTCAAATGTGGACGTAACCCGGTAGTTCGGGTGGGTGACCCTGCAAAACTTTTTCTGATGCATCGCTGGCTACTCGCAATTATCATACAAGCCGGGCCCATTATAAACGAGGCATTCCATTGGTAACGTTTGTTTCGAGATTTGCACGTTGGAGAGCGTTTTCACACTTCGTTGGTTCGGTGATGGCGTTGAGATTGAGCTTTTGCTATACTGTCTTTTCTTAGATGTGTGTGGTCAACTTTTGACTGATCGAAGTTTTGCATGTTAGTTGAAATAGGAACAAAAGTTCTATTTGAGTTTTTGCAGTCGTATAAGAATGGTTTTACACGGAGTACTATCCATCGCAAATTTTTATGATGAACGCAGACAATTTCAGGTGATTAACTTAACTGATCGCTGTTTTGGCATGTTCTTACTTAAAGTATTGAAAACTGTTTCAGTCCTTTTTAATATCTTTGCTGCACACAGAACATTAAAAAAAAGAGAAGTTTAATTAGTTCTTTTATTCATTGTTTAGATGTATTCGCAAAGAAATAAGAAAGAAGAGTAAGGTAAAATAAAAATACCGGAAAACATTTTAAGCATTGAAATAGTTGCACACTTGCAAATTGAAATTTAAACGTTTTAAAAGTATAGGCCCATACCTTACATACATACAAACTAAGATGCTCTTTTAAGATTTACAACTACAACCTACAAATTATTGATGGATACTTTTAAAAAACTGAAATATTTATTGATGTATCAAAAACTTTTAATTTAGTTAACTGTGATATTTCATTGCGCAAATTGTATTTGGCAGAGTGAGGAGAAATCAGTATGACTGTTTTAAATCTCTTATCTAAAGGAACGAAAATAATTTGTAACAATAAATAACATTGAAAGCAATAGTTAAATAGTTAAAAAAGAAGTCCCTCCGGGTTAAATCCTAGTTCGTAATTTTAAAATCTTAATTTTCCATTCGTAAAATACCATAGCAAAAGACTTGAAATTACCGTACTGAATTATTTTTGATTGGAATTGTAATTTACCCATTCTAAACAAAATAATGCACGTATTTGACAACAATATTCGCTCTATTTTACTCCGTACGATGCTAAGAATGGGCACTTTTTTTTATAAAGGATTTTAAGAAAAGGCCGTAAACAAAAGGAGTTTCAAATGGTTTATTTTTTGTATATAATTGACATATTTGGATAGGACGGTGCTCATCATTTTCAGAATGCAAGCGAGATGTGAAATAAAATCAACATCGTCCGTTTGCAAAGTATTGTCACACGTCCATTTATGCAAAATAATACACCTTTCATTGTTTTGTTCACATATATCATCAAAGTGCAAAATCGTACCTTTTCTCTCAATATTTTTTAGGATAGTTAAAAAATTATTTTAAAATTAAAACCACAAAAGAGTCAATGAGGTTGTTTCAGATGATGTAACTATCCTGTTAGTATTTTTGAATTTTCTGAACTCTATGATTGCATTGGTGTTTCGATTTCACTCTCAAAACGAGCGTTATTTTCGTCTGCTGTTTTTTCATTCTAGAGTTGTTTTTTTGCGTGCAACTTGTTTTTATCCCTGCTATTTATTAAACCTTTTTTCGGTTTTAGTTCGATTAAATTTCAAGTATGCAAAAAATTACCAAAACGTCCATGTAGTTGGAAAACATCACGTCAATGTAGTCGGATTTAGATGATATATTGTCTTGTGCGGAGAAATTATGCGAAGTTTTGGGACAGGAATTCAACGTGATTCACGAGCAGAGAAAAGCTTTAGTTCTACTGAAAGAAAAGTTTATAAAAACATTCCTTTCAGTAATGTAAGAACATATTTTTTCTTCAAAGCAAATGTAATTCCAGAAGAACGATTAATGAAAACAATACCGCTGGAATTGTTGCTACTCACGACGTGAAACATGCCAATTGAAATATTTGTATAGTAAAGTCATAAAGTCTATCTGTAAACATTTCATACGACTGATAATCTACTATGGATTTATTGATAAACATTTTAATCTTTTCCGTTTATCCTCCCAAAGGAATCCGTTCCCAAATCGTTAGATTTAAATTATGTACTTGACCTTATGCCCTTGAGCCTCCGGATATTAGGAACTCACCCATAAGGGATTTTCAAACAAGCGGATGAAGTCAAGTATTGGCGCGGAACTGACTTAACGCCGTGATTGACTGATTTAACTGCGCATGTAATAATCCTTAAATGTTTCTTCTTTGTTGCTGTAGAAGGATTGGGGTTCTCTTCTCCCCTGAAGGCAAAATTTTGTCAAATCCATTGATTCAGGAAATCGATTGTGTTATATTTGGGATTTTTTTGTGTGTTCCAGAAAATAAAAAATGGTTCTGTGGTGGATGATTTTTTGTGTAAAGTGTGCTGATTCGAAAGATTAGTTGGAATTGGAAGAGTTTTTTTTGTGTGTTTGATTTTGAGATGAGTTTGATTGTGGTGTAATCCTTGTTTCCAAGTAAATCAGAAAGATTTATTGTGAACAATTATAGACTTGACTGAATTTTCTCTATAAAAACATTTACTTGTAGAATTGCTTAGGAAAAAAATTAGCTGGAAATAAGTTAAGAGCCGTGCAAGAAGTGAAATCAGAATTTATTTTAATCGTATGTGATACTGAGAACAAAATAATAAAGTATTTTCAATCAAATATCACTACATGTTAAATAACAACCAAAAAATATTCATTAGAAATTCATTGCCACTTTCTTAGCAATAATAATGAACAATTAAAAAATCCCATTTCGCTACAGTTTATGACGTCCAAACTGATTTATATGACAAAAACAAATTTCCTTCAAATATTAATTTTAAATAAATAAAGCTTCCCGTGCTACCGTCGATGTGTCAAACGAGATTAAAGTGTCCAAAAATTAATTTTCAATGGTAATTAAAGTAATTCAATGATAAAGTAATTCAATGGTAATTTCAATGGTAGTTCGTCGAGAGACAGGTAGATAGATGTCCGTCTCGATTTCATACAGAAGGACAAACGTATCAAATAAGGACCTGATGTTTCAAACCTCACTAACAAAAACTAATTTTTTATAGATATAACCGATTAGTGGAAGGGCGTATGGACGGACTTACAGACGGTCATTTCCAGCATGTCAAATTGATTCCTACTTTCCGTTTTTTTTAAAAAAATTTAGAATTAAAAAAAGGAAAGTAGGCTACAAGTGAGTTGATGAATTTACTTCGAAGTTAACCAACGTTTATAATCGCCCTGAAATATTTTTTTAGTATTCGTCGAGCAAGGTGAGGTAATAGTCTAAAAGTTTTGAAAAGTTGGAAAAAGATTTGGTTGTCGAGCTAATAGTTAAAGCTTTTTTTATACATGTCTTTTTTAAGAATGGAGCAGATACCACGTATAATTAAAACTAACCATTAAAATGTAATTATTATTTTTAGATTCTTAAAAGGAAAAAATACCATATATTGAGAAGCTTGACATTTCGGTGCATAGAAAGTGTATATTTTGACCTTAATAATAAATTAATAGATCAAAATGATTGTTTATTTTTAAGCATTAAGCTCGGTCATTGGCATCGTAAAATTGTTCTCACAATTAACGCAAGCGTATTCCTTTTAGTAACTGATATCAAAATTCATTATCTTTAAGAACAAGGCACAACATGTTGTAAATTGAAAAATAAATAATACTCTTTTGTAAGCTTGGGAATATTTTATTTACGTTCCGATGATTAAATAAAAAAGGATTCTATTTTTGGATTTCGAAAAAAAAATGTGCGAGCTTTCCTTTAAGCTTTCCGCCTTTTTTCCTATTACAGAATGGCAACTAATTTGCACCCTCTGATGGTCATTATCGTATGAAGACCAGCCATGGGAACTGAAGCGAAGCAAAGAACGTAAGAAACAAAACCTTCCAAATGTCAAGGTAAATGCAGGACTGCTAAATAAGAAGTGAATTACTGCTTTGTCTGAGAACTGCAAGGCGCCAAATTCTTAAATTTATTTAAAGTGGAAATTTTTTAAATGATCTACAAACTGTGTTGTATTTTTTGAAGACCTTTTTCTGACAATAAACATTGCGGAACATTTCGCTCAAATGGCTAAAGCTAGTTTTGCACAGAGGGTCGTTCTTAGCGAATGTTTTTATTTTATTCTCACAGACTGTTTCTTAATCCGATCTTATTCGAAAAAATTCATTGTAACTGTCAACTTAATTAAGATTTTTATTAAATTAATTACTAAAACTTTTATTCAAAAATGTAAAAATAAGTTTATTTTAATTATGTAGTTTTATAATCAGCGCAAGAATACTTTCAAATCTTTAGGTCCTATGTGAAGGCACTTATGGCACATGCCTACAGGGGATCCTGTTTTCCCAAAATTATAGATATCAGACTCTTTTTCAATTCTTTAATTAGAATAAGGTTTTCAAATATTTCTTTAGCTTCTTTTTTTCTACATCAAAACTTTAAACATATTTTGTAATTCCGTAATTCTCGTAATATCTCGTAATTCCATAAAACATAAATTCTATGCTATTATCTAAATCTATACTGTAAAACTGTGCAGCGTAACGTTACTCTAATATAACACTTGTGAAAGTCCAGCTCCCTTCTTGTTATTTGAAAGTTTTATAGTGTACAATAGTGGTTTTTGAAAATAACCTACCAGACATTATAACAAGTTAAAAACAGCAAACAGAATGTCTTTTTTATGCTTAAAAATAGCTAGAAAAGGGACAACTATCCATTAATTGGAATAAAATGTTGTCAACTTAGTGACATTTCGATGCCATACAATTCTTAAACATAATTGTTTTTATTTCAAACAAGCTTAACACTTGGCTTTTCTTAAAGTACGTAAGCAAACATTTGAAAATTAGGAATAACTGACAGACGAAAACCCAATTCCATAATAAAAATATATCAAATCAAGTATCAAATAATAAATCGAAGGAATATTAACTTTATCAAACGAAGATTAAAAGACACTTCAATCATGTAACAAAGCACTACACAAAACAATATAAAAAACAATAGGATAAAAATAGGTTATTACAGGTAAAGTCCATGAATAAGTCTAATAAGATTATTTTCAAGCAACCCCCTTTTCCATGAATAGAATATAACTTTAAATTTAAACAATTACGTTGATAATCTAACAAAAACCAGTCACGTTTAAAACTAATTAGTTTGGTCTGATTAACTTTGTTATAAGTCATTGATCAACAAGCAGTAATCTTTTATGCACAGAAGACTATAACAGTTTCGGGAAGAGATTCATATTCTGCTCGTCTACGCATCCTTATTAGCCCTTTGATGGGTGAACAGATATATTTCTGATGCAAAATTATATTCTTTAGAAGACGTTATATAATTATAAAAAACCATTCTGTTTAAAATATTAATGACTTTTTTTACTTATCTGGATGAAAGTATGTCGGAATACTAATAATACGCAGCACTATTTCTTAATGTACTTTTTTGAACAATGGGCTTGCTCACTTTGCCACAAAATACAAAACAACCAATGGCATCGCAGTTCGGGTCGCGTGACCAATCCAATGATCTGTTTCGACACTTTGTCAAAGAAAACCAAATAACAAATGAAATCGCAGTTTAGAGAGCGTGACGTCAGAAGAAATATTCCCATTAATCAATAAATTGTTGTTGATGATGTTGACTTATTCCTCTTGGTCCAGCCGAAGACTAGACTAAATCCATGAGCTCGAAAGTCTTCAAGAAATCAAAGACTAGAAGAGGACTAGTAGAGTAGATATCAAATTTTTTCCAGACCAAGACAGTGTAAAATGAGATCGGGAGATTCTTCTTCTTCAATGAATTGTATCACAGATAAGACGGCAGCTGAAACCATGTAGCTTCATACTTTTGTAACGTTCAAAAATTAAAAATTGTTTCTTTTTATATCGAGTAATAGGCATTAGACTTAAATTATTAAAATAATTAAATACATTCAATTTATTTAAACTATACACGTGTACTTTTAAAAATTGGTTATTTTTCAAACAATTATAAATGTTTTATGGAAATTTAATCGATTTCATATTTTCATACTTTATTTTTCCAAGCTGAAGTTAATAAAATCAACTTCACTTGAAAGCATCACAATTGTGGACAAAAAAAAGTTGAAATAACTATTTAAAACAAATTAGGTTTGTTCGTTGTGTTAAATACAGTGAAATTGCAGAATAAAGGTCTTTAATTAGTCAAGACCAACAAAGATAAATTATTTATTGTCGACAATATTCGTTGAAAAAAATGCTTTTAAAATTTTTTACAGATAAAACTTACACTACAAAATACACGAGGAAAATTACACGATTGCAAACAAATAATGGAAAGTATTTCGAAAACATATCGCCATTAAATAAAAAAAATCGCCAAAACGGGGGATTCCTCTAAAACACTGGCAACCTTCTAAGGTGAGAGAAAACAATTAAAAAGATCCCCAAATTAGGTCACTTAATTATAAGGTTGAAGACGATAAAGGAAGTGCCTCCCGTGGTGAAAGGAAACGCTGTTACGTCTTAAAAAGTGTGGGGAGCAAAAGATGTTTAATGAAAAAAAAAACGGAGATGCTTCAGTGTTTTTTCTCTTAAATGTTTCCTCATTTTTTCTGTGAGGTCACACACCTTGAAAAACAGTAAGAAGGAAGCAAAAAACACGACCTTGACATTTGTTTATGAAATGTTACATAAATGTAACAGTTTTGCACAGTATGGGGCTAAAAATTCATTTTTAATAGCTAAATATGTAAGCTTTCTAAATTTATTTCAAGATTCCTAACTCAGATTGTTTATAACGAAAAACTGCATGAAATACATGATAAATGAAGAGTTTAGTGGCAGAATGTGCTAAGTGACAAAAAAGGTGAAAACGAGAAAATGAGCTTTAAAGTTTTTAATTCACACTGCACTCGGATCTGTTGAAAATGGTATTTGCGTAAAAAAACCTAAATTTAAAGTTTATGAAAGAGGGGGAACTTGTCATTGTTAAATTAATCTGTTCATTGACACAAATATCTCAATTTTTTTCAAAAATGTCACTTAGCATGTTCTTACACTAAGCTCTTCAAATGGTGGTTATATTCAGTATACATTAATGTAATACTATTGTAAGAATATTAGTTCTTTTTCACATAGTCCTCCCTTTAAAAATTCAAAGTTCATTATTTGAGGAATAATTCATGTTTTCCGTGTTTCTCGTTATGCAAGTATATATTATGTTAAGATCATGAGTATTCATTATAATATTTACAAAAATGTTTACTGAAACTACCTTTAAATTTCATACATCTCAACAACGTTTCAAAAGAAATTGCGCACAACAAATAAGTTATTAGTTTACTATCACTGTAAATTTTTTTAATAATAACTCTAATTGAAAAACTAAATTTACTTTTTGATACATATTCTCTATGTTTTATAGGAATACCAAATGAAATTTATGTAAACCCTTTGATAAGATATATATTAGTAATCTTTGAATAGTTTAATCACATATCTACTAGATTTTTTTTTTCAAGCATTTAAATATCACAGTAGTAATTGGTTTTAAACTTATTATAAACTTGAATATCTTAGACAAAAAATATTTTTTAGGTAAAAATTACTTGTTTGGCTTACAAGTGTATAAAGTATGCATTTTTTTGATAAAAATGCAAAAATAGATAGTTTACTTAGATTAATTTAAAATAATATAAAATTTAAGAATATTTCTTTTTTTTAATTTAAATACAATTAAGAGATTTTTCTAAGAGTTTTTTTTAGTTGTTCATGGAAATACGTTAAGTTTGATAAAATGTAAAGTAATGAAAATGTAATAAGTAATTTGAGTGCATCGAAAATTATTTAAAATAAATATTTTTTTAAAGAAACATCTTTTTGAAAAGGTTATTTGACAGAACTTTGATAATTTAACGATGCATAGTATTTAGAATACAACGTTTTTATTTAAAAAGTATAATTTTTATTATATTAATATTATATATTGTTAAAAATTGCACAAAAATAATGTCTTGCTCGAATAAACAAAATTGTTTAAAAATATTTTTGTAATAGATAATTTTTAAAAAAAAGTATTTTTATTAAAGTTTATAGAGCCTAGACATTTTGGAACATTTACACTGAAAATATATAATATAGTTTTATCAACTAAAAAAAATTCGCTAATATCCCAAATTATTTTAATACTAAAAATAAGTAAAAAAACCGAAAGCATATAAATTGAACCAATAAAATGAGTTCAACGAAAGTTCATTCCATTGTTCAAAAACAAAACGCAAATTCGAATTCGTGCAACAACAAAAAAGATGGCGAATTGTAGAACTTAATGCTGGCCATCACCACTTAATGAAAGAAAGGATTATTGCGAATAAGCTTGTAAAAAAATTGAAGAGAGAATTTCTCAGAGTTTGTTCTTTTAACTTTTGGCCTTTTATAATGCGTGCAAATAATCTTGAGAATATTTTGCTTGACCGGATTCCGATATTTTACTTTGTTCGAAAAGGTAAACGTCCGACTAAGGAAATTAAGTTGGTACACAAACTGTAACAATTGGATTGTTTTATTAATATTTAATCCTATAAGTGCCATTTTTTCTCTTTTCGTTAAGGTTTATTTCCGCATTAAACTCACGCAATCAGTCGCTTAATTGTATGATTATTTAAGTAAGTGCTAAAATAATTTTAAATCTATTTGAATATGGAATTTGAAGTAATCATCTTATTCATTGGCTCGAGCAATTATATAAACAGATAGCAAGTACAAAACTTAATTTTAATAATAGATTAAATAAACCTCAAAATTAATCTTTATAAAAGTGTTTATAATTTGCCGACAGCTTATTTTGAGCATGGCATATATTTATCGAAACATTAAAATAATCAAAAATATTTTTTTTTAAATATATCTAACATTTATTACTTAAAAATTGTGGTAGACTGTCGACAAAAACAATTTTTTTTACAAAAGAAAGTTAAAAATCGCTTTTAAATACATCATTTATTTTCTCATTCTTTTAATACAAATTTACCTACATTTTTACGCTTAAATTTATTCAAAAATCCATTAAAAACTTACCATAATTCTTGTTTAATTTTTTAAAAGAATTTTGCTGTTGTTACTCGATGATCTATTTATAAATGTTTTCACAAAACTAATGAACAATATATATTTTTTGTAGTTTATGAAACAATTATTTAACGTTAAAATTTTTTGTGATATTTGTTAGTATAATATATATTTTATTTGTGTGTGTGTGAAATGTATAAATTCTTCATTTCTTGTTTCTTTTCAATTTCAGAGGCACTTCTTGCTTATTTTGCTAAAATTAAATAGTTTGAATATGAACATTTAATCAATTGGTGGTCAGTTTTAGCTTCCACACTACGTTCATAACGTACAAAGTGGATGGTATTATAAACATTCAGTCCGTCTGTCAGTCCGTCTGTCCGTCACCCACTTTCATATCCCAAACTACAAATGCTACGGATAAGTGTGATACGTCAAAAAAAATTCAGCGCATCGAAATTAGAATACATTGAAAATTTCAGAGAAAAATTCGAATTCGAAGTACTTTAATTATTTAAAAAATTGCAAAATTTAATGCTCATTTAAAAAACATAGGAAGCCATTTTTATTAGAATTAAATTACCACTGCCATTCGCAACAATCCCTCGAGAAACTTTAATTCTTTTAGACAATAAATTAAAATAAATTTATTTTTGCGACATCGATCAGTTTGAAATGACTTCAAGTATATTTCACTACGAGATTCTTTGTATGTTGATATGAAATATTTTCTTTCTATTTTAAAGAGAGGAATATTACATATTTATTCTTTTAAATATAAATTAATTTTTGCAATTTATTGAATTTTCGAAATAAAATAAATGAAAAAAGACAAATTTAGCACGTAAATGTTTAATATAGAATTAATGCTGTGTTTGGCGCCTTTTTACCAATTAAATACAACTGTTGTGTGGAAGCTGGTTAAGTGCCAGATTCTGTTATAAACCTACTTGTTATTTAAACTTGTTTATCTCATTGGTACGAACCAAGGATTGGAAACTTACTTTACAAAGTAACTCTGTTACAGTTACTTAATTAAAAAATTAACTCAATTACAGTTACTCAATATGAAAAGTAGCTAATTACAGTTACTTTTAGAAATTTCGAGTTATAAGAAAAATTGCAATTTTACCACCTTACCGTTTTTCAAACAGAATCAAGATAAAAAAAATAGTGACAATCGGAGAAAAAATATTAATAAAAATTCAACGTTGTTAAAAGTTAAAATTAGTTAAGTTTTAGGTATCTCCACACGTTGAAAATGCCATTTTCGGAAAAATTGATATTTTTTTATTTGTTTATATGATTACCCCAGATTTTCTTGTTTCTAGAACTGTCTTCATTCTAACTGTGACGCAATTATAACAAAAGTAGTGATTAATTTAGTAAAGATCAGTAGCACTAGAATCAACCAGATGTTGAAACTTTAAATGCGTTTTTCTCGCATTTCAGTTTTTCATTAAATAGCTTCAGTTGGAAAAAGACAACTCAAAAAGTTATTGAGTAATTTAAAAAATTCTTTTTTCTACTAATTTAAGAAATTGTTGTCTAGGGAATATAATAAAAACTTTTAAGAAATATGTTTTTTTATTTTGTTTTGGCCTATTAATCATTTTGACGCACCGTAAAAAATGTTGAAAATCAGTCTTTTTTCGACTACTAATAAAAATTTTATTTTTAAATAAAATGTTTTGGTTTTAGGTATATTTCCAGACATAAGTTTACAGTTTAACTTGGTGGGTTTTATTTTCTTAATAGGTCGAACAGTTTTTTTTCTAGCCTAATTGAAGTTTTTGACAAAAAAACTGCAAAAAACATGCATAAAATGACCATATTTAAAAAAATTTGGTATGTATGCCAAATTTTAATTGCTATATATAGTTATTTCTTTCAGGTACACACAAAAATACTACCAAAGTTGTTTTCAAGTTCATATTTTTAAAAAAGTGGTTCGAACGTGTTGGCCCACCTTAAGACGAACGCCGAACTACCGAAAAGATCCGTGAAGAAGTAATGGGAAAGTAGTTTCTTACCGCTAAAAGTAACGAAGTTATAGTTACATATACTTTCTGAAAATCTAACGGCGTTACCGGAAAAAATGTAACTGTACAACTAACGTGTTACTCTAATCCTTGGTACGACCTCTTTTCCTTTTACGTTTTCAATTTTCAAAATAAATTATTTTAAACTTCTGAGCATTAGACCTGCATTTTATATGCACATGTCTTTTTAGAAATACATATAAATTTCAAAATTGTATAAATATATTGAATTTTCGTAGATATCATACTTTTTTTTATTTGGAAAATATTTTGAGATCATCGCTCTTAAAAATAACCCTAATTTTGATTTTCCAAGCTTATATGTCATAAAAAAAAATAAAAAAATTATACAGAGAAAAACAACCATACATTTTGGCCCATTTCCAGGCTGTTAAGAAGGTTAACCCTTTCAGTCCCAACTTTTATTTTTATTCTAGAAATCTAAAATTTGTGCAATAGACTCATAATGCATCCAGAATGAAATGGTAAAGAGCAGGGAAAAAATCTAAAATTTTTAACTAAACTTTAAGGAAAAGAATTCGAAATCATAACTTTTTGAATAAATTTTATTAATATTTTTTTTGAAACTTTATTTGTTAAAAATAGTTAAAATTCAATTTTTAAGTATTTAGAAATGCAATCATGAAGAATTTAGGGACAATTTATTCAATAAAATTGTTTCACACTGAATTTTATTTTACCATGTTTTTCATATTTTAATTTAACTATAACAAACATTATTTAATTCTTCAAAGACATGATTCTTCCGACTAACGATACAAAAAGAAAATATAACTTTATAGAAAAATGTATGGAGTAAAATTATTTTAAATAAGTGCGAGCTTAACTTAGTGAGGAAAAAAAATTGAAAGCTGACCATTTAAAAGTGAAAGGGTTAAAGAAGAGATTACATTACGTATTTTTTTATGCGTGGACATTTTTTGCAAGCATTTGCTACTAATAAACTACGTTTATTTGTAGCAAATGCCGTAACAGTATGCCGCACAACAAGATATTTAATTAATTAAAATAATAGACCATAACTTCCTGAGACCTGACTGTCATTTAAATGGTTTTTTTACATGCCTGTTACTACAGAATTAGTTTTAAACTTTAAGATCTGAAATGGTTCGATAGAAGAGGATTTGAAAATCACTTTTCAGATTGTGATTGCAGGCAGCAGTCATTTATTTGTGTAGTAAACGACGTAGCTAAAGTGTGAATAAAGATTTTGGAGGTCTTTCAAAAAGTTTCTCAGAAGTTGAACTTTAAATGAATTTATGCATAGAAAATGTGCAATTATACTATTAATTACAAAAATATGACACAGGTTGTTCGTGTATTCACAACACAAATAATATGCATTTTCACGGTTTAAGACCTCAACCTGCGTTAAAATTGATGTGTCCCTCAGTAAATATTAAACGTTTAAAAATATTTAAAAATTCCTTTCAAATTTTACTTTAAAAAATATTTTTTTAAAATAATGTTTTTATAAAAATATATGTGTATGAATATGCTGAGATCTCAGGAGATTAAATAGACTTTGCTGTTATTTTTTTTAAAAACAAGTAATCAGAAAAAAGTTATTATTTGTCAAACAAAAATTCGAATAAATAGTTTGGAAATTTTTTTTATGTTTTAGAGATAAAAATATTATTAAGTAGAGAAGTTAGAAGAAATATTCTGACATACATAAATATTCTGAAAAAATAACTTTACAAAAATAAAATCAACTACCGTAAAACTTATTCAGTTATAATTATTATTCAAGTATAATACAAAAATTATTATTTTGAATTTTTTTAAACTTTACTTGTTCTATAAAAGTAAAATAAACAAACTTACTTCCTACTTGTTTTCAAAGTTCCAAATCCAATTAAAAGTCGTCGCACATTACAATCCAATATAGTCTAGTTTAAATTAAAAATAAATTAAAAGTTCTATCAACACTCAAAAAACTTTGCAAGGGAATGGACGAACAGTTCGCTGATTCGCAAACGATAGTTTGGCAGATACAAATGCATACAACTCAACTCGTGCCTTGTTTGTTCAACCTGATCGAGAGGAATAAAAAAAAAATAATGAAAAAACGAACAACAGTTGTGGGGTTGCACTCATGCAAAACTCTCTTCTCATAGTTTATCACTTTTGGTTTTGTCGTCCAAAATCGCGCCAAATTATCACCAAAAAAGAATCGCCAAATGGAATTTTTGTGGTTCTTTATTAAGATTTTCAAAATCAAATTTTATTACTTTTAATTGTGTATCAATTAGCCAAACTGGGGTTATGTGAAAAATTCCTGCCACGTTAAAAGTTGGGACAAAAAATTCTCAAAAACTCCATAATTGAAATATTCATTCATTTTCACGCCAAATATTTAGCCAACTGGCCCAAATTCGCCAAATAACGAATCAAAGGGGCTAAATATGTTTTCGGGCTCAAAATTGATGTTTTAACTGCAAATACATGTCTTTCTACATTTTTTTTAATTCCGTGCAAAAGACGGGTATTAAAATGATAGTATAAAACTATACCATTTTTAAAAAAATTCACATTTTATAAAAAGACTACATTTTTTGGGTAAAAGTCAAATATTTTAAACTTGAAAATATTAAATGTCATGTTTAAAAAAAATTTGGTGCGACAGTTTGTTAAAACAATATAATACATTTATATAAACTCTTGCGCGATTTAGTCTTGTAAGTGGCTAAACCTTATTATTTTCTTTTCACCGAGTATATAAAGCTAGTTTTAAAAAAAAGACTGAAAAGATACATATTTTTTAAAATCAAATCTGAAAAATGGTTTAAGAATTAAATAAAACGATCTTGCAGGTATTAAGCCCAAAAAAATAAAAGATATATTTTTAAAAATCATTGAAATTTTTTATAATTTTTGAGGAATGCAGCTTTTTCATTTTCAATTACCTAATAAGAAATATAAGGTAAATAAATTATTGCGATGTTGTGGAAAATAAAGATTTTTTGTTTTATACACGTTCATAGCGTTTCTGCTTTCATTGAAAAAAAAATGTCCCGCATGCTTTAAAACTAAGATTTTCCATTGCATACTGGTCATCTGTATTCAGTTAATATTTTCACTTGAAATTTTTTTAAAAATGCACATTTTTATGGCATTAAAATTTCCAGAAAATATCGTAAAGTTTCACGAAAAACTCGATTTTATGAGCAAAAAACAAGAGTGTGTGTGTACTTTAATTTTTTATCATTTTCCAGATCTTTATGAATAAAGTAGCGTTGATAATGGAAATTAGTACAAACAATTATCATAATTAGTCAAAATTCTGTAAAAAATCTCTCCACGGGGAATATATTTTCATCAGATAGAGGGTGAAAAAAATATTTTCGTTATGGTATACGACCCTTGTTTAAGTGAGTGACATGAAATGTTCGCAACTATATATGTGTTATTAACTCTCAATTTTTACACCTAATGTACATAAAGTTATCAGAAAACAGGTAGTTTGTGGATGAACATGTTTTTTTCTCTTACAAACTCAGAACAATGGGCTTGTTTCAACACTTTGTCAAAGAAAACAAAACAACCAATGAAGTCGCAGTTCGGAGCGAGTGACGTTATAAAACAAGTAGGTTTGTACCAGAATCTGTCACTTAACCCGCTTCCACACAACAGTTGTGTTAAACAGGTAAAAAGGCGCCAAACACACCATTAATTCTATATCAAACATTTACATGCTAAATTTGGCTAGTTTAATTTATTTTATTAAAAAAATTAAATAATTATTACTTATCGTTTGCAAAAATTAATATTTCAAAGAATAAATATGTAATATTCCTCGCTTTTAAATAGAATGAAAATATTTCAGATCAACATACAAAGAATAGTGAAATATATTTGACGTCATTTCAAACTGATCGATGTCGCAAAAATAAATTTATTTTAATTTATTGTCGAAAAGAATTAAGATTTTCGGGCGATTGGTTGCGAATGGCAATGGTGATTTAATTCTAATAAAAATGGCTTCCTATGCTTTTTAAATGAGCATTAAATTTTACAGTTTTTTAAATAATTGAAGAACTTCGAATTCGAATTCTTTTCTGAAGTTTTCAATGTATTCTAATTTCGATGCGCTGAATTTTTTGACGTATATCACACTTGTCCGTAGCATTTGTAGTTTGAGATATGAAAGTGGGTGACGGACAGACAGACGGATTGAACGATTATAATACCTTCCACTTTTTACGTTATAAACGTAGTGTGGAAGCTTAAACCAATGAGCTTGTTTCAACACTTTGTCAAAGAAATCGAAACAACCAATGAAATCGCAGTTCGGAGAGCGTGACATCATAAAAAATATTCCCATTACATTATTCTTTTAAAATAAAAAGAAAATCTGTAGTTCTATCATTGCTAAAAAAGTATTATTTTAATAATATATTCAAATATGCAGCTAAAACAATATTTTTTAATAAACATATTTATTGTTACATTTTTTCATTACGACGCCATTTTAAGACATTTATAGACGCATGTTTGAAATCTAACAAAAATCTTTTTCATTTATAATTTATGAAAATTGCGCACTTTATTTTGTAATATTTGTGTATTCATGTAATACTCGTTTCATGTAATATTGGTTAAACATTGTTTAGATACATGAATTTGTAAATATTTTGCAACTCGTTTTATGCAGGTTAATTATTCTCATTTATTTGACCAATTGAAGGTATGGAAGACTGAGTGAACCTTGCGCAATCCGAAATTTCTACTCCGGACCTTTAGCATAATATAGCACGAAACGATTCCAGTCAGTGATATAGCTATGATATAATGACCGGTTTGTTCATTGGCGACTTTTGGCATGAAAATGTAACGAATGGTTGTTATACCTATCGATTTATAGGACTCGCCCTACGAAGACCTTTATGAGGACCACTCATCATCATCGATTTATAGGAATTATTAAGTGAAATGTTTACCACATTTGAACATTTTTGTTACTTGGCTACGTAATGCAAATCGCCAAATCGATACCAGTCATTATATCATAGCTGTTCCCACTCAGTCACTGAGTCTTAACATAAAGTCCCATGCCTTTACAAAATATATTACTTTAATTAAACTTAATTTTCAAATAAAATATTTTGAAAATATTACCTGTTTTTTTTATGCCATTGAGTTTAAAAGAATTAGCAAACCCAAATCTTTTTGTTTTCTCACCAATTAAAACTAGTTTCGTTTTCTTTAAAATTGCATTTTTTTTTATATATTTGGCTCTATAATTTTCTCACTTATTCAGCCAAGAACACTATATTTAACAGCTTAAAACTCTATTAACGTTTACAGCTATGAGCATTGATCAATCTTTCACACTAACCTAGTCATCAAATTCATATAAAAAAAGAGATACTTTACAGTTCAGTTGATGTTCTACTCCATACTGATATCAGAATTTTTTGGTCGACTAACTCATGAATATGGGATTAACTTGTTCTAAAAATAGTTCGTTATACATTGTCAAAGTTTTTACTGTTATTTTGTAAACATTTAGTTGTTTTTAGTTACGTTATAAGTTAAGCATTTCTGAAAATCACTCCAATGATATTTATACAAAGGTGTTGTATTATAGAATGGTAAATGAATTAAACTTTTAACTGGCTAATTAATTGTAATCTTTTTATGTTATTGATTGCAATTTAATTGCTTTTTGAGCTTTTAAACACTATGATTACTTTAATTGTATTATTTCCCACTATTTAGGAAAGTTAGTAGGTGTTACTAAGTAACTAATAGTTAAAATAAGTAGGTTTGTTACAGAATCTGTTACTTAGCCCGCTTCCACACAACATTCGCATTCAAGAGGAAAAAACCCGCCAAACCCAGTATTAATTCTATATTAAACATTTACACACTAAATTAAGCGAGTTTCATTTATTTTCTTTCAAAAATTCAATAACTATTTGTTATCGTTTGCTAAAATAATTTATATTTCAAAGAATAAATATGTAATATTCCTCGCTTTTAAATAGAATGAAAACATTTCATATCAACACACAATCAAAGAATCTCTTTGTGAAATATATTTGACGTCATTTTAAACCGATTTAAGGCGCAAAAATAAATTTATCTTAATTTATTGTTTAAAAGAATTAAAGTTTTTCGAGCGATTGTTGTGAATAGCAATGGTGATGTAATTCCAATAAAAATGGCTTCTTATGCTTTTTAAATGAGTATTAAATTTTGCACTTTTTTTTAATAATTGAAGTACTTCGAATTCGATCTTTTTTCTGAGAATTTCAATTTGTTCTCATTTCGATGCTTTTGACACCATTGGCCTGTACCATTTGTAGTTTGGGCTATGATAGTGGGTGACAGATGGACAGACAGACTGAACTATTATAATACCTTCCACTTTTTACGTTATAAACGCAGTGTGGAAGGGAATACTCAGAATTCTGTTCAAATAATAGTCTAATTAATGTTTAACACAGCCAACGAACCACACTTTTTAAATCCGGCGCTTTCGGAAATACGACGTGTTTTTGCCACCGTCGTTTAATAGTGAACTGAAATACATATTTCATTCGGCAATGAAAGACAAAAAAAAGCGAATGAAGGAAAATACCGAATACAATTTGTACTTTTAAAAGAAATTTGTTGAACAAAATATTTATCTAATGATACTTTAAAAAAAATCCTCGTCGTTTTTAGAATTTTTTTTAAAACTTATGTTAGTTTGAACCCAAATGATTTCTAAATTATATGCTTTTTCAACAAATTTAGAACAGTTTTGGGAACTATTAAAGTGACACTTTCAGGATACTAGGGGTCAAGACCTTTGAATTACATGGATTTATAGCTTATTTAAATATATTATTACAAATTAAAACGATTTTTAGAAAAAACCTTAAAATGTTGGATGCATGTTTTAACGTTTAAAAAAAAAAATTATATCAGAATTTTATACTAAACCACCTTCTCTACTTGCATCAGTAAATGAAAATAAAAGAATGAGCATTAGCATCGAAGTAGAAAATTTCCTCTTCAAATTAAACAACTAGTCTTAGTTTCATTAATGTATCCCGATGACAAAACGTTTTCGGATCTATGCCTTTTTCTCACGCGTATTTCGAAACAATAAGTTCAAAACCATTCGTTTTTTCATGCTCGGATGAATCCTTCAACAAATGGATTGTGAAATAGTGGGATGGATCGAACAATTTGGTGCTTCCTCGCAGTAAAAAAGTATAACTTTTGTTAGAGGATTTTGAATGTTGCCTAATTAATACGAGGAGTCTTTTGGCATTGACGTAATAGGGATTTTTTTATGTTGGTTTATGATTTTCCGCTCCATTTATGAATGTGTGGATGAAGATAGCTTCAAGGGGATACGTGTTGCACTTTATTTTAGAATATAGTAAAGACAAATGATAAGAGCCGTCTCACACACAACGGTTCCGGTTGTATTTGACGTACTTACGGTATCGGATGATCTTAGTGGCAATGTTATGTCAATTGGATCTTTCACATGCGGCGGAAAACAATACTTGCGGTTTTTAATCAAGTAACAGCGACATTAACACATTCTCTGCCACTATAGCGATGGAAAATTGTCATCGATAGAGGCTGATGGGAAGTACAAGAACATCCTGTTTTTTAAACCAGTTCGTTACAATGGACATGAACTAACCTTTCTTCATTTTTAAATTAAAAATCTTAGTTCGAGGTCGTAAAATTACAAGCTTAGGTTGAATTAACGTCGCTAGCTAAAGCTACACGACAGCTAGTCGTAAAAATACGAGGAAATGTTCTTGGCCTTTTCCGACCAGATAAAATCATCTGTCACTAATTATTGAATTGAAAGCCAATCACCAGATTTGTTTTAGTTATTAACTTTTCGACTATGAAATCATCATTAAATTTACATAATTCATATTTTTTTAGGTTGTTTTGTTTGAAAAAATACAAAAAAATAAAACAGACTATTTGCAATTTTTTTTTATAGCTAGATAGTTGAATAACAAACTAAACCGCACTGCGAAATGCAGTATGTCTGGTGTCTGGTCGCCCTACACTTGAGACGAAAGATTTAATTTCCTCGTAATTTGAAATAGAATTTACTCTTTCAAATCATCAAGTATTATTCCAAGCACAGCTGGATCGGTTGCAAAAGTGTAAAATCGAATTTTCTACTTTCTATATCCTCAAATTGATCACCAAGTGACCTTAAATTTGCTTGCGGTATTAACATAATTCTAATATAGGTGTTAACATCCCTACATAATTATGGCTGTATTATATTTGTCGTATATAGGGGAAAGATACACTTCGCAATAACACAAAAACTGCATAAGCTTTAAAATCTATGTATATGGAAATTCACCAGTCACATCTGGGATTACTAGGCGTCAATTAAATACCATACAAAAGGATATGAAAGAGATAGATCGTGTAGTTTGTGTAACCACTTATCATGTTTATCAAGTTTTCAAACGAACTTGAACTCATAAGAAAGGTTGGCGAAATGGTACTATGAATTTCATCAGAATGTTCTGTTATCGGTTAATCGGTACCACGCGACGCACTGACGCGCCATTGACAGCCAACGCGTGTTAAGTAATTTGAAGTGAGGAAAAAATTATTGGAGTACTTTGCCCCTGCTGCAGCGTTTAACAGGGTCCCTACACGATTGAAATCAGTAGGTTAGGTTAAATTATCGTCGCACTAGAGCTACACGACGGATATTGGCTTATTCGAGCCATAATTTAGAACTCAAGTGAATTGACGACCCGAGTAGGCACCCAATGCAACTTTTAGAAGCGACATAGGGGCCGTAGTGAGCCTAGTGGTCAGCGTCTCGGTCTCGGGATCGGAAGGTCCTGCGATCGAGTCCCGGTACCACTGAAGACCTACCGAGTATATGCGGAGTACGTGCTCGTTAAATCTGTTGGGTCCGAAAGTCCTCTAAGTTCCCATACCAAATCAATACCTCTGGGGGTGACAAGCCAATTCTGGGGATCCTCTAGTTGGCCCCTGTCTCTAAAAATTAGATGGATCCACTTATGTGTGTGTGTTGTCTGTTGTGTCTGTCTTACTTGACGAAGGTTTAAAAGCGGGTCGCTGACCAAGCACACAAACCTGAATATATATGTCTACCAACCAACCAACCAACTAGAGCGACATAGTACGCAGCGTAGGGATTTGGAACAAATTTCAACATGCACTCCTTCCACGGTATTATTTGTCGGATTTTTGGCTGCACAAAAAGTGCATGGGTCGGCATTTCTTTTGGCAATGCACGGGGACCTTTCGCCTGCAAAGCAAGTGTCTTACCGAATAGGCTCCCCAAATAATACGAGGACTATTTTGGAAGTGACGTAATATGGATTTTTTGTGCTTCATTTATGATAGTGTGGAGTGGATGAAGATCGCTTCAAGAAGACACGTGCTGTACTTTATTTTAGAAAAGAAAAATGATAAGTCGTCTCAAACAACTTTTCCGTTTATTATCGTACTTACAAATGATCGCAGTTGTGTCAGATATTGCAATGGCAATGATAAGTCAATTGGATCTATCACAGGCGACGGAAAACAGCACTAGCGGTTTTAAATCAAGTAACGATTTTAACGGAGTGAAACCAGGGTTTGGAATTAACGGTCGCTAGTCTCAAAAAGCGACTAAATCTTTTAATTTTGCGACAGTAAAATAAATTCAGCGCAGTTATCGCGACTAGTTTTTCAAAACCATCAATACTAATTTTTTTTATCGTTGTTTCCAACGATCTCGCAAAATATAATCATCTTAAAATCGTAAATTTTCAACAACCCTAAATTTGTTAAACCATTGCTGCGATCGGAAAATCGCAATAATTTTGCATTCTCAAAATTACACCAGTCCAGCCATCTTTAAATTTCGAAAGTTCGCAGAACTTTGTAAAATTTTAAAATATGCGATTTTCAACTTTAGAAACTCCAGTGGAAAAACTTTAAAAAAAAACCTATACGACCATAACATACAGAAATACCGCGGCTATAGTAAATTGTGATTTCTTAAATTTTGGAAGGCCAATTATCTTAAATTGCGAAAAACTCGGGTGATTCTAGATTTTAAAAATCGTAAATCTCCGTGAATTCTATAAGCACGCAACTTCGGCGACCTTAAAACTTCCCAGTTAGGCCCAGTAGACTCTAAAGTTTGTAAAAAAAATGCAAAAAGTTTTTTTTTCAATGATAAGAAAAAAAAGTGCTCCTAGGTCACGTGCATTTTGCCCCTTTAATTGCTTCTATTTTTTTTTAAAAAGTTAGTAGCACAGAGGGCTCCTAAATTTCCTCACCTAATTTCGAACACTGGGTGGAACGGGATTGGTTTGTGGAATGTAAGACTATGTGATGTCGCTGTAACATCTCTATAGGCGTAGCCGAGCCGTTCTAATTTGGACGAGTTAGCAGCCGGGGGAGTGTTTGTAGGGTTAGGAAAACGTTTGACTTATTTGTCACCGTCGGCGTGGTCGTTCCAGTTATCCATATGAAGCAATGTTAAGTAATTTTAGGTAAAGAAAATTTTTCTTCTGTACTTTGCCCTGCAGAAGCATTTAACATTGTCAATTCAATTGAAAACAGCAAGTGAAACCGTAAATACGGTTTTCGGCCACCGTAAGTGCACCGTCTTTAAAATGCATTGCTCTACAGTGTACCTTTCTATCTTGGAGGCTATTGGTCGTGAGCTCTTTAGAAATAATGGTTCGAGATCTTTCCCCTAGAGGTTTGGTTTGTTTTGAACCCTTTTTCGGAACTTTTTTCCCCGACAGCTTTATGAATCATACTTCGTTACCTCGTAAATAGGTTGGTTTAAATATCTTCGCACTAGAGCTACACGAGGGCTATTGGCGTTAAACAAACTATTGCTCGTAGTTACATCAGAGTGGGCTGCTACATAAAAACATGCTCGACATGAGGTTGAGTTTGATAATTAGTTTTTTGCCAGATGTATTCTGTAATGGTAACGGTTTGAAATTTGTTCCGAGGCTAAGAAGAATAAACACTTTGCATTTTTTAGCTAGAATAAATGATAACTATGACAAGAGATTAATCTCGCATGAATACTGGAGACTAAATTTACACATCAATTTTAGTAATTCAAACTTATTTGTCACTACTATACAAAATAATGAAACACAACTAAGACTAATAAATTTAATAAATCAACAAGAATTAAAAGTTAAATAAATACAATTGTACAACAGTACTATAAGAGCATCTAAAGCAACATTAAAATCTATATACATAAAACTATAACAGCGTAACACTACTTAAGACAGTCCATCTAATCTTTCAAAAACAGTCCGTGGACAGTTGGTGGTAAACGAATTGAAGACGGAACGTAGGCTCGGCCGAGTTCCTTCAAGTTCTTTGCGTCCAAGACCAGTAAGAAGTCTCTGGTGTCTGCCTGGACGTCCAAAACCACAGAAATTAGGACTCCTAAAATTATAAAAACGTCTGGTTAGGCTAGCTTGAATTATCGTTGCAATAGAGCTACACTAGAGCTATTGGCGACGGGAGTCGTAATTTAGAACAGTCAAGTGACGAGCCGACACTTGAGTACGCACCCAACGCAACCTTTAACACTTTCGCTACGTAATCTCTTTGTTGCCGCGTAACTTGTTATAGGAATAGCATTATAGATTCCTTACTAGTACGGCCGTCCGAGTTGTTTTAGAAATTAAAGGGTTAAAGGCGACATCGGACGAAGAATAGTGACTTTGAAGCATGTTTAACTTGCACTTCCTCTATACGAGCCACGGCGTATTATTCGTTGGACATTTATAGCTGCACGGGTCGTTTATAAGTCGGCAGTTATTATGGCGATGCATACCCGAACCTGGGACCTTTCGCATGCAAGGCGAACGCCTTAACCGACTGGGCTTAAAAACATCTGGTTAAAAACCAACGAGTAATGGACAATTGGAATGACGCGACGCGGAGCGTGGTTTGTTTATGAGTAGATGACAAAGTTTGAAGTAGCTGTAACTCCACTCTAGGCGTGTCCGTTCTATTTTAGACGAATTAGCTACTGGGTGGTTTGTTGGGTTTAAGGCAACTGGGCGCAGCTGGTATCACAAGCGTGCCGTTCTAGTTGTCCGTTTACAAAATTAAATTTCTAGCACAAAAGTATATTTTTATAAATTCCGTATCAAAGGAGTACAACTTTCCAACTGTATACAGAATGTTTAGTTCAATTAGGATGGGTAAGACCGGAACACAATCTCGGAAGATATGCTTAGTGGCTTGGCGCCTTAACCCATTGCGTCCCTCCCGCGCTATATGCTTGGGAATTGGAAAACTGCAGTCGATTTATACAACTCAAAAATATTTGCATGCCAGCTCCAATGAATTTAGTTTCACGCTTCTCTTAATAGAGCAAACAGAGACATTTAATTCAGATGGTTCCAACTGAATTTTTAAGGATTTTCAATACCTACTTTAGATTTGTTTTAAATCTCTCTAAAATAGGAAAAGTAATTAGTATTACCATCATCTTCCTCTGTCGATCCTGGCCTGGGCACGTAGATGCTCTCTCCCGGATACATGGAACCGTGCTCCTTCCACACCAACATCTCCCCGGTCACGTTGTCCAACTTCACAAGCTTGAAAAAAGAAAGTCACTTGATTTGACACTGATTAAAAGGAGAGTCGTGACGACTTTGCAGTTATGGCAACTCGCGTTCATCGAGGTCGTTATTCTAGTGAACGCACAGAGAATCGCTATTGGACTGGGTTGCTTTAAATTGGCACTAAACTGTCTCGAGTGGCGAAAACTACTAGTTATCGACACTCTTGTATACTATTCCCTAGTAGCATTGTTTCTCGAAATTTGCTCGATCGGTCATCGATCGTTTATCGGATTTACCTAAAACTCACCGGTGATCGCATCCGTAATCCGAAAGTGCACGAGACGACATCGGCAATCGGTGAACGAAATTCTATCGATGAAAGTCATCGATTCGATATCGGTCAAAGGTGAAAATTCAATCAATGTACGTTTCATCGGAAAATTATGACGAATCGATATCGCAACGATAAGAAACCGAAAAATGTGGCTTTTATTTTAGTACATACAAATTGCGTTAAATTATTTTGAAAACTTCATATCCGAACTATTATATTGAAACTGGTAATAGTTATTTTTTATTTACTTACACACGGCGTAACGGGCAATTTTCGATTACAATCCGATATTCGAATTCCATCGGATTACCGGCGAACGATGCAAATTCGATTATCGGTAGATGAAAAATTGCTACTAGGGTTAGTATACATCGATATTGAATGACTGTAGCATTAATGATCTTGCATAATTTTTATTAGAAAGTAAATTTGACAGTAGGCTCACGTTTTAGTTGGGTTATAGTTGTTTCATACTTTTTTTACGACAGATTACTAAAAAAAAATCTAAAAACTTAACAAACTGTTATAAATATACATACAAGATATTTGCGCGATATCACAACTATAAAAATTAAAGTTCTTATATTGAAGCGCGTAGTTGCAAAACTTATTTCTCCAAAGTATATATATAAGATATAGGGTCAGACCCCCTTTATTGGAGACCTCGTCCAATTGAATTTACCTTTATTAATGGTCACCAGTTAATTTGCTGAACTCTTTATCTCAGTTGTACTTAAGAGAATGTGAGTTTTGCAACTACACCTCTCATTGGGTATTAGATTAGTCTTCATATATTGCTTAATATTTTAAATTGTATAGAAATATACTTGATATATACACATAGATCATTAAAAAAAACGTCAAGTGGTGTAACAGGTCCATTTTTTTAAAAGTTTTTAATATACAGAACAAAGAATAGTATAAAATACAACTAGTCTTATTTAATTAGACTACTATCATTTATACAAAATTTAATATTTAAAAGCAGGTTTCTTTCCAAAAAATGACATTTTCAACAAAACCGTCGACTAACTTTGATAAAACTAGAATTTAAATAATGATACTGTACCGAATTACTAAACTTTCCAGTTTCAAATACTCCACTGCCGTACATATACCTGTACTTCTTTGTGTTGAACATGGAATAGTTAATAGTTGGCATTTCGTATCCTAAAAGACAAATATTTTAATGAAAACATTTACTGAAAAGTTGCCTTTGTTTGGTCTGTCTATGCAATTATGAAATCAACGAAAGAAAATGTCATTTACTTTTAGACTTAGTCATGTCTTTACTCTTTATATTTTAGACAAAATCGTATTTAAGAACAAAATATGATGTTTTAATAACTGAAAGAGCTTCTAATAATTTTAAATAGCATAGGTTTAAAAGTATTAAAATTATATCAAATCATTTTTCCTCTTTATCAATTCATATTTGGTAGAAAGATATTCAAGCAAGGTACAATAACAAGACTTAGAAATTACTGAAATAA
This sequence comes from Oedothorax gibbosus, assembly GCA_019343175.1. Lineage (NCBI taxonomy): Eukaryota > Metazoa > Arthropoda > Arachnida > Araneae > Linyphiidae > Oedothorax > Oedothorax gibbosus. The sequence goes on along the minus strand of CM033276.1, from coordinate 24,482,525 downwards.
TTCTAAAATTTAGACTAAATTAACAATAATCACGTTGATTTTGTGTTGGAATTGGGCAGCAAGTCGAAATGCATGCAATGTGTTCGGTTTATACATGTGGCACTTAACGTCACGATAGTATCTTTAAACTGAAATTTATCTTAATATTACATCTAAAATATTAACTTTGGTGCTGCCATCTATGTTCTTATTTCTTAAACAGAAAGAGCAAAATGTTAAGTGTAGTGCTGCCATCTGCTAGCTAATTATATTACTACATATTAGGCCGACAGGCAAATGGTTTCTCTGTAAATGTTAGAAGTATACCTGATTCTCCTTTGGTTTCTGGGGTTAAAAATACTACACCGTTATCTTGTTTCACGGCTGTGGCCTGCGTGTCCTTCAGAGTGACCAAATTTTCACCTTTTTTGGCATCCTAAAAAAAGAACAAAGCTGTTGCGCAAAGCTGATTAATTTAATAAGTTCTCTAATGTTGCCTTGTCTAGTGTAGAAAAATGGATAAAATGCGATTTTATTCTATTCAACGTTGTATTGAAAATAGTAACTGTTGTTATTAGTCTTTATTTGTGCCAACCTCTTCGGAGGCTCTGGCAACCATCTTCCATGCATGGATAGGCACGGCATAGGCACGGCAACATTGAAAAATAGGCTGGCTGAAAGTGGTGCCGAACGCAATTCCCGCACCGAGTTTCTATTTATTAAATCAATGCATTTGCCAGATTTAGCGAAAATTGACATCAGTGATTGAATTTCGAACCCCCTAGTGCCGACCTAAAAGTCCGTAAATCGAGTTAATTTGAATTATCGTTGCACTATATCAACACGAGGGCTATTTGGGGACGGGCGTCGTAATTTAGAACCATAGTCAAGTTACGCCAAAAGTCCGAGAGTGAACTTGTTGCCTCTAGAAGGAATTGGTCGTGGTAAAACATCAAGTATAACTGTTGTCTTGAATTGAAGTGTAATGGTTAGAACTCTGGACTGCAGACTTTTGGCCTGGGTTTGATACAGGGGTGAGGGCAAAAGAGTATCGTGGAGCGAATTTTCTGATTTCGAGAGTCTGCTCCGATGGGAATGACGTAATAGGTTCGATTGAATCATCGTTGCACTAGAGCTATACGAGGGCTATTGGCTCCATCCCCATAATTTAAAGCCAGCCAAGTAATGATGATTTAATAAAAAAGCATGCATAGTGAAGTCAGGAGTCTGCAGTAGTGCGCACTATGCTCATATAAACTTTAAAAAACGTTTCGTCAGTTCTATTTCTAATTGGACGATGACTTGGGGAATCTGAAAATCTTCACTGTTCTCTTAGCCTAAGACTTTATTATGAATCCTAACATCGAGAAACATCAGACTGTAAAATAAGGTAATTATTACGATGTTTCTTACGCTGGCATTTCCAAGGGGCAGCACAAATCTGGTGAAGATAGGCTGACAGGACAGATCGAACTGTCCAAGCCTCAGCTTACTCAGGTAGAACTTGTCCAACACCTCCGGGTTGGGGAAGGCCTGGATGTCAGCCACGAGGTGGCCAGCCTCCTCGTACGTGTTGACGTGGTGGAAAAAGAAAAAGGCGTCGGACTGGAATTTGGTCTTCAGTTCTTGGCCTGTGATTCTGTCAATGAGGTGGAAGCGGGTCTGGAAAAGGAAGAGTATGTGCGATAAAATTATTTTTTTATGGAGGTTGAAATAGGATGAGATGCTGCTTGCTGGAAAACAAGGCAAAACCAGTTTCACAAGTGAAGTCATGGTCGCTTCCGATATACACGCAAACAAACACTTGGTTAAGTATTTGATGCAACGTAACTTAAATAAAAACAATTGTAATGTTTAGTATGAAGGGAAATATAATTTGATTAGACACGGCATTCTAGCACTGCAGAAATGTGTTTTTAAATTGTAAATTCTTATCGGGGAAAAGTCGTAGCAGTTGTTTTTTTGTCTTCTCACATAGATTTGAAGCCTTTTAGAAAATAAACCTTTTCGCATCTAAAAGTCCAACTTATTATAACATCCATGATTGTGTTTAGTGTTTAAATTTAGTTGAATGAAATAAATTTAGCGTCTTGCACTAAAAAGATGTTGGGAGAAAAGACCACTGAATTATGAAGAAATGCTTAAATGCTCCCACTTTTTACGACTTGGAAATGCGCCGCACTGTATAAACGCTCCTCGTTAAAAGGAAGCCGTTTTAACCCTTTCAGCCCCAATAACAATTTGGCATCATCATAATAGAAAAAAATTTCTGATCGTCTATAGCCATTTATGATATCAAAAAGCACATCATTCGATTTTTCAAACTTTTTTCTATTAGAAAATATTAATCCCAATAGGTGTTAGCCCTATTATTATTTTTTAATTATGATCAGAACATGATGCCAAATGGCATCACTGGGACTGAAAGGGTTAAAAGTGTTATAACTATACATAGACAGATTAATTTTCTAGTTTTAATTGACCGAGAGACTTTTAGAAATGAACTTTGTGTCCCACTATTCTTCAGCGTGTCTAAGAATATACCGACAGATCATCAAATTTACATAATCAGGAACCTCATGGGTTTTGTTTAGTTTTGTAATCTCATGCACATGAGTGTGGGAGAAGCATCGTTGTTATAGCACAATATGAAAGGAATTACCTTGCTTACTTAAGTAATGCATATGGTGTTTACAATTGCAAAGTGGGGAAATAGTATATCGGCTAAAGCAAGATTAAGATGAGAAAAAATTGAATATGTTGTACTTTCAGCATGATAAAGTTTTATTTTTAAGCCCTTCGATATGCTAAAGAGATTAAAAAGAAACCTTAAGATATTTTATTTTGGGTTTCCTAAAAAAAAACCCTGCCGATTATCTATCCGGCTCAGATTAACAGCTGTATCTTCGCAAATGACTGGGGCATGAGTAGTAAACATTGCGTGCTCCTGTAAAAAACGGCCCCAACGTTTTATAGATGCTACCATTGAAGTCATCAGTAATTTTTCTTAGAACTGTTTATTTAAGTAAAATTTATATTTTTAATTACAAAAACCTCGTAGATTTTGTATTTATTAGTAAGTTCTGCATACAGTACATCGCGATGACCTGTGCATTGATCCGTTTTTCGGACGTTCAGAAATAACCTGGCTGCGTTTACTACTCGTTATGTTCAGCATTGTCTTCATACCATGTTATAATATGAACAGTGAGCACTGTACGTTATTATGATAGATGCGTTTTCATATTAAAATTGCTCTCATTTTGATATTTAAATCCCTTTGATATTCAAATAGCAAATTAATACCCAGCTCCAAATTCAAATTCTTCCTAAGGAGATCTAACTTCAGACAGTATGTCACTCAATTAGAGCGTCAATTTTATATTTTCTCAGCATAACTGTTAATTTAGGCAGTAATGAATGATCAAAACCTTAACACTTAGCGACGACTTTGTGCGACCATTATTTCCGAATCAAAGCATTAAGTTTTTTTTTTTAAATTATTTTTCTTGTAGCTTAATTTTGTCAGACAAACTTTTCAGGAGTATGGGCTTTGCCTTATATTTTGTTTATATAAACTTATGCATTAAGCTCATTTTCACGTGGGAAATTTTTATCAATAATCGTTAATGGGTTACAAGTATCACTTAAGAGGGACTGTCAGTCCCATAGAGCTAATGCATTAGTTTTGAAATCACAACTTTTGCAAAAGAATTGCTTTACCATGTATATCCTATTTTTACTAGGTATGGGAATCATAACATCAATTTAAAACAAAATTGAAGAAAATAACATCCGGTTATTTAATTATTAATTGACAAAGTTTTAAAATAGTGTCGCCATCTTCTGGGCATTCGGGGCATTTTAAAACTTCAAAAATATATAATTCAATAACTAGATACCTTCTTCATTTCAGAATTTGTTTCATTTCGATGTTATGTTGATTCCCATACCTGGGGAAAAAGGGCTAACATGGCAAAGCAAAACTTCTGCGGAAGTTGCGATTCCAAAACTAATGCATTAGCTCTATGGGACCGACTATCCCTCTTAAAAGTATCACTTAATACAAAACCAGTCCTCGAGCTTTCTCTGGCTCGAGATGGTATCATTGATGCCTCAGACTTGGTTACCTTTTGCGCAGGTGTCCAGTCGAAGCAATCCTTGAGGCAATACCCCTTGATACCGGAAGCCGCCATACGAACAGTGTTCACCAGAAGTGGTTGTTCAAGGAACAGGACGTAGTGTTCGCTCAGTCCGAAGCTGTGGTAGTAGCTGAAGCTGGTTTTGTTGTTCGAACTGATACTGGCCAGGATGGAGCCGCGCTCGAAGCCTTTTGGTTCTGAAAAGGTAGATTGGAATAGGGTTGTCTTTAAAAAATTGATAGTGTTTACAAAGATAATGGACGACTAGAACGGACCCACTTATGGTAACGTCCCTGCTACGTCAAATGCTGTCTTACACCCCACAAGCAATAACCACTCGACAGCTAATATTCGTTTAAACTAGAATCGCTACAACTACAATGACGCCATAGTTCCATCAGGCATTGTCTTCTAGCCCACAAAAAACCGAGGTAAGACTTAAATCAGAGGCGAGAGAGAAGACTGGTTTTAGTTAGATTAACGTCTCACTAGAGCTTAATCTATTTACGACAAGTCTTAAAATTTAGAACCGACGTCAAGGCACCCGACGCAACCTCATAGCGACATATATAAAACGGTAGGCTTTACTACTTATTGCGCTATAGAAATATACTTAAAGTCCTTATATACATTAAATACATTTTCTTCAATGCATTACAAATTCAACGCAAATTCTCTTAGTCGAAAATGCTACATTTACATCAAACATAATCAGAAAAAATATATATATTGCATATTAATACCAAGAGAGTTGAATTTGCTTGGATAAACATCAGAGATACACAACTTTTAAGCGATTTCCACACGGAGGGACAGGACCAGGGGACAGGGTGTTTGAACCTTTGCCAAACTTCGCCACGCTTTCTCCAAAATGTTACCAAAAGTATAAACTCGTCAGTGATTGGTTTTGTGTGTACACGTGACACAAATTACTGATGAGTAAAAAATACTTTCGGTAACGTCTTGGAGGAAAACTGGTAATGTTTGGCTCACATGTCCTGTCCCTCAGTGTGTGTCTAGTTTTAGAAGTTGTCTTAATTTCGAATCGCGGTCAAATGACGAGAATACCGACCATAGAAGACGCACATTTTAATTTTGTAGCAATGACCAAAAGAACGGGTCACTTTTATCCATGGCTAATGTAAATCTGCTTTTGAATTACGCTTGACTTGAAGTTTAATTTTGCCGTTGGCCCACTAAACCAATCACTGGCGAGTAAAAACGCTTTCGGTAATGTCTTGGCAGTGGCGGACCGTGGTCAAAAATGTTGGTGCAGCCGAGGAAACGCGACCCCCCCCCCCCCCACACACACAAACAAACTTTAGTTAGATGAGCATAAATTGAAAAGCATATAATGGGCTTTCAACACTTTGTCAAAGAAAACAAAACAACACAATGAAAATCGTAGTTGCGGAGCCCGTGACGTTATAAAATACCAATAAGCTTGTTTCAAGTAGTAGGTAAGAAAACAAACCAACAAGCAAATGAAATCGGCATTATTGAGAAGCATGACAGCATAAGAAATATTCTCCATTAAAAAAGTATATGAAATTTAGAAAAAATAGAAAAACTTACTAAAAAAAAAATACGTGGATTACTTTAAGTAATTATCATTAGCGATTATACTTTTAAATAAGAAATAAAATATTAAAACTAGATAAAAGCATTCCCGTTACACGAAAATATTAATCGTTGAAACGCGAAGGATGAGATTCAATCTGATTCCCCCATCATCACACATGCCTATCACGTGTTTGGCAACACCATCATTCATATCCACTGCAGCGAAAAGATAATATCGTTTGGCAGCACTCGCGCCTTAATCCATTAATGTACGTGAATAAGCAAGCATATTCCTCGTCATGGCAACAGGATCGCGTCCTTCGCCTTACTCTCATTGACTCTTCACGGCTCAAGTCAGTAGATTGGTATTAGAGCACTCATGATACAAAAATAGGTACTCCTCACAAATTCCATATTTGTGCGAAATTTTCAATTTTGGCGTAAAAGCGTGCATTAAAAAAAGCGTCCTTGCAAAATATATAATGTAAAAAAAATATGATCGTTGGATGAATTGTTAACTATATTAGCGTAACTGCTGTATGCGTCAGAACGACGCCTGCAGTCTTGGGTCAATGTTTATCGAAGCTTCTCATGTCCTATCCCTCCGTGTATGTCTACCCAGAAAACAGGCAGATTTAATTTCGTAGCGATGACCAAAAAGGAGGTTCTTTTACCGCTGCTTACAGAAATCTAAGCTTGAATAAGACAATTTTGAAAACTTCAGATATGCTTTTATGTTTTAGCCTGTTAGAGCGGCATACCTTTTGCATAAGGAGAAGGAGGTGGTACTTTCATGATATGGTACCGTAGTCCGGTCATGAAACTTGCCCCGAGGTTATAAACCATTCCATTTGATGGACACTTGTGTGGATGGGAACTCGCCAAATTCACCGACAGAACCTCCTTTAAGTCAGTCTGAAACATAGAAAATTAATCAAAAATGTAATGAATTAAAAATGCTGTGATTTTTTAAGCAGTCAAAACAGCCAAATGTCAAATTTTGTGTTCAAGATTTATGGGAACATTAATTTATTTTTGAAGTTATATGAAACCAACTATAGAACCATTAAAAAAATCCTATCAAATTTTAGTGATTTGTTTTCCCTAAACTAAACTCCTCGGCGCAACAGCCCGTTAGTGGGCCAAGGCCTGCCGTGCCTATACCAGCTTACGTGACCAAGGGCTCTGGGGTGATAGGCATATGTCCCGGTAAGGTGGTCAGCTTCACGCGGAACCCCCAGTGTTTACATTTAGTGTACTCATTTTATCGACCCACTTAAGAGAGGAAAGGCCGAGTCAACCTCGCCCAATCCGGGACTCAATCCCCGGACCTGTGGCGTAGCAATGCGAAGCACTACCACTACGCCACTGAGCCTTGTACTTAGCCTTACCATTTGTTTTGCCTATATGTACTTAAAATTCTGTACTTTGAAATTAATTAACTTGCTAACGTTAAAATACACTAAAGGAGAACTAACAGAATTTTCCTATCCTGAGCTTTGAATTAATGGTAAAATATAACTGCTGAACACTAATTTTTTTAAAAAAAGTGCTTTAAATCTATTTCGCGCAAATACTTGATCTTAAGATTTTAATTATTCCTTTAATGAATTTACTAAAACATTGGGGGATAAAGGAAGGAAATCAGTCTAAACAGCTAAATATATAATAATAAAACCTAACGCATGTTTACCTTTTTGGTACTTGTTAAATCATTGGGATTCAATTTCCATAGATGGCAAGTTTCAGAAGTGGCATACAGTTCGTCATCTAACGTGTACACATTAGCCATATCGTTGTCGGTCAACTCCAATGGCACCAGTTTGGTATAGAGTCTGAAAAAATTAATAAATTCGGGAGAAACTGGAAGGTAGTACACTGCAAAGAAAACCGCAAATTTTAGGGAAATGTCTTGTACTTTGACGGTTTAAAACAGTTTTGCGCACTTCATGGACTTGTTTTCTTAAACTCGTTTACAGTTTTACAACCGTTTGCTCCCAAACTTTTTCACAATGAATTCATTTTGGGAATCTGTTAACATCAACAGCTTTATCATCAACATGCTTCTATTGGCACGTATAGATTTGGTGGTCGTCATTAAGGACTGTCAGTCCCATAGAGCTAATCCATTAGTTTGGAAATTACAACTTTTGCAAAAGAATTGATTTGCCATGTTATCCCATTTTCACCAGGTATAGGAATCATCATAACATCAATTTAAAACAAAATTGAAAAGAAAATCCGGTTATTTAATTGATAAAGTTTTAAAATAGTGTCGCCATCTGCTGTATATTTTTGGCATTTTGTACTTCAAAAATATAAAATTGAATAGCTAGATAACATTTTCGTTTCAAATTTGTTTCATTTCGATGTTTATTCCCATATTATTATATATTATTAGATATTTATTCCCATACCTGGGGAAAAAGAGCTAACATGGCAAAGCAATACTTCTGCTGAAGTTGTGATTCCAAAACTAATGAATTAGCTCTATGGTACTGACAATCCCTCTTAAGACGCTTCACTGGTAACATAAATGTTTCAGGTTCAACTTGTGAATGACTCAATTTCAAAAATATGAATATTTTACAAGACAAAACTGTATTTTAACTGGAATTTGCAGTATTAAATACAAAAGTTCCGGTGGCTTTACGTTTATTTTGTGACACTTCGTAATTGCCAGTTTAAAACCATAAATTTAACGGCCTTTTTTTCTGTGCAATATTCAAAAAATGAAACGCTAACTGAAATCGAATCTTTTAAATAAACAAAAATATCTAGTTTCAAGTAAATTTTAGAAAGAAGTAATGTACATATATTGCATAACTTACCTTGAGAACACATTTTTACACGGATCAGGATAAGATTTCGTTCCAAACTCTGTAAAGACAGGCCTCTTGATTTGAGTTATTTTCTGATAGGAAACAGTATCCAGAAACCTTGACATAACTTCAATCTTCCAAATGAAAAAAAAATCATTAAATCCATGGGTTTATAATTTTTTTAATGATGTTTATTATTTGCTCAAAGATAAATATTTTGTGCACTCATACTATAAGCCTACATGCAAAGACTACATTAGTTAAAGCTTTTCTTTAAAAAAAATACTATTTTGCATGTCGACAATTGCATTAACAAATTTTTAGAGGCTCTTATAAAAAAAACCGACACGGCCCGTTTTTTCACAATTTTTTTTTTACAGCTCAAAACCTCGAATTTACTATATTAACGTGCCCCCTGGCAATTCTGAACGTTGATGTCATCAAAATTACTTGTAAAGCATCTTTAAAATGAATAATTGTTTGAAAAAATATGTAAAGAATGTATGCAAAGGATTTTGCCCAGGAGTGAAAATGTTATAATGCCACGAAACAGCTCGACAGCTACTAGCGACCGAAAATAGTTTTGTTCTGTTCACACACTTAACCCATTCACGACAACTTTGTGATTACCATAAACGCCTTCTTTCTGAGCAAAAAACGTTAACTCTTCAACTTTTTTAATTTCGTTTTTCATATAACTTAATTTATCTCGCATAAATTGTTCAGAGCCATGATCTTCATGTGTCTTCCATTTTGTTTATTTAGATTAACTCAAGCAGCAAGCTTTTTTCGCGTGGCAAATTTTCTGGCTAATGGGTTAAACACGTTTGAAATGGGGTTGTTTCATGTCGTGAATGACAACAGAGGTCTTGTTTTCACTTTTTGTCTGGAATTACTTTTGTTTTAGTATTCGAAAATGAGTCTTCTAAGAATATGTCACTTATTAAATTTTATAAACGGCAACTACTTTCTGTGCTGTTGGTTGTTTAAATCATTTGTTAAAGAGCTTGCATAGGAAGAAAAGTCTCTTTTCACCTATGACGCAGTCACCATTCTGAGAGTGAAACCTAAACAACCCATGAAATCACAGGACCCTGAAAACATGAGCGGTACATCAACTGAACCACTCCCATTAAAAAACAAGAAATCCACTCACGTGCCCCTTTCTGATGGTGAACTTGTACATGAGTGCGCATCCATCTAGCCAGTGGTTGAGCGAGAATCCGTCGTCGAAGTCCCATTTCGCGGGGCCCAGTCGAAACAGCTGGCCCTCCACCCACTCCGGAATATCGCCTGCAACACGCACACAAGTATTTTGTAAACTTTAAAAATTTGTGAGTACATAATCATACATTTTTTAACATTGAACAAATAATTCATTTTACTAGTTCTGCCGTGGGCGGGTAAACTGCAGCATCCCTACCAATGACTTGGGCACTTTTGCATATAACTTATAAAGGGTACTAAAAGATGGCAATTTTCTGGGCGAAAAGAGTCCAATTCATCGGCAGAGTTACACAATTATTTGTATATAATAAAACAGACTAACAAGGATAGTTAACGGTATAAACTACCTAAAAAATTATACTGAAACTTGTAACGTTGGTAAATTGTGAATGTTCAGTGGTCGGACAGTAATTTATATATATTTTTTAAAATGAGTTGAATTAGCGTCGCACCAGAGGGCTATTGGCGACGGGCGTCTTAAATTAGAACCATTATCAAGTGACGAGCCGACTCCCGATAGTAGGCACCCAATGCAACTTTTAGAAGCGACCTCGTACGCCTCTTCGGGGACCTTGCATATTTATCGTGCTATCATTTGTCGGCAGTTATTTTGGCAATACCCGGCCCAAACATAGAATCTTACGCATGCAAGGAAAGAGCCTTACCGACTTAGCTCCGCAGAAAATGATATATTTAAAAAAGTTAGCCCGTTAAGTATAGAAAAATGTGCAAACGTAAGGTTACATGATCTCATCACTATCAAAATTTCGGATATAGAAGTTTACCAAGAAATAAGGAAAAAAGTTTTAAAAGATAACGAAAATTATATAAATTGTCTTTTCACCGATAATTATATATATATTTTTGGAGCGATCTTTAGAATCTTGTAGAAGTCAATTTATTTAATATTTTTAGTTTCATCTATTTTTTTCCTATATAGAAAGAAAAATTAAAGCAAAATAACACTATACTTTTCGATGTAGGTTATTTAGTTTATGTCGCTCTGAAACTTCAAATTCTAGTTTTAAATTCGAAACACGTTCAAGTGACACTTCAGTGATGGATCCCATTGGGTTACAAATAGTTACGTTTATCTTTTAAATCGTTTCAATATACTGAACAAACGAAATTGTCTCTTGCTTATCTAGCATGAACATAGATAGTTAGTCTCTAAGCATTAACAAGCTTGCCTCCAAATAATTTTATTATTTCCATAAAACAGTAAACAGAAGACTAATTACTTCAAATAACCTAAAACTATTGAATAATTCATTAGAATTCTTATAAGCAAAATGTAGTTATTTACGATGAATGCTGTAAAATCGGTAAAGTGAAGATTTTTATATTTTCTTTTTTAATTGAAGAATTAAAAAATGAAAAGTAGGTATTGACATGCGGCGTCTTACGTTAGTCTGTTGTCTAGTGTCGTCGTCCGTACCCCCGTAAATAGGCACCATGGACAAATTCTTTTTTTAGAAAGCATGACCTCGATACCCAACTTCTCTTTGTCGTGTCTGTATGGAGGCATAATCTTATCTTGGCGAATTCATTGATTGCATGATTCAATTTTGGTCATTTAAATCATAGAAATCTTATGTCCATTGTCGCTGTCGATGATGTCGTCTTACCGACTCTGTCTGTCCGTACCCCCCCCCTTCCAAAATCGTCATCCTCGATTTAAAAATTCTCTTTTAGTTAGAAAAGCATGACCTCAGATACAACGTTACATTTGTCCGTCGTCTGTACTCCGACGGACATAAATCTACGTCGGAATTCATGAATTACATTGAAATTCAATTTGGAGTCATTTAAATCACTTTGCAAATCAAAAGGCATGAGAAACTTTATATTTATTGTAAACATATTTGAACAAAAATAATATTTTTCAGGAATCTTTGGAATGCTCATAAAGTAGCACAATTTGATTCTTTGATTCATCATTTTTATCCTACCAAGAAAGCAAAGTAAGGCATACTTTTTGCATCAATTATTGTTAGTTTAATTTACATTCTTATTTTTAATGCAAAGTTCGAGTATTCATTATTGTTATTGTTACAATATTTAGTTATTCTTTAAACTACAAATAATCACGACAGATGAAAATAATCTTTACTTATTGCAAAGAATATAGAAATAGTTATTTGCTTTAGAATTAAATATAGCTTGGTGCTTGTTCGAATTTTTTTTAATGTGATAAATCTAGGTAGAACGGCTTATATTATCTTAGAACCTAGTTTTTTTTCGATTAAACTTCAGTAGAATATTTATAGTACAGGAAAAGTAGGTATTTTAGTTTACTAATGACTTCTTGTTTTTTATACATAAAAAATATAATTTGATAAATAAACAATAAAGACTTTAGATAAAAATTCACAATTGGTACCGATATAAATTAATTTTAGTAAGGTTTGTATTTAAGATTGTCATAAAGTATTTTCTACAAAAGAAATAGCACAAATAAAATATTTTTATCTATACTATGACGTTAATAAATAAAACTAGATCTTTTTGAAATATCATGTTTATTAAAGAGAAACTCAACCTCCATAATTCATACTGAAATTCGAAACAAGTGGAATTACCTTCCCTTTCATATTTAAAATACATAAATTAATGCACAGAAAGTTTTATTTACATCCTGCTATTGTTTTGAAAAATGTTATTCAATAAATTATTCATCGAAGAAATGCAAACGTCCGTTTGCATCATCATTTGCAAGAGAAACAGTAGGAAGCCTAAAAAGTTAGGCAGCAAGCCAAAGAATCAGGTGATTAAAAATCGGTAGACTGCAAACAAAAAAACTTCGTCGGAAGAAATATAGTTACTCATTCCTGTAACTTAAGATTTTTCAATACATAAGTACATAAATATTTTATTACTGACATGGCATGGGTAACATAATTTAAAGCATAAACATTTTGTAAAATATAAACTCAACCGTTAATTCTTTTAATATTCCTTAATATTTACTTTTAATGATATAACTTGGCAATATCTGAGTTAAATTTCTGTATTGTTTAGTTATTTCAAATTTATATTTCGCTTCCCGCAAAAAACTTATAGCTTAGATGTACAAGACTTGTTAGAGATTTTAATTTACAATACGAACACAAATATTTGGTATTGTCCTGCCAACTCTCCCGATTTAACCCGCAATACCGGACTTAAACTACTTTATGAATTTTCGTGTCATACACCAACTGAAGGATCCTTAAGCATTTTAAAGAGCGAAACGTTAAACTTTCTGTAAGCGCACGGAAGCTCCCTACCAGGTGAAGCCAGAAGACGAAGAAAAATAAATCGAATTCGAAGAACTTCTTAAAAAAAACACTGCAAAATGTAAGCAATTTTTAATGGAATTGTCACCAATTTCCACTCACAACAACCTCACAAGAAACTTTATAATAAGTACAAATTTAAAGAATTTATTTTTTGTGACAAATTATATGAATGACGTCATAATATATCCCACTGATTTTTTTGATTGTTCGAACTATTTGCTTAGAAAGGGGCACGAGGCCTTATGTATATATTTTGATTTTAAATGCAAACAATTTCTCATTTACATATAAGCATTGATTAATGAATAATGGCGTCTTAATAATTATTCCTTAAGCCGAGGCTTGTTGTTGTCTTTTTTTTCCAATTGTATTTAAAAATCAATTCGTGGAGTTATGTTTTGAAGGTGATAGTTTCAATGCTGTATGTTGATATGAAAAGTTTTTCTTTTTAATATTAGCAATATTACATTTGTTTTTCGACATAAAAATGAATTTAGCAAACTATAAGTAATACTAATTATTAAAATTTCGATGAAAATTAGTATGTCAGTTAGTAGTAGTAGGAGATGCGCTAACTTTGTTTGAAAGCAGATCTGTTATAAATCTACTTAACAAAAGAACCGAGTAGGGTAGAAACATAATTTTAAAAAAAACATTTCACACATGGGTAGAAAGTGCCAATATATGAAAAATGTGAATAATTGTTTGACACAATGATACAACAAAAGTACCGATTTCAGTGCAAAATTCCCAATTAATATTTTATTCGCTACATTGATATTTTTTGGGGTATTAATGTCACAATGCCAAATTTTAAATTAAATTTTTTTAAAAAATTTATACGATTAAGGGGACATTTTCATGAAAATCCTAGAGCCTTTAATGTCCATCCAAAAGATCAAAATTACTTCATGTCAGTCTTGAAACCTATCATATCACACCTATTCAAAATATCCAAAATTCCAATCTTAACTAAATACTTTATACACACCCTGTCAAGTTCAGACAGCCGAAAGTGAAGGCTTTTCAAAGGGTGTCAGTCAGACTCGTGGCTGACCCATATCAATGTTTAAAAACCGCTTGTTTCTGTTTGTTTCGTGTTGATTGGCTCATCTGGACAATTAGCGAGGCAATCGCTATTTGATCGCAGATTTGTATGCGGAAATGGATGCGCGTGAGCTTTTTATTGAGGTATGAATAAGTTATGTGCCGGCAGGTAAACTGCAGTATCTAGACTAATGACTTGAACCATAGTTGTAAGCACTCAATTTCTATAATCCGTAAGAGAAAGTATACTAAAAGACTGATTATATCTAGATCAATAATGGACCAGTTCATAGTTGTTGGTACTGCAGTTTATCTACCCACGACAGAGTTGTGGCTTGTTTGATGACGTTTTAGCTAAACTATATCGATTGGGAGTAGGTATGCAATTCCAATTTTTTTTTCTCTTGCATTAAGTACACGATAGTGTATGTGTTTTAGCGTAGTATTATTAGTTTCCAGGAATATTTGTATTTTAAATCGGCTGCAATGAATATCGTATACCAATTTTTGTTTTGCAAGACAAATTAAAAATTGGATGTCCTAGAGTAAAAGGATTTCTATAGTAAAAATACTACTTTAAATATTTTTCATTGTTATAAAAAAACGCTATAATAAAAAGTGGCCTCTAAAATGACGTTTTTAACGATCGCGCAAGTTACTTTTAAACACTGTTTTTAAAAAAAAATAGTCTCAAACTTTTTAACTTGTAATTTTAACCCCTGAATTCAAGAGTAAGTTTGTTTAAAAGAATAACAATGTCTAAAATGTCTTAAACCATCAGTAAGAGTTTATCAAAATTCCCCAAAAAATCTTAAATTTGTAATATGTACTTTAAGTGTTAAACAGATTTCAATAGCTTTATTTAATCAAAAAATTTAACATTAAACATTTATATAATTTCTCTTTAAAATTCTTAAATTTAGTGCTTGTGGAATTTAATTGAATGAAAATAATTTTCTTTCGATTTAATTTACTAAATAATCTAGAAGAATTTCACAATTAAGAAAGAATGTTATATTAATTTTTAGAAACATGTTTTTACGGTTACTTGAATTACAGATTATCAGGTAAGATAAAGCTTAACAATAGAGATGGTTGCGTCAGGATAAGCTATACTATAACTACTATATTTCCCAAGATGATTACTCTTTCAATAGCATTCGGTATATTTATATATCTATAAATTTAAATGACAACTGGAGCCGTAACGTTATTTTCGTGGCAAACTGAGAAAATATTTTATAGTCGATTCTACTTGAATAATTTATTGCGGCATTGTAATTTGTTTAGTATACTGGAATCTAACGAAAATCTTGTAATTTTTAGACTATGAATTCCGAATAACTGAATCCGTAAGGTTAGTGTCTACGAGCAAGAAAACTAGCGCAAGTTGTTTGCAAGTTAAAGTTTTCAGCCCGTCTTGCACGTGTATACGTCCCAGCAAGTCACTTAGCAGGAACTCTCAGCAATATTGCAGCGAGAAGAAATTGCAGTGTAACCGCTTTGTGCAACTCAACTTGCTCGGTTCCAACAGATTGGAAATTCTTGCTAGCTTATTGCAAACTGTAGTGTAGCTAGGTGCATGCTTGTTTTTGTTTTGCTTGCTTTTGATCTTTGGAATACACGTGTGATAATAGCTTATACTCTTGTTTTTTAAGGGTTTTTTTTAGGGGGGGGGGGTTTGACGGATTCTCCTACTGCCGCAAGTTTGGTCTTCATCTTCAGTAAAAAAAAGTTTCCAAATCGGATGCCTACATATATATATTTTTTAATTGCTGAGGGTCCTCTATAGATAATTCCTGAAATAAATTTCTAAAGAATCCTAGTTCATTTCCTTTCAGAACCCTATTCTTCTCCAACACTTGCGTATTTTACGGGCATTTTGATTTTTAATTATATGAGCAATTAATATTAAAGCGACAGCTTTCCTTTTATTCATGGTGAATTTCGATGGAATGGATGATCTCGATCACTGTTTATGTTTATTACTGATACAAATCACGGTTGCAGAGTACTGTCGTGGATACTACTCCGCAAGTTAAACGTGCAACAAAGCTATAAAATATCTTGCAGAACCTTGTCGCAAGAAAAATTGCAAGCTCCATGTAAACACTCAAGCAAGTTTCTTACATGAAACTTGTGCAATTTTTCTTGCAAGTGGACACTTAGCTTAACTGCTAATTCAGCATTTAGTAAAACTTTAGTCGGATCTAATCTTCTTAATAGAGTTTGACGAACTTTATTTCCGAGTCGAGTTCAATAATCGCCGCACTAGAGCTACACGAGGCATATTGGCGACGGGCGTCTTAATTTGGAACCAGTCAGGTGACGAGCTCACACCCGATTAGGTACTCCATGCAATTTTTAAAGGCGACATCGCACGCATCGTCGTGATTTTGGAGCATATTTAATGTGCGGTCTCTCGACACGGGATATTATTCGTCTGACTTTCCGGCTTCACAAGCCATTTATAGGTCTGCAGGTACTTTGGCAATTGCCCAGGTCTGAACCATACATGCGTACAGGCCTCAAACACAAAAGCGGCATCGTAAGCGGGGTCAGGACTCATAAATTAGATGTCTAACTATTAAATCAAAACGTTACACCATCTTTTCAAAGTTGTTATATTTTAATTCAACTTTCAATTTCTATCAACAAAAGTAGCTCTATAAAGTAGTAGTTTTCTAACAATATGTTTAGAGAGTGTCAAGAAAATCTGCAGTTTTAAATCACTGCCTATGAAATAGTTAGAAGTTCAACAATATCAAACTAAATTTTGCCTATCCGTGTTTGTTTTTATTTGTCAATAAATCGGCAAAAACTTAATATTTTTCTTTGGAAATGCAGATAGATATTTATCAATTTGTCTCTTTATTATTTCGATGTTTACTATTATTCTTTATTTTGCACTTACGTACACTTACAAAATCTGTTGTTGGACAGAATATGTCGTCTTTTCTGCAACTGGTCGTGTGTACAGATTAAACTCTTAATAAAAAAATTTCGATTAAAATTAAATATTTACATTAAATAAAATCTTATAATGCATTAAAAATAAAATGCTCCAACATGTCTATAAAAATAATTGAGAAACTTTTAAAAAACTGAATTATCTTATAAATTTAAAAACCAACAGCTACTATTACTCTTGTAGGTCAAGAACGCGAGGGCAAAAGTCAAACGTGAAGCAAACGTCCTATTTTCTCGTTGAAGATTTAATTTTAATGTAAAAAAAACCCTATTAAGTTGGTCAGATACCTTTCACAACGATTTTTTTGCTTTTCATTGTTACTTTCAATTACCTAATAGCAAATGTAAGGTAATGAAGATATTGCGATGGGATTGAAAATACGAAGATTTGTTTTCTACATGTTTTGGCGGGTACTCATTCGAAAAAAGTGAACATTGGTCTGTCTGAAACCACTCTACAGCTCGAACTAAAAAAGCTACAGACTTGGTACATGACTTCCCCTGTCAGACGTCAAAATCATGCATACAAAAAGGGTAGCTTCTATGTTAACGAATTAGAAGTTATTGGAACTACTTTGCGGGAATTATCTTTAGATGCATTGATTTAGCGAGTTGAAATGTAGTGTTACATCTGGTTTATTTTCAAAATTAGTTTCGTACTAAGTACCACTATTTACGGGATTATCTTTAGATGCATTGATTTAGCCAAAGTTGAAATCAGTGTACAATCCTGTTTATGTTACACTAAATTAGTTTGTACAATTAACCACTACTTACGGGAATTATCGTTCGATGCATTGATTTAGCATTGAAATCGAGTGTTTACAATTCCGGTTTATTTTGACCACAACTTTAGTTGTACCATTTACCACTCTTAGGGAATATCTTTAGATGCATTGATTTAGCGAGTTGAAATTGAAAATCGTACAATTCCTGGTTTTATTTGACACTAAATTAGTTTGTACAATTAACCACACAAACAATATAATAGAAATTTGTTCATTACAAAAACAGTTTAAGGGGGTCCGAATTTTTTCGAAAAATGCAATTTTTCTTTTAATATTTTATAAAATAGTTCCAACTTTTTTTTGGAAAAGAATGGTGCCTTTATATTTTCTCTATGACGAATAGAACTATATTAAATACTGCTACTACTAAATCTAGTTACATCAACACAATATGCAGTTTCAAAACTTTATACGCCTTTTTGAAGCTGTTCGTATTTTCAAGGATATCCTAACTTCAAATTTATATATCTTATGAACCATTTATTGTAGACCTTAGCAATTTATACATTATATACTATATATTATTGTAAACAATTTGTCTTCACAGAATTCCAAAAACAGTATTTAGTTGAAAATATAATTTTTTTAATCCTAACAACTACGTAAACAAATACCAAAAATTGAAAATTTTAACGGATATATATTTTTTAATTTTTATATTTGATTTATCAAAATTCTGTGAAGACAATCTTTTATATATACTATTGTGTATCACATAAAGTGTTTACCTTGACAATAATCACATTATTTAGTGATTTATATCAAAAAATTATAAACATCAATTTCTTCAAATTTTTGTTTGTTTCTAATTTTTTTTAAGAAATATTTTTTTAATTTTAAAATTAAAAACATTGGAGAAGTATGTTAAATATGTATTTAATCAGTAAAAAAACTTGGGATAAATCCAAGAAAAAATAAAAAAATTGTTACCGGACCCCCTTAATTTTAAAGTTAAGATATGGACACTTATCGTTTTGTTTTTCAACAAATTTTTAAACATGGATTACTAAAAATAAAAGGATATAGTAACTAACAAACTGAAAAGGACATTTCCACTAACATTTTAGTAATAACACGCATTTAAAATATTTTTCGTGTTTGATTTTTTGGAAAAATAAATTGTTAATTTGGCAATAGAAATAAAATATTTATTCATTAATTGTTAAAAAGCTTTGAGATTCTATTTTGAATATTCATAACCATCAGCACTTTTATAATTCAAATGAACATGCCCTCTAATTGCACCAGCTATTTTACCATCTTGACATTAATACTCTTTCCAAATCGATATGAAATTTAAAACAATTACAACTTTATATGTTAGAAATGATTATTTCTTCTGTAGCTAGTCCTCGATAATTTGACTTATTACAGTTTATACATTGAAACGCTACTTCTTAAAATTCACAGGGAATTATAAATAAACTATTAGTTCTCTGAAAATGCGTGTCAAAATAGGAAAGTAATTGATATCAATTTTAGCAAAACCTTGGAGTTAAATTGTTTTCGTATTAAGCTACTATATTGATTAGTTTCTTGAAATCGTTTAAGTAATTGTAATACAAGAAAATGTGTATTAATCGTAGCCTCATATTTTCATATACTTAATCATTTATCTAATAAGCGTTTGAAAAATTTATCTGTAATACAACACTCTATTAAGGATAATTTTTTAACCAAACCTAATCAGCTTCTTATAGCCAGTCGTCACGTACATTGATTATTTTGATAGTTACGAAATAAAGTGCAAAGTCCTTCAATGCAAAAAATAGTATTTCAGATAAAGTATTAGAACACCTTTTTGTTTCTCGTATCGTGACGTTTCTTGTATTGGGTTGTAAAAAATGTTTTGTGATCTACTATTACTTATATTAAATGACTATTTAAAATAGTTAATGTTTACAAAAATTGATATAGTGTTTACCATGGGAAATTATTACGAGCAAATATAGTTTTCCTTTAAAACGTAAAAAATACTTCCAAAAATTCCACTTAACAGCAATTCTAACGTGATGCATGTAACGTACAAAACTATTTTCAAATGGGATTCAATAAAATGACTGGCGATTCTGAATAAAAAATATTACATATTTAATGGCAGAAACTTTTTAACTACAGGAATTGTTATGTAGCTTGACCATATTTGTTTCTGTGATTAATTTTTCAACTTTGAAATCATTAAAATTTCATAAATCATATTTTATTTTCGTTGTTTTTGCTTGGGAAAAACTATAAAAAAAATAACGGAAAATACTTAAACAATTTTTATAGCTAGAAATTGTTAGAACTAGTTGAATAACAAACTGTACTGTGGAAAGCAGGATGCCTGGTCACCATACTGCCGTGGGCAGGTAAACAGCAGTAACTAGCCTAATGACTTTCTGCAATGACCATTCTTGTAATCACTCAATTATTCTAACCTTTAAGAAATCACTGAAAAAGACTACTCATTTCAGAGCAAAAACAGTCAAATTGTTGTTACTGCGGTTTATCCACCCACAGCAGCATAATCCTGTGAAGTTTCATAAAAAAGGAGAAATAAAAAATAAATAAGTTCACAGAATTAATTAAATTATTCCACTAACCTGTAATCTCGGCCTTTTGAGGCACCGTATTCTGCTCTACGGTCTCAAATAATTTCTCCATGATTCCTCAAACAACGTTGACCCACACGCAATACACCGTTAGATGAAAACAATCCAGCTCCGTTGTTTGACTGTGTTATAGTGGGAGAAAAAAAAACACGTGCTTTCGCTGGAAAGTGAAAATGGGGTTGCGCTGTCAGATGACGTAACGGACTAGGAGTGCGCATGCGCAAAAGGTAAAATTTAAATTAGAATTTTGAACTGATGTCATGTCTGATGGCTATGTCCTGACTGCGCCATAAACGCCACAAAAGCAACAAAATTTGGCAACCGCCAAGCGAAGCAATAGCGGCCGGTGTTTTCGCCAAATTATAGGGTTTTTTTTCAAACGCATGCGTCTGGATGTCTTTGATCTGGACATTTAAAGAAGTGCTAGAAACGTGGAATGGGATGAAAATATTTCATCGCTTGCTTTAGCGCGAGACCTTGATTTCAACATTAATATGAAAAAATTAAATTGGGTTAGTAATATTAAAACCCGGTGTAACAAATTTAATTGTTGGTTTTAATAACATAGATTTTTAACTTTTATTACACTTGAATTGGAAATGCTTTGAGATTTTTTAATTCATTTTTTATATTTTTCATACTAATTAAAGTTTGCCCAAACCTAATAGCCATTGTGCTTACACGAGCGATATTGATTGTCCATGCCAAGTGGCTAGTTCGACTATGGACCTTCAGTTGACTTTCCAATCAATCAAGCTTAGTGTGTAAAAGGTGGTCGAATGAAGAGCTGAGTATATTCATGACCAACCGGACCCGTATACGAACCCGGGTCTACGGAATAAGTGCAAGAAGCGCTGACCACTACGCCAGAGTAATTGTGCATAATATTTTTATATTAAGAGTTAAATAACAAATTAAAATTGTCCTTAATATATAAAAAAGAAAAGCCGTATAATAAAAAGAACGAACGTTACAGCTACATTTTTTAAATAAAAAAATCATTTTGAGGCAAGCACAGAATCAATAAAGGTCATATAAAAAAAGTGCTACATTTTTTTTAAATAAAAGAAAATAATTACTCAAAATATTATATAAATGATATTTTAATAAATAAATAAAAATAAATAATATTTACTAGTAAATAAATTTATTAATAATTTATACCAATAATAGTTCATTATTATAAATTATTGTGTATTAAATTGATTTCTAAAAATGTACTTAAAGTGCCCCTACTCCATTGTTATAAAAATATTAATGCTAATAAAATGAAACCTAATCTCTATATATTAAAAAAAAATCATCAATAAATGTTTCAAAATTTCAAAATCTAAATTTGTCCACCTAATTTTAAATATTATTTTAAAACTCTGCTGTTGACAAAATAACATTTAAGTCACGCATAAGTTTAAAAAAAGGATTAATAAAACACAAGCAAAAATACTTTGCACAAATCCCAAACTAAATGCAGAAATTTACAGTCTTGAAAATTTAATTTTAATTCAATTGATTGAAAAGTAGTTTATGTACTTCTACTTCAATTACCTTTTTTATTATTTTTTTCTCTTTATTTTTTTATTGACAATAGCAACCCTACAACAAGTTAACATGGCTTTAAATAGCAAAAGTTGCAAAAGTTGCTGGATCTCTTTACTTGCAACTTTTTTCAGGGTTACTTGGCGAGAGTGGAATTTTAATTGCTTTTTTGGCTTCCGATTTGGTTATTTGAAAAGTTCCAAATGATAAATTCGGTTTTTCTCTCTCAAGTTACCATAGCGCAAGACACACCGAATCAGAGTATTCTCGTAGACATTTGAGGCATGCGTTAATAAGCTAAAACACCGTGCGTCACAGTTGAGGTGCAGTAACCGTGCGTCAATGTTTTCTTTGACGCATGCATGTACAAATGGCGGTGGTTGTTGACCGGTTTTTGTTGCTTTTGTTGCCTTTGTGGCAAAAGTGGCGTAGTCAGGACGTAGCCGATGGGTATTTCTTTTTAGGAAAACTGCAGGAATTGTGATTTGTGGTTTCTAAATGTGTTTCGGGTTGAGTTGGGTTCCCGCTCTGGTGCTGCTTTCTTTGTTGGATTTTGGGGTTCAAAAGTATGCAACATTTTTTACAATTATTTTCTTCAAGATACACCCCTAGCCCATAGCCATCGTGTAGCTCTAGTCCGACGATAATTCAAACTAACCTAAAAAAGATATACCCCTCTCATAGTCCTTTTTAATCTGATACTGATAGATGATTTATAAGCTAAATGCTATTTTTAAACTGCTCCAAAATGACCTTTTCTATAAGTTAACTTTTTTTTTTTTATTTCCTAACACGTATTCCCCCCCCTTTTTTATGAGTATCTATATCTATAAAGGAAGAGGTCCTTCTGTCTGACTGACTCACGTATCAACACCCAGCCAAAACTATTGGATGTGCAGACTCCAATCTTTAGAAGCTTATTTCTTTCGTACTGAAGGCGTCATTTAAGAAGCTAGTTTTCGAAATTTGTTCCCAAATGCGTCTAAGAGGGCAAAATGTGAGAAGATTTCTCCATAGGAATTGCATTGTTCATTGTTGTAGGCTAAGGACCTAAGGCAATTTTGAATTTGAAAGAACATTTCAAAATGCACTTGTGAGTTCAATATGCAAGACTGGAATGAGCGTGTTTCAGGTCCTGATTGGCAACAAAAATGCTAAATGAAAATAAATTCACACCTCGAGCCTCGTTTGGTGAATCCATGTCAGGAGGGAACAAAAGACCGATCGGAGCAGCGATAGCAGGAAGTCCAAGAATGCAAGCTGGAAGAAATTTGGTCACATGAAACAACCCAATTTGAAAATTAAATATTATTTGATTTTTTTAATTATATATTTAAAATAGTTACTAGATTTTAAATGCTTGGTCAAATTTACTATATTTTTTTATTTGATTTAATTCTGGAGATCTTGTTTAATTGTGATGTTTAGAAATGGAAATAAATTGAAATATTAAGGAATATTTATCTACCAATGTAGAGTTTGTACTTCATAAAGAGAAGTTCCGGGATTCAGTCGGACATCCAAAGAAAATATCGGCGCTCATAATATCTTGATAGGATGCTGATCATTGTTAAGCTAGTTCATGAATATTTATATTTTATTCTAGGTTCAAAATTATGAGATATAGTTCAAAAATATTTTTTTTCTATACATGACAGCTACTTTTGACCATAACTCTCTATGCTGCTACCCATGTTCAATAGGGTTGTTTCACGTCGTGAATGGCAACAGCTTCAGCAGTCTTGTTTTAATTTTTTGTCTGGAATTACTTTTGTTTTGGTATTCGAAAATGAGTTTTTGAAGAATATTTTACTTGTTAAATTGTTTAAATACCAAATTCTTGTTGTGCTGTTTTGTGTTCAAATCATTTGTTAAAGAAAGCTTGCATAGAAAGAAAAGTTTCGTTTTATCCATGACGGTCATTTTGAGAGTGAAACCGAAAGAACCAAGGAAATCGAGGGACCCGGAAAAATTAAAACAAGAACTTTACATCGTCTGAAACATTCCCATTACCTTTCTTTGTATTATAGTTCAATAAAGCACAACAAAACGCTAAGAATATAAAATAAAAGTTAATGCAAAAAATACAAATTTTATTATATTTTACACTAGCAAATAAATATCCGTTCTTCGCACGGACTAAAAAAAGTTTTAATCGATCCAAGTATATACCTTTTAATCCATTATAGGATAATAAGCTTATGTTATTGTTCCAGCTCGTTATAAAGTATAAATCTTGTTGCTTATATTACTTTAAAAAATAAAAAAAAATACGCTATGAAATGCATGCATAAAAGTCATCGTAATTTCCCTCATAAACATATAAAACCTTTTAGCTCATTTGACGCGATTTTGGTAAGAATTTGGCGACAAAGAGATATAACTACAAATACACTTATTATACAGCTCTAGCACGATCACCTTCAAACCACCAACCAGCTTATAAATTATTTTTTAAAAAATCATTTTGCTCACTTAGCGCATTTAGGTAAGAATTTGGCGAGTTCGGCAACATATTTGGCGAAAAAATGAAAACATAAAACCCTAATATGCAGCTTTAGTGCGATGGTCTTGAACAACCATCAAAGTTATAATTCACGAAAATTGCTTAAATATGCATATTTGAAATTAACAGAACCTTCAATGAAGAAATTAACCCACCATAAAATCCTAGAATGGAGACTGAACGGAATTGCGTAATTATTTTTAATATTATGAATTTAGTTTCCGATGGTAATGGCAACAAAATAAAATAAACATTTTAAATTTTAATTAATTTCGTAAATGTTTTATTTAATTTTTTTTCCGCCGATGGCAACGGAAAAGTAAAAAAATTATCGGATTTCAGCAAAAGTTGTGGGGTTTTTTTGCTGAAAATTCTAATTTTCTCTAAAAATAGAACATTTTCAGCTCTGAAAGTTCAAAAATCGTAACTTAAGTATAAACCACACATATGTGCCAAGTTACGAGTCAAAATGATGCCTAGTTTAAGAGTCTATAAGGAACATACACACAGAAAACTTATATAGATTTAACTTATTATAGATTCATATTCTTTACGATTTTGTTCTAGTTAATATATTTTTGTAATGAATGTTGTTGTTTTTTTAAATTTCGTTACCTTGTGATACATTTAAGTATAAAAGTATTTTTGTTAAATACTTTACTAGTTTAATTTTTTTTAATTTAATATTTTTACAGTCAACGCGACCTATTATTGATAGATGTTTAGATTTATAAATTATATGATTTTGCCTGCATTTGGACTTAGCTCCTGTTTGATATAGTATCAGATATTTTTATGCAAAATATAGATTTCTTAAATGTGTCACTATCTGATGTAGTATCAAATAAGCACTGATTATTATTGCTTAGGTAAGAATGGAAACAAAAGTCGGCATTAGATACGAAATGTAATCTTGTATCAAAATCATTGTTTTAGTTTAAAGCCACAACTGTTATAATCAATTTTTTATCCAGTAAGATAGTTAGTAGATAAAGAAGTGCTAAAATTAGTTAATAAAAATTATAAATAAAACTGGTTGCGGATTAATTATAAGCTGTTTAGGGTTTTTTCTTTTTACAACAGTGGCCGCTTATTTAACAATATGTTTCTATCGTTAAGCATATTTATTTAATGTCTACAGGACAATATACATATTGAATGAAAAAGCAAAAATGACGAAATTTGACTAAATGGTCATTCATTTGGTTCAAATTTTTAAAAAATCCGAGACAATTATATTTATTATTTTTACATTACATTATACATGGTGGCAAGTATAAAAGAGACCCTAAACCAAACAGCTGATTACGCTTTGCGGCCTCTTTTAAAATTGCCATCCTGCATTTCGTGTTACGTAATTGAAAGTTTTAAACAAAGTTATTTTTCGCAGTCAAGTTCTCTACTCTCATTTCACAGAAACTTAAAAATCTAAATTCAATATTATAGACACGTTATTCATACTTGAAATTTCAGTTAAATAGTTCTTCTCAATTTATGCATTCGTCTTTAATTTTAATATCAGTAGCGACACTGATGTGTGATTCAAAGATGGTAAAGTTTAGTCAAAACAATCTGATGCAGCTGTTGCTACTACTTAAAAAATCAATTACATTGCAAATTTCTGTACAGTTTACTAGAAAAAGGATACTAGGTTACTGTTCTGACTATCTTGAAATGTTTTTTTTTAACTTAACCAGTAAATCCGTTGTTTTGATCATCAGCGAATCTATATTTCGTTGAGTTTGGTTGAGATAATCTAATTATATTTTCAAAAAATATATGAAAAAGATAAAAAAAAAAGTTAAATATTATTTTCTAAAGAGTAAAACTGTATTTTCAATTTAATCATTTATTATGTTCTGGTTTAAGAGCTGGTTTTTTTTTCCGGATTTAAGAGTATGCTATGTTGAAGTCTATACTATTTCATTATAATTCATATTATTTTAATACATTCGTTTTAAAATAAAAGTATCGAGTTTATTGGTGTTTTTTCACTATTTTTTTTAAACCTATATTTTATTTTGTTTAGTTTAAACTTCCATTCTAGTCGTTTACATAATAAATTATGTAAACAAATTTGTTATATAAATGTTGTTTTTACTTACTTCTAGTAAGGTTCGTTAAAAAAAAAATTAAAGGGGTTACGAACTTAGTTATTATGCCTAGAGATCAGTGATCCCTAATTTAAATATATTTTCATAGTTAAATTCCAATAACTGTGTTTTGCGTGATTGAAGAACTGTGTTCAATTTAAATCAATTTGTTTTGCACAGTACTATGAATTTTTAACAAGTATTTTTAAATCCGTATCAAAAATTTTACTGAAATGCTTAAGTTATTATTATACTTTTTTTTTGCTTTTTGAATAACTTACCCTTGAAAAGTTTCCGTTCCGGGATGCAGATTACTAAACCGATTTAAAAATTAGGATGAGGTTTTTCATGATCTGGTTCTTATTTTAACTAAGGTTTTAATATTTTTTAACTAAGGTTTTAATATTTTTTAACCAAAGTTTTAATATTTTAATAAGGTTTTAATATTTTTTAACCAAAGTTTTAATATTTTAATAAGGTTTTAATATTTTAATAAGGTTTTAATATTTTAATAAGGTTTTAATATTTTAACTAAGGTTTAATATTTTAATATTTTAATTACTAAGGTTTAATATTAGAGTATCTTAATATTTTTAAATGCATTTTTTCACATATTTCATTGTATTACTTTCTTGTTATTTTGTTTTTCAAATTGCGGTCTGTCAAATTTGCCTAAAAAGTATATAAGTCAAAAGATCTTTTTTTTTAAAGATATAGTTTAGTAGCGAAAAAAAATTTAAAAAATTATTTGCATGTTTTCTTTGAAATTGACAAGGTTTCCTCATTGATATGTTTATTCATTACACTGCATTGAAATAAGTTAGGTAACTCTTTAAGCCTAAATGAAGACATTCAAACACTTTCACAAACATGACCCTTTGCCATGGATGAAAGAAACTTTTATACCGTTTACTTAGTTTAAGTATTCTATTGATCATCGTTAGCAATCATTCTTTGCAGAAGATTTCTAACGGTAAAGTGTAATGGAAATCTTTTAAGTGAAAGTAAAATAAATACACAAGGTTATGCAAATTTGAAAGAGAAAATGTAAATAGACTTTCGTTGTGCCGAGAAATTTAGCTACTAGGTTAAACTAACAAAATAAAGACCTTTTTAAGTACAAACGTGTACAAGGTCTTGTTTTCTTTAAGTGTGAGGTTGAGGTCGAAATACTTACCATTATAAGAAGTAATTTATTTTTTTAGGAGTAAAACCTGGTTTTTAAATTTGACTTTGGTTTAAACTTTTTTTTTTGATGGAAATATTTATTGTTGTTGATATTTTAATTTTAAGCCGATCTTTTAAATATAACATTGATTAACTTCTGGTAGCATACATTTATTTTATTATACTATTAAATTTGGGTGGAACCATACAAGTTGACTTTTTCACTAAAAAGTTACAATTAAGATGTTGACTCTCTAAATATAAAGAAGGCTAAAATAAAAATACAAATCAAATTCAATTTCTTTTCTGACTCTGGATTTCATTGGTGGCTTCGGTGATTGGTGGTATGACACGGTACTCTCCGCTCACTACCAATAGATACATTATTTTCATTCCTGTGAAACTGTTGCTACTCGAGGCGTGAAACATGCTTAACGAGTCTTTCTAATCTTTGTTAAACTTCATTCTAATTTTAACCTGCTATTTCCAAATACTTTTTACAACAGTTGACATTTTACAGCGAATTTAGTTATGACCATCATGTGTTTACTGTATGAAAACGTACTTTCCGTAGACAACTTGACACCGCATTCAATTCAAACAAACAATACCATATTCAGCCTAAACACAATGCAAGGTCCTCTTCAAGCTCTATTTAGGCAAACACAGAAAGGCAAAAAACAAACACTTTCGTGTGCATCCTTCGACCATTGTTTTTGCTATTGTTCACTATTACGGTGTTACACGAGGCTTCATACTCAGCGAAGGTTAGCTTATGTAAGTGAAGTGTTTAGAAGCGGAATGAAGCAACTTATGAAAGGAGTTACACCACTTTTTCCAGATAGGAGTTTATTTCATTTATTAATTTTCATATAAAGCTCCTTAGAAGCAAAGTGGTGTAACATTCTAATTCGCTTAATTTTATTAGTTATGCACTAAAAAGAGAGTTTAGAAAAAGAAAAATGGAGTAACTTAAAAAAAGAGGTACCCCTCTATTTCTACAATTATTTAATGTTTTGTATTAACTTTCAGATAAGGCTATATATAAGCAAAGAAGCGTAAAATTTCTTATGGGCTAACTGCTTCAAAGCACTTTAAATATAACTGCATTATTTTAATTCATTTTATTTGTTGAATCATTCTATTTGCTTAAGTCAATGGTCGTGATATAATAGTTATAAAAACTTATTTCGCTCTGCGAAACGGGAACAATAATTGTATAGTTTTGTGGGGGTTAGCACAAATACCCAATACTATAGTATGTCTATCTAGAATGCGAGCCTCGAAAGCATTTTCCTCCCCCATCCCAGCGTTTTCTTCAAAACGGCGTGAGCGTCGTGGTTTCGGTTTTTTCCCCCACCCTACTTGGGTTTGAACTGTTCGGATTGTTAACCTCACAACAGAACCTCAAACGCGTTAGGTTTAGAAAAGCGATGCTCCCCCCGTTTCCTAGAAAACCAAGCGAAGGGATGGGGAAGAAAGTCATTTCGAGGCTCGCATAGTAAATAGACCGACTATAGCCCTCGCGACCGAGTAATTACTTTGTCGCTGATGGTTCGGTATTGAGCTAGCATATGTCAGAGGTGCCATCAGAACCAGATCGTCCCGCCAATTTGTGACTTTTAATACTTCTCTTCATTGAACACCCTCATATATCCCCCCCCCCCCCCATAATACTGTTGATTCTGTGACACTTAAAAGAATTTGCTACTACCTTCTTAATTGCATTTGAATTTTCCTCATCTACGGAATTTTCCACAAGTTCGTTTGGAAAATACACTCCAATGGATAGAAACCTAATAACCAATGCTATTGCATAAAGCAAAACAAACTTCCAACAAAGAAATACATTTGACCAACTTCCTTTCTCAGGTGTCCGACACAACCTTGAAAGAATGAAGTAACAACCCTCCATTTTAAAATTGCAGGGTCCTCTTCTTGCCGATGTCGAAATTATAACATTCTTTCGACTGTCGAAGTCATTATTGCATCAAGCGATCGTTTTCTCGAACAAACCGCATGGAAATGGAACACGATCCCGCCACAGGGGCAACCTAAAACGAAAGTGGTCAGAACAAAATGTAATATAACTCATCTGCTGAAACTAGTCTTTCCATGTTTTTGTGTGTGTTTTTCAAGTGTAGTTGTTCTTTGTACTTATTGTCTGAAATGTTGTACGGTAACTTGAATTTAAAGGTTTTTTTTCTGTTTTCAACCATATATTTTTAACTCCTTCAAAGAAAGAAATATTAAGTAAAATATACACTGTTAAAAATTAGGCACTTTGTTTCACCATGATATTGGTTCCTAGTAGCTGCAACGGCTGTGTGGTGAAACGTTAAACCATATTTTTGGTATTAGGTTGAACCATTTCTCAGGTTTTTGTTCCCAAATTCAGAAAAATGGTTCAACTAAACACCGAAACAAACGATTTCACCACACAGCCGTTGCAGCTACTAGGAACCAATATCATGGTGAAACTAAGTACAAACTTTTTAACAGTGTATACGGTTAAAGGCGAATAGATGTGTAGTTTAAAACCGTTAAGTGTATGTTACACTCATAAAAAACTTGTATTTAAACAACATAATTGGAAAATAATTATTAGGTAAAAATGTGAACATTCCAATATTGTGTAAATTCAATAAAAAATTATGTTAATAGCATACGACCCCTAATTTGTGTTCTTCTAACACAACTGACGATCGCGAGAAGAGACTTATTATATCCATGCGCGATTGACAAAAAAAAAAAAACATTAACTATATTGTAACTTACTAGGCCTCTGGCCTGGTTATTGAACGACAATTTTGGTATTTGTATATTTTTTCTAAAATAAGTATAATAAAATTATAACATTCTTGTTAAAGTACCGTAATATTTACATTTTGAGCTATAATATAGATATTTACCCAAAAAATTTAAGAACAGATGTTGAACCACATTTCGGAAGAATACATGCGTTCTATGCCTTCAACACAAATTTTGAGGTAACCATATATTATTATTTGGTCGCAACACAATTCATAAATATTTTTTACGAGCAAAAGTCGGACTTCCTCCCTTGTGGCGCTCAATAAAAACGGAAGCCGCCCCACTTCGCCTTAAAATCGGGTAGTTCTCTACTCCGGGCTCGGTTACCGAGTGGCATTAGAAACAACAACAACAATATTAACAAAACAAATGTTGCACTTCTATTAACAAAGATCGTTAATAAAAATAAACAGGTCTAATAGAACAGAGTTTTCTTTCGTGGCTTACCAGCTTATTTAGAACTAAATGGAAGGCTTCTCAATGTCGAGGAACAAAGAAATTCGATTATCCTCCTTGAAAAAAAAATGTTGCAATGGTTTGGAAATTTCACGGGTTAAGTTTTCCATTCAATGAGTATAATATAGTGTATGGTGAGCTATTCTAAATAATAAACACTTTGTTAGGTACAATTTTATGAAATAGTATAAGTTTCTACTTTAATAGTAAAGAAGTTTCACTAATTGTTAAAAAATAGTCTATTAACTATTTTCTATGAAAATGTCGTTTGTGGAATAGTTTTCATCCGTTTTAGATATTGTGGAGAAATAGAACTTGTTTCGCAGAAAAATTGCAATGATTTCTTTCGAATGGATTTTTTTGTATGCGTGTAATTGTGAAACAATTCAAACAACTAAAATTTAGATATATTAATACAATTAACTGTATGTGTTTCGTGCAATATTCTATAGAGATAGATTTGGATGGCGAAAGACACATCTGTTAAGAGAATATGCACATATTTTGCTTTTATTTGAAAGCAGATTTATATCAAAAATTAAAAATAAGGTATTTAAAAAATAATAATATAGATAACACCATTAAATGAATACATTTAAAGGTAATTATGTATCTAAGGTAATTTCAATGAATTTAAAACCTAAAAAGTTCTACGACCAATTTGCGAATGCAAATATTCTCAAAAACCATATTATAACGTCCGACAGGTACTGGGAACTCGTGTACCAAATTTGAAGTTTTATTTAGTTCGAGTTAGAGAGTGGTTTCAGATCGACCTAATACCAGACACGCAGACAGTCTGACATACGGACCAATGCTCAAAAACTACTTTTTTCAGAATCAGCACCCTCCAAACCATGTAGAAAACACAAAATTTTCATTTCAGATTTTCGACCCCATTATAATACTTTCATTACCTTACATTTCATATTAGGTAATTGAAAGAAAAAGTAATTTAAAGGACCTTGATAATGACTCATTGTTACTTCATTTTCAAAGTGCTGAAAGGTTAAGAAACAAAAGTGTGTGTCGGTCCAAAAAATGCGGAAAACGAATTACATTTTAAAATAAGCAGAATACGATAAAAGTAATTGACACAATTCCGTCCAAGAGGAAACAAACGTATGCAAATTAATGTTTATGAAGCATCGTAGTTTTACCCAAATTTGTATCTTATGTTTATTGAATATAGATGATTTTGTACATAAGAAATTATACTCGTGCTGTATGTGACTTTGAACCAAATTATTTTATAAAATTAGATATGGGTATCAATTGGCTTGTTTCACGTGACGCATTTCATTTCTAGATTTTATTGGTGGTTTCGGTGATTAGTCCTATGACACGGCAAACTCCACCTACTTCATTTATAAACCAATCGATACCTTATTTTCATTGCTGTGGAATTGTTGCCACTCAAGACGCGACACATGAACATTGCAAATTAATTACTGTCTCCTTTACCAACAATTGCTTCATAAATAAAACAAACAAATATTTTTAGCGAGAAATTGTAGGCATTAAATTAAAAATTTATTTTTTTGGGTCAGATTCATAAGAAATAAATATTATCTTTATTATAGGATATAACTCGGTTTTTGGTCGAGGACCCTATTATTTTCATTGATAATAATTGGTAAATTAATCCTGAAATTCCTTATTTTTGCATCCAAAGCATGCAACTTAATACATTAGGAAAATGAAATGGAACCTAGTGTAACTAGATCCAATAATGTAGTGCAATTGCGTCAAATACTCTTGGATTTCAATGTTTCACATTGTAACCATATGAAATCTAATTTTCTTCGGAAGGAACAAAGTAAGATTGTAATACCTTGCAAAGTATACGATGCTCAAAAATAAATCTACTATTATCATAGATATCATAGTTAAAGTATTAGATTGGCAGATCACGTGATCTCCTATGCTAAAGACGGGACGCGCATGGAGGCCAAATAAGGGGGCAAAATGGCCAGTGTTGCTGCCACTTTAAGGAAAAAAATACTACGAAAAAATACCATTTAATTCTAAAATTACAAAAAAATATCGTAAAAATACTAGCTGCATTTTGGAATCTTTTTAGTGACTTTAAATCCTTTTCTAGTATTTTTTTTCTAATTTTAGAATTAAATGGTATTTTTTCGTAGTATTTTTCTCCTTAAAGTGGCAGCAACACTGGCCATTTTGCCCCCTTATTTGGCCTCCATGCGCGTCCCCTCGTTAGCATTGGAGGTCACGTGATTTGCCAATCTAATACTTTAACTATTATATCTATGACTATTATACTTTTGAATTGTATATGAGAAAAACATTAACTTTTACTTTTCGCATATCGTCTGATGTCAGTGGGTCAAGCGAAGTGAAAAGGAAAGAAGTTCTTTCCGGTTTTGCCTGCGGTAGTATTTGTCAGAAGTAGTTCGGGTTTTTTTACTTGACCTTATCATTTACTTGGGTATTGTTTGTTTGTTGATACAAGAAAATAAATGTTTGTAAATGAGGCCTGTTACAAATTGAAGAGCTTATTGGGAGAACGTGCTAAGTGACATTTTCGAAAAAAATTTAGTTTTTTTGTGTCGATGAACATGGTATTCCCTTCTTCAAAGATAACAAGATACCCCCTTTTCATAAGCTTTAAGTTAAGTATATTTTTATCTTTAGTAAGTGTCGTTGGAAACGTATCTAAGTGTAAATGAAAAACTGAAAAGCTCATTATCTCGTTTTCGTTTTTCTGTCATTTAGCACGTTCTTCCACTAAGCTCTTCAATTGTAAATGGAATATGTTCTGTTTATTTTGTATACACTCATTTCATAACTTAACTACTTAAATTACATTTTACATGTAGTTTACTTTATTAGAACTACTTATTTTACGCCAATTAGGAGCCAGCAACTATAAAAAGCAGCCTCGGCAAGCAAAATTATTTTTTAGCTACTACTGTGAAAGTTAAAATGTTGCATGGATTTTGAAAATGGT
Organism: Oedothorax gibbosus; assembly: GCA_019343175.1. Lineage (NCBI taxonomy): Eukaryota > Metazoa > Arthropoda > Arachnida > Araneae > Linyphiidae > Oedothorax > Oedothorax gibbosus. Next base: position 24,448,566 of record CM033276.1, on the reverse strand, counting down.
AGAAACATTTGTTGAACTACACTTACTTGATGTGTTAAATTCTTAAGACTAGGTTTCGAAAATATCGTAATAATAGCGTCAATCACGATCGACAAGCTGCTTTGGTAAAAATTGCTGTAAATACGATATAGATATGAGTTAATATTTTATGACGTAATGTGAATGATCAGAAATTGAATAAATCATGCTTTAGAAGGGAGGTAAGAAAACATTACTTCTACAATAGGGGAGTTGTCAATGAGTGGAATGCTTTACCAGATTATGTTGTGTATTCGAAGAGAGTAGAAGATTTTAAGAAGAATCTTGATAAGCAATAGAAACTGGTAAAGTATTAGATTTATTTTGGACCAGCCTTGCTGGGCCTCTGGCCTGCTGTAGGGATCGACAATTTTTGTATTTGTATTTGAATGTGCTGGTCTATAACGATCGTTACCTTAAGAAACCGTTGCTTTAGCATTATCATGTTACTATTTTTCTTTTCATTGATGCAAATTGAATTTGACGATGAAGTGTTTTCATAAACCCTAGTCACATAACATGAGTGCGAAAAGTAAATTTGATTATTTTTACATTATTTACTGATGGAAGAACGAGACATTTTAGACAAAAACATACTTAACTTTTCATTAAGTTATAGAATGAAAGTATATACTACATTTTTTTAAAAATAAAATTAACTCTGTCTTGTTGAAACGTTGTTTTTTCCTTGTAAAACCATTTAGTGTAACAAAGCAAGTTCTACATAAAAAAAATTAATAATGTGTGTTGTACTGTTCCAGTTAGACATCCTTCCAATTTCCTTCTGATATTGTGATACAAAGGTGATTATACGATATCGCGTTCTACTAGGAAGAACAAAGAAGATATATTGGATGTATTAGCCATATTTTCAGTATGAAATTTGAAATCAATAAGGAGTAAAATCTTTTCCTTTGATTATATGTAGAATATTGTAATAAACATTTCAAAAATAAAAACTGGGAGCATGAAAGAGTTTTTAAAGAATTATTTTAGGTTTCTCTCTTTTTTTTCGATTTTGAACTTGTAAATCAAAACATTCCAAATAAAAATGGCATATTTGAACTAGAACTACTTAAAAATCTGGAATAAATTTCTTTGGGACGTCAGAGGAAGAAGCTTTGTAACTAAATGCTAGTAAACTTGATCCTTCATGCATTGAATATTTCTATTTATTGTAACGTGTTCACTAATCAAAGATGTCCTGCTATCAAACAGCTCGTAATATTTATGTAAAAGCATTTTTAAAATACTAACATATATTTTTAAGGCTTTTTAACTTAGAAAAATCATTTAAAAATTCCAAACAAAAAAATTTCGAATATATAAATTAAAAATTGGTTTTTAGCTTATGTAAGAAAAAAATTGTATGAGTATGAACCTAAAAAAAGTAAAAACAAAACTTGAATGACAGGCAACAATATCAAAATGTAGTAAATGTTGTTGAAAGAGTTACTGATTTTCTTGTACTTCTCGAAACTACTCCACTTGTACACGGATGTTTGTTGTCTTTTTGTTAATTTTCGTATTTACAGCAAAACAGGTGCAGTTTTCAAAAGTTAAGAAAATTGACTCACTATTTTATCAACACTTCCTAAAATTTAATTGATATAAAAATCACCGCCTTTCAAAGAATGCCCTAATTTATTAAGTTCATGCTCATATAATTTTTCTTACATAACTTTAACGACAAAAATCACTTTTCCTTTAGATACTCGTATCTCCATTTTGCATTCAAAATTTCCCTAAAATATTGTGAATACAATATACCTATATATAAAGTTCAATTTTCCTGAAAGTTTCGTCACGAAACACAAGAAAGTCAAGAAACTCTAGATTTTATAAGCAAATAAAAAAAATAGTTTGATTCTAATCATTCTACATATCTCTATGAATATAGTAGTGCAATAACGGCAATTAGTACAAATAAACATAGTTAGAAAAGCCTTCAGTAAAAAAAGTCTAATCATGGTTAATACTTTTTCGTCCATATGAGAGAGTTAAACAAATGTTTTGTTTAGGAGGTTGGTATAAGACACCAATTTATGCGAGAGACATGAAATGCATTTCAAAGTATGTGATTAAGAGGGATTCTCTGTCCCATAGAGCTAATGCATTAGTTTTGAAATCACAACTTCCGCAGAAGTATTGTGGTTGTTGTTTCTAATGCCACTCGGTAACCGAGCCCGGAGTAGAGAACTCACGATAGAGAACACGATTTTAAGGCGAAATGGGGCGGCTTCCGTTTTTATTGAGTGCCACAAGGGAGGAAGTCCTACTTTCGCTCGTCAGCATGACCCATCCGTTTTACAGGAAGGTCCCTTTCACACATTCATTCTGACTCACATATCGGAATTTTGATCCAGATCAAAGACCGATAACCCCCTGATCTGGTACCCCCAGAGGTATCAATTTGGTATGGGAACATGGAGGCCTTTGTGGCCACGACAACGTGCCCCAGCCACCATTAGCAACACGGTGGTTTTTATCCGAATACAAGCACCGACCCTACAACCATCAGAATTGCGAGCACCGCCGAGGACAGAACCCACAAACCTTTCGATGCGAGCACGACGCTTCATCCGAATGAGCTACCGCGGCTCACGAAGATGTATTGCTTTGCCATGATAGCCCTTTTTTCCCAGGTATGGGAATCAACATAACATCGATATGAAACAAATTTGAAACGAAAATGTTATCTAGTTATATATTTTGAGTTTAAAATGCCAAAAATATATATATACACAGCAGATGGCGAAACTATTTTAAAACTTTATAAATTAACAATTAAATAACCGGATGTTATTTTCTTTTCGATTTTGTTTTAAATTGATGTTATGATGATTCCCATACCTGATGAAAATGGGATAACATGGTAGCAATTCTTTTGCAAAAGTTGCGATTTCAAAACTAATGCATTAGCTCTATGGGTTAAAAGTGCATTTTACTTAGTCAAAGGGAATAATTGAGGTGACAAGTAGTTTTTCTTCAAAGGGTTCAAAATCGAAAAAATGTCGTATGTCCTTTCAATTTCTATACCCACAGTATTTTTAAATATTAAAAATATTAAATTCTTTAAAAATTAAAGAAACTAAAAAATCAAGGCACGACTATCGTAAATAATATCTTCATAATATTAATAAACTTTTATGAGAATTAATTTTTAAAACATAAAGAATCCTTCATAGATAAAGATTTTGTTTAACATTTTGAACTCATTGGAAAAGTTCATTAATTTAGTTTAAAAGAGATGTTCCTTGTATAAAAGTATCTTAACCAGTTACATCATACAAAGAAATGATTTACATTTGGGAATATTAGATTTTAGAGGCTAAAGTAAAACGGCTAGCTGAACTTCTTGGAGAAATATTACTAAGAGAGCTTATTTTTAATATATATTTAAATATAATAAAATTGTATCTAGTTTTTTTTCAAAAAATTCAAAAATAAGTTTCTTTCAATACTTATGTTTAAAATATCTCATTAGCAAATAATGATATTCAAGTTCTATTTTTGATAAATTTGATTATCTATTTCCAATTATCTATACCCTACTATATATTTTCGATTAAATATTTTCACTCGTATATTTTCTATTATTTATTTTCTATTTTTATTATAATTTCTATTTCGATTTTTCGACCTCATCACTTGACAGACTTTAAAATTTACCATTTTATTGTAGCTGTGTCTATATATAAACACTGAAAAGAAACAAGAAGAAAGAAGTTAGAAGGATAACAAACCCTTTTTAATCAAAGCTTTTATTTCATAAGCGGGTCTCTGATCAAGCACACAAGCCGGAATATATATGTACCTACCCCCCAAAGCTTTTATCTAATAATTAAAAAAGTAATCGTTTCCCTTTTTAAAATAAGTAAAACTATTTCTTACTTAAATTGGTATAACTATACCGTATGTGTAAAACTCATGCATAAAACAGAATAAACGAATATAAGAAAGTATTTGACAATTTATTTTGGTGCTGACATCTATTGATAACAAGAAGAGTGACAAAAAGGGGAATACATTGTTTTAAAAATAAATAGAAATGTTTTTATTTGTGTATAAATAAAATAAAACTCAAAATTTTCTCCAAAAAAATAAAACTTTTAAAAGCACATTTCAAAGTTAGATTTTTTTTTGTGCTTTTTTTTCCTTTGAAAAATTTGACTACTAACCTTTTTTTTTATCAATTTAGTGTAGATTGTTATTACAGGGAAAAAAACGTCATATACAGTTCAATAATCACGGATATCTCTGTTTTAAATAGATAATGCTTATAGAACTGGTTATATCTTAGCATTACGAAAGTAAGATAATAACTCGACTAAAGAAAAATTCCATCTACAGATTACATAAAAATAAAAAGCTATGCCTACTGGGAAATAATGTCGAAGATATAGTTAATGGTACAAACGGAAAAATAATTCATTCAATATATAATTATATATATATATATATATATATATATATATATATATATATATATATATATATATATATATATATATATATATATATATATATATATATATATATATATATATATATATATATATATATATTATATATATATATATATATATTATATATATATATATATATATATATATATATATATATATATATATATATATATATATATATATATATATATATATATATATATATATATATATTATATATATATATATATATATATATATATATATATATATATATATATATATATATATTATATATATATATTAATATATATATATATATATATATATATATATATATATATATATATATATATATATATATATATATATATATATATTACGTTGGATCTGGCAACAGCTTTGCGGTCTTGTTTTCATTTTTCTAGAATTACTTTTGTTGATATGTTGATGTTCGAAATTGTGTTTTCTAAGAATAAGTTATTTTAGTTGTTATTTTTTAAAATTACAACTTCTTGCTGTGCTGTTGTTTGTTTTAATCATTCATCAAGGAAAACTTGCGTTGAAAGAAGTTGGAATTTAAAAAAAAACAAAAAACAACTAAGATATTCTTAGAAAACTCAATTTGAAATACCAAGTCAAAAGTAATTCCAGAAAAATGAAAACAAGACCTCGGAGCTGATGCCAGATCCCTCGTGAAACAAGCCCAGAGTTTTTTTTAATGGTTCATTATATATGTATGAAGAAAGATGCATAGAGAATTCTAACTTGGTATAAAAAAAATATGTAAATTTTCGTTTTTATTTTGAAAGCATCAAGTTTACTAATTATATATTTTTCGAACTGTATATTAAATTGTGGCGACTAAAAGATATTAGATATTTATTTAGAAAAATTGCATAATTATTCTACGAATTTCAAACAAATTTAGCAAGCGATGATGAGTAATTATTAATTTGCGAAAGAAGATTAATGAAAATAGTTAATTATGTCATTTAAAAGTTTGAATTAGAAGTCCCTGATAGGCGAATTTCTTTCTGAGGTGTATAAGTAGTGTGTTTCCTTTTGAGAGCATAAATATTGTGTGGAGGCGGGTTAAGTGACAGATTCTGTAACAAACTTACTTGTTTTGTTTTAATTCTATCAGTACATAAAACTGTGATCTCTTCAAAGATTTAATTTTTTAAAGAAAATTACCTTTTTTTTACCAATATTTATACCAATATTTATAGTCTATAAAGTTAACATGTAATAAACTTAATGAAATTTCCCATCCAATGACAGATAATATTTTGTTCAAACAGAATTAGCAACAAAAAAAAAAATTACCTTTAATGAAGACTGAAGTTTCTTGAGCAATTAACAATTTGTGACTTTTTATTACTTCTTATTAACTTTTAAATTGATCAAAAAAACTGTCATTTGATTCAAAATTTTATGTTAATTGTATATTTGTAAAACATGTAATTCGTAATTTAAAAAAACTTACGAAAAAACGCTAAAAGTCAAAGAAAGCCAATAGCAAGCAATTTTCCCAAAACTTTGAATTTTCCTGAAGGTCATAGTTGTTTTTTTAGTTTGGTTTAAATAATAATATTTTAAGTCGATGGATGCGAAATTTCATTTAGTTTCTTATAAGTAAACCTTACAGACAACAGTTTACAATAAAATGCTTAAAAGTAAAATAAAGGTAAAAAAATATGTAATTTTCCACACATAACTAACGTACCTAAAAACTTTTTTGTTATTTTTATACACATTTTATTATAAACAAAATAGCCAAGAAGATTATGCCCAGAAAATCGATAAATATTGTGCAAAATGCAAGTTTATTGTACCAAAACTTCAATTTTACAAATTTGATAAAGGTCATTATCATCGGGATCACTATGAACTCCCTACTTGGGATTATATAATACTTATGATCATATACTTATATACAGTTCAACCAAGTACAATAAATTTATAAGCGGTGTGTTTAATAACAATTGTTGTCAAACTGATTCATATTCTTATTGTAACCTGAATCCTGGTATATTTCATACTTGCTTTCAGAAAACACATAGCGTCCCCCTTCAGGGACATGTCTATATTGTGGAGGTGGCGATAGATGGCAGCATCTGTCTTGTATGTGTGTCTGTCCTTCTTGACGATGGTTTATAAGCGGGTCTTTGTGACCAAGAACACAAGCCTGAAAATATATGTCTACCAACCAACCAACCAACCAGCGTCCCATCACTGTTGTCACAGACTTATATTTATATTTACACGTTAGGTCTCCCTTTTCCGTAGAGCCAATTCCCTAATCGAACAAAATGGATAATGGTCATTACTTTGTTATGGATGTTCAAGCTTTTCAAAGAAGTATATGCGGAAAGTCGAAGAAAATGACAAAGATTTATGTGGGTTTTTTTTTTTTAGCTCGAATGTAAAATTAGTACATTCGAAAAAAAATTAAACATTGAGTTTTGGTACTTTGGGATACAGGGATATTAAACAACTGTCTACGCCTTGAAACAGAGCTCCAATTGAAACGAACCTTCACTTTATTTAAAATATATTTCAGTTTCAGAGACAAATTTTCGGTTCATGCCAAATACCTATTGAATCATATCTGGTGGGTTTAGACACAAATACTTGCGAAATGTTCCATGCTTTGTAACTAAGTTTGTGCTGCAAGAATATGGATTACATAAAATATTCATGTTTTAGCGTTTTATGTTTTATTCATGTTCAGTAAAAATTCTTAAAACAAAAATCAATAGATAACTGGAACGGCCTTCAATGCTACAGTGACGCCACAGTTACGGCGTCCGCTGTTTTAAACCAGCAGCTAATTCGTCTAAACTATAACAGTCACGTGTGCAGTGACGCCACAGTTACGTCAAATAGTGTCTTCTTTCCAACAAACAAACCACACTCCGCCCTGTTCGAATTGTCCATTCGTATCATTCGAGATCTGATACCAGGTGGATTTGATGCACTGTTTGGCCTCCAAACTAAACTGCCACTTGGTTGCCGTAGTGGACGGTAGTCGTAATAGTGTCCATTTCTGAAAACTTGTTGAATCCGCAAAAATTAATGTTTATAGTGTTCTTCACCACTGTTGTTTCTTTCAGGCTCTAACAAACAAGTTGTACTTTCGTCTTCAGTTGATGAACTTAAACGAGATTATCCACCGAAAAGAAATTCACTATGCTTTTGTAGAAAGTCTGCTGTAAGAAATGAAAAATGGCCATTTTTATTTCCCCAGTTTTTTTTGCTGTTTTTGTGATAACTGAGAACCAAATAGGAAATTGTTTTGTTGCTAGAAGTTCAATCCTTGAATAATAGGAGTTCACCTAAATTACCAAGGCCTCCAAACTGGTCCCTCAATCAGATTAAAATCCTTTTCATTTCCAGAAATCCGCCTAACCGGAATAAATTTCCTGTTTTCACAAAACAACTTGCCTTCACCACAACTGTTGCTTTCGGACTCCGATACACTAGAAGCGCCTTCGTCTTCAGTTGAAGTACTTGAGCAAGATTCCATGTTGGAATACACGGATGCACCATGCTTTGGGAACAGGACTCTACTACAAGGTATAGGTTCTCGGATTTCCTGATGTTTCCTCGTAATATTGGTGTTGGGTAATGATTCTTTGGGCAGTTGGTTCGTGTCTTTTTGAGTTGGGGATTTGAGTTTGAGGCACAAGTGATGCTGTAGAGATTTCTTTAGGAATTCTTCCGGAATTTTCTTGTTGGTGTGATTGTCCAGGAAGTTTTGTACTTCTGCCATACACAGTCTGTATCCCTCTTGAAAAGAGTTTTCATAATCATCCGGTTGGGTCTTTTCTGGAGAAAAATATGATTTAGACTTAATTTGCATATACAAATGTTTGAACAAGTAATAAACACAATTTGGATAAAAGATTTTTTTGCAAATGTCTTAACTATTAAATAAGAAACTATTTTTTGTTAAAATAAGAGGAAATTTCTAATTAATGTAATTAAATAATAGTTATAACTAGATAAACTAATAGAAACCTGTCTGAGGATCGACGTTTTTTCTTTAACGCATAATTTTATATTTACTTTAAAATTTATAATTTTATTAAATTTTAAAAACTGAGCAATTGAATTTCGACATTTACTTCTAAAAATACCTAAAATTTGATTTCATTAAAATAGGGGCATGTTGAACAAGGAAATTTAAACCTTATGAATTATAGTACTTGTGCAAATTGTTTGTCCCTCAATTGGTTTTTAATATTAACTTATAACGAGTTTATGTGGGAAATGTATAAATGATTTTAATATTTTTACAACTGTAAAAATATGTAGGGGGAACTAGGGCCATTTGACCCATAGGGATACATGACCCAATGCCCTTTTCTCAGCATTGGAAAAGTGTTTCTTTTATCAGGTCGAAGCAGTGGCAAATCAACTAACCTCTTCCTTTCAATTTTTGGAGTGTCTATAAGATTTTTGTGGTGTCTAAATTTTTTACTTTTTAAAGAAAATATTTTTTCAATTAGTTACTTGTTTTGTTCATGCTTTTAGCTATGATTACGTGCCTGATAGTTTTAATGTATTTATATGCAAAATACCTTGTTTTAGGGTTAAGCAAAAAAAGTGCAACTAGGGATACTTGACCAAAGCCAATTAAAGTATGTGACCCAAGTAAATAATACAAAAAGAAGACAATAGCAGACCAAGTAAATTTTTCAAAAAAATCACGGGAGTCCCAGAAGTAAATGACTGGGGTTCTTACCAAATATTTTGGGGAAATGGAACATAAGAAGATTTGTTGGGAAGGTATACAACAAAAATTCTGACGAGCTTGCAATTCAGTTTGAAAAAAGAAACAAAATGGAAAATGTTTTAAATGGCCGGAAATGTATAATATATCCTAATTTGATATTGATAAAATAGAAGCGATTTTTCAACCACATTTGTTTTCTCTGCAAAATAAAAGAATCTCCAGTTATGCATTCAAACAAAACTTTACGTTTAAAATTGAATAATTCGTTAAGATAAGAATAATTAATCGGTTAAAAATATGAGTAATAATTTTGTTTGACAAAAATTAAAAATATATATAAACTTTATATAATGTTAGTTTTGTTATAATTTTAAAGTATTTTGATAATATTTAGTCATTTTACCAATTATATGGGTTGGGTCACGTATCCCTGATGGGTGGGTCTTGTATCCCTATACATTGGGATACATGACCCAAAACTAAAGCTTTAAATAATTTGTGTTTTACTACTATTGCATTTAGTACTTCATTAAAATACTAATATATATTGTGTAATACCTTATGAAGTATATATCGACTGCATTTTCACATCCATAAATAGTGTTTTTTAAATGTTACAAGCCAAAAACTACAAGTTGGGTCATGTGTTCCTGGTTTCCCCTAATACTAGTTAGTTAACCAGACAAAGATTTTTTTATTTTAACAAAAGTTTATATTTAAAAAGTAAAATATTCATACTTATGATTTTTAATACCTGATATTTTCTTGAAATCTCTTGTTTTTCTCAAATATTCTACTGTCATCTCTAAAATAGAAGCCTTTTCAAGTCTAGCTGTACGGTTCTGAAAGAAAATGCCCCAAACAATTCAAATCAATAAATTCGTACACATTCCCATAGAATATGTTTGAGAAGTCTACCTATTTTTTAGCGGTTTTTCTCTTTTCTTTGCATTACTATCTCTTTGTATTAAAAACTTTTTTTATTATACGATTTTTATTTAATTAAGATTTTTATTTAATTAAATTGCACTATAATGATAATTCAAATTGTCATGTCACTAATATATTCTAATAAGGATATTTTTTTCATACCTGTATGTTATAAATACGAAACACATTACTTAAACATGAATCCTCTTTTTATCTGTTATGTTTTTCAAATAATTTAAACTACTATATTCTATCATCACTACAACTGTTGAAAAAACTTCTCAACAAAATGTACAATTAAAAACTTTTTATTGCCATAAAACATGATATAACCTTTTTTTAATTATAGTTTCATGAAAAGTTATAAATAAAAAACAGATTCCCATTTTACAGACCATTTAAATAGGAAACTGAATTTAATTATAGAGTAAAATTTTACTATATTCAATATTCATTGACTTTCTTGTTATACATAAAAATTTTGCAATGCATAATTTTACAAAAACGAATATATTGGAAGCATTCCTTTTGGCGGTATAGCATATTTTTTGGCGACTGGCGCAAAATGGACAAGTACCGACCGACGTTTATTTTCCCATTTCAAATATGTTGTCACAACTCTATCAGTACTATTCCAACGTCAATTAGACTCTTATGTTGAATTGGGGTGTGTTAACTTAACGTTACTCTCGTCTTAAGGGGACGCATTACCCAAAATTTATGGCTGCCCAGAAAATAATTAAACATGCTCGAATGCTGTGAGCTAAGGATACTGCAAAAATAGAAGGTAGCCTTTATAATGGAGGAGGTTTATTGAAAATGATATAGTGGTTTGGTAAAATAGTTTTTGAAATTTTATGTTGATTTTTTTAAATTTTTAATTTTTTCAGCTTGTGAATGGTTAAAACCCTAAGGCTTTTAAGTAAATTAATGTAGAGCTCCAATTTTTTTTCCTGTGTTGAAACATATGCGTTTAACAAAAGTTGGTATGGGATATAAGGTCTAGTGTGATTAGACTTTTGTTTTAAAAAAGATGAAGTTATAAATTTACAAAAAATCTTATTTATATTCTTACTTATATTCTTTTATACATAAAGCTACATAACTATTTTTGTTTAAATGCCAACTCAATATCCATACCAACTTTTATTAATAGATGTTGTGGGAACATTTTTAAAAAAATCCATTAAAAAGTTCTTTAAATTGTAGGAGGAGTAGCATTTTGAAAAAAACGTTAAAATTTTAATTTTTTTTTAATTTTTTGAAATAACTTACGTTTCAATATTAATCATTTTTTCGTATATGTTTATTGAATGTTAGTTCTTTGTAAAAATAGTTTAATTTGAATGCTAGCAATAAAAATACAGGATTTAATTTTTTGGGTACCGCGTCCCCTTAAACGTGCTACTTTAGATTCTGTAAAAAAAAAAATCTAGGGTTCCCACTAACACTATGTGCTCAAACTTAAGTTCAAATGTTAAGCAAATAATAGTGTGTACCTCCTGTACTTTGTCCGGTTTAGCCACAATTTCCACAAGTTGTGAAAGCGATCTGTTAATTCTGGCTCTTCTTCGTTTTTCAATCAGAGGTTTGGAAATCTGCAATTATATAAAAAGTATAATTATTTGATTTATTTTCATATTTTGCGTAAAAAAATGAATTGTCTTCTTTTGTATAAGGGTTATATAAGAAAGGACTAAGTATCAGAATAACTCATTATATCATGATCAAGAGGCAATTTTAACTAACAATTATGAAGACATTTTAAACTGATTGATGTCGCAAAAATAAATTTCCTGTAATTTTTTGTTTAATAGAAATAAAAATTCTCGTGCGATTGTTGTGAGTGCCAATGGTGATTTAATTCTTTTAAAAATTGACTTATTTATGCTTTTTAAATGAGGATTCAATTTCGCATTTTTTTTACTAATTGAAATACTTCCTAAATCGAATTTTTTTCTCAGATTTTCAATGTCTTCTACTTTCGATGTGATGAATTGTTTGACGATTCACACTTGTCTGTAGCTTTTGTAGTTTGGACAATGAAAATGGGTGACGAACTAACAGACGGATATAGCCTTTATAAAAGCTTCCAGTTTTTTCGTTATAAACATAATGTGGAAGCTAAAAGTAAAGCCTATCGAAAGTCATCTAAACGACTTTCTGACGACTTCACTTTTTTTCGTGCCAAGCATCTCCATCTTCTTCTTGACTATACAGTGGACAAATTATTCGACGCACTGCAAGATTTCATGTAAAATATTAATAACCGGGTGATATTGTACCGTTTTATTATTTTAAATTGATTTGTTTTTTATTTTTATATTATCCAATCAATTACCGATTTATTTGACATAAATAAAACAGCATTAATTTAGAAAAGCATAAGTTTATTAAGTTTTAAAGAAAAGTGAAATTAATGTTAGTAAAAGTCAATATTTAGTTGAGCCACCTTTAGCCGCTATCAAAGCTTTAATTCTGCGCGGCATGCTATCAATGCAAGACTGTACTGTCTCCTGCATTTGAGGATGATGATTCAACACATAAATAATCTTTTCTAGGAGCTGGACTTTGTTGGTAATCATATCTTTAGACACTTCTCTTTTCATCAGCCCCCCCACACATTTTCAATTGGGTTCATATCAGGGCTATTACCCGGCCAATCCAACAGAGGGATACTTTTTTCTGCCAATCAATAATATTGTAGTTTAAATATACCATTATTGCATAAAAACTCTTAAGAAACATAAAATTACTAAAAAAAAATACCGAGCGTCTAATAATTTGTCCAGGGACTGTATAATGAAAGTTTACTAAGTTTATTTTCCGTTTCTATATATTCGACTATATCTAATCCAATGACACTTTACCCTAGAGCAAAAAGTTTGATTAGGAGCTTAATTCATAAACTATGTTTCATAATAACGTGCAAGAATAAGTATTCTGTTCATTAAATGGTATTTTATGTACTTATATTTAGCACAGTACAAAGGTATTTACAAAGACAAATGCTATTTATTTATAGATGATTGAAAAGCAGTCAATAACAATTTATAAATGAAATTTTTTATCAGGTGAACAATAATTTTTCGGTGTATCATGTTGCATACATAAACTTGTACTCGGTTGTTCTTTAAGTCTTTTGGTGTATCCTTTGTTATCTATTGATCTATTCGATACATCTCTTGAATCTCAACAACCTCAATTGGTTGCTATTTATATTTCTGGCCTAATAATGAAAAAACAAATATGTAGCAACGAAATTGGTTTTATTGTTTTTCAAAATAATCTCCATGATAATCAATACACTTTTGCATGCGTTTGAACCAATTTTCAAAGCCCTTTTTCCAGTCCGATTGAGGTAACTCCAAAACATGCGTTTTGAATGCATCAACCGCTTCTTCGGGGGTCGAAAATCGTTGCCCACGTAATTTATTTTTGATGTGTGGGAATAAGAAGAAGTCATTGGGTTCTAAATCAGGGCTGTACGGTGGATGACCCATCAGTTCGATATTTCGCTCCGTCAGAAATGCCTTTGTTTGAGTCGATGTGTGAGAGCTCGCATTGTCATGATGAAGAATGATTCGCCTATTCTTTTGCTTTTTTCGAATTTCTCCGATGACTTCTGGCAAACAAATGGTCGTGTACCATTCAGAATTGACTGTCCTGCGTGTCTCTAACGCCACTGTTGCCACATGACCGTTAATGCCGAAGAAACAGGCAACCATTTGTTTCGATGTGCTTCTTCCTCGAATAACTTTTGTTGGTTTTGCCTCGTCTTGGAAGACCCATACAGTTGATTGCTGTTTTGTTTCCGGCTCATATGCATAGATCCGTGATTCGTCACCTGTGTAGATGTTATACACAGCCTTTGATGCACCTTGAACATATTTTTCCAACATTTCCTTGCACCAATCGACACGAGCCTTTTTTTGAGTGTTTGTCACATTATGCGGGATCCAACGCGAACAAAATTTTTTTACGCCCAAATGTTCATGCATATTGATGCTAGTCATACTAATGTCCAAAGACACCTCTATCTCACGGTATGTCACATGACGATCTTGCTTTATCAGTTCACGCACAGCATCGATCTTTTCTGGCACAACAACCGATTTTGGACGACCTGCACGGGATTCGTCCTGAATCGAACATCGACCACGATTAAATTCGTTAAACCAGTTTTTTACAGTGCTGTAGGAGGGCCCTTTATCGCTGTATAAAGAATTAAGTTCATAGAAGCACTCTTGTCTTGACAATCCACGTCGAAAGTTATGAAAAATAATAGCACGAAAATGTTCACGAGTCAATTCCATTTTTTGAAAGAAAAGAACTTTTCAATTTACTGTCACTAACACAAATACAGCTATAATGGCAAATCGTCTGAAAAATTTATGTTTAAAAATATCAAACTTTCGATTAAAATCGTTTGCTGTTGCCTAGCAACACTTACTGTTGCAAAGGCCAGAAATATAAATAGCAACCCTCGTAATCAAAGTCTCTATTCTTCATACAATTTAAGTTTTTACATAAAATCCGCAAAATTTTTGCTTTCTGCTTGCTCCGAATATTTTTCCAAGCACCCCAACCCTTTGGCTTGGTAAATAGCCTAATATTCTCGATTTGGATCCAGCCAGGCTTCTCTGTATAACTTGTAAGATGCCTCCAATACTCTGCCGCGTTTGATGGTCGCCGAAGTCTCTTGCAAGAGTTTTATCTTTTTATCAGACATCTCCCAATAGCATTTGGCAGATTTCTTTAGCAAGTCATCTGCTGTCTGAAGCATTGGCACTTTTCTGAAGTTGTTCCAGATCAGCCAACTCCTTTTAACACTCAGTGGATTTTCGCCATTTTCCATGTGCTTTAACGTCATCTCATCTCTTATTAAAAGGGCCATGCATGGAATGAAGGTGCGTCCATTTGCTTGCATGTCTTCCATGAGTTGATTCATCAAGACCAAGTTTTCTTCATGGTCGGGAAACAGGGCATCGAACTCGAAGAAAAGTTCCTGGTTTTTCTTTGACATTTTCGTCCATGATTCGAACAGCCTCTGAATGGCTTCAGTTTGAAGGGCACTGATAATTGCATGAGCCGCGTTGATGTTGCAGAACTTAAGCAACTTTTGGCTAATTTTCAAGAAATGCTGCATAATCTTAGATCGTATTTTTGCGGTCTTCCCGGACAAAATCATATCGATAGTCCAAAGGTTAATCTGGGCATAGAGTTGGTGCATTTCTTTGAAGGTCTGAGAGTTTCGCCATTCGATGACATCTTTGTCTTCTATTTTCTTGAAGATATCCCAACTCGCCTGAGTGATGTGCTTGGCGGTTTTGACAACATCCTGCTTCAGAAATTTGCTCACATTTTGATTGAATAATTTATCCGCCTTTGGTTCAACTTCAGGAGCCCAAAATTTGACTTTGTCCAATTCTTCTTCGGGCGATCTTTCCTTTCTTATTAAACGCTTGATGAACTTCATAATTTCTGGTAGAATTCTTTGAAAAAAATGTCTAATAAGATATTTGGAATTTCAAAGGCTTTTATAGAGAAATCCTTTATATGGTTTTAAACAATATGGAATAGCCGACTCCTGTTTAAAACGAAAAGTTTTGAAAAATTATCACTCTTTCAAAAATAATCAACCTAATGCTCGAACTTTTACTTCACTACAAGTATTAAAAATATTTAAAAAATATTGTTGATTTGTCTCTCATTGTTGCTTTATTAACTTTTCATTGTAATTATTGCAACACACTTACTCTCCTGAATAATGGCTTTGGGTAACTAATTGTTGATAATACAACTATGATTTTTCCTTTTGAAACAATATAATTTTAATTCCTTGGTCATTCTTGTGAAACTAAATCAAACCGTTATCCAAATTGTAAAATTTGTAAAAGTTTCTGTTGAATAGACATCGTACTAGAGCTACACAAGGGTTATTGAAGGCGGAACTCCCGTATCCAACACTTGATTTAGCACACAATCTACACAATAGTGAAATTGCTTTAGCGAAAAGACTTTAGATACAAAAGATTTCACTTCAGTCCCATACATACGACATTATTATTAAAATTAAGTTTAGTTTAGTTTGAATTATCGTCGCACTAGAGCTACACGAGGGCTATTGGCGACGGGCGTCGTATTTTAGAACCACAGTCAAGTGACGAGCCGACACCTGAGTAGGCACCCAACGCAACCGTTAAGGGCGAAACTTAGTAGCCTCGTACACGTTTGGGACTTTGGAGAGAGTATTTAACGTGCACTCCTCTACAACTGGGTATTATTCGTCGGGCATTTTTGACTGCACAGGCCGTTTATAGGTCGGCAGTTATTTTAGCGATGCCCGGACCCGAACCTGGGACCTTTCACATGCTAGGCGGTCACCTAACCGACTGGGCTCCCCAGCCCCCATTAAAATTAAGAGACAAGACAAATATAAAATAAATGTTCATCTCACACTTAATAGCTAAAGAATTGGTGATTTTTAGTAAATGCTTAAGGGAAGTCGGAGGGGTGTTTGGGTCAAAAATGTCGATTTTCTGTTTTTCTTTTTTTATTCTACATATATTTAGCTTTAATTTAAGACCAAGATTATCGATTTCTATTAAGTGGTTTCCTTTTTTTTAAGCATTTTTGAGAAACTCTGAACATCAGTTCTTAACTAAACCATACATTTCTTTTGCGTATCCTGAAATATAAGGTTTTTCAACAGTAGGAACACTTTTCTCAGGAACTATAAAAGACATCAACATATTTTGTTTTATTATTTCTTCCCCATTAATAGCTCTTTGATTTAAATTGAGGAATTTGAAATATTTCTGTTCAAAAAAAATTATATTACTTTAAATCTGATTTTTTTGTGTTTTTTAATACATATTTTTAAAAAAAAATCATTGTAAAAGTATTTTTTTATACTTTGAAATATCCCCAGTTTAAATCAAATAGCTATAATATATGTAAGGAAAAAAATATGAAAAAGTTCATAATGATATCTCATATAGTTCCTGAAAAAAATAATACTGAAGTTAGTAAAATTAACATGGGCGAGATAGAACCACCCGACTCCCCTTAAAAACTGGGGGTGTTGAAGTCTCTATTTCCGTTTTTCAGCAATACCTTTAAAACCAAAAAAGTTCTATGGTAGCAACCTTTTTGCATGGGTAATTTTCTCGAAAACTTTTATTATATTACAAACATCGAGAACTCGTGCGTTAAATTTAAATTCTGTAGCTTTTTTTCGTTTTTTAGCAATATTTTTAAAAACTAAAAAGTTTTATGGCAGCTACTCGCAGCTACTCGTTGAGCTTGCCCGGTTTTCTCCTAAAACTTATTATTAAGTGCGGCACTTACTAGAAACTCGTGTTCCAAATTTGAAGTTCGCGGCTCTTTTAGTTCGAGCTGTAGAGAGGTTTCGAACAGACAGAATGACAGACAGACATTCTGACAAGCGAAATAATGTTTAAAAAACACTTTTTTAGAATAGGAACCCTCCAAAACTTTTGCAAAAACTACAAAACCTCCATTTATGATTTTCGATAAAAGATCCAAAAACCTAACAAAATTTATTTAATTCCAAAGACTGAAATAGGCAGGACCCTTGATCAGAACAGAAGACGGTCGAACCACCAAAAACATGCAAAGCGCTACCAGTAGTCTAGGGTAGGTACATATATTTTCCGACTGTGTGCTTGATCAGAGACCCGCTTATAAGCCTTCGTCAAGTAAGACAGACACAGAAAGAATTTTTACTGTCACAGAGAAAGGAGAGAACTCCCAGGGCGAAGGCGGGAATTGAACCCGCATCCGTTACAGCGCGCAGACTGCTAGCGTAATGGTCCAAACCACTCGGCTATCCGGGCCTCCCAGTAGTCTAGTGGCCATTGGCTATTTCTAATATCGATAATACACAAATTTTTAATAGGAAAATATCGGTAGAAAGTACACAGACGGTAGTTAGGAAACCGGCACGCTTGCTACTAATAAATGCATCGACACACAAGTACTACAACGCAATTATGGCTAAAAAATGCACATTGTTTAAAAGCATGTAACCCTGTGACCCAAGGACACTAGCCTATGTTTTCGATGTTCTGAATTTCTGACGTATCACACTTGTCTGTAGTATTTGTAGTTTCAGCTATGAAAGTGCGTGACGGACAGACAGACAGACGATGGTCATTATAAAAGCTTCCACTTTTTACGTTATAAAAGTAGTGTGGAAGCTAATATCCAAATTTAGCGAGTAAATGTTTAATGTTGAATTTAATGCTTTGTTTGGTGCTTTTCATCCCTGTTGAGCACAAATTTTGTGTGGAAGCAGTCTAATTGACAGATTCTGCTACGAAATTACTTGTGTTTTTTTTAATGTTTGTATTATGAATTAAATTTTTAAAGATTTCTTTAATGTGTACATACACACTAGAAATAGCTAAAATTGCCAAAATTAGTATTTTTTTAGCCTATTTTTTTGAATTCCAAATTTTAAAAAAATGAAAAAGTAAGTATTGACATGTTGACGATGTCCGTTGGTACCTTCTTTCTAAAATAGGTTCTATCCTTCAGATATTAAAAATTCTTTTTTTTTAGAAAAGTATGACATCAGAGACCCATTTTTTATATTTTTTGTCCGTGTGTCTGTACGACCGGGTGGGCATTTTTGTCGACGAATTACCCATTGAATTGCATTAAAATTGTATATATATTAGTCATTAAAATCGCTGCTTCCACATCAACTATAGCATGTGAAACTTTATTTATTTAAAATTAATGTTTGCAGCAAAATAAGTTTTTGTCATACATCCGTTTGAAATGACGTCATAAAATGTAGCACAGTGTTAGTCTTTGATTGTTTATTAGTTTTTTTTATTTTAAAAGTGATAAGGAATTATACTTTTTGCATAAAAATCTGGCTAGTTTTAATTTGGAATTCTTATTTTTATATAGCAGTTTGGAGCAGTTTCATGTTTTATTATTTCGAAATTATCATGTTTTTACAGATTTTTATGTGGATACTTATTCAAGAATAAGAAGTTCAAGCAATTTTAATTTGTTTCTTAATTTTCGCAAGATTTCAATTTCTCATAACTATTCTTTGAATTGCAAATCAATTAAGCAGACGATAAATAGTATTTATTTAATTTGTGAAAGAAGATTATTGAAAAAAGTTGATTTTTTTCGGCTTTTAAAAGTTTAAGTTACAACTTGGGGCTGTGCTCGGTGATTTTTTCTAATATGTATAAATCTTGTATGGAAGTGGTTCTAGGTGATAGTTAATGTTACAAACCTACTTGTTTTGTTATAAGAATTTTAGTAAGTATTTAAGTAACAGGAAAGTAGGCTATTTCAGTTCTTTTAGAACTTCTTGTTTTTATGTTAGAACCTCTAAATCTTAAAAATAATACAAATTTTGAATTTGTGTTTTTTTTTTTTTTTGGAAATAAAAAGTTACAAAGGGTTTTTACCATTTCCGATGCACTGAAACTTGCATATTTGGTCATCTTTAAATTCAATTTCCTAAGATCTATATTTTTTAATAGCATTTTGTTTTAGAAAGGTTAAATCAAGTTTAAATTAGAATTTTGATTTAATTTTCTTATTTAAATATATAATTTATTAGTTACGAGATTTGTGAACCCCAAAAAGAATATTTCATTCATAAACTATTTCTTTTAGTAAACGTCAAAGTAAAATTTTTAGGAAAAAATTGGATTTTTTTTGTGGACTACTCATGATAAAAATTATATTAAAAAAACTAAACAAGCTAGAAAAATAATTTGAGGTTCACAACATTAAAAATGGTTGACTAATAAATTTGCATGGCTATTTTATTCGTCTAAATCAATTAGGTATTGAATTATGAGTGTTTAAAAATCCTGCTATTTAATGCATAAATTGCTAACAAACGTTTGATTATTTAAAAAATACCTTTACAAAAACGAGTTTTAAACGTATTAAAACATGCTTAAAAACAAAATCTTACCCTCCTCCGTTGATTCGAATTCCACCCTTCAGCCTCCATCACAGACCCTTGCAAAACCCACAAAAATGACAATACACCTTTTCACTTAACAGTACCTGATCTTCGAAATTCCGACTACCGTATCACGAATTGAAATGAAGTCAAGAAAGAACCCGCCTCTGATCTAAGAACGACCACTCTCCTCCAGGTTGGGGGTTCATCCCCCCCCCCCCTCCCTGCATCAAACCTGAATAGCCCTTGGTTCTCTATATGTTGCGATGGTCTGATAGGTGAATTTGGGTGTAATTGATATTATCTTAATAGAAAGAATGTTCCGTTTTGGGGTTTGCCGCAGTAAGATAAGGGGAAAATTAGACGCAGGGCCTGATTATTCACAAAACATTCGCACGTGCCCCCCCCCCCCCACACACACACCCAATTTTTTAGGAGAAAAGACAAAGGCAATGAAAAGTCAATGGAATTTTAAAAAATATACTCCATCAAAGTTTTCAAAATGAAAATTTGTAATGACAATTCTTATAATTTTTGCCCTGCAAGTATTCTTATTACTAGGGTCTGTTTAATCAAAGTATCACAATGATTGAATTTAGAGTTAATTAAGTTTAGAGTGTGTAAGGATATATAGTTAATTTTTTACTTGATTTAAAGTATTTTTTAGTTTAAAACATTACACTGAGTAGGCATCTTTTAATATGGTGTACGCTGTAAAACTTTAGTGGTAAGTTACTCCGTGGCAGCATGTGCTGCTTCCATTTTTATAGAGTAACGTTTCATGAAGTTTTTACCGTGCACACAAATATTTTAATTAAATGATATTTTAAGTAGTTAATGTTGTTACTTAGGCATCTGTGAATCCACTAGTGAACAGGTATTCTAATGTATACTTTCCTTATAAAAATATTTTTATCTTACTATTTCCCATAAATATAGTCTCTACACTAAGGTTTACGGCGTTTAGACGCATAAATTATAAATATTTAAGTGTTGTGTATGACGTCATTAAAACATTATTTTTATGAAGCAACTGCAACGAACGAATATTTCACGTTTACGATCTTAAAATATTTGGTGTTACTTTGAAAACACAAAAAGAGAATGAAGAAAAATTCATTGATTTCAGTTTTTAGAAATAAAAACCAATCTCTTTTCAATCACAAAGTTACCTCTGTTAATAATTGTAAATAACTACATACACAGTGTATAAATAAATATTAACCACACTCATTTACCTACACTTTGCACAAAAACTCAATAACAGTCGCATACATTTTCTTTTCAAAAGAAATAATAACATATTTATTATAATAACACACACTTCCCCCACAGTCCTTATTAACCACCAAGTCTTAATCAGCAACGAATTCCCCTCTAATAAAAAGAACAGGACCATTTTAAAGATACAATACTAATAACATCCCAATGCTATGGTGGTCCTTCTTAAACAGCAATTTATCTCCATGTAAAAAAAAAAAACTAAGGGGACCACAGGCATAGGCCATTATAGGCCAGACTAGGCCCCTCAAATAATTCTCATAATACACAATGTATGTCAAAGAGCTTTTAGCCTGAGCACGCGACTAGCAACCCCCTGAGGGAATTACTAACGAAGAAGATAGGTTGGCTGTTTGCTGGCTTGGTTTTTATTATTTTAAAATCAGTATTCTCTTCTAAGGTAAGCTAGTGTAAGTCCAAGTGGGGCAATTCCATGCGTGACGGAATGACATTTTGAACTGTAGAAATGAAGTAAAACAATTACCACAAAGCTATTTTCAAAGGAAAATTGCTTTTTTTTTTCAGTTTATATATTGATGTTAATGATTAAAAGATTACAAAAAAGTTGAAATTTTTTAAAAAGTATTTTATTATTATATTTTTGACTAACTTCTTTTTGTGTTACGGAATGACATTTTTGCAACCACGACTGCATCCTGGTACTTAAAAATTGAAATTTCTGTGAATTAACAATACATTGAGTTTTTAAACTAATGCATATCTTAAATATTATATATAAGCTATGTAAATTATAATTTAGAGCAATCTACCTGTAACATGGTTTAAGTTATTAACTGTCATTTGACGTTACGGAATTACCGTTACGGAATGACTAAAAGTTT
The DNA here is from genome assembly GCA_019343175.1 of Oedothorax gibbosus. Classification (NCBI taxonomy): domain Eukaryota; kingdom Metazoa; phylum Arthropoda; class Arachnida; order Araneae; family Linyphiidae; genus Oedothorax; species Oedothorax gibbosus. The sequence continues at coordinate 24,426,330 of CM033276.1, read as the reverse complement.
CAAATATTATATATAAGCTATGTAAATTATAATTTAGAGCAATCTACCTGTAACATGGTTTAAGTTATTAACTGTCATTTGACGTTACGGAATTACCGTTACGGAATGACTAAAAGTTTCATAAATTATATATTAAATTAAAAGTGTGTAAAGTAATAAATTTAATTTTTTATCATCTAGAATATTCATAAGATATTAAATATTACATTATATACATTTATTCACATGTGAAAGGTTTTTCAAACACTTATCGAGGTCGATTTCCAACTAGTTGAAATACGGCTGAATTTGCTGAGAAAACATATCTTTTTTGTCCACAAGGCATCGATCTCCTTTTTCGGGAAATGTGAATACATGTCCTTTATCGCCCTGCTTTCTTAAACCATAATTTGAAAGCTTGGAGTATATTTTTAAACCTAATTAGTAAATATTTCAAAAAAGTGACATTTTTATGGAATTGCCCAGTGTACATTTTTAGAATTCCAACCGTTCCATATATGGGGGAGATATTTGCATACTTCAGTCTCTCGTAAAATGTGGTTTTAGGAATTTTACTTAATATTACCATCATTGTAATCGCAATACTATCCTTCAGAGATACGCAAATTAGCTGAAATGTAAATTCGTTTTCATGGCCTAAGATTAAATGTACTTTTTTAACTGAAAATTTGATTTCTTTAAATTTTTAAAAACTGTATTTCTGTAGCAGATGATTAATAATAACACTCATCCATAATTTAAATTTTAAAAATCACTAAAATTTTAAAAACTATGTGTGTTGCTGGAAAATCCGACACTCAGGTGACGTCCGTATCCGTCAGTGTCGCAAAAGTCAGTGTTTCATAATGGAGTGTTTAAAAAAATATTTACCTTTGAATAGAAACTTGCTGCAAGGTTAAATTATGTTGTAATTTCATTTAAATAATTTGATTTTGTGTATTTTATCTAACATTTAAGATCGACCCCACGCGACTATACAGATTAAATAAATGAGACGTAAAATAAACGGAAATATTGAAGTTTTGAATAAAAATTTTTTTTAGAATAATATAATCTGTACATCAAGATCAGAGTACGACTAGCTTGAGTCCCAACTAAATAGACATTCACTCGGCCTGTATACATCATATTTCTTAAAATTAAATATTTATCATATTTGCAGGAATTAAATCTCTGGGGTTTTTTTTATATGACTTTGTGACTGAAACAACTGCTACACCTGACTTTTCGTCTTAAATGTACTAATATATATGCAACATTTTTACTATCATCCTTCGATGTTTGTCCTTAAATTAATAAATGCACCATAAGACTCTAATACTCAGTGAAAATGTAAAACCCGAGAAAAACTTATAATTTCTCCAAAATGTAAAATGTCATACGATTCTAATGAAAATTTGTATTTTTGCTCGTATACGTCCCTTTTCAGCTTATGAATCGATATCCTCATGTATAGCTCATAAGACTTATGCTAGTCTGACTCTCAAGGAAAGTTCTAGCATTTCCTTTTATATTGACAGTTGAATCGAAACAGTTCTTCGGTTTGAATTGCTGGTAAAGAATGCATTAGTGTAAAATACCAGCTGTCAAACCAAGCTGTATTGACTTTTGCCTTTTTTTTATGTATAGATAGTGTGTTTTTTAGTACTGGTCTTTAGCCTTTCTATTTTAGGTAGAAAGTAACAGTAAATACACTACTACACTGTTAACAATTTGGTGCTTGGTTTCTATATAATAGTGGTTCCTAGTATCTGCAACGGCTGTGTGGTGAAATGTTTCTTCATATGTTCAGCATTCAGAAGAAATATTTTTCAGGTTTTGGAAACAAAAACCTGCGAAATGGTTCAATAGCCAAATACCGAAAATATGGTGAAACATTTCACCACAAAGCCGTTTTATAAAACCAAGTACAATTTTTTTAACAGTGTACAAAATGAAATTATTGAACATTTGTAGTGCTGATTTTTGTAAGTACCGGAACAGTCCAGAATCCTGAATGGGAGTGTCCTGATAATTACGTCAGGGAAATATGTAGGGAATTGAATGAATGTGTATTTATCTCTCTTTTACCTGACTGATATAACTTTATCTATATGGTATTTTAGCCTTATTCCATGCTCCGTAGCTCAATTGCTCCTCTATATATTTTACCATTGAACCATTGAATTCTATGCCCCATCCCTGGGTTTTAAGGGTGTCTTTAAATGATGTCATGCTTGAAGGGAGGGGGGGGGGGGCTATAGCACTTTGTGACAAGGGGGAGTGTATAAGAAGTGTGACGCCTTCCGCATCTCTTAAAGATTTGTAAATCAAAACCGAAAAATATAAATCTGTATAGAAAACAAGTAGGTTTGTTACAGAATCTGTCACTTAAACCGCTTCCACACAACATTTGTGCTCAACAGGAAACAAACTATTTATACACCTCAGAAAGAAATTCGCCAAACAAAGCCTTTAGCTAGTTGTAATTAAACATTTAAACGATAAAATTAATTATTTTCATTAATCTTCTTTCTCAGATTTAATAATTAGACTTTATCGTTTGCTTAATCTGTTTGAAGTTCGAAGAATAATAATGTAATCTTTTTAATAAATATCTTTGTGTCGCCACAATTTACCAGTTAGATTTCTTTCGAAAATTCTGTCATTTATCGTTTGTTAAATTAATTTACAGTTCGAAAAATATATAATTAGTGCAATTGATGCTTTAAAAATAAAAGCGAAACTTTGCATATTTTTATGCCAAGTTAGAATTCTCTATGCATCTTTCTTCATACATATATAATAAACCATCAAAAGAACTCTATTGTGATATTACAACAATCCAAACTGAATTATATCGCATAAATAAATATTCTTTCAAAAGTGTTTATTTTTATTTTAAATAAAGTTTCTCGTACGTTTAACGAAATGGCAACAGTGAAAATATTGAATAAAAATGGAATTTGCATGTTATTTCAATGTAGATTAAATTTTTAGTTATTTAAATTTTAAATAAACTTCTAATTTAAATTTTTTAATGAAATTTGGAATGTAGCCTAATCTGATTTTTTGCTTCAAAATGACGTATTCCACTTGTCTGTGGTGGATGACAACAGTGAAAATATGAATAAAAATGGAATTTGCATGTTATTTCAATGTAGATAAAAAATTTTAGTTATTTAAATTTTAAATAAACTTCTAATTTAAATTTTTTAATGAAATTTGGAATGTAGCCTAATCTGATTTTTTGCTTCAAAATGACGTATCCCACTTGTCTGTGGGACTTGTGGTTCTTTCTGTGAAAGTGGGTGACAGACGGACAGACGGACGGACTGAACGATTATAATACCTTCCACTTTTTACGTTATAAACGTAGTGTGGAAGCTAAACAAGTAGGTTTGTAACAGAATCTGTCACTTAACTCGCTTCCACATATTTGTGTTTAACAGGAAAAAACGCGCCAAACACAACATTAATTCTATATTTAACATTTACAAGCTAAATTTGGCTAGTTTCATTTATTTTATTTCGAAAATTCAATAATTATTACTTATCGTTTGCAAAAATTAATTTATATTTTAAAGAATAAATATGTCATATTCCTCGCTTTTAAATAGAATGAAAACATTTCATATCAACATACAAGGATTCCGTAGTGAAATATATTTGACGTCATTTCAAACTGATCGATGTCGCAAAAATAAATTTATTTTAATTTATTGTCTAAAAGAATTAAAGTTTCTCGAGCGATTGTTGCGAATGGCAAATGTGATTTAATTCTAATAAAAACAGGGCCTTTAGCTATTTGTAATTCAAAGTTTTAAACGCCAAAATTAACTATTTTCATTAATCTTCTTTCTCAGATTTAATAATTAGACTTTATCGTTTGCTAAATTTGTTTGAAGTTCGAAGAATAATGATGTAATCTTTTTTAATAAATATTTTTGTCGCCACAATTTCCCATTTACATTTCTTTCGAAAATTCACTTACTTATAGTTTGTTAAATTAATTTACAGTTCAAAAAATATATAATTTGTACAATTGATGCTTTAAAAATAAAAGCGAAACTTAGCATATTTTTTTTATGCCAAGTTATAATTCTCTATGCATCTTTCTTCATACATATATATAGAACCATTAAAAGAACTCTATTGTGATAATACAACAATCCAAACCGAATTATATCACATAAATAAATATTTTTTCAAAAGTGAATTTTTATTTTAACAAAAGTTTCTCGTACGTTTAAAGAAATGGCAACAGTGAAAATATTGAATAAAAATGGAATTTGCATGTTATTTCAATGTAGATTAAATTTTTAGTTATTTAAATTTTAAATAAGTTTCTAGTTTAAATTTTTTTATGAAATTTGGCATGTAGCCTAATCTGATTTTTTGCTTCAAAATGACGTATCCCACTTGTCTGTGGGACTTGTGGATGACAACAGTGAAAATATGAATAAAAATAGAATTTGCATGTTATTTCAATGTATATAAAAAAATTTAGTTATTTAAATTTTAAATAAACTTCTAATTTAAATTTTTTAATGAAATTTGGAATGTAGCTAATCTGATTTCTTGCTTTAAAATGACGTATCCCACTTGTCTGTGAGACTTGTGGTTCTTTCTGTGAAAGTGGGTGACAGACGGACAGACGGACAGACAGACGGACTGAACGATTATAATACCTTCCACTTTTTACGTTATAAACGTAGTGTGGAAGCTAAAAAGGGAAAGTTTATTTCCTACCTTAACGAAATTCGGCTATCGGTAGCAAAAATAATTTAGTTCAATAACATCTATGACAAATTGCTTCATTCCTTAACTCATTGTATCCTGTAGGTATTTGTTATTATCAAACAAACACTTTATTAACACAAAAAGAAAACATTACAGACTAATTTTTTTTTTCGTCACATGCGGGTTAAAAAAAAACCCGTATATGTGACTAAATAATCTTAGTATTATAATTAATAAGACACAATAATAAGACACATAATACACGAAATTGTATATGTTGATAATTTTGTTTCTGCATGATTTGTAGCATGTTTACGTTTTATTGTTTGTTAGCAAAGTGTGACATTTATGACATACAGGGTTAGGTTTAATCATCGTCGCAGTAGAGTTACACGAGGGCTACTAAACTATTAGTGACGGGCATCAAAATTTGGAACCACTGTCAATGGACGAGCTGACACCGGAGTAGGCATTGAAAGCAACTTTTAGGTACATTGTACGCGGTGTCGGAAGTTTAACGTACTCCCTTTACACGGGGTATTATTACTCATACTTTTGGGCTGCACCAATAATTTATAGATCGGCAATTACTTTGGCAGAGCCCGGGCCCGAACCTGGGACCTTTCGCATGCAAGGCAAGCGCCTTACTGACTGGGCTCCACAGTAATGTGACACAAAAGAGCAGGGGGTCAAAAGTGTAAAGAAAAAGTGTGATGCCGGTTTTGCATAACAGTTTATATAAAAAAAAGAAAGTATAAAGAAGGAACAGCATTGTAATTAATGGATTTCAGTTTTAATAAAGTTTACAATAAGGAAGTACTATGCAATTTTGCTGTCTATAAGAAAAGATTAATTGCATTTTGATAGATCGTCGCAATTAATTATAAATTAATCGGATGGGATGGTACATTGAATTAAATACTTTTAAATAATAGTAATTATGCAATACATTTAAAGTTAGGCCAAAAGTTGGTTATAGTTTTGCTACTTTGCAAAAAATAAAATAATGTTTATAGTTTTTCTTTAAATATTTCTAACAAGCATATTTTTTGTTTACTAGAAGTCTTTGAACCTGATTGATCGAATCCCTCAAACCGTATTGTGGCGGACAAAATGCCACCGTTTTAGAAAAGTTGACAATTACTTTTATTGATCGTTATTCCTGTTCAAAATTTAAATAGCCCTTGTGCAGGTCTAGTGGAATGTTAGTTCAAAGAAAAAAAATTCATAAGTTTAAATAAAGTTATTGCGTCGAAATAGGCTTCAGACATTAATAAACGGTTTAATTTTTCCTTATGCAACGAAGTCCGTATCTTTATGCAACAAAATCCAAAGTCGTTTTGCTCCTTTTATGTTAATAAAAATATATGACAACTATATTATGCCATTGCAATTAAGTTAAACACAATATTATTAAATCCGTAATTAAAATATACTTAAGACTTATAATTATAACTAGCAAGATACTTGTGTGATCGATTGAATGTCATGTTAAAGTACATTTCTATATTCTAAATGGTCCAAGGTTTTCTTGATACTTAACAATTAGTCCTACCACTTCATTGTAGCGTTTGACAAACTATTTTGATGAATTAAGATGGAGTTTCTTGATGAAATAGTATCCATTTGGAATAAGAAATTCTGCTTTCATTTATAGGATTTAGGGCAAGAGTGGATTAAGTTTAAGAATCAAGAAAATAATGAGTGTAGCATTGTTTGACATATCAAACATTGAAAATGTTATTTGATTTTAGCAGTGAAAATGGCCCATGTACAAAATAATTTCAAAACAGCAAAACTTTTTTAAATGTGGAAATAACCATGAACAATATGGCACTTGTCATAATGTTTTGGTTATCAACAAATTAGTAGCGTATAAAGGGTCTTTTTTACTGCTATGAAGCTTGTCAAATGCAAATTTTAAATTCCATGTAAAAAAATTACTTTTGAGCAAAATGTCAGTATTTTTGATATATTTATTGTTTAAATTCTTACAACGAAATTTACAGATTTATATCCTAGAAAAAAGATAGTATTACCCAACGATGTATAATAATGGATGTACTACTGAATGTTAAGAAAACGCGGCCGTTGCCAACAGCTGAAAGAAAACTATTTGGCTTCTTTTCTAATTTGGCGCTTTTACTTAGCACCAATTCTTCCAGCGATTTTATCGATATATAAATGTTACTGGATAGATCAAAATACTTAGGAAAATGAGGCCACTGTTAGATCTATGTTAGCGATTGCTTTGGTTTCGAATCTATCTTTTATTTGGAGGAAGGTGTGGCGAACGAATGTATACAATATGAAATTTAAGCATTATTTTTTAGGAGTAAAAAGGTATTTGGTATACAATTTTATATTCTCCTTCGAAAATGCATTTATATTATTAGTATTTATTCATGTTGTTATGGGAATATTTCTTATGATGTCACGCTCCCCAAACTGCGATTTCATTGGTTATTTTGTTTTCATTGATAAAGTGTTGAAACAAGCTCATTGGTTTTTATAACGTCACGCGCTCCGAACTGCGATTTCATTGGTTGTTTTGTTTTCTTTGACAAAGTGATGAAACAAGCCCATTGACGGTGATTGGAGAAAGGGAAACATTTGGTTTAAAATGAAAAATAAAATGAATAATTTTAAATAAAATTGTATTTACAATATTGTAAAAAAAAGAAAATCCTTCTTCATAAATAATAATAATTGAAGAGCTTAGTGGAAGAGCGTGCTAAGTGACATTTTTGAAAAAGTTGAAATTTTTGTGTCAATGAACATATTACTAACTACTTTAACGATAAAAAGTTTCCCCTTTTCCATAAAATTTAAATTTAATATATTTTTTACGCTTTACAATTAACGTTTTCTACAGATCTAAGTGCTAATGAAAAACTTTATAGCTCATTTTCTCGTTTTCACCTTTTTGTCACTTAGCACGTTCTTCCACTAAGCTCTTCAATTTCTTAATTAACGTTTTATTTGTCCGTGAAGTCCGCCGACACAAGACACAAGAATTGCCTATTTTTCTCTTTTCTGTTACTATGATAAAACACAAATTATAATTACTAGAGAAATTAAAAATAATCTAATTAATTAAAATAATAACTTTCGAGCAGTTTATAAGAGATTTAAACATAAGAAAATTTGAACGTTGTGCATCATCTTTTGTTCTATGAAAAGAAATAAAAGATTTTTACGAATAAAAACTTTTGAAATTTGATCATTTCCAAGAAATTTTGTCTGATAAAATGAAACTTTTAAAAAAGTAAAAATCTATTCGAAAAGTTCATAATTTATTATTTAATCGTAAATAATAGCACTAAATTTTTTTTTAACTTACCTTCCCGTACATTATGGATGCTATTCCCAAGTCTTTGTTTTAGTTTAAGTGTAAATTTATTAGCAGACGATAATAAATGTAGAAACGAAAATTAATATATTCGACGATTGATTTCTGCGCATGGTCATCAACCGTCATCATCAGTATTGGTTGCAGAAGTAGATATGTGGTAACACTAGATCGCTGCTTCCAGTTATATTCAATTCGAAAATTAAATTTAAATTAAAAAAATTTGACTTCGGCGGTCAAGTTTATAAAAACCGCAAAAAAATGGTCGCACTTTTTGAGATCCTTTGCAGTATTACCTAGAAAGTATTACCTAGAAACTAGGTGCACATGACCTCACACTACTGTTGTTATTCATAATGTGATTGGTAAGTGTGTAACAGTTTATGGTCGGTTGCGGTTGTAAACCCTTAAAATGTGCTGTTTAAGACCAGCAGAATTTTTGCCGTGTACTGTTATGAGTTTAGATTTTTTAAATTTAATGTTTTGGAGTATGTTACGGTTAATCCGTAAAATTTACGGTTTAAAACAACCCCTTCTTTAGAGAAGGCCTCTACACTCAAACAATGACGTGGTTAAAGTTGTCCGATCTATTTCATTACAAAAGGGAAAAGCAATGCCAAGACATAATTCGTAAATGATTGGGTGATTTTTCAGACGGAACTACTCTCACTACGTCGCACGTAAAATGGTAACAGGTTCATATTTCTTGTTTTCCAGGAAGTGTTGTTTAAATCCGACGGAATACTTGCCGTACGCTTAATTTTTTTTATTCAAATTCCGGTTCATTTTTACTTACATGCAGGGTCTGATCTATAAAAACACAGACTATAGGCACAACATATTTTGGGGCCCCTTACTAATTTTTGTGGGTATGATTGTCCTTAATTATAGTGCTAGTTGGCAAATGTATTAAGTTTTTTCTTTCGTCGGTCGTCCTTTTTACATTGATCAGACCAATTATGTTGAGTTAAAGTGTAAGTCAAAGTCAAGCTAAAAAAAAGTATGGTCTAAAGAATTATAAAATTTTCTAAAATTTTTAATGTCCACAGCATATTTAGCATAAAAGAAACTTAAATTTTGGGGTTGTAGCTAGGCCTTATGGAAGATCAGGCCTTGCTTATATGTATTGACTTAATTCACTTGATTCCTTTAAGTCCTAATTTATACGTACACGTGGATCTAGCCCAGAAAGACTTCCAGTGTATGGCACCGCCCATTCTTTCCAGATGGGGGCAAACTCGGGATGTGTTCTAAATGATTAATGGTGTCACGCCCTCCATTAATTCCCATGTCTTCCTTCATTACTGGATATCAATTATAGAAGAATGCGAGAAACTTATGTGTGATTTAATGAAGAAGACAGTGATATTTTCATTAGGAAAGGAAACTTGTAAATATTCGAAAGTGGTCTAATGGTAGATTAAATATTGAATATGTAACGATTTGTTTTCCTCCTGTGGCCTAAATAGGTGTTTTGTTTTAGGTTTCTGTTTATGCAGAATACATTTTAAATTTTAAGAACTGAAATGACTGGATAGAAGAGGATCTGAAAATCCCTTTTAAGCTTTTGATTGCAGCTATAAGGGGCTAATTTGTGTAAAAGATGACATGGCACTATTCAGGGCCTAATCTACCATAAGTCTATAACGCCTGTTTGGCTCGGGCCCAGGCCCCTCCAATTTTAAGGACACCTAAATATTAGTTTCTATTATGCTAAATGCTGGGATTACCACATTTTCTGTAATTTTTAAAAAATTTCAAGTCCCCACTTTGCTTTTAGATTGACTTTGACTCCGATATTAACCTAAAGGTAATTGGTTTGATCGATATTATAAGGGAGCCAATAAAATGCTAGCAAAAAATTAAATACATCGGCCAACTAGCACCATCATTACGGGTAATCATACACAACATTTTCCTTAAAGAGATCCCCCAAAATTTTTTGTGCCTATATGGACTGAGTTTTCCTAGATCAGGACCTGGCACTATTGAATTGACGACGATGATGAACCATTAATTACAAAAAGAATGACAAAGCTTGTTTGTCATATACATAGCACAAAAAAATGTGTGTCTTTAGAGCTTTAGGAACCCAAGTTCATCTATTAAACTTGATTTCCTTTCAGAATATATAACTGCAAATATTTTTTCAAAAATTCTTTGCAAAACATACATTTATATAAATATTTGTTTGAAAAATATGGTTTTTATAAAAAAATATATGCATTTTACAGTGGTCGAAAATGGTTATGTTATTTTTATTACAATTTAAAGGTTGGTAATAATTCCATAAATGTCTGTAAATTGCGAGCTATACTAGTCAAAATAGAGTGAAATAAAATGGGATGCTTTGTGAAGCAATTGTATTTAGTGTAGAAGTAATTTTGGTATTTTGGAGCATAGTATTTTGTTAGCAGTAATACGGAAATGTGAGTAAAGAATCTATCAAGTATTAGAATAAGCTATATAAGGCTAAAAATCTATCAGTTACTACTAACGTCACAGTCAGGTTACACAGCTAATATCCAAAGTTTGAAGCAATGCGGTAAGGAGCAGTTTTATGTGGTCAAAAGCAGCACATTTGCTTTTGCCCCTTAACGAAAGGCGGTTTTTGGAGATGGGAGCTGTTTAGTTATATTAGGGTACACTGTAAAACTTGGTGTAACGTTACATTCCAGAAAACTGGTAGCAGCATGTGTTGCCATGAGACACAATGGTTAATTTGTCTTCATCTTGCCTATGTTTTTTTATAGCAACACAAAAATGTGTAGAAAATTGAAAACTATATAAAATCTTTAACTTATGAATGTTACAAAAAATATATTTTACAAATAAGCTTTGGTTTAAAACCTCTTATTACAACAAATAAATTGGGGATCAGTTAAATGGGACTCTTTTCGTTCGTCAATCTCAATATTCTGCTTCTTAAATTACTACTTACCTTACTAAATTTGAAGGGAAAATAAACACGTCATAAAAATTGAAAAATGATAGTATTACCACACTAAATATATCTTGTATAATCAATCTACAGAGTACATAAAAATTTTGTCTCCATTAGTCAATATAATTTATGAAATATATTCACTATTTGAACATCGTTTTCTATTCATACAAAAAATTATATATTACATTAGGTATCTATATACTTATAGTGACATGTTTAAATGCTGGTATTAGCCTTAATTTGCAATATGTGATACAAATTCGTCATTTTTTTACCCCAAAATTACACCTTGGATATTTCCTAAAATACAAAATATGGGAATTTAATTGTCGGTGCGGCATATCACAGACGCTTACCGACGTGAACAAGTGTCAACTCAAATCGCTACAATCCTCTTATAATCTCCCCCAAAAACATGTCGCATGCATATACATAAGGGAACGATATTTTTCCAAATATAATAGACAGAAACGCCGCCCTTAAAAAAACACGGTCCTAGCCCGCAGTCATAACACGTCAAATTGGTAAAAGAACGAGAATTGAAAACCCAGTCCAAGAATGACAGTAATTGGGAAGCAGGAGGCGAACAGCTCCACTCCACTCGGTGGTCCTTCCTTCCCAGCAAGCAACGCGGCTATTGGAACGTCTTTATCTGGATTAATTGGGCATTTGGATTGGATAATAGCATCGTGGTCATTAATTTGAAGGGGGGAAAGTGGCTGTAATTACCGGTTTTATCATGTTCTGTTTTGGTAATTAGAGGAGGACGATCTTAGGGGTCTTTTGTTTACTTAATATTCTATTTGAGGATGTTTGGTAATAATGAAGATGTACGGCCAAGTTCTCCCTGTCGTTTATTTTACATGGGATAGCCCTTGCAGCCGTGCCATGCAAATTTAGATATCAAATCGGTTTTATGTGACATGTTCTTCTTTTCAAGAGAAGTTCTAATCATGATTTGCATAAGAAAGTTCGATATCCTATGGAATCGATCATCTCAAAATAAAGGAGCGTTGATAGACAGTTCAAGTAGTACCTTTGTCATCTGACAGTTTGTTAGGATTTTCGTCAGCAAAGACTTCAAATCTTCATCAAACGATTTAAATAGATTAGATATTAGGTATTTCAAAAACATTCAAAGGGCAATCAAAGTTTTTTTTAACAATAATTAAATTGAATAATACAGTAATGAAGTTTCAACCCAAGTATAAAGCTTCCGTTTTTTTTAAACGTTGCAAAAACGGAAGGTCGTTATGGTGCGGAAACGTAATAAAAAAATGTAATGAAATCGCAAATAAGTACCGTTAAGGGCGTTAAGAATACTTATTTGCAACCAGTTTTGCTACGTTTAAAAATGGTTGCAAAATCGTTACTTTTTACCATTTTGTAGCGAAAAAAGCAACGCAATTGTACCGATCGTATATCATAAAAATGATAAGGTAACGCTATCGAGACTGAGGACACACCACCGATTTACCAAGCACGTCCGTCGCATTGTACTCGGAAAACACCGTGATAGTTTTTTTTACAAACTTAACACCAACTTCTTACCAACTTATAACATTTTAGGCGATACAATTTTGAAGTGGCTGGACTATATGGAGAGAAATACATTATTAACATCATAAAAGCAAAGAGAATTCAATGGTTGAGACATGTGGAAAGAATGGGCGATAGCAGAGGCACAATGAAGATTTTCAAGGAACAGTGTCAATGAGAAAGAAAAAGAGGAAGACCCAGAAAAAGACGGATGGATGAAGTGGAGAAAGATCTGAAAGCCAAAAAGCGAAGGCGAGAGACAGACGACTTTGGAGTTGTATTGTTAGGGACTATATAGTGCCAGGACGTTAGTTAGTTTGTATACCACATGTTTAGAACCAGGAACCTTATCCATAAGAAGTCGGTGAAGCTGTTAAACTCTGAAAACACGTTGTTCCCAGCAAACTGAGATTTCCTTTCAAACAACAACAATGACCATCTCCACAAAAAAAAGAGAATTTATAAGTTGTTTAAAGGTGCAACCAATTAAAACCCAAAAGGCAACGTTGCAAACACGTTATCATTAAAGCTGAAGTGCAACGTTTCTTTCACGTAATAATTACGTTTTTGCAAATATACTTTCTACGAAACGGGAATGCAACCAGTATGAAAAGTTTTTAATCTGTTCTGGGATATCTGAGAAAGCAATAAACTAATACCAGAAGTCCACTTGTATTTGTGGGTGTTTTATTTTGTGTCATCATTACAAAAGTAAAAGCCCTATCTTTTGCACTGTAGAACGTTTGGTGTAAAGTTACTCCATAAAAAGCATAAAGCTCATAAAAGCTCCATAACTAAAGTTACTCCATCATAAATCTTCTTTTGAAGATATAGTGTAGTAAACTTTTAGTATCTATTATTCACCTCGACTTCTAAAGGAAAACAACATTCCAACAAGAGTTAAATAAATAAAACTATTACAAAAAGCTATAACCGTTGTAGGTGCCGTTTGGCAGTTTAAACAACCAAACGGTACCTTACATTTTGGTTTGGTTTTGGTTCATGACGACTGAAACTAGAACTACTTGATCTCACACAGCCCAACAATACATTAAGTAATTGATAAAAATATGCCATTTTTCCGAAACACTACAATTATCCGAATGTGGTTAGGTCCCAATTGCTTCGGATAATTGGAGTTCTACTGTATACTATCCAAAACACACGAACGAAAACGTAGCTATAGATGGTCTAAGGCAAAACAACCACTAAGTGCGATCTTCTTGTTTATCAATTAAACATCAAGAAAAAACTTACTCATTCGAAAAACATAAAACAACAGCCTTAAGCGGTCTTACGAATCCAACCCGCTCGGCCCTATAACTCCGCCCTAATTACAATAACCCTTAATTGTTTATCTATAATTACATATCTTGGATCGAAAACCCAACATCTTAATCAACCGAGAACTAAACCATTCATCTTGGTAGAATCTAATCATATAGATTTCGAAGCATTTACATTCTCCAACGATCAATCCATCTTTCCCAGGTTTTTTGTTGTTCAACCATTTTCCATAACACCAAAAAGTCGTCGAATATTCCATTAGAACCCATAACAATTTATAACTTGCCCAAAATTGAAATGGTCGTCAGAGAAAATTGTCATGTGTACGTTGTATTAGACCTACGCTGTTATTGGTCATTTGATCAGGTAGTAAAGAATCATCAAGCAGAAACAAACTAGGAAAATGTTGTTGAAATTTAGTTCTTTATGATTATTAAGTCATGTATAATTGTATAATAGTTAAATAGAGTATTATCATAAAATGTGAACTGTACCATAAGTGGAGAGTGAGTTAATTGACAAATATGAGTTTTAATGAAAAGCCTCTCACATAAACTTTATACTATTATGAATTATTCATAATAGTATAAATCTGAAAAAAATATTTACTAGTATGTGCATTTTCTATATAGTTTTTAGATTCCTTTTTGCCCTTAATTTAATACATTAATTTTTTCCAAAAGATCGCCTTTTTTTAAAAAAATAAATCTATTCCAACTTTCGTTATTTTTGGCAATGGCATTTGTATTTTTTAACTTTAAAAGTCGGTGACAGATAGTTGTAGAGGCTAGAAAAAGCTGGTGCTGTGGAGCTTTGAAAAATTCTGATTATCGAGGGTGGGGGGTTAAAAGAAGCTGCACTCTAACAGTCTTATATTTTCCAAAAAAAAAATATTTACTACGAAACAATCCCGTCAAATTTATGGTTTTAAACTGACAATTGAGTGAGTTGTCAGAAAAAAAACGCAAAAAAATTAAAAGCTTTCCGTATTAAAAATATGTTTCCAAAAAAAATTCCAGTTACGATAAGTTTTGTCCAGTTATTAATCGTACCTTTTAAAATTAATAAAAGATTTTGCGTCTGGTCCAATCAAACCTGCAACGTTTAAGTTGCAAATTTTCATATACCAGGTCGGGCACCGAATATCTCTACAGATTGAAGCCAAAGGAATCAATTCTGTTGTTTTTGTTGATCAGAAGTGGCATCATTGGGTACAAGTTTTGGAGAAACTGTAAATGAGTTTAAGAAAACGATTTAAGACTATAAAAAAGCTTAAAACGGATTTAAATTGTTGAAAGTGCGGATAATATCCGAAAAAGTGGCGGTTCTTTTAGCGGTGTAGAATTCTTATTTACAAACATGATTCAAGATCAACAAAAACAGAAAAATAAATATCATGAACAATCTAATAATAATGTATAATAACTATTAAACACTTATAATTCCTTTTTGCTTGTACATTCTCACATACATCACCAACCAAATACGTGCCCCGATCTTCCCCAAAGACCGGTCACGAGAGCAATTAAAACCAATTTCCAGTGTATCTTGCCAACACGTGCCGAGAATGCCAATATTGGCGTCCCGTCCCGTAGGTGCCAATTAAGTCATCCCATGGATGAGCTAGGCGTGGTCCACAGAGACCACATGTATTTGACCACCCTTGGGTTGGGACCCCCGAATTTGTTTAGAGGTATAACTCGGTTTGATTGAGGAACTGACTTGTTGCATGTTGATGACTTGCATAGGGTGCTTTGGCGTGAATGTGGGACTCGAGTCCGCCAAAATGTAGAGAAATGTGCACTTTATAATAAATATTTTATAGAAAAATGTCAATTTCTAAACAAGTTGGCTTGTTACAGAATCTGTCACTTAAGCCGCTTCCACACAACATTTGTGCTCAACAGGAAACACTATTTATACACTACAGAGAGAAATTCGCCAAACAGCGCCTTGTAATTCCAAAATTAACTATTTTCGTTAATCTTCTTTTGCAGATTTAATAATTAATCTTTATCGTTTGCTAATTTTTTTTTTGAAGTTCGAAGATGAATGATATATTTTTTTAATAAATATCTTTGAGCCGCCACAATGGGGTTGTTTCACGGAGGATCTGGCAATAGATTTGCGGTTTTGTTTGCATGTCTATTTTGATGTTTTCAATAATGTTGCCAGCAGTTTTAGAATAAAAACTACGAAAAAATACCATTTAATTCTAAAATTACAAAAAACGTACCATAAAAATACTAGCAAAGCGTTTCACGTTTTTTTTAAAATCACTAAAAAGATTCCAAAATGCAGCTAGTATTTTTACGATATTTTTTTGTAATTTTTGAATAATTCTAAAATAAATTCTAAAATTACAAAAAAATATCGTAAAAATACTAGCTGCATTTTGGAATCTTTTTAGTGACTTTAAAAAAACGTGAAACGCTTTGCTAGTATTTTTATGGTATGTTTTTGTAATTTTAGAACTAAATGGTATTTTTTCGTAGTTTTTCTGTTAAAACTGCTGGCAACATTGTTGAAAACATCAAAATAGACATGCAAACAAAACCGCAAAGCTATTGCCAGATCCTCCGTGAAACAACCCTATTTCCCATTTACATTAACTTTCTTTCGAAAATTCAGTTATTATTTATCGTTTGTTAAATTAATTTACAGTTCGAAAAATAAATAATTAGTAAAATTGATGCTTAAAAAATAAAACCAAAACTTTGCATATTTTTTATGCAAAGTTAGAATTCTCTATGCATCTTTCTTCATACATATATAATGAACCATCAAAAGAACTCTACTGTGATATTACAACAATCCAAACTGAATTTTATATATCACATAAATAAATATTCTTTCAAAAAAATTTATTTTAATTTTAAATAACATTTCTCGTACGTTTAACGAAATGGCAACAGTGAAAATATTGAATAAATAAATTTGTCTAGTTTCATTTAAATTTTATTTCGAAAATTCAATAATTATTACTTATCGTTTGCAAAAATTAATCTATATATTTAAAGAATAAATATGTAATATTCCTCGATTTTAAATAGAATGAAAATATTTCTTATCAACATACGAAGAATCTCGTAGTGAAATATATTTGACGTCATTTCAAACTGATCGATGCCGCAAAAATAATTTTTTAAAAAATTTATTGTCTAAAAGAATTAAAGTTTCTCGAGCGATTGTTGCGAATGGCAATGATGATTAAATTCTAATAAAAATGGCTTCCTATGCTTTTTAAATGAGCATTAAATTTTGCAGTTTTTAAAATAATTGAAATACTTCGAATTCTTTTCTGAAATTTTCAATGTATTCTAATTTTGATGCGCTGAATTTACGTATCACACTTGTTCATAGCATTTGCAGTTTGGGCTATAAAAGTGGGCGACGGACAGACGGACAGACAGACAGACTGAACGATTATAATACCTTCCACTTTTTACCTTATAAACTTAGTGTGGAAGCTAAAAAACACAATGTGGTTGTTTCACGTCGTGGATGGCAACAGTTCCAAAGGTGTGTTTTCATTTGTTAACTGGAATTACTTTTGTTTTGGTATTCGAAAATGAGTTTTCTAAGAATATTTTACTTATTAATTTATTAATTTTTTTAATGCCAACTTTTTGGTGTGCTTTGGTTGTTCAAAACATGTGTGAAAGAAAGCTTGCATAAAAAGAAAAGTTTCTTTTCATCTACATCGGTCATTTTGAGAGTTAAACCGAAACAAAGAATGAAATCGCAGTACAAGGGAAAATGTAAACAAAAAAGCGTTACATTATAAGAAACATTCCAATTTCTAAAAAAATTGACAGTTTCTAGAGAAAAAAAAGGACAATGTGCGTGTTTCAGGTCTTGAGTGGCAATAGAAATGTAAATGAAATTTATTATTTTTTTCTCGAGCCTCGATTTTTGAGTCCAAAGCGCGTGAGAACAGAGGACTAATCGGAACACCAATCACAGGAAATGCGAGAATGAAAGTTGGAAATTTTGTTGCATGAAAAAAACCCAATTTCCAATAGCATGATTGGAAGGGTTTTTCTTGACATTACGTATATCAGTTCCTCTCATATAACTAGTATTTAGGAAAGACCTCATATTGCCTAAATTGGAAATTGGCCTTTTTTATAATAAGACAAAATATTTGATGGTTTGGTACCAGGTTCCTTTTTTATTTCTACAAATGTATTGCTTTGTGAAACAATCAAACACTCATTCATAAAACTACAATTAAAAATGATAAGCAAAAATCTTCATTGACTTCTTTAAACAATTTTGGTTCGAAACAAGGTTCTTCTTCTGATTTCTACAAATTCATTGTTTTGTGGAACAATCAACTTCTCATTCATAAAAAAAACACTAAAATTGATGAGAAAAATCTTCTTTGATTTCTTAAGGTATTCCATTTACTGCTAAACAAGAAAAGTGTGTTACTTAAGGTCTGATTTTTGCATTATCTGAAAGAGTTCTTTAAGACATCTAAATCCCAAAATATTATTGGTTGGTACACCAGATATCACGAAAACATTTTGTAACGAAACAAACTAAAGACCTTACAACATTTGTAACGAAAAACAAACTAAAGACCTTGGTAATATTATGTTTTTTATAGATTCGGAAATAAAACGTTGGTGTTATATGTAACGCGTTTAATTGAAATGTAAGACATATCCTTTTTCCCTCAAAAATAAAAAAAAAATCCGCTAATACGTGAGTTATCGGCATGTGTCAGGTCTTGAGTTGGAACATAACTGCGGAATGAAAATAAATTCTTCCTCGGGTCTGGATTGGTGAATCAAAGTCACGTGAAAACAGAGCACTAATGGAAGGAAGTGCAGGAATGAATGATGGAAGGAAATACGTCATCTGCAACAAGACATTTGCTTATTCATAACTACTAGTACGACGTTAATTCTACGAAACCAAATATTTCACATCTAAATACTTTTGCCTCTTATAGTTTTGACAAAACTTTTGTTATTCATATTGCTAGCATGAATTCGATACTGACTAGATTTGATCCGCAGTATTGTTTATCAATATCTAGAATAATAATTTTGTTGCAATTGGATTTTTTAAAGTTGACGCTCATCTTTTTTGTGGACAACCCATTTGGCAAATTCTGATACCGGTAATCAACTCTACATCATTTGCTTTGAAAATGACATCTCTCTCGAAATCCTTACTCAACAGAGATACGATGGATAAAGAGGTATTTTTTCCGTAGCTGAAGCATTTCCTGTTTAATTTTATGTTATCTTTCGAAATCTTATAATTTCATTAAAACTAAAGGTGTGTAACACCACACGACTTTAAAGTAAAACTCAATAACTCATTACATTCAAAGGAAATTATATACCCTATAAGGTAATTTCAATACCTCTAGTAGCAACAAAAAAAATCGATAGCAGCTACCATTTGCGACTGCGCGATTTATCAAAAACCTTATTATGCCGTTCGACAAGTTACTATTAACTCGTGTACGAAATTCGAAGAGTTCGAGCTGTAAAGTTGTTTCAGGCAGTGTGACAGACGGACCATTGTTCAAAAACCATATTCTCAGATTCAGCTCCCTCCAAAATTGTGTAGCGAACAAAAGAAATCTTCATTTCAGATTTTCGACCTCATCTCAATACTTCCATTGCTTCAAATTTCATATTTGGTAATTAAAAGTAAGTAAAAACTAATTCAATTATCGGATGCCAAAATTGGCAATCTTTCTCCAAAGATGGCAACCATCCTCCATACAGATAATTGTTTCTGGTGCTATGCGGTGGCGAAGTCCCCCTCTAATGGAAAGAGGTCAAAACTTAATGGAGAGTGCGTAACATTAATTGAGAAATTACAGCCAAATTGGACCCCACAGATACAGCATAAAATGTCCATTTCAGAAGTCGTAAAAAAAAGATGAACAAAAATTCGAGGTCCGTTTTAGAGTTGTTAGTTTGGATTGAGTGATATCTGCACAGAAAAAAATGTATTGTTGGGTAAACCATTTTTTTAGAAGATTTTTTTTCAGAATTCTTTTTAGTTAACTTGATTTTTTTTTTCTATTTTTGTTCATTTAACAGTATTTTATTTGTCCTTACAAATTGAGTAGATTCACCTCAACAAAAATCCCTAGGTTGAGGTAAGCTCGCTCCTCTTTGTTGTTTATAGATGTGACGTCATACTATCTTTCAGCAACAACAAATCAAAGGCGTGAAGCTAAATTTCAAATCCAAATGAAAGACCGAAGACTAAATCTACAAAAGCATTTGTCAAAAAAGACTAAGCTTTTGTTAAACCAAAAACCATTTAGCCACAAATGCCTTAACTTTTGCCGTCCAGTAAATTCATTTAGCAAAACCTACTAAACTTTTGTTGAATTAACAACGCTATTTGTTTGAGCCAACAAAATAATTTCCAACAAACTAATTTGGTACTGACAACAAGATTTTTGTTGGCACTATATTGACCAAATATTTTTTTAATCGTCAATTTTTTTTCAACAATTTATTTTCTGATATGCGTTCAGTAAAAATTTCAAAGAAGGTTACGCAGATATTTTCATTTATGTATAGACACTAGAGTTATTAACCATTTTATGATAAAATTTGATATATTTTATTGTAATATGTGATGGTATTGAGTGTTTTACGGCGTAATATTTCGTAAAATAAAAACTAGTATTAATTTTTTTCGATAGGAATTAGTGAGTTCATTTTTTAAGAAATCTAAAGGTTTGCGGAAAATTAATGTAATGCGCTAATAAATCACTTATTCCCTTGGAAAAATCTCATGAGAAAGGAGGAGAATAAAAAATATTATTCCTTATTCATTGTTTTTAGATGCTAGATAGATGTACCTATAATATGGATTTAGAGCGATTTATATATGTAGAGTAAGAAAAAAATCCTTCAATACACTGGTCACGCCTTCGTAATATTGAATCTATATTGGGATTCCTCAATTAAAAAAAATTTCACCTTAAGCTCTATTTTAATAACTATAGCGCGACTATTATCTTATGCTACCTACATTCAACATCTACTTAAAGTAAATAAACGAGATTCCATCATAAGAAAGAAATTGAATCCTGCCACAGCCAAAAAACGGTCTGAAATACCAATCTTTCAAAAGAAGATTGATCACCTATTACATATGGCCTAACGACTCCTATACTAGCCTTTGTAGTATAAACGATAAAGACCTATATCCCGAAAAACAATATTAACCATAGGCCTTTTTCGTACTAAATAACACATATCAACCAACGATCTCCTCAATCCTCATTTGCCAAATAAAAAGTTGCACGCGAAACTGATTTTTTTCTCTTCTGGTATTTGGGATGTTTGGGGTCTTGGTGGGCAAAAAAAGTCTTTTGTGAAGACTGTCAAAAAGAAGCGGGTGCCTTCTTGGCCAGTGATCTGTCCGTTCACCCGAATGATGAGATTTATCAGGTAAAAATTCAGTGGTACGCATGAAGTAGGGTTGCTATATTTGGCTGTTTATGTTTTGGGAGGAAATAAAATGCCTTAAGACTGGTCGTTATGCATGTAAAGCTACGATGTTGGTAATGGAATGAAAAAAGATAACTCCTAAAAATGTGGACAGAATAAATATTATAAACCCTTAATGGGCTTGTTTCACGTGACATAGCCATTCATGCTTTCATTTCTGGATTCTATCGATTATTTCAGCGATTAGTTGTATAACATTGTAAGCTCCACTCATTACATTGATTAACCAATTGAGACCTTATTTTCATTCCTGTAGAACTGTCTCCACTCAGGAAGCGAAAACTGCCCATTCCCATAAAAATTACACAATCCTATAATTGTTAATAAGATTAAGAAGTTATTCTAAAAAAAATCGGCAGAATACGGCACTTTTTTCGACATTTTGTCACACATTTGTTTGGTTTTGTTTATATGGCGAGGTGAACGTAATGAAATTTCAAAATTATTTTTTTAACATAGAACTGTGGAACAGCCTTATCTACAACAATCAGTATTCACCCATTCTATCGCCAACCAAAACCAAAGCCCCTGACATCTGTTTAGCAAGCAACGCCAACCCTTGGTACCCTTCTTTCGCACGATCGACTCCGTATCCAGCAAATAAAGTAAACACCTACCGCACACGCTTCCATTAAAATTTAAGTAAGCCCCCCTCAAAGAAATCAATACCGAAAAATAGGTAACGGCGGCTCGCGAATTAAAGATGGACCTAGGAATTTTATGGTATTTTTATAGAATAGATGTTCAGTAGTTTTGTTATTTAAAAATATATATATGTAGATTTTAGTTTTATGAACTTAGTTGGTATTAAAAATAGGAAGGTAATTGCATTTTGGCTTCAAGATTTTTTAAAGGCTATGTCCGTTTGTCCATAACTCACTTTCAATACCCAAACTACAAATTCGAAGTTCATAAAACTGAAATAAGTATGATACGTCAAAAAAAATCAGGGAATTGAAATTAAAAGCCATTAAAAATCTTAGCACAAAAATCGAAATACTTCAATTATTAAAAAAAAACCTGCAAAATTAAATATCTATAGGTAGGTAGGTAGAAAGAATAAAAGGCTTATGCAAGTAGCTTGAACCGCTACGCTTTGCCAGTAATATGCGAATTTTGATTTGGTTGGCTTAGCTCGGCTTACTGGTGAAAGCTAGTCAGATCATAGGTTCGTGGCAAGTAAGAATTTGGCGACGCTCTTAGCAATTTTTTTGTGCGATAATGACATAAGGCAAATCCAATTATAGTTCAAAGGGATAGTTCCAAGCGCTGTGCGGAGTTCGTTTCTTGGTTGTTCGTATTTGGTGCATGTGAGGAGGACATGATCATTAGTGTCGAGGGAGTTGCAAGTCGGACAATTTGGCGATTGCTCTAGGTTGACTTTACACAAGACATATTTTGTTGGTAAGGACCGAGTCCGTAATCTAGCTAGGAGAGAGTCTTCGGCTCTTGTGCGAGATATGGATCTATATGGCTTATTTGCTGAGAGATGAGGGAAGTTTAAAGCATATTTCGAGCTAGTCCAAGCGGTCTGGATGGCTGCTTTCTCGTCTCTCTTGACTTGATTTTGAAGGTCTTTGTGGTTAACCCATTGTGAGGTCATCGTGCTGAGA
Source organism: Oedothorax gibbosus (assembly GCA_019343175.1). NCBI lineage: Eukaryota > Metazoa > Arthropoda > Arachnida > Araneae > Linyphiidae > Oedothorax > Oedothorax gibbosus. The sequence goes on along the minus strand of CM033276.1, from coordinate 24,403,365 downwards.
AGGGCGCTTTTTGTTGCTGTGTCTGCTTGCTCGTTAATATCGATCCCGACATGAGCAGGAACCCAAACGAGAGTAAGAGAAACACAGTGAGGTAGTTTTTTAGCGATGACATTGCTTAGTTGAAGGATCGGGGTTGGGGATTTCCTGCTAACATTGTTGAGTGCCTGAAGGGTCGAAAGACTGTCTGTGCAGATGACATATTCCTTTGTAGCATCGACTATCTCTTTCTGGATTGCTATAATTATGGCACACGCCTCTCCGCTGAAGGCTGAGTTTAAGTTGTGGATTTTCCCGGTTTGGATCAAGTTGGTAGTTGAGTTAACTATGGCTACCGCTACCCCATCAACTGACTTTGAACAGTCCGTGGCAATAATTGTGCGGGATCCCCAATTGCTTAGCCGGTAGGCGTTAAACTTATCTTGAGTTGTAGAAGGGTAAGCAGGAATTGCTCTGAACCTGAAATGGGAGTTCGTTGGTGAAGATTAAAAGGATGTGGCTGTGGATAATCAGCAAAGGATGAGCAAAAGGGATAATTTGGTTGATAGCGATTTTATGCTTCCCGATAAACTTGCTGAGAAGGAGACCATATGGTAACCGGTTGAAAACTGCAGTAGACACTTGGTCTTCAACTTCCTTGATTTCATTCCTGATTGGGGTTTGGTCCCCAAGTGCCAATTGTTTGAGGAGGAACGACAGCGATGCCCGGTCACTTCTCTCTGGTGCTGATCCTACCCCAGCTTCGGCCCGAAGAACGGGGATAGGGGTCCATCTAGGTAGACCAGTAGCGAATCGCGTAACTTGGTTGAATATTGTTAAATATCTATATATATAATACTCTAGCGTGGCTCCCAAATTTAGTTATATTTCTAACTCTGTAATGGCAACAATCAAGTTTGTTTATACTTTCGCCTACGGTAAAGAGCAGATGCTCTTGATTTACTTTAAGAGTTATACAAGATTCGTTATTCGTTTAAAAAAAATTTTAGGATAGAATCAGTAAGTTTATCTTTAAACATGCTTAATATTAGGGACGTTTAATGAATGAAAATTTAAATTATAATTTATCGACTGAACTACCAAACACTATTGTTAATAAAAAAAGCACGTGGAATTCACGTGGTTTGCTGAAATCCAGTTACGTCACTATATTTGTTCCATAGCCTCCTACATAGAATGCCGCGTATACTCGAGAAATAACATGGATTCATAGGCTGTCCTCAAAAAGTACTCTGGTCGTGCCATCTGTTGGTAGTCGGTCGCATATTTTAGTAGGAATGTATTCGCGGTGAATGACGGATCCAGCTGGTTATTTCGAATACCGTTCGGTCCGAGTAACAATAAACAAATGAGTTATTTTTTATTTTGTTTCTGCTTCCAAGCAATATTATTTGCCAGAGAAATTCATAAAATACCATTTTAAATTTAAAAAAATATTTCTTCAACTTGTTTGCATAGTGTAAAAACTGTTACAGAATACTACTGCCAAAAATCACAATTTTTAGAAATTTAAGATTAAAAAGCTAAAAATAGCAAGCACATATTTTTAAAAACATAATCATGTAATGAGTTTCTTTGTTTTTTTAACTTAAAAAAAACGCTATAGAACTATTCATTTAAAATCCCCGTGTAAGAATTTTCTACTGGAGATTAAAACACTAATGAAGTAATTTAAAGTAATGAGAACCTTGTTCAGACGTTCCATTATTTTAAAAAAATTAGCTTTGGCTTCTTAAAGAAAAATTAACAAATACTATAACACTTATTAAAAATGCTTCTGTTAAGAATAACAGTCCCTTAATAATAATACTATAATTTCGAACAACAACAAAATTTTAAAATGAGATAGATCATTTAAATCTCAACTATAAAATGCATTTAAAGTATTAGAATTTATGCGAATATAGATATTGAAAAGTTTTTTTTCAAAACTTATTAATTCAAAAACACATTTATTAGAAAACAGAATGCCCGAACTAAAATGAATATAAATCTAGATAGAACAAAAGTAAATATGTGTTTAAGTATATATCATGAGGGAAAAAACAGAAAATAATAATTAATGCATTACGAAAAGATTCAAGAATAAAAATATTTAGAAATTTTCACCAAAAAAGAATAATTTTAAAAACTCCTTACCTTCCATTTCGTAGGAATTCCTATATGGAAACACCGTGTTCTTTCTTTGACTTATAGGATAGTATGATGCAAAAAACTTGCCATTATTTGTTGCATTTACGAAAGTTTACAAAAAAAATATAAATTTCGAACTCTTGTAACCAAAATTTCTTATCAAAATCACAGCGAACTGAGTGTAAACAAACAACACATGTCACCGAGCACATTGTTTGTTGCGTCATGGCGCCATCTATTGATAGCTTTCTCACGACTTCCAATTTTGATCGAGCTTGGACGGCATTATATGTAGGGGGCTATGATTTGTTTACGTTATTTCATAGTTGAAAAGGAAAAATTCAAATTGTTTTTATAAATAGTTTCTAAGCGTTGACGGCTACCACGGTTTCCAATTTAGTTACAAATGGATCTTAGTCAAGCAGTGAAATATTTTCGCAATAATCTTCGCAGGAGAGTCGCAAGAAGAAGTGAAACTCTGGAAACTAAAGGCTAGTCTAAAATATTTCAATGAACGGTGAGCGACCGAAGCGAGCCTGGATCACGAAGCAATCCAAATGGAAGCAGTTCCTGGGGGGTTGGCGAGCGATAGCGAGCCGGGGCTGTGCTCCCTTGTACATTTAAAAAACATAAAAATGTCATTTTTAATGGTAAATCACCATTGCTAATCACAACAATCACACGGAAAAATTTATTTATATTTAATACAATTTTAAGGAAATATATTTAAGTGATATATATCAGTTTTCAGTAACATCTTACAATTACTTTGAAATTCTCTGAAGGTTCGTATTATTTGTTTAGAAAGTCACCCAAGGCTATTACATTTTTTTTTAAAAAGCAGACGCAATTTTTCATCTACATTTAAGCATTTATTAACTGATAATGCCCGTATTAATTCTAATTATTCCTTCTGGAGAGTTTTTTTCTCTTTGTCTTTTTGTTTTTTTAAATCGTATTTAAAATCACTTTATTTAGTTAAATGTTTTGAAGGTAATAGCTAGTTTCAATGTTGTATGTTGAATGTTAATATGAAATATTCGTTTTATATCTTTACAATTTTACTTCTTTCAATATTACTCACTCTTAAGTGAGTAATATTGCTTATTTATTCTTCGAAATACGAATAAATTTAGCAAACGATAAGTAATAATTAGTTTTCATGATCTTTCATCATGATTAAAACTTTTCTAATGATGCGAGTCAGCAAAATTTCATCGAATGTTGTATGTTGAATGTTAATATGAAATATTCGTTTTATATCTTTACAATTTTACTTCTTTCAATATTACTCACTCTTGTATGAGAATTAAAATGTATCTTAATACATTTTAATTTCAATTGCCAGAAATTTAATCAAATTCTTCCAAGCATTTAAGAACTAATATAATTATTAATTACAAAAGAACACCATAAAAATAACTACGCATTTCTCAGTCCCACATCTTGAACAAGGTCCCTGTCCTCTTCATTGTCCATCGCCAAACGCATCCTGGGATTGGCGCCGGATCACGAATGGGATTAGCAACTGCGCCAATTGTGATTTCTTGAGGTATCTGACCGGATTTGCACATTCTTTGGTATTAAACCAGGAAGATTTCTGGAGGGGTGAACGGCCAAAGCACCTGCGGTGTAAATATTTTGGTGGATAAAGGGTGGTATTTTGGTGTACCACCATTCGATTTTGGTGTATGCATCGAATGAAGCGAGATGTTCTTTCAATTTCTTTAAGTTTGTAAGAAAGGGGTTATTTAAGGGTTATAGGAGTTTAATCTCGTTCAAATGCTAATTTTAGGGAGGATAAATTTCAATTACAAGACTTGACATTTTCAGTAGAGAATTTAGGTTTTTGATCTCTTAGGTATTGTGTATCGGATTGATAGTTAATTTTTTGCAGACTAGATAAACGTACAATAAAAATTCATAGAGGATTTTTTTGTTTTAGATATAAAGCGTTAAATCTGAGGGTTACAGTTGTATAACCCGTCTATAAAAAAATTCAGTTTTTCCAAAAGCACAAATAACTAATTAAAATTTTATAATTTAAAGTATTCAGAAATATTTAAAAACCATTTACTACAGAACTTGAGTAAAAAAATGTTGGAATCATAATTTTTGAATAAATTATAACAATAATTTTTTTTGAAACTTCATTTGTTAAAAATGGTTAAAATTCAACTTTTAATAATTTAAAAATGCAACCATGAAGGATTTAGGGCCAATTTATTTGATAATATTGTTTCAGAATGAATTTTATTTTACTATGTTTTTCCTATTTTCATTTAACTTAAACAAACATCATTTAATGCTTCAACAGACATGATTCTTCCATCTAACGATACAAAAAGAAAATGTAATTTTATAGAAAAAAATTATGGAGAATTTAATAAAATTTATTTGTAATAAAAGCGAGTTTAACTTGGTGAGGAAAAAAATCGCAAGCTGATGATTCCAAATGTAATCATTGGGAGTGAAAGAGTTAAAAATTATTTAAAATACAATTTAAAAGAAATAAAAAAAAGTTTAAAAACAAGTAATCAAGAGTTATATAAAAAAAATACAAAAACAATAATTATCCCTAGTAGCAATGCTAGTAACACCCCTTTAAGATTTGTAAAGTAAGATAACCTTACGGCACCCCTTTTACATTTTTTCTGACTACACTGTTAAAAATGTTGTGCTTGGTTTCACCATGATATTGGTTCCTAGTAGCTGCAACGGCTGAATGGTGAAACGTTCCACAATATTTATGGTATTCGGTTGAACCATTTCTCAGGTTTTTGTTTCCAAATCCAGAAAAATGGTTCAACCAAACACCGAAAAAAAGGTGAAACATTTCACCATCCAGCCGTTGCAGCTACTAGGAACCAATATCATGGTGAAAGGAACCAATATCATGGTGAAACCAAGCACAACATTTTTAACAGTGTAGATAATCGATACATGAATGTGTGTGATGTTTCCATGATTTTTTGGGTGTAACCAGAGCCTAATCTAGGAAAATATAGATTGTAGGCACAACAAATTTTGGGGGTCCCTTTACGGAAAACAAAGGAAGGCCTCAAAAATTTTAAAATTTTCTGAAATTTTAAAGATCCACAAAATTTGTCACACAAAAAATGAAATTTAGGGGCCCAAAAAATTCTGAGGGCTCTAGGCTCGGTCCTAACGGGCCTTATGGAGGACCAGGCCCTGGGTGTAACATTAAACGAATTCCGGAGTAAGCTGACTAAAATACAATTATGCAAGTGCAAGGAATTTTCCATAAACCGCAGAGTAACCTTCCATAGACGGAAAGCACATGCGCAATCATAAATATTTTGAAACAAATTCCCATGTGATGAAATTTTGTTTAAAAAGTATGACCTCAGAGACCCAACTTTCATACTTTTTGTCCGCCTGTCTGTACGTCCGAGCGGACATCTGTCTACTGTCCGTCGTAGAATTCCCCATTAAAATAGCATAGAAATTAAATTTCAAGTCATTTAAATCGCTGGCGCCATATCAACAATGGCATAAAAAACTTAATTTATTTAAAAACTAATATTTGAAGCAAAATTTATTTTGTCATAAATCAGTTTGGAATACGTCATAAAATGTAGCACAATGTTATTCTTTGATTGTTCATTGTGTTTACTAAGAAAGCGGCAAAGCAATAATATTTTTAGCCTACTTTTCTTTTTTTAATTCGAAAGAATTAAAAAAATGAAAAAGTAGGTATTGACATGCGGTCGATGTCCGTCTGTCTGTCTGTCCGTCTGTCTGTCCGTACCCCCCTTCCAAAATCGGTTCTATCATTCGGATCTTAAAAATTCTTTTTTTGTTAGAAAGCTATGACCTCAGATACTTAACTTTCTTACTTTTTGTCCGCCTGTCTGTACGTCCGGACGGACATAAATCTACTATCTATCGGCGAATTCCCCATTGAATTAGCATTGAAATTCAATTTTGAGTCATTTAAATCACTGTTGCCAAATCAACAATGGTATGAGAAACTTTATTCAAAAATATTTGAAGCAAAATAATTTTTTCATGAATCATTTTGGAATGACGTCATAAAATGTAGCACAATGTGATTCTTTGATTGTTCATCAATTGTTTACCAAGAAAGCGGCAAGGCATATTTTTAGCCTACTTTTCTTTTTTTAATTTCAGTAAGTATTTAAGTAACAGGAAAGTAGGCTATTTTTTAGTTCTTTAAGAACTTCTTGTTGTTAATGTAATTCTGATTAGTTGACATTTCTTTAAATCAACTTTCTTATTTTTTAGTGCAGTTTAGAGTTGTTTCATGTTTTTTTGTTATCAATAAATATTTAATTATTCTTTAAACTACAAATAAATTATATAAGCAGACAAAATATAATATTAATTTGATTTGCGAAAGAAATTAATGAAAATATTGTATTTGGGCTTTTAAGAGTTTAAATTACATTATAGCTGGAGGCTGTGTTTGGCTACTTTTTTTAATGTGTCTAAATCTTGTGTAGAAACGATTGTTGATGACATTAACTGTTTTAAACCTACTTTTCTGTTAAGAATTTCAGTGAGTATTTAAGTAACAGGAAAGTAGGCTATTTTAGTTCTTTTTTATAACTTTTTTTTAATTATAAACCTAGGCAAATAGAATTTGACACACATTACAAACAAAATTAAACTTAAATATTTACATAATTTTTTTAATTAAATAATTATTTTTTGTTTAATTAACATTTAATAAATAATTAGTATCTTACGCGGCACCGGTGATAACTTAATTTCTAATTAAGATAGAGCACTAATTTTAATGACAAATTAAAGCAAATATGTATTGCTGAAACCTACTAGATTTTTATTTTTAACTTGAATACTTTTTAATACACAAATTCTTATCTAAAGGAAATTAGAAATGTGCTTTTTTTTATTTAAATCTACAAATTGCAATCACATAATTATTTTAATATCTTACCTCGACAAAAAAAATTCCAGTAGGTTTAATGTACTGCGTTATTGACTTTAATTTACAACCAAAATATTTAAAATTGATTGATTTAAATAGGAGTTATCACAAGTATTAGAATATCTTACTAAGAAAAATCATAGTTCTAAACAAATTAAGTTTAAAGTTTGAAATAAAGTTTTGCATAATGACGTAGAACCTACAAGGCACAGTTTCAGTTAAAATAGTTAGCAAAATCTTTCACCTTCATATGTGGGAGCCCGACAGCCAATATTATGACAAGCCAAAATCCCTACATGCCATAAATCCGACAGCAAAATTTCAAAAATATTAATGCAAAAATTAGTTAGTAAATTGCCCTTAACTAAGCATAATGGTATTAATTTATTGTTTTATTGAGAAGTGGGCACCGTCGGAATATCGTCCCTTGTCGGCATTATTTTCCTAACGGGTTATGTCCTGTCGGGTTTTCGGCTGTTGGGTTCTGCCTTGTCGGGTTTTTTTTAACTACCACCATTTACCATACATTTTACAGGAACCATCTCATCATTTCTAATTGAAGTTCAGTGCCTGCATTGAATTGAATCACTGCATCGTACTTAAGAGTTTCATAACGTCAAGTCCAGCTAAATTAGTCTTTTGGGCACCGTTTCCAAATGAGATCGTGGAGGCTCTCATGGCAGTTCTGTGTTTTGCCGTGGAGGCCTTCTTCAGCATGTCAGGGGCTGTAAGTCGAGCGGGAATCAGCTTTATTAGCTTCAGACTGGACAGTCTTGTAGACTGGCTTCATTATCTCTAATGGCAGTCCAACTCTGTGTTTGTAAGGTTTATCGGTGATTTTAGCTCGCTGGTAAGAGCACCAACTTTCCTCACTTTCTAGGCATTTGTGCAAGGGATTGATGTCTTTTGCATACAAAAGGTAAAATGTGCTCCATATATCATCCGACATTTGCTTAACAGAGTCTGTGTTGTTGAGCAGGACTATTCCAAAACAGTTTTTCATCTTGTCAATCAAACGCTTTGTTAATTTGTCTTGACCACCAAGTGCGGTATGTTGGGCCTTTAGTTTCCTTAGAGCTGTGCCTGGTCTCTTTTGATAGTGGCCAATGCACTCGTTTTTTAACAATGTCAATATCTGGGTAAGGATCAAGCCATTAGTTAATTTTTCAAATAACTGACCAACGTAGAATTTATTCTTTTGTTGTAGTTGCAATTACTACTGCCTCCTCTGTTACACAGGTAGAGTCGTTTCCCGGTTTGTTTAATTGTACAAGAATCAGTCCGTACGTCACTAAAGATCCGAAAACAGCAAGAAAATTATTTTTTGTAAAGTACAGCATTCCGCAACCAGAGAGCACACAATTCGGTACACTTACGTTCTGTTGGACGAACAAGACATTCACGCGATCCTCGTAAGATAAACCATGAGTCGCCAATGTACCAAACTTGGTATGTACGCTTGACTTCAGATTGTTCATTCGTGTTGGTATAGAGTCAGAAACGTAGTATAATAAAAAGAGGGATACAGTCACAAGTGAAACGCGATATACGTGATCAAAAATCAGTGATGGGTCCAGTTCATCTTCTGTGTACAGAAGAAAACTCGATAACATGCTGAATAAATGTGATAAGTAGAAAACACCCAGGCAAAATGCAGTGTTAGAAAGTGAACTTTGCAGTGTTTCTATTACGTTAAGGATTGTGAAGAACTTGTCGAAAATTTGTTGGGGATTTTTAAGAACTAAATAAGTTGGTTGAGCATTAACTTCTTGACAGAAGTCTTTAATAGCAGTTGAAAGTTTGTGACACAAAACCAAATATATGCCAAGTATAAGAGTCACAGACGCTCCAGGTAGAAAGTAGTTAAACATTGTTTTCAGAAAGTGGCAGAGGTTTCTTACCCACTTTTGATGAAATTTGGCGCCGTAAAGACTTTCGAACTGGTAGTCGATTTCATAATGATCCGCAATCCAAGTAAACATAATGCAATGTACCAACATTGATCCAGCTATTACCATGACAGCAGAATTCAAACGTCGAATATTTAAAGTTTTTGATGAGATATTTTTAATTTTTACCATAGTTTTAATAACATTTTTAGAGTTTCTTCGCATTGCATGCCATGCAAGTAATCTCGTAGCGACACTTATTGAATAGACTAATTCAATTTTCCACGAAAACCACTCCGCGTTGACGTACTGTAAGAGCCAGGCGACGAAATCTACTACTTCCAGATGCAAAAGTGTAGGAATTAGTAAAGTTAATATGTATTTATGCGTTTTATGTCCTTTGAAATTTAGAATTCCAAAGTATTTAACGAATATAAAAAGAAATCCATAGTCTTCGATTGCATCTTGGTAAGTGTAAAATGGATTAACATTACTCATCTTTCACGACTACACAGTAGATATATTTTTTTTTATAATTTTAGCTTAGTCTTTGTTTCTACACATAAAATAAAATATTTATTTCAATAAAATCCTTAAACTAGACATTTCCTATTGTATTCATTACATTTGTAGAGTTCCATCGAATGGTTTGTAAAACAAACAGTATTATAACCACACTAATAAAGTAGCTTAGCTCAAGTTCCAATTTAAACCTATATTCGTTTACGCCTTTTAACTTGTGATGCGATGTAGTCAATAAATTGTAAAGACAGAAACGTAGACGAAATTGTTATCGTAGATAGGCACTTAGATGCACTATAATTCAGTATCCATAAGTGTTTTATAATTAACTAAATTATACTTGTTAAAGTCGACGAAATGTCGTTTTGTATAAATAGGTAAATTTTCTTTAATCATTTTTAATTTTTTTTTATATTCCTATTATTCTTATTCTAAATTCCTATATATTGAGATAAGTAATACTTAAAGGGTAGATATAGAAATTTTGTAAATAATACATGCATTAGAATTTAAGCATTCGAACTATTTTTTAAGTAAATTCTAATCAATTTATGTACACTTCAAAGATGGCAATAATACCGGGGATACCTATATAAAAAATATAGGAATTTAACCTTTTTGTATAAGAATTGTAGTTACTGCTGTGTTGTAATGGTTTGCGTATCCATGCTGTCGATCCGAGATCGTATGCGAGTCAGGTTGCGGTCCATGGACAAACTCATTCCTTCGGAGTTATTAAATGAAAACCAATCTTCTTTGGGCTGTCACACTTGGGAGCTCTAGGTCGAACAAATCACTTGAAATTGATAACCGTCAGAAATGAGCTCCTCTTGCTCAAAGCTAGAATTAAACGGAAACGAGCAAGTCTTATAAGACGAGGCAGAATATTATGTAACTTTAACATCAAGCCATTAAGACCCAAAAGAGCCCGTCACATTGTCTTCCAAAAACATTTAAACAGAATGTATCTGTAATGAAACTTAACTAGTAACTCATTTCTAGTTTGCTGTTTCATTTAGTTTTGGCAATTTCACTGCCCAGTAGTACAAGTGTCGAAACCAGAAAGGGGGTTGCTTTTTGGCTTTGAGGCCAAATATAGGAATCGCCAAACGCGCCTAAGGTGGGAAATGAGCGTTTTGTTTTTCCGCTTGATTCAGCTTCTTGATTCAAAAAATATTTACCTCCTGGATTCTTCTATGTTACATTTAAGTATAAATACAATAATAAAACAGTTTTAATTATAATTTTTAAATTGGTAAGCAATTTAAATAGTACAATGATATATTTAAAGTTTTCAAGAAACAAAAAAAATGTTTAATGAGGTCAAGTTATTTCGAAAGAGTGATTCGCATTCGATATTTACTTTCTTTGTACTTTCTTTGTTTGTGAACCGTGCAGAAATTTTAATAGATAATTTTTTTTAATGGAAAGTCGCATTTTCTTGCGAGAGCATTGCAGTGGAAAAACATCGGAATAATAAAATATTTTAAAAGGTTTCTTTACAATATTGTCTAGTGAAATTTTCTTGCATTCACGGAGAAAAATGCAGCAGAGTGTGTGCAAAACACCGAAGACCTAATCAAATAATATTTTTAAATGATCAAAATTAATCATATTTAAAATTCAAGCGAACTAGCGATAGATCGCCAATACCTGCTACCAGGGAAAACTTGTCCTGGTTGGATTCTGGGCAGTGCAATATCTTCAGAATTAATTCTATCGTGAGTATAAATTAAAATTTCATGAACTAATTATATGGCGCTTAAATAATTCTGTCCTTATTAGTAGTTTATTTGTTAAAGGTTTTTAACAAATTCCGCAATATATATTGATAATGGATATTTTATAGTTAGAAAATATTTTTTACCGTTTTAATGTAAACAAACAAATGTGTGTTGGTAGTTTCTATAGAAACTAAAAAAAATGGGCGTTATGAATAAAGTTTTCACCTGGAATTTTAATGTACTAAGGTTAACCAGTGGCCTAGTGGTAGTGCTTCGCATTGCCAGGCCACAGGTCCGGGGATCGAGTCCCGGACTGGGCGAGGTTGACTCGGCCTTTTATCTCTTAAGTGGGTCGATAAAATGAGTACCAAGCGTGCTTGGGAACTAAACACTGGGGGTCCCGCGTGAGGCTGACCACCTTACCGGGACATATGCCTAGCACCCCAGAGCCCTTGGTCACGTAGGCTGGAATGGGCACGGAAGGCCTTGGCCCTCTCTCGGGCTGCTGTGCCGAGGAGTTTAGTAAGGTTAACCAGTTATTAGTTTACAAAATTACGCATATAAAGTTACCTATATAAATTAATAGATTAAAGACAATGCAATAAGTATAAGTGTTAAACAAATTTTGTATTTTAAAGATAAACGGGTTTTTTAATCATGAAAAGAAAAGACTTTTAATGCTATTGATAAAACTTTAATGGAAAATAACATTAATAAAATGTTAGGGGGGGATGGGCGCGCTGGACCGCGGGTCTCCAAACTCAAGTGCCTCAGTGTTAATCCAATGGCGAAAAAACTATTTTCTCTGCCACATTTCTCCGGCTGTATTGAATATTTTTACAAACGGTTTTTTTTTTTAAATAATAAATGTAGATAACTTACGGATCTCTATCTTCCCACTTTTTGAAATTGCTTCGAATATTTTGTGTAAAATTATTTATTGAAAATTAAGAAAAAATATTCGAATAATTTCAAAAAGTGGGAAGGTCGGGACCTGTAAGTCAGCTACATTTATCACATAAAAAAATCCGCTTGTAAAAATATTCAATACAGCCGAAGAAATGTGGCAGAGAAAATATTTTTTTCTCCATAAGATTAACACTGATGCACTTTGTTTTGGAGACCCCCGGTCCAGCGCAATCACAATTTATACGCCCGGTATCACAATTTTTTCCCCCTTAAGGGAATAAATTGTGATATTTTTACCTGTAAAACAAAATGAAACGGTAATTACTAAATATTACATATTAGGATTAAAAATAAAGGAATTTATTACATTGGCTGTAACATGTACTATGACTTATAAAAAATATATTTTTTAATTTAATAAGCTGGAGATTATACAACAAAGCAAAAATCCTGGACAATTTTATAAAATTCATCCATTTTTTACACTAGTACATGTTCAATAACCACACACTTCTTCATGTTTATTTCTTAACCGAAGGCTCTACAGCAGAGTTTTCACCTACGGCCACTTCTAAAGCTTAGCCTGAAATTTAAAAAAAAAAGTATTTTTAAAAATGATTAGCTTTCAATTATATTAGAGAAATTCGATTTACAAATGCAAAGACAAAAAAACCCTGTTTTAACTTATCGATGGCATTTCTTTTTTAAACATTACTGTCGAAATCGCGCAGGCTTTTAGATACATAAAAAAGGGGTTTCTTTTAAGTTAAAAAATGTAGATAAAGATTCATTTTTAATAAATGAAATATTCTAACTCTTCCCTAATTTTCAAACTGTTAAATGTTTCAAAATCAAGAAATAGAATAAATATTCTAGCTTAAACAATCACTCAAATTTCAAATAATATTTAATAAAATTTGTGTCAAAATATAAACAATAAAGAAAAGCTCCAGTAACTTTTAAGGGAGAATGGGAGCGGCAGCCGTGTCTCTCTCCAAACCTCTTTGTGTTAATCCAATTACAAATAATAATTTTGTAAGCCAAATTACTCCGTCTGTATCGAATAATTGTGCAAAAGTTTTTATTATATGATAGTATCTGATTTACAGGGTACTTTTCTACAATGTCACTTTTTGAAAGTGGTTCGCGTGTTTTTTAAATTTTCAATAAATAATTTTACAATAAACATTTCGAACACAATTTTAAAAAGTAAAAATATAGAGCCCTGTAATCCAGCTACATTTATCACATAAAACTTTGAAAATTATTTTTTCCTATTGGATTAAAACGGGGAGAAGACCGGTATGGGGACCCGTCTACCGCCCCCCTTTCCCCGTAAACTGTTTTATCAGTACGAATCACAATTTAGATATGAAATTTATCGGTTTTGGCATGGGTTCTCTCGACAAAATTAAATCTCGGCATACTTTAACATCTACAGGGAGCTCCAGATTCATTGTAATCTGACTGTCCAAATTGGTAGCGAGAGCCGCCTAGATGGTGCCACAAATAAAATAACTCTCAGTTCTAGGTAATATGCCGAGTCTGCAAAGGCTTGACTTCCAACAAAGTAGCCCCATTGGAGACAAAAAAAAGTTTATCTGTGCCTAAAAGTTTTAAATGGGAATGTTTCAGATGATGTAACGCTCTTGTTTTCATTTGTATCTGCACTAGATTTGATTGGTTGCTTCGGTTTTACGTACTGCGATTTCATTGGATGCTTGGGTTTCACTCTCAAAATGACCGATATAGATGAAAAGATTTTTTTTCTTTCCATGCAAACTTTCTTTAACAAATGTTTTGAACAACCCATAGCACAGCAAGGAGTTTTGGCATTTAAAAATTTTAATAAGTAAAATATTCTTAGGAAACTCATTTTCGAATACCAAAACATAAGTAATTCCAGGAAACAAATGACAACAAACCGTTGGAGCTGTTGCCATCCTCGACGTGAAACAACCCCATTCTATAAATAACATACTAACCTCTACATGTATGGCAATCATGGGATCCTCCCAATTGCTTTCAATGTTAATCTGGGCCCTTCCACTTCCGTCTACTAGTACAGCCCGCCCGCTACAGCGGCCCCCAGAAACGTTTCCAGAAATGACATCGCAGTAGGTTCCCTGGGGCAGTCCCGTGTTAAGGGACTGGTGCATGTTGTGGCCTTCGTTGTTGATGGCGATGAATGCCTTGTTGCCCCGGCTGAAGGCTATCTGGTTGTTGCCGTTGTCCCACCAGTTTTGGACGGCGTCGAAGGAGGCGACGTTGCGGAACTTGACCATGTTGAAGATCTGCCTCCATCTGAGAAAAAAAGTTGAGAATTAGTGGATAAGAAATGGGGAAGTTATAGTGATGTTTTCACGACTTATAGAGCAACATGACCAACTTACTCCAATAGCATTACTCCTAAAGAACTTCATAAAAATAACAACGCGTTTCTCTGTTCCACATCTTAAACATGGAAGATGGGTGCATCCAATAATTGTCAGTGAAACAAACATTTTCGCCGGTACTACACAATAAATTTGACATCAGATGTAAATTCACAGTACAGGGTGATGGCAGCATTTTTTTGTTATATTTTTAATTATTATTTAGTTACATTTTTATTAAAGATTTTAGTTATAAACTATAGTTACTTCCGATAGAATATTAAAGAAGAGCCCTATGCTTCATTTGTTCTCAAAGGAGTGGCAGTACCTCCGCATCAACAAAGATAATAGAGGATTACTCGCAACAACGATCAATAATATATACTAGATGGACTGATCAATATTCAGAAAACGTGACCGATGCCAGATGCCTGGAGACAACAGTTTGATTCCTTTTAAAATAATTCCTTATTCATCAACGCTCATTTAGAATTTCATCGCTAGCAGGCTTTAGCTGGTCGCACTGTTTGAGATACTTTTACACTAGGAGCAGTTCATCCTTTATATATTACGGATCGATGTTTATGATAATTTCTAAGCTGATTTAAAAGATTTACCTTACCTGTGTTCACATATCCAACCATCCCCACAACTCAAGTCGCTGTTCCTCTTGACGTCCTTGATGTTGTAGTTCCCGTCGTGAGGAGGACCAATCCAGTCGTTCTGGTCTTTGCCGTTGACGATGTTCTCCGGCCATGAGAAGCTGCTCATCACCCTGAGTGCAAAAAAGGTAATTTTAAACATTTTAATATTGCCGTAAGTAAGTTAAATTGGAAACAAATATTGAGATATTGAAGATAGAGTGGAAAGGTGATGATTCAGTCAAACGATTTCAATTACAAGTTAGACTGAAATAGATGCATAACCTTCATTAACGGTCCAATTCCTTATTTGACTCAATTTCTGCTGAATTCAGTAAAGTAGGTCGAGTTGTACGTTTTACTGATGTCTGTTTCTAGCCTCCATTGAGCTTTAAGGTAAAGTAAGAATGGGGCTTTTGAAGCATCATAAGTTGTAATTTTAGGCGTATGTAATGTAGTGTTGCCGAAGATATTACACAGCCCATGTCTACCAAAAGGTACCTCAAGGTGAAGACTAATTTGCTTTGACTTAAATACTACAATATTTGCTATAATCTATATGACTACTAAAAATACAGTAGTAAATGAGCCCCATCTGGCTTGGGTGTTATTTGAGGCTGTGTGTGCGCGGAGGACCGCTGCATGTAAATTAACTTAAGTTATAAAAGAGGAGATCTTTAAACCAGTACACATCTGTGTTATAATACAGAGTGAAAACAAACAATGATACAGTTTTGATCCAACATATAGCATTAAGAAGGTATCTTTATTTTTGAATCACCCTATGTATGCAATGTCTAAACTGCTGTTCATTGCAGCTTGTATAATATATTTACCGGAATAGCATAAGAGGCTAAATTGCACCCCCATTGCAGTCTTAAAGTTGTACCTGCAGTTAACACTGTATAGTGATGATGCCTACCAAATGTGTTCACACTGTGGGCATCGTACGTCACTTCCTCTCCACATCCTCTCCAGATGCGCAAAGACATCTGCATCTGGCATCATCCATTTACATATAACTTTCTGGACATTCTTCCACTGACCAGAGACGAGGCAACATCTACCACGATTGCTTGACGGCTGGGCCTGGGTGCTCTATCTGAACTTGAATGTTATTGCGATTACTTAATTAATCACAGCCATCAACGTCATTACAAACACTAATTATCTTCAACACTTTCTTTCTTACCTGGGAACACCATAAGGCCATGCCAACATAAAAGCAACGGCCATCTTGTACATCCTAGACTGTCTGTGTGTGAGAATGGAACCATAGCCACCGGCTCCGTGGCCCCTCTGGTTGTCGTGGTTATCGACGAAAGTCAAGGCATTCATGCCATTCAGGAAAGCCCAGCCTTCGCCAAAGTTGCGGAGGTATTTCAGCTTCTGGTTGTTGTTCTTTCTGATAACATCACCTGAATAAATTTAAATAGATTTTAAAAATAGTTTTCATTGTAAGGATAAAATGAGTAACAAACTTTTGTTTGTCTTATTGATGTCTTATTTTAATATTTTAGTTTTTTACGAATTTTTAGTAAAGTTACATATTGATGAAAATTCTTCCCTGAAAGCCTGGCGAAATAGCGTTTTAAAGATTTTTTGTTAAGATAAAATGAGTATCGAAAAAATTTCTAAGTATTTGTGTTCGTTTATGGATGGGATATTGGTCCCTTACTATGGTGCTTTAATTTTTTTTTCCTTTAATGATAACTTGCGATATTTTATTATAAAATTCGCTGTAGTTGCGTTGTAAGTTGCGTTGTGACAAGTCACTGTGAAGTTGTGTCGTATGTTATGTCACAGATGTCGGCATCGTTACCATACAGCAATCGGAAATTATGAGGCCCATCGCCAATAGTATAGTCCTAGTGTAGCTCTAGTTCTATCTTAATTCAACAGAACGAAATCAAACCTGAAATTCGAAACTCACCTAGGTTCTTTCCAAATCTGAATTCAGTCACTCTTCCCATTTTTGTGTACTCATCTGCTTTGATGGCCTCTCCACCCAAGTCTATGACCTCCTGGAAAATGAAAGGTTTGTCCCGATCCGGAAAGAACACCGGGTTGAGGTTGTTCAGTCTGCCGAAGATGGCTTCAAGATCTCCAGGCCACATGTGTTTGGCGGCATCTATTCGGAAACCAGCGACGCCCATCTCCAGGAGCCGGTTGAAGTACTCAGCGATTTTGTTCCTCACGTAGTCTTGTCCCAAGTCCAAGTCCAGCAATCCTGACAGGCGACAATTTCGGACCTATAAAAAATACAGTCCAATTCGGTTACAACGATCTGGTTTACAAAGACAACTCGTCATAAATGTTCTTTCGCTTGAATTGCCCATGTTATAATATCTTGCTTATAACGACAATTTTTAAATTAACTCCTCTGTTACAACGTTAAAATTATGCGTTTATATGGTATCCATAATGTATTCTTAAGGAAAACAAATTCGTTTTCAATGTTTAAAGTTTATTTTATTCGCCAAAGATGCGAAAAGTCACAAAACTTGAAATTTATTTTCCACCTAATAAATTATTGACTACAGAAAGAGTAATTAAACTATTACTAATAACACATAGAGTTAAAATACATTCAATAGATTCAATTTTATAACTTTGATTAATAATATGAGTGTTATTAATATAATGCGTATTTTACTTGATTAACTACATTTAATTTTCAACCTTGGTTATAAAGTTACTCTTTTATAACGTCATTAACGTCGTGGTCCCTTGAATGATACTACAACAGGATTATACTATATATGTTTTAGGTAAGTTAATTAGAAATTAATGACAAAGAAAGTGATGTTATCTATATATATAATACTCTTACATGGCTCCCAAATTTCCTTATAATTCTAACTCTGCAATGGCAACAATCGATTTTGTTTACACTTTCGCCTACGGTACAGAGCAGATGCTCTTGATTTACTGTAAGCGTTATACAGGATTCGTTATCTCTCTATATTAAAAAAAGTAAGCTCTTTTAAAGTGTCAGCAGCCATAACATGATGAAATATTGATGTTAGAAGTCCAAATTGTTTTGGAAAGATGTGTCTCCCTTATGCCTCGAAGCCTTTTTTTTTGTTTTTCAAATTTCCAATTAGTTTTTTAATTAAAAATAAAAATTAATTTCTCTCTATGTTAAAGTATAGGATTTTAAAGTGTCAGCAGCCATAACATGATGAAATATTGATGTTAGAAGTCCAAATTTTTTTGGGAAGGTGTGTCTCCCTTATGCCTCGATGCCTTTATTTTTGTTTTTCAAATTTCGAATTAGTTTTTTAATTAAAAATTAAAATAAGTCACCAAAAAACTAATTATTTTATTTAATTCTGCTAAAGTGGAATCACAAAATTTCCCTTTTTTTTATAAAACAAAGGTTTTTTTTTAGTTTTCAGAACTGATGAAAAATATCGCGCTGTTCTTTCAACTTTTTTCTTCTTCAGCTGGCAGATGGCTTTCTTTTTTTTATTTAATCTCTCGTGTTTTTTTTTTATTATTCGTTCGCAGCAAAACACCACGGTAAAAGAGTTTTATTTTATTTCTTTATTTATCCTGAAAAATGCATTCTTATAGATGCAAATAAAATAAACTTTACACACTCGAATATTGACATATTTCTTTTTGTTTTTTTAGAAAGTTTTTGAAGATGTTTTAATTATGGAAGTATCTCAAGATCTGAACATGTTAATTAGTTTGGGGGGGGGGGGGCAAATTTAGAAAGTTGCTCTTGTTAAACATTGTTTTATGATTTGTTGTATAGCCAATATATTAAGCGAAATGTTTTTTTTTAGCTTCCACACTACGTTTATAACGTAAAAAGTGGAAGGGCGTGGGAAACTGCGTCATGACCGCCCACAGGACATTCGGACCCACAGATTTAACGAGCACGTACTCCGCATATACTCGGTGGGTCTTCAGTGGTATCGGGACTCGAACGTGGGACCTTCCGATACCGAGAACGAGGCCTTAACTACTAGGCTATCCACGGCCCCTGTGATAAGTTACTTTTCGTATTAAGTAACTGTAACAGAGTTCCTTTTCATATTAAGTAGTTGTAACAGAGTTACTTTTTAAAAGTAACTTTCCAATCCCTGAATAAAATGTTGTAAAACCTCACCTGTTCTTTATTATTGTAGTCTTCAACGTCTCCGGATCCTGTGGGACACTTGCCCCTGGAATTGAAGTGGTGCGCTTCGTACGGAACCCCGTCGTACTTGGGAACCGAAGGATCGAAGTAACTGCCGGCAGTCCCTTGTCCAGCTCCGATCTGGCCTGTCATGTGGTTTATAATGGAATCAACGTAGACTCTAAGATAATACATTGATTAAGTCATTGTAAAATACTTTTTAAACAACTAAAAAGTCTGCTAAAGTATTAAGATAGACTTATGTCCATTGGAAAAATCCTTTGACATTTCCTTTGACAATCCTTTGACAAGGAATTTTGAAAACGTAATTCTAAAATAATATATTTATTAAGTCATTGCAAATTAACTTTAAACGCCTCAATTAAAAATTACCTATGGAAAAAAGTAAGATAGATTTTTGTCCATTGGAAAATCATTCGATATTTCTTTTACTTTTAAAACCCGGAATAATACTGAGAAACTCTAGAATTTAATGATATTCGACTAATGTTACTACTCAATTATAATATAGCTATTAAGTGTTTTATTAATGTCCCACGGTAATAATTAAAGAGTACAGGAGAAGAACCCCTTCATTGAAAAGTAGTCTGTCTGCATCACGTCTGCTTGGCGAGATAGCGAGTCATCGCCTAAACTGGTGTGAAGAAACCAGTTTTGCCTTGGTTATTATCACGCGGCGCACGGGTTTACTATCTCTATGATCAAAATTAACGCCAGACAAATAGTCTGAAACGCTTGAACCGTGGAAGAAGAACCAAGGGAAAACCTGTTTACGATCGCCACTACTCGCCAAGCAGATTTCAATACGGACAGATTCCCTGGCAATGAAGGGGGTTTTCCCCTGTTCCCTTCAATTACTTATTTGCTACAGTAAGAGAGGGGTTATAAAAAACGTTTCAATTAATTTATAGACAATTTAAAAACACACAAACATGTAGCTTATCAATACCTAAGCATACCAACAAGTTTTTAAACCAATGGGTAAAAAAAACTGTGGATGCTAGTCATGAAACAATCCCTCCAATTTCTCCATAGGTTAACATTGAGGAGGTTAGTTTCACTTTTGGAAATGTCCCACGGTTTTATTAATGTCCCACGGTAATAACTATTTATTACAGTAAGAGATGCTCATATACCTGACTCCCGCGTTGTTACATCTCATGACCATATCCCTGAACTGTATTTCGTTCCCGCTCCTGGTGCCCAGCTTGTAGCTCACCGGCTGGTACCGCTCGAACCAAGGCCTCTTGACGGCATTGTTCCAGAAGGGCTGCCAGATCACGCCGTTCTCGTTTGGAGGAGAGACCTGAAGAGGGTACATTTAGAAAAATGTTAGTGGAGCCTCTATTAAGGGCGAATGAGCCCGATTGACCGGGGGTCTCCATACCAAAGTGTCTCTGTGTTAATCCAATGGAGGAAAATATTTTCTAAGCCGCATTTCTACAACTGTATAGAATATTTTTTACATTTTTTATATGATAAATGTAGCTGACTTACAGGATTCTACAATCAGAATTGTTGAAATTAGTTCAAATTTTTTTTTTAAATTTTCAAAGAGTAATTTTACCAAAATATTCAAACCAATCTCAAATGTTAAATGTAATGTACAAACTTCATATTTAAATAAATATTAAAAACTCAAGTGTTCCTCGTGATTTATTCTATTATTTAAAGAACTTTTTAAAAAAGACAAATAGTTAAATATAACTGTTTAAACAGTCTTTCAAATTCACAGTCTTTTAAATTTTCTTGATAATTGCATCCACTTTGTGGGGAAGCATTTAATTTTTAAAGCTGTCAACAGATGGCAGCATCAAAAGCATCGTACCTTGTACATTAGTTTTTTTGCATTAACATTTGGCTCAAGGAAAAACAACTTCTACAGGATTGGAACAAATCTGCACTATAAACGAAAAATTCCTGCAATTCTACTATACTATGAATATCTTATGGCTAAAAAATCCAATCAAAAATTGATTTGGTGTCGTTTCATTTCGACAAAAGTTTTTTTTTTCAACTAATCATAGAACAGACTGAGATAACATTGCACATAAAGACTCCATTCAACTTTTATAAGCATTGTAGACAAAATTCAATGTTGAAACTCTTTGAAGTAGTATTTAAATTGATTCCCTATCAGTGTTTATTAGCTTAGTTCTAAAACTTTCATGGATTTATTCTTTTGTGTGTAAGATGTAAGATACCATGTTTCTTCTCTGTGTGTTACTATCGATTTTTAGATATTTGTTGATATTACATATTGTATAACTCTTGCCCTAGTATATGGTGCATTTTAGAGAGATGTCCTCAGTCCGATAGAGCTTGTCTATGAAAGCATTTTTCACCAGGTATGAGAATCGTTATAACTCCAAAATAAAACAAATTTAAAATCATCAGGTTATTTAATTATTGTTTGAAAATTCTCCAAAACATTCTAAATATAGCGATCTCTATTTTTAAATTTAATCAATGAACTATTAAATAATGGTGGATGATATTTTTTTCAAACTTGTTTTTTTTTATGTTATGACGAACCTCATACCAGGTGGGAAAATGCTTACATAGACATAACAATAATACTTTCGCAGAAGTTGAGATTTCAAACTATAGTTAAACTCATAGTTTCCTTGCACAGAAGCCACGACCACGGGCGGACCTATAAAACGCGCAGAGATATCAGATGAAGACAAAATAAAACGGCTGAAATTTCCTCTTCATCTGATTGCTCCGCGCGTTTTATAGCTCCGCCCGTGGTCGTGGCTTCTGTGCAAGGAAACTATGAGTTTAACTATAATGCACTAGCTCTATGGGACTGACCACATCCCTCTTATCATACTGTTTCAAAAATACACTGTCTTGTAAATTTTATGGCTGTGTCCTGACTACGACATCAAATGCTACAAATGCAACAAAACTTGGCGACCGCCAAGGGCACCAAGCGATGCAATAGCATGTGGCTGACTCTGCCAAGTCGCCAAGTTTCGTTGCATTTGTGGCATTTGATGTCGTAGTCAGGACACAGCCTAAGGACTATATACTGTCTTGTACCTGTACTCCTCCAAAACCATAGGGACCGAGAAATTCCTCGCACTCCTTTGCTATGTCGTTCCACTTCCATTCGAACAGATGAACAATTGTCGTCTTCCCAGGCAACATATTGGGCTCGTGATAGGAACAGTCGACATTTTTACAAAATAACGCGATGAGGACAACGCAAAATGATATAAAAACACCGTCGGGACGTCTGGCGGCCATGATCGAATTGGCAACTCTGTTTTAGAAAGTCAGATGTCGAATTTTATATAATATTATGATGCAAAGATATGTTGTCGAAAACTGATTAAAATTTTATGTTTCTATGTTTATGATTAAATGCATAATTTTGAAATAGGTTATGATAGAGATAAGAGATCAAGGGCGGAATTGGAATATTCGAAGCATCAAACTTCCTGTTATCGAAAATGAGGAAATGTGATGTTTGTTCATGATTGATAATCTGAACACCTGTAACAATTCTTTTTTAAAAAAATAATAACAATTGAACAACGTTACCCAGAAAAGATCTAATTGCGGTTTCTAAATTTTAGCTTAATGCCGCAAAACTGGATAACAACATAATATTAGATGGACTTAGCATAAAAGACAAAAAAATAACCGTTTAGGGGAACGCAAAATGATAGGTATAACCAACGAGAAAATATCTAAATTTTGGCAATTTTTTAACCTCTGTAAGATAAACACAATCATACTAAACGGTGATTAATTTTTAAAAAAAAGAAGTTATTATTATGTATTACTATATTATGACTTTTTAATATCAATACAATTTCAAAAACAAAATATCTTCTTTTTAACGAATAAACTGAAACTATTCATTTATTTTTAGATGTTGTCTGTTTTCCTTCATATCCATAGGGGCCGAAAAATTAGTTGCACTCCTTCGCTACGTCACCCACTTCATTTTTGGGAAGATGAACAGTAGTCGTCTTCCCACATAACATATTGGTTGGGCTTATAAGAGGAACAGTCGATATTACTCCAAAGAACATGGCAAAAAACAAGTAGCGTTTTAACAGAATCTGTCACTTAGTCCGCTTCCAGTTTTCACACATCATTTGTGTTCAACAGGGGAAAAAAAATCGCCAAATATATACTATAGTATTAAGGCATAAGTTGATAAATTGATGACATAACTTGAAGTTGTCGAAAAGTAAATAAAGTGTAATACTTCTATGTTTATGATCATATGAGAAGATTTAATGTGTAGATAACGAAATGAGTTTTGGGTTGGAATTTCCGAAGCATCAACATTCCTGTCATCGTTGACATATTTAAGCCTAAAAGATATAATCACGACCCATTAAGGCCTAACGCTACCATATGGTTCAAGCAAAAATGGATTTGTGAAATATAAAAAAATGCAAAAAATATTAACAACGCTTATGACTTTAAAATGGAATTGATTGATTTTGGTCACATCTTACTAGCTTTTCCTTATTTTCATATTGAATTAACGTCCAATGTCTATTTTTATGCTTTGAGTTAACACTGAGGACTTAAAAGACTCTAATTAATAACTAAGCCCTTTTGAGGTTCTTAAAAACAGAATAAATGTTTTTAATAACTTGGTCCAAAATAATAATAACATGATCCCAACCAAAAACCCAACAATAGAAATGCCTGCGTAAAAAAGTCATTTATGAATTACTTTTGAATTAAATTCATATAATTACTTACAAAATAATAAAAATTATTCTATAGCATTTCTTATTCTATACAGTATGTGAGAATACAGGTATTTTTACATTTTGCTTTTTGTTAAGCACAGGTATTTTATGTTATTTGGGTAGACATAACTTTTCTTCAATCTAAAACAAAAATTTCAACATGTATGTACAAGCTTAACAATGTCATGCAAAGAAAAACTAGTCACAGAACTGTAAATAATATAATTTATTAAAATATATACATAAAAAATAACTGCCATGATTTTGAAAACTTACATTGCCTTTTTAATTTTGATGTGGAAAGTAATTAGTTACTGAATTTTTACAGCATATTTTTTTGCAACTTTTACTGCAACTTATTTTTCTTTAGTGTTAATGATAATAAAGGAAAATTTAAACAACTATAGCATAAATTTGTACATTAAATATTTAAATAAGTTTTTAATGATACAATAATAAAAAATTAATATATTTTAAACAAAAACTGGCACACAGATAAAAAATATATATTAACAATAAAATATAAATAAATATAAACACATCAATAGAACACATACAAAATCAATTTCATTAAAACAAACTCTACAAATGCATTCAAATAAGTTTAAAGCTATAAAGAATCACTAGTAAAATTATAAGTAATTTTTTGTCAGATTTTTTTTTTTATCAGTATATTAAGAAATATGTGAAGTTGTTCTCTCTCTGACAGATTTTTAAACATTTGCAGTACTAAATAAATTGCATGAGAAGGATAAGGCTTATTAACATATTTACAAGTATTTCTATTCCTCTAAATTAGAATTTTGAGGGTATCATATATTGTTTTTAATAATTTAAAAGACAACTTATATAAACTACAAAATTAATTATTGTCACTTTTTATGTTTAAATGAAGGGATACTAGGATATATTCCAACATCAAGATAAATTAAAATGTTATTTTTAAAAAAATTACAGTAAAAATTTGATAAAGAACTATTAACCCTCTGAGGGATAGGCAAATTGGCTTAAGTGTAAACTTTTTTTCACTGCATAAGTTTAAATTTAAATTAGTAACTCAAAACTTCATTTCTTTAATTTTTTTTTAATTTTATTTCTGTGTGTGTATAGTATATGACTCCTTCAGAACTCAAATTTTAAAATTCAGTAAAATTTCTAAAATTTAAAAAATTACATAGGTTACTGGAAAACCTGACAATCAGGTGAAGGGTTTATGTGTCTGTATCCCTAAGAGGGTTAATACCTTAAACAAAAACGAGTTCTTCAGTAATATTCAGAAAATATCTTCAACTTTGTGCATGATACATAAGAGGATTCATGAAGTAAACAACGTAGATTATTTGGCGCAAATAGTTTATTGGTACAAATTTACATGTTTTGTCAAGACTCCAAAGGCTTGCCTTCATCACAATGACACACATTGTCATTCTGATGAAGGCGAGCATTTTGAGTCTTGTTGAAGCATGTATATCTGTGCCAATAAACTATTTGCATCAATAATCTATGTTGGTTACTTCATGAATCCTCTCATGAGTTCTTCAGTTGTCAAACCATTTATTGCATGGACTGAAATCTTTAATGTTCTGTAACTTTTAATATTGAGCAAAAGATATCAAGAGTGAGCTGTGTTGTTAAAAGCATGTTCAGTTGATTTTCTCAGAGTCCTAAACAGGCAGTATTTTACTTGAAGTTCTAGTTACCACCGATGTACAGATTCTGGTGAAGAATTTCAGCCCAGTCTGGCCACCAGGAATGTAGGTAAAGACAAACCTAAAAACGTTTTTAAAAAAATTATTTTATAAATGTTTTACAGGAGTAAAATCTATTTAAATTTAGATAATGTTAATGTGGTATATAACAGCACACACAAAAACGATGCATGAAAATATGATTTTTTAAAGAGTATTGGAAAAATTTGAATATTAAACAGTTGTATTGATTGATTTAAGACTTGCATCTTTTGATAGATCTCGAAATGTAACATACTTTATCAGTTTTAGTTTAAAGTAAATTCTACTAGCAGCTAGGTCCTCAGTCAAGGTACAATGCAATACAGTGCTATGCAAAAGTTTAGACAATGACGTCATTTAGTTGTAAAATTTGGAATGTGATAGTAGAATTACAAGAGCCTGTAAACATATTAAAAAAATATTTTGAAATGCTATAATTGAAACATAATTGTTCGATTTCCTATAACAATAATTTTTCGCATTAAACTAGAAATTTGTTTGTTGCAAAAGTTTAGACACAAATACGAGATTATGTTAATTTAAAGTAGATAATGACCTAATTTCGCATTTTTATATGATATATTAAAAAAACACAATATCCGGTGAACTAAAAAGATTTAATAACAATATTGGTTCAATTTTACACCAAACAGACAATTTAGCCACTTTAAATCTTTTATGGTGAAATATTACTGCATATTTGCTTCAAATTTACATTTTAACATCTCTAAATACAAACAGAATGTCTACCAGTCCATCACCTTAAAGGTTTGAGACCAATTCGTGGATTTGGAGACATGCATTCACTGATTTTCTTGACGAAAAGTGCAGTCTTTCCCATATTTAATCACAAAATAGCAACATATTGTTCTTTTTTGTACTTTAATACAATGCAGAGAGAGAGACATCTCTTTAAAAACACCAAAAAAAAGTCGGCCCTTTCAACATAAATTTACTCCACACCCTTACGAAAGTTCCTTTTTTATACTGCAGTTTGCAATTTCTTGATAAAAAAACGGTTTCTTTGAACCGGTTGATTTTAACCGGTCTCTTTAGTGCTATTTAAATATGTTCGGTTTAACCAAATATTGAAAAAAAAGCTTTGAAAACACTTGACTTTCCTCTCAAAAACTCTAGCATCAAGGTGGAACGTTTATAATGGTGTGGAGGGAATTAACGTTGATGAGACAGAATTTTTGTCATTTTTGAAGAGAAGACTATCTCTGCAATGTAAACTAAAGTGAAAAAAACACACAATATGTCGCTATTTTCTGATTTTATATGGGAAAGATCGCATGTTTCATCAAGAAAATCGGCCAATGTATGTCTCCAAATCCACAAATTTGTGGCAAAACTTTAAGGTGATAGACTGGTAGGCATTCGGTTCGTATTTAGAGATGTTAAATTGTAAACTTGAAGCAAATATGCAGTAATATTTCACCATAAAAGATTTTAAAGTAGCTATATTTTCAATTTGGTGTAAAATTAAACCAATATTAAAATTAAATCTTTTTAGTTCACCGAACATCGTGTTTTTTATTTTATCATATATAAAAAAATACAATTCATCCATAAAAATGCGAAATTATGCCATTATCTACTTTAAATAAGCATAATCTTGTATTTGTGTCTAAATTTTTGCAACAAACAAATGTATAGTTTTATGCAAAAAAATTATTGTTATAGGAAATCAAACAATTATGTTTCAATTATAGCATTTCAAAATATTTTTTTTATATGTTTACGGGCTTTTGTAATTCTACTAGCACAATTCTTGATTTTACAGCTAAACTTTCCATTGCACAATTCTTAATTTTACATTGTCTAAACTTTTGCATTGCACTGTATGAACTATTTGGAACCTCTTTTTAGAATTGAATTACCATGACATTATTTTAATTGAAATTTAATAAAAATTAACAAATAACAAAACCCCAAAACAGAAAGAAAAAGTTTCAATTTGTGGTTGCTGCATATAGCTTCTGCTTTTTCAGTTCATCTTAAATGACATTTCTCAAACAACCTAACAATAAACATTTTTTAACAACACTTTATCATTTAGACCAGGGGTTCCCAACCTTTTTGCACCTGCGTACCACTTGACTTTTTGAGAAATTTTGGCGTACCACCAGACCTAAATATTTAAATAAGCGTATAATATTACTCTTCTAAAAGTTAAATTTTTTATTAGGGAAAAAACTCAATTAATGTTTATATATATGTCATTTCAAAATATTTTTTTAATGTATTAATTTGCAGGCTTTTGTAATTCTAACTACAAATAAAAGATTTAACCCGCAAAATTTCCATGCAAAATTCTTAATTTGTAATTGTTACTTTTGCTTGATAAGTATAAATTAAATAATGGAACTACCTCTTTTAAACTTTTAATTACATGTACATTTATTTTAATTGAAATTAAAAAAATTAACAAATAACATAACCAAAACATCGAAATGAAAAAGTTTCATTGTGTTGCTCATAGCTATCTGCTTCAGTATCTTAAATGACATTTCTCAACACCATACGAGTAAACGTTTGGTAACCATCTGATTTAGACCATTGCATCTTTACAGTTCAACAGTCACACCCATTTACGTGGTAAGGATCACACTATATAACTTGGCGTCTTACTTATGGCTTCAGTGGTGTAGTCATGGGATGTTATGAGGAGGGGGTCAGAGCCCATTACATTGGGTATTACCAAAACTAGTTTAATTGCATTAACTCTGTATAAGGTCATCTCATGAGAAAATTTTCATGTGAAAGTCAGCACAGCTAAAACTTCCAAACAGTTCATTTTTTTAAATGTTTCATTCGCAAAAATATGCCAACAACTTATGTTATAAAGTGGCTTTAAACTGTTTGCTAAAAAAATAGTAGAAAAAGTAGAAATACATGTTAATATTCTTAATACATTGAAAAATTGTATGACAATGCAAGATATATATTAAAAATAATTAAACTCTGGGTCGAATATAATAGTAAATATATTTTTACCAAATTAAGGCAACAACTTGGCAAATGGCACATATTGCAGTAAGGAGAGTATTTTTCATCTAAATAAAACAGATAAAAATATAGTTTTTGCATAATAATACAAATATTACAAATTATTATTTTCTAATAAACAAAAATACATAATTTGATTTGGACCAAATTCAATACACTACCTCAAAATAATAAACAAACATAGTCACATGAAATCTGTATGAATAAATTAGAAATGTAATTTGATCTCTAAATATTGGAACCTCAAAACTTCAATGGGCTTAGGTAAGTTAAAAAGTTTTAAAGAGTTTCTTCATTGGGATATATCAATGCCTATAATGTCTTAGAATAATGTCCAATGTCTAATCTTAGAACAATCCCTTTAAAAAAAATACTCAATAAATTTCATAGACTTCTGCAATAAAAGTGCACCATCCAAATGCATGTGAGAGGAATTAGTTTAGTTTAGTTTGAATTATCGTCGCACTAGAGCTATACGAGGGCTATTGGCGACGAGCGTCGTATTTTAGAACCACAGTCAAGTGACGAGCCGACACCTGAGTAGGCACCCAATGCAATTGTTAAGGGCGCCATCGTACGCAGCGTTAGGATTTTGTTAGTATATTTAACGGGCACTCCCTCCACACAGGGTATTATTCGTCGGACATTTTTGGCTGCACGAGGAATTAGTTAAGCCCTCATACAATGTATATGTTACCGTTAAAGTATGAAATCCGTTATTTTATAGAATACCTAGTTATTCCATGAAATAACTGATCGTGTCCGTTAAAGTGTAAAACTCTCTTGTATTTTATGGTTTAACTAGTTATTTCATAGAATAACGATCTGCAGCCCGTTAAAGTGTAAAATAATCTATATCATATATTTCGCACGACAAATACAAAAGTTTCGGTACAGGTACTGGTCAGGGATTTAAAAATGTTCGTGTAAAACCCAGTGTGTCACCACATTTTTTTTTGTTTTAGAAATAATGCTCTTTGTAATTCCAAGTGTCATTTTAGTAATCCTTGTTGTAACAAATGATTTTATGGTACGTTTCCATAAATACCATTTATACGCTGCATAAATTAGATAAATTGCTTCTTTTTCATTTTAATTGTCTATCATTAGTTTATTTATAGAATACTTAGTTATTTCATTTTAGATAAATTGTTTATTTTACACTTTAACTGTGTTTTATTAGTTAATTTATAGAATACCTAGTTATCTTCTAGAATAACTAGTTGAATTGTAAAATTAATACCATATTACACACTTTAACGGACACAATCAGTTATTTCATGGAATAACTAGGTATTCTATGAAATAACTGCATTATATAGTTTAACGGTAACATATACATAACTATTAAAATGTACTTAAAATTATTACACAAAGAAAGTAACACAGCACTGTTTTTTTAGTAAACTCTTGCAAAAAGCTTCCAGACAATAAAATATACAACTGTTTGGGTTTGAACAAAGGATCTTGGTATAATTTTTATACTAATCTTAGAGAGAGAAACGAGGCCCTGTGGCGCAGGGGTAGTGCTTTGCATTGCTGTGCCACAGGTCCGAGATTCAAATTCCGGATTGGGCGAAGTTGACCCATCCTTTCATCCCTTAAGTGGGTTGATAAAATGGGTACCAAGCATGCTTGGGAACTAAACACTGGGGGTTCCGCGTGAGGCTGACCACCTTACCGGGACATCTGCCTAGCAGCCCAGAGCCCTAGGTCACGAAAGGTGAAATGGCCAAGGCAGGCCTTGGCCCACTAATGGGCTGTTGCGCCGAGGAGTTTAGAGTTTTTTTAGAGAGAAAAAAACAGTTACAATCTATTTACTAAACTTTAACAAGTATCGAAAACGTAAAGTGAACAAAACATAACAGATTCTGACAGTATACATTTGTTAAAAGTTTGTATTTTAAAAATAATGGTGACTCTTCAAAAGTCATTGATCAATAATATTGTAATTACTTTTTTAAACAGTTTAATTCAGCTTCACCGCTCTAAGCTAAAACATATAACTTTATTTTAAAACGTAATATAAGCAGTATTAATCAACAACTGAATTGTTGAAAATTAATAATTATAATAACTTACCCACAATGCAGAATACAAGGTGAGAAACATAGTTCCAAAGTATACGGATGTGAATGGTAGCCTTTCATAAGAACATAAATGCTTGATATGGTTGCAAGGACCCCATAGTAAAGAAAAGCTATATAAAAAAAGGCAAATGGCATTAGATAATAAATAAATTAGACACGCGGAAGAAATTATTTGAAAATTAAACTTTAACAACTGTTGATGAAATATAATTATTAGCTATAATTATTTCAAATCAAAATTGTCATATCTCATTTTATAAATTAGGAATTTGAGTATTAAAAGTTGTTAATGCTGAAGAGCAAGAAGATCATATTAATTTTAGAAATTATTAATAAATTTAAAAGTATTCCGATCTTTTCTAAAAATTATTTTTTAGTCATTGGAAATATTATGTTAGGCGGTTGTTATACATTTTGGAAAATGTATTGCTTGTACCCATGAAATGGAAAAATACCAAATGCACTTTTTATAAATGTAAAAGCTGATAGATTGGGGGTGAATATATACATATGGAAATAACTAAAAAGTATGGAATATATATAGTTCTTCTCAAGCAAAACAGTCTCCCTACCTTCCAATGATAAAAAGACTTCCCATAGAGTACAATAAACAGAATTTTCTAGCTTTGAGCAATAATAATGGTGCATAGAATCCAGCCTAAATTATACAGAAAAACAAATATAAATAATTTAAGTTATTATCAGTTTAAAATTGTAAAAGGGCATGTTTGTAGCATGCAACAATCTAAAATATTGATTTTTTTTATATATAATAAACTTTTACTTTGTAATCAATTATTTGAGGATTTAAAAAAGATCCAAAATTTTATTTTAGCATACAAAGATTACGTAATATAAATATTTTGGTGGTAAATATATACAAACTTAAATCAATGAAAAGACACATAATTGGAATAAATAAGGCCAGTGAAGATAATAATTGAATTGTGACCAGCTGTATTAATAAAAATGAAAGCATTAAAAGGGTGTTTTGTGATTTTTTAAGTTTAATAAAAATTACAGTTTCTTAACTATTTAGTATAGTCATAACTACTCAAATTCACTGAAAATAATATAATTCATCATTGAATGTATAGCATAAAAATTTTACATACCAAAACAAAGCAGAAACATCCCATAAGAATGCAGCCCATGAATCCAACTATCCTTTGAGTTTTACTCTGTAAAATATCGTTTAAATTACTATGTATTATGATCAATTTTCTTAATTTACCCCTTCTCTTCCCTTAGCACCAAACCAAGCAATGATTTTATTAAGAGTCTATTGATATTGATCAATTTACTTAGCATGTCATTGAATTGATTAATCAAACAATGAAGTTAAAAAATTTTGAAATAAGGCTAAATTCTAAAAGGGCTATTCTATGGCTATTTCTAAAAGGGTTAACTCTACATATGCCATCAGTCATATTTCAAATATTCTAGCCAAGAGACGGCAACTAAATAGAATGAATTTATGCCATCACTCATATTTCAAATATTCTGGCCAAGAGGCGGCAACTAAATAGAATGAATTTATACCATCACTCATATTTCAAACATTCTAGCCAAGAGACGGCAACTAAATAGAATGAATTTATACAATCACTCATACTTCAAATATTCTAGCTTCTAGCCAAGAGACGGCAACTAAATAGAATGAATTTATGCCATCACTCATATTTCAAAT
This sequence comes from Oedothorax gibbosus, assembly GCA_019343175.1. Taxonomy (NCBI): domain Eukaryota; kingdom Metazoa; phylum Arthropoda; class Arachnida; order Araneae; family Linyphiidae; genus Oedothorax; species Oedothorax gibbosus. Next base: position 24,370,837 of record CM033276.1, on the reverse strand, counting down.
ATTCTAGCCAAGAGACGGCAACTAAATAGAATGAATTTATGCAATCACTCATACTTCAAATATTCTAGCTTCTAGCCAAGAGACGGCAACTAAATAGAATGAATTTATGCCATCACTCATATTTCAAATATTCTAGCCAAGAGACGGCAACTAAATAGAATGAATTTATGCATCAGTCATATTTAAAATATTCTAGCCGACAGACAGCAACTAAATAGAATGAATTTAATGCATCAGTCATATTTCAAATATTCTAGCCAACAGACGGCAACTAAAAAGAACGAATTTCAAAGATAAAAACCTGCATGAGGTCTGATGCTAGATCTGTCATGAAACCGGACAAAACCTAATGCCTAAGCGTGCGTAATAGTATAATCAAGTTTCAGATTGATTTTCATTCATATAGTATTTTTTTTCTGGTACCAATAAGGCTTATTGATGTTGATTTGTATATAAGACGTTTTTTTTATGCATTTTCTAAGTATAACACATTAATGTGTCATAACACAGAAATATAATTGAATATAACATATAATTAATTGAATATACAAAATATATCAATATGAATATACAAACGTTACCAAAAGATAACTTGATCTTTCTAATAAACAATAGCACATATTGCAAATAAGGCAATAACAAAGATATGTCATTCTTCCCTTTCAAACCAAAACTTACTAGAGATGAACAAACTGTATCTTTCTCAGCACTGTTGAACCACGAATTTGAATTTTTATCGTCGTCATCATTTAAACTACTGCTTGATTTACTAAACCAGGAATCGAAACTCCAGGATCGAAGCAAGTTGCTCTTTTCTTCACTTGTTCCAGCTTCATTCCTGTTCAAGTAATCTTTCAAACTCTTGCTGATGTCAACTGAACTGCTGTCAGGAGCCATAAAAAGCCATTCACAGGTTACAATTTTCAATATAATTAAATTAGTTCGAAAACACAACAGCCGAACCAATGATCAGCAGACACTTTTGATGATTGCTTACGCTTATTTATTTTGATTAATATTCATGTCTTCAGTTCACATTTTGAAGCTTTGATGTTCTCATGCTCAGGTTGAAATTGTAACCGAGGAAAGGTCAACCGACTTTTTGAAAATTCATAATATGTTTTGCAAAATTTGAATTTTTTTAGGTTTCTATTAATTTTAATTTGTAACACTTAAACGGGATGTAATTATTCTTGACTTTTTAAGTTTAGTAAGCTTATATGACTGTGTTAAAGATCTTTAAAAATTAGAAACAGGTAATCAGAAGCATTCCCAGTCCCAAATAAATGAAATTGTTATTTTTTATAATTAAGTAAAATAATGTTAAGCATTGGACAAATATTTTCTGATATACAGTTAGCAAGACGTGAAATTAAAAATATTCGGTTAGTCATTAAATTTTTTACTTGTTTTAAGTAGTATTTTTAACATTTCAATTTTTATTGTGTTTAATCTACATGGTTGTATATTTTTTCAGACAAGAATCTTTAAAGCAGAAGGCTAATTTGAATTTGGAATTAACTAAAATAAAGTCTCTTATATCTGAAAAGGAGGACCATAATAAAATTATTAAATATGAAGAAAAAGGTAAAATAAATATAACAAGTTTTAAAATTATAAATATATATGTTAAATCCATATTTTTTTAAACTTTACACAAGATAGTAGTAATTCCCTTGACATGTAAGAACCCCACTTTAGAATTGCACCAAATAATTGGCCAAGATAGTTTGATTAGGCGTACTACAAAAAGATTGGTGGCTTCACTTGGCAAACCTGTTTTTTTTATTGGTTTTTGCCCGGCAGTATCTCCATCTTCTTAACTCTATGGTGCACTTGTATTTTTTTGGTTATAATTTTTATCATGCTTCAATAATATTTTTTCGTCCTCTGAACAAAAGAAATTTCCAAGTACTGTAGATTGAGGAAAATTTATCCATTTTCTTCATTATTATTTACTCATTTTGATGTAAAACTCTTCAAAATGTGCCATAAGAAGAAATACAATTTAAAATAAAACATATAATAAATCGAAATTTGGCTTTCAAACTAGTTCTCTACTCTGACAATTTCATGACTTTTGTTTTGCATTTCAGAAAAGATAGATGAACGGTTTTTGATGATTCCAATTGGCCATATCAAATCCTGCTTCAACCACAAGAATGGAATACCTCGTCAACCCTCTTTGTGCCCTACAGCTAAAGGGACACTGACCATCCAAAAGTCAGTGTTTACCAATCCCGAACATTCTTTGATAGGTTTGGAAGAATTCTCTCACATTTGGTTTGTATATGTAGCATTTTTTTTCTACTAAAACTTTCAGCATCCAATGGAAGCTCAGATTGATAAAAATGTGAGTTTTAAAATTAATAGCCATAGCTCTATGGCAAGAGTACCACCATAGCTCTTTTCATATGAAATTGTCTAGTCTGCAAATAACTTATGCCAATAGACAGCCAATTAAAAAATTTTCTGTTTAATATTCAAGCATAAATATTTCAAAAATATTAAGGGCTAGTTTGGATCACCTATCATTTGTAATCACCCGTTCTGTTAAGGGCAGTTCAAGCCCCTGTTAAAAAAAGTAACATCTTCACCAGACCAAAAATCTTACAGCCAAATAATACCTCTTGATTTACTTATTTTGCTGCCTAGTAATTTTCATGAATCCACCGATGATGTTGCATCCCCTTTTAATAATTGACAGGGCTCTGCATGATCAGAAGAGTGTCTTGTTACTTCTGTAGCTCTGATTCAATCAGGTCGAGTCAGATCAACTAGAATTCCTTCCTTTTATTGAGTCTTTGTGACCTTGTGAAATGTGATGGCAAAAACTTAAAAAGTTTTAAAAGATTATTCTTAAATTTCAATTTTTTTAAGGTGTGTTATATACTTCAGCCTATAATCGTTTTTCTGATTTTAGACAGTTTGTAGTTTAAAAAATAGGGAATGGGGGTTGGCCTATGCACGATTATAAATTGTATTTTTAAATTTTCAGCTTTTATATTGTTAGTAATTTCTTGTTAATGAATTATTCTGAAAGAGTGCTTGAATATTTTTTCTTCCCAAGTGTATGAACCATGGAATTACAATGAATAAATAATTACTATTATTTTCTAGGATACTGTTTTTGTTTCATGAAAATGGGGATCGCTCTAATGTGAAAGCTAAGATCCACCCTCCACGCCTAAATGGTGCTTCTGTTGGCGTGTTCAGCACACGTTCCCCTCACCGACCTTCTGCTATTGGGCTTTCTCTCATCAAGTTAGATAGAATAGAAGGTATGCATACAAGGTGGTCATAATTAAACTGACAGTACGCAGGACTTACATTTGGGACTATTGACGACCAGGGCTGGGCCGTTACTTGTTTAAATGTAACTTGTTACAATTACAATTACAATTACTTTTCGTAAAAAGTAACTATAATTACCTGTAAAATTACTAATTTCCCAAAAGTAACAAATTACAATTACAATTACTTTTAAGATTACTTTTTACGACATAATTTCATATTTACAAATGTTTTGAAAAATAAAATTGTAGTATAAATGAATAAATGATTTTTTTCTAAAATTGACTTTATTAAACAGTTCTTATTGGGGTACAACAAAAGCTGCATCTCAAAATTTTTAGCGCTTACACAGCTACGATTAGGTCAGAGACATAAACCACCAGAACTAACCTTTCAACAGCCGTACTGGCTGATAAGGGGGTATTATATTTTATGAACATGCTTTTAATTGTTAGTAGGGTACAGAATACAGTCATATTATGGTCGTTACTTTGGAAAGATGTAGACAACTCAAAATCGGCTTCGGCGGAAGGATGTCTAGTTTTTACATTCTCCAAATAATCATCATCACTGCTAGATGAGTGTTTCATCACTGCAATCAGTAGGGAACGTTTCATTTTTGTGTTAACAATATTTCTCCTCTTAGCAAAGAGTACGTGAAGTTTTTTTTATTTCGTTTTTTTAAAGCATTTTTTTTGTTTTGGACATTTATTAGAGTGTTAATGATTAAATTAATGAAAGTAACGCACTACTGTAACAAAGATTACTTTTCCGAAAATTATGTAACGAATTACCTGTAAAATTACTGGGTTCTCAAATGTAACGAATTATCTATAAGATTACTGTAAAAAGTAATTATTACAAGTAACACGTTACCGCCCAGCTCTGTTGATGACACAGGAAAGAATATCCCATAAAAAATATTCCAAAAATTTTCAATTAGGGAACATTTGGCACCACTGCTGTTATTTCAAACTTTAATATACAAAAACAATTTAAAACTTTTGTGACAGTAGATTTAAGCATCTGAAAAATACAATTTGTCAAACACAGCATTGACATTTTTAAATTTCAAATTAGCTAGTTCTTTGTTTAGAGAATTTTTTTAACTCTTTATTGCAGTTTATACAGTTACTGTTACAAACCTCTTTGTTTTTCTTTATATAGCTAATAAAAATTAACTTTTAGAAACTCAAATGAACTTGTTTTACATCTATATTTAAATGATAAAATGTATGAACTCATGGGTTTTTTTTTTAGTGTCTACCTTTAAAATTTTTGAACCTTTAAAATTTTTGAACCTTCAATAATATATAATAATAGGTTATTCATGGTATTTTCCAGGAAGCACTCTGCATTTGTCTGGCTTAGACTTGTTAAATGGAACACCAGTCCTCGATATCAAACCTTACATTCCCGCATATGATGTACCTTATGTTCCTCAGTCAAATGTCTTGGGCCAACTTGATAGTGATCGACCCGACTTGAAAAACGAATGTGAGGGTAAGTTATCTGTCAACCCAAGCATTATTTCTCTTGTTAAAAAATATATGTATTTGTTAATAATTAACATGTAATATGAATCAGTAAATATAAAAAGAGGTTCAGTTTCATAGAAAGATTTCCGTACCAGTAACTTCTTTCACTAAAATTTTTAAAAAAAGAAGGGCTATGAGAAATTTCTCTATGGAGTTTCCCTGTTTTTTGACAATAAGTTGTTCATATGCAGTTCATTAACCAGCAGAAATCGGCTAGAAAAATTTGCCATGCAAAAATTATATTCGTGCTTAAGTTTATCTTAATAAACAAAATATGACACATGAAGACCATAGCCCTGAACAATTTATGTAAGGCAAATTAAGTTAGGTGAAAAACGAATTAAAAAGTTAGTTAACATTTTTATCATGAAATGAAGGTGTAAATGGTATTCACAAATTCATCCTTATTGGTTTTATCTTATTAGACACATCTTCATACTGAAAAAGATACCAAAACAAACTTTACAAGCAACACCAGAAATTGAATTTAAATTGTATAATCATGACACATTTTCATGTAAAATACCAATTTTCACATTTTACTAATCAACTCAAAATATTGTTCATGAAACTGAACTAAACTCCTCGCGGCGTAACAGCCCATTAGTGGGCCAAGGCCTGTCGTGCCCATTCCAGCTTACTTAACCAAGGGCTCTGGGTTGCTAGGCATATGTCCCGGTAAGGTGGTCAGCCTCACGCGGAACCCCCAGTGTTTAGTTCCCAAGCATGCCTTGTTACTCATTTTATCGACCCACTTAAGAGATGAAAGGCTGAGTCAACCTCGTCCAGTCCGGGACTTGATCCCCGGACCTGTGGCGTGGCAATGCGAAGCACTACCACTAAGTCACTGGGCCTCATATTGTTAATGAACTGAGCATAATTAATATTGATACTAACTACACAATTGGTCCAATCATCAATAGGTAGGGTTTATTACGCAACTCTATGATCAAGTTTAAAACAATTTTTTTCATGGTTTTTCACTTTGTAAATATATATTGAAACTTATTTATTTTTAAGTTGAAGAAGGCAATTAGCAATTAAACTATATTCAAGAAAAAAAACTCATGTATTTACAGCAAATACTCATTGATGAGTAAATACTTAGGCTAAAAATATTATTGGATACTTTGTAGAAACTTAATTAATTAGAATATTTCGAGAAAAGCTTGTTCTTTAACAACTGTTACCACTTAATTTTGTAACACATAATTTATGTGGCATCAATTTGTGTATAACATGTAAAAATGATTTTAAATAATTGAGGAATCCATGGAGAATATAAAAATAAAAGTTTTATTAATTTTCTCAACTCAATCAAGTATAATTTATTGTGTACTTGTTAGAAGGGTGGTAAAGATTGTTCTTTATATTTAAATGTGCCGAATTCTAATTTGATAGATAAGTATATGGAAACATTTTAGAATATATCCTAAAATGACGACTTTAATAATACTAATACAGAAAGAGAAATTCCTAAGTACGAAGTAGTAGTACTAGTATTAAATGAATTGTTTTTTTTATTAAGATACTTCAGCCAAATTTTAAACAAGAAAATACACATTGAATAAAACTTTTTTTGTAATTATTTATTAAAAACTTATTTTTTAGGAAGCAGCCATGCTAATAATGTAGAAGAAGTTGCCACTGAAGATTCCACAACTTTATCAAAACAAATCAATAATGACCATTGCAATGTAGCAACTTATCTCAAAAACTTGCCAGGTCATTTAAATGTAACATTCACAAACAGAGCTTTAGATGATCTTGTCCTAATTACAGCAAAAGATAACTGTGTATATAGCTACTCAGAGGCCAAAGAAGTTATATCTGAAGTTCTAAGAAATGATCCACGATCTGTGTATAGAAAACAAAAGTGTTCCGACAGACTGTACTACTTTAGTATTAACATTTTACATGTTACTTGCTGGTTTGATGATAATATTGCAGAAGTTTTAAGAGTTAAATTTGAGTATGAAGTCATTCAATAAATTTTGTTAAACAATGTATTTGATTTAAGTAATCATATTCGATTCAAAAAAAATTTCTTGTTATTTACAAATTAAAGAATCTGGTTACAAAAGTAAAATTCTACAAAGTATAACAGAGATATAGGGTCCAGTTTGTTCTTTGGCGACTCTTGATAATTTTTAATTTATTTGGATGAAGTCGAAAATGGGCTGGACCTTAAATCTTAGTTATTCATTGGAGAATGGGAGTTTTGCAACTAGACATTCAAATGATCAATAAACAATTTAATACAGTTAGTAACTAGTTGACTATTAATCTACCAGAAAAACTACACATTACAAATAATAAAAGGTCTCGCTATTTCTCAAATTAAAGTTTTGGGAATTTTGTTCAAAGGTTGCAATACCATTTAAAATAATTCAGTCATATAAGACTTCCATATTCACTTAAAAATACTATTTCCTGCATTAAACTTCATAGTCACTGTTTTCATAAGTTTGATCAATTACTCAGATTAAGAATGTACAAATATTACATCACTATTTTTTTAAATCTAAAGCCTTGTTATTTTAACCATTTAGCATTATTCAAAGATCCGAAAATTTAATTTTCAGTCAAAATAAAAAAACCTCTCACAATTTAAAAATAAACCTAGTAAGTCTGAAATGGATAATTAACGAAAAACTCAAATGCATGTTTGTAATAGTAAAATAAATTTTAGAACTTTCCTACTTGGGATTTAGAGAATTATTAATTTATATAAAATCTATTGGCCTAATTTTTACAAATTTTGTCGTACATATTACTGACATCACCTTATAAGTTTTAGTTATTAAAAAGATCCATTCTCTGATGCAAAACTTAGTATTTAAACCTTGGAGGCCTTATGGGTGTATATCTAAACTGTAATAATTATGGTAAGGAATATTAAGATATTATGTTAAGGAATATTATTATGTTAAGGAATTTGTAGGGATACTTGTTCTTTAAGTAAGCCAAAAAAAAATATTTGCAAAAAATCAAATCAAATTAAATGTTCTTTGCCCTTTAGTTAAGTAGGTAACAATAACAATCAGAATTAATTATATTTTTTGCTGCACAATTTAAACGGGGACTAATAGGTTTAAAAGCTAATGATATGGCGATGTTATAAACGATTTGATTACCAGTTTAGACTAATATACAATTTCTTGAGATAAAATTCAATGCATAGTATTTCCGATTAGCAAAGAAAGCACACAAGACAGTGATTCAAGAACACATTTATTATATAAATTAATGAGTGTAAAGGTATGATACATATATTAAGGAACTTCTCCTTCTCACGTCAGAAGCCCTCTTTTTCTACAGATGTACCAAGGCTAAGGAGAACATGCAATACTTCGGTTTCAACCCATAAAGATAAATTCAATCTTTTAAATGAAACAGTGATAACCCGAAATGGAAGCCAGTCACCTGAGCGCATGATACGTTTGCTTACCTTTTACACACATTTGTGCATTGTTATAAATCATAAACTGTACAACATTGGGTAGCTAAGAGTTTCTGGTTGTACGGGTTTAAATAGCAGGTGGTGTTTACATTAAAAAATATGTTTTAGATTGGCTGGCTATCATATTATGGCAGATGTGGAGATCCTGGTTTTTTAAGTTGATTACGAAAACTGGTAAAACTACTGGCCAAAGGTGTCCAATAAGCGCCTACCAACATGTCACACTTCTGTCATGTGCTGGTAAAGTGCAGTAACTACAAAAACGAATTAGACCATTTTTACCCTGAAAAAATTATCTTTTACTAAACTTTCTTAGCATTTAGAGTCATTGAGTACTTACAACAATGGTTTAAGTCATTATTCTAGATACTGCAGTTTACCTGCACATTACAGACTTGTTTACAAAATGGACTCTTCCACTAACTTTCAAAGACATCTGCCAGAATATGGGAACTGCATCATATTCTATATTGGTAAGAAAATGAATGAAATAAGACAATATTGCACACAATTCAGGATGACATACAATTGGGCAGAAGTAAACAATACAAATTTTTCAAAACCAAGAATTTTTCCTTAAATTGTTCATATGTACCTATTGTTTGTGTAACTCAAAATAAATTTCTTCAGAGAAAGTAACATTTTTGATGTAAATTTTACTATAATGAATAATTTCATATTGTAATTTTTTTAAGTATATGAAAAAACTTTTACAAATGAATTTTACGAAAATTAGGCTCAGTTTAGAAAACAAATAACAAAACCACCATATAAATGAAATCTTGCAACATTTTGTATGCAACTTAATTTAAATAAAGAATGTGCATTAAAATGCATAGAAAAAATTAACTTAATTCATTTGCACTAAAAAGATTACAGAATTAGAAATTTTCATAGCTACACACCAGTCCTTCAAGTCTCCTCGGTTTTGTTCTAAGCTTGTTGTGCATCTTCCGATCTCTCTCCCAAATTTAAAAAGATCTGAGCTTATTCACAAAGTTTCGATTAAAGTAGTATTTACAATTTAAAAATAGACTATGTTCTAATTTGATTTCTAATTGTGTAGAGCTTTTAAACCTGCAGTAAGAATAACAAATGTTGCGGAGGTAGATGTATGTAGTGTGCAATGTACCACTAAATGTTTCTCTAGAGACATTGTATAATTCAGAGGTTCCCAAAATTAATAGAGTCATGACAATTTTACTACTTGGTTTATTAGTTGTTAAAACGAATCTCCATTTTTTTTAATGAGGATTTTAAAATGTTGCTATAGATTTTACTATTTTTGAAAAAAAGAAGTTTTATTTGACAGAGATGTGAAAAACCGACATTTTATATTGAATTAAAAAAAAAAAACACAAATACAATTACGAAATCTATGAAATTATGCATTGAGATAGAAATAGCCAAGCGGTTAAGAACTTTGGGAACCTCTGATATAATGATTTATTACATTTCATTTAAGCAAATTTAACAGAAATCATTCTTTAACACCTACAGTTGAGCATAGTATAACAGTCAATTTTACAACATAACAAACTTTACATCGCAAATGATACAATTTTATTTATTAAGCACTGAAAATTGTTCTATAAATTCATTTATTTGTGTTGTGCAAATAACAAGTTTCATTTATAAGTCATTACCAAGGATATTAGAACTTTTCAGTATTTCATTGAAATCCTTTATAAGAGGTATTCGAATAAAAAACTAAAATCAATTCCAAATATCTTAAATGTAAATAAACCTATTTGGTCCAGACAAAGTCAAGAAACAAAACAAAATAATCCAGTTTACCAAGAGAATATTAACATTTCAAAATGTTTAAATGAAAAAAAAATTAAAACACTAACTATTAGGGCTAATATATTTTTAAAAAGAAATGTATGGATGTTCACACCAAATAATAATCAAGAACTTGTTAATTATAATTATATGTTCTTTTGTTAATGTATCTAGTTGGTCAAATAGTTAAGCAATTTTCAATGCATGACTCCTTATTTACCCAAAACTCACATTAATGTTGTGTTGTTTTAATATAAATATATATTTAGAAATGATAATTAGAAGATGCTAAATTATTAAAACAAATCAATCTGTTTTTGAAAGTTCAGAATATTACTTCCAAAATGCCTTTTTCTTCAAGTGCACGCTTTAAGCAAGCATCAGTCTTTAGTAAAAAATATTTATACAGAGTGTAATAGAATGTCGGAGTGGTGAATGAATCTTCAATTTTTACACTTTAAACAATTTTACAGAGTGGAAACAAACAAAAAGACCCGGATCCACAATCTAAAACGTGAAGGCTCAGTCAGTGCATTTGCTTCACCTAGCATAACATTCGATGTTTTTAAAATCATGTAGTTAGTAACACCCTGAGCGTGATAGATAACAAAGTTGGTTAAATATAACAGATAATAGTCCCACCCGTATTCTTGGCGACTAAGAACAGTATTTTTTTTTACAATAAAGCTCAAAGAACGTAGCTTTCACATGTGCTTAAGAACTTATAGAAGAACCCGTTTTGAAAGTTTTATAGGGAAAGAAGCCTATAAGTTTTGTTTTTTTTAGTAGAAAATACAGAGATGCACAAAATATTTTTTAATTCAATTTTTATTACTGCTGGGAGGACTCTTAATTTGATATACAATGCAATTAGCAGAAAAATACAAGTGATAAAGATTAAATGAGTGTTTCTGTAACATTTTTGAGTAAAAAGAAGTCAAAATGTAAGTGTTATAGTTTTTTTACCTTCCACGGAAGGTTTGATGTACAGAAAGTACTTCTTTAGAATATCTCTTTGATTTAAACTCTCAACTCTGAGGTATAGTTTATGTAAAGCAAATACAATATGAACATAGAAAATATTTGGTGCATCTCTAGTGTAACAAATAAATGGTTCCAATAAATTTTTTAATTAGAAAGTTTAGCTTGCTATTTAGTTCCCAGCAGATAGCAAACACTTCACTTACATAGAAGTTTTAAAAACTTGAATTTACAACAGAAAGTGGTGTTAAGAGGGGATGTAAACTCCACTATCACATATAAGTAATGAACAAAATGCATGGCAAATAAATAAACAGTTACAGCAAGTTGCTGTGAAGGAATATGGATAAATCCATAAACACAAAATCTGGACATTTAACTCAAATGCCTCACATAAAGTTTCAGCTTGTATTGTCCTACAAAATGAATTTTGGCCTTGGATAAATAACCTAGAATACTGCTACCTTACAAAAGAAAAACTCATAAAATAAAAAAGCTGCATCACAAATAACTATCTTATTATTTCAAAAGAATTTTTAATTCAGAACACAAAATACTGAAAAAAAATGTAGTATGCTTCTGTTTTTTATACATACGATACGGGTAATAATAGTGTCCGCCCCCGTATAAATGTAGTGTCACCGGAGATTCAACAGAGATTTTTTCACAGCCGTGGATGCAGTAAAAAGCCATGCAGTTAGGATAGTGTCCACAGCTATACATGAAAAACAACATAGTGACCATTCAGATGGCTAATCAGAAAATAACTATTTTGGTAGGTATAATAGTTGAGCAGCACAGAGATATGCTGTTAATAAGAGTTTAGAAATGTTTCCTTTTTAAGTTTTTAAACTCTTCAAAAACTGAATAAATTGCACAAATGTATATATATATATATAATATATATATATAATATATATATATATATATATATATATATATATATATATATATATATATATATATATATATATATATATAATATATATATATATATAATAATATATATATATTATTTATTATTAGATTATAAAAGAAACAGTATTTTTTAACTAGTATTCACTATGCTAAAGATATGTATGATAGTAAAAAGGTGGTGTGGTCATTGTGCTTTTTCTGGAAAAAAAAAAGATTTTTTTTTATATTTGTAGGTTGTTATGGTCCTTACGATTACAACGCAAGCTTGGCTTCCCCCATCACTCATGTAATTTTCCAAGAAATGATGCAAGCTTCACTGTTCTAACCCTACCTTGTTTCAGGCTCTGCTGTGAGGTCGATAGCAACTGTTCTCCCAAACCCAAGTAGGGTGGGGAAAATACGATAAGAACTCCCCTTACACCGTTTCCTGGAAAACAAAGCGTGGAGAAAGGGGAAACAGGCTTGCGTTGTAATCTTACAGACTATAATGCAACGCGATCTTGAAAACTGATACCCATTCACAGAAATGCAACGAAGAAAACTAGCACGACAAATCAAAATGGTCATTTTCCTACAAGCCACCTTCACAAGCCACATTCCCAGTGTCCGCTCAAACAGCCGTGGAAAAACAACAATCAATCGACCCATCAGTCAATCAAGTCAAGGGTCAGTCAATCCTGCACAAGTTCAGTCCGTCCGACGATCATGTCTTCCAGTTGATGGAGCCCTGCGGCAGCGACCTTGGCGGGATCATATCCAGCAGGTACTGCCGTTGGAGCTCCGCCGAGCTCAGCGGGTTCTTGCCCAGCATCTGGTAGGAGTAGGCCTGGGCGGCCAGCAGCGGCGCGAACGGGTACATGTGGGCCGGCTGCGGTTGCTGCTGCATAGTCTGGGCGAAGTGCTGTAGCTGCTGGGCCTGCGCCTGCAGCAGCGACTGGTGGGCGGCGCTCAGCTTCGGGAGGTGCTGCAGCAGCGAGGCGGGGGCGGCCATCTTGGAGGGGGGACTGCGGGGGGCGGGAGGGGTGGGGGTGGAGCGGTGCTGCTGCAGCTGCGGGGCTTGTATGGGAGGGGAGGGAGGAGGAGGGGAGGGCAGCTGGGCCATCCGCTGCTCGATCTCCTGCTCCTGCTGGAGGGCCTTGACGAAGGCCGTCTTGAGGCGGTTGGTGTGCTCTGCCTTGAGGGCCTTCTTGATGTTGGAGGTGACGCACGTCTCGCAGATGACGGAGGGCTTGTGGGAGCGGCGCGCGCTCACGTCCTGCTGCCACTTCCACACAGGGCTGCAAGTAAAGGGAAAAAGTTTGAGATTTTTTGTGGCACTTAAGGAGTCTTTTGGAATGTTATAAGATTCTATTAGTACCCAAATACTGAATGCTAGCTCTCACGACCGAGTAATTACTTTGTTGCTGATGGTTTAGTATTGGGCTAGCATGCAATAGGTGTCAGGATTAAAACCAGTTTGCACAGTATCTCTTCACTGTTGACCCGGACGTGGAGGCATCTAATGGCACATATCTGACAACCTTCACACAACCACAACAAAGTCCCGACCTTCAAAGCAGGCATCTAAAGTCCTGAGACCCACTTCTCGCAGCACCCTATAAATAATTAATCCTCCAATTTACTGGAAGGGGAGTACTGTAGTAATCAGCACAAATACCCAATGCTAGCCTCGCAAACGAGTAATTCCTTCCTTGCATATGGTTTAGTATTGGGATGGCATGCAAAAAAAATTTAAAACTCCTAAACTACAATACTATAACTTGGGCCACCCATTTTAACAACTCGGGAGTAATTTCCAATTAAGGATTCTCAACTTTTACATCAAAACTCTGTAGATTAAAAAAAAAAGCTGAAGAATAAGATCTTCACTCACCTGAAATCCGTCCCACACTGCACACACTCAAACGGCTGGGGCGGTGGTCGACCGACACTAGGATCCTCTGTTATCAGATCCACCGCCTTTTCCAACCCAAGCAGACAGATAAATTCCTGATTATTCGCATTAGGCACAAAATGCACCTCTGGCGGAGGGGGCTTGGGCGGCGGGATCTGGAGTAGGGTCTTTTCCAGCTGTTTGCGGAGCGCCAGTTTGGCGGCAGCCTGGCGCTGTGCTGGCGTTTGGGTGTCGAGTTGAGAAGATTGGAGGGATGGGGAGGGGCAGGACTGGGGATTAGCCTGTGGAATATAGGTGAGATTAGTAACTTAGTAGTTAGTACTGGTTAGAAATTGGGTCTGGGACATGATCTCAATAGCCGAAATCCCAACAAGCCAAAACCCTGATAGCCAAAACCCCGAAAGCAAAAAATGCAAATATTAATTACAATATTAGTAGTTAAATTGCCCTTAATTAAGCATAACGTCATTAATTTATTGATTTGTCAGGGTTTTCGAACCTGTTGGGATTATGTTCTGTTGGGATTTCGGTTGTCGGGATGATGTCCAGAACCAGTAGAAACTGTTTGAATGGGTTTGAGACCATAAATGATAATAAAAACAACTGAAATTTATTAATATAGTTGCGAATGTACTCAGTTTAAATCATGTTTTTGGTATGATGAGATTCTAATACGATAAGGAATATCACATATTTAATTTTTTCTAGTGCTTGTTTAAAAGCATTAAAAGATATACACAGGTAAAAATTTTGCACACTTTTTTAGGGATTGTATACATAAATTATAAAAAAATGAAACCTTAACTGTAATGCATTTTTTTGCTGTTTTTCAATAAATGAAGTGAACTTATACAGTATTGAGCTTATTTGAAAGTATTGAAAAAAGTTGTTCAACGTATTTGTTTTCAGCACACTAAAAACCAAAGAAACAAAGAAAATTCCCTCAGAATGTTGTTGTAATTGCTAAAAATTAGTGTTTGAATTGCTAAAAATGAATTTAAGAATAATAATTAGTGTTGATATGGTGGTGATACGGACACTGCAATTTAGTACCATATAAAAAGAAACTCACATAAAAAACCCTAAGGTTATACAAATTTCTGAAATTTTCCTTTAAAACAACGTAATCATAGCTTAAAAAAATTGTTGTAAATACAACTTCATCCAAACATCTGTTATAATAACATTCTAGTTTATAACCTACAAATACATACGATTCATTAAGTCAATACAAAAAAATCTTTTCCTCACCTGATTCATGGAAGAGATCTGGTGCTGGTTACTCTGCTGCAGGTTATGCAAGTTGTACCCCATCACCATGTTAGGTGGTGTTGTGACTGGGGCCCTCGAAGAAGAATTGTGAGAAGAGCGCATGAGGCTGCTCATGAGGTTGCTACTTGAGCTACTGGTTGAGTTGCTGCCCCGTTGGCCAATCAGAGGGGGTGGACCACCATGGCTGTTCTGGTTACTTAGCTGGAGGAGAAGATGTATGGGTTAGAATTATATTATAGAGGAGGGAATTTGAAAGCAAGCAATTTGTATTAAAAATAGCTTTTATTAAATTGCTAGCTGTCTGATGTCATACCTTTATCTTTTACACTATTTGCCTGTCTTTCGATTTGTACTATAAGAATTATGTGAGCATTAAGTAACAGGAAATTGGATATTCTAGTTTTTTCTGAATTTCTTGGATTCTACTTTATTCGTATTTAGAGCCTGAAAGTAGGGTTATGTTAAATTATTGTCGCACTAGCGCTACACGAGCCAATACCCTAGTGAGGGTGGGTAGCGAAAGTTCATTTTAAAAATGAAGCACCTTTAAGCACTTTTTAAGTACCCATTTCATAAAAAAATAAGCACTTATGACGCAACAAATCCGCAATTGCACGATTTATAATAAAAACTAGCGCCCAACAGATAGCGCTTTTTGGCCGATGGACCGATTATTTTTACCCATCGGCCGAAACCGATGTAGAAAAAAAAAGCAAAATTCAACTATCTCATGTTAAAACAAAAAAGAAAGTATGATTTAACCATTTCCATTTTTAATTTAGGATACATGTGTTGGTTTAGTTAGAATAGTAATTACAGTAGGACTCCAATTATCCGAAGCAATTGGGACCTAACCACAGTCAGGTGAAGATGAACCTCTTCTTATAGGGGAATGCACTGGCCGTTGGCCGATATTTGAAGACATCTTAGTGTAATCTAATCTTAATTCATCCTCAAATTTTAATTACAATTTAAATTTTTATTATCAAAATCTATAATTTAAACTAGTTATTTATCAAAATTTAAGTTTAGTTTTCATCTTTATAGATCGAGAATGAAGGAAACAATTTTTTCGGTGGCGTTAATGTTCTGGAAAATTTGAGGTCTTGCTGTTAAAGCCCATCCCCTTGTTCAAGGCGCGATTTTGGCTTGAAACTTTTCGATTATCTGGGGTATTTATTAATGAATATGTTTAAAAATATGATATAACGTACCTGGGTTTTATAAATTTTTGAAAAAGTTGAATAAGCAGAATTTTTAAAAAACTCAGGAAAAAAGCGGAATGTTTTGAGAAAATCAGAAACGAGGAATTCCAATATTCTGGTTCCCCTGAGGACTAAACCGATGGCACATTTTCGCAGAGATGGGCCGATTGTTCAAAAATTAAATCGATCGATAATTTTTTATTACGTCTGCCAAATGCCGATGAAAAAAACTAGAATACAAAATTCTGTCACTTAATAAGAGTTCAACTAAAAAAAATAAATAACCGCTGCCCCCTCCAATTTTAAAATATTTTTTTGAGGATTTGTTTCTTAGTTCAAATTTAAGTTAAATTTTATAATTATAATTTTAGAAGTTCCTCACATAGTCTATACCTAAACTTAGGGAGTTGGCAGGTGATAACTAGCAGACCATGACGATGTCGCGGACTAAACATTGTCCAAAGTGATAAAATACCGAAAGGATTGATACTGACCGATTTGTTTTGAACTGAGAAAGAGACTTCATTGCGCTAACGCCGCGAAAATATTACGAGGCATCGAGGTTTGGGTAACCAATCGTTCCTGAACAAAACTATAAAAATAACGAGACTCGAGACATCTGCGCTTTCGTTTCGAACTAGCATGTATTAAGTATTAAACTTTGGTTGAACAAAATTCGGTCCTGATATAAAACTTAGGAATAAGCAAGGAAAAAATTTCTTTTCTGGATTTTTTTTTAATAAGCACCTACCGTAAAAAAAATAAGCACCTTGTACAAACTAAAAGTAAAAATAAGCACCTTTAAGAACCCTGCTAAGAGGGAACTCAGCACAACTTTTAATGGGCAACATCGCACACAGCATCGGGACTTTGAAGCATATTTAATGTATTATTGTCAGACTTTTGACTGCACAGACCCTTTATAGGTTGGCAGATACTTTGACAATGCCAGGACTTGAACCTGGGATCTTTCGCATGCAAGGCCTTAACATACAGGGAATTAGAAGTCAAGGTAACTAAAATAAGGAAAAACTCAAAATCTGTCGAAGTATATTGACATTAAAAAAGAGGGAAATACCAGATAGTAGCTGTCGTCAAAAATCGTTCCACATTCAAATACAGATTTCTTTAATACATTAAATGGGATTAATAATTTTACAATGAGCCAAGTTACCAGCGGTGAATTCATCATAGACAACTGATTGGACAGCTCTAGTGCACGAGTCTTATTCAACAGCTGTCCCTGGCCGCTCCTCACCAGAGGAGGTGGGGCAGCCCCACTGCTCCTGCCAGCCGCCGCAGCTGCGGCTGCAGCCGCAGGCACAATCTTGCTTGCAACAGCTGCATTCATTATGTTTTCTTTTACCTGTTGAAAAATAAGTTGTCTAAAATAAAGTATGGGTATAAGTATAATCATTTCTTAGGTCAGGTTTCCAGTAAAAATCATGGCGCCCTTCAGATTTAATATAAACTTATAACAAGATATTCACATATTTAATAACCTGCTTTAAATACAAGGTGAATTAATTCCAAAAATATAGGTACATAAATTCAATAAACTACTAAATAAGTAGCTAGATTAATTACATAACTATTAAATCAGGAAAATAGTCAAAACTTTTTAATGACTGAAGAAATTAATACCAAGCAAACCAAACGTACTTAAATACTTGAAGTATAAATAGTTGTTGGCTATATGTAAAGACGGCTTGAATTTACCGTGGTAAATTTAAGCAGCTTATTCAATAGATTTTAGCTTCCACACTACATATATAACATAAAAAGTCAATCCGTCATTCACTTCCATAGTCCAAATTACAAGTGCATTATTTTTATAATTGGTATTTAAAAATTATTCTTCAAAATACAAATAAATTTAGCAAACAATAAGTAGTAATAACTTGAATTTTCAATGAAAAATGTCAAACATTAAAAGTTTAATATAGAAATAAATGCTATGATCAGCGTTTTCTAAAAACCATAGGATTTTGTGTGGAAGCTGTTCTAAGACACAGTTTGCTACAAACATACATTTTCTGGCAAAATTAACCATGAAAAAGTACATTAAAAAACAACTCTAACAATTACCATCTGGCTCTGGTGCAGCTTCTTCAGCAGCACCAGCTTCATCTCCTCGCTCCTCAGCTCATCCCTCAGCTCCCGCAGCAGCTTTCGTTTCTCCCGCAGCTCTTCCGGGCGCCATTTCTTCTCCACCGGAAGCGGTGGAAGCTCCAGAACTTCAGAGGGGTCCTCCGGCGGAGAAGGCGAGTGGGGGTAGCCGTTGGTGGCGGAGTGTCCATTGACCCGGAGGGTATTTTTGTGGTGTTCCTCGTCGGAGAGAACGATTAGGTCGGGGGAGGTGCCAGGGTTCGTGCGGATTTCTGGTTAAAGGATTGAAAATAATTATGATTTGGAATATAAAGATATAGTTGAAGAGCTTAGTAGAAGAATGTGCTAAGCGACAAATAAGTGAAAACAAGCTTTTTAAGTTTTTTGTTTGCACATATATATGTTAAAAACGGCACAAAAGGTAAAAAATGTACTTAACTTAAAGTTTATAAAAGGGGATATCTTGTTATCTTTAAAGAAGGGAATACCATGCTCAGTGACACAAAAACCTCAATTTTTTCAAAAATGTCACTTAGCATGTTCTTCCACTAAGCTCTTCAGTTGTGTGTTAAGACATGTTTTTCATAATATAAATCTTCTGAGATCAGGATGGCTAAATCGCATATTTTTCAAAACAAAAAGTTTCTTAATAGAATTTTTAAATACTGTAAGAACCTTAGTCAAATAGTACATATTTGACTTGTTTTACATGCAAATTTTTTTTATAATCTCTCCAATAGAGGGAGCAACCTCTCTTATTATGCAACTTCTTACGATTGATTCAGCAGAAATAAGATTGATATCAACAAAAAAGGATGTGCCTTTTATTGAAGAGATGATAAAATACCATTATTTACAACATGCAACAATTCCTGTAATTTGTATTGCACTCACAGTGCTGGATGATCGCAGCCCCATTGTTAAGTCAACTAAAAAAGTCACATGCTACAGAAGTGGAATCTATACTACAGTTTTCAATCATGTAATGGCAATATTAAGTGGATTTGAAGTGCTGAAAATATTTCTGCCATAACATTGCCACTGCAGCAGAGTTTAAAATTGTAACTACTTGAAACCAGCTGGTAAAAGCCCAAGAATGGTTCTTGCTTCCATTGCATGTGAAAAGCAAATCAACTTCACATTGCCACTGCAAGTATCCTGCAATGTACATTCAGCAAACATTACTGTAACCATTGCATGTAAAACAGGCCCTAAACGACTTGTCACTTGAGTGGGCCAGTCATCACAGGGCAAGTACTGCGACCACTAGTTTACTGTATTAACCTAAAAGAAGGCTGATTGCTGACATGAACATCATCATTTCCCCCTTTGGTATATTATCATTATCAACCTCCCAAGCATTGATACAATAATACACAAGAGAGAGGGTTCAACTTTTACACTCATAATGCTTAGCTTTCAATTGAAAGCTTAGAGATCCGTTAGTATAGTCCGTACAATTACAACCCAAGCCTGCTTCCCCTACTTAATCTCACAGCAGAGCTTCAAACCAGGTGGTATAGAACAGCGACGCTCACGTCGTTTCCTGGAAAACCACATAAGGTGGTGGGGGAAGCCCAACTTGCATTGTAATCGTAAGGACTATAGTCCAAACTTGCTGCTCAGTGGCTGAGCCGCAATTATTACGTGTCCACCTCATAAGCCCCAGTTTGCTGATTTTAGCCCCGACTGAGTCGTCAGATTGTTTGGATCTCAAAATCGTGGGCACGCATGTCATATGATAATGTGGCATTGTAAAAGATCCCTTGAGAACCCATTTGGCTTGGGTTCTCTCGGCATACTTCAACATCCACAGAGAGCTCAGATTCATTGCAATCTAAGCGTCAAAATTGATAGCAAGAGCTGCCTAGATGGTGCCACAAAAAAATGGCTCTCAGTTCTCGGGAACATGCCGAATCTGTAAAGGCTTGACCGACAAAATTGCAACCACATCGGAAAAAAACTATAGTCCAGGTCTCAAACCAACCTTGTAAGCGTGGTGTCTGCTCGCAGTGCAGCCTCTTCCGTGGCAGCATCCGCGAGTGGTGCTTGCTCCGCTTGGTGGATCCATCGGAGGAGTGGGCGGAGGAGGGTGGCTTTGTGGTCCGCTCGGCGGAGGGACGCCACTTGGTGCTCAGATCCATGGACTCATCGTGGCCACCGTATGTCGGGGCTGGGTACACTTTTTCCCGGCTTTCATAGCTGCTGGACTTGGATTTTCTGAAAAGCATTTGGATGGTTGATTTGAATTTAGATGGAGTTTAAATAGTATATTCTAATAATGTACATATTTTTTTCATTATAAGTGTTTGATGAGAATTGTAAGTTCACTAAATTAGATTAAGTTTGCAATTGAAGAGCTTAGTGGAAAAGCGTGCTAAGTGACAAAAGGGTGAAAATGTGCAAATGAGCTTCAAAGTTTTTTTTTGGCACTTAGGTATATTTGTACGGTACTTACAAAAGGTAAAATATATACTTAACAAACTTTATGAAAAGAGAAAACTAGTCATTATTAAAGAAGTTAGTAATATGTTCGTTGACAAAAAAAAATCTCAATTTCTTTTAAAATGTCACTTAGCCGGTTTTTCCATTAAGCTCTTCAATTATGTCTGGGGCAGACTAGTGCAGGGTTCAAATTAAGGTCTGCAAGTCTCAAAATGTGACCAAAACCTACTATTTTGAGATTTCAACATAAATTTAGTTGCAGTTATAGCGACTAGCTTTATTTCAAATGTCTGTATCAACTTTTTAAGGTAGTTTTCAAAGATCTTGGCAAAAATATTCGCAAATCTTCAACGATCTTGAATTTGTCAAAATTTTCCTGTGATCCTAAAATTGCAATACTCCAGCGATACATAAATTGTGATACTTTGGCGGTCGTAAAATCTAGAAAACTGTGGTAATTGTAGATTGGCATTAATCAAATTCTGGAGCTCCATCTCTTTTGAAATTGCAAAACTCTGGTAATTCTATATGTGTGCAACTTGGCAATCACATACAGAGTAACTACAGGAGTCCATCTAGAGTTTGTAGATAATTTATATAAAAATAGCATTTTATCAATAAATACTCAATAAATATTTTTCTCAAAAATTTAATTCTGATGGCTGTAAAAGTTATGGGGGAATGCTATGGGGCATGCTGGACCCAGGGTCTCCAAAGTTATGTACCTCAGTGTTAATCCAATGGAAAAAAAATATATTCTAAAGCTACATTTCTCCGGCTGTATTGAATATTTTTACAAATGGATTTTTTTATGTGATAAATGTAGCTGACTTACAGGTCCCAACAATCCCACTTTTTGAAATCAGTTTGAATATTTTTTTAAATTTTCAATAAATAATTTGACACAAAATATTCAAAGCAATTTCGAAAAGTAGGATTATACCTGCAGTTAGGATATATAGACCTGCAAGTTATCTACATTTATCATTTTAATAAAACTGTGTCTAAAAATATTCAATACAGCCGGAGAAATGTGGCTTAGAAAATAAGTTTTTTCTCATTGGATTAACACTGAGGCACTTTGGTTTGGAGACCCTTGGTGCAGCGCGCCCATTCTTCCTTAAGTACAATTTTATATTAAATATAGCAAAAGTAAATTAATTAGAATAGTAGGTAGAAATAAAACACTTTACCATTATTCAAAAGAATGTGTTTTAGAGGCAGACAGTAATTTAACTATTTACAACTTCATTGTTTTATGCTAGGCATTTATTTTACTAAAATCCAACTAAAAGTTATTTGTGAATGTAAATCTTGTTTTTAAAAAATACAAATTTTGAGTTTACTGAAATTACAGCTGACTTATCTTTGAGCCTTCTGAATTTATTAGAATTGAATAGTAAAAACCTCTCATTTAAGTTCTCCAATATTATACAGAATACAAGGATAATTGAAAGTTTGGGTATTAAGATTGAAGTGATGATTTTAGCTAAAAAACAGTCTAACTTAAGCCAAGTAGTACACAATTTCTAATTTAAAATGACCTAGCAACCAAGTAAAAAAAAGGTAAAACCTGCCCAATAACTTTATCAGTGGGAATTGTAGAAAATTGTAAGGTAAAAGAGAGAAGGAGCATATAATAATGAATCAACAGTTTGTCAAAATCTAAAAGCGGAAAATCACTTTAATGAACATAAACAGAACATCACACTACAAATCAATAAATTTAGTGAGTGTGCAGAAATTGAAATTAAATAACAGTTGGCAAAGGACTGAATAAGATTTAAAATAGGCCAAGCTACATTATATGTGTATTAATATGTGTACTACAAATTCTGTTTATAATTCAAAACAGTTGATCATTGTAATACTAACAATATACATAATCAATAATGGGAGACAGTTTCCAAAGGTACACTTTAAATGTTATCCATCACATGATTATTCATTCACATTTTAAATAATAACAAATCTGTAAATAAAAAGCACAAATTGTAAAAAAAATGTAGTGAATTAGAAAAACACTAATGTTAAGTTATAATTACTTTAAGGATAAGTCAGCAGCTGCTTCTTCAAATTCCCTAGCATTAAAACCTCGAGAGTGCCCATCTGGTGTAAGGACTGACCGAAAGATGGCTTTTCTGGAATTAATTAAAAACTTATACAACCGATAATTTTCATAAAACACACAAAAGATTCATGAAACACAAGATCGTGGATATGATCATGAAAAGGTAATGATCATGAAACACACAAAGAACAAGCATGTAACAGTTATATACGTCATTTTTTTTAAATCAAGTTTTTTAACTTTACAACATTGGAAATTCAATTAATTTACTACACTGTCATTTGTGTTGGCTAAATTAACTGCAGAACAAGAATGCAACATAAGCTTCCTGGAAAGTAGAAAAGTTATTTAATTTTTAGAATTTTTTTTAATTTGACTTATTTAATAAGCAGTTACATAGGGCTATCAATAAATAGTAATTATAAGCAATTAACATTTAACAACATTTAAATCAAATGAATGGTATAATTTATGTAAAAGTATTCTTGGTTATCAACAAAGTTTATTTCTTGCCATCTGTGCAAAATATAAGCCTGTTACTAAGTCTAAAATTAACAAATTTATTTTTGTATGTATAAAACCATATACTGTATAAAACCATATTTAAGTACATATATTTAGCTTTCACGCTGTCCTATAATTTAAAGGTAAGTAAATTAATTTACAGTAGCCCAGTCTCAAATAATCTGGTAATTAAATATCTTGGTAGTGTAAATGTACTTTAAAAAATTTAAATATGTGTTAAATAAAATTGAATAATTATATGGAACAATTATTTATAATTGTTAAAAAAAGACCTAAGTAAACAATATTGTAACATTAAATGCAAGTTTAAATAATTATTAAGTTTAATTAGTATTAGCGATTGGTATGAAATCTTAAAAAAATCATTTTTTAATATAGAACAAAATGGATAAAAATTATTTCCCAACTAGCCCATGCAAGAAATAAAAACAAATTGTGTGAGAAACAACAATATAAAATTGAATTTAAATAAAATTAATTTCGGTCAGCAAGTAACAAGTCAGATTAAACTATGTTAAAATTAATTAAAATTAATTTAATAGAAACATCCTGGCAAATGTGCCAGGACAATAGAAATATGATTGGTTATTTTGTTAAAGAAAATGTTAAGTTGTTAATATGTCAACAATAATTTACAGTTACTTATGATGTTTTTAGATATCAGTTAAAAAATTTCTAATTTTAATAAAATTAAAAATTTATACCTGCTTTGACCTCCATATAATCCAGCAGCAAAGTATTCTGAAGGACCAGTCCATTCTTTAGGCATTCTTGGTTTCTGAAAATAAACAAATTCAATGAGACAGGAGCTTAAAAATTATTTTAACTAAATGATATGCATACTTTCAAAAATGTATATGATTACTGGTTTTTTTGTTATTACTAAATAACTGTAAAGAAATTAATGAATTTCTAACTTTTTTAATTCATAAAAATACTACAGTTTCAAGAACTTTCATCTTTTAGAACCCACTTTCAATGTAATTAAAGGTTACATATTTAGATATTTTAAATTAATATTTGAGTATATTTCCTTGTGTTAGATTTAATACTCATAGCTTATCCTTTCCTGTTTTGGATAAGCATACTTTTTACAAAATTACATTCATTTAAAGTTTAAAATTTGTATCGTGCGCTCTAGTTCCTACAATGGGCATATTTCAGGTCTTGAGTGACAAAAAATACGATGAATGAAAATAAACCTTTTCCCTAGCCGAGATTAGTGAATCAATACAACGTGGGAACAGAGCACCGATCGAAGGAAATGCGGGAATGAAACCGGCAAAAACTACGTCACCTGAAACATCCCAATTTTGTTATAAACTGGAAGGAGGATAAGGGCAAATATTTTTATTATTCTGTCCGTTCTGACATACACTGTAGAGGTTGAAGGGTGTGGAAAAAGGGGGAAAAAAAAAGAGAGAAATATTTAACCTCTTAAACAATACTATTACCGAAAAATAATAAGACTAAATAAAAATAAAAAATTTCGTTCAAAAATATTTTTGTTGGATTTAAAAATAGTAGAAGGAACCATGGAGTAAATGACTAAGCAATTAAAATACTTAAAAACTAAACAGAATTATATAAAGCAATGATTTCGTTTTTTTTAAAGAATTTGACCGAATACAATCGCAGCTGTCCCCTAAACAAATATTCTTGGTAAAATTTCTCTTCAAAAGAACTTTTTATGAGGTGAAATTACGCAAGGCTATTGCGACATCCTAAGTCAAGAACAGTAATAATGCAAATGAAATTCCGTCACACGGATATAAAATAGTTGAAAGAGAATGGCAAAATAACGCACCAGCAGACGATAAATACGGTCAACGTCTATTTAATTTAAACGTAGATCCGAACATAAAAAAAAGTTCCGAAATAAATCAGACTACAATCAAAGAAAGAAAAACAAGTAAATCTCGCTAAATAGACACCTATCAACCGAACTCCGAAACAAAAAATAACATTTACATCAACAACGCAAATGATTTCGAAATTAAGACAATTTCCAAACGATCACGCGACAAGTGAAAGAATTTCTTTTCGCGGCGGCCATCTTGCCTCGATCTGGGTTCGTTTTCCCCCGGTATTCCTTTTTTTCCCCTTCCCCCTCCCCGGTGGCACAGCATCATCTCTTTTCGACGAGGAAGGAAGAAACAAAGGGCTCACGGCTATTGATCCCTGTTATCCGATTTTTAAATGCACAGTCACATGACCCGTGAGCAAGGTAGACCTGGTCACGTGATCGCGAGTGACCTGCCCGCCACGCGCGTTCTTACTTCTTTTGTGAAAATCCACAACGGCATGAGAAAAAAAAACGGTCGGACCGGATCCCTCGGAACAACAACAGCTTCTTCTCGCCAATTAAAAAACATCCAGACGTCGAGAAGAACGTTTCCCCTCCCCCTCTGTCTTATTTCCCTCCCCCCTCTTCCGCCCACGTTTTTTGTATCGATCTTCTAACCATGCGCGCAAGTGGAGACCAAGATTTTTTTTTCCAAAAAATTATTTTCTGTTACCCGGTAATCCGCGATTCACATTTAAAAGCAGTGGCACAAAATATCGATTTCTTTTCAGACGGACCAGCGTTGTCTTTATCGCAACGCGCGTCTTGCCAGACATTCGAATCTCCATTTCTTTTTTCATTTTATTCACTTTATTATTTTTTTACTGCCGCGAAACCAGACTACACGTACACTTTTTAGGCCGCGGGGGATATTCAAAGTGTATTATTTATCCGAGAGAAGTTAAATAACAGCCATTAACATTATTAGCATGTCGCGGGTGATAAACGCAACATTCGAAAAGGAAAGAAAAAAAAAGAGAATACTAAAAGTCGCGGGTGTTGTTCCATTGTTTTATTCGTGGATTATTTCTGGTTGAGCGTTCGCCTCGTTTTCATTCGCCTGGTCGTCCCACATTTGTAACCTTTCCGCTATTTTAAGCTCTTAGAATATCCCCTCGAACCGTTTTGTCGGGAAGTCGTCATAGCACTGAACTTTGCACTATATTTGGAAAAAGAGGATTCATCGAGAGTGATATATATTCGTTCAGTGGATATGACGACATATCATATTTTTCAGCGAGTCTTAAAATTTTCGAAATCAACCCCTAAATCATTAAAATATTGTTAAGCCACTTTCAAAAGCTTTCCATTTTGTACTAAATCATGGAAAAGTCCCAAACTTAGCAAGTTCAACTTTTCTTTGATGAGCCATTCTAAAAGTCACGGCAAACACTTTAGGGACCTCCTTATAAAATTACTTTTATCGAAATTATTGTCAAAAATGACCATTTATAGCCATTTGTCAACCTCACATTTCGAAAATCGATTCCAAAGACCAGGGTGTACAACTTTTTATTTTTACCCAATCGGACTACGTAAAAAATCAATGAAAAATATCTAGGAACTAATGTATACTCAAAATAGCGTGCTGTAGTTAATCGGTTAAGATTAAAGCACGGTGATTGCCCTCTCTCTTGGAAGTAACTTTCAAAAGCTTTAATATGAATTTGTTTATAGATAGGCTTATCATGTTATTTTATTACACAAATTGGTATTACATATGTTTTAAAGTTCAATAAATACAACAAAAGAGCTGTTTTCTAATATTAAAAAAAAGCTAAAAATAGTAAAAAATCAATGAAAAATATCTAGGAACTAATGTATACTCAAAATAGCGTGCTGTAGTTAATCGGTTAAGATTAAAGCACGGTGATTGCCCTCTCTCTTGGAAGTAACTTTCAAAAGCTTTAATATGAATTTGTTTATAGATAGGCTTATCATGTTATTTTATTACACAAATTGGTATTACATATGTTTTAAAGTTCAATAAATACAACAAAAGAGCTGTTTTCTAATATTTAAAAAAAGCTAAAAATAGTGTTAACTAATCTATCCTCAATGAGGAATCGCGAAAAATACCGACTACACCTTACCTTATGAGGTGTTGGATAATAGAGGTAAACACAATTCGACAGTTTACAAATTCCTGTTTACCAAGACACACCGATAAAAATCGCGTCCTTGGGAAAAGTGTCCCCATACCTTTTCTCGACAGTTTAATGGGTGACGTCAAGGTCAGAGCTTTTATTATTTCTATCATAACGCAATCAAATAAAAGAAGGGATTGTAAAACAATGGAGTGGCTATCGGCTGATACTATTCCAAACTAAATAAATCTCGATTGGTATCCACCTTGCTCTGTTGTTCCGTACGTACGACGGTCAATGATAGTTTACTAAAAAAAAATCAAATTCTTCCGTAGTAAACTTCAGTGGATTGTCAGCTTTGTTGCTTGCGTTTGGACATCCTTTTCGATGAGTAAAAAAAAATATTATAATCTTAATCTAATCCACGAACTTATATTTCGGATCTACACTAAAGCCTAAGACATTCGCTTCTTAAGTATTCTAAAACAACCCTAATAAAAATTGTAAGTAAATTTTTTTGTACCGAACACTTTTTCGGAGATTTTTGGAGACATAAAAAAAAATCATTTTATCCGTTCAACATGACAGCGTTAGCGAATATAGCAATATGTCGCCACAATTGAATCAATTCTCTCAAATCTAGCTATTCATGTTCTACCTTCCTTTACCCTTCATTTCTTTTCTACCAATTTAGATGTTTAGTCTACCACATTCAGCGCTTTAAGTACAAGCAAGATCGAAATTTCCAACTAATCGAAAAGAAAAAAATCCGTAAGCTGACCGTCTCAAATAGCCTACTGCGCGCTCCGGTGCGACGATAAATCAAAATCGACCATCCGAAATAAGTCGCTTGAAGTTCCAAGTCATCACGGTTGGTTGCTCCGAGACAAGCTGATGCTAATTTCCCTTTTGTAGCAACGGATTACAAGGTTGCGAACTGCGATTTTATGTTTATGAGATACTATAACGATAGTAACCTAGAAACACTAAACGTACATTTTAAATGCTGTGTAAATGAACATCGCACTTAATAGTTAAAGGAAGTGTGGTGGCATTTTTAAAAGACGTCAAAAAAACGAAAGGGAAACGAAGTTTTGAGTTCTCTTTTAAAAGTGTAATTCTGTAGCACACTTTATGAAAATACATCTTTACGAATTTAACAATCGAAATCAGGGGGTCCCGCTAATACTTCGGAATATTCCGTCCGACATCAAGATTTTACCAAACTACCGCGAGATTTGAACAAGTACTATTTTTTTAATACAAATTCGTATATAAACGAGAAATTATAATAAGATAGGGGGTGTAACGCTACACGACTTTTAATTACCACTCAATAAAAAAATAACATTTGAAGGCAATTACATATCCAACAAGATGATTTCAATAATTTTAAAAAGTAAAAGGTTCTGCGGCAGCTACCATTTACGAACGTGATCGGCCTCGAAAACCTCATCGAATGACCGACAAGTACTAGGAACTCATGCGCCAAATTTGAAGTCCGTATATAGCTCATTTAGTTCGAATTGTAGAGTGGTTTCAGACAGAGAGAATGACCAGTGTCCAAAAATCCCTTTTTTGGAATCAGCACTATTCAAAACGTGTGAATATTCGACCCCATCGCAATACTTTCATTACCTTATATGTATTTCATATTAGGTAATTAAAAGTTAAAAATATATAGATAGAGAGGATCCCTTGGGAAAAAGTGAAGGCTCTCAAAGGCGTCATTTTGTATAGTTTAGAAGAGAACCAATCCTATGCAATATGGAAAATCCTATAGTCCATATTGCTTTCCTGTAAAATCCAATTTCTTCTGTTACGTCACTTCAGAAAGTACAGTAAGATTTTCGAATGCTGCTTGGTATCTATTGTCTCTTTATTAACCCTTATCAGACTTAAATGCCTGATCCTCAACTAATGTGTAAAGAAGACAAGTGCAAATGAAACAGCGCCAGTCTTTTCACATAACAAATTTCAAAGTAACGGAAATTACAAATGTGCCAAATACCTTTTTTCTGGCGTGTTGCCGCAATGATAAGTGATGCAACTTGATGAAGTCAGACAATTAGTATTTAATTTGTGAAATGGTATTAATAAAGTAAATGGTAAAAATAGATTTTTAGTTGGCAAACATTAATGAGATTCATGAACCACGGTTTGACAATGTATAATGTTTAAGATATCTTAAAATTTTTAAGAATTTCAGATAAAGAACCAGTGGCGCCGGAACCGGTATGGCAGTTGCCATACCAGCTTTTGCAGTGGGGCCGGAATTGGTATGGCAGCTGCAATACCAACTTTTGCACAGATTATATGTTATGCGGGTTTTTTTTTCATTCTACAGAATCAAACCCAAAAGTGACCGTGTGAAAAAAAAATCCAACAAAAACAATTACGCTTGCAAATATTCTTTAAATCACTTCTTTTTCTAGTCGGTAACATTAAAATGTTGTTTTTTTTATATAAGTACAGACGGTGTCCCAAAAGTAACTTTATTCTGGCTTTGAAAAATCACTGTGCGTATTCTATTATTAGGATTTTTTTAAATTTTATCTCCTGTTATAAGTTTATGATTTTTCTAGAATTGTTTCGTATTTTACGTTCAGAACAGAACGCTCACAGTGATTTTTCAAAGCAAGAGTACCGGGATTTATGAAACACCTTGTAGTTCGAAACTTTTCGTATAAATTCACAATAAATATCCAAACCTAAGAAACTGTATTTTCAACCATACTGCCTTCCCACTTTGATCTTATCCTAAGGCAATAATGAGAAAAAAAATACTTTATGCGATATGTTTTTTAAAAAATTAAATAAAACTAACTTCTAATAAATGTAAATATTGGTTGATTGCCTAAAAAATACTTATTTGTTAAATAATATATTATATTTAAAGCATCTAGCTAGAGGAAGTGGGAGGAGGGGGGAGATAGAGGCATTTCTCGCCATACCTATAAAGAATAAGTTCCGGCGCAAAGAACAATAAATTAGAAATATCAACAAAAGTGTCTATGAAGAGAAATCTCATACAAATCTAAAACCATTCTTAAATATAAACCAAATTGAAATATATATTGCAAATATGCTGTTAAAGCTATAAAATATTCAAGTAATTGATGGCTCAGGACTTCTCAAGTTCAATTTAGTGGAATGTTTATCACAATCGTCTGTCTCTTGATCCTCATATAGGCTCTAAAATTGGCCCTTTCTCGTCATCCTGTTAAAGTATATGCTTTCGAACGCAAGGCATGGCCAACTATCAAAACTAAATTAGATTTAATTCAAACTATTTAAAATAAATTATAATTGGCTTTTGAAATGTTCCAAGTCAAAATATAATAAAAGAAAAAATCAGTTCATGCTGTAAACAAAAAAAAAGTGTTGCCATTTTCTATTCACAAAATGTATGAATACAATACAACGTGGTTTGACATGAGGATGTGAAATCAGAAAAAATCTCACTTTAAAAATTGATAATATAGATTTAGTTCAGGCAACGAAGAGGTATAGAGGGACATGTTTGGAACACAATTTTTGACTTCGTAACTTTGCTTATACTGGTTAGGAGGTGAACATGTCAAAAGTCCCCGCCCCTAGCCCCTGAGCCGGAGGGGGTTGAAAGTCCCATTTTTCGTTTTTTTTTTTTGTTTTTTGCTAATATCTCGAAAACTATGCGTCCTAAAGATATAATTGTAATAAACAAAATAAAAGCCAATTAAAATTGCTACAAGTTTCACCCCACAAGTGTTCTGATATCTTGTATAGTTTACGAAATATCCGCTCTTGAAAGTCTGTAATTTTGAAGAAAACAAAAAAAAATCCAATTTTTCCTCTTTTTTGACCGGATAACTCTTTAATGATGCACCGAAAAACTAAATGTTGACCCTAGAGAATTTAATTCTTTTCAATAATGTATGTTACTTTACTATTTTATCTATTTTCCTTCAAATTTTTAAGCAGTTTCAGTGTTGAGCGAAGAGAAACTGTCAGTCCCATAGAGAAATGATTTCAAACCTAACGCATTAGCTCTATGGGACTGACAGTCTCTCTTCGCTCAACAACACTGGAAGCTGCTTTAAAATTTGAAGGGAGAATAGATAAAATAGTAAAGTAAGATACATTATAGAAAAGAATTCATAGTCATTGAGAGTCAGCATCATTTAAGAGTTATCCGGTAAAAAAAAGAGGAA
Organism: Oedothorax gibbosus; assembly: GCA_019343175.1. NCBI lineage: Eukaryota > Metazoa > Arthropoda > Arachnida > Araneae > Linyphiidae > Oedothorax > Oedothorax gibbosus. The sequence goes on along the minus strand of CM033276.1, from coordinate 24,339,211 downwards.
AAATGTAAAAAAAAAATCATCAAAATTACAGACTTTCAAGAGCGGATATCTCGAAAACTATACAAGATATCAGAACACTTTAGAGGTGAAACTTGTAGCAATTTTAATTGGCTTTCATTTTTTTTATTACAAATATATCGGTAGGACGCATAGTTTTCGAGATATAAGCAAAAAAAACGGAAAATTGACCAATGGTGACGATACCCGTCGTTTACGATCACGGTCAAATTACGAGGACTGAGGACAGAACCTGAGCGGGCAGGCAAAACCACATAGTTGGAGGCCTTCGATCAAAAAATCCTGTGGAAGTACAAGATATAACTCCAGACCGCACGTGGATGACCTCAGATGCCCTTTCGAAAATAACACAAATTCTGTTACAAAATCATCTCTCTATGCTCCACTGACCCTTCGACAAAGACAAGGGAAATTCGGTAGTGATTTTAAACAAATGTGATAGTGACTGTCACTTAAAACTTCAACAACAAAATATATATCTAAATCTTTAATATTAGACAATTCTACAGTTTTATGTATATCTTAGCATTATTTGTTATTACTGAAGGACTTTGGTTAGGATGCTGGCGAAAAGTACTAGAGTCTAATAATTAAAATGGTTTTATACATATTTACTCGGAATTTAAAAAGATGAATAAAAAAAGTGTATAGCTACGTAGCACTTAATTTTACACGTGATGAGAAAATATTTTTAACATTGTTTTTAAATTATCGATGAACTAGCAAAATACCCGTTATTCGCACGGGCTAAATAAATAAAGCTTAAATGGGGTTGTTTCAAGTCGGGGATGGCAACAGCTCCAACGGTAAGTTTTCATTTCTGTCTGGAATTACTTTTGTTTTGGTATTCGAAACTGAGTTTTCTAAGAATATTTTACTTATTAAATATTTTAAATGCCAACTTCTTGCTGTGATGTTGGTTGTTCAAAACATTTGTAAAAAAAAGCTTGTATAGAAAGAAAAGTTTCTATTCATCTATATCGGTCATTTTCAGAGTGAAACCGAAGCAAGCAATGAAATAGCAGTACGCAGAAAAATGAAAACAAGAGCGTTACATCATTTGAAACATTCCCATGGTATTACAGTCGCACATTATATTAAAATAAATATCTTTTAAAATAAACTACAAAATGGTTTCTTACTAGCCGACGATATCAATGACAAGGAAAAGATTTTTTCATACTAAATTTTTTATAATTTAAAAGCTTTTTGATATTGAATAAACTTTCTATGGTATTTCATTCTCAAAATACTATCAGAAGTATAAAGCAATAGTTGCTTTTTTATAACGAACATTTCATCCGTTTGTTAGACAGTCACTTATTGCATGCCTATGAGTGAAGAAATAAGAACAGAATTTAAGGATTATTTCATTTAATATTAATTCGTATAATCAATAAGCAGTCCTTTTGTTTTTAAAACAAGTCCTTTTGTTTTTTAAAAGAAGACTATCTAGATACTAATAAAATTTAGAAGGCTGTTGCTAAAATGTGTTTGTGGAGTAAAGAACTTTTTTTAAATTTACAATCGTACAATTTAACATTTTAAAAACTGTTCTATGGTGCTAGCGAAACGTAAATCCAACTTTGTGCAATTTTTTTATGATCTTCGGTCGCGTAGTTTCTGAGCGTATTCGTCATCGCTTCGTATTCGTCTTGTTTTATACACATAACAGATTCGGGTATGCTTTATTTCGAATATTGGGACGGATTTTAAATAGAATTCTAATCTGGTAGAATGCTACAATTGGACATCCTCACTTCTGAGTCTTTTATATGATTTTGAAAAACTTCCATTGATTCTACAGGCAAAATTAACCTTTACATTAATTTTTTTCGTTATAAAACAGTTCCGCGGCGAACATTCAATAATGTTATTAATTTACGAAGAAATAATCAAACAAAGTGCATAAAAATCTTATCGTATGAATGAAAGAAATCGATGTAAGTTAATTTTATATTGTTCGCTACATTATTAAAATAAACGAACTTATTTAGTTCGGCTATCGCAACAGACGACACTATTTTAAAAATAGAACACGTCGGATTTAGAAATTAGAAACCAATGGAAAATAAAGTTCTCCCACGCTTTCTACCACAAGTAATTCAAACAAACCTTTCTACAAAAAGACGATTTTCAGCAGATTGCAATTTTAGAAATAGATACAAATTCAAATCTAGCTATTTCTATTAATAGCATACTCTTGAAATGTTAATGGAAAATTCTTTTTGTAAAGATAAACAAACAATTAAATCGTCTGCAATTTTTGACTTCAATATAGTTTTTCTAGTTTAAATTGATTTGAATAAAAATAAATATCGATAACGTATTCTATGAATTTATGGTTAAAATCAACGTATGGAAGCAATAGAATTCCTTCTAGTTAAGTTTCATATTTGATACTATCCCTTTCTTTTGTTCTGTGCGGGAGGTTAAATACGGCCATCTTGATTTCGCAAAAAGGGTGGCAACAGTAACAGCGGATATTCTTATAAATATTTTTGCAATATCCTTTATGTCTTTTCCTGAACATGAAAAATATTCTTTCTTTTTAAAGAGTGAAAGATTATCTTTCTACCCTTCTCATTTCATCTAAAAATAGATGGGGTATCGAGGTTGACAAAAGGAATCCCGTCGAAAACATCGACAAATTTACGGTTGCTGCATCTCACAGAAAATTAAATGTCAAGGAACTGGTAGTAATTAAAATTCTCACCACATCCAACCAAACCAAAACAATAGAACTAATTATCCTGATCAATGGGGATTGGGACCGCAGTCCGCATACCATTTGGAAAATTAAAAATTCAAATAATCGTACTTCTTCAGAAAGAAAAGAGAATGGATGGAGCAGAAAGATGTCATTGCAGTTCGGATAATTGGAGTTCAACTGTATATCGAGAACAAAATTTTACTTTTAAATTGTTAAAAAAAAGTGATAAAATATTCATAACGAATTTGTACTTGATGTGCCAAATTAAACATCATAGTGTAAATTCTATAATAAGATTTACAGAGTTATTATACAGTATAATCAAAATAAATAATTTATGAACCCTATGTCAAACTAAATTTCTTAACTATTACACACCGAAAAAAAAGCTATGTATTTATAGTATGCTATAACAGGAACAGCGGTAATCGCATAGATAAAAAAAAATTATAAAATGTTGAGCCTTTATTTTTGTTAAATCAAAATAGGACCCTATGAGTATAACACCAACACCTTTCAAAATTTCAGAACAAACTATTTTTTTTATGAAGCATAGTAAGTGTTACATAACAAATTAAATTAATTGACATTTTTTTCAATATATTAATCCAACTAATTTTCATATAAATTGGAAAATAAATTCTTGTATTTAACATACTTTCTGAAAACAGTTACCATGAGACCTACAGAAAACAACATTCTGATTCTCAAATATATATTTATATTTATATTACAAGAATATTTAAAACTTTAATGTGTAATGCTGTTGACATTTCCTGAAACATTTTAATTTGTAAATGCTATTTTTTAATTAAATTTAGAAAAGTCCTTTTTTTTACATCCCCTAAAATTATCTAACCCCCCCCCCCCACCCCCCCAAAAAAAATCATATTCTCAACCAGATCAACCAATCTGATTTTTAAAAATAAAATGGGAATATTTCTTATGATGTCACTGCGATTTCATTGGTTGTTTTGTTTTCTTTGACAAAGTTTTGAAACAAGACCATTGTCAGAAATCATACTTCTTGTTCTTCTGATTTTTTTTATTTATGACTTAAGTTTAAATTTACAAACAAATTATTTTATTACTATAGAAAATTAAACACGAAAACTTCCAGTTTAATTTTAAAATAAATTTGTTTAAATAAAAAAATATGTACAAATTGTACATTTTAAAATGACTATTTTTTATTAATAAATGAATAAAATAAATGGCATGAATGTTTTTGAGTATGTATGAGCGAATAACAAATCAAATTACATTATTTTAAGATCTCTTTAAAACAAGAAATGCACTTTTCAGTAAGTATTTTAAGCATATTTTTTAATATTAATTGGAATCACAAATTAAAATGAGTTTATTTTAACATGCATAATTAATTAGCAATTTTATTTAAAAGGATTAGCAACTTTATTTAAATGTGTTTAAAAAAATTAATTTTCAAACATTTAAAAAACATTTTTGAAAATTCTCTAGATTTGCAATTCAAGATCCAATCACAAATCCAATTCAAGAGGTCAAATTACAATATTAATTTTAAAAAATAACTATCAACAAGGATATTTTTTGTTGTTGAGATCTTTACAAGATATTAAAGTTTACTAAAATTTTCATCTTGGTGCTATCTTAAACAACTCTCTAACATCCATAGAGCTGAATATTATGGCATATTTTAAGAATGATATTAAGTAACAATAAAAAAAAACTTTAAAAAAATAATAAATAAATCTACTTATGAACTCACTAATATAATAAATACTTATAAACTCACAGAATTGTGAAAGTTTCATAATCAAAAATTGTACGATTATGAGTTCGGTGATTTTATATAGGGAAATGACCCATGAACAGAGAAATTGCCATGCATGAAATTCAATTCAACAAATTTACAAGTTGTAGTATTACATAGGTACATCAGAGTTTTTAAATCAATCAATTTTCAACTGCGATTGCATTTTCCAAATTAGACCTAGTAAAGAAACGCTAGGGTTACACTATCTGGTTTCTACATTTGAAAGTAATCGCCCTCTTTTAGCTTTTTTTTTATTAAAACATGTTTTGTGCACTTGAAATTTTTGCGTGCTTGACTGTGCAAAATAAACCAATTTTGTAAAAAATTTCGAAATTCAAATATTTTAGTAAAAACTTCTCAATTATGTAAAAATATAATATACATGAATTTTAAGCATTATTTCGTGTATTTTAAATGACAGGTTAATTTAAATGCATACCTTGACTTTTGTGTAAAGTGAAAAAGTTAAGAGTAAGAAGTACATGGTATTTCTTCTCTTCTTATATTTCTTTATTACTTTAGAGAGTATTTCTCCTCTTATTATAATCGGTAATAAGTTTTTAAAAAATAAATAACTATATTTTAAAAATACGTTGAAACTTTATAGATGGAAAATATCAAAATTTAAAAAAAGCTACAGTTAACAGGGAGTGTATGAAGATATTATTAATTTAAAAAAAAATTCTATTATTTGCAAGAATTTTTGAATCTATTACGTTTTCATTTTGGCTTAGATGGTAGCATTGCTATCAAAATAAGTATAATTATCTAAAATTATTGAATAAAAAATAAATATTATTATTGCATATGTGTTAAGGGTTAAAAGAAATCTTTTCTACTAGGTTTGAATTATGCAGATTAAAAGTTTAATAAAGAGTAATACGAGCCTATCTTATGCCCATTTCCCTTTATTATCTTGTTGCAAAGGGGAAAAAAGTCAATCTGGTGATAACACAGCCACTCCGTGAAAATCAGCACTTTCCACCTTCAGTGAAACAGCCCTCATTCCCTACTTTCTATGACCCTGGTGTACCTGTGCTGTAAGCGGCAGGGTTGGCATGGTTTTTACCGCCCCCGGTAAAAACCGGTATTTACCGTCCTGGGAAAAATTATGTTTATCCCACCTGGGAAAAACTTAATTGAAAAAAAAATTACTGATTGTTATCTAATGGGATTAATTAAAATAAATTATTTTAATTTTGTATCATGGACTTAATATTTAAAAAATTGACAAAACTTCCTTAATTATTTTCTATCTAAGATAATATAATAATCAAGTATTTTATTTGTTTATTATTTAAGTGTTCACATCTGCATAAGCTAAAATATTTATTAAAACATTGTCGAGGTAAATATCCATTAAAATATAGTGTAGGATAATTAATTATAGAGTTATTTCTACTAAATAGCAAAATAAAATCAAACACCTTTACTAGGCTTTGGCAAAGTATAACAACTATAGTGGGGATGAGGGGGAAAAAAGAGCTGGTTTAACAAGGGATCCTCTACCCAAACAGTGGCACAATTGCAATCACGGCCAGAATACAAAAATTGGGATGCAAGCAAAAAAGAAAAAATGTTTACTTTTATAACACTTTAATAAAAATATATTTCCCAGATAAGGTATATCCCAGTAAAAAAGGTATTTCTCAGTTTCTCAGAAGAAAAAAAAAGAAATTTTCCAGTTTTTCCCGGTATTTACCAATTTTCCCACTTGGATAGGAAATATTAGTTTTGGACGGGAAAAACCCAACCCTAGTAAGCAGACCGTACAGCTTTCAAACAAAGCCTTAGAAGAAGAATAAAAAAAAAATGACAGTATGTGGCCAGCGATTTGACCCTTGGTATGTTCCATCAAACTATTGTGACGTCTTCAAGTGTATTAATGCCAAAACTACTACCATTAGGTAACAAGCATATCCCCAAATATTTTCTATCACCAATGCACTTGTTATTTTTATGCATTAGGCCAACAATATAAAATGTTGCATAAAAAATTATGTTAAAAAATACAGTAGAACCTCGATTATCCGTCCCTTTTTTATACATACTCTGTTAACCGAACGTCCTTACTTCAAGATCAAAAGTTTCTCCAACAAGATCATTCTCGGTTGTTCACAAAAGAAACCAGTCTCAGAAATCTACACGGAACTTAGGAATCTCTGGCGATACTGAAATCAGCAAACTTCCACGATTCAAAAATCAAATTTATTTGGCGATTCTGAAATCGGAATTCTGCACCGATTCTGAAATTGGGAAATACCAGTGTTTATGGAATCAGGAAACTACGGTGATTTAAGATTGCAAAACTTCAGCATTTAAAAAAGAAATTAAAAACACATTTCTGGCAATAGTTTAGCAATTTGTAATGGAAACATTTGTTTTGACTTAACCAGTATTTAATAGTCCTATGATATAACGATAAGGACAAAAACAAATTATTAGTCAGAAATGTTCCTTATTGGAGGATCTTGAAATATTTAAATTATTAAAATAAATACATAGGTTATAAAGATATATAGGTTATAACATGAATTAATTTTTTGTTTTCAATCAATTCTAAACATTAACTAACATGAATTGGATCATAATCAAACTTGATGAGAACACTTTCCAATGAGAAAGTAATTTTCACCAAGGTTCGCATGGTATTTACCGCCCCCAGTAAATACTATGGTAAAAAACGGTATTTAGGGAAAAAATTTTCCTACCCAGGAAAAACTGATTATTGAAACAATGGTTAATTAAAAAAATTTATTCGATAGTCACAATTAAAATTATCTCAATTTTGAATTTCATAATTATTTATCCTTGAATATCATCATTCATCATTTTAATAGTTATTTATGTTTATGGGCAGATGTGAAAACTTAATAAGATACAAAACAAAAGTATATGTTTATTATGACATTCCATTGTTGTAAAATAATTATGGTATGTAGCATTTTTTTGTACTAAATTTGATGTTCAAAAGGTTTTGTTAACTTCCCTTGCAATCAACTATGTAGAAAATATGATGGAATTTCTAAATTATTTTACAGGTAAAGTAAAAAATTGGTAAGTTTTCAAGTATTTCCCATTATTTAGCAATTTTTCTCAGTATTGACCAGTTTTATCCACTGGGATGGGAAATATTAGTTTTGGACGGGAAAAACCAACCCTGATTTGAACCCATAATACTACAAGTGATATATTTTTTTTTTCAAGAAAGAACACAATAAAAAATGTCTAGACACATTCACTTTAGTCAAATGAGAAAGAAACACTTTAGGCAAGTTGTTAGTTGGGGTCAGTTATGTGCTATAAATCCCTTAACTTCCCAGTTTAATGTAGTATCTAAGTTAGCAATTTAAATTTACATATAATGAAGAATAAATCAACCCACCGATAAAGTCTCACAAACTTAAACAATGAGAAATTGTTTAAGCTTACATTCAAAAAATATTAAGCGCAATGACTCGTATAATGTTTATTATATTTGTCTAATTTATATTTTAAGGAATTGATGAAAAACTAAACAGGATGTGTCTAAATTTGACAGTGGGTTTGTAAACAACTTCTTTGTAAACAAACATTTGACTTAAACCCTTCTTTTAGTTGTTTCAAATCCGGACAAGCCTGTATACATTTGCCAGCTTCCCATTTAATGGGCATGTTTCACTTCTTAAGTGACAACAGTTTCATAAAATGAAATAAGGTCAGGATTGGTTAATCAATTTAGTGAGCATACCTAACCATGTCAAACCACCCTATCCAGGAATGAAATTTGGAATTAATTAGTTTTGTCATGTGAAACAAGCTAATTTTACTGTAAATAATTGGCCCAATAAGCAACCAGTTTTTTTTAAAAAACTGTCATATACAGCACATGAAGAAAAATAATAAAGCTATTTTGCATAATATATAATGTGAACAGATATCAAAAACCAGGATATTCCATTTCTAGCCTCTGTCAACTGTTGTGACAATCTCTGATTTGTTTGTAAACAAACATTTCTCTAACAAACTATAAACCTAAGATTCAAATTTGTAATGATATTTCAAACAAAATATAAACTCCGCATTAATATATCGATCGCATAGTGGCGGTATATTGGTGATATTTTGTGATTATGATGCAGATGTGTGTATTGTTTACATTTTACTTTAAAAGGGGTCTTCAATCCTAAAACATACAGAACTTGTAAAAAACATTTTAATGTCATGATAAAGCAAAATAGGGAAATTATTTAGCAAATTATAAACAGAAATAACACCAATTTTCCGGGACTATTAAATACCATTTTATTATTATTGTACAATCTTTTTTTATAAACTAGTTTTAATGAATTCCTTTCATGAAATATATTTTATTCAATATTATTTGATGCTTTCCATAGCTTGTCTAATATTTATAACTTAGAATTACTAACGCACAATTGGAACCGCACTAATATTTAGATTTGTAATGTACCAAAATTAAATTTCCTTAAAATCTTAATACAAATCAAAAGGTAAACAAAACATTATTATACAAAAGCTCTTTTAAAAATATCTCGATTTGTTACAACAAACAAACCTAGTTGGTAGCCCAATACAGAAACCAGCATGGAAAGCACTCCAAAAGCACATGGTTGCGGCATGAATAAAATGTACTTGGATGTTTTTACGCTAACTGTCTATCAAAAGCGCAATGTGTAGGGTAGTTTCCGTCTAGCAAGCCTCCTATTCGCCGAACATAGAACGTCACCAAAACACATAGAACAGTCCACGCGCAGACGACATCGTGAAAACCGCCACCGGAAAGTAACAGTTTTTTGGAAAAACTCCCGAGGGGGGAGGGGGATGCCCCCAACGGATAAAAGTAAACAAATCTTACCTTCGAAATCTTTTAAAAGATGAAGTTATTTCCAAATGGTGTTTCCTTCACAAGAAATGTAAACACAAAATCCGAACGTCCGAAGCGGCGGGTTTATCACCTCCGCTATTATGCACCGGAGTACTAATTACACCTCGGTTGTGTCTCTTTGCAATCCAGTTGGCGATCTTGTAAATTGATCGGCGATCGGAACTCACACATAATCCTTTTATTTTTCTTTAAATCACTCTCACAAGACGTTTGTTCGAACTCGATATCGATAAGGGGATAGTTGAAGTTCAGTGGAGTGCCTTTTTTAGAATTTATAGGGATTGTTTACTTCCGTATCAGCTGATTTTTGGAGAGGCGAAGGGGGTCCGTCACATCAGACGACCTCAAACAATTTTCCACAACATGGCGTTCTCTCCACTGCTCCTTCACTCTCCTCCCCCCCTTCCTTCCCCGTCGTCTCGTCACACACTCACACATCCACTCACTCACAACAGTCGGTGGTGGTGCACGGGGTTTTCGCTAAAAGTAGCACGGGCGACGTAAACAATTGTTTATTGTAAACATTCTTTTTTTGTAATGTTCCACTCGATGATCGGACAGCGATATTCCTTTTCGGAGGGTTGGTGGGGGGCTGTCGTCTTTTTTCACGGGGGCGGCGCGGTTGGCATGGTAACCCCTTCAGATCGTCTGCTGCGGGACATTCGAAGGTGCATATCAACCGATTGGGGCTATTTGGAATACCAACTGATTAATGACAAAGACGTCATTCTGCTTCGTAACTCCCTCAGGAGAATCTCTTCTGTGCGCCCGTACCTTGCGCCTTAGCAGGAAATGGGAGGCGCATTTTTGGGAACAGACGATATGGGGCTCGGTCGGCAATTTTTTAAAAATTAATTCTATTTTTTTATGTTAAGAAAGTGAAATTTCGTTTTTTATTTGGTTGGTTGTTTCAAAAGAAAAGATGATTCTTTAAAAAAACACATTTCAAAACTTCATAAATAGTTTAAATTAGCTATTTGAAACAAAAATTCTATTTGGGCTTTACATTAATTTCAACAAAGAAAATCGGGCACCTGTCCGCAATTTATTTTCTTTATAAAATAGGTTTAAATACATATCTCATATTGTGCAGTTATCTTTTTTTGCCTAAAATAAAAGGATTATCTAAGCATTTAATTTCTTAAAACTTCCTTAAATAATTTAACTTAGCTGTTTGAAACAAAAATTCTATTTGGGTTTTAACATAATTTCAACAAAGAAAATCGGACACTTCTCCGTGATTTATTTTCTATATAAAGTAGGCCTACTAAAACCCCACTCCCCACTTGAAATGGGATCGAATATTTTATTTAATTTTCAAAAAATAATTTTACACAAAATATTCGAACCCATTTCAGTAAGTGGGATCATAGAGACCTGTAAGTCAGTTACATTGATCATATATAAAAAAAACGTTTGTAAAAATATTCAACACAGCCGGAGAAATGTGAATAGAAAATATTTTTTACCCATTAATTAACACAGATGCACTTGGGTTTGGAGACCCGCGATCAATCAGGCTCATTTGCCCTTCATGCATTTAACACTTTTAAAATATGTTGCTGAAAACACTTAGGTTTCTTGCACGACTTTCGGGCTTGACCATCGTGCTTCGGTATTTATCATACGTATAAACGACTGATACTTGTCAACTACTTATGTATTGGTATTTTTGAATAGTTTGAACATTCTCGTTATTCGATTAAACATATTCTTTGGGGAAATATACACCTTAAACCTTTAATGCTAAGCAAAATCCGCTCGTGTAGCTCTAGTGCGATGGTAATTCAAACTAACCTAAGCTAAAACCGCATTCCATCCAAAGCTCATTTATAAGCAAAAAGGCATTCTATGTTGGAGTTCTAGCAATGACAACTCCTAAAAACGGAGGATGAAACGTGGATTATTCTAATGAGATGGAATCCTAAATTAAAAAAAATAAAAACAGTTTATTGCAGATTATGAAGATTCTTCTCACCAATATATTCTATTACACCGATCATGATAATATTTTTTTTAATTCATTGTTAAATTGAATATAATGGTTTTTGGTAAAATAACTAGACACCAGAAATAGGAATATAACTGTCGTGTAATTATCTTAAAGTAAATGCGATGATATCAAAAATGGATATATAGAACCTCTGAAATGGTTTATTATCGCTACTTTTACCCCTGTAGAACTTGTTTCCTAGCAAGAAAACTGCTATGGGCAGAAAGCCGCAATATAGGAATTCTAGATAGTTTTCTGCATTTCCAAAATTTACTTTCCTATATCTATTTTCTAAAAACTGTTGTCTTCATTCATCAAAGGGTAAAGCGATAACATATAAAAAAATCTTGATAAGTGATTTTGTAAGTAATGCCATATTTCATTATAAAAAATCTCTTGTATGCACCGATGTCAAAATTTAAACATATTTTTATACTTATAAGTAACAGTGGCGGATCTCCAGAAATAGGTTTTTTAGGGGCGGGTGATTATAAGATATAATTATTACTCATCTCAATTAAGATAATTTAATACCCATTATAATTAACTATTAATTGCTTCTTATGATTAATATTACGATTTACTATTTATTATCTAAAAAGATATTGCACTTGTTAAAATATAATTTCTCGCACAAATTTTCAAAATTATATAATTTATAGTTCAATAAAAGTTACGATATTAAAAAAATAATAATAACTAACAGTCAATATACTGCTTAATAATATACTGAATTTTACAGATGAATAGATTATTTTCTTTCGATTTTGTAGTTTTAATAAACTACATTTTAACCCAAGAATTTTTTATTATTTTTTTTCAAATGAACAATTTCTAAACACTAGTTAAACAAACTTCACCGACGGCTTATTATTCAATTTGTTATTTACAGTTTTCTAGAAACAAGTCAGAGCCGCTTTTTCATTTCCGTTTTTTAAATTTCGAAAGAATTTGAAACTATTGAAAACAGTTATGAACAACATGATGGGAGAGTTTTCAATCCGTCTGTCATGTCATGGCGTACTTTATTTCAATTTGAGTTCAAACAGTCCCATTTTAATTTTGTTTGAACTGTTCCGTGTTCGTGTGGCATATTCAGAGAGAGAGAGAGCTATACTTTATAGATTATACTATTTTTCATACCAGTTTTTGTTGTTTACAGATATCATATAATTACATTATGCTATATGAATCATTATTATTAGTAGTAAAATATATGCCTCGTTAATTGATATAATTAATAACGATTAACGAATATAAATGGTTATAATTTATTAATTAGAAACAAAATAACTGAATGAAACGTGGCGCCATCTCATGGGCGAAAACCAGGACTGAAACTAGTCCAATAACTTTAATATAAAAACGTTGTTGGTTTTTAAGTCAAAAACGTTTAATAATATCTAGATTCAATAATTCCGAGGATAATGATGCCTTTTCTTTCAACATCATTTTTGTGTCAATCAAATATAAAAATATCTAGCCCAAATATTTTTTAGCCCTACTTTATTGTTTTAATATTGAAAAGTCTTCTTTCCTTTTTCATTTAAATTCAAAAGAATAAAAAAATATATATTAAGAGCATTGGCATTGTGCAGATATCCGCCCGTACTCCCTTTGAACTTCAACACTAACAGTCTGATTTTGAAAAAAAATCTTTTTTTCTTAGAAAGGTTGATGGATATCAGAAACATTCTATCTTTTATTCGTCCGGTCGTACCCCGAATCTGTTCTAACAGTCATTTTTTTTTTTAAACAATGCAACAAACCTATTTAAGAAATATAATAGTTTTTTTCGCCCGTCTGTCCGTACTAAAAGAATTTGAATTTCTGTGAGTATGAAATCAACAGAAAAGTAGACTATTTTCTTTCAAAACTGTGCGGAAGCATGCTTTCATTTAAGTATTTTATTTGTGCGTTGACAATGTAACTAATAATAATTAAGAAAGCAAAAATTTGAAACTTACAAAGAGAACTTCCCCAAACTTTCGGTTCTATTGACTAATTATTAGATAAAACTTTTCCTACGAACATATTTTTTATTTATTCATTTCTGCGAATTTCTCATCAATTCTGCGAAAGATATCTCAAAACTTGAATATCATTATCATAGTTTCATTCAAGGCCGATTTATAAAAACGAGTTAAAAGATAGTGATTATTTGAGAATACATAACCTTAGCAATCTTTCCACTTGCTCATGAATCAACTACACTACACCAACATCCAAAATAGATTTCCTGAAATAATAAAACTCCGAATTTATGAGAAACTGCCGACTTAGGTTTTTATTTATTGTCAATTAACGATTGAAGAATATAAGCAATGGCTTGTTTCACGATGGATTTGGCAACAGCTCCGCGTTCTTGTTTTCACTTTTCTCGAATTACTTTTGCCTTGGTATTCCAAATTGAGTTTTCTATGACTATTTTAGTTATTTTTTTTTAAATTCCAACTTCTTTCAATGCAAGTTTTCCTTGATAAATGATTAAAACAACCAACAACACAACAAGAAATTGTAATTTTAAAAAATAACAACTAAAATAACTTATTCTTAGAAAACTCAATTTCGAATATCAACAAAAGTAATTGAAAACAAGACCGCAGAGCTGTTGCAAGATCCCACGTGAAACAAGAACATTGGCTTTATACCTGCTTTTCCCCTTCGATCGGCGCTCACATGACATTGATTCACCAAGGTTTAAGTTCATCAATAACTTACACTAAAAAAAAAAAAGGTTTGAATGGAAAGAAACTTTTTTTTGGTACAATTATAAAAACTAATAATTTTTTAGGTATTTTTATAAATATTTTGAGTAAACTAGAGCCTAATTTATTATTAATATTTTAATTGAATATCATGTTGGTCATGATGCTAAAGTTTTTATTTTCAAAAACATACATGTAAATAAAGAAAACAAAAAATATATATTTTACAACCCATATGTGGACAAAGTCTGACTAGAAATAACCATATAATGTTTTTATGTAAAAGAGCTGTTTATACACATGCATCTGTCTACGATCTAACGACTAATAATATTGAATATTGATTTCAAAACTGAATTGTTTAACTCAGGAGCAGGCGCAAGCTATTGATGACAGATTTTAATAACGATTATTCTTTAGAAGTACTTCTGCCATAGACAAATTTAGGACTTATAATGATTGAGTGACCTTCTAATCAAATTTGAAGGTTTGGCACACTTTGAAAAAAATCAGGTATATTAGGATATTATTTAAAAAAAAAATCTGATTATAAAATAGCTAGTGCGACTTCTGCCGGGTTAATATGGATGGCAACTTGGCTTTCTTACTTTATAAGATATGTTTCTTGTCATGACTAAATTTTGACTCAATGTGGCTTTTGAGATCCATTGGTTAAAAGTGTAGAGAGTAGGCTACAGTCTTTGTGCAATTACTTTTATTGCAACTGCATAGTTGCGATTCTCTCGACAATATGCAAAAATGCCATAAAAAAAGTCTTGAAACAGCAGTAGTATACTTGCCAACATGTAAACAACCAAAAATTAAGTTTCCCAATTTATTATGCTTACCAGATTGTTATCTCTGATAATGGACAATACTATAGATAGACATGACAACCAATGCTATTCTATTGCAAATAAAAACCTTTATCTGAAGTGACAAAAAAAAGTGATGCAGTTAAAAAGCCTGTGAGTGGTATTGAAATTACCTTAAATATATAGTACATTTGCTATTGTATTGATATTTGAAAATTATTTGCAATTGTATTGATATTTGAAAATTATTTGCTATTGTAGTTTAGCAAATAACAGTGCATCTAAAGTACCAGCCTTGTTAATTTTTCTTTAATATTCAAAACATACCTCTTTAATTCTTCTCCCTTTGACATGTAAGGTTTTGGCTTCTATTTATATTCTTCAAATGTTTAAATTAAGTATTGCGACATCAAAAACCTTTCTCATTTTATAGAAAAATAACTTAGAACTAAATAAAATTTCGATAATAAAAGATATTTTTAAGCCTTTGTTTGGTGAAAGGAGATAGCTATGATAACACAACATTCATTGAACAATGAATGTTGTGTTAGGGGCATACAAACATTAACCATGACCATATTTCTCAATGCATCGACTGTAAGATTTAATTACCTCTAACAATCATTAAAGAATTTTTAAAAGCTATACAATGTTGCTACAGTTAGTAATAGCTAGCATACAGCATATACATTAGTTAATATAATTTTGATTTGGAAAATGTCCAATTATAACAGCTACTAACTTTACTCGCACATTAATTTAGGTGGAAGAAAGTAAAAGTTATAATCTGGGTTTTTATCTGATTTTTAAAACATTTCTTAGTGGAAGAACGTGCTATGTGACAAAAAGGTGAAAACGAGAAAATGAGCTTTAAAGTTTTTTTATTGCACTTACATACGTAAAAAACAGCACTTACAAAAGGTAAAAAAAATGCTTAACAATGTTCCCCTTTTTTATTAACTTTAAGTTATTCATGAAGAAAGGAATAACATGTTTTTTTTTAAATGTCACTAGCATGTTCTTCCACCACTAAGCTCTTCAATTGCAAAATAGTTTGAGTATGCCATTTGAAGTTAATTTCATAACTTAGCTATACTTAACATGACAATAATCTATACTCGTGTACAGCCTTGATATAATACATTGGCGAGCTTGGAAATTTAATGCGGGGCTGCTACACCTATCGCATTGCATAAAAAAACTGGAATGTTTATACCATATTTGGGCATTTTCATTGCTCAATGTAATACAAATCGCCAAATCCAAGACCGGCCATTATACTATACATGGATTTCCCTAAAATTGTATAACAATAATATAAGTTATATTATGGATATCCAATAATTTAGTATTGATACTTAAAACCTACAAAGAAGTGTAATAGTAAATATACACGTCTTTCGGCACGGAAAGTTTAAAAAAAGAAAATGTTGACTAATTTAACTATTCTTGGAATTAAAATAACGCATTTTACTTACAAAGATATAAATACTTACACCATAAAAAATAGTTTAATAATCAATACAAACAACTACCTGACATTTTATAAACATTTTACAAATTCAGATGGATATGAATGAAATATACAAAAGAGGTTTACAGATTCAAATCCTGTTCATGAAGTATGTTGACCCAGTTCCACAACTTAACTCTAGAAGATTTGGACGAATCATTCACTGGTATCCTCTTCAAAAATCATGCTAATAATGTCCGATGAACGCAAAAGGACATTGTTCTGAATCTCTCCCGATGGAATAACAGCATCACTCACAAAAACTCTTTTACCGTTCGGATGAATAACTTGAAATTTTGCTGAAATTGTAATATTGTTGTGCATGTCCACTTGGACATTACGACCTTTTAAAGCTGAAATGGCAAGAAGATAGTCGTTTCTCAGTTTTGCAAACTTTTCCTGGCTTTCGGCATTAATCTGAGCTTCCATAATGGAATTCGTAGTTGTAGAGTAGTTCGAAATTGGAGGATTTAAATTTTTATAGCAAAATCTTTTGGTTCAAAAGCGAAAGTAAGCACTACGATAAAGCAAATCGAAAATGCATGCGAAAGCGAAATAAACAAATAATAGATTTACGTTGCCAGATCCACATAAACTTAATAGAGTATCAGGCTTCGACAATAAGAGATAACGCAATGACAGCCTATAGACGAAATTTCACCTTTGAAAGCGCCAATTTTGTAAAGCGGAAGAAATTGTAATCCAATGAGCAAAGCTTTAGATAAGTTAGTAGTAATAACTTTTCCCACTTCACTCGATTAGCACTTGCTTCGGTGAAATTTCGTACAATCAAGTTCAGCTGTGATGTCAAAAACTCGGTGAAGTAATTTTCTATATGACTAGTTTAAATATAATGATAATTTTTGGGATGTCGAGGCATCTCGATGGGGTTGTTTCACGTCGTGAGTGGCAACAGCTCCAGCCTTTCTTTTTTTCAATTTTTGTCTGCAATTACATTTGTTTTGGCCCGTCCGTGGCCGAGTGGTTAAGGCATCAGCCCAGAGATTCAACCTTCTCAGGAGTGCGGGGGTTCGAATCCCACCTACTGCCAGTCATCCTATAAATCGGATCCGTGCTGGAAATAGTAGAAAAATCCTCATTACGGATGGGCCCGAGTACACAGGGACAGACGTGCTCGTTAAATCTGTGGAGTCCAAAGTCCCGACGGCGTTAGCGTACGATGTCGCTCGAAGTTCCGTTGGGTGCCCGCTCAGGTGTCGACCTCGTCACTTGACCAGGGTTCTAAATTACGAGGCGTTATTGGCTGTGTTAAAGCTCCTGAAGGAGGCTAGAAATAGGCAGCCGGAAAATGATTACCTTACATTTGTTTTTGGTATTCGAAAATGGGTTAGTAAATTTTTTAAATGCCAACTTTTTGCTGTGCTGTTTGTTGTTCAAATCATTTGTGAAAGAAAGCTTGCATAGAAAGAAAAGTTACTTTTTTTATTATCTATGACGGTCATTTTAAGAGTGAAACTAAACCAATGAAAAAGCAGGATGTGAAAAATGAAAACAAGAGCGTACATCTTCGGAAACATTCCCATTCATCCAGATGAAATTAATTTAGATATCGAAACACAAAAGAAATCCCGTGATTGTATCCCGAAGCCGATTTTCAAAAGCATCATGGGATATTGGTAGGCAAGAGGCTGCTTTTGCTAAAGAGTTACATGCAAAATAAAAAGCTACATGCACTCTTGTGGCTTAGATCTTAGATCTCTCATAGGCTTAAACTATATTTTTAATTTAGTACATAAACCGAAAGCATAATTTCCTTATCAACAACATGTGAAGAATGTAAAATGACATAAACTAACAAGGTTATATCTATGGATGAACAAAATGACACGGTGTTTGGGACACAAATTAGGATTGAGAGAGATTCACATCAAATCCCTTATGAATAACACGTTTCCTGAATTTGGTTTTAAAAAAAAATTGGTAACAGGCAGGATATCAAGTATGCAAAAATTTTTAAAAACATTATTGACATATTAGCTAAAAATTAATTTAAATGTTCAAGTTCAAACTAATGTCTTTGAAATTTTATAATCCATGTTTCGAAATTTGTAGAATTCACAGTATTGTTAAACACATTTTGTTCAATATTTTGTTTCTGAATCCGTTACGTTGCCAAAACTAACTTTTTTAAAATCTTCCTTCCACAAGATAACAAAATATTTTGTTATTTACTTGATAAAACGAAAAGTCGCAAAAAAAATTGTTGATGCTATTGGAATTAAAAACAAGAAGTTCATAAAGAACTAAAATAGCCTACTTTCCTGTTACTTAAATACTTACTGAAGTTCTAATCGGGAAAAAAACTAGGTTCCTAAAGTAAATATCATCAACAGCCGTGTCTACACTAGATTTATACACATTAGAAAAAAAAATCGAAACACAGCACCCAGCTATAATTTAAACTTCTAAAAGCCAAAATCAACTATTTTCCTTAATATTCGTTCGCAAATTAATTAAATATTATTTATCATCTGCTCGTGATTTATTTGTAGTTTGAAGAATAAATATTTATTAATAACAAAAGTAATGAAACTACTCCGAACTGCATTAAAAAACAAGAAATGTAAATTAAAACTAAGCATAATTGCATGCAAAAGTATGCCTTGCCGCTTTCTTGGTAGATAATTAATGAATAATCAAAGAATCAAATTGTTCTACATTTTAAGACGTCATTCCAAACTGATTCATGAAAATATTATTTTGCTTCAAATATGTTTAAATAAAGTTTCTCATGCCATTGTTGATTTGGCAACAGTGATTTAAATGACTCAAAATTGAATTTCAATGCTAATTCAATGGGAAATTCGTCGACAGATAGTTGATTTATGTCCGTCCGGACGTACAGACAGACGGACAAAAAGTATGAAAGTTGGGTATCTGAGGTCATAGCTTTCTAACAAAAAAAAAGAATTTTTAAGATCCGATGGATAGAACCGATTTTGGAAGGGGGGTACAGACAGACAGACAAACGGACAGACAGGCGGACAGACATACGAACAGACAGATGGACAGACAGACAGATGGACATCAACCGCATTTCAATACCTACAGTGATTTAAATGACTCAAAATTGAATTTCAATGCTAATTCAATGGGAAATTCGCCGACAGATAGTAGATTTATGTCCGCCCGGACGTACAGACAGACGGACAAAAAGTATGAAAGTTGGGTATCTGAGGTCATAGCTTTCTAACAAAAAAAGAATTTTTAAGATCCGATGATTAGAACCGATTTTGGAAGGGGGGTACAGACAGACAAACGGACAGACAGGCGGACAGACAGACGGACAGACATACGAACAGACAGACATACGAACAGACAGACATACGAACAGACAGACAGATGGACAGACAGACAGTTGGACATCAACCGCATTTCAATACCTACAGTGATTTAAATGACTCAAAATTGAATTTCAATGCTAATTCAATGGGAAATTCGCCGACAGATAGTAGATTTATGTCCGTCCGGACGTACAGACAGACGGACAAAAAGTATGAAAGTTGGGTATCTGAGGTTATAGCTTTCTAACAAAAAAGAATTTTTAAGATCCGATGATTAGAACCGATTTTGGAAGGGGGGTACGGACGGACAGACGGACAGACGGACATCGACCGCATGTCAATACCTACTTTTTCATTTTTTTAATTCTTTCGAATTAAAAAAAGAAAAGTAGGCTAATAATAAACGTATCCGTAAAAGCTTATATTTGCATTTGGCGCTTTCTTAGCATGCTGATTATTCCAACCATATACACTGCAGTTCAGCACATTTTTTCTAAATAATAAACTACGAAATAGAAAGAAAATCTATAGATAGATACTAGATATCTACTTTCATTTGTTATTTGTTCTATTTATAAGATGACGTGTTGTGGCTTAATTCTAGATTAAAGATCAGTTCCACGATGTCTTTCTGCCCGTTTTACATTTAATGGGATTGATAAGAATGTTTGATTTTATACTTTCCATTTCCCAAAATATATAAGGCAGAACATGTATTTTGGCAGATATCAGATATTCACAAGCTTCAAAAGAAGATTCACTATAGTATAATTTCAACTCTAACATGTTTTTTTTTCATGTTCATTTAGATAAAATACTAAAACAGACACCATGTCATAGCAATCTCAATGGTAACTGACGCTAAATTGGTTCAGTCTGCTTGTGTTTTCAATGCATCTACTTGAAACTGAGCTCAGTCGGCGAAGGCGGTCGTATATATTTCCCATTACTCGATAAAATAAATCCAAAAATTACAATGAATATAAAAGACGAAATCAGAACGTGTGTTAAATTACGCTTTTATAATCATAAGAAAAGTCTAGAGAATTAATATGGCATTGTGAAATATATTTTATGAGGAAAACTGCTGGGTATGTGTAAAGCTGTTTCTAAAGCCTACTAGATGGAGCCACCAAACAAGATATGAGGGATACGCAAATATGCAGAAATGTAAGTTTGTTTTTGCTGCATGAGTTTTCATATTAAAACCTCTTTAATTCTAAGAAGCATACATTTTTGTTTTACATACATCAAATTTCTTAGTAAACTGTTTTATTCTTTAAATATTCTTTTTGAATTAAAATTCTTTAAATATTCTTTTTGAATTAAAATTCTTTAAATATTCTTTTAGAATTAAAATTCTTTAAATATTCTTTTTGAATTAAAATTCTTTAAATATTCTTTTTGAATTAAAATTTTTAAAATATTCTTTTTGAATTAAAATTCTTTATATATTCATATTTAATTAAAATTCTTTAAATATTCTTTTTAATTAAAATTCTTTAAATATTTTGTTTGAATTAAAAGTCTTTAAATATTCTTCTTGAATTAAAATTCTTTAAATATTTTGTTTGAATTAAAAGTCTTTAAATATTCTTCTTGAATTAAAATTCTTTAAATATTCTTTATATTAAAATTCGTTTAAGTATTTAAAACTTAATAAATATCTAAAATTTATGATTTTTTTTTTAAAAAAGTGTGTTGTTGGAAAATCTTACACTCAATTTGATGAATTTATACATATGTAAAGCATGGCTATAACTTAAAAAAATTCTGAAGATTGAAATTTGTTTTCAAGTAGAATTAGTACAATTATGTGTTCTACAGCTTACGTTTAAAAAAAATTATTTACGGAATATTTGAAAAGTTAATAAATGCTGTATAAACACATTTTCGTAAAAACATAAATTATTAAAACTGTTTCTCTTCAAACCCATTTTGACCTTATTGCAGAAAATAATAGATTATACTTGAAATAGGGTCGTCGTGATGTCTTTAATACGTCATTTTTTTTTTAAACGCTTATAGATCGTCGATATTAACGTCGATTTATCTTCATTTAAAATATATAATTTTGGACTTCATAGTGCGTTGTATATCTTTATTCAATTTCATTTTACTTAACAAATATTTTTAATTTATAACAACTTACGACATCTTTTTACTTCACGTTTTTATAAATAAGTCATTTTGACGACTGAAACATTTCTTTTTCTTTTCATTGAAATTAAGAGAAGTGAATTAGACGAATTAGATAAGTGAAAATATCAATAAAAAAGTATTTTGACTCTAAACTCTTAATACTGACGTATATATACATTCTAATTAATTATTTTTATTTTAACGTCTTTTGACATCTTTTTACTTCAAATATATATATTTTAAAATTTTTTAAAGGAATCGTTGCAGATTTTCTAGGTCAAACTAAAAATGGTAGTCATTATTTCTCAAAGAATATTATCTTTTTATTTTTTCAAATTGTAATAATTTTGATGTATTTTTTACAGTAGGTACCTAATAAACCTTTTTACCATGTCTTCAAGAAGTCAACTTGACTTGACTTCTCAGTTGTCACTCTTTTACTTTTTACACTTTGTTACAAATTATTTTATTTTATGCTGTTTTATTATTTAAAACTAGAAGAGGATTTTAAAAATATCAACATATATTTTTAGCCTACTTTTCTTTTTTTAATTCGAAAGAATTAAAAAAATGAAAAAGTAGGTATTGACATGCGGTCGATGTCCGTCTGTCCGTCTGTCCGTCTGTCCGTCTGTCTGTCCGTCCGTACCCCCCTTCCAAAATCGGTTCTAATCATCGGATCTTAAAAATTCTTTTTTTGTTAGAAAGCTATAACCTCAGATACCCAACTTTCATACTTTTTGTCCGTCTGTCTGTACGTCCGGACGGACATAAATCTACTATCTGTCGGCGAATTTCCCATTGAATTAGCATTGAAATTCAATTTTGAGTCATTTAAATCACTGTAGGTATTGAAATGCGGTCGATGTCCATCTGTCTGTCCATCTGTCTGTCTGTTCGTATGTCTGTCTGTTCGTATGTCTGTCCGCCTGTCTGTCCGCCTGTCTGTCCGTTTGTCTGTCTGTCTGTACCCCCCTTCCAAAATCGGTTCTAATCATCGGATCTTAAAAATTCTTTTTTTGTTAGAAAGCTATGACCTCAGATACCCAACTTTCATACTTTTTGTCCGTCTGTCTGTACGTCCGGACGGACATAAATCTACTATCTGTCGGCGAATTTCCCATTGAATTAGCATTGAAATTCAATTTTGAGTCATTTAAATCACTGTTGCCAAATCAACAATGGCATGAGAAACTTTATTTAAACATATTTGAAGCAAAATAATATTTTCATGAATCAGTTTGGAATGACGTCATAAAATGTAGAACAATTTGATTCTTTGATTATTCATTAATTATCTACCAAGAAAGCGGCAAGGCATACTTTTGCATGCAATTATGCTTAGTTTTAATTTACATTTCTTGTTTTTTAATGCAGTTCGGAGTAGTTTCATTACTTTTGTTATTAATAAATATTTATTCTTCGAACTACAAATAAATCACGAGCAGATGATAAATAATATTTAATTAATTTGCGAACGAATATTAAGGAATATAGTTGATTTTGGCTTTTAGAAGTTTAAATTATAGCTGGGTGCTGTGTT
Source organism: Oedothorax gibbosus (assembly GCA_019343175.1). Classification (NCBI taxonomy): domain Eukaryota; kingdom Metazoa; phylum Arthropoda; class Arachnida; order Araneae; family Linyphiidae; genus Oedothorax; species Oedothorax gibbosus. Next base: position 24,315,778 of record CM033276.1, on the reverse strand, counting down.
TCGATTTTTTTTCTAATGTGTATAAATCTAGTGTAGAAACGGCTGTTGATGATATTTACTTTAGGAACCTAGTTTTTTTCCCGATTAGAACTTCAGTAAGTATTTAAGTAACAGGAAAGTAGGCTATTTTAGTTCTTTATGAACTTCTTGTTTAATCCTTCCAAATAAATATTGTTGACGCTTTAATATATTTTTTACTAAAAAAAAGTTTTGGTCTTACAATTACGTTTTTTTAGCCTACTTTTCTTTTTTTAATTCGAAAGAATTAAAAAAAATGAAAAAGTAGGTATTGACATGCGGTCGATGTCCGTCTGTCCGTCCGTACCCCCCTTCCAAAATCGGTTCTAATCATCGGATCTTAAAAATTCTTTTTTTGTTAGAAAGCTATAACCTCAGATACCCAACTTTCATACTTTTTGTCCGTCTGTCTGTACGTCCGGACGGACATAAATCTACTATCTGTCGGCGAATTTCCCATTGAATTAGCATTGAAATTCAATTTTGAGTCATTTAAATCACTGTAGGTATTGAAATGCGGTTGATGTCCATCTGTCTGTCTGTCCATCTGTCTGTCTGTTCGCATGTCTGTCTGTTCGTATGTCTGTCCGTCTGTCTGTCCGCCTGTCTGTCCGTTTGTCTGTCTGTCTGTACCCCCCTTCCAAAATCGGTTCTAATCATCGGATCTTAAAAATTCTTTTTTTGTTAGAAAGCTATGACCTCAGATACCCAACTTTAATACTTTTTGTCCGCCTTTCTGTACGTCCGGACGGACATAAATCTACTATCTGTCGGCGAATTTCCCATTGAATTAGCATTGAAATTCAATTTTGAGTCATTTAAATCACTGTAGGTATTGAAATGCGGTTGATGTCCATCTGTCTGTTCGTATGTCTGTCCGTCTGTCTGTCCGTTTGTCTGTCTGTCTGTACCCCCCTTCCAAAATCGGTTCTAATCATCGGATCTTAAAAATTCTTTTTTTGTTAGAAAGCTATAACCTCAGATACCCAATTTTCATACTTTTTGTCCGTCTGTCTGTACGTCCGGACGGACATAAATCTACTATCTGTCGGCGAATTTCCCATTGAGTTAGCATTGAAATTCAATTTTGAGTCATTTAAATCACTGTTGCCAAATCAACAATGGCATGAGAAACTTTATTTAAACATATTTGAAGCAAAATAATATTTTCATGAATCAGTTTGGAATGACGTCATAAAATGTAGAACAATTTGATTCTTTGATTATTCATTAATTATCTACCAAGAAAGCGGCAAGGCATACTTTTGCATGCAATTATGCTTAGTTTTAATTTACATTTCTTGTTTTTTAATGCAGTTCGGAGTAGTTTCATTACTTTTGTTATTAATAAATATTTATTCTTCGAACTACAAATAAATTACGAGCAGATGATAAATTATATTTAATTAATTTGCGAACGAATATTAAGGAAAATAGTTGATTTTGGCTTTTAGAAGTTTAAATTATAGCTTGGTTGCTGTGTTTCGATTTTTTTTCTAATGTGTATAAATCTAGTGTAGTTACGGCTGTTGATGATATTTACTTTAGGAACCTATTTTTTTTCCCGATTAGAACTTCAGTAAGTATTTAAGTAACAGGAAAGTAGGCTATTTTAGTTCTTTATGAACTTCTTGTTTTGTTTAATATGAACTGCTTCTTAATAATGGATTCATGGATATTATGAATAGATTTAACTACACTCTCTCTGATCAATATTATGTAGTTTTTTTTGTCTCCTGAAAGCGGGACAAAAATATAAATTCTTTTAAATAAATGTAGTTTATTTATGCATTTTTGTAAAAGAATTAATTTATAAATGCGATTCTCTGTCACAAGATTCATTTATTTTCGTGTAAAAAAATTATAAGACAATTTTAGACGAGCATTTTGAATTTTCTACTATGTGTCTTAAATATGAATTTTAAAGAAATCATAAAATTGACAATTATTAAATACAACAAAACAAATTTCAATAAAACTTTATTATTTCTATATACATATTGAGTTTTTCATACAACTCACTGTACAAATATAACTAACTATGTACATTTTTTACAACGAATAACTAAGATATGCAAAGTCGACTTATCAGTCTCAATACATACACGTTTATCCATCGCTGTAACCAAATTTTCTTATGAAATAAAAGTATCTTTCTAATGATACATGTTGATTCAAATCGATTAATTTAGTATAGATAAAAATGCATGTAGATACCTTATTTTCCGTAAATGAGCTTAAAGTACCCCTAGTAGAATAAGATATCTTACGATCAACTCCCGATGGCAATTCGATATCGCATCATCAACTATATCGAAAAGATGTCGAAATAATATCAAGAGATATTACGCATTATTATGTTTATTTATAGGATATTTCCTGTCTGTTTTGAGAATAAAACTTACAACAAACATGAAGAATAAAATTTTAAATTAGTGAACATTAACTTTTTTTATATTGCACATTGTAATACATAGATAAACTTAAAGGGGAATTTTTGTATACCTTGATATTTCTTAGAATATAGAAACATTTATCAGTAGAACAGCATGGAGTTTTTCTAGATACAAAAAGAAATTATTTCCTAAAAGTTGTTTGAAATCAAATTTAGACTAGATTATTATAATTGTTAAATGCATTTATATAACCCATTACTCTTATGATTTACCGTCAGTGCGGGTAACTTTGGTCCAAAATCATAGGTATTTTTTACAAAAAGAAAAAAATTAAACTACAAAAATGATGTAAACACATAAAAATCATTATGCATTTTAAGAATTGTACTTTTAGAAATAATTTCCAAGCATTTTTGTTAAATTTTATAAATTAAAAAAAAAATTGGTGTTAGTGTAAAAAATTAGGACACGATTAGGATCCGGGCGGGTAACTTTGGTCCAAGCATGAAATACATAAGAAACATACTTTTTAACATCCTTAAAGGCTGTGTTACTGAATTAAATAGTAATATTAAAATGATTAAACATAAAAATAATAAGTTATAAGATACATAGTTATTAAAAATGGTAGATAACTTAACATTTACATTGCAATGCATCGTTGAATGACATTACACTATGAATACCATTATTGATTGTCACTTAAAAGAAAAGTAAACTTAAATTTTATAAGGGAAAATAACTTTTTAGAATCAAGATTTAATTACAAATATCTGTAAAAAAAGCAAATGATTTTATTATAAAAAGGAAAAAATAATATATTCGTAATTAGGAATTTGAAAATGTTTACATTTCGACGTTAGCCATTTTGAATGTTGTACGTTTCTTGCATTTTATCTTTATCTTTTTAATGTTTAAAATCGTTTAATTTTTAAAAAAAAAATCATCTCAAAAATGGATAATCATAAAATTAAGACTTCTGCAAAAATAGTTAAACAGAATACACTTTTACATACATTTTTGAAAGTGCAAAGTTCCATAAAGAAATCCTTACATCTTGGACCAAAGTTACCCGCATTCATCGTCAAAAGTTTCCCAGTGACCAATAATTAAATATAGCATAAAAAGTATTCAACTTAGATTGAAACAAATGGTGTAATATTCATCCCTATAAATAAAAGAATAGTATAGAGTGTTTTATTTAGCTATTTTCAATACTTTTTTAGGTGTTCCAGACAAAAGTAGGAAGAAATAGATTTTTGTCATTAAATGCTTGTAAGAATTTAAACGTCATTTGTAGTATTGCCATAATTATAATGAGAATTTTGTTTTTCACATGAAATGAAAGGCAATGTTTCCACCTTTCCAAAAATGTCAAACAATTTAAGATGGGGTCATTTTATGAAGAGAAATTAAGAAACAAATCTTTTTTCGACGCGTGGACATAAGTTACCCTCCATGGCCAAAGATACCCGCTTCGACGGTATCGACATTTTTAACTACCATTATCTTCTCCTTAAATCACGTAACATTGGACTTGAATAATAATAAACATTCATATTTCTGTTCTTCTTTCAGTTGATGGAACGTATTTCTATTAAAAACCATGAAGATTATTTAAAAAAGCATTCGACAAATACTCTTTCTATAATGCTAATTTTCAAAGAAGTAAATGCACAAAATATTTACATTTTTACATTTGGAAGCATCCTTCCTCTCCTAAAACTAAAAAATACGTATAAACAAATTAATATTTACACTTACGTATCGTAAATTTGTACTATATACAGCTTCACGTGTATCACTGAGGATAAATGAAAAGAGAAAATCCAAAAGAAAATATTCATTTTTTTACGTTTCCAATGATCAGAGGGTTAAAATATTTAACATGTTTTTGGTTCTTTTAATTTTCGATTTGCTTTCATTGCATTGTTTTCCCCCTTGTAAAGTACCTTGTACTAGCCTATCGAATGTAACTACAAGAAAACAGGTCAAAACTCTACATTTAAAATAGATGATAATAGTAAATGTTAAGAAAGACAAAATGAGTAAACTGAATAGAACCGCAAGAAATGCACAGTTTAAAATCTAAATGGATTCATTTAAAGTAGATGATTGTAAATGGTAAAAAAAAGATGAAATGAGTGAACTGAATAGAACTACAATATACACACGGTTCAAAACTCTAAATGAATTAATTCTAAAAATCTGCTTATGATTACGAACGTGAATTAAGATTTGCTGAACAACATTCAGTCTATTAATATGTATAACTGAGCACCAACACAGAAACCAAATATAGTTATAACTTCTCAGAGAAAATCGAATTTTACCATTAAATATTTTAATTCGGATTTATTTGGCACTTCTCAGTTTAAATAAAATATTTATATCCATCATTTTAGTGAGTGACGTAATTATTATTTGTTACTTGAAAGAGGATGATTGGAAAAAAAAACTTTTCAAATCAAGTTTGTTAGCCGTTGTTATCATTTTAGAATTTTATCTTATTTTGATGTGAGGATAATTTCTCAACACTTGCCTCCACTTTTTGAATCAAATGTTTAATTAAAATGAAGTTAAGATTTTTCTACGAAAAAATCGGTAATAATTAAAGTTGTTTTTAATGTCTGAAGATGTGTTGAAATTTGAAGAAAGTAGTCATGGAACAATGAGATTCTGTTTGGTGATTCAGTGGATCAATGTTGCCAAGCAATAAAGGGGAGTTGGAGTAGGGTCTGACCATGACAAGCTGGGGCCCTCCAGAAACATATAAGGGCCCTTTTCCGATCGAAGCTGAACACATTGTAAAGTTATGACCTTTGAAAGTAAGGTCCATCATCAAATATAATAATTAAAAAAAATCTAGGTGCTTATAGTTGTAGAAAAACTTAAACATATGATTAATTTAAATTCAGTTTGTCATAAAAGCTAACACATTTGTGTAACAAAATTTATAGGTTTATAGCCAATTTTGGGGCCCCTAAAATTGTGGGCCCAAGGCCCGGGCCTTGTCGGCCTAGGCGATGGTCAGACCCTGAGTAGGAGCTATGGATCAATGGAATATTGCTAAAAATAGATTGACATTTTAGTATCTATCAGAGAAAATCGAAATATACTCCACATGAACAGATTATCGTGATCGTGGTAGTCAGAATACAATGTTTTTTGGTTTTTAATTTTTATTCGCATTGCTCCATTGTTTTTTCCCAAATAAAAAAATTTCGTCCACAATTTTTCCCGTTAAATGTCGCATCAATCTTACAAGTTGTTCTGATTTTACAACCATTTCTAATCACAACTTTGATTTGAACATCTTGTAATATTGCGACAAAGTTTACTAATTATTTATATAGGATAAAGTAGCAACACCAGATTTAGATCACCTACACTGAGCCGATGTCAAATCATTCCAATTAACAAATCCAATCACGTCATGGCTATAATATTCATAACGCCAAAAAACAATTAGGACAAACTTCACATTCTTCAATTCACGCAAGTCTTGAATTGGCATTCTTCATTCCACCATAGAAACAGCCCAGCATACATACACACAGAAACATCGCAACCCCTACTAGAAGACTAAAAACTTCGCCAACGCTTGGCAAGATTGGCATGTCCAACTGGATTAAACGAACATCGAAGTCAAATGAATGGCCACACGATGCATCAATGTGTCGTTTTCGGAACAAGTCATCGGACCGAGATCAAAATCCGATGACCACCCGGGCGATGATGGAGTGTGTGCGAGTCAAATAAAAAAAGGTCACCGGTACCCGCTAGGACGTTTTTTTCTTGTTCTTTTGTTCCATTTCGTTCATTCGAACAACAGTCACGCTACCTGATGGCTCATGTTGAGCTGCTGCAGACTCGCGTGGGAACACAGGCAATAAAGCATTCCACAGCCTGGACAAGACGTGGCAGAAGTCATGGAAATGCCTGTGGAAAAGATGTGGAATATGGTCAAGTTCAATGTTAAAAACGTTGGTGCAAGATTGCACTGAAATCTTGGAAATTTCTCGCTGCTACCACTATTTCGAGTGTGAGTTTACCAATTTTTTTGGTAAAACCGAAACTGTGATACACGTCAAAAGTGGTAAATCAACACTGGAAATAGTTGTGGAAGATAGAAAGCTCAAGGATTCCGGTGCAATCTTACACAAAATATTTGTGTAACGTTACTCCATAAAGCTGGAGGGAGCACATACTGAAACCAGTTTTATGATTTAACGTTATAGCAATTTTTACAGTGTGTTTAAAAACGCAGCGATTGTTCAACACTGTTAAAAAAGTTTGTGCAAATCGCACCGGAATAGTGGAATTTCTTTTTTGCTGCCACCACTATATGGAGCATGAATTTATCACTTTTTCGGTTACTCTCAACTTAGCTGCACCGTAAAAGTGGTGTATCCTTGCTCCGAATAGTGGCAGCAAAAAATTAACATGGCAGCAAAAAAAAAACACTGTAAAAAATTTCTTCAACGTTACCTTATTAAACTGGTGGCAGCATGTGCTTCCTTCAGGGTTATGGAATAACGTTTGCAGTGTTAAATATTTTGGTATAAGATTGTACCGGAATTCTAGAGCTTTCTAGCTATAACCACTATTTAGAACGTTGATTTAACACTTTTCTGGTGTATCAAAAATTATGGTTTCACCAAAATATTGATAAATTCACGCTCCAAATAGTAGTGGCAGCTAAAAACTTCCAGAATTCCGGTGCAATCTTCAAATAATGCCACCAGTGCCATAAGTGATGTGCTACCAATTATTTCGTAAAACTGGTGACAGCATGTGCTTCCTCTAGCTTTATGGACTAACATTTCAAATTAAAATAGGAGGATGCTACAAGAGAGAGAGCCCTATTTTTTGGTGTAAAGTTACACCATAAACTTAGTGTAATGTTACTCCTTAAATCTGGACTCTTCAAAAAAACAGTAACGTTACACCAAAATGTTAAAATATGTACAAGAAACGTTACAATAAAATGATAGTTTGAATGGTTAAAGTTTTCCCACAAAACCTCATGTAAAGTAAACTAGTAATCATTTTAAAATACCTCATAACTTATACTTTTTGAAAAGTTGAAGCGTAAATCAGCATTATTTTTTTTTATCGAAACCGTATGCCACAGAATGAAGAAAAACATTCGATTATATATATAAAAAAAACTATATATTTAGACTGTTTCCACATTTAATTCCTACCGTAATAAATTAAACAGAATATAGAGTTATATCAACTTTAACATAAGAAGTACGATACTTAAAAAGATAAATTAAGTTAAATGAAATAATAAAAACAAGCAAAACTAAAACTTAAAAATAAATAAAAGTGCAAGCATGGGTTATTGTGCGTGTTTTTCAAAAAAGGATAATTTACCTCAAAAGTTTTCTGTGAATCCTACATACGAACTGCAATTGCTCTCACTTTCACTCATGATAAAGAAACCGGGGGAGTAGCCTACAACAAAGGAACAAATGCAAACAAAAGTCAGTATCTTTGTGTAATGATTTTTATTTAAATATCGAAGATGAAAAAAATAAAATATCACTGGACATGCGTGCACTTCTTATAAATTCTAGAATTTCTTTTAAAATTATTAGATTTCCTTGATTTTTTTTAGTGTTTGCATATGTTCCCAACTTACTAATTGTATATATGTTTGAAAAAATATAGATATATTACTTATAAAATACCGTCACAATAAAGTTATTACGTGTCTTTCAAAATGTCGGTCAAATTTACTTAAAAAAACCTTTTTAAATCATTTAAAGAATAAATTTTAAAGTACAATAAATAAAATTCGTTTAAATAAACTAAAAAACAATTTGAAAAAAAAAACATTGAATGGAACATAGATTTAAATGGAAATATCTTAAGATATAAGATTTTTTTTCAGTTCGTTAAAAGGTGATGAACACGCTTTAAGTTACGTTTTAACCAGCTTACAAACAAGCGGATCAAGCCTTCAACCATTGTTAAAATAACACCTGCTTTATCAGGCCAATAGTCACAGATACATTATTACCCACAAGACAACCAACCTGCATACACAGACACGAAGATAACAATTTTCTGTTGTAGTAAAGTATGTGTTACGAAACATAGCAAAGGAATCCTATCTATTTTCAAACCATTTCTTTTTGAGCCACAAAGTGACCCGAACGTGCTGAAGACATTTTTGGAAGCAGTGGGGAAAATATGTCGTGTAATCGCGGTTATAAAATATCTCATAGATCTCGTAGATGTCAAGTCATTCCTGTTTGGCTCACAGTTGGTACATAGAATGCAGAAAACGAAAAGACAGATTCTAGTGTATGTATATAATTTCAAGTAATTCCTTTTCGAAGTCATTGGTTGACAGTTGGGAGATAAACTGCGAAAAACAAAAAGGCTCTATAGTGCAGCCGTTTTGGGCATTTTTCAAGCAAGTTGACGTGACTTAATGTCATTTACTTATAAACAAAATACAAATCAATCAATGAATGTAACCTCGGACCGTTTGAAAACTGGGCCTGGCTATTAAGATACTTCTTCTGCCTGGTCCTGTATTTTAGAACCAGATATATAAGCATAGCCAGTGTTATAATAGCTACCATAGACAGTGGTATATACAGGGGTGCCTACAAGGGGGGGTCAACGACGCAGACTGCGTCGTTGAAATTTTAGGGGGGGGGGGTTGAATTTTTTATAAAAATTATTAATAAACAGCCAATCTTGATAAAAAAAACTCAGCTAACTCTTATTCTTACTCATTATCAATTTTTTTTTTAAATTTTAGTTTTTTTTTTAAGTGAAGCAATTTCTGTAAACATTATAAAATAATTCTGATGTGTTTGATAATGTCAAATGTGTTGTATTAAATAAAAAGCTATACCAAGATAAACTTTTTTTATGCATTAAGAATTGAGGGAATGAATTGGAAGCCGTTTTTGAATGGATCACGTGTCCGGCTATTTTTATTGTTTTAAAAAATAATATAATTACATAAATTTTGAGCGGAATTTTTTACCAATTATTTAGATTCCGATAGCTTTGGCTGAAAAGAAAACCTTTTTAAAGGAAAATTAAAAATAGCTTGTAATTCCGTATTATAAAAGATATTCCAAAGGTGCTTCCCTTGTTCGATTAGGGGCAACTCTGCTTTGACCTATCAGTAGAAAAATATTTAACAAGAAAGTCAGTACTGGGGTTTTAATTCTTGGGATAAAGTTAAGTTACCCCATTCGATGGTACTTGAAATATCATATTACTATAAGGTTTTCTATATACACCGTAAAGATGTAGTTAGAGGCTACTTTGGTTAGGTACTCCCATTTGCCCATATAAATAAAAAATCCTCACGGTTTTTTTAGGGGGGGGGGGGGTAATAATTTTCTAGGGGGGGGGGGGTGCGTCGTTAGCTCTGGGGGGGATCGGCATCTCTGGTATATATTCTATATCCGTCTTTTACTCATTTCATCACTGTTCGAAGATGAGACCATAGCATAGCCAATGTACCACTGGGCTCTTTTAATATTGTTAATAAGCCAAATGAAATTGATCCTCATTAATATATGTCACCAATTGGCACGTTTTCCTGGGTTTAATCTCCATGAAGTAGCGCGTAATTAAGAGATGCGCCAACCAAACACCATAGATGAATTTTTTAGAATTTCACAAATTCAGAATATGTATTTATTTATGACTTATCTATTTTTCTAACTTACTTTGTTTTTTTCGATAAGTGTTTCAAACTTTCTATTGTTATATACCCTCTTATCGGCCTGGAAATGTTTGGTTGTTTTCGCAGTATAAATTCTATTTTTTTAAAATAACAAATTAGTTTTTAAAAAATGTATGAACATTTCGCCTTAAAATCCTGACCATCTGAAACAGTTAGATTATATCAGTAAAAATTTATATATATATATTTTTTAAATTTATTACTAGTGCTGGTAAAACTGGTGCATAAATTACGGAAAAAGCAGAATCTCATGCTCATCAGAAGGTTATTATATATGTGAAATTGCTTTTTCTATTTAAAAAGTGTTATAAATTATTGTTGGCTGGTTTAGAAACGTACCGTTGGCCTTCTTGGCCTGGTTATTGAGGTACTTCTTCTGTCGCGCCCTGGAGTTCTGGAACCAGACCTGCGTGACCCGTTTGCTGAGCCCGGTGATCTGGGCGATGCGTTCCAGGTCCTGCCCGTCCGGGTTCGAGTCCAGGTTGAAGTTGGCCTGGAGCACCTGCAGCTGCTCCTCGGTAAAAGTGGTGCGGACGCGCTTCGACTTGGCCTTCCCGCTCGGGTGGTCCGTGTCGGCGTTTTCTGCAACAGCGGGTGGTTTAAATTAAGATTTAACACTTTCTTTAAGGATCGTAAACAAAATTTTAAGTTTGAGGGTCTCCAAACCAAACTGCCTTAGATCCAATGGAAAAAAGCCACACTTATCCGGCTGTATTGAATATTTTTACAAACGGTTTTTCTTTTAAATGATAAATGTAGATAACTTACATATCTCTATAATCCCATTTTTTCTTAAAAAAATTGCTTCGAATATTTTGTGTAAAATTATTTATTGAAAATTTAAAAAATATATTCGAACAAATTTCAAAAAATTTGATTGTTGGGACTTGTAAGTCAGCTACATTTATCACATAAAAAGCGCTTGTAAAAATATTCATTACACCGGAGAAATGTGGCTTAAAAATTCTTTTTCCTCCATTTGGATTTACACTGACGCACTTTGCTTTGGAGACCCGCTGTCCTGCGGGCACATTCCTCCTTAAGTAAAATTTGTAGCAAAATCTAAACGTTGAGCATGTTTGTCTGGGGTTGTTTCAGATGATGTAGCTCTTTTTTTCATTTCCGTTATTCTTAGCATTTTTTTTTTTTTGGTTGTTTCCATTTTACTCTCAAATCGAGCATATTTTTGGTCTGATGTGTTGTATTTCAGAGTTATTTACCTGCAACTTGTTTTTATTCCAGCCATTTATTAAACTTATTCGGTTTTAGTTCGATTAAATTTCAAGTATGCAAAGCATTACCAAAACGTCAACGTTGTCAGAATACTTAGGTTTAGATGATATTTTGAAAGAGAATTTGAAGGGACAGCAATTTAACGTGACTCATAAACAGAGAAAAGCTTTAGTTCTGCTGAAAGAAAAGTATGTACACAACATTTGTTTCAGTATAAAAGAAAATATTGAATTGTATTTATTAGAAAATAAATGTAATTCCAGAAGGACCAAGAATGAAAAGAATACCGCTGCCACTGTTGCCACTCATGACGTGAAGCATGCCTATTGAAATTTTAGGCATAATACAAATCTAAATTATAATTTTAAGTAAAAATTAAATCTACATTTAAATTTTGAGTGCAATGCAAACCTAAATTAATGTTTTTGGGCATAATTTCAATTTTTCATTACATCTTAATATAATTGTCTTCTTTTTCTTACAACATTTCATAAAAAAATCTTTAAATGAGAAAGTATTCAACTATTCCTGCAAAAAAAAAACAGAATTGTTTAAACAACCGATAAATATACATTCCCCAACTTTCTTAGAACACAAACACATGTTTTAATTGAGTTTATGAACTCTTCCTCACACCATCGCCTAAAAGAGAATTAATTTACATCCGATTTTCCCGCTTTTTATAGCTACCCCACGTGATATGACGTCACCCTAACCAAGCATTGCTACCGAAAACCAACGAATAATTCAATTATCCAGTTCTGCCCTTTGTTCGAGGATAAGCCTCTGAGGAGACACAAACAAATCTAATGAAACATGGCGGCTTCTGATATCGTCTCATGTATTATGCACAGTTTATTCCACCTCGTCTTTTCGATCTTATTAATTATACAGCGAATATAATATGCTAATAACTTTAGGGATTTCGGAAAAGAAAAGGAAAGAATTTTCTGAAAATCTTCGCTCTTTTGTTTAAGTTGTGTTTGTTGTTGTTCATTGATATTTGCTGTCTTTTAATTTTTTTTTTATTTATGTGTAGTTAGGCTATCAGAGTAGACATCAATAGATTGCAGATTTTTGTAAGAAAGCGTAATAATTTGTTCAAAAGCAAAATCTCTATAATGGATAAAATTACAAGTCTTGTGGAAACATGTAAACACGTGCACGAAAAGTTTAAATTAAAAAAAAATATATTAAAAACTTAAGGAGCGTGGGCTTACTTTACAATTTCTAAGGGCTACATATTTGGTTATTAAAAACGTTTTTATGCACAGTCAAACTATTTATGTGTATTTACAGAAGTATTTTTTATTTAGTTGTCATTAATTTTTAGTTCGATAGAATTAAAGCCATTCTAGTTTGACGTACAACAAATATTAATTCACCGTAGTCAGGAAATTTTACCAAGTAATAAAAATTAATTATATAATAATTTGAGATATTTCAACAGAAGACCCGATGGCAGCCTTCCCTTACTTCGAAGTCTGGGTATTACATTGGGCTTTCTTAAATTATAAAAACCCTTTATTTTCATTTAAAAAAAATAGAACTTACTATAATGCAGTAGTTATTTAAAGTCAAAAATTATAATTTAATGCTGAGGAGTGATCGCCATTACAAGTATACTGTTCTAAAGGAAACACAAGAATTTATTAATATTTCACCCATTCTACAGATCCTGAATCTCGAATCTTTCCCCATCTTTCGGAGTTCACAAATATCAAGAGTAGAAATTTCACCTAAGAAAGTGCGGCACAAACCCTTTTAAAATCTCATCAGTAAAGATACCGGAAATGACCCACCCGCAAGACCTAAAGAAACCGTCATTCGACCCATTATCCAAGATCTCGTATAGAAATGGGTCTTGCACAGAACCCAGCTCTCGTGTAAGGCGAACTCTTAGTCCGTTGTCGATTGCTGCTTGCAAGAGTCACACGGAAACACGCCTAATGGTAAACTATCTATCAATCTTTAATCTTTTCTATGATCAGTATAGTTCCTTTCTGCCGCCTATAGAGTGTACGAGTGCTACTGTATGGATATCTTCCCTACGCATGTACTACATAACCGGATTCATCAAATAATGTAGATACAAATATCAAATACACACTGTAAAAAATCCTGTTATATTACATAAAGTTTTTAGCAGCAAAGTTCCAGAAAATATCTACAATGTTAAGGACAAAATATGTGAAACTTTTTCCCATTGCAAAGAAATACAGAATTTTTTTATGCCTAACATATATTTTCTGTATGCTGAGTGCTTTAAAAAATTGAAAATGTCAAGCCATAACCCACATAAGAATCCCCGTCAATGTCATAAGAGTCAGACACTATGATGACTTTACCATCTTGGCCACGGAAGTAATTTGTATATAAAATTTTCTTTCCATTTGAAAGAGGAAAATTCTATTCTCAACAGGTGCCCTCTGTATCAGTGGTTGCAGATTTATTTATCTGTTTACGAAGGATATGGTTCTTTCGACAAACTGAAGACACAATTTTACAGAAAACTGCCGTAGTTTAAAAACCGGAAAATTTCTGCAGAAAAATAACAGAAATAGTCAGTGTTCTAAAAGATTTTTCTACAGTGCAGATACAGGAATAGCAAGCTCTGATGACCCACCTACCGTCATTTGACCCATTGCAGGGCCGGCCATAGACATTTTGGCGCTCCGGGCAAAACCTTAATTTTGCGCCCCCCTCCCCCTTTTTTTTTTAAAGTAAATCTCATACGATCATATCAGAAAGTCAAGAAAACATTGAACAAAATTTTAAAAAAAACTTTTATTAAAAATTCAATCATCAGATAACAGGATAAGCAATTTAGCACTTAAGGCAAAATAACAAAAATTAAAATGTAGTCTTGCTAACTAAACTAATATCCCATATTATAAATAAATTCTAACTAACCAAAGTAATTAAAATGCCCTTTTTCTAACTTTTCTTTCAGCAAACTCACGAACCAGACACCAGTGATTTCAAGTCTAATTTGTCACTAATTTGGTGTTCTATAGCTATCATTGCCAATCCATTGAGACGATTTTGCGTCTGCATCGTTCTGATATAATTTTTTATTATTTTTGTTTTGAAAAACTTCTTTCCCCTGAAGCCACAGTGACTGGCAATGTAAGTAGTACAGCGCGTCCCAAAAGTTTATAGACAGCTGTTTTTTTCAAGTTAAAAATAAGAATAAGCGAGTGTGAATGACGAAATAATTTATTCAAATATCTAAGAGAGTATTTCAAATAATAAAACGCTCAAACAACTGTGAGAGATCATAAATTTATTTTTAAAAAATAAAAACGAAAAAATGCTGTCCCAAAAGTTTATGGACAAAAGGTGTTAAGAGCTGTTTTTATTAATGAAAATATAAATTTGCATATTCTATTATTTGTACACGTGACGTAATAGGTTCCTGAGATAAAAACTAGTTGGTTGTTCCTTTTTTGATTCATTGCAAAGATGCCTGCCAACGTGCAATTTACGAAAAATGAAATTTTACAAATTCATCGTTTAAAAGCTCGTGGGATGAGAGTTGTAGATATTGCTAGAAGAATTAAGCGTAGCAAAGCTGGAATTTATCAAATCCTAGCGAAAGGTGACATTTTCGAACCAAAATCTCGTCCTGGGAGGCCAAAAAAGACAACAAAGAGGCAAGACAGAGAAATTGTGAGACTTGTTTCGACCGAAAATTTGTCTGTACGATCTACAGCCAAAGAAATTACAGCTTCAGTATCAAAATCTACAGTCCAGCGAAGGCTAAAAGCAAGTAAGTTTTTAAAATATCATAAAACGCCAAAGCTTACAAAACGCTATAAGGATGCTCGAGTTAAGTGGGCAAGAAATTACATGCAAAGACGAATGGCTAAGTGTGGTTTTCAGTGACGAAAAAAAGTTGAATTTAGATGGCCCCGATGGATGGAAGTACTATTGGCACGATCTTCGGAAGGAACCAAGGTCCTTTTTAAGCAGGCAACAAGGAGGGGGTTCAGTAATGGTGTGGGGAGCCTTCTCCTTCAACGGAACAACTGATATTGCTTTTTGAAAGGTCGGCAATATTCTGATGATTATCAAGGAACTCTTGAAGCTCACTTACTTCCATTTGGGGAGTTACTAGGGTGAAATAAATGGGAATATCAACAAGACAACTGCTCCATTCATGTGTCTAACTCCACTATGCAGTGGTTTAGACGCCACAATGTTAAAGTTATGGAGTGGCCAGCTTTAAGTAATGACCTGAACCCTATGGAGAACCTCTGGGGAATACTTTTGAGGGACGTTTATGCAAATGGGCGCCAATTTGCAACAGTTCAAGATCTAACGATGCAAATTGAACAAAGTTGGTTTAATTTGAAGCCCGAAATTCTCCAAACTCTTGTTTTAAGTATGCCTGATCGAGTTTTCAAGTGATAATGAAGAACGGTTTAAAAATTTGAACAATAGTGCAAAATTAAATGGAAAAATGGACTTGTCTATAAACTTTTGGGACAACCAAATTTAAATTTTTTTCATTTTTCACTAAATCTGTGATGTTGTTATGTTATTTGTGTACAGT
Organism: Oedothorax gibbosus; assembly: GCA_019343175.1. Lineage (NCBI taxonomy): Eukaryota > Metazoa > Arthropoda > Arachnida > Araneae > Linyphiidae > Oedothorax > Oedothorax gibbosus. Next base: position 24,299,841 of record CM033276.1, on the reverse strand, counting down.
ACTAATATTGTATTGATATTTTTGATAATTAAAAATAAAAAAAAATTCTTGCGAAACGTTTTCCTATTATAAAATTCAAAAAACACAGCAGTCCATAAACTTTTGGGACGCGCTGTATTCTTAATGCTATGCTGAGGTTTGGTGCTAATTTCAGTGTAGCGATAAACTTGAGAACTTCAACAGGGGTTTCCTGTCCTGTTTTAATAATGACGAAACAATGCTAATTTCATCGGCTAAGTTCCAGGGCGTTAAGATCGCTTGAATTTCCATCAGTTAAAACTACTTTAAAATCTTTGCAATGAGCCGTATCTCATTTCTGGGCATGTCTTTTAGACCAAAAATATTATACAAAAAGCTGAAATAATTACTGTGAGTATTTAGCAAATTATATCTGGTTCCAAGGCATTTATTGCTTGATCTATAAAGTGAAAAAAAAATCTATTTTATATGTTTGTTTGAGGTTTTGAACAGGTTCCTCAGGCCCCTTATACAAAAACTTTCTTGTTTTGCTTCTGACACGATGACGTGGTGTGGTGGTTTAGAAATTAGCTTCCACGTCAATCTCTGAAGCAAGCTCGGTTGCTTCTAAAATGATGCTTTCAAAAGTTTCATCTGATCTCAGGCTTTCAAAGAATTTGCAGTTGCTAAGCATATCAATAGCTTGTGACATATCAAAATTTACAGTTTGCTGATGGGGTTAATATGACTCAAAATTTTGTACCAGATCACAACAGAGCATATAAATTTAAACTGCTTCAAATTATTTAATAATCCGCTAGCCTCGTCTCTGATCATATTATCGATTTCTGAATCTTCATATATGCTGTACAAAGCATCGTGAATTGGACCAATTTGAAACCGCAGAGCTTTTAATGAATTGACTCGACTTTCCCATCGCGTTATCACTCAATGGTTTTAGGGTGTAAGTATCAATATATTTCAGTAATATTGACCAACAAAAAGAGGAAGAAAAAAATGTATATAACTTTTGAACAATATTGAAGAAGTTGGCTGCCTCAAACGAGGATTTTGCCATATCGTTTACAACCAAATTTAGCGAGTGGCTGCTGCATGGAACATAAAATACTCTGGGGTTTATATTTTCTAATTCTTGTTTGTACTCCCGATTTTTCTCCTCTCATATTGATTATGAAACGGTTCGATTTAAAAACTATTTTCGGCGATTTTGGAATTTTTGATTTTAGGGTAGCCTGTAACTTAATTTTTTTATCAGTTTATTTTCAATTTCCATGATTTTGGCGCCCCTAGATCATTGCGCTCCGGGCGGCCGCCCGGACAGCCCTACCCTGGGGCCGGCCCTGCCCATTGTCCAGGCACTCGTAGATATGGGTCTTGCACAGGACCCGGCTCTCATGTAAGGCGAATTCTTCACGCGTGGACAATTGCCGCTTGCAAGAGTCGCAAGCAAAACACGCCAAGTATAAGATTGTTTATCAATCTTTAAACCATTGATTAGTCTGGTCCCTTTCTGTGGGTTAAATTGCGCACTGTTTAGAAATATAACGTTTGCATATCCCACATAACCTTGTTCATCAAACAATGCAGAGACAATAACACCAAATACAGGAATAGCAAGCTCTCATGACCCACCTACCGTCATTCGACCCATTGTCCATGCTCTCGTAGAAATGGGTCTTGCACAGGACCCGGCTTTCGTGTAAGGCGAATTCTTCGCCCGTGGACAGTTGCCGCTTGCAAGAATCGCACGCGAAACACGCCAAGTGGTAGACTTGTTCACGGGCCTTCCGGACCCAGTCCGAGGCATGGATAGACCGGGAACACTTGGCACACTTGGCCCCGAAGATCCTGTGGAAAAGAAGCCAAGATTAGTATTTTAATTTATTGAAACACTTGGTCAGTTTTAGCTAAAAGGGAATAGAATAAGGGTACATATGTCTGAAGTAGCTAAAAATTTAAAACTGTTGGTAAACGTTTAGAAACAATAGGTAATTTTTGAAAAGAATTTCTTAGTTCTGTAAATGCTAAAAGGTTTTTAAGTTCTTAGTGATCTATGTAGTTAAAATTTGCTAACTCCAAAAATGAAAACTTAAAAAAATTATAGTTGCTAGGTGCTCAATCATGAATAATTATCTTTAATAATTAAAAAAAGATAAATATATGGATATTCTTCTTAAAACTCTAATCTCTTTTACACAATACACACAAATAGATAAAAGAAACAAACCACTAATAATAATAAACATGACGGATACTTCATATGACAACCTAAACAGTCAATTTGATCGTCCATAGTTGACTTTACTTGATGTGCCACTAACAAGTTAGGTCCTAGTTTGTTCATTTGCGAGTCTTTTAACGAAGTTTATGGACTTGATGAATTCATCTAAAATTATTAAAGAAAACGAGTAACCAAGATAACGAGTAACCGTCGCCCACCAAAATAAAAATAATAATTTGAAAGTTTCAGCGACTGTATGTTGTTATCACTGCAACATGTGTTATACCGTAGAAAAACAACATGTACAGGAACGAAGTTAGTGGCCGATGCAAACTACCGCGAAAAGAATGAACGAAAGAATGCAAGCACAAGGAAAATTCGAGTTTTTGATGTGACTGAAATAGATTTTAATGACGAATGTACGTTGGATGATTTCTAAAATTCAATTTTTAGGTAACTTTTTGGTATAGTGATTAAGCAATTGTGGCTTTAAAATTATTTGTAATAGTAATTAATTTAATGTAGAATGTAATTAGTATAATTTGGCCACATAGAACTGGGTATTAAAAAAATTATATGTGATGGTAATATAATTAGTATCGTCTAAGCGGGTATCTTTGGCCATGGATGGTAACTTTGGTCCATGCGTCCGAAAAAGATGTGCTTCTTAATTTCTCTTCATAAAATAATCCCATCTTAAATTGTTTTACATTTTTGGAAAGGTGTAAACATTGCCTTTCATTTCATGTAAAAAAAAAATCTCATTCACATTTTGGCAATTCTACATATGATGTTTGTATTCTTACGAACATTTAATGACAAAAATCTATTTCTTCCAACTTTTGTCTAGAACACCTAAAAAAATATTGAAAATAGCTTAATAAAACACTCTATACTATTCTTTTATTTATGGGGATGAATATTACACCATTTGTTTTAATCTAAGTTGAATACTTTTTATGATATGTTTAAACATTTGTCACTGGGAAACTTTTGCCGATGAATGCGGGTAACTTTGTTCCAAGATGTAAGGATTTCTTTATGAAACTTTGTACTATAAAAAAATGAATGTAAAAGTGTATTCTGTTTAACTACTTTTGAAGAAGTCTTACTTTTATGATAACCCATTTTTGAGATGATTTTTTTAAAAAAATTAAACAATTTTAAACATTAAAAAAGATAAAGATAAAATGCAAGAAACGTACAACATTCAAAATCGCTAATGTCGAAATGTAAACATATTAAAATTCCTAATTACGTATATATTATTTTTTCTTTTTATAATAAAATCGTTTGCTTTTTATAAAGATATTTGTTATTAAATCTTGCTTCTAAAAATAAGTTATTTTCCCTTATTAAATTCGAAGTTTACTTTTCTTTTAAGCGACAATCACTACACGTAATTATAGTGTAATGTCATTCTATGATGCACTGCAATGAAAATGTTAAGTTATATACCATTTTTAATAACTATGTATCTTATAACTTTGTTAATTTTATGTTTAAACATTTTAATATTACTATTTAATTCGGAAACACAGCCTTAAGGATATTAAAAAGTATGTTTCTTATGTATTTTATGCTTGGACCAAAGTTACCCGCCCGAATCCTAACCGTGTCTAATTTTTTTTTTAAATAACACCAATTTTTTTTAATTTATAAATTTAACAAAAATTTTTGGAAATTATTCCGAAAAGTACAATACTTAGAATGTATAATGATTTTTAAGTGTTCAAATCGTTTTTCTAGTTAAAATTTTCTTCTTTTAAAAAAAAACCCTATAATTTTGGACCAAAGTTACCCGCACTGACGGTATATCACTACAAAGACGAGTATTTACTGTAGTAATTTTAAGAATAATATGTAATTAGTGTAATTTATTACTTAGTATAGAAAATATAAATACACTAGATTTCAGTTACATTCATCAACTTTTTTTTAAAAACCTTATCAAAAACCAAAATTGTACTCTTCCATGGATACTTCATGTGATTTATGAAAGATGGTGATTTTAACGTTTTAAAGTAAAGCAGAGATAATTTTATATCATTGAAAACTTAAAGAGATTTATTCATTCATAAATAGAAAAAAAATGTAAATACAGATGAGAGTTATAGTGGCAGGGACCTCTCTATAATCTTTACGTTGCCCTGGACAAAAAGAAAATTGCCTCCCGATTTAAAACATAAATATTATCATACAACATAAATATAATATTTTATTGTTGATAAAAATTAGATATTTTTATTCGTTATAAAACTGGATATTCAGATAAAGATGCATTCTAGAGTAGAACAAAAAAGACAAAACAATTTTGAAATTATAAATTTAGATTACTTAGAAATTCCTCAATTCAATATTCTTCGTTAAATGGGGTTGTTTCAGGTCGTGGATGGCAACAGCTCCAACGGTTTGTTGTCATTTGTAGCCAGGAATTACTTATGTTTTGGTATTTGAAAACGAGTTTTCTAAGAATATTTTACTTATTACAGTTTTTCAATGCCAACTTCTTGCTGTGCTGTTGGTTGTTAAAAATAGGTTTTTGTTGGTAAAAATATTTTTTAAAGAAAGCTTGCATAGAAAGAAAAAATTCTTTTCATCTATATCGGTCATTTTGAGAGTGAAGTAACCTTAAATGCAACGAATAAGAATTTTTAAATTTTAAAGAAGAATACAAAAGATAAAAACATCTCCGCTTTATTCTTCAACTTCTATAACCTTTTTACCATGATAGAAACAGAACAAAATAAATCCTTCCAACAGTAGCAACTTTGTTTCACGAGAAAAAACACCGAAACGAAAAATTCCCCCGAACGAACTAAATAAAACACCCGAAAGGGACAAACATGAAGAAAAAAAAGCCCCAAACCGGAGAACGCAACCTAAAAAACCAAAACTATTTTTTGAACAAAGAATATAAAAAAAGTCCCCTGGAAAAAACCGGGAAAAACCCGTTCCGCTGGCATTTTCCGGGTAAACAATTAGAACCCCTCCCACCGGAGCCCAAAAGCGAACCCGATCCTTAATTGCGGATCCAAGTTGGGGGATGGAGTTAGAAGGGGGAGGAGGCGGCAGGACAATCGGATTATGCGGAATCTTGCAGGGTGCACCTGTGGGCTTCCAAACAGCTCGGGGCTTTCCGCCTAACGAGCGGAGCTTTGTGCGTTAGCCGACGCGGAGGCTTGCTTGAAATTGAGTTTCTGGGACCCGTTCTCCGCTGTGCCTGTTCTAATGCAATCGGAGACGGCGAACGGGCACGGACAGAGATGCTCAACCGAGCGTGTCCTCTGTGATAGAGATGGAAAAGAATAAAGAGCCTTGTTATTTTTTAATAGTTATGAGGGGAAACAAAAGTCAGAACGTACGCTGTTAAAAAGTCTCTTCAATTTCGCTCTACTATGTTGTTTCTTCTAAATTCTCCGTTTCTGTTCTATGTTTTGTTTCTGTTACGTAATTCTGAATTTCGTCATCTCTTTTTTGTATTTCTTTGTACAAAACATACATTACCCTCAACTACACATTTTGGCGCAAGATTGCAACGGAACCATGGAACCACCTAGCTGCCAACACGTTTTGTTTGTGGTGAAACTATAACTTTGATGCATCAAAAAGTGCTAAATCAACGTTCCAAATAGTGGTGACAGCTTGATAGTTCCAGTATTTCAGTGCAATTTTGCGACAAAATTTTTTTAACCTCATAGATAAGAATAAGATATTTTTTGTGTGAAGAAGTACATAAAAAAGAAAGACGAAATATAGAATTACATGACAGATTGACAGAAACAAAAAAAGTACAAAACAAAGAAGCACATAAATGGAGAAGTTAGAAGTGCATAACGAAATTGAGGAGACGAAAACATGGAAGTTCAGAAACGAAAAAGTTCAAAACATCGCAGACCGAGACAAAAACAATGGAGCACGGACAAACAGAAGCACAGCGGAGAACATACAAACAGAAAATTAAAAGAAAGACGAGATAAACATGGAAATAAAGAATCAGACAACTTGTTTTTTAGAGAAAAGTAAAAAACAGAGAAGACAGAATCGTAGAAATAAAGAATCAGATAACTTTTTACAGAGAAAAGTACAAAAGAGAGAAGACGAAAAGCGATAAGTACAAAACATACATGACAAAAAAAGGAAGTTCTTCGAAAAGTAGAAAATCGCAGAAACACAAACGACAGAAGCAAGGAAGGCCAAAACAGAAAAAAGGCAGAATTAAAAAAAAAGGAGAAGAAAGATATTGATAGTTACAAAACGGATAAGACAGAAACAGAGAAGTACAAAACAGACAACGGGTGGAAACTGTTCTTAAAAAGACTACATACATCAACGTTCCTGATACAGTCTAACTTGTCATCGATCCAGGATAGGTTATGCAGTACCTATGCTGCAAGCTACTTCTCCAGAAAGGACTTCGGTACTAGCATGGGGGGTGCTAATCCTTTTATCCCAAACGTCGGCAGTCCTTTTTTTAGGTCCTGGTGTTGTGAAGTGGGCGGATTACACGGATTGTTATGCGTAAGTTTAGGGTGGCTTTGGCGGTGTGGAAGTAAGCTTGTTTGCGTTGTGGCGGCGTCTAATTGTAAGTCACAGGGAAACGTTTGTGGTAACTTTGTGGATTGATATGCCGTGGGCGAGTAAACTGCAGTAACCACAACAATGAATTGGACCATTTTTGTTCTGAAATAATCAGTCTTTCAGTATATTTCCTTATAGGTTAGAATAATTGAGTGCTTGCAACAACGGTCTAAGTCATTCGTCTGGATACTGCAGTTTACTAGCCCATGGCTGTGATATTATGCTACTTAGGAGAAAACAGTTGGACTTCTCTGGATTTTAAGGGTTTTAGGGATTTGTAATTGTCTTCGTACGTAGAAGTCAGCTATTGATAGACATTTATTCGTTATTATTATGAATTTTTATTGGATTTTGGGCATTAATTATAAGTCAATTCGAAACATTGCTATGTAATTTTTGGATTTCCATACAGAGCAGATGTACTTCTTTCAATTTCTATTAGGTTTACAACATGTAAGTTTGTTTTAAAAAACTCTTTACATTTTTACAAGTTGGGTATAATCATTTTAATAAAATGATTATTGTTTGAATCTGGAAATCGAAAAGTTGCTCGTTAGATAGATTGAATTAAGGGAAGTAACTATAGGGGAAAGTGGGGGCTAGTGGGACAAATTTTTATTAACCTCTGTATTTCAGCAAAAATACAAGAATTTTAATTTCTTTTTTACAAGCTCATAAACTGAACATTCGTTTACTTAAAAAGTCATTCAATAGATGTTAAAACATTACCATATTTTAGTTGCTGAGCATTTTTAACTAACATGTAAATGTCCCATTAGCCCCCATATGTGGGGTCTAATGGTACAGGGTGCAGGGCTAATGGGACATGGTAAATATTGCCTTACTTAAAATTTCAAAATAGGGAAAAGGAATCAGAAAATTACATGAAAATAAAAGTTTAAAGCAAACACCATTAACATAAGGTATACATAATGAAAATTTATTTTTAAACAATTATTTCTTATTGAAAGGGGAAATATCAAAGTTAAAACTAAAAATCGAAGATGCTCCTATAATTTTTGTTGAATCACTGGAAAGGAAGATGTGTTGGAACTAAATCTTCTAAAATTTATCCCAAACTTGTCCTCGTTTTTAGGGTACGTGAATTTAAAAAGACCGACTTTATCTTCAAATAGCTTACCCGGAGTTCATCGCTTTCTATTTCAGAAATCTATTTTTCCAACGTAATAAAGAATAGTTTGCTTTCTAGCAAATTTTAACAGCAATTTTTTCTCATCATCAAGCTCTGTTCAGATGTAATAAATGAAATTGCAGGAGGAAAAATGTCACCAATGAAGCTACTTGAACTTTCACTTAGTATACGACGAAAAAAGTTCAAAAAGTTTAAAATTAAAGTTTTAAAATGTTTTTGGCAATTTGACTGAATAAAATATTAGAGATTTATATAGATTCTTCAAGAGAAGCATACAAAGTTCGGTTTATTCGTGTTTCATTTGACCCCACACAGTTTCTGTCCCATTAGATCCCACAATGTTGTTTTTTATAAATGATCCAACACAGAAGCACGTGTATTTCACCACAGTATTTGAAACTACAGTTTACTGCACTGCTAAAACTACAGTTTAATTCATAAAAAGTTTTTATTCAATACTTTAAAAGTGAAAAAAGATACACTTTAAATTAACTTTGTATTCTCCAAAACAACAATTCTTCTCTCCACTTCAATACGTGATTTAAATGGCTGATCTTTGGTTGTTAAAATATGAAGTATAACTGTTACAATGCTGTAGTGTATAAATATTTGCAAAAGAGTATATTGTTCCTCACTTTAGGCCCCTTGTCCCATTAGCCCGACGTCCCATTAGCCCCCACTCTCCCTTACTATTTCATTGTAATAAATCAGGGAAACGTTGTGTAAGTATGGGGCTTTGGTCACTTATTTCTTACTAGGTTAGGTTTGAAGTACTGGATAGTGCTTGCTTTAATTGTTAGTCTATTTTATAAGCATTGCAATAATTTCCGTTTTTTTTAATCAATGATAAATGATTGCACTGTAAAAAAAATAATGTGTCATTTTGCTTAAAATTCTGCAGTCATTGATAGCTACAAAAAATTGGGAAGCAAATTTACCAAAACCGTTAGTTCATCATGTAAAAACCCAATTTTTTTTTAAAAAAACCTTTAGCTAATCTTTAGGTAACCTCTGGCATCGTGCCCTAAGCAATGATACTGCAAAAGGTGAGGGCAAGTTACATAGTTTGTTTGAATCAATTGTGATCAGTTAAGATTTTGAATTGATAAGTTGTAATGTTTTTTAAAAATTTTTTTGAAATTTGTAAATTACAATTGTACATAAAATACAAAAAAGTTTTATTACCTGTATAAATCGTTTTAAGAATAGTCAGAAAATTTTTCCCTTATCAGACTAGGAAAATCTATCTCGTATTTGAGGCCCTTTTTACAACTTATGCTTACATTTAATCACTTGCTATCGAAAACTATATTTTTTTGGAAAATTAGTAATGTTAGTTTGTAGTTAAAAGTGTAATTAAGCCAATTATATCCTGTTTTTTTTTCAAAATATAAATGAGTAAAATATATACCATAAAAAAGATAAAGTCATAGAAAAGTAGCTCCGTTCTCTTAACGATTATTTAGGCTTCATCAGTTGCCCCTGTTAATGTTGTTTTTCTACTAGTATCCTCTCATAGTAGAGAAGCCAATTTCATAATACAGTCTCTGGACAAATTATTAGACGCACTGTGTTTTTTTTTTAATAATTTATGTTTCTTAAGAGTTTTTATGCAATAATGGAATATTTAAACTACAATATTATTGATTTTTATTTAAAAGAATTGATGTAGACTACATATTTGTATTTATTTTTAACATATGGCAACACTGTATTGACAAAGTGATACATGAACGTAAACAAGTACAAACCTGTATCAGTCGCGAATCAGTACAGTACAGTCTTGCGAGACGGTCTTGCATTGATAGCATGCCACGCAGAATTAAAGCTTTGATAGCGGCTAAAGGTGGCTCAACTAAATATTGACTTTAACTAACAATAATTTCACTTTTCTTTAAAACTTAATAAACTTATGCTTTTCTAAATTAATGCTGTTTTATTTATGTCAAATAAATCGGTAATTGATTGGATAATATAAAAATAAAAAACAAATCAATTTAAAATAATAAAACGGTACAATATCACCCGGTAATTAATATTTTAAATGAAATCTTGCAGTGCGTCTAATAATTTGTCCAGGGACTGTATACTGTCATAGTAAAGAGAGTAAATTTCAGATAAAATAGAAGAATAATTTTTTTCAGTAGCCCCTGTTAATGTTGTTTTTCTTCTAGTATACTCTCATAGTAGAGAAGTCAAATTTCATAGTTTGTTTGGATAAATTTGTGTCGCACTAGAGCCGCACTAGGTCTATTGGCGACGCGACCAGATTCTTCAACCTTTAGGTGACGTGGCCGAAACATGAACAGCAACTTTATACCGACATAGTAATTGGCGGCAGATCTTTGAACCTCGACGGATTTAACGAGCACCAGTTCCATATACACGGCGTTACACACAACATTTATTGGTGAGATTTTTGCAAATTTCATGTTAAATAGAAGTTTAATAATTGTCATTGTTAGTATTTTTTTAAACTGGTGTATTTCTATAATAATAACCCTAATAATGTATTTATACCAGCAATATAATTTTATAAACATGCTTATAAAATAATACTGATAATAATAAGGTAAGTACAAACACATTTAGAATTCATTCCCGAAGCATTATTTCTGTAGTATTTTTAAATTTTACGATGTTCTCTACTTGTTTAATTGAAGAAATAGTTAAAGCATATGTATAGTAATTTATTTTATTGGAATTTAATTTAACAAAATGTTTTAAAATAACAGTCAAATTTTTAGGACCCAAATAAGTCGACACAGAAACGAATGTAAATTTCAGATGGTTGTTTCCTTTTTAAAAATAGGATAAGTATAAGAAAAACATTTTCAAACATTCATTCATCCTGTCTGTATTCATTAAAATAAACGTTTAAATCAAATTTTCAAATAAATTTTTTCACTTTCATTAACAAATAAACAGGGTTTTAAATTATGAGATGTTCCTTGAGCAAAAAAGAACTCGTACCAATGGGGCTCAATTACATGCGAGCCACATTGTTGAAAACAAACCACAATTATTTAAAAAAAAATATACGGTTAAGTAACCGGCACGTGTCTGTTTAGACTCCTAACTTTAAATATTACCTCTGAGGAAATTATTTACCTTAGCGTTACCACCACAGTTATTGTTAAATAACCTCTGAATGCCACAAAATCGATAGGAGTTTAAGAGTATCAAAAACAAACGAAAATTTCTCTAAAATAACCACTTCTATTAGTGTTATTTACCAGACCAAGCCTCGTAAAATCTTTTTCCAGTGACGAAAAATCCCCTCAGCCCTTTGAATGTGACACAATCAATAAAAGATGAAATGTATCAGACGTTTTCGATGAAAACATAAATTCCCCAAAAATAACTACTTATCTTAATGTTATTTACTAGATTAAGAATCTTAAAATACTTTTCCAGTGAAAAACAATCCAGCCCGTCCCCAGAATGTCACAAAATCAATAGAAGTCGAAGAGTATCAAAACACACGAAATTTTCCTCAAATAATCACTTCTATATACTGTTATTTACTAGACCAATCCTGGAAAAATCCTTTTCCAGTAAAAAAAACCAATCCGACGAATAAAAACGACGAAAATTTCCTCAATATAACTACTTCTATATTATCGTTGCGCCAATAGCCCTCGTGTAGCTTTAGTTCGACGAAAGTTCAACTCCATTACTGCCATTTACTAGACTTAAATCTCTTAAAATCCTTTTCCAGTGAAAAACAATCCAGTCAGTCCTTTTCAATGTGACAAAATCAATAGAAGTAAAAGGGTGTCAGACGGTTTCGTCAAAAACGGAGAAAATCTCCCAACGATATCTTCCTATATTGTTGTTACTTACCAGACTAAGCCTCGTAAAATCCTTTTCCAGTAAAAATTATACAGTCCGTTTTCTGAGAGTGACAAAATCAATACAAGTTAATACAATCAATACAAGAGTGTTAAAAAAGGGCTGAAATCTCTCCGAAATAAATTCCATTAGCGTTATTTAACAGAATAAGCTCCGTAAAATATTTTTCCAGTTGAAAAACAATCCAGTTCGTCCTTTCAATGTGGTATCAGATCAAATGAAGGGTATCAGACGATTTGGTCAAAAAAGACGAAAATTCAACCTACTTCTATTATTGGTGTGCAAATAACCCTCGATTAGCTCTAGTGCAACGATAATTCAACTCTATTAGTGCTATTTAATAGACTTAAACCTCGTAAAATCCTTTTCTAATTGAAAAACAATCCTGTCCGTCCTTTCAATGTGACAAAATCAATAAAAATCGAAGGGTGCCACACGGTTTCGTCAAAAACGACGACAATTTTCCCCAAAACAACCACTTCTAGTATTAGTATTATTTACCAGACTAATCCTCACAAAATCCTTTTCCAGTTGAAAAACAACCCAGTCCGTCATTTTAATGTCACAAAATCAATCGAATTCGAAGGATGTCAGGCGGTTTCGTCAAAAACGAAGAAAATTTCTCCAAAATAACCACTTCTATTAGTGTTACTTACCAGACTAAGCCTCGTAAAATCCTTTCCCAGTTGTAAAACAATTTAGTCTGTTCTTTCAATGTAAAAATCAATCGAAGTCAAAAAGTGCCAAAACACGACGAAATTTTCTCCACATAACCACTTCTATTAGTATTATTTATTAGATTAAGCCTCGTAAAATCTTTTTCCAGATTGAAAAAATCCTGTCCGTCCTCTGAAGGTGACAAAATTGATAATAGATATCTTTTTCTGTATGATAGTGTAAATAAATAATTAAATAGAAGTCGAAGAGTAACACACGGTTTCGTCAAAAACGACGAAAATTTCCTCAAAACAACCACTTCTAGGAGTATTACTTACCAGACTTAGCCTCGTAAAATCCTTTTCCAGTTGAAAAACAATCCAGCCCATCCTTTCCATGTGACAAAATCAATAGAAGTCGGGGTGGGGTGCCAAAGTGCTGACAACACAGGAAGCAGGGTGCGGAAAAACGCCCTCTCCCCGGGGTAAATCCCCCAGGGGCGACCACAAGCGGGGTGCATTTAGCGCCTAATTACCCCAATCAGCGGGCGATTACCCCGGAACAAGTGCCTCGTTGACGGGTATTGTTACCCGGGCAGACTTGTTGTGGACATTGTCAGTACATCAGGAAGTATTGTGGATGGTGGGGCTCTGAATAAGTGGGATGCGATTAATTTGTGGTGTTTAGGTTTATGCTTTAGATGGAATCTGTATTTTTTTCATACGATAGCCGATTAGGGATGGATTTATGGCTTAACTGCTCATAAACTTTCGTTTTTTTCCTTTACTGTAAGAAAAATCACTGTAAATTTACAACAAAATAAATGGGGTATTTTATAGTAATTTTTTTTTGTAAACGGCAGAATCGTAAATTTAACAGTATTTTTTGCTGTTAATATTGCCCCACACTAAGAAGCCTAATTACCCCAATCAGCGGGTGATTACCCCGGAACAAGTGCCTCGTTGACGGGTATTGTTACCCGGGCAGACTTGTTGTGGACATTGTCAGTACATCAGGAGGTATTGTGGGTGTCTGGGCTTCTAAATAAGTGAGATGACGTTTAGGTATAAATTTTTGAGTTTGGGTTTATGCTTCAGATAGGATTTGTGGGTTTTTTTTATTATACGAGAGCCGATTAGGGATAGATTTAGCGCCTAACTACGCTCAGAAAAAACTTGTGTTGACTTTTAATGCAAAAAATTGTGTTTTTCCTAATTATTACAAGTTGTGTTGAAACAATACAAAAATTGTGTTGTTACCCAATAATAAAGCAAGGTTAGCACAATTGTGTTGAAGGCGCAGCACTCATGTATTCTTCCTAAACATACACTGTTAAAATATTCTTCTAACTTACAAGTTCTTCCTTGGCAGGGATGGTACAGTGGTCAGTGTACTTGGTTTCTATGCCCTCAACGAGGGTTCGTATGCGGGTTTCTCAGCAATACAGAAAATATTTGTTAGGTGCGTATATATTCCGTATTGATTTGCTACTGGAAAAGTCTTTCAGCAGATTTGGTCAGTAGCACATTTGTTGGCAACTATGCTGCTAGAAATTTTCTGCAATATAACAGGGTTTTTTTACTGTGTAGTTCAGCATCTGCGCTCTAATGTTTCGGATAAATAGCTACACTAATGCTTAATTATATCTATTACAGTAATTTACAAAGAATGTTATAATTTTGCTATATATTTAAGAAAACATTATAGTTCACAGTTTTTTTGTCAATCGCGCACATGAATATAATAATCGTCCCCTCTTTAGATCGTTGGAACAACACAAATTCGTGTTCGTATGTCATCCAGACAGTTCTTGTATTGAAACAACACAATATTGTAATTTTTCCATTGTTAAACTATACTTGTATTCCACTTGTGCTCTTTGAAGACAAGTTTTTTATGAGTGAACTCATAAAGTTTAGTTTCTTTTATGGGAAAACTTAGCCATGGTTTCCTCTAAAGCTAAATTAGCATGAGGGCTATTAAATTAAAAAAAAAACAATTTTAACACACTTTTTTAGCTTGGAAATTTTAAACTCTACTAAACAATAAACGAAGATTTTAAAGGTACGAAGAAATGTTTATTATTTATTGTTCTATGTTTTTGATAAATTTTTTTTATCAATTTTGACTTATTTGATCTTTTTGATTAATTTCTAGACAAAAGTAGAAGCGTTCCTATTCATAAATTTCTAAAACGTGTTATATATCCAAGGTACTATCAAACATTAATTGAATGTCACAAATAACAATTTACAAGTAATTTTTTTATTTAATTACTTACTCTCGTTTCTTACATTTTGTCACGAATGTACTACCAAACTCATCCATCTACCAAAAACCATATTTCAAACGTATAAAAAAATGGTATCAATTACCAGAAAGCCGATTTCCGAAACACCTGAGAGTTAAAAAACCGTTTGTCACTGGCCAAAAATTCCGTCACAAGCAACACACAAAAAATATTTTTAAAAAAGTCAAGCAGCAACCAATTGACCCTTACCAAGTCCAAGTATAGAAAAGAGACCAGCAATAAAAAAAACATCACATTAAAAAAAAACATAACTCAGCGACACATTCGGCGTTCTTTCGCGGACATACTGAGTTACGGCCGGGGGAGGGTACGGAGAGTCCCGGGCATACCTTTCGCGGCAGGGGTCCGTTGCAGTTGCCGCCGACTGGGAATGATTAATTGCGGATCAGAACCCCCTGGTATGTTGTTGCCGGTATGTTAGCGAGTTAGTGGCGCAGTGGGGTGCTACATTTTTTCCCCGGCTTGACTTGTCTAGATAAACATGTATCGGGTCGCTAGTGGACTTGTTAATTGATGGAGTTTTTGTGTTTTGGTTATTTTTTGACTGAGGTTTTTTTTTTATAAAATGATTTTGGTTGTCTTTTCCCCCAAATACATATTTTGTGTCGCATGTTTTGGCATAATAATATACGCTTTCCATTACTTTTACTTGGGTTCAAATAAAGATATTGTTTTATGTGTTGTGTGATGGACGTAATGTTTTATTATATGTTATTTTTTTTTATTTCAATCCCCCTCAAGCATACCTTTATGAACTATTACATCTCGTTATTTATAAACCTCGGTTTCAAACTTAATATACAAAGTTGAGAATCCAATGTACAAACTAAAAAAGCTCTTGAAGAGTGTTTCTCGTTTACTTACCAAGTATTTAAATTTCAAGATCTGTACCAATTTTTTTTTTCATTTTGATTCCAAGCATCACCCAAAGGGTCAAATTTTGGTAATTTTTTTTGGTCAAAATTCCTTCTCTTTATTTGCTTTACATTATTCAATTAATTTGACACCTAATACTGCATGTTTACTCTATCGAATTTAAGCATTTTTTACAATATGTCTACTAAAAAAATAATGAAAAAAGTATCCACAACAATAAATCATTAGTTCAAATTTAAATAAAAAAGCGTGGAAATACATTGTACTGAAATAGAAAATTAATATATGCTAAACATATTTATTTTTAATAAAGTAATGCAGTAATTTTAGAAATATTTAAACATAAATTTTTATGGTGTCATGCCCGGATGAAATAGTCTCCAACTCAAAACCAACCCTCCAATATCAGTTTATATTTCCGTGTTTAATTGTTTGAGAAAGTATTAGTAGAAACTGTCGAAAATAAAAAAGACTAAGAAAGTTTTTAAACGACATGCGACCTTTTCAAAATAAAAGAATTACTGGCTATATAGCCAGTAATTCTTTTATTTTGAAAATGACAGCACATCAAATGACAGCACACCAAAATTATGAATTAGTTATTTTTCCATTTTGCGTTGTAACATTAATCCTTATATTTGGTGTAACATTACTCCATAAAGATGGAGGCATTACTTGCTACCGCGAGTTTTACGGAGTATTTATTTTTTTATTTCTGTAACGTTACTCCATAAATTTTGGTGTAACAATTCTCCATAAACTATGGTGTAACAATTCTCCATAAACTATGGCGTAACAATTCTCCATGAACTATGGTGTAACAATTCTCCATAAATTTTGGTGTAATTGTACTCCACTAATTTGGTTTAACGTTACTCCATACAGCCGTAGTAACGTTACACCAAATTTTGAAAGACTGTTTTTAATGTATTTCCCCCCTATCAATGTGTTTTTTCTGCTAATAGAGTTTAAAATGGAGCAGCCGCATTTACATAGGTAGTTTGAGCTTCGTATATCGCGCCTTGGTACATAGATTACGCTTTCGATACGTAAGGTACAGCTGGGGAAAAAAAAAACGATCCACCCTTCGTTTTTCGGCTGCTATTGATCAGGGAATTTTGTGAAAGGTGTCATTTTTCAGGAAATAGCGTAAGGAATTTAGAACTGGCAACCAAAATTGTATAAGGGGTCGTCTACATATTAAAATGAGTACCAACTTTGAAAATTCTAATGGCAACACCCAATTTTTTTTATATAAAAATGTTTATCATCTTCAAAATACCCCAGATCCAAAAATTTTTTTATTAATTTGCATTATTTGTTGAGATATAAGCATTCGAAGTTGAAGGCCCATAATGTTAAAAAAGTTTCACAAACTTTTATTTATACCTCCACAAATAAAATTAATTAAACCAACAATTTTTGTTCATTATATACTTCATAATCTTCCAAAAACAAATCACACAAGTTTTTTCATCAATTTTTAATTTTTATTATTTTTTTATTTAAATTTAAATAAGAAAAAATAAATTATGAATAGCAACCCCAAATTTTTTTTACATAAATCGATAAAGTAGATCAAGTAGAACCAAAATCCCGAATTTTTTAATTCAACAACAATTATTTGCCGAGTTATTGTAAAAATACTGAAAAAAACGAATTTTAGGGACCGTGTAAAAAATTAATTAGCAAATTGGATCCTAATTTGCATTATCGTTTGGTGGTTGAAAAGCGTTTTTGGTAAATGTTTATTCAAATTATTGATGTCTGTCAAATGTCTAAAAATCTTTTCTTGTTTCAAGTGCATACAATGTATTTTGTTTGTATAATTAACATTAAATTATATCGATTACTATGTTTTTGAATGTATGTTATTTCCAATATTATTTATAATTATTTTATTATAAAATTTCCAATAATATGTTATTTCCTCGATTTTTTTTAATTATTAGAGATTACTTATTTATTTAGTTATTTAGTCAGTTAGTTATTTAGTCAGTTAGTCAGTCCGTTAGTTAGTCAGTCAGTCGGTTAGTTAGTTAGTCAGTCGGTTAGTTAGTCGGTCAGTTAATTAGTCAGTCCGTTAGTTAGTCAGTCCGTAAGTTAGTCAGTCAGTAAGTTAGTCAGTCAGCAAGTTAGTCAGTCAGTAAGTTAGTCAGTTAGTCAGTCAGTCAGTTAGTCAGTCAGTCAGTTAGTCAGTCAGTTAGTCCGTTAGTTAGCCAGTCAGTCAATTAGTTAGTCAGTGAGTCAGTCAGTTCAATGACTAACTAATTGAAAGTCAGTTAGACTAAGTTAGTCCAGTCTGGACTAACTAAAGGAGTGACTAACTAACGGAGTGATTAATTGACTGACTGACTAACTAACTGACTGACTGACTTACTAACTAACTGACTGACTAACGGACTAACTAACGGACTGACTGACTGACTGACTGACTAACTAACTGACTGATTAACTAACTGACTAATTAACTGACTGATTAACTAACTTACTGATTAACTGACTAACTGACTGACTAACTAACTGACTGACTGACTAACTTACTGACTGACTAACTTACTGACTGGCTAACTAACTAACTGACTGACTAACTAACTGACTGACTAACTGATTAAATAACTGATTAAATAACTGACTAAATAACTAAATAAATAAATAATCTCTAATATTTAAAAAAAATCGAGAAATGGACAAAAATCTGTTTTCGGGATTTAGACCCATTCGGGATTTCGGCTGTCGGGATATGTCCCAGACCCAGTGTGCTGAATTTTAAACCAACCTTTTGTAGCAATATGAATGAAACAAAAATTTGCATAAAATGTAAAACATAAATGTAATAATTATGTTTGTCTATCTGATTGTAACTAATCGCATTTGAAAATCTGTTCGTTATAAATAATTGTATATGTGACTTAATTTAAAATTAAAACTTTTTCTCGTCTACCCTTTATTTTATTTCTGAATTTTAAAATCCAAAATTAAAAAAAAAAGGTAAAAACATAAAAAAATCACAATATTAGGGAAGAAGGTTTAATTCTAGCATCTTTTGGCGAGATTATGGTAACCCTTTTGCTAGATTGTCGTTTCGAAAAAACACCCTAAATATTACCTTTATCAATTTGGAGATTTCCCCCCAAACGAATTGAAAATTAATGCTTTAATATCTCAGCAAATAATGCAAAATGAATAATTCTTTTTTATACCTGGGGTATTTTGAAGTTGCTGAATATTTTTATGTAAAAAAAATTGGGTGTTGCCATTGGAATTTTCAAAGTTGGTACTCATTTTAATATGTAGACGACCCCTTATACAATTTTGGTTGCCAGTTCTTAATTCCTTACGCTATTTCCTGAAAAATGACACCTTGCACAAAATTCCTTGACCAATAGCAGCCGAAATATGAAGGGTGGATTGTTTTTTTTTCCCTCAGCTGTACCTTAGGTAATTAAAAAAATGCAGGTGCTTAAAAACCAATTAAGAATTTATATATGGTCCTTTATATATTTTTTTATTTTATTTTAAAATTTTATTGGTAGCACAATAAACATACTAGACAAACGCATGACGTGAAAATTCAAAATATCGGACTAATTATAATTAGTCTACTCCAAAACTTACAAATTTACTTTTGGTTGATGCGGCTTTTGCATGTCATATTATGTACTATATAGGATATAATGTACATTCACACCCACAGAGAGCTCTGATTCATTGTAATCTGAGCTCTATGTGGATGATGACACAAATAAATAACTCTCAGTTCTGAGGAATACGCCGAGTCTACAATCGCAAAACGTCTAATCCACCGCAAGCAGCCTCATTGAAAAAAAGATTGGTCAATGCACACTCCATTATATCTAAAATCTTTAATAACAACACAAGATCTTAGTGGAAGAACGTGCTATGTTGCAAAAAGGGGGAAACAAAACAATGAGTTTATTTAAAGTCTTTAGTTTGCTCTTAGATCCCCCAAAGCGGTACTTGCAAACTCTAAAAAATTCCCTGAACATTTACATTCTTTCAAATTCAATTCACTGAAAATTTATTAAAAAAAAAGGGAAACTCTTGTTATCAAAAAGGAGGGAATAACATTTTCATTGCACAATCTCAATTTTTTTTTAAGTGTCTCGTAGCACATTCTTCGAATAAGCTCTACCATTCACCAAAGCCAAACTGAATAGAGCATCAGGCCTGAAGATACAAAAAATTAACATTGCAATTAAGCTTAGTCATATAGAAAATTACTTCAACGTCTTTGTGGCATCACAGCTTAACTTGATTGGACGGGTCTTCACCGTATCGAACGCTACTCGAATGAAGCGGTGGAAATAGTAACTAATAACTCAAAGAAATCTTTGCACATTGGATAATTATTAGCATCTCTTCACTCGAGTATAATGCTTCTAAAGGTGTAGTACCGTCAATACCCTGTTATCATAGCTCCGCATTTACGGAAGGATGGGACCTGTGAACTTTTGCCAAACATCGCCTATCTTCCTCCAAGACGTTACCAAAAGCATTTTCATAGGCAGTGATTGGTTTAGCATGTCACGTGGGCACATCAAACCAATCACTGACGCGTAAAAATGCTTTCAATAAGGTCTTGGAGGAAAATTGGCGATATTTGGTGAAAGTTCATATGTCTCGTCCCTGATCCTGTACCTCAGTGTATGCCTAGCTTAACCGCTTGTTGTCGAGACCTGATACTCTATTTAGTTTGAACTTGCACAATTGAAGGGTTCAAAATACAAGAAAACCAAGTCCACTTTTTGTCATTTTCGAGTTAGCAGCGCCATTGCATGCTCTAACTATGTAGATTTTTAGTGCAATGACGAAAAAAAGTCCTTGTTCAGAACTTGTCCTTGTTCAGAAAATTGAATTTATAATTTAAAAACTGTCAATAGGTAGTTTTGTTATAAACACAGAGATCATAGTAAAAGTATTAGAATGGCAGATCTCGTCTTGCGGCGGCGGGACACGCATGGAGCCACGATTACCATGACAAACTTTCCAGTGTTGCCACCTCTAAATGAGAAAAATACTATGGCGACATCGGAAAAATACCATTTTATACTGAAATTACATTTTAAAAAAATGCCATAAAAATTCTAAAAAAGCGTTTCACATTTTTTTTTGGTGCATAATGAAGCTAGTATTTTATGGTATTTTTTGTAATTTTAGCATTAAATGGTATTTATCTGAAGACGCCGTGGTATTTTCCTCATTAAAGAGGTGGCAACACTGACAAGTGTGCCATGGTAATCTTGGCTCCATGCTTTTCCCTCCGCTGCTATTGTAGGTCACGTAATCTGCCCTTCTATTACTTTTACTATGATCTCTAAGGAAGAATTTCAGTGCAATAATAAAAGTCCTAGTTCAGAACTTTTAAATTGAATTTACAATTAAAAAAAACGTTTGGAGTGGTAATTTTGTTATAAACCTTTAACTTTAAACCTCTGTAACTCCAAGTATCTCTTGGTTTCACTTGCATTCCGATCCCTCACCAAAACGAGTAAAAGCAATAAGAAGAGCGGCTGGCCCGGGCCCACCTTACATAGTCTGTCTTGCAGTAGAGCCTGTCCTCTCGCACGAAGCACGACTGTTGAGTGTCTAAAGGGGCGTGACAGGCCGAGCAGCGCAGGCATCTCGCGTGCCAAGACCGGCCGCTCACCTGGAGCAGGAACCGGTCGCCGATGGGCCGGTGGCAAGCGCAGCACTGCTCCTGCTCCGTCTGGAAAAAAGGGGGAAAAGAGCAGTTTAAAATTACAGCACATTTTGGGGTTACTTTTTACATTAGAGTGATTTATATTGCCTATGCAAAACTAGAGCATGGTCAATGTGTCAAATGACGGTAGAGAAGCCACCACTGTTAAATATACTGTAAAAATTAGGTTAAATTACAATCAATTACAATTACAATAGTGGACAATTGGTGGAATGACGGTGCTCTGTCTTTAAAAGCAGGCACCACTGTTAAATATACTGTAAAAAACGGTTAAATTACAGCACATCTTGCGGTTACTTTTTAAATTTGAGTGATGTAATGTTTGTACTATGCAAGACGAGAGCATGGTCAATGGGTCGAATGACGGTAGGCGGGTCACGAGAGGTTGATATTCCTGTGTAAAATATTTTTGTACAATTACAGTACATTTTTCGGTTATTTCTTACATCACAGTGTTATAATGCATGTTTTACAACAAATAGATGCTTTCTTGGACCTCGACTGATTTTACGAAAAATAGTTACAAATACACTGCAAAAATTTTCTGTTAAATTACAGCACATTTTTTTGGTTCTTTTTTTATATCACAGTATTGTAGAGTTTGTTTTACAGCAAAGTGATGTTTTCTTGGACCTCGACTGAATTTACGAGCAATAGTTTCATATACATAGTAAAAAAATGTCGTAAAACAACAGCACATTTTGCGTTCACTTTTCACGTTAAGGTATTGTAAAGTTTTTTTTACAGCAAATGGATATTTTCTGGGACCTCGACTGATTTTACGAGCATTAGTTCCGTATACACCATAAAATATTTCTATAATATTACAGCGGTTATTTTTAACATCACAGTGTTGTAATGTTTGTTTTCCAGCAAGTTGATGTTTTCTTGGTCCTCGAATAATTTTACGAGCAATAGCTCCACATATACTAAAAAAAAATTCTGTGAACTTACAGCACATTTTGCATACAGTGCATTCTTGTTGGCAAATTAGAAGATTTTTTTTCAGTGCAGGGTATAAGCATGGAAAAATAATTGTGTTAATTTAACAGGATTATATGATTAACATGCATTAACGTTATACAAATTGTAAAAAAAAGCCAACCAGTTTTATGGAGGTATGGTTACAACATTTATTTTATAGCGGAATAATATTAGTCCATTGAGTGGTGAAAACTTACTAACGTGTGTGAACGTGGTAAGTTACGCGTTTCTCGATTGCTTTTTGCCAGCCATCCCCACCCACAGCCTCTGCGCAAATTCTTAAAATGTATGAACTAAAACGCTTCACAAAAAAAAAAATTAAAACAAGAAATTAAGTATGTCCATACCAATTAATCGTTATCAATATAACTCAACCAATTTATTGAAATATAGTACTTAAAAGTATTAAATCCATCTTCAAAACTTAAAATTCATGCCTCATTAAAAACGCGAAAGACATTTTTCATAAACCAGTATCTTCCCATAACTCAGAATATAGACATAAAACGTCTTGTTAGAGCTCAAAACAAAACCAGACTTTTCATAACACCATGTTTCATGCACATCCGGGTCACCTATAGTTCATTTAAGACGCTTCTATATTAACTTCTTAAACAACGGTTTAGACTATATAAAAATATAAACTTCAACTTCAATATAGGTTTATTTTTCACATCCTCTGTAATGGTTGATAATAAAGTTTTGTAAATTGATATACGAAGACAGGTGACAACTTTATTAAATGGTTACTCCTGCGAGGTTTTTTTTTTTGTAATAGCAGATGTAAAGTAGAAGAATGTCTTGTTTTTCCCCTTATTAGCTTCCACACTACGTTTATAACGTAAAAAGTGGAAGGTTTTATAATCGTTCAGTCCGTCTGTCTGTCCGTCCGTCTGTCACCCACTTTCACAGAAAGAACCACAAGTCCCACAGACAAGTGGGATACGTCATTTTAAAGCAAAAAATCAGATTAGGCTACATTCCAAATTTCATTAAAAAATTTAAATTAGAAGTTTATTTAAAATTTAAATACTAAATTTTTTTTATCTACGTTGAAATAACATGCAAATTCTATTTTTATTCATATTTTCACTGTTGTCATCCACAAGTCCCACAGACAAGTGGGATACGTCATTTTGAAGCAGAAAATCAGATTAGGCTACATGCCAAATTTCATTAAAAAATTTAAACTAGAAGCTTATTTAAAATTTAAATAACTAAAAATTTAATCTACATTGAAATAACATGCAAATTCCATTTTTATTCAATATTTTCACTGTTGCCATTTCGTTAAACGTACGAGAAACTTTTGTTAAAATAAAAATAACCACTTGAAAAAATATTTATTTATGTGATATAATTCGGTTTGGATTGTTGTATTATCACAATAGAGTTCTTTTAATGGTTCTATATATATGTATGAAGAAAGATGCATAGAGAATTCTAACTTGGCATAAAAAAAAATATGCTAAGTTTCGCTTTTATTTTTAAAGCATCAATTGTACAAATTATATATTTTTTGAACTGTAAATTAATTTAACAAACTATAAACAAGTGAATTTTCGAAAGAAATGTAAATGGGAAATTGTGGCGACAAAAATATTTATTAAAAAGATTACATAATTATTCTTCGAACTTTAAACAAATTTAGCAAACGATAAAGTCTAATTATTAAATCTGAGAAAGAAGATTAATGAAAATAGTTAATTTTGGCGTTTAAAACTTTGAATTACAAATAGCTAAAGGCCCTGTTTTTATTAGAATTAAATCACATTTGCCATTCGCAACAATCGCTCGAGAAACTTTAATTCTTTTAGACAATAAATTAAAATAAATTTATTTTTGCGACATCGATCAGTTTGAAATGACGTCAAATATATTTCACTACGGAATCCTTGTATGTTGATATGAAATGTTTTCATTCTATTTAAAAGCGAGGAATATGACATATTTATTCTTTAAAATATAAATTAATTTTTGCAAACGATAAGTAATAATTATTGAATTTTCGAAATAAAATAAATGAAACTAGCCAAATTTAGCTTGTAAATGTTAAATATAGATTAATGTTGTGTTTGGCGCGTTTTTTCCTGTTAAACACAAATATGTGGAAGCGAGTTAAGTGACAGATTCTGTTACAAACCTACTTTTCTTTTACATAGTCGATTTTTGATCGTCTTTTAGAAAGTCTATTTGTTTTAGAAGAAATAAGTGTGACGTTATTATTTAGTAATTCTCAAGCCGTTTTTAGAAGTAATAAATAGGGATATAATTTACTGTGTTATACTTAATAATTTCAACATTTTTTTTAATCTGAATATATCTATGTTTTTACAATGCAATGAAACATTTTGTTTAAAATAAGACTACTCAATGGTTTCAATTTTGATATAGCAGACATACTCAATTTCAAACAAATTAATTTTGATTTGTTAAATATAGTATGTTTTAACAGAGTAATTGACCAAATGGTTATCGAACTGAGTTTGAGATAGAAACTGTCGTATATAAAGATTGGATTCATATTATGAAATAAGATGAATGACAACGACGTGCTTTGAACATCAATAAGTAGAAACATAAATTCGAAGATTAAATTAATAGTTTGACCTATAAATATGTTAAACAGTCAGGTATTTTATTTATTTATTAAAAAAAACAGATATTTTATTAGTTTATATAAATTACGATGTCTCAATTAGTTTAATCATCCCTACTTTGCATTCCATTTTTTAAAAGTAATTTCATATGTGCGTATAGTGCTTTAAATCATTTAGATTTTTTTTATAATGGAGCGCTACTTGTAAAGTAGATCTTTTTTTAAATATTAAACAACGAATTATGTTTTAAAACGAAATAAGTAGCAATTTTAATACGTCTTAATAAGGTCTTTTGACTTAATATTTTCGTCTAATTCATTTTGTCTCCATTTGGGGCTTAAAAAGTTTTTGACTTTCTTGCTAGTCGTTTTTTACGCATTTTTTCTCATATTGTCATATTATTTGCGTTGTCTTTTGATTCACAAAATATTTATTTTGTATTACCTTTCCAGCGTTCATTAAAAAGAACGCGTATTGTACATAAGTTTTTATGTCTGTATCAAGACATCTTTTTGTATGCATACTAAGTTATTCAGTAATCCTTGCCACCACAGTATGCGGGGCTCTTAAAAGTTCCCCACTGGATAACTGTGATAAATTTATGTCGCCAAGTGGCATATCGAATAGCGCCAAGTTCAATAGGACGGAACTGTAACAGAATGTTAATCAGTTTTAGATACTTTTATAGTGTCGAGCCCTTTTTTCGAAGTTGCTTGCTTAAACACTCCTTAGTGCTGAATTTCACTGACTTTTGAGTAGTAGATAATTAGATGTGAGTGTTTTTTATTGTTTGATTGAAACATTGTGAAAATATTGGTACGTCATTGACAAGTTTTTTAAGTTATGTAGTCAGATATAAAGTTAATCTCTTCCCTGCCGAGGTCCACATACATGGAGCTTCGTAGATTTTTCTTCCCAACTTTTTCTTTAAAAAAAATTCTCAATGCTAACATTTTTATTATAAACGGGATGATAAAATACCAATATTAAGCAGCTTACAAGTATCAGTCGAGTATTTGTATCAAAAAAGACAAGCAAGGTTTTGGTGGTATTGCAAAAAAAAACATTGTTTCATCGGTAAATCTATTAGACAATTTACATTGAAAAATGTTGAACTTTAAATTACAAAGAACAGACAGAGCTTTTTCAAGCTTTCAATGTGCATAGAATAAATGCACACGAACCCGTAACACAAATATCCATGCCCACAAGCCGGGATTCAAACCCGGGATCTTCCGACTCCTTGACCAGATAACTGACCATTTAGCCACCCAGTCGGCGTTTCTATAAAACATTTCTGTGTTGATTGGTTGGAAGACATATTTTCAGGCTTGTGTGCTTGGTCACAAAGACCCGCTTATAAACCATCGTCAAGAAGGACGAACACGACATACACATACATATAGGACAGATGCTGCCATCTATCGCCACCTCCACAATTTAGACGTGTCCCTGAATAGGAGGGAAATATTCTTCAGGGACCTGTACCCATGGGAAACTGCGCAATGACCGCCCACAGGACTTTCGGACCCAACAGATTTAACGAGCACGTACTCCGCATATACTCGACAAACACAAACATCCATGCCTTACCGGGATTCGAACCCGAGCCCAGAGGCTAGCTCCCTAACGGTTGCGCCGCCGTGTAGGCAACATTTCTGTATAATTTGTCAATTTAATCGTTTTCGGATGTATATTTCTAACCTCCTTTATGAGCTTCAACACAGCTAATCACGACTCGTAATTTAGTACCTTGGTCAAGGGACGGGGTCGACACCTCAGTGGGCACCCAACGGAACTTCGAGCGACATCGTACGCTAATGACGTCGAGATTTTGGATTCCACATATTTAACGAGCATGTCTATCCCAGTATACTCGGGAGGTTGGATTTTGGCTGCATATTTCCGTCTATAAGAAAGCAGTTTCTGCCACCGGTCTCGAACTAGCGCCTAACGCTTGCGATCCGATATGGGCTGATAGCGTGTCCAACTCTATACCAACTAGGCTACCAAGCACCCATTTCCGTATAACTAAACCCTCTACAAGCCTCTTTTTCATTCTTTCTAGCGCTAACACTCAGCCCACAAAATGTCGCCTCTCCTGACAATCCACCAGCGTCTCATGTCAAGTAATTGATGCTCACTCGGTTCTTAGGTCACTCCATGGGAACAGATGAATAACATCACAGACAAGAGGGGCCAGGTGACCGAAAAGAGCAGCGATGAAAAACGACACAAACTGCAGTCCACAATGTTCGAGGGGTCCCCCCCCCCCCCCTTGTATTCTACTTTCGTTCTTTATTATATTTTATTATGTTCCAGCTTTTTATGTTCGCGGTTTCATTGACTCTCTCTTTGGTGGTTGTGGGATGGCTCTTGCTGTTTGTTGGTAGGGAGACCTTGGGTTTGAGTTCTGTTGTCGAATTTTGTCGTTTATGAAATTAAGATTATATTTGTCGGGGTTCAATGTATTTGTTTTGGGTTTGTTTAATTGATTTCGTTTTGTGTGTCATTATCAAATGCCTCTTATTCTACTAAAGTTTTTGGCCCTAATGGGAATGTTTCAGACGATGTTTTGCTCCTGTTTTCATTTTTCTGTGTGTTGCGATTTCATTGGTTGCTTCATTTCACGCTCAAAATGGCCCATATAAATGAAAAGAAATTTTTCTTTCTATGTAAACTTTCTTTAACAAATGTTTTGAACAACCAACAGAACACCGATAAATTGTTATTTAATAATTTTAATAAGTAAAATATTCTTAGAAAACTCATTTTCGAATGCCAAAACAAAAGTAATTCGAGACAACAAATGAAAGCAAACCGTTGTAACAGTAGACATCCACGCTGTGAAACAACCCCATTATTCAATGTTAAAAATGAACCATATTTTTATTGAAATCAAGCGCCAAATTTTTAACAGTGCTATGAAGTGAATGAACCTAGGTAAACTAGAAAAACTGTTTTTTTTTAAATAATAAATCTTCAGTAAAAAGGCTATGTTCTTATTATAAAAAAGGTTATGTTCCTATTGTAAAAAAGGCTATATTATAATGAAATACGAGAGTAGATTTTTTGCAGCAATAATATTTTTGTATAATAATATATATAGTAATAATTTTTTAAAAATAATTTTTAAATAAATTAAGTAAATGTATGCAAAAAATATTTGACAGATACATTTACTTTCTTTTTTAACGAAAGCATATTTAACTAAAAATGTCAGTCATTTAAGTCATAAACATAATCATAGAATTCAAGATATACATAGACAAACAAATTCTTCAATTTTATAAGTAAATAACACATTTTAATAAAATATTTTCATTATTAATAGAAAAGAAAAAAATAATAAAAGTAGAATCTTTCATCAAAGTAATCCTTTCATTCATTTATGATTGATGGAGGGATCATGTAAGATAACACAACACTCCCCTGCTCCGAAGTTATTAGTAGGGTAATGTTATAACTAAAAAAAACATAGATCATGTGGCAAACGATAGAGACTTTTGGAGAGCTTGGCGTATATTCGGTTGAGTTAAGGATGTTATTAAATTGAAGTAAGGATGCACCACACAAACGGTGAATCGACACCACAAACAGTGGTGGCTGATGCTAGGAAGTTTAGGATTCCGGTGCAATCTGGCGCAATATTTTTTTAACAGTTAAGTATTTTAATTATAAAAGAACACTCTTTTAGCATTCTGACACATTACCGTTTATGCATATAATCATCTACCTCTACGTTCTTGTTGTCAGTATCAAAAACATACCATTTCAACACCGAAAAATCTACCAAAAAACGACACAAATCCCTGCCACCGATATCCCACAAAACCCTCCAGTCTGTAACAATTGTCTTGTTTTATAATTTAAGATTGTCTTAAGTTTGAAGAACATTTTTAATAATAGCATTGTTCCATATTTCATGTACTAAATAAGGTAATTTACTTTATGAAACGCAGAATGTCTGTAGAGGTTCTACTTGAAGACTCATTTGACGATACTTTCCTTCGCCTCTACTGTCCTGGTCAAGTCAACCCTCATACCTCTAAAATTTTCTGACTTCTAGAAACGCTTCTAAACTTTCAATATTGTATTCAATAGATTAAGTGTTTAAAAGTGGTGATTTAACAATGTATCTTTTTGCTAAA
Source organism: Oedothorax gibbosus (assembly GCA_019343175.1). Lineage (NCBI taxonomy): Eukaryota > Metazoa > Arthropoda > Arachnida > Araneae > Linyphiidae > Oedothorax > Oedothorax gibbosus. The sequence continues at coordinate 24,270,748 of CM033276.1, read as the reverse complement.
AAACAAAACAGAAACAAAGGGGGCCCATATCCATTTTGTAGATACGACTGGACACATGCCTCTGTCTCATGCCCATCACCATCGTATAGGTACCTATTCGTTTTGATACATCATCAAAAACAGGCGTTTTCATCACCGAAAATACTACCGAAAGAAAATCACAAATCCTTGCCACCCATATCCCCAAGAACTCCCCCAGCCTGACAATCCAACCGGACCCTCTAAAGGAATCAGCCAACGCACCGTGAGATCAGGACCGAGGGAAGGGGATAACGCAATTGTCCTGGCTGCTCAGTATTCCAGGGACACCAAACTTTTCAATTCTGTCTTCCCAGGAGGGACGTGCCCGGAATGCTCCAGGGACTAGAACACCAGGACAAACGTGACCAGGATAGAGATGGAGCGGTTTTAAGGAAGTACAATTAAAACGTCTTAATGATGGCGAGGAAGGTTGTCAGTGAAGTTAAGATGGGTAAAAGTTTTGTTAGACTATTAGAAGTTTCGATAAAAAAAAACAGCAGAATGTGTAGGCATTGGTTTAGCCTGGGCTGTAATGATACTCAGTGATTTAACAATATATCTTCTTACTAAATGCGTATTAGTATATATTTAGATTCAAACTACGTAACAGTGGTTTATCCATATAAATATGGATTTAAATGGTGAGGAAGAGGGAGCAGAGAGCACATTGAATCACAAAGTATATTATATCATCACATTTAATTGTAGTTTTTCAATTTTCATTTTGAAAAAAAAAATGTACATTACATCATTTTCTTTATTTATTTCGCGAAAAATGTTATGCTACATGTTTTAATACAAGGCACCGAAAATACATAAAAAATCTAACGTATATACGAGTATTTTTTTATATCAGATAAAAATATTGATCGGATATTTAACAGTCATAAAAGATTAATTGAGCCATCTCTAGATATGTATACCTGTTGATTAATATCTTGACTATCTGACATTTTAATCTTAAATACACGTAATGTTATTCTATTTCTCATGTATGATGATAATCTTTATTGATGTTCGAAGCAGAACACAACGTACAGTAACACATTGTCCGATCTATTCAACAAGGTCCTGTATTGTATCCGAAATCCAATGCACATTCAGCAGCGGATAATAAAGATCTGGATGATAGAGGCACATCCAGCTATCCGCTTCAACTTGTCTATGTAGGCATGCTTCAAGTATAGAATGTCGTATGGGTGTGTGTTATCAATGTAAAACATCCCCTAAATTTGTTAGCCTTATTTATAATTGGGGGATAGGTTTTTAAAAAAATGTTTTTACGGGGTTTGGGGGTTCGAATATCAGATATGGACCATTAATAACAAAAAAGTAACCACTTAATAATGGAACGTGGTAAGAGTCGCAGTAGGTCCTGATGGTTATCATTTGCCGCATACAGGGAAGTAAATGAAAAAGTTGACATTTTACCAAGTTTGGGGAAAATGTGTCTGTGTTATGAAGATTTTTGATTGAGAAAGAATAATAATAACACAGGGCTACAATTTTTTTGTGTGCCTATGAGTTTAGACCTGGTTTTAGTTATATTAGGAACGTTGATTCTAAATATGAAACAGTTTTTCTCGAATGGAAACCAAAATTTTAGCATTGATAGTTCTTTTAATACAATACGTATTTTTTGTGTAGTTTTTGATGCTGAATAGTGAATACGAATCTGGTTTACGTTTTTCTCTACTTCTACCGGTTTTGGCAGAATATGACTTTTTATCTAGAAGTATGAAGATGCAACTTTCTTCAGATACAAAAGTCCTACTGTGACAAAACCATTACCAAATCGATTTTGTATAATTGCGTTATACAGTGTTTTGTTTCTACCCTTTGAATGGGATTTTACAAAGTTCTAATTATCTTCAATTTAATTTCTTAAGAAATGATAGCGTTCAAAATTTGTGCTACAACGAAAAGTTTCCATTCGAATTGATGTCCGCCTGACCGTTGATTGATGGAATGACCGTTAGAAAGGAATAATTGAACCTCAAATAATAATTATTCTTTTAATTGAAAAACGAAACAAATCAATTAAACTACAGTGGAATCCCAAGTAACCGAACTTCGCCTATACGAACTCTCTACATTCTAGCTGCTTCTTCCATACTTTTCCATAAGTGATGCATAAAAAGTTGCACTTTCATTTATTTAAGAGCTATTTTTCATTCAAAATTACAGTTTCTTTTGTCTCATTTTCAACAACACTACTTATAGAACATCATACGAACATCAAATGCTACTTTAAACTTTGAACTTTTTTGTCGAAAACATCCGATTAACCGAACTTTGGCGTTTCTTAATGAGAACCGGTACCAATTGATTCAGACGATTGGAGTTCTATTTCACACTCAATATATAATATCAACTAATCCAACTACATATACAGCATAATTTACTCCATAATTAATAGAAATAAAGCCATTTAAAACGTCTAATCCAGCAATTAAATTTAATAATTTTATATTTTAAAGAAACAAAAAAATTATTTTAAAACTAAGCGTCCCACTTGGAGTTGGCAACCCTGGGAAGAAATTAATCACGGGGCTTACGGTGTTGGCTTATCGCCCCATCTTGACCCCTTGTCACGGGGCCAGAGGAAGACGGATCGTCTGGTTTCAGCGGGTGGCGCGTGCTACAGAGGCGCCTTTGTGTGGCTGCGGGTTGACCCCAGCGCGGGGATTTTTTTATTGTTATGTATAGTTGCGTATCGTACATAGATGTAGTAAGAGACTTGGAGTGGTAGTTGTCTCTTGACCACATTTAAAAAATTTGCCCAACTGCAACATGTTCTGAACTGTAAAATTACAGCACATTTTGCGGTTATTGTGTATAGTTGCGTATCGTACATAGATGTAGTAAGAGACTTGGAGTGGTAGTTGTCTCTTGACCACATTTAAAAAATTTGCCCAACTGCAACATGTTCTGAACTGTAAAATTACAGCACATTTTGCGGTTATTGCACAGCAAAATTAATAAAAATTACAGCAAATTTTGCATTACATTGTTGTAATGTTTGTTCACAGTAAATTGATGTTTTCACGATGGATAGAGTCAAATGAACAAACTTACTGAAACAGAGTTTAAACAGAGAAGATGAGTGCATCCAATTAAAGCCAGTGACTAAAACGTTTTTGCCAGTACCGCACAATAAATTTTACATCATATATGCCAATTCATAGCACAAAGTGATGGCAGCACTTATAACCATCGCACTGTGATGGTAAATTAGAGGTTTTTTTTGCAGTGTCTGCAAATCCAGTACGACCTTATTTTAAGCAAAACAAATTGCCTTTTGTGGTGGCGGTGCGGGTCAACATATACACTGTTAAAAATTTTGTGCTAGGTTTCACCATGATATTGGTTGGTTTCACCATGATATTGGTTCCTAGTAGCTGCAACGGCTGAGTGGTGAAATGTTTCACCTTTTTTTTCGGTGTTTGGTTGAACCATTTTTCTGGATTTGGAAACAAAAACCTGAGAAATGGTTCAACCGAATACCAAAAATATGGTGGAACGTTTCACCATTCAGCCGTTGCAGCTACTAGTGACCAATATCACGGACCTTGGTGAAACCAAGCACAAAATTTTTAACAGCTTGGTCTCAGCTAAGTCTCAGCTTGGAATCACTAATAAAGAACACTGCAGTAAAAACTTTGAAATAAATCAACACTAGGTGTTGCAAGCTAAATGTTGCCGTTGTCTAAAGTCATAATGCTATAAGTTACACTTAGCGTTGGGAGTTTAATATTTTTAACGCTTGTCTGATCACATATTTCTCACTGTTGTACACAAATGACGTAGCACTGTTCCTGAGTCTCACTATAGAGATAGATCGTCACCATTTCTAGATTACGCCTGCAAGAACTTATGATTAATTTTCACTTATTCAATTAATGCACCATAAATCATATATTAGTAGAATTTAACAAAATAGCAGACTAATAAAATAATCCCATGCAAAATTCAAGTGTTGCACAGTAGTGATGCAACATTCAACATTCAGTGAAGTGCAATCATAGATTTGTTCAATGGCAGTATATATCATGACAATAGTTAATAAATTAGTCGCCACTGATGGCAAAATGCTCTACGGGATAGTATTGATATGTTATTAAAAATAGGTTTTCTAGTACAAAGTATCCCTGTATTTTTCTTATTTTATGAGTTTAAACTGCACCTGTTGCTTTCAAATTCGGCCAATGACCGAAACTTTTCTGTTCCATTCATTATTTTTCTAAACCTTACTTTGACATTTCAAAGCCTCATTACGAATAAATCTGAGACACAACAGAGCCATTTAAAACACCAACGTCTCATTTTATTAAAAAAAATCTGATTTTTACCATCTGATTTTTGTTCCATTCTTAAGCCCTTACTTAAGATTCAGGAAGAACATCTAAAGCCTTTGACATCGGTCATTTTTCAATGCTCATTTGAATACAAGGAAAAAAAATGGCCGACTTGTCATCTTCTTATGTTGACACGTTATGGTGTAAAAGGATCTGTAAAGTGTCTGCTTTCTGTCATCCGCCAGAAAGTGTGGGCGAGTGTTTATTTGTCGAAGTTTTTTTCTTCTTGTTCCTAACGTCTTCTTGGTCAAAAACTGACCTTGTTCGTCATAAAAAAGATAGACGGAAGAACTTTTTAGAAAATGGAATGGATTTTGTATTCTGTTATAAGAAAATAATATTTGTTTGCTTCTCCTACACTGTTAGAAATGTCTTAGTAAGGTTTGAAACCAATTAGGACAGTTAGGGTTAAATAACCGTTAATACCAGACTACACGGGGTTTTAACAGTTAAATATGCTGTATTAATGGAGTTTCGAACAATATTTAGAACCTGTGTTTGGTCGAAAATGTTTTGACATGTAAATAAATTCCAATTTATCGTCAAAGTTGTTATTGAATCAGTGACAAAAAAAATCAATGGTTATTGTACAATAAAAAACTTAAAATATCATGCACATAGAATCCACATACATTAGAAAAGAACCATTCGTAAATCGCACAAGATAAGGTGTATTAACAAGATAATCATATTCGTAATGACATCGGAAAACTCAAATATATTATAACGCTTGCTCTTTAACTATAATAGTTTATCATGCTGAAGAACGGGTTTAACGTGATTGTTGTTCTTTTATTTTACAACCCTAGTTTTCCAGAACGCTGAAAGGTTTTTGTGACGTGAAAAGATTAAGCACCAAAGGATACGACAACTGAAACGTTTGAACTTGATAAAACGATGTCGGAAAGAGAGCTTTTTGAAGACGACCTACGCGCCGCCATGTTCGGGTTTCAGCTTGCGATATTTTAGCACCATTTTTTTTAAAGAAGACGATGAAATATTACTTTGATCCTTTATCAGAACATCCAAACCTTGTTAACGTGAAATTTCGCTTAAGATGAACTAAAAGTAAATTCCCGATATGTTAACAAATTCTATAAGAATATTATTTTTTAATAAGAAAGAGTTTTGTCTATATTTGAAATTTTAAAGGAAATGCAAAGTCATAAGACCTTTTTCAGGATATTTATTTATGAAAACGAAAATGTAAAGTTAAAAACATTATTTTGAAAGTGTCATTTGAAATCAAAAAGCTTCTTTTCAATTGCTGTTTCTAATTAATTTTTGCAATAAACTTATACTGACAGGCTATCATGAGATCAGGTAAACTTGAAATATTTAGATGCTCCTGACTATTTATACGTTCCGAAATAAGATTATTCTACTATTATGATTAAATTAGCTTGACTCGGATTAAGTGGGAAAATAACAGAATCATTATCTAAAACAAGACTAAATACAGTAAATAATTATTTGAATACAGTTTGAGATACACTCTAAACAAGAGCGGTTTAATCAGTCGAGTAATTTCCACTCCTTTCCTGCGAAATGCACTCTCCTTAGATTCCTCTTTTCGAGGTAAGAATAAAAGAAACATCGCGTCTACACTCTTAAACGAGCGGTTTACTCAGTCTGAGTAATTTCATCCCTTCGTGCGAAATGCACTCTCCTATAGATGAATTCATCTTGTTAAGAGTGTATTTTAGCATGCGAAGAAGGGTGATGCTTGCATACATAATTAATGACCGATATTAATTACATTAAAAATTATTGATAAACAATCCGAAAGAAATATTTTTTTTAAATGTTGAAGTAAATTTTATTTAAAAATATGATAAAACTTCATCCTCATGTTGATAAAATGTTCGCTTGAGGAGAAAACAAAATTTCGACAAAATTTAATTTTCGCGAAAGTTAATAATTTATCGTGGTTCTTCAGAACTTACTGACAATCTAATACGTGGTCGAAGTGAAAGCTTACATTAAGTACAAATCCGTATTTACAAACAAAATGTTGACTACCAGAAAAGTCTATACTTATAACTTAATCTAGTACGTGGTCGTAGTGGGAGCTTGAGCCGACATCAAGTACAAATCCGTATTTGCAAAAAAATTGTTTACAATAACCAGACAAGTCTACTTATAACTTAATCTAGTACGTGGTAGTAGTGGGAGCTTGAGCCGACATCAAGTAAAAATCCGTATTTACAAACAAAATGTTTACAATAACCAGAAAAGTCTACCTATAACTTAATATATCACCACCGAATTTTCCCATGTATGTATTTTATGCTAGAATACACGACAAGTTTATTAGTTTAATATGATGCCATCCCGAACCCCGAGCGAGTTTCAGTCTCAACAAATTTTATTAGTATCCTCGCAAATTCAATTTACTATAACGAACAGAATGATACAGGGGAAAAAGGCGGAATGTTATGGCAAATAGCCTGGAGAAAGGGTTGCCCACAATTCAGATATGGAGGTATGTTTTTTTCTGTCGTCGAATAAGTTCTGATTCATTTTGTAGGTGATTTATTTGCTAAAAATACAAGCTTTAAAGTCGTACTACAGGGTTAAGAACATACTAACATACATTTAAAAGCAATGAGGTCAATAAATAGCACATTTTAAATAAATTTTAATCCATTTGGGGGGGGATTTAATTATGGAAAATTCGGATTGAATATGTTATTTGAAATTAATTTTTTTGTCTAATTTGTAGACAAAAAATACCTCTGGTGGCTCATCATGTTTGATTAAACTGCTGACTTTCTGTTGAGTACCACAACCATAAAATGATATTATATCAACATTAAAAGGATATAAAACGATAATTTTAGTTACTAGGGGATCTTAGATAATCCCAAGTGCCGAGTTTTAAATGACTTTTCCAACATTTTAGACAATTTTTTTTTAAAGTACAACGTTTTTAAAAACGATCACCTATTATATAAGATTATATTTAGTTGTTAAAATTTGTTAGACATATTTTTTTTATAAAAAACTATGAAATAGATAGAAAAATAGCAACATGTACAATAGCATTTTCTAATAGCAAATGCACGCTCTAAAAAAATTCTGAAAAATAAAGGAGTAAAATTGGCAGTAATGTTGAAATTCAAAACTATTAATAGTACTAAAACCACCATCCGTATATCATTTAATTGCACTTCCATCATCTACATTTAAAATCAATAAATGTAATGTCATAGGTTACCCAAAAAGCTCGACGGTGCGTAACTCTCGTAAAGAAAGGAGGCAATAGTCAAACTACACAACAAAAATAACGAAAAGTAATAAACGATGTCTTGACTCGGGCATAACATGTAATCCAATACCAAGCTACAGATGACAAGCAAGATAACGAGATGGGGCACTTATTTTGAAGGGGAGTTGAAATATACGCGAGAATTTGTGGCAGAAGTTATTACTTGTTGTGTTATCTTGAAATGTTCTACCACAATTTTTTATGCTTTTTACCTAAAACGGTATAACTGTTTTTATGGGGGGGAGCTATTTTCAATTTTTGCATTGTGGTCTTTTTTTTTACTTTAATTGATAGATCTAAAACATCCTAAATTTAAAGTGAAGATGTTGTGAGAAAATACGTTTTTGTAAATTGAATTTAATTTTGTATATTATTTTTAAAAATATGTTTAGCTTGATATGTATTTTGAATAGTATTGAATTATATGTTTCAGTAATTCATAAGTTGTATACTTGTACAGCTGGGGAAAAAAAAACGATCCACCCTTAGTTTTTCGGCTGCTATTGGTCAAGGAATTTTGTGAAAGGTGTCATTTTTCAGGAAATAGCTTAAGAAATTGAGAACTGGCAACCAAAATTGTATAAGGGGTCGTCTACATATTAAAATGAGTACCAACTTTGAAAATTCCAATGGCAACACCCCATTTTTTTACATAAAAATGTTCAGCACCTTCAAAATACCCCATGTATAAAAAAGAATTATTTGTTTTGCATTATTTGCCGAGATATTAAAGCATTAATTTTGAACGTGATTAGGGGGAAATCTCCAAATTGAAAAAGGTAATATTTAGGTGTCTTTTCGAAACCACAAGCTAAGAAAAGGGTTTCCATAATCTCGCCAAAGGATGCTAGAATTAAACCTTCTTCACTAATATCGTGATTTTTTTTTTATGTTTTTACCTTTTTTTTAAATTTTAGATTTTAAAATTCAGAAATAAAATTAAGGGTAGACGAGAAAAGTTTCAAATTTAAATGAAGTCACACATATTATTATTTATAACGAACAGATTTTCAAATACGATTAGTTACAATCAGATAGACAACATTATTATTACATTTATGTTTTACATTTTATGCAAATTTTTTGTTTCATTCATATTGCTACAAAAAGTTTGTTTAAAATTCGGCGCACTGGATCTGGGACGTAACCCGATAGCCGAAACCCGACAAGCCGATACCCGACAAGCCGAAATCCCGAATGAGTCAAAATCCCGAATGGGTCGAAATACCGAAAATAGATTTTTGTCCATTTCTCGATTTTTTTAATAAAGAGATATATTTTTTAAATATTAGATATAATTTATTTATTTAGTTATTTAGTCAGTTAGTTATTTAATCAGTTAGTTAGTCACTTAGTTAGTCAGTCAGTTAGTCAGTTAGTTAGTCAGTTAGTTAGTCAGTCAGTAAGTTAGTTAATCAGTCAGTTAGTCTGTTAGTTAGTCAGTCACTTAATCAGTCAGTTAGTTAGTAAGTCCGTTAGCTAGTTAGTAAGTCCGTTAGCTAGTCAGTCAGTTAGTTAGTCAGTCAGTAAGTTAGTTAGTCAGTCAGTTAGTTAGTCAGTCAGTAAGTTAGTTAGTCAGTCAGTTAGTTAGTCAGTCAGTTAGTCTGTTGATTAGACAGTCAGTTAGTCAGTGAGTTAGTTAGTCAGTCAGTAAGTTAGTTAATCAGTCAGTTAGTCTGTTAGTTAGTCAGTCATTTAGTCAGTCAGTTAGTTAGTAAGTCCGTTAGCTAGTCAGTCAGTTATTTAGTCAGTCAGTAAGTTAGTTAGTCAGTCAGTTAGTTAGTCAGTCAGTATGTTAGTTAGTCAGTCAGTTAGTCTGTTGATTAGACAGTCAGTTAGTCAGTGAGTTAGTTAGTCAGTCCGTTATTTAGTCAGTCAGTTAGTCAATTAGTCAGTTAGTTAGTCAGTCCGCTAGTTAGTCCAGACTGACTAACTTAGTCTAACTTACTGTCAATTAGTTAGTCAGTGAACTGACTGACTCACTGACTAACTGGCTGACTAACTAACTGACTAACTGACTGACTAACTAACTGACTGACTAACTAGCGGACTGTAACTAACCGACCTACTAACTAACCGACTGACTAACTAACCGACTAACTAACTAACGACTGACTGACTAACTAACGGACTGACTGACTAAATAAGTAACTAATAATAACTAAATAACTAACTAAATAAGTAAATAAATAAGTAATCTCTAATATATATATTTTTTAAATCGAGAAATGGACAAAAATCTATTTTTTCGGGATTTCGACCCATTCGGGATTTCGTCTATGTCGGGATTATGGCCTTTCGGGATTTCGGCGTTCGAGATCCTGGCTTGTCGGTATTTTGGCTTTCGAGATTGTGTCCGGGACCCCGGCTCACTTTATCGGTAATATAAACTACATATTACAAAACGCGAGTTACGATCTTAACACGATATTTAAAAAAGCAAAATAAAATTACGCAGAATGATTTGGCAATGATTTTTAACCAAAGCAGTGGGCACTAATCGTTTTAAATAATCAATGTGGTAACAAAGAAATATACTAAACACCGAATTCCAATAATATTTTAGGGTATTTAATTTTTAATATAAAACACACTTTTTGAAATTGTATTGAAAATAACATACATTCAAAAACATAGTAATCGATATAATTTAATGTTAATTATACAAACAAAATACATTGTATGCACTTGAAACAAGAAAAGATTTTTAGACATTTGACAGACATCAATAATTTGAATAAACATTTACCAAAAACGCTTTTCAACCACCGAACGATAATGCAAGTTAGTATCCAATTTGATAAGTAATTTTTTACACGGTCCCTAAAATTCGTTTTTTTCAGTATTTTTACAATAACTCGGCAAATAATTGTTGTTGAATTAAAATATTCGGGATTTTGGTTCTGCTTGATCTACTTTATCGATTTATGTAACAAAAATTTGGGGTTGCTATTCATGTTTTATTTTTTCTTATTTAAATTTAAATAAAAAAATAATAAAAATGAAAAATTGATGAAAAAACTTGTGTGATTTGTTTTTGGAAGATTAAGAAGTATATAATGAAAAAAAAATTTGGTTTAATTCATTTTATTTATGGAGGTATGAATAAAAGTTTGTGAAACTTTTTTAACATTATGGGCGTTCAACTTTGAATGCTTATATCTCAACAAATAAAGCAAATTAATAAATTTTCTTTTGGATCTGAGGTATTTTGAAGATGATAAACATTTTTATATTAAAAAAATTGGGTGTTGCCATTGGAATTTTCAAAGTTGGTACTCAATTTAATATGTAGACGACCCCTTATACAATTTTGGTTGCCAGTTCCCAATTCCTTATGCTATTTCCTGAAAAATGACACCTTTCACAAAATTCCTTGACCAATAGCAGCCGAAAAACGAAGGGTGGATCGTTTTTTTTTCCCCCAGCTGTACTACCATGTGTATTACTGAAATTTCCAAAGTAATGTTTTGCAATGTAAATTGAACTAAAAAAATAGGACTAAATTGGATTGTAAGTTATCTAGTTACATTAATGTTTCAAATAGGAAAACGATCTTTGTAATACAAAAAGGATTTAAAATAATTAGTGTCTATTTTGGGTTCATTACAGAACCCATATTGGAGTTGGAGCTCACCCAAAACGTAAAAAATTTTAACATTAATTTTTAGTAAGTTTTTAAACTTTCATAAAAAAGTAAGAAAATGTGTAAAAACATAAAATAGTTAATTAAAATTTATTTATATTTGACATGAGTGTCTTACTCAATAAAACATTACGTGTAATGCTTTAAATTCTATTGTCTAATTTACAAGACTATTCCTATTTTGAATGCAATCCTTAAATGAATAATATAAAATCAAGATTTAACTGCATCTGTATTCCAGACATTAAAAAGTTAAATAATTTCTAGTTACCTCATTTATGGCACAGGCAGCAATCGTTGAAGTAAAATGTGGTTTAAAATTTTCACATTAAAACTAACACCAAAACTGAGATAAGCTAATTGGAAAATATTTTACTACAATGTTTGGGAATGTTAAGCCTTCCAACTTCTCATAAGATTTAAAATACTACATAGTTTAAATCCATACCACTATATAAATAAACATAGGTTAAAAGGAGTCAAACACTTCCCGAAAACCCACAAGTAGAAAAAATTTCAAAGTAACTATACGATCCAATCCTTATTTTAGACAATTTATGATCTAAAACTATCAATATTTTATTTGCACTTTAATATAAGTTTCAACGTGTGTTTCAGAACAAAGTGGACCAAAAACAGATAAGGACTTACGGTAACAGTTACTTTGAACTCAGAACCATATCTTACCGTGCTTTGAAAAAAGGCATTTCTCATATAGAGGTAACATAGGAGATCCACCACTTTTCCTCGCACTGTGCGATTTAACTCCAAAATAGAAGACTTCTTACACTTCTTTTTAAATAAATAAAATAACAAAACTGAAGCAAGAAGGCCGATAAAAAACAAGTCTTAATCCTGCTTCAGACACCGACTTTACAGCAGACTCGTAAATACACGGATCAAGGAACCCAGTGTGACAGCACCAAAATGAAGACGTAACAGAAAGGGCGGCTTATTTCTGTGCCTATGCAGAAAAAGGCCCAAAGTCCAGAATGGTCAATAAGATGATTTCCATAAAGACATATACAGTAGAACTCCGAAGCAATCGTGACCTAACCACATTAAGATAACCGGAAATTCGGATAATTGGAGTTAATCGGAAAAAGGGTATATTTTAATCATTACTTAATGTATTGTTGGGTTGTGGGATCATGTAGTTATAGTTTCGGTTGCCATCAACCCAACCAAACCAAAGTGTAAAGTGCTGTTTGAGTTTTAGCTTTTATTTATTCAACTAATGATGGAATTTTGATTTCATTTAGAAGCTATGATGAATGATAGATATTTAAATTATTTTGCAAAATATATTCAAGCGATAATTTACATAAATAACAAATGAGTACATAAAATAAAAGCAGTTACAGTTACTACAAAAATTCATATGCGACATATGAACTTTCATATCCGACATATTTGTAACTGTTCGTCTCTGTTGCTCTAATGCCTCATACATTTTTTAGTCGTTCCAAAAGTAATTACTATATGGATGACATCTAACAAAGACAAACAAACAGGTAGGCAGGGTGGATTTTTTTAAATCTGACATTCGTATAATCAGCAATGCTTCGGATAATTGTTCTACTGTAACTCTTTATTTCGACTATTCTGCTATTCTTAAGTATTCGAATCATTAAGTTATTCTTTTATATTCATTTCATTTTACAATTACGTAATTTTTGGGGATTTTTCACGTAAAAAGTATCAAAGGAAATCTACCAAAGCACCATATGGACATAGGTCCGTTTTCTAATAAAGGTTCAGATTTGCAGTTGACAATCGCCAGCTTGTAAACGAGCGAGTGTTTTTGTCTTTGGGAAAATAATGCAGTTTATGCAAATTCATGAGCGTCGTAAACTATCTTTATGACTTGACTACAAAACCCACATAAAGGTGTTCTTTATATAGTTAAGGATGTTTTAGTTTGTAGTTGACAGCTTGTGGCATTATAAAGTTTTAGGCGTCAGAAAAAAGTACATATTTCTTGTTATAAATTACCCTGCCTTAGTTAATTTCTGAAAGTTATTGCGTCTTACATTTTATTTTTACAAACGTAAATTCTTATTTTTAAAAACATTACTGAGAGTATATTGGACAAACAGATTAACGTTATTTCTTGACTTTGCAAGGTTAAAATGTTTTAAAAATGATTTTGATGATTTATATGTTTCTTTACACAAATCCATAAACTGATAATTCTTTATATATTTTATTGGTTTCTTTGATTTGCATTTAGATAAAGTATGAACATCGTTACAGGATTTTAAAGTAAAAATAAAATAATAATAAATATAAAAGGTAAAGATATAAAAGATAATAGACAAATAATAACATAAAAGGTAAAGACATAAAAGTTTCGGCGCGAGTAATCAAACATAGGCTTCAATGAAAAAATACTTTTAGTGTAGTACTAAAATTAAAAAACATGGTTTTGAACAAACATTTTTAATTAATAAATAAAACTTAAACTAGTTTGCCTTATACGTACTCGACATGGGTGTAATTTTAAAATCTGTGACTAAAATAGGTTTACTATGCAAACCTGTATATTGTAGAAATCGATCCTTCCCTACTGGTCACCAACCCATAAGGATATTATAATAACCCCCTAGGTCATGAAAGCATTGATTTAAAAAAAAAAATAGATGTCTGAATGTATCCCGTCTCTTCGAGGAGTTTAAGGGGGAATGGGCGCGCTGGACCGCGGGTCTCCAAACTCAAGTGCCTCAGTGTTAATCCAATGGCGAAAAAACTATTTTCTCTGCCACATTTCTCCGGCTGTATTGAATATTTTTACAAACGTTTTTTTTTAAATAATAAATGTAGATAACTTACAGGTCTCTATCTTCCCACTTTTTGAAATTGCTTCGAATATTTTGTGTAAAATTATTTATTGAAAATTAAAAAAAAATATTCGGACCAATTTCAAAAAGTGGGAAGGTCGGGACCTGTAAGTCAGCTACATTTATCACATAAAAAAATCCGCTTGTAAAAATATTCAATACAGCCGGAGAAATGTGGCAGAGAAATTTTTTTTCTCTATAGGATTAACACTGATGCACTCTGCTTTGGAGACCCCCGGTCCAGCGCGCCCATCCCGTAGCTCCGGTGAGTATACATAATGTACAGAGCTAGAATAGTTATTTGCATTCCTGCCATGAGAAAGTATGACAATCTTTCTCAATACTCTACAACATATCTCTGCAACATATCTTACAATTAACCTAGGACTAACATCTAAATTAAACTTCGTTGAGTAAATCTGATCAAGCATTAAAAATCAAATAAATACACAAATATTTGAATCATTGCGAATTACACTGAGATACATTTAAGTTATTTAAAGCATTTATGAAAACTAAAATATTTATTAATATAATTAAGAATTGATAAAAAAAACCATAAAAATTAATGCAAAATATTTAGAAATTTACTTCAAATATTTAATAACTAATTTAAATGAAATAAAAATAACTTTATCAAAATTTAAAACCTCAAAGTAGTGACAAAACCAACTTTTTTTAATTTAATGAAACGTTTTCTCTATTAATTTCACAGGCTTTTTTCTCAATTTTTTTTAAAAATTATTTCCAACTGTGTGGTGTAGATAAAAGCAAATAACTATGTTTTTAACGGGTAGAGAATTTTCCAAAAGGAAAATTTTAAATAGTTTTTACAGTTATAATTTCAACTGTTTTCATAATTAAATAATTGAAATATTCCTTAAAAGTTTTATGGGAATGAAAATCTAACATTTCTTTAGTTTCAAATAAAAGAGAATCACAAAAGAATGAAATTGAAAAGACAATTAATTGCTACAAAATTTTTGCTACTCGTTTTACGTTTATGAATATTTTTTTTTTACTTCGTAAAAGTAAAATTGCTTTCAACAAAAAGTAATTGTATGGATCTTAAATCACTTAGAGTTGCAAGCGATACTCACAAACTCTAAAATAGGTGCGTGGTTCTAAAATACGACGCCCGTCGTTAATAGCCCTCGTGTAGCTCTAGTGCGACAAAAATTCAAACTAAACCTAAACCTAAAATAGGTGCTCAGTTTTGTCCGACATATGTTATGTTCCAACGGTTAACATGTATTTGAAAGTAAATGCATGTGTGTAATATCCGAATATATTTTTAAAAAAAAAACTTGAAATTTTAATGAAGAATTCGGAACGGTTCATTTCTATAACATAATTGCAAAAATATATTAAGGTTAAAATAAATAATAATTCCGGATTTCTCATCTTCTTTTACTTTTCAATTGGCACTTTGAATTTTCTGTAATTTTTTTTTAAATACTGCTTTTATTTTCAATTGAGTTTTGTAAAATAAATACTGAATTAAATTTATTAACGATTTATTTGGTAATTTTAAAACAGCGAAAAAATTGGCATCATCAATGAAATAAAATTACTTTAAATTTTGATAAAGTCCTTCAGTTAACTTTTTTAAAATTTAATGTGAAATGAATTAATTTTTCTTTATCAAATCGTAATTCTTTAAATTACTATATTAAAATCGCAAGTGAGGTTTCTTGAATAAAAGGTTAGGGTTTTTTTTATATGGGAAAAAGTTGGGGGAAGTATGGGAATGCTACTAAAAAGTTACTCAAATTTATCATCAAGTCAAATGCAGATAAAATATTTTAAATAAACGTAATATTTTTAATTGAATTTTTCTTTAAGTAATATCCCAGATGTCTTAATGGTATTACATATTTGTATTCAATTTAATTACAAAATTTCCTTAATACAATTTTAATTTTCCAAGTTTTTAAAAAATATTTATATATATTTTTATTTGTTTTTCATAGCTTTATCTAATTTATTTAAATATAAATTCTATTATTTTACTTAAATAGGGTGACAGTGGCTTAAATAGGGCGACAGGGCTTAAATAGGGCGACAGTGACTAAATTTACTTATAACTATACTGTATTCAAATCTAAAATAGAAGTACCAAATTTCCAATAAAACCAATTAAACACAAACAAAATCAATCCCTCCCCACACAATTCAAACATCAATTAAAAATAAAAACAATCCTACCTTCATAGTTTTCACAGTAACTTGATCATCTCTGAATAGCGAACTGCCAGAAAGCATAACGCAACAAAGATGCGCTCTGCACTTCCCAATTCTCTACTCCAACTGCCATACAACGGGGACCATATCACTTTGGATGGTGTATCGTACGGCCCTTCCCATTGGCCACAGACCTGTCAATCATTCAAAATGGGCGGCGTTGGAGGCGGGGCTTAGCTGAGGATGTCCTCTTACAATCTTTTCTTCATCCTCTGGAGGATGAGCTTCCGATGCTCAGGTATCCTCCCTGTTTGTATGGATTTATTCAAACGCGGAAGCCATTGATGTATGTGTTACTTCCGATAATGTATTGAGTTTTTGTTATGAAATTAATTTCATTATGCTTTATATATATATATGTTTATTTTCAGATGTCATATGAGAAGTCGTTTTGAGTCAAGAGAACTATGAAACCATGTTTACATCACCCGATTTTTTTTTAATTTACAGAATATGGCCAAAGCAAGATCATATCCACTCTTTTTCTAGAAAGGAAATGCGTACGTACCATGTGGAAAGGCTGAGAATGTATAATCTAGGCCAGTTGTTCTAGACTTGAGGCGAAGGTATACGGATCCTTTACCTCCTATAAGTCATTCTATAAATTGCATATGTACTGGGAAAATATCAGAAAAAATCCACAAGGAATCACACACACACACACGATACTTCATTTTTAAACAAAAACATACTCAAAAACAAGAACATAAGGTCAATATTAACTCCTTTTTGAAACATGGACTTTCTCAAAAATGAAAAGTCAGGTGTTCTATTTATGAGTAAATGAATGGTTTCGGAAATGAGTATATATGCAGATTTCGAACTTGTCTAAAATTTACTCGGAGCCATTTCAACTATACGACATACTCAGATTGGAGAATATTTTTTGCTCTCTTATTGAAATGTCATTTTTAGAGTGAGCAATTCCGATTTTACATTTAATCAATATTTTTGTGTTTTTTTTATTATCGAAATGCTCATAATCGTTGCCGTAATTTTAAACACTTTATCTTTTTGCAACGTAAAAGTGGGGTATTAGATTTACATACTGACACATTATATCTTCCAGTGTATATATATATAAGATTAATAAAAGATGAAAGAGAAGTTGATTAATACTTGTTATTTATATTCATATATTTTCCGGTGCGTACCAAGCGATGTAGAATTTACAAGTAATCAAAAATCAAATTGTAGAAATATTCAGTTAATAAATTTATGAAAATTAATTTAACTAAGTCCCTTTAGTTTATTGGATAAAATGTGAAATGATTGTGTTATTTAAAACCTTATTCAAATTGATAAGTTGGTGTTTGACTACAATTTAGACTAAAGTTTTTTAATTAGTTTCGTGTATATTTGGAAGCACAATGGTTTTTATATTGCTGAATTTATAGTTGAGTAAACTATTCTAAAATTTTAGTGACTGAAGCCATTGAGCTAGAAAGTGGAGAAGAAAACGTGGAGTGAGGTTTGTGATTCACTGAACAGGGCAGCAAACGAGCCGGTTCAATAACGAAACGCAGAGGAACTAAAAATGTTAAAATACATTTAGGAGCCCAAGTCAATATGATAGAGTGGTCTCATACAAGCATTGCATACAAGTGTAGGGAAAATAGTTCTTTTCTGCCCTGTTCGCTCAAAAGGATGCGAGTGGGTTTTCGGCTTGCTGACACCTCACTCCAGTTTTCCTTCTAGCTCCATGACTGAAGCTACTTCCTTATTTTTCTGATTATATGTAACTGAAGTTTCTTTTTTGAAGCTTTGTGGAATGAGATTTTACTCGTTCAAATACGATTTTTAAAGATTTTCTTAGAACTATAGTACAAAAATCTATAGTAGTTACAGTTTAAAAAACATTTTTTTTTGTTTTACAAATGCCTGCTTCAATACTTAGATTTTTTTTTCCATTACTTGGATGTTGCCATCCTAAAATAAGACTTGAACTTTTAAATTTTTACTCTCACAAAAGCCTTCGAAAAAAATTCTGCCCACAACATTTCAAAGCCATCAAAAACAGAGCTTCATTTTAGAAAGCTCTTCTCTCTCATTTATAAAGTAAATCTGAAACGGGACTCAGAGTTAATGTAACAAACCTGTAACTAGCAATGATGTAAAACAAATTCCATATTTTATATGCACTCTAAGACCATAACCTTTGTACGATAAAAATAAGTTGTTGAATTTTTATAACTTTGAATTCTGAAAAATGTTCTACAGTTGAGAGTAAATTTATATTAAATAAAATTATTTTTGGGAATATGTGTTGTTGTTTATTGGTACATGGCACACGAAAATTGTTAAAAATTGTACGCTATATTATAATTTTATATTATCTAACTAATTAAACAATATTTAATTTAATTTAATATTTAATTTAATTTAATATTATAGTAATTAACTAATAAACTAATTAACTAACTAAAAAAATTCTCCCATCTGCATAACAATCTTGGATTAATAATTTACCAGGTTTTTTTTCGTCTGCTAACATCTGACACACCCAACTTCATTCAAAATTTTAATTTCGAAATTTGTTTTAAATTGTTAATTAGAATGGAGAAAATTAAATTTTTCTAACTCATAGAACGCCATTACAACTTATATTTCAGATCTTTTTATAATCAAGTTTTGAAGGTATGTCTGATAAAATGTTATCAAACGAGCGAAGCGAGCAATCGAAATGATTGGAAGCACTTGTTGATGTTTAATGATGGGTACATCCAGCAGATTGTTAACATGCTTGCCGATTCTTATTCTTTCCTAAGTCTAATGGTGATTTGGTCTTTGGGTGTGCAGAGAAAATTCTAGAACTTTTTTAGGGATCATCAATGGTTTTTTGGAATTTTAAGAAAATAGAAGTTTTACGAAAATAGAACTCAAAAGAAACTTTCTTCGTATCCATCACATTAAAATTCTCAACGAACGTGAAAGTTTCTGATGATTTCAGCGAAAAAATATTAAACTATTATTTATATAACGCTAATTAATGTAATAGAAATAGCTATTTTTTTTAACTACTTTTAAGATAAACTTTAAAATTTCCGTATTTGTCAATCATGAATTTTTCATGCTCCAACAAATTATTTTATTAAAAATAAACTTCTGTGCTCTGCTAGTTTATAGTGTATCATACTACAAAGGTATTTTAAAAAATTTAGTATCTATCCTTAATATTATTTTATAATGTGTAGCATAGCTGTTTCTTTTTCAATATCATTAACTAAGGATGATTATATTGAAAAATTAATTGCTGCAACTACGCGTTTTATTAAAATGAAATTGTCTGCAGTTTTAAAATGTGTCGTTCTGAATTTATTTACATCAAAATTTGTAATTCTGAAATTTATTTACATCAAATATATCGCCATTTCAGAAAAACTTTAAAACGTAGTAAAAGTATTAATATTTATATTTTTACGGATAAAACCCATTAGTGATCCACTTACATGACATTCGTCCTAGAATTTCTTTACCAATCCCAAACATTTACATAACACCTCAAACACTGACCATATTTACTCAGTGATATCATCTATCTCAGCAAGTGTTGAGACTTTCCTCATACGAATCCTAAACGCCAACAAAATGTACTAAAAATCCTTTTTAAAAGCTAACACCAAGTACAAATATGCCTCCCATGTACCATGCCTCAATCCATTGTGGGCCAAAGTACCAGGACCATTGTTGTTCAGTAAGCGAAACCCCGAGAAGTCAAAGAGACCCCCTTTCTGGAACGAGAACCGGCGACGTTTGTCAAACTGAAGGCTCTTCTAAAGAAAAGAGTGAAAAGGGGGAGGTTCCTAAGAACCGGATGAACTATCACTTCAATAAAAAGTCGAGCATCATGTTTGCCAAAAAGCGATAAAAGTCTGGACTGTGGAGAAGTAGTTTTGTTATTAGTTGAGTTTGACGAACAGTGGTTAGATTTTATTTTTATGTTACTTTTTGAAAAGTGATATTAGTTCTTTTTAGGCAGAATTCGTTTCTTTTGCTCTGTTTTCTTTTTAAACCTCTTAATTTCTTTTATAAACATAAATAAAAATATATTATACTTGTGCAGCAACCCTGTTTCATTTACACTGTAATAACAACCTCCAATTTTCCATCATAGTGTGCAGAAACTTTTGTAAATTAAAATTCGATCTACCAAAAATTAACAAAGGATTGACAACATTTTAAATTTTCGATTCTATCACATTTTGTTGTTACAAAAATGTCCTAGTTATCAGTAACCACAAATTAATAGAAACATCATTAAATGGACAACGAATATTACAGAAAACTAGAAACTATTAAAAAAAATCGTTTCTTTGATGATCGAGTGTCTGGCACAGGCTCATTAATATACTAGTTGCGTCTTTTTCATTGAAATCAGCCATTGCATTCAATAATGCAGAATCTTTGGAAGTTTGCGAGTATTCAGCATTACTTTGCCGATCAAAAACATTACGTTTCCAAGTTAAATAACAGCTACAAAACAACTCTGACTTCTTTCCTCCAAACCAGAGTTGACAGCCCCCCCAAAGAGGGTTTTTTAGCCGACAGTCACACGCCACTGGCCACCGCTTTCCCGCCCTCTGACCCGGGGTCAGCCCCTTCCAGACCCTATTGTCCCGGAGTCTATCAAAAGTTACAATTCTTCAAGCGTCGATAACCCACCGCCATAACTCTAGGTCTACACAAAGGGCATTGTGTGGGGAAACCATGTAGGACACCTCGGGTAACAATGCGTCTGTATGGGACCCATGGGGGAGGTAAAAGGGGGTTGAACTGTTGACGCCCCTTTTTGGTGAGAGGGTTCTGTGGTTTCTGTGCAAATGTAAACGTGTTGGATATATCGAATGCTTTGATATAGGTCCGGCCACCGAATTGGCGTATGAATGAACCCCATATCAATTTTCAGAGGGCCTCAAAATCAAGATCAGACAGTCTATTTCTAAATGTGCTGAAACTATGTTTCGCTTTTAATTGTTCGAATTGATTCCTTAATACACTGTACACTCTTAAAACAAACGCGCGGTTTTCACTCAGTCTGAGTTAATTTTCACTCCTTTCCGTGCCGAAAATGCACTTACCCTATAGGAGTGGATTTCACTCTTTTTGCGGAGTGGGTAAAAGAAATAAAAGAAAACAATCTACGTCCTACACTCTTAAAACGAGCGGTTTTAATTCAGACTGAGTTAATTTCCACTCCTTTCCGATGCCGAAAATGCACTTCCCCTATCGGAGTGGATTTCACTCTTTTGTTTTAAGAGTGTATAAACCACCCTCTTATTTACCATCACAATGTGATAGTAAAATGCTACTATCACCCTGTGCTGTGAATATACATGACATATTATAACTTAAACCTCCTCAAAATCTTATATTTTTAACCCCATTTAAACTTAATAACTTAAATTACCCTTTTTCATATATCCTTAATATCACTAGTAGTACTTTAACATCCCAACCACACCCTGTCGGCGACAAACAGTCGCCTAGATCAATAGTTCCCCCAGAAACTGTTTAGTCATCACATTTTAATGTTGAGTTTTTCAAACTTTCTCATGACTCTGATTGGTCAGTGGGGGAGAGCTCGAGATTTTTCGCCATTTTTGTGGGCATTCGGTCACACTCTCTCGCCGACTACAGACGACAAATCAACCTTCTCCTAATGGTTAGCTGTTAAATAAAAGATCTTAAATTGCTCCGAAGCTTTTACATTCAATGCCTTATTATGCCTTTCGTCAAAAACAGCTTCCAAGGCTGACTTTAGCCAAGAGACCCTCCGTCCCCACTGGGGCAATCCCCGATGAATGCTCAAAGGCCCTCGGTTCAGAGCAGATGCTTCCGCCCCGATACAAGATACAAGCTCCGAAGTTTCCCTGTCGACTTATTTTACATAGATATGATGTAAAATGTATTGTGTGGCATCGGCGAAAACGTTTGCTTCACTGGCAGTGATTTGATGCAACCATCTTATCTGGTCATGTGACTTAGTACGCCGTATATCGTACAGAGGCACAGGATTTGCTTTTTCAATAATAAACATCAAGTTGCTATAAAACAAATATTATAATACATGTGATGCAAAATATGCTGCAGTTTTACAGTACTTTTTTTTACAGTATAGTTTGATATCCTACAAATATTCAGCCACTGTTAGCTATGAAATGTAAAAAAAAGTATGGGAATGAGTGATATTTTATTCATCCACATTGCGGGAGTGCCAAATGATTAAAGGATGGCATTTCTTGTACTGAAGTCTGAAACGGGCCTTGGATATAACAGAAGCCAAATAATATAATTTTCACCCCCATGAGAAATCAAATTTTACATGCAGCAAAAAAAAGTTCTTTCTGGTTAAGTTAAAAATAGTTACAGATGGATAAAAATTTTAAATATCCATAGTATATTAATGAAAATGTCTTTATGTCTTAATATTAATATCTATTAGAATTAACTAAATTTAGTGACGCGACATCAAATCATCTAAAACTATTCTTAGACTTATCTTTTATTGTATAATTATACATTGATAATAAAAAAAATTCTTTTAGCCAATTTTTAAAAAAAAACGAAATTATAAGTCCTTTAGGCCAACTATATTTACCGTATAAAAACGATCGTAAAAATATTCAATACAGCTGGAGTAATTTTGCTAAGAACATAATTTATTTCAATTGGATTAACACAGAGAAATAATAACTAAAAATTGTTAAACCTCATTCAAACAAGTACTATTGTTATAGTCCAAAAATGATTCAAAATAACAAAATCAAAAATCATAACTTTTCTGTATTAAATAAAGAACAAAGCATTCCTGAATTCTGTCCCTCCAATTCTTAAAATAAGATACACTTGATCTAACTTCCATAAACTGCGCTTCGCTTGAAACACCACCAGTCAAAATTCCTCACATGACAACACATCCCTTTCTAGCCTCACCATAAACAAATTACACCAGCATTTTTTCTCCGTGGATAAAAAATGAAAATGGCGGCAAAAATTCCAGGTTTTCTGTCAGAAAAGTAACATATTACAAGTTGTTTGTCTCTCACACAGTCAGGTGATGGAGGAATCGTAGTTATTTCTTGAAATAAAATGTTATATGATACTGTTACATTTTTATTAAGAACTTTATTTACCTTCCAGCCATTGGAAATTTCATTTAATAAAAAAAAGTTGCATAAAAAAGTATAACTTACAACAACTGTTTTATTTAATAATCAATAAATTTATGAAACCAATAAATTTGAAGAAAAAAAGTATTTTATGATGATTCATACACACACATATGATATGATTTTTATGCATAGGCTCTACCCAGTAGAACCTTTGGCAGAAATTTTCGTCTAACTTTCCAAAAATATACACATCGATAAATAAACAACATATCCAACTTAGGTATTTTTCTCATAAAAAGTTTATTAATTGCAAAGTTAAGCTGTACTGTATATAAAAAGAAATTATAGTACAAAAACCAAACACAATTTTAAAGGTTTCATGTTTTTAAACTTAACTAAGGAACGTTATAAAGATATCTCCCTGCACGTTTTATTTAAAGTAATGCTGGACTTATGACAGAATCTGCGAAGGGAACCTCCGTGGCACGCCGACTTATAACTTTATCTTTACACTGCCAAAAAACGTCTCTTTTGCGTAAATTTCCTGTACTTTCTACGGTTTAAAGCCGTTTCGTTATTTTTCTTTCTGAAATTGATTAGAATATTTTGTATAAAATTATTTATTGAATATTTAAAAAAAAATATTCGAACCAATTTCAAAAAGTGGAATGATAAAGACCTTCAAGTCAGCTACATTTATCATATAAAAAACCGTTTGTAAAAATATTCAACACAGCCTGAGAATGTTGCTTAGAAAAGAATGTTCTGCAAAACTTTGTTTTCGAGTAGCGCCTAAAGCAATGTATTTTCTTAAATAAAAAAAATACTAATACTTTACAGGGAAACTCTGCATATTAACATGAATTTACCGTATAAAAAAGTTTCAGCATACGTTTACGTAAAATTTCATGTAACTCAACTGCCAATTTAAAACCGAAAATTTGACAGGGATTTTTTTCACAGTGTATTAATTGTGAATAACATATAACAAATCTCACATCCCCATTTCTTCATTATCCCTTTTAAACGGGGTGTCCCTAGTATCGTATGTCCCAGCAAGCGACGTGATCTGGATCTAGTGGGGGGGGGGGGGGGGGGTGTCGACCACCCTCGCTGGGGCACCTTTGGCCCCATGGGCGATTCGTCATAAGTCCCGAAAACAAGCCTCGGACAGCTCTCATCCATCACACAAGGGTCGACCTTGCAAAAACATATGTGGATGACCCCGGAGGGTCGTCAGCTACGATCACAGTTTAACCCCCTTCGCTAAACAATTTACAAGGCGGAATTTATGGAGTGGGAATGGAGTGACTTAACTGTGATTGTAAATGAAGTTTCTTAATTGTTTATAATTATTATACACAAATTATGTGTTTTGATCATAGATATCATAATTAAAGTATTAGATTGGCTGATCACGTGACCTCCAATGCTAACGACGGGACGCGCATGGAGGCTTTTTTGGTAGGCATAATGGCCAGTGTTGCTGCCACTTTAAGGAGAAAAATAACACGAAAAAAATACTATTTAATTCTAAAATTACAAAAAAATACTAGAAAAGGATTTAAAGTCACTATAAATATTCCAAAATGCAGCTAGTATTTTTACGATATTTTTTGTAATTTTAGAATTATTTTAAAATACTAATATGCTCTTTAAACTTTATAACTAAACTTTTAGAATTTATTTTAGAATTATTCTAAAATTACAAAAAAAAATATCGTAAAAATACTAGCTGCATTTTGGAATATTTATAGTGACTTTAAATCCTTTTCTAGTATTTTTTTTGTAATTTTAGAATTAAATAGTATTTTTTTCGTGTTATTTTTCTGGCCTTTCTGGTTACTTTAACCAGGGGTGCCTACAAGGGGGGGTCAACGACGCAGACTGCGTCGTTGACATTTTAGGGGGGATTGAATTTTTTAAATAAAAATTAAGAAACTGCCAATCTTTATAAAAAAAACTCAGCTAACTCTTATTCTTACTAATTATCTGCCCCCCCCCCCCCCCCCGAACGCAACACCGGGGGGGGGGGGGGGGGCTCAGAACTTGCACTCTGGCGAATTTTTATTTGGTTTAAAATAAAACACAAAGTGGCAAGAAAATCAAAAGTGGCTCCAATTTTTGTATATTTTATTTGCCTTCAAAGAATATGAATGGGTAACCATAATTCGAAGCAACACCAGGAAAACTAAAAAAGGAGTTATAAATTATGTTCGATGGCGTCTACCATACCATACCAGACGAAGATTTCTGATAATTATGTCCAATAAACAATACGATCACTGTAATTAAGTTTAAAAACTCATAAATCTCACGCAGTTTATAAAACATTTCGGTGAATTGATGACGTTTGCCAATGGTATCAATGAGATGTCCCCACCATATTTTGCAGCTGGCTCATAAATCTTTCGAACTTTGTTTAACAGTTTTACAAATTAATGACCTTCAGATAATATTTCTGACTTTTTCCCGCCAGATTAGACTCGAAGCCAAAATAACTAAATGATTGCTTTAGAATCAGTAGGAAAATACTTGTCTTGTGTCAAATGTGTGGGTCTTGGTGATTAAATATAATTAAATAGTTCAATTCCGAGTTTCACGGTAAGAATTTTGTTATATTTAACTTTAATTTTTTAAATTTTAGTTTTTTTAAGTGGAACTACCTCTGTAAACATTATAAAATAATTCTGATTTGTTTAATAATGCCAAATGTGTTGTATTAGATAAAAAGCTATACCAAGATCAACTTTTTTATGCATTAAGAATTGAGGGAATGAATTGGAAGCCGTTTTTGATTGGATCACGTGTCCGGCTATTTTTATTGATTTAAAAAATAATATAATTACATAAATTTTGAGCGGAATTTTTACCAATTATTTAGATACCGATAGCTTTTGCTGTAAAGAAAACCTTTTTAAAGGAAAATTAAAAATAGCTTGTAATTCCGTATTATAAAAGATATTCCAACAAAAGGTGCTTCCCTTTTTCGATTAGGGGCAACTATCTGCTTTGACCTATCATTAGAAAAATATTTAAGGAGAAAGTCACTAACTAGGGTTTTATTTCTTGGGACAAAGTTACGGTCCGGATTTAAAGATTTGCCGCTTGTAGGCTATACGATTGATTTGCCGCCCCTGTCACAATATTCTCCCCCTTCGGGGAAAGGTAGCTGGTTAGCTGCAAAATAGGGTGGTATGTGTTGTTTAAAAAAGATACACATATTAGAATCATCTATGTACCTTTACACGCTAAATCGAAAGCGAAATAGGCGATTTTTTTTTTTAAAACTGTTCGACTATTTTTCTTTCAACTTCGAAATCCGGGAGGAGAGGTGCAATTGCCCTCGCAGCTACCATGTTTGCTACGAAATATTAGTATTATATATACATTTACGGTTTACGCATTAATGTAAAATATTTGTTTTCTTTCTTAAAAATATTCGTATCTTTATAATAATATTTTTTGCCGAATGCCGCTTTAATTGGTCGTGAAATTTGCCGCCCCAAAAAATTCGCCGCTCTAGGCTACAGCCTACTTAGCCTATTTAGAAATCCGGCCCTGGTTACCTCATTCGATGGTACTTAAAATATCATTTTACTATAAGGTTTTCTATATTACACCGTAAAGATGTAGTTAGTCTACTTTGGTTAGGTACTCCATTAGCCAAAAAATTAGCCATTCCAAATAAAAAAAATCCTCACCGTTTTTTTTTTTTGGGGGGGGGATAATAATTTTCTAGGGGGGGTGCGTCGTTAGCTCTGGGGGGGATCGGCACCTCTGCTATAACACTGGCCATTATGCCTACCAAAAAAGCCTCCATGCGCGTCCCGTCGGTCGTTAGCATTGGAGGTCACGTGATCAGCCAATCTAATACTTTAATTATGATATTTATGGTTTTGATACTCTCACCAAGTGAAGTATGTTAATGCATTTTTAAAATATAATATAGTTTTACGAGGGCTGTTTTTTTTTAACCTCCGATGGGCTGTAGCAAAAAGACGGGTCAAGATACAAAAAAGTTTTTTTACCAAAAGTATATGACAAATGCTTTAATCTTCAAGGTGAGATGGAGAATAAAGCAGTATTGTACTTTACTTTTGGTAAAAAAATCTTTTTTGTATCTTGACCCGTCTTTTTGCTACAGCCCATCGGAGGTTGAAAAAAAAAACAGCCCTCGTATATCATAGAAATTGGGAAACGATATTGTATATTACGTCATTTGAACAAAGGATTGTTTACTGTCATTAAAAATTGATAATTATTTTTGTTACAATGGGCATGTTTCAACACTTTGTCAAAGAAAACAAAACAACCAATGAAATCGCAGTTCGGAGCGCGTGACATTATGAAAAACCAATGACCTTGTTTCAACACTTTGTCAAAGAAAACAAAACAACCAATGAAATCGCGATATGAAGAGCATGACATCATAAGAAATATTCCCATTGACTTATATTTTATTTTATTGGCGTTTTTATTTTATTTCCATTTAATTAATGTTTAAACTGTGAGCTGAGCTTATTTGGGCATTCGTAACCTTATAACAAAGAAATTTTAACTTCTTTAGTCAGAATTTTTCTTTTAAATACTATAACAGTTTTACTATATTTTATAACAATTATGATCACAAATTTCACATAAATAAAAACTAAAAAGCTTGTAATTTAAAAAAAAATAGCTTTTTGATCCTTTATCCTCAAATGTTCCCTAAATTCAAAAAGTATTTAGAAATAATCGAATAAAAAAAATTTGTACTATTTTAGCGTCTTTCTTAATGCTGGGAAATAAATTAAATTATGGAGTAACAGTAAATCGTATTATATTTTTTAAATAACTCTCTTTAACTTACTCTAAATTAAAAAATTAAATGTATCAAATATCTTTGCAACATTGCTATTATTCCTCAGTTAAATAACAAGTTTACCTTATTTTGGATGAAAATAATTTTAACTTTGAATATTGGGGACCAAAGATATCCTCATTAATTTATTATCCTCACTAATCATTATCCTCATCATTATCCTCATAAAGATGCCTCATTAATTCAAGCAAAATCTTTATTTTTTTCAAAATCCAACATGTGTGTTATGTTATTTTTATTGTTACCACTGCGATTAAAAAGTTCTGCGATTTTTTTTCTTCATTTCTCAGCACAATTGCCAGAAAAAAAAAGAATGAATAAATACCTACTCCTTATTTTTTTTTAAAAAATTGCAACTTTCTTGTGTTAAAAAAAAGTATATCGACGAAGATGGGATTCGAACCCACGCGGGCAGAGCCCAATGGATTAGCAGTCCATCGCCTTAACCACTCGGCCACCTCGTCCCCGTTTAGAATTCGATTCCAATTCGATCCAATAGTCGAAATTGTAAATACATAATAAAATTTTCAAAACTAGCTGCAAAGAACAAACACAGTTTATAGATCATAGAGCACGAACAACAATTTTAACGTTTTAGGCTACGAATTTCAATATGGGAAAATCGGTTTTCTTTCTTATATTTTTTCAATATAAGTCTTTAGTTATAGTTTTTTTTACACATTACACCAACTGCAACATTCGTGATTTTTGTGTTTTCATTATTATGGACAAAAGAGTAAGTATACCTATAAAAAGTGAGTACCTCGCTATGAAGAGAGTTCCACACGCATTTTCAGTAAAACCTCTTAAAATCGGATAGTTGCGGTACCGAACGTTTTGTCCGTTATTGTGCAGAATTAAATTTTTCACTTTTGAGAAATAAATGATTAATTAATTAAATTAAACTCGTACTTATTTCATATAATTTTTATTAAATTCTGCATACATTTTTCGATAAAAATATATTTTCTTTTTGTATCGTTAGATGGAAGAATAAGGTTTTATGAAGAATTACATAATGTGTTGTTGTAGTTAAATGAAAATATGAAAAACATGGTTAAAATAAAATTCCCCCTGGAATAATTTTAATAAATAAATTTCCCCTAAATTCTTCATGATGCATTTTTAAATGTATAGAAAGTTTTTTTTAAATATTTTTAACAAATAAAGTTTCGAAAAATTCTTGTTATAATTTTTTCAAAAGTTATTATTCCAAATTTGATTCTCCTTAAAATTTAGTTTAAAAATTAAGATTTTTTTTCCACCATTTCATTATGGATGCATAATAAGTCTATTTCCCAAATTTCAGATTTTTAGAATAAAAAGTTGTGAATGAAAGGGTTAAAATGAGATACACAATGTATACAGGGTGCTTTGTGTGAAATAAAATGTAATTTGTAATTTTAAAATTCATTTATAAAAACTTAAGCATTGCTCAAAAGGGATTTGATTTTTCAGGAATATTTTCCAAGTGACTTTGGATATTTTTACGCTAATAAAAGAAATCCAAAAATTACCACGAGGTGGCGCTCAAATGTAAAATGTTTGTTGCGAACCAATCCAAAAACGCCCAAATAAACATGGAGAACTAAATTGACACTAACACGTTTTATTTTTTTTTATTCCATGATTGACCATGACAAGTTGGGGGGGGGGGGGGGGGGGGCCCGGAGACATTTGAGGACCTTGTTCCAAACGATATCGTTCTTAATATACGTACTATAAAGTTATGATATTTGAAAGTAAGATTCAGTATCAAATATAATATTTAAAAGAAAAAAACAAACTATTAGGGTTCTCATAGCTCATAAAACTTAAATATCTGATTTATCTGGAGTTCCTCATAAAAGCAAACAAAATTGTGAGGTATGAAACGGAATTTATAGTTTTATAGCCAATTTTGGGGCTCTGTAAAATCGTGGCCCGGGCCTTGTAGGCCTAGATGGTCAGGGCCTGATCCAGTCCATTCCTTTTTAAATGTTTGTAACTTTTTTTATGTTGGGAATTTCGTGGGAAAACTTTTTTTCTATGGATCATGTCTAAAAAAGTGTGTTTGAGGTTAACCAATGCAGCAAGCACCCGTGTACGGGAAATATTCTCAACTGACTGGTCAAACCAAAAGAGCACCCTCACACCCTTTATTCTTTTTCTAAACCCCACTCCCCCAAGGAAGGGGTTATATTTTTTTCATCCCTCACAAAAACCAGTCTCAATTTTTTTATAACTTCCACAGAAAAAAATCTTCCAAAGGGGATAAATATAGGAAACAAATCTGAAAAAAAGATAACCCTTTGGTAAAAAAAAAGTGATAAAAAATCGTTTTTTACGGGTACACGGTATAGTGACATAGAAGAATAATTTGAATTTTAAGTTTTGCGTTTCCTGCGCATCTCAGCGTCAGAAAAGGCAAAACTGTTAAACGTATTCTTACTATTGCATATAGAGTGGCTTGTTTCAGGTGACGTAATTATTTCCATCTGTCATTCCTGTTCTAGCTTTGATCAGTGCTCCGATTGGTGCTCTGTTTCCACGTGACATTAATTTACCAATCGAGGCCCTATAAAGAATTTATTTTCATTTTCATTCAGCATTTCTATCCTATCTAAAGATCTGATACATGCCCCATAGATTTAACCCCTTTTTTCTCGTTTCCGTGAAAATGACGAGGTGAGGTTGTGGGCTTTTCATGAATGGTGGCTTATTCTATATTTTCTAAAATTTCAAACTACAAACAAATGCAAAATTAAAAATGAATAAAAATATATATTGTTCATACACAGATTTATAGATTATTTTCAGGGATAAAAAAATAGACACTTTTATGACCGTTTTCTTAAGAATTATCCGATTGTTTAGGTATTAAGATATCTATCCCTCAAATGATATTAAAATTGTGCAAATCCTAACTTAAAAAAAATCCTGTTCTAGGTAGTTACACCACTTTTCGCGCGCAGTACCATATATTCTTCTGGGCCCATATTGTAGGCTAGCGTCGTGCAACTAAATTTGCATCTTGTGTTCGGGGTTTCCATACGTAACCGGAAAACCAGGAGAGGAGGGATCGGTAGATGCTCGGTCGAGCGGACACACATCTCCGGTTTCTGTAATCCCGTTGCCCGAATCGTTGCCGCCCTTTGGATTCGGGGAATAATACAATTAGGGGGCATCTAACGAAGAAATTGCCAGCCCTTTGTGCGACTTTAGGTGGGAGGGTGGTGTGGATGAATAGGCGGGAACGCATGGGGGAATTGTAAATGCAGGGATTTCTTGGGATTTCTGACGGTTTCATTTATAATTTTGCAAATAAATGTTTGGTTTTGTTGAAATAACGTCGCACTTGAATAACGAAATACGTTTTCAAGAAAGCAAGAATTTAGACAAATTTCAAAGTTCTTTTAACACTCTAGCTGCGGATGATACACTGAGAAAAAAATACTGTAAACATACAAAAAATGTTTTTGTAACGTTACAGAAATAACCAATTTTACAAAAAAAGTTTTTGTAATTCTGAACAGAAATCCTCATTTCTACAGTTACAGGAAATGTTCTAGTATTCGCAATTTTTTTCAACCAATCATCTTCGACTTGAAGTTGTGCGCGCATCGCTTCTAAAGTTTCGTTTGTGATTTGGATCAATTCATCGCCATTTAAAAATGATATAACGTTTTAAATTTGATACAGGTATAAAATATAGGTGAGTAACTTTTATTTTCTTTCTATTATACTATTTATAATTCTTATTTTTGTATTCGGCATTGTTCCGATTGTTTAATATTTTATGTTGATGAACATTTCGTTAACATGTAATGAAGCCGACCCGGTGGCGCAACGGTTAGGGAGCTAGCCTTTGGAGCTTCTGGGTTCGGGTTCGAATCCCGGTAAGGCATGGATGTTTGTGTTTGTCAATAAATGTTGTTATTTGTCTATGTGTTTGTGTCGTCTCTTTCTTTGTGTGCCTCTTGTGCCTGTGTCATTTCTAGGGGTTGAGTACAATAGACCTTAGGTCGCAGTGCTCGGCGAACTTGCCCCCCACCAAGAAAGTCATAACATATATTGAAAATTGTTCTGTTTTGCTAGAAAATAAGTAATAATAATATACATAAAAAGTCTTGTAAAATTACAAAAACATTACATGTATAGCATACATAAAAAATTCTTGTAAATATACAAGATATATATATGTAATGTTAACACAAATATATTAAGTGTTTTTACAGTACTATTTTTAGTAGATATTTACTAGAAATTTTCTAGGAAAAGTTTTTTACAAAAAATATTTTTGTTATGGTTACAGATTTTTTTTCACAGTGTACTGCATCAAAACCTATTCGATAATGCTTTGGTAATTTAATCGTTCCCGGCTGAAACAAGGTTAGAGTACTCATCAGTCGGCTTTTAGTTGCATTAATTTTAAAACTAAAATAAAGGTTACATTGCATACGCTTAAACGTGGTTTTCGTACTGTTTCGTGGTGTACTCTTCGCTCGAGAGTTCCCCATAGTTCCACACACAGGAATGTTCAAGCTTCTCAAAAATATTAGTATCAAAGAAACTGAGAAATATCAGTAGCGTCATTTGTATCGAAAAAGACGTAGCACGATATTCATGTACAATTTCGGAGCGGAGGTCTTGCAAGAACCTACACATTGTATTAAATAAAAATTCGAATTACATAAAAAAAAACTGTCGGAGCTTGTTTGTGAATTCCTAGAACCCACAATTTCTTTTTATTTTTAGGGCTCTAAACCTCAAAATCCAATAGCTAATTTGCCTCTCTTAGTACTAATCGACAATTTTTTTAAAAAAAAATTCTCGTAAAACATAATTTTGAATCTATACATTTTTTAAAAATATGTTTATATTACAAAATATATGTGCATGATTTATCTCAGAAGCAAAGATAGTATTATGTTATATGTTTGGCAAGTTTCACTCCCTCTATTTATTATGCGCTTTGTATGCTTAAGAAATAAAAAAGATAATTAAAATAATAAATGGTAATCTTTAAAAGTATTATAATCTAATAACATTGAGACAATGTTCCTCAGTGTAAATATATAATTTTCTTTTTTTTTCCCAAGAAATTTTATAGTCATAACAAATAGTTTTATGATACAAGTATAAGTTGTAGTTGGTTGGTACATGTAATTTCGGCTTGTGTGCTTGATCAGAACGCAGACTTTCCCCCCCGCTTATAAACCTTCGTCAAGTAAGACAGACAGAGACAGAATTTTTACTGACACACAGAGAGAAATTACACCCAGGGCGAAGGTGGGAATCGAACCTGCACCCGGTACAGTGCGCAGACTGTTAGCGTAATGGTCTGCGATCTTAACCACTAGGCCACGGACCACGGACCCCCAGGTATAAGTTATTATACAAGTAAGATAGAAATACTACATCGTTTTTTTTTTAATTTGATAAAATGGACCCTTAATGGTTCGATTTAGTTAAATTACTGTCACACTAGATCTAAACGAGGATCATTGCAAGAAAAAGGATTCATAAATTTGAGCCAAGCTCAAGTAACGATACCGACACCTGAGCGAGAACCAATAATGATTCTTCTGTTGAGGCATATTTTATTAGTGACCCCTTTTTTTAACCCACATATTTATTGGTAGCCTGACTAGATTTGTGTCAGTGATTAACCTTTAGACTATGAAATCATCATTAATTTTTCATATTTCATATTTTATTTACGTTGATTTTGTTTGAAGAAACAATAAAAAAAATAAAACTGAGACTATTTGCAAATTTTGTACAGCTAGATAGTTGGACAGTAAACTAAACTGTACTTCGAAATGCAGTACGCCTGGTCACCCTATTTATTGTGCAAAACTAGATAATGCAAAAAAAAAACTCAAATAGAGAACTTACAGACTACATAGTTCTATATATCATATTATGTGTTTTATTAAAAGAACAATCCCCACCAATACTACAACCACCCCTCTACCATTCGAAATCACATTACAAGTCCGGATTTCCAGAACATGGGGGTGGTAAATATGGAATCCCCAATCCACCTGCCCCAACAAATCCCGAAGAAAACATCACCATATTCAAATTCCTCCCTTTTTGACGTTTGCTTCTGTAGCAGCCCCTGCCAAAAAGCGCCCCAAGGGAGTTGCGCGCCCCATGCCTGCCCCCGTAACGCGATTAGCAGGCGTTGAATACCGAGTTAGGGATGAAAATTGCATCCGAGGGACTGCTGTGACCTAACACGACGTAATCCATTCATGAAGTGACCTATACACCGTGTGGGGGTGTTGGAGGAAGGGTTGCAATGGAAGTTGTAGGGTGCCATTAGACTTTTAGAATAGCCGCCAAAGAGTGCCAATAGAGTTTAATGGAGACGACCAATTTTTGTTCAATGGGATTGCTTCACGTCGTGAATGGCAACAGCTCACAGTTAAAAGTTTTTTCATTTTTTTTCTCTTGAATTACTCTTGTTTTGGTATTCGAAAACGATATTTCTAAGAATATTTTACTTATTAAATTTAAAAATGCCAACTTCTTGCTGTGCTGTTGGTTGTTAAAATCATTTGTTAAAGAAAGCTTGCATTGTAAAAAAAAACTTTCTATCCATGACGGTCATTTTGAGAGTAAACCGAAACAACCCATGAAATCTCAGGACGTTGAAAAATGAAAACAAGAGCGTCCACCATCTAAAACAATCAAATCCCCCCCCCCCCCCCTTACAACTCAATTCTATACCGTAACTGTTTTAATTCTTCTTAACGTTCTTAAAACGATGGATTTTAAGTATGCGATCATTTTTTTCTTCTTATAAAGAAAAATGTTAAGATACAAACGGTGAAGTTTTCGTCGCCTACAGATATCCACGGAATACTTACTTTTTTTTTTTTAAGTTGGCTTGTTTCATGTGAAGCATTTCTTCTAGCTTTCATTTCGTGTTTCCTTCGATCGGTGCTCGGATTGGAGCTTTATTTCCACGTGATATTTATTCACCAATCGAGGTTCTATAAATAATTTATTTACATTCAGTATTTCTGTTGCCATTTAAGACCTAAAACATGCCCATTATCTGTGTGCCTTCCTTCCCTGTTTTGAAGTTTCGAAATGAAAGTACCCGTCAATACAAGAGTTGAAATTAAAAACAAATCGACTGGACTCAAGTTCAATAGATTTTAACATTTAAAGTAATACTTCAATGGAAAGTTTCTAAGCTTAAACTACCAAATTAACACTCTTAAAACAAACGAGCGGTTTTAACTCAGTCTGAGTTAATTTCCACTCCTTTCCGTGCCGAAAATGCACTTCTCCTATAGGAGTGAATTTCACTCTTTTTCGGAGTGGGTAAAAGAAATAAAAGAAAACAATCTGCGTCCTACACTCTTAAAACGAGCGGTTTTAACTCAGTCTGAGTTAATTTTCACTCCTTTCCGGTGCCGAAAATGCACTTCTCCTATAGGAGTGAATTTCACTCTTTTGTTTTAAGAGTGAAGGTTGCAAGCTTCTAAAAACATAAAAAAAAACTTTTGTAGGCCCTTTACATTTTAGAAACTCGTTAAAACAATTATCTTACACTAATTTCCATTTTGGACATGATAGCTTGGCGACTGCCGGTCAAATCACGCGTGAGTTATCCACGGTGATACGGGCGGTTGATATAAAGATCACAATCTTTAGGATTGTGAACTTTTTATTTAAACTAGTAAAAAAATGCGCCCATGTGGTATACCAGTTTAAACTTTTAATGTGTTAAATACTTTGGTAAAATGATGAAAACTCACGATTTTCTTCACTTCTATGGGGCAAACCAGTTAATCTGCAGATTACCTGCATCATTGATATAAATATATTTCAAAATTTAGCGTTTACATTTCTCTAAGAATACAATGAAATTAATTTTTAACCACAATTCGGAAGAGAAGATCGCCCAAACCAGTGAAAAATTTCGAGATTTAGCGTTTATATTTCCCTAGAAAACCAAATTCTTTTTTAACCGCAATTCCGAAGAGAAAACCGCCACACCAGCGATCACTCATCCAACCTGGCACCCCTGTCCTCAAAGGAAGCTCAAGAGCCATCCCGTAGGCAGAAACTGAAGGCGGTACACACAAGCCCGAGGCTGTTTGAAGAGGTCTATTTAAACAGCATTAGCACCCTGCATAGGTTATATTACATGGTGGCAGAATGTGGGGGGGAATCCTGGCTATTGTTCATTGACATGTACGTAGGGACTTTTAATAGTGTTGGGGGGGGGGGGGGGGAGATAGACTTTGGGGGAGTATATGATTGTTCGTTCAATTGAGGCGATTTATAGAACAAAGCAGAAGGGAAGGTTGTAGAACATAAAAGTTGGAATATATTTTATGGATTTAATATGAGTAATTGAATAGATTTATGTATTGGTGTTCTTAATTATATTGAGATACAACTAATTGTAGATATTTTGAGAAGTTTGTTACAGTGAAAATACAGATGAAACTTAATGATAATACTTGATGAAGAAATTGTGAGACCACGCGAGTTCTCGTTAGACGGCATTTTATAATATAACTGTACTAGCCCAAACAATATATTTATTTGACAACGTAAAGTTCATGAAATCAAAGAAGTCATTATATTTGAAATCATAGATGGTCGATTTTATAGATTCCTTGCAAAATCGGCTATTATGTGTAGAGAATATATATGCATCTGTACACATAATTATATAAATTAATCGAAAGAGTCCAAAATTATTTTCTTCGTTTTTTATATTTTAAGATCTTTCTTGCTAGTTCTGTTGTTGTTGTTGTTCCTTATCCTTCACTTGTCTGACGGAGTCAGACAAGATCCAATAAATTGTTGACCCCCAAAAAGTCGATGACAAGAAGTGGGGAAGCGTATAAGTCCTCCTTGGAAAGACCCAAGCAGTCTAGTATATGTTCGGCAGAGGCCTGCTGAGCTTCACATTTGGAGCAGACAGCAAAAGTTTTTCTACCCTCAAAATACGAGAGACTCTTCGTGTGTCCACTTGCCAGTCTAGAAATTGCCGTTCGAGACGCTCTATCACCAAAAGAAACAAGTGAAGAGCCCGGCTCTTTGGCCGCATACCAGTGGTGAGAGGATTGATCTTTCGATTTTTTTGAAGATTACATTTGATTTAGGAATGATGCTCTGAGATAAGGATAAGATAGCTGAAGAGGTCAAGTTGAATTAGATCTTCTTGCTAGTTCTTTTTAGATCTATCATCAATTGATCTGCGTAACCTATTTAATTTCAATACCATTAAATCTAGGCGTGGAGTTTCCTGTCTTCTGTTTTTCTATAAGGTTCTAAACAATATAATTGATTCCAAATACATAACTAGAATACTATGCATATCTTTATACCCATTAGATGTTACGATAAAAATGAGATTAAACTCAATCGTCGTTTATTTTTTTCATAACTAACTATATCCAAAATTTCTGTCGCATAAGTTTTATAAAATTTACAATAGCATTTCTTAAGAGGGTGTCCAGACTACGCAATCACTGAAAACACCGACAACAAAAACACCGCAATTTGTACATGCATGCGTCAAAGAAAACATTGCGCACGGGGATTGCACCTTAAATGTGACGCACGGTTTTTTAGTTCATTAACGCATGCCTTAAATGTCTTCGAGATCACTCTGATTCGGTCTGTCATGCGCTATGGTAACTTGAGTGAGAAAAACCGAATTTATCATTTTCAACTTTTCAAATAACCAAATCAGAAGACAAAAATGCAATTAAAAATTCCACTCCCGCCAAGTAACCCTGAAAAATGTTGCAAGAAAGAATCCAAGATATTTGCAACTTTTCCTATTTAAAGCCATGTTAACTTGTTGTAGGGTTGCTATTGTTAATAAAAAAATAAAGAGAAAAAATAGTAAAAAAGGTAATTTTGAAGAAGACGTTTTCTTTGAAAAAGTGTTGAAACAGCTCATTGGTTTAAAAAAGGTCACGCGCTCCGAACTGCGATTTCATTGGCTGTTTTGTTTTTTGTGGAAAAGTGTTGAAACAAACCCATTGAATTTAAATTAAATATTCAGACTGTAAATTTCTGCATTTAGTTCGGGATTTGTGCAAAGTATTTTTGCTTGTGTTTTTATTCATAATTTTTTTTAAACTTATGCGTGATTTAAATGTTATTTCGACAACAGCAGAGTTTTAAAATAATATTTAAAATTAGGTGGACAAATTTAGGTTTTGAAATTTTGAAACATTTATAGATGATATTAGGTTTTATTTTATTAGCATTAATATTGTTATGAATAAGAAACACTTTTAATGCGATTAATTTTAATTGAAACAATGGAGTATGGGTACTTTAAGAACATTTTAGGAATCAATTTAATACACAGTAATATAATAATCAACTATTATTGGTATAAATTATTAATAAACTTATTTGCTAGTAATGATTATTTATTTTTATTTATTTATTTTATTTTTATTTATTTATTTTACTTTTATTTATTTATTTTATTTTTATTTATTTATTTTATTTTTATTTATTTATTTTATTTTTATTTATTTATTTTATTTTTATTTATTTATTTTATTTTTATTTATTTGTTAAATTATCATTTATATAAAATTTTGAGTAAGTATTGTCTTTTATTAAAAAAAATGTAGCATTTTTTTTATATGACCTTTATTGATTCTGTGCTTGCCTTAAAATAATTTTTTTTTATTTAAAAAATCTAGTTGTAACACGTTCTTTTTTATTATAAGGCTTTTCCTTTTTTTTTTATATATTAAGGAAAATTTTAAATTTTTATTTAACTCTTATTATAAAAATATTATGCGCAATCACTCAGGCGTAGTGGTCAGCGCTTCTTGCTCTTATTCCGTAGACCCGGGTTCGTATACGGGTCCGGTAGGCCATGAATGTACTCAGCTCTTCATTTGACCAGGTTCTACACAATGAGTACTAAGCTTGATTGATTGGAAAGTCAACTGAAGGTTCATTGTCGAACTAGCCACTTGGCATGGACAATCAATATCGCTTATATGTAAGCAAAAAGGCTTAGGTTTGGGCAAACTTTAATTAGTATAAAAAAATATAAAAAATGAGTTCAAAAATCTTAAAGCATTTCCAATTCAAATGTAATAAAAGTTAAAAATCTATGTTATTAAAACAACAATTAAATTTGTTACACTGAGTTTTAGTATTACTAATCAAATTTAATTTTTTCGTATCAATGTTGAAATCAAGGTATCGCGTTAAAGCAAGCGATGAAATCTTTTCATCCCATTCCACGTTTCTAACACAACACCGGCATCGGGATAAATGTCCAGACCAAAGAGATCCAGACGCATGCGTTTGAAAAAAACCTACGATTTGACGAAAAAACTGGCCGCTATTGCATCGCTTGGCGGTCGCCAGGTTGTTGTTTGTATTTTCCTAGTCTGGACATTATTTCCGTTCTTCGCCCCCTCAGGTTTAGAGGTGAGGGGGCAAACTATATGTCCCCCCCCCCCACCACCACAATTTTTTTTGGGTCATAATATAAATTGGCATTTTTTACTTTCAAATACTTTGCTAAAGTAAACTAAGGTTATTTTTCTTTCAGTTGGGAACTATATATATTGTGATAGTGAGAAGCGCTTTATACAGGGTGGCCCAAAAGTAGACTTACAGAGTTAGTTAGAGTAGGCTTACAGTTAAATTATTATTATTATAAATGTATTTTTTAAACATTTTTTAATAGTATATATTTTATATAAGGATAAATTTAAATATTTTTCTATGAATGGTTTCTCTCTGTCATGTATTTTTACAGCTGTTTGAAATTAGATTTAAAACGTAGGTCCCGATCTAGTTAACTTTTACCTAAATTGATTGTTCTTCTGGCTGTCTGAAAGGAGTTTTAGTACAGAAAAACCACGTTCGCTTCGGAATTCGAAACCGTGGTCAAGTAACGTGGTCGATACCTGAGCTAACCCAACGCAACCTTCGACAGACAACGGT
Source organism: Oedothorax gibbosus (assembly GCA_019343175.1). NCBI lineage: Eukaryota > Metazoa > Arthropoda > Arachnida > Araneae > Linyphiidae > Oedothorax > Oedothorax gibbosus. The sequence goes on along the minus strand of CM033276.1, from coordinate 24,230,434 downwards.
AGTCATTACTTAGACCAAGAAAAGATTTAAAGTGCACCAGTTCCATATATTTAAGTTTAGCCAAACACACAATCGTTGCTCTAAGTCACTAACCAGAATACCATCCTAGTTAGTAAAACTTAACTTCGAATTCGTCTTTTGCAGTCATAAATACTGCTTAAATAGTTTTTAGTTCATCTGTAACACTGTAACTTACACTATAGAATTTCAGTAGCTATATAGTGATGCTTGAATTAGTTAACCAAATTAAATTTTTTAAATAATGTTCGGTAAAAAAATTTTTTGGAAGTCTCAATGACTTTAAATATACACAAATAGTGCAATCGTGGTTGTGGTATTAACATATTAGTACGTTTGGGACTTGAAAGGTTTTTGTATGACAGGAACTCAAGTTTGAAAAGTAAGTTACCACTTTCAAAACATAATTATTTAACGATAAAACATATGTCTTGATTTCGGTCTTTGGTTTAAAGGAGTTTTCTTTTTTTCCCCCGAAAATTTGATTTGGATATTGAAAAAAAAAATTATTTCATTTCTCTGAAAATGACGAGTAATGAAAATCGTGGAGATATTGGTAAAGAAACTCATGCATAGTGAAACAAAAAAATACGAATTTCTTAAAAATGAAATCTGAAACAGAAAAAATTAAAAATCGATATCGTATTAACTATTTTTTTATTAGTATCTTGAGTATAACATGAGAGAAATCAGGTTCAAAATAAAAACACTATAATCTGTTTTTTATAATTGCGTGAAAAAAATCCGATTTTTACACTATAATTTTAATATCAGACGCGTGCGAAAAGTTATACTTTTTGGAAACAGTGATAAAAAAATTACTTTTTTTCACCCAAAAGCAGTGAAAAAAAGTACTTTTTTTCACTCTTTTCATAAGATGCCAACATTTCAAGTAAAATTTCTATTTCATAATATTCATAAAATCCAGAAATTTATTGATCTGCTTTATTTATAAATATTATGCGCGTGAATGTTATTATTTTTTTATTTTTGAATCATTATTCATGTTCAAATGTTTGAATTTAAACTAAAAAATAAGTTTGCCTTTTGTAGTTCCAGAGATTTATCGATGCCGATCTTCTTTACGTAAAAAAAATTAGCACGTGAATTATTTTTGAACCAATGAGATTTGATTTTTTCACGTAATTATAAAAAATAGTGTATGAAACACATGTGAAAAGTAAACTTTTTAAAACACGTGTCATTATTTCACTCGCTCGTACCTCGCTCGTGAAATAAAATCCACTAGTTTTAAAAAGTGTTACTTTTCACACTTGTTGCATAAATAACTATTTTATTATCCTCTGCCTGGCTCTAATGGTCACAAAGTTACAGAATTTTTTATTTCATTTCAATTTGATAATTATAATGGGAATGTTTTAGATGAATTAACGGTTTGCATTGGGTGCCCGCTCAGATGTCGACTTCGTCACTTGACCAGTGTTCTCAATTTCGGGCCGTAATTACTAATTGGCTGTGCTAAAGCTCCATGGAGGCTAGAAATAGACAGCCGGGAAACGTACAACATTACTTAACCTAACTGTTGTCACTTGACCAGGGTTCTAATTTACGAGGTGTTATTGGCTGTGTTAAAGCTCCTGAAGGAGGCTAGAAATAGGCAGCCGGAAACGATTACCTTACCTTACCTTACCTTACTGTTGGGCCGTAGTGAGCCAAGTGGTCAGTGTCTCGGTCTCGGGATCGGAAGGTCCTGCGATCGAGTCCCGGTACCACTGAAGACCTACCGAGTATATGCGGAGTACGTGCTCGTTAAATCTGTTGGGTCCGAAAGTCCTCTAAGTTCCCATACCAAATCAATACCTCTGGGGGTGACAAGCCAATTCTGGGGATCCTCTAGTTGGCCTCTGTCTCTAAAAATTAGAGGGATCCACTTATGTGTGTGTGTTGTCTGTTGTGTCTGTCTTACTTGACGAAGGTTTATAAGCGGGTCGCTGACCAAGCACACAAACCTGAATATATATGTCTACCAACCAACCAACTAGTGTACACCCGCCCCACCCACATGGAGGCCCTGCCTATATACACTATATGTACCAATGTGTTGCTTAGAAAACGTAACACATTATAGCTAGCTACACGCCTTGTCGAATAAGCGCCGCCTCTTTCTCAATTTCGAGAAAAGAAGAACTAATAATCAATCGTTTACGGTTTATCGAAAGAGGGGTTAGTTATCGACACAAATTTATTGATAGAAGTTTTCAATTCGACGCGAGAATCAGGAAAAGAATCCGGGACCCAAACAGTTATTTTGAAATTTTTTATCTATAAAGAAATATATCAGATTATAGAGTTCTTAGATTAGAATTACCACAACTCAGCATATGATAAAAGCCAAAAATGTATATCAGCGAAAAAGCTTTTTCTAACACCATTCATTCCACAGTTTTTTTTACAACTTTACGAATTTTATAGATATTTCTTTTAAAACATTAGCTTTTTTTTTTGGTTTAACTGAAGTTTTCGTATTACGAAAACTATCCATGAAATAAATCCGTAAATCACATCACCACCAGCTACAGCGTCTTATAAATGCTTTGCATGATTAAAATGAGAAAAAAACTTCCAAATTTATTAAAATAATGCGATGAATGAAAAACATTATACCTATAAAGATTGGAGTGGAGGGATAGAATATGTATTGTTACGAAAATGAAGCATAGCACCGGTTCTTCGCATTCGAGTTGAAAAGAATGTTACATAACTCCAACTAACATAAAACAACACATAAAACAAAGCATCTCGCTCATTGTAATTCAGGTAGAACGATAGCAGAGGTGCCGATCCCCCCCAGAACTAATGACGCCCCCCCCTCCCCCCCCCCAAAAAAAAAAAAACACGATGAGGATTTCATATTTATATGGGCTAATTGATTACCTAACCTAAGTAGCCTCTAACTACATCTTTACGGTGTATATATAGAAAACCTTATAGTAAAATGATATTTCAAGTACCATATCGAATGGGGTAACTGGTAACTCTGTCCCAAGAAATAAAACTATAAAACCCTAGTACTGACTTTCTTCTTAAATATTTTTCTACTGATCCCCACGATGCCTTGCGCTCGTCCGCACTACAGCGCAGGTAATTGTCTTTTCTTTTCAACTCCTATCTCCCTGTGAAAAACACGCCACAAAAGTAATGGACTTTTAAGTTGACGCTTTCAACTTAAAAAGTGAAAATAAGGATTCAAGAGGTTTACTATACGTAAAATTGAGGTTTGACGTCAATCAAAATCCAGTTATTGTCCAGCCATTTACTAGTTAAATAAATACGTTGCTTCAAATTTCAACTGTAACTGTGGTTGTTAACATTTGATTTGTTTTTGTTTACATTGAAAAAGTGAAAGTCGCCGCCACTGGTAGCCTCACCGGTATTAAAGATCAAATCATCAATTTCATATGTTTCCCACTTTTAAATTGATTACTGGAAAAGTTTCCACTCTTTCATTTCAAAATGTCAGCAAGAGTTTTATTCATTTTCCTAAAAAGAACTTGCACAAACTAAATACTACAAGCAAAAGAGATCAACAAAAATTGGTCCTCGACCTAAAATCGACCCCAGAACAACAGAATATTTTAGCCGAAGGAGAGAGCCGATACTACATCGAAAACGGACTTCGGAAAGTCTACCCCTACTTCTACCAACACACTGTTCACTGTAAAGGTAGATGGATCGACAGAACTATTCTCGATATTTATCATGACGAGTTTCTATATCCCATAGAACACATTACACAGCGAATATTAACAGGTGCCGTAAGAGTAAACGGCGAAATCGTGTCATTAGATTACCGTTTGAAACATGCTGATGTTTTGACATCTAATACTCATCGACACGAGCTTCCTGTTCTTGCGACACCTATTAAAGTGATTTATGAAGACGATAATGTATTTGTGATCGACAAACCCCCTTCGATACCAGTTCATCCATCTGGTTTGTACCGGTTTAACACGGTTACTTTTATGCTTGCAGAAGAACACAATCGAAAAGATGTTTTCTTGACTCATCGACTTGACCGGTTAACGTCAGGGGTTTTGGTTATTGCCAAAGACAGAAAGAAATCTAGGCAACTCCATGACGAGATGTTGGTAAGAAATGTCCAGAAAGAATACTTATGTCGAGTGGACGGGGAATTTCCTGATGGAGTTGTATTATGCGATAAACCATTAAAACAGTTTTATAAAAAGATAGGAGTCTCGATGGTTCTGCCTTCGGGAAAACCTTCCTTGACTGAATTTCAAAAACTCAGTTTCAACGGAAAATCAAGCGTCGTTCTGTGCCGACCCAAAACAGGCAGAACACACCAAATAAGAGTACATTTACAGTTTTTAGGTTATCCCATTGTCAATGATCCCTTATACAATTCCTATTGCTTTGGCCCTAATAAGGGTAAAGATGGAGAAATTAACAAAACCTACACAAACTTGCTAAACGACCTGGTGATAAAACATTCAGCCAGTTGGTGGTTGGTTAATAAAGCGACTGGTGAAGACCCTAAACCAATTGTTGATTATTCAAAAGATGTCGATGAACATTTAAAACTGGAGCTGCATGACCAGATGAACATTTCGCCTGAAGACCTATATTCAAGCATGAGTTATGGCGTTATTGATGAAAAATTGCAAGGTACTGTTTACCGTAAAGATGAAACAAGGATCACCTCTGACAATAGTTGTTATTTTTGCTCAAAAGTCTTCAGAGACCCCAAGCCGTCTAATTTAGTGATGTTTCTCCATGCGTTTAAATATAAAGGTGAAAATTGGGAGTTTGCAACAGAAGTGCCTCAATGGGCACAAAGTGATTGGGATCTTTTATAACTTTTATTTTTATCTAGAATATAATTAAGATGAATTGAAGCATTCTTGAGCTTCATGGGTTGTTAAATTTCTCACAATTGTGCTGTATGACCTAATGATCGTGTTAAAAAAAGGTTAGGTACAATGAATTGTTTGATGATATCACCCTCTTTTAAAAATTTAAAATGTGTTCAATGATAATTAAAAAAAACACTTTTGAATTTTTAAAAAATATTTTTTCATTAAAAAAAATATCTCAAATATAAATTTCTATCTAATGATTTGTAACGATTTAATAAAAAAACTTTTAGATGGTATTTTTCAACATATATATTTTTTTTGTCTTCTTAACTGCAATGCATTTAAAAAAGTTACAAATCATTTTAAACTGATGTACAGTAACTAAATATTTGGTCATGTGTTCTATTCGGGCTTTATTATAATTAATAATTTTTTAAGTATTAATTTACCGAATGCATTAGGATTTGAAATAAAAAAACAAATACAATTGCTGGAAAGATGAACAGTCAGAAACACATAAAAATTTTGGCAAACATACACATCTTTATGTTTCGCTACCACACTTGGCCATTGTCTTTAAATTGAGGCTAGGATCATTCTTGGTTTAATTTTTTTTTAAAATTTTAAGTTCACTTTGCTTTCAATCTTATTTAGACAATTAAAAAATAAATATATTTTTTTATTATTGCCTACCTGATCCAGAATTATGTTGGGCACTTTGTTTGTTATAACGTGCAAGTCTTAAAATTCATTTTGATGTTGGTGAAAGTCAATGCTCACTTTAGGAGTTTTTTATTCATGTTACTGTGGATGGTTAAAAATTACCACAACTTTAGGCCCCATGTAGATTTCAGGATTTGGCGGATTTTAGATTATAAATACAAAATTATTGATAATTTCTATCGCGAAACAAAATGCAAACTAAAAATGTTTTTTTATATAATTTACAAAAATAAAAACATTTAATAGCTTTATTAATTATTAAAAATTCCTTAATTATCTCCTACAGACTTTGCAGTTTTGCAAAAAAAATAACTGAATTTTTTTCTATTTACTCTTACAGACACAGGTTTGCATCTGCAAACCTGTGCAGATTTCAGGACTTGGCAGATTTTTGACTCTCCTCTGTATTTGATTTTTGAAAATTAAATTCAATGTTTGACCTTTAAAGAAGCACATATTGAATTTGGACAAATCTTGATTTTTTGGAATTCCACTAAAAAAATGAACTTTATTCAAATAAATATACCTACACATATAAAGTCACAATATTGAGCAACCCATGTAAAAGGTACTTTTAAACACAAATGTGTTTGCACATTACAAAAAATACAATCTATGCAAAAGTAGCTGTGTAAATTAAATTAAGGAAATTACTTCATGAAAGTCTTTCGCTCTTGTAAAATAAACATAATTCCCTCGTTTTAAATATTTTTATTGACATACTTGTTGGATAAACCTTTCTTTGGTATAAATTCAATGAAAAAAAAAGATATCAACGTCAAAAAAGATATGTATTCTGAATGCTAAAAACTAAACAAGTAGGTTTGTAACAGAATCTGTCACGCAGCCCGCTTCCACACAACATTTGTGTTCAACAGGAAAAAAGTCACCAAACACAAAATTAATTCTATTATAAACATTTACACGCTAAATTTGGCTAGTTTCATTTATTTTATTTCGAAAATTCAATAATTGTTTCTTCAATAATTATCGTTTGCAAAAATTAATTTCTATTTCAAAGAATAAATTTGTAACATTCCTCTCTTTTAAATAGAACCAAAATATTTCATATCAACATACAAAGAATCGCTTAGTGAAATATATTTGAAGTCATTTCAAACTAATTAATGTTGCAAAAATAAATTTATTTTAATTATTTAAAAGAATTAGATTCTCGAGTGATTGTTGCGATTGGCAATGGTGATTTAATTCTAATAAAAATGGCTTCTTATGCTTTTTAAATTAGCTTTAAATTTTGCAGTTTTTTAAATAATTAAAGCACTTTGAATTCAAATTTTTTTTCTGAGATTTTCAATGTCTTCTAATTTCGATGCGCTGAATATTTTGACGTATCACACTTGCCTGTTTCATTAGCACTTGTAGTTTGGGCTATGAAAGTGGGTGACAGACGGACTGAAGGGTTATAATACCTTCCACTTTTTACGTTATAAACGTAGTGTGGAAGCTAAAACGCAAGAAACACTTGTGATGCTTCAAAATGCAGATTACACTAAATAATCCTTCATTGAATTTTTTTGCCTTAATCTCTTAAAAGAAAATTTTAAAAAAGTAAAAGATTTTTTTAAACTTTTAATATAATTGAGTATTTCTAGTTTAAAATCAATGATAATCCCTTAAGTTTTTAATTAAAAAATGAAACAATACTAGATTACAGACTTAAAAATCATTATCTGATTGATTATATTTTGATAGTCATTCATGCATTTTTTTTTTATTAATAACTTTTTTAAACCAACCCTATAATAATTCATGTTTCATCTCTTTATACCAATTTTTTGTGGAAATTAAATTTTAATCCAAAATATATTCTTGTCTCCATATGCAATTGCACAAAAAATAGTAATTCTGCAGGATTTTTTTGGGTATTGATAAACCATTAAAAAAGAAATTAACTTTTGTGTTTTCATTTTTTTAATCAATCAAGAATTCCAATTTAAAAACAAAAAAAAACTTCAATTAAGGCAATCATTTTTTAATAAAATTTGATGGTTTAACACATACTTAGATAAACTTTAATACGTGAAAGTTGGTGTCTTCATGCATTGTTCGAGTCAAATAAGCAACACATGTAAAACAGTAAATATTTTTTATTACATAACATAGTTACAATATTTTATCATATTAATACACCTGCAACCTTACAAGCAGGAGTGAAAATCATAAATACATCAAAACATTGGAAATTATATTAACCATATATTCATTTCAATCCAATTCCACATAAAATATATCTATTCTATTTAAATGTACGCAGGAGAAAATTTATTTACAATACATAAACTTTACTAGCATAATAAGAATAAATAGAACAGTTGAGTCATTATTTTTCAATTACTTCATAAAAAAAGTCAAAAGCAGTAAAATTTTGAGCTATAAATGTTTGGAACAATTAAAATAAACTTTTGTAAAATTTTAAGACCTATTACATTACAATGTTAAGAATGAGCTTTTAAAATAGCCAAACCGTTAGAATAATTATGTACAATAATTTAAGTTATTTTATCTGTATTTTTAGCTTTATAAGGTAGCTTTTGTTTAAAGTGAAATTAATGTCAAATATTATAACGAGTGCAAAATAAAATTGATCAAAAATAGTCGAACAAAATCAACTAGTCTCATTTGTTCTTACATTTGTCACCACACTTTTAACATTCAGTGTTGAACATTTCACTTTTTTTTTTTTTAAAGTTAAAACATTATATATTATAATAACTAAAACAAATTTTATAATAAAACACTATCACCAAAACCCAGACTAACCACACGACAAATAATCTAATGTAACCATAATGGTTTTAATGTCTTAACCATAATGCCCAAGGGAAAAACAGTTTCTATTAAAATGGAATGTTCACCACAATGCGTTCTTGAAAACTAACAATTGTCAATCGAACTTAAATTAGCAACATTAACATTTAAGAGCAGTTTAATGCACTAATCTGTCATAATTAGAACATCATTAAACACTAACAGCAATGCAGCATTTTTTTAATCAAAGAAAAAGAATATCAACTAATTAAAGATTAGTTTCAGTTAATTAGAACATTAACAGAGGCTATGGTATCCCAGACAAAAAAAAAAGCATTAATGCTAATTTATTTTACCATCATATAAAACTTATCTTTTCCCATTAAATTATTCAACTCAACATAAAAATATTAATACAAATTTAGTCCAATAATTATACTTTAATTTTTATGTTTTATGGTGCAATTTTGTTTAACAGTACTGTTTTAAGAAACTATTATTGCCTCATTAAAATCGAAGACCTTTAGTCACTTGCCCACCTCTGGGTAAAAGTATAATGGAAGCGATATTAATCAGGAGACAAAAATAAATTTTACAATACCAATGTTAGCAATATTTGAACCACTTGATTATATAGCTTCTCAATTACAATTAATTTTGTACATATTTACATAGCTACTAATAATTTACATATTTACCAACAATGGTAAATTGTGTGATACAGAATAATTTTCATGGTTACTAAAACACATGTTAAGACTGGTCATCGATAAAGGCCTAATTCCCCTAAAAACATTTTAGGACATAAGTCAAGAAATCCTAACTATGTCACACAATTATTCATAGTAGGGTTACTACTATGTAGAATAACATCAATGATAAACAATTACTATTTTCTATCATATACACTGCTGGACAGCAGTGTGTATAGTAGATGTGTTCTCGTGCACTGAAATTTAAAGAGTTATTTAATAGCTGAAATAAGTTTTTGAGGTAATTAGATCATTATTTTTGGCCAGTCTGCCTCAATATATATATCAAAAAGTTTTTATGAAATGGACACTAAAAGTATAGTATAAGCAAAAAAAAGCAAGGTAGCGTTGCAAATAATAAAAAGACTAGATAGGTACAAAAGTGTGAAGATTGGAAAATTTTAAAAGGAGCTAAAGTTTTGCTAAGCTACTAAATAAAAAGAAATTTCCGTACGAATGACATATACATTTCATGCTGACTTATGTTATCATTGCAAGTTTTTAATTTGAACAAATATTGGGTCATAATCTGGAAAAACATTCAAATAGTTTATCAATATGAAATCAACACTAATGATTGAATTGTTTTTTTTTAAAATTAGATAATAATTTTCTCTTTAATTTATTCGAGCCTGTTTTTAGGATGCAATTTAGATTTGAAGAAAGGAACAATTGCAGCCAACCAATCTAGTTCAATAACACTAGCCAGTTCATTCTTTGTTCGCAAATTCTAAAGGAAATACATCAATGTTAAATACAAAAATTTGATTATTACAATGAAAAAAGTTGATAAACCAAAAAATTCACATTTTAACTGAAAAAAACCCTATAAATATTAATAATTAGACTTTTATGTGCTTTAATGACACAAGGTTCCTTATTAAATTTTGACAATATATTTTTAACAAAAAGCAAAGAATAAAATGCTTAGAACGAAAACTATTGAGTGAGCTTACTATTTAGAAAGATACAGAACAAAACATTTTTACAATTTAAAGAAGGAAACTCATTTTAATAAACAATAAATGTTCAAAAAATCAGCAATTTTTCTTGAAAAAGCAGTACATAACAATTGTGCAAGATAAACGATATTGTCAGTATGAAAATTACGTATTTTAATGTATTTTATAAGTATGTTCATTTTTATATTGTTCTGTCATGCAAACAAAAACACATTGCATTGATAAGACAGCATTTTACTGTGTAGCTAATAAAAAAAAAGTGAATATATCCAGTTCCTGTAGGAACAACAAAGTAAATCCTTGTACAGTATGCAACATAATTTTAAATATACAACAATAAGTTTTTAATAGTCAATGGAAGCCCAATAAAAAGATTAAAGGAGCGGCATCCAAAACCAAATGCAAGTTAGTTCAATGCAAATATTTCGTAATTGCTATATCTAGTAATTAAAAAAAAAACTTTTATAACCAACCATATTTTAAAATCAATAGTTGGACTTGATTAAACATGTTTTATCAGAACTCCAAAAACTCTTACTAAATGATTTGAAAAAATGCCATGATAGGGCTAAAATAAAATATGACAAATTATTGGGCTTTCTAAAGAAATGATAAGCTATATAATTTCAAAAAAAATTATATAGAAATGGATATCTTTTATCTAACATTATTTTACTCTGCCAGATAAAAAATTTTAACAAATTTTGTGAGGTAAATATAGTACATAATGTTTTGTTTACAGAAACAAATATCCCTCTAGTGTACAACCAAAATTGATATTACCTTTTTTTTCTTTATAAACAGTGATCACAAACCTTCTGTTTGTGAAGGAAAATACTAGTGTACAAACCATTACCCATGCTTTAGAAAAGTTATAAGAAGATGACCGTTATAACCTATAACTGATGTTGCAAGAAAGACAAAAGATAAACTTGTAGAAATAACACAAAGAACCGTCAGCGGGTTGAAAAGAAGTAAAAAGGGTCTGGTCCAATCGCACCACAAAAATATATCCGATCAAATTCATTACCAATCATACACTTTAAACGCCAGTCAATTAATAAACACCACCAAACATAAGTTTTATCCACTTATTCGACATCCGGCTCTAACAGCTCCCTATGCCCTCTTCATGGCAATTGTAACCAGTGTTCAGTAACCATTACATTACAAATGGTATTTAGTTTTATTCATGTACTCAAATATAATATCGATACTATTGTGTTTTTCTTTACTTAATCAAAAAATGGTAATTAATTCAAACATAATTCATAAGGAGTGATGTTTAACCTTCTGACTGTTAAGAAAAAAGCTAGTATATAAGTAATTTCACATGCTTCAGAAAACTATTAAAATAATGGATGGCCAGGACTACGAGGAACAGGATCTGGTGGTCTATGCGGCGAGTGGTTGTACAGATACCAATGCTCCAGAAAAACTATTAAAAGTTTACTTGTATCACCTAATACAGATATTGCAGCAAAAAATTTTGTGAAAGAAATTAAATTTAAACAGTCAGAAGGTTATAAAAAAAATAAAGGTCCAGTTCCAATCACACCACCATTAAATATCCCTAGCCAACAATCAATCATTTAATGAAGGCAGCAAACACTGCCCACCTGGCCTCATTGGCATTATTCTTCATCAACTCTGCCTCAACATCCACAACTCCCAGACCCTCTTCATAGCGACCTCGTAGTCGTCACCGCTCAACGACGCAAATGTGTTCTCCAGGACGTCGAACGAGTGGGCCAGTACGATGAGGGACAGTATTCATCGGCCCGTGTGGCGAGCGAAAATACTAGTGTACAAATTATCCATACTTCAGAAGAGCTATTAAATATTACTTGTACACCTATTACAGGAGGAAAAATAGATGTGAAAAAAATTAAATTTAAACAGTCAGAAGGCTAAAAAAGAAAGCTCCAGTCACCCACCATAAAAAATCCCTAGCCACCGATCAAACAATAATTTAATGAATGCAGCAAACACTGCCCACATAGCGTTTTCCATCGCCTCAGCCTCAACATAAACCCCAAGACACTCTTCATGGCGACCTCGTAGTTGTCATTGCTCAACAGCGCAAATGAATTCTCCAGGACGTCGGACGAGTGGGTCAGGATGATGAGGGACAGTAACTGGCGGTCCATGTGGCGAGCAAAAATATTAGTGTACAAAATATCCAAACTGCAGAAGAACTATTAAAATATTACTTGTATCACCTATTACAGATATTGCAGGAAATACATGTGAAAAAATTAACTTTAAACAGTCAGAAGGTTAAACAAAAAAAGAAAGGTCCAGTTCCAATCACACCACCATAAAAAATCCCTAGCCACCGATCAAACAATCATTTAATGAACGCTGCAAACACTGCCCACATGGCCTCGTTAGCGTTATTCTTCATTGATTCTGCCTCAACATCCAACTCTAGCAACTCCCGGACCCTCTTCATGGCGACCTCGTAGTCGTCATCGCTCAACGGCGCAAATGCGTTCTCCAGGACGTCGGACGAGTGGGCCAGTACGATGAGGGACAGTATCCGACGGTCCATGCGGTGGGGGTCGTTGATCCACTTGGACAGGACCGCGTCCTGGACTTTCTTGACAAGTTTGGTCTTGGTGGTGGAGTCTGTAAGAGGATGTGTGGTCATGTCGAAGAGCAGGAAGTTTTGTTTTTCTGTGGTGAGGACGCCCTTCTCGACGAGGTTTTTGGCCAGGCGTTCGCGGACGTTGCGGAGTTGGTAGCGGAGTTTGAGGGGGTTCCAGGTTTCGCCTGTGGGAGAGAGAAGAGTGTAAATGAGCAGTACAATAAATAATTCAATAAGCAAAAGAGGTAATTACCAAATGCAATAAAGTCTTTTAAAATTAGAACAATCTTTCTACTAATCATTAATATATGGAAATTATGGGTCTTGTAGAAGATGAATAAATAATTTTAAAATATCATTATTATTGGAAATACAATAAATTATTCTTGGAAAAGTTAAAAATGCATACTCTACAATAATTGGGGTTTACTATGGTAACAAAAATACTTCAAAAAGATGTCTCCATCTAAAACACCTTTTTCAAACTATAGTTACTTCTATAATTATTATAATTATTTATTAATGTTATAATTATTATTGTTATAATTATTTTGCTTCATACATAAAATATCAATTAAAAAGTTCTGAAAGAAAAACAACGTTTCAGATGTTAAGGGCATCACCTAAATTATTAAAAAATATAATCAATAGTTTAAATAAAAATTTATTTCAAATAAAAACTGAACATTTTCATTGGGAGCCCCATTCACATCTAGCCTACCAAATCAACTTGCAATGCATTTATTAACTAGTTTACAAAAAAGATATCAGAAACAAACTTATGGTACTTAAAATTCATAAAAAAAAGAACCAATAAAACACAAACCACTCAAGTAATCGATCCAGCTCTGAAGAGTCTCGGGCGGTTCCGTCTCTTTAATATGTTTCAAAGCTTCATCTAACAAGACGTCTCCAGCAGGCGAATCGTTTTTCACCAGGACTTTTCTCATCAGAAGACTGCGACGTCTCATTCCGGCTTTCTCTAACTCTATTCGGCCTCGGAGAGCCAGTTCTACTAGGATGCAACCTCTCAGCCCAGATGATATAGAGTCATTCCAGAAAGATGTGTAACCCTATGTGGTAAGGTTGGGTTTATTGGGATGGTAAAAATGTAAACAAGAATTAAGTAGAATTTTATTTACATTTAAAATTAAAATCTTTTACTTTAATAATGTACCTCAAGAACAATGATAGTAAATTATTTATTAGTATTAGTATTCATAGTTTAATTAATTATTGCTATAAATTTTTTAACACCTTAGTTATATTATAATGTAAAAAAAATATATATGGTCAGAGAATATTTACGACTTGGTGCATGATACATGAGGAAAACGTTGATCCCCGGCACAAATAGTTTTATTATGTAAAAATTGACATGTTTCCCAGAATGTAGGTCCTGCTTTATCAGAATAATACACAAAACTATGACATAAAAAAAGCAGCTGAGTGATGGTAGCAAAAAATTAATACCCTTAAAGGGGTGGTTGGATTGAGGGGGGAAGGGGGGGGGGATAACACTAATTATTTTGCTGCTAGATGCTTTTCCAAATTAGTGAAAATACGACCATAGAAGAATTTTACCAATACCTACTATATTCTTAAAAATTGCAAAAACTTAGTTGATTCTTCCATGCTCGAATTCCTACCGATTTGGAAAAAGCATATCTCAGCAACAGAAGAACGTTTCTACCCCCTTTCTCCACCCACTCACTCTTATTATGTGGTGCTACTGAAAGAAGTACGGACTTAATACAACATATTTAATTAAGAATACTAAGTAACACGATTACAGGGTGAATTATATGTATACATAGCGAACATCAAATTAAGGCGGGCGATACATGTAACCACATGAATTTTGATCGTTTTTCAGACAATATTAAAAAAGAAGAAATACATGAATGGTTTTAAAATTCAGTATGTTTATACATTAAAATACAAAAATCAGATTTTTCATTTTAATTTTTTCAAAATGGCCGCCATAGTAACTCATCTCCCGAGACCCTCGCGGATAAAAAAATATCAATCGGAGGGCGTTCTAGTATCTGATACAGTGATCTGAAATCAAAATTTTTGATTTCAAAGTGTTCGAATAAAACTTACATCTTCTAGTTAAACCAATAAAAATACAAGAAATTTGGCAAATTGGCACGCCTCAGAGAAAAAAAGTGATTTTTTAAACCCTTTTTTCAAAGATTTTTGGGTAAAAAAAACCCCGAATTTTTTATTTTTTTTGCATTTTTGAGGTTTAACTAGAAGATAAGACTATAAGAGAAGACTACTAGAAGATAAGACTATAAGAGAAGAAGTGTACCAAATTTCATAAAGATCGATTGAGAACTTTTTGAGTTATCTTGCCCGCCTATTTAAAAAAAAATAGTTTTGAGATAAACATGCTTAAAGTTTTGACAAAGCCCTCAAGCACCTAGTTGAGATGAAGCAATTAAATGAGTTTTTAATCAATAAATAATGCGAATTTCATGGTGTTACACAACACAAAGGTTCTTACTATTGTTTTTCGTATAACACTTAACAGTGTTTTTACTACTAACGTCAGTTCATGTACAAATTATATAACAACCCTCCCAACCAACCACCCCTTTCTAGGTATAAATTTTTTTCTACCATCACTCAGCTCTTTATATTTTCAGTCAGATCTGTGTATTATTCTGTTAAAGCAAGCTGAGATGTTTACTGCAAAATATGTTAATTTCTACATAATAGAACTATTTGTGACAAGGATTAACACTATTTTCGTCATTTATCTTCATACTTACTGCATATATTATTCATGACAATATTTATTTATAAAAAAAATATACTCTAGATTCTTAAACTTGTGCAATATTAAAGGGATTGGTAGAGATTTACTGTACGGTTCCCCTTGGCGAACTTTCCAAAATCATGCCAAAAGTCCGTATTTTGGCGACTTTCAGATAGGGTTGCCGGATAACGTCATCGGTGCAAAGTCATAGGCTATGTCCTGACTACGCCACAATTGCAACAAAACTTGGCGACTTGGCAGAGTCAGTCCCCATGCTATTGCATTGCTTGGCGCCCTTGGCGGTCGCCAAATTTTGTTGCATTTGTTGCCTTTGTGGCGTTTGATGTCGTAGTGAGGACATAGCCATAGAATTCGAATCTTCAGTCGAAGTCAGACAGGTTGCCAGAAAAATTATTTATCGCCAAATCTGAAAAAATCGCGCCAAGGGGGAATTGTACAGTAAATCTGATCCAAGGGATTTGTGTTTGGTTTATGCATGTAATTTTTAATTTTCTTCAGAACTTAAAAACTGATTGTACTATTATATACAGTAAATACATTAACATTTCTAAATTTTCAAATTACATCCACCTTATATAAAAAAAAAGGAATGAGATGACATTTCTAGTAAAGGTATGAGATTAACAGAGAAACAAGTGATAAATATATTTTTGGTGTCATTTTCGGATTTCACTCGATTTGAAACGAACAGAAACTAAACTACTACAAGGTTTATTTTTTTAGAGATGATTTTAACCTTTCTATCTACCCTAGTTTTACCTATTTTTCTGATTAAAACTTTCATTATTCAATGCCAAGGCAAAAAGCTATTTTACTTAAAAACTTATCAAGATACTAAAACATGTATAAAATAAAAATGTAAGAAAGCATGAGGTCTGTTACTAAAGAACATACGAAAAAATCAGCCATACTGAACAACAATAAACAGTAGTTTGTTACATTCATTAAAGTCAATCAATGTTTCAAACGTTTAGAAAAAACTTAGAAAAGTAAAGAGTCATAAATACTCGTTTAACTTTTATAACCTATATTATTGGAATCCGGAATGTACATTTGGGATATTACTGACAATGACGTAAGTGCCAAGGTAAATATGTACCTCTTTGTCTTTCAATCCTAATAACAATACTTCTTCCATTAACGTAAGCCGTGTTTCTTTCGAATCCACATCTTCTTCTTCTTGATCGTCTGAATGATGCTTATCCAAATCATCATTTATATTATTTGATCTATCGACATTTTGCGCTACAACATTTTTTCTTAAAACGAGTCCTTCTGTTCGATTCATGGCCACACAATGTTCGAAATTTGGTTCTATATTAGCTAGACATTCGTTTCAAAGTACGTCGATATTATGCTTGCTATCACTGCGTCTAATATTCATAACTCGGTGCATTTATTTTCAGTTTTTAAACATAAATGAAAGCATATAAAAATTTAGATTATGTTGGGGGTCAGCTTCATAAAACGGATATGATAACTTATTATTTTGTGACGTTGCGCCATCTGCTTCCGCTTAAACAAAAACTTGCCAGTGCTGTCAAAAAAATTAATTAAAAAAATGAAATGAATACTAATTAATACATTTTTCTATTATTTGTGTAGGACAATACTTTACATAATTTAACTAGTAAGTTTGAACACATTTATAATTTAAAAAATTGTTACAAATAATTTTTATATTCGTAACTGTGTCAAAGTTTATTGTTTATTTTTTTTTCATTTCGTCTCGAGCTCTCTCAAAAAAAGAAACTGAAAGTGTTCGAGATATTGCAAAAATTGTGTGGGAGCTAAGCATTTTGTGCATAAAAGAAAATCCCAGAAGTAAATATTACTTGAAATTATTTAATTTCGACACATTTGAGTCTTCTCGTTATTTAAAATATATAAAAATGTCAAATCCGGCTTTAAAAGTAATTAAGATTAAAGGCGGTGTTGTCAAAAGGTTAGTTATGTTTCTCTCTCTCTTTATTTTAAAATGTATTACAACAGAAAATCCAAGAAATCGCCTTTACTTGCATAATTCTACAAGTGTTAAAATTCTACAAGCTTAGTAAAAATGTGTTTATATGGATGAATCTTTGAAGGAAAACTGTCAGAGAACTTTGAGTTAAAAGATAAATTCAGCCTGCAATTTCTTTTGTGTCTGTTCTAGGTCTCTAAAATTATTCTTTCAGCATATCACGTGAAAAGGGTGCATAAAATTCCATTTTTTTTAGTGTAAATTTTCTAGTTCTACTATTTCTACTATTAAAATCTACTATTTCTTTCTTTATTTTATGATTGCGAGAGAGAACAAGTCTACAGATCCAGCTGAGGAGAGTGTGGGTAATATGGGTATTAATTCCCGCCCAGGGTTCAAAATTCATTGTTGCTAGTCGCAAAATGCGACCAGATCTATCAATAACAAAATAAATTTAGTTGCCGTTAACGTGACTAGTTTTCAAAAAATGTCAATACCAATTTTTTGCAATCGTGGTTTCCAAAACTTTAAGCCGAAAATAATCATCTTGAAATGGCAATTCTTGACTTATTGTTTATTATTTGACCTATTCTAAATTTGTTAAACCCTCTGTTCTGATCAAAAATTTGGTAGTGCTTGACTACATCTGCTAACACAACTTCTACTATTTATAAATTGCAAGACACTAGCATTACAATTCAGAAACTCCGTCCATTGAAAAATTTAAACTCAGGTAACTGTTATATCCAGAAACACAGGATATTCTAAATTGTAATTTTAAAATTTAATAACTCCAGCTACCTTTAAATTGCTAAACTCTGGTGATTCTATAAGCGTGCAACTCCGGCAATCTTAAAATCGTTAGTTAGGCACTGTAGATGTGGATAGATCTAAAGCCAAAAACATTTTTTTTAATAACAATTATTTTTCTTAAAAATAGTTTTAGAAAATGTGCATTTCCACCTAGTTATTTAAGTTAGTAGCACAAATTGCTCCTAAACTTCTTTATATAATTTCTAACACTGCTCCCCCTCCCTTATTGTAAAATTCTTTTACATAACAAATATTGAGAATTCTTCTTTGAGGATTCACTTAGGATTGTTAAAATCTAAACCGTTGTCAATAGCATATTTTAAAGTTTGTTTTTTCACTAGTAGTTAACCTGAAGTGTGTATAAGTTAGTAGCACAAATTGCTCCTAAACTTCTTTATATAATTTCTAACACTGCTCCCTCCCTTATTGTAAAATTCTTTTACATAACAAATATTGAGAATTCTTCTTTGAGGATTCACTTAGGATTGTTAAAATCTAAACCGTTGTCAATAGCATATTTTAAAGTTTGTTTTTTCACTAGTAGTTAACCTGAAGTGTGTATAAGTTAGTAGCACAAATTGCTCCTAAACTTCTTTATATAATTTCTAACACTGCTCCCTCCCTTATTGTAAAATTCTTTTACATAACAAATATTGAGAATTCTTCTTTGAGGATTCACTTAGGATTGTTAAAATATAAACTATTGTTAATAGCATATTTTAAAGTTTGTTTTTTCACTAGTAGTTAACCTGAAGTGTATATAGAGGTAAAAGGTAGTCAGTTCAATGAAGACGACAGCACCTGAATTGGTTTTTTTAAATTAAATAAACATAAAAACACTGGACTATGAAAATAATTTATATGCACTAGCTACTTATATGCATAGCAGTTGTGGGTTAGTAAGCGTTGTTACACTCATATAAACTGCAAAACATAATCTGTAAATTTTATTTGAAATAGGCAGCTTTTGAGTTCAAAACACTAGAGCACAAAATCGCCACCAAAGACTGTTCAGAATCGGTCTCAAGGGTTTTATGTTTTGTTTAATTTCACAACAGAAGCTGTAACAGAATATCTAAAACTGACCTCTTAATTTCGTATAACTGCCAAATGGAAGTTCGACATCTGAGCTGGCACTCAACACAACCACCTTATAAGGACACCTTAGGCAATGTCAGGACTTTTTGAACCACATCAGATTTAACATGCAACAGCACCATGTACACAGTATTATTTGTTGGCATTTTTTTTCTTCTTCAAGAAGCTTTTGTAGGAGGGTTGGGGTGTGGACAGAGCCTGTGGTAAGGTAACCTTAGCAGCATAATGCCTTAATCCATAGTGTTATGCTGGCCCCTAGTCATGAAAGAAAACCAATAAAGCAGTCTCATAAATTTGATTAAAAATAATTTTACAAAATCATTTCGTGTTTTTGACTGAATATGTTTCTTACTTAGCATAGTATTCTCAACCTAAAAAAAGTAAACAATTTAAATTTGAAGGTTTATTTCCTTTTCAACTATTTCTCTTGAACACTGATAAAGTGACTTAGAGCTAAGATTTTTTCTGGAAATAAGAAACCCCTTAATTTCAAAGACCAGTATAAAAGAACAAATTGTTCTTCTATCCAACCGAAATTCTAATTGATAATAACATATAGTAACTCCTCCAGGGAGTACGCCCCTCCCCCCCCTCCAAAAAAAAATAAAAAATCTAGTGGATTTTCAGCCATTTCCAAGTTAAAATGGAAGTTACATTATACAGGATAATTCTTTTTTCATTTAATAAATGTGCAGTTATGTTTTATTTTTATTCAAAATACTTTTTTTTTGTTCTGCAAATCTTTGTTTTAATTAGAGCTCAGGTGTCAGCCTCATCATTTTACAGTGGTTCGAAATTGCAGAGCTCCAATAGCTCTTGAATCCTCAATAGCTCACAAATAGCTGAAATGTGATGTTAATTCAACCAAACGAAAGCTTTGGATTTTTATCTATATTTTAATATGATTTTGAATCGAATTATTCAGTGTAGGGTGTTTGTTAACAGCATTTGTTCATTATTAGCATATTCAATGTTTAACCCTCTCATTCCTAATAATCCAGAGGCTTTGAAAGTCGTGTGACGTCAAAGCACTAGACTATTTTCGTCTCAAAACCAGACAATGTACTGGTTCTAGATTTGAATAGGGTTGTTGCAGAATGTACCGATTCTTCGAAAACCCTTTTGGTGTCAACTGGTCACCTGAGAGAGTATGTTCGAAGAGACTAATGACTTGTAGAGTTGGGGCACAAACTGCGTTATTTGCATATGCATTCATTGGATTCTGAATCTTCCAACTTTATTCACATTTCACCTATACTTAGTTTACACATTCTAGTAAGTAGTAACTAAGTCTTTAGTTCTCCATGCATTTTAGTATTTAATTTTTCCTTTGTTCACACTGCAAGTATTAATTTATTTGTTATTTATGTGTTTAGGTATTATAAAATTCCTCATTGTATTTATATTGAGAGGGAAAAAGTAATTTTAATTTATTTAGAATAATCTTTACATATTTAAATTAATTCCTAAGGCTATGTCCTGACTACGCCACAAAAGCAACAAATGCCACAAAGGCAACAAAACTTGGCGACTTGGCAGAGTCAACCACCATGCTATTGCATTGCTTGGCGCGCTTGGCGGTTGCCAAATTTTGTTGCGTTTGTTGCTTTTGTGGCGTTTGATGTCGTAGTGAGTACATAGCCTAAAGGCACAAAATGGTACGTATTCGTATTATTTTTTTTATCACTGCGCGCTAGGTTCAGAGCTTTGATGCGCGCTAGGTTCAGAGCTTTATGTAGAACGGGGTTAAAAAGAAAACTTTTGCCAAATAAATACAACAGAGGGGCGGGGGTCACCTGACCCCTCCCTGGATCCGCGCCTGCTTATGAGTGACGTAAATTTAAAAAAAAAAAAAACAGAAAAAAATTATTGGTAAATAATGCGCTTCGTGCCTGCAGTGACGTCATTCGGTTACGTCATTCAACACCGCTTCTTGTACGTTGCCTACGTGTTGTCGTTAAATCTTCTATATGCATCTCATAACAATTAAACATCTCTAACAATTTTATTTAGTTTTTATTTTAAGAATAAAAGCATTTATGCCCAGAATACTTGTTTGATACTTACCAAACATTGTTTATTTACTTAATAATTTGCGGTGGAGTTGGCAACACCTTTCAGAAATCGATATTTAGTGAACTCGGCTTCTTTACAAAATTAGCTGTCGGAAAGAACTGTCATAATTATCACTTTTCGCGAAGTAAGTCAACATCTTTATTGCCATTTTTACTTTCTATTTTCACTATTGCCTTAAAAGACACTTCTAAAAACTTTGAGTTCGTGAAACTTGTTTGTAATGGAGCCGAATATGAATCCCAACATGGCGGAGCAAGACCCGCTGGAAGGCGCTAGTTTTTTATACCGCACTATGGTGGAACGCGATCCCAGCAAGAGAAAAGTGAAACCCGTCGAGAACCATATGCAACAGTTGCTCGACTTCGGGGACTTGGACGACAGTTCTGACGACAGCGATTTCAAAATAGGTGACGACGCGCAGGAATCGAACGAAGAGGATTCCGGAGAGGAGAGTTCTGGGGGAAATGACGACGACAACAGTGACGAGGAAGAAGACGACGAAGAACAGGATGCCGAGGAAGACAAGAAAGACGTGAAGACCGAAAACTTCGCGAAAGACACCGCGGGGCCCTCTACTTCTGGCGATGGAGCGCAGAGACAGATCAAGATGAAGTTCGGAGATGGCTCCGCGGCCAAGAAACTGAAAGTGCTCATCTGCAGCGTTTGTCTTGGTGATGTCAGTTTGTTGCCAAGACAAGGCTCTGACAATAAGCAAGTGGATGAGGAAGACGAGATTGTTGAGTGCGACTGCTGTGGCATTTCTGTTCACGAGGGCTGCTATGGTATCAGTGACGTTGAGACAGCAGTCAGTACCGTTTCCTCCTACTCTACCGAGCCGTGGTTCTGCGATGCCTGCAAAGCCGGCAACATGAACCCCACCTGCGAACTGTGCCCGAACACTGGTGGAATCTTCAAAGAGACTGATGTGGGGAAGTGGGTTCATCTTGTGTGTGCTTTGTACATCCCGGGTGTTGCTTTCGGAGATGTGGATAAGCTTTCGCCTGTCACCCTTTTTGAAATGCCATATTCCCGTTGGGGAGCCAAACCTTGTGCTCTTTGCGAAGACGAGCGCTTCGGCCGCACAGGGGTATGCATCAACTGTGATGCTGGAATGTGCCGCAGCTTTTTTCATGTGACCTGTGCCCAGAAGGAAGGACTGTTGTCCAAGGCCTCTACCGAGGAAGACATTGCAGATCCCTTCTTTGCATACTGTAAGTTGCATTCTGACAAGAATGTTTCCCGCAGCAAACGTCGAAATTACCTGGCTCTTCGCTCTCAGGCAAAAGAAAAAGCCAACACTGACATCCCTGTCTCAGAGGAAAAAACCAGAATTGAAAGAAAACTTGCCTGGCATCGAGATCGCTATGTTGCTGACAAAGAAAAGCGCCCTCAACCATGGGTACCAACTCAAAAAATGCCACGTTTGCTGACCACCAGTCCATCTGCCTGCAAAAAATTGATCAAGAAAGCCGAATTGTTAGGTCTCAGCCCACAATTGCACCTCAGTGGGGCTGACTACGGAATCGATGTCCGCCGCAAATGGCACGTGCCGCCAGCCTTCAGTGCCGAGTTTGTGTCCTACTACCTAGATCGGAACATTCGGATGGTCTCCATGCAACACCGCCTTGACGAACAGCTGACCCAGAACAGCCAGCTCCAGGAACAAGAGCAAGATTTCCGCCAGAACTATGAGAGGCTGGTCGCCGAGGTGGAGATGTTTCGCAAGGAGAACTCCGACCTCACCGAGAAAGGGATGCACTTCTGGCGTATCCTGTGCGACCTTGGCACCAAGAAGCTCCCCCTCCCCGACGTCTTGCAGCCCAAGCCCGTTGCCAAGTCCGGCCGCGGCAAGAAGGGCGATGCGGGGCCCGTCATCCACGCGTGCGGGCTCTGCCACAAGTCGCACGACCAGCACCAGCTGGCCAAATGCGACAGCTGCCAGCTCCACTACCACTTGGCCTGCCTGGACCCGCCGCTGACGCGCATGCCCAAGAAGACCAAGTCCCTGGGCTGGCAGTGCTCGGAGTGCGACAAGACCGAGGAGGAGGAGGAGCAGCCGCAGGAATCGGACGCCCCGAGGAAGCTGCGCAGGGGGGGCAAGGATGCTGCGGGGGACAAGCCTGCGAGGAGGGGCCGCTCCTGCAAGAAGGACGACAATGCCTCCGAGGAGAAGGAGGTCTGGATGTCGTCTGGGGCGGAGGACGACCCCCCACAAGAGGGGGCGCGGGCCCGCACTGAGGCGCGCAGGAAGAGGCGTTCGGCCGACATTGGATACAGGAAGTCGCGCAGGAGGTCCAACAAGAGGAAGATGTCGCGCGAGAACTGGGAGGACGAGGCGGTGAACACAGAAGGAAGCGAGGCCAAGACACCGAGGCACTCGACCAGGCGTACGTCGTCGACTTAGGCTGAAGGGAACAGATGCATTATTAGATATTTTTATTTGGTTTGCCTTCATATGTTTTGAAAACCTTTCCTAAAAGACATTGGTATTTAAAATTTTGGGATTATCTATGATAATGGAAAATTGGAATGGTCTATGATAATTGGAAAAAATGGTCTACTGATAAATTAAACATATTGATAAATTAAATATTTAAACAATAATAAAAATATGGGATATGAATACCTATATAGGTATTCAATTTTTAACAGTATTTTTATTTTTTAGGGTTGTACAGATTATCTGGCTTAGTTAAATTGCAACACACATGGTATAAAATTGTCTGTCTTTGGACTGCTGCTAATATTAAAAATTGAAACTAATTAGCCATTGAATAAAAAATTAGATACTATTTCACAATTTTACTTGGATTAAAAAAAGGTTATAAGTTTGGTGATGCATCTGTAGTACCGATTTTCCCAGTTTTAATCTGTATATCATTTTACTGGTGTTACTTGTCGTTGTTAGTGAAACTGTGCTGTGACTCTTAAATTACAAATAGATGCCAAACAAAGTTTTAAAAAGTTGTATGAATTTCAAGCTGAGTTCCTATGTCTACTAATGAATTTTTAAGTCAATATACCTTTATATTTCAAGGAACGAACATTAAATTATTACTTTCGACTCTAAAGGGACAAAAAGTCACACTTGAAGTAGATCTATGCTAGTTGTGCTTTTAAAATGGTTATTCTCAAAGCTTTAAGTAAAACCTTTTTTCAGCCATGAAAATCCTTTCCTAATTATTTACTGTCTTTTTGGAACTTACCTGCATTTATAATGATTTTTAAAACATTAGGTTTGTTTTGAATATACACGAATCTATATAATATGGATGAAAATTCAGCATTGGCACAATTTTTGTTTTTCATTTTTTATCATATTTTATGTATGTTTATTATCATTAGTATTTTTTTTAAAATAGCCATATTTATAGTTAGATACATTAATATTTGTTCAAGCTCCCAGTATAATGTGTTTCACTGTTTAAAATTTTACGAGCTTATGTTTTAAAACTATTGGTTTCTACCAGTTACCAGTCATGCTTTCATGTGTAGATATTACATTCTAGCTTCTAATGTCTTGTGTAAACATTTATGTATTAGTGCAAAAAATATCCCTTAATATTTATGTATTTAACTAGGCATTTTTGATGTTGTGTTAGTTGAACACTTTGTTTCGACTTGTGAATGTGTTGTTTCGTTTATAAAGGGACTATTTGCTTGTTAAATGGAAGAAACATTTTCATTTTGTATATGGTATATTCATTTTTAGACTACCAATAATAAATGTTTGTGAAAATCAAAAATTTTGTATTTTTATAAAATATTACACATCATAGACATCTTTCCATATAAGACAAGTAAAAATTTTAAGATTTGTCTAACCGCTTGGTATAAGCATTCTGTATGTCAAAATTACTTTAAGATGACATGGGAATTCTAAGAAAAGAAGTTGCTTGTGGTAATTTTGTGGCTGATTTGGAATTAATGTAAAACGGAAGCTTAAAATTTCAAATGTTAAATAGAGAAGTATAGTTAAGAGTAAAGGCTGTATATTTTGCATATTCTCTAATTATTCAATAACTAATGTCAGTATAAGAGTTTCTTCAAATAAATCAAAATTGGTTCATATCAAAATTGGTTCATCTCAAAATAAGAGCTGTAAAACGGGGAGTCTATGACTGAAATAACAAGTTAAAACTTGGCAATTTTTTAAAAAAAATATTAGTTACAAAGGAACATTCAGGTTTTATTAGCCTGAATTCGGTTTAGTTAAACAAAATAGTTTTATCGAAAAGTAAATATTAAGCAAAACACTAATTTAGTCCATTTTTTTATGTATTTAATATGCTATGTGGAAGTATTCAATGACAACTGCCAATATTTCAGCTAGACATTGACAACATTTTGATAAGCTTTATTCAGTAAAATATATAGAAAATATTTTTTGAAAGTTAGGGACACTTGATTGTTTTTAGTATTGTTCTGAAAAATACTTTTTATAACATATTTTAGAAGTTAGGGGTACTTGGAACATTCTACACCTGTAAAAATACTTTCATATACAATAAACATTGTGCGTTAGATATAATAAAAAAAAAAACTGTTAAACTCGGGATTTTATTTAACAAATTTGATTATTTTTAATAAAATATTGTGACATACTTGAAATTTAACCAGTTTTCATAATGTACTAAAAATTTTTTTACAAAAGGCCAATTGTTTTATTTGTAAATTGATAGCACATGTTTTCTTAGGTTACTTAATTCACTGTCGTAATTTTTTTCAACAAATTCTTACCAATATAAATTTCTTAAATATTGTTCTTTTTGGGTAAAGTAGTCAAATCAATTTTAAAGCTCTTGAAAATTCGTACACGGTATGACAAATATAACATATCAGAAATATGTAAGAAAAAAAATCATTAAACTAACATTTATATTTCTTTCTTCATTCTTTTGAAAATGATCTTTGCAATGGATTCATGTAATTACAATAAAGGACAAAATTCGTAATAATGAAAATACTTACAATTTTCTTGATGGGAAGAATATTAAATTATGCTTAAAAAATTTGAACCTTAAAAAAAGAATGATTCCAATAAATTGAATAAAATTATTCAAAGAATAATGAATAAAAAATGTTTATGATGAATTCCTAGTTGATGATGCTTAATTTCAACACTTCCACTTGCTTTCGATAAGAAAAAATATTAATATTAAATATCATATAAAAATATTATTTTTAAAACCTGGTTTTGTCATGTAACTAGAATTTTTCACATAATTTTAAGATATATTTTACAAAATACTTTTTTAAAATGTACAGAAACAGGGAAATTTTTAATAATACACAGGACAGACCCCTATGATTGATGTAGCTTACAAAAATAGCCCTGAGTATTATTATTGTACTGTTTAAGAATCGTGCATCGAAACCAGGCTGTTCATAAACAAAATTAAGCTTCTTTGTATTTATTTTAAAGATATTTAATTGAATTTGAACATTAAGATTTTTAACATTCTTCTAGTTATGTACGAGTCAGTTTTCATGGAGAACACAATGAACAATAACACATAGAATTTGGCATGTTAATTTAACTTATGTATAGTTATAGAGTGTGTTTAATATAACCTGACATTTATCTCCGATTATGTGCAAGTTAAAATCTATAAACAATAGCTAATATAACAAGCTACGTAATTGAAATTTGTGTTTGAAGAACTAATTAACATCTAGCTTTTGTGAAATAATTAAAATTCCTAACAATGCATTAAAAGATTTCTTATTTTGTTTTATAGAATCACAAAAGAAGTCTATTATTATGAAAAAGAAGTTATTAGAGAAAAGCAAAGATATGAAAAAATGAAAGATGAAGGAAAAGACGAATATGCATTAAAGCTTCAAGTAAGTTAGGATAAAAAAGTATATGCTCCAAAGTGTACTAATAAATTGTAATTTTAAAGCAGTCAAAATTGTTTAATATATTCATTTTTTAATTAAAAAAATGCTCATTTGTTTTTAAAATGCTGTAGTTATAAAATATTTTGCATGATACATAACTAAAGTATTCTATACTGTTGTGTACAAACAAAATTCTTTCTTTCAAACTCAAATACCTTCATTTTCACTGTGCAATATTTGTGTATGTCAAAATATTGTAATATTAGTGAAAATGCCTAGCTAATTTTCACTATAATTGTTATGCCTTGAGTTTATGTTAGCATTCAAATTTCATTACCAATTTGTTTATATTTGACATTAGCATATAAATACCTGTTCTTTGCACAGATTAATATATATATATATATATATATATATATATATATATAATATATATATATATTATATATATATATATATATATATATAAGCCAGCATATATATATATATAATATATATATATTATATATATATATATAACGGCCCAGCCATATATATATATATATATATATATAACGGCCCAGCCATATATATATATGGCTGGGCCGTTACTTGTTTAAATGTAACTCGTTACAATAACAATTATTTTTCATAAAAAGTAACTAATTACCGGTAAAATTACTAATTTCCAAAAGTAACAAATTACAATTACTTTTAAGATTACTTTTTACGACAAAATTTCATATTTACAAATGTTTCAAAAAATAGTCTAAATGAGTAAATGAATTTTTTAAAATCAACTTCATTATACAGTTATTAGAAAATCTACTTGTTGTGGTAGAACAACAGCTGCATCTCAAAATTTTAGTCGCTTACACAGCTACGATTGGGTCGGAGACACAAACCACCAGAACTAACGTTTCAACAGCCGCACTAGCTGATAAGGGCTTATTATATTTTATGAATTTTATGAACATGTAGGTAGGGTACAGAATACAGTCATACTATGGTCGTTACTTTGGAAAAATGTAGACAACTCTAAATCAGCTTCAGCGGAAGGATGTCTAGTTTTTACATTCTCAAAAAAATCATCATCACTGCTGGATAAGTGTTCATAATCACTGCAATCAGTAGGAACGTTTTATTTTTGTGGGAACAATATTTCTCCTCTAAGCAAAAAGTATGTGAAAAAAAAAATTTAGTTTTTTTTAAAGAATTTTTTTTTGTTTTGGACACCTATTAGAGTGTTAATGATAAAATTAATGAAAGTAACGCATTACTGTAACAAAGATTACTTTTTCGAAAAATTATGTAATGAATTACAGCCTGTAAAATTACTGGGTTCTCAAATGTAACGAATTACTTAGATAAGATTACTGTAAAAAGTAATTATTACAAGTAACGCGTTACCCCCCAGGCCTGGATTTGAACAAAACTATGCTTTTTATTGGTTACATAGGTTGTACAATGTACAAATTTTTGTTCTTCTAAATCATATAGATGTTATTTACTCAATGTCTTTTGAAATCTTTCAGGAAGAAGTTATTCGTGAGTCTGCTCGTATGGTTCCATATTGTACGAATGAACTTCAAACTGCCTATTCTGAATTGAAAACTCTGCTGGTAAACTTTTTTTTATTTTTTAAACTAGTTATTCTTTATTCTAAAAGTTTTTATTTAATGAATGAATAATTATTTATATAGCCTGTCTCTCTCAAAAGTTTAGACAAATATCATTTTAAAGCACCAATAGGGTTCTGGCAAGTATAAATAATCGAAAAAATTTATGACAAAAAAGTAACGATGGTGCATTACTCTTGGTTTGTCCTCTTGTTTATAAGTGCAGTCTTTTCCACATAAATGATGCTAATATTCAAATTTGCCCTGAAAACCCAAGTGCCAAATGGTACTCAAAGGATCTTTTACATGCCACATAATCATATGACTTACATGCTGACAATTTTCCCATTCTGTATCCAAGCTTTTTTTATTAGAAATATTTTAGACCATCGTTCTCCCAAATTCTTGCTAGTCGTAGTTACAGGTTTCGCACATGGCCTGGAAAAGCCTGGAATTTCATTTTTGTATTTCAAGGCCTTAAATAGCCTGGAAAATTCAAATACAGCCTTGGAAATTCAATTCCTTGAATTTCCAGTTTTTCTTACGACTCAAAATTGAATCGAACTAGAGTAACGGTGGACGAAACCACCCCGTAAGTGTCAATCACTCGCGATAGATGATGTTATTTCTCCATGTGATTCAAATATAACTAAACTTAAATTTCAATAAAAAGCAAGTTTAAATTTTTAATTTTAATAATAAAGATGAAAAATTTAATTAAAATTTGAAGATTAATTAAGATTCGATTACACTAAGATTTCTTCAAATATCGGCTAACCCAACTGCCAGTGCAATCCAACAATGCTTCCTGATTCACTTATTTTACTGCCTAGTAATTTTGTCGATATTTGTCGATGACGTTGCGTTGCGTGGCATGTAGTGATTGACAGTTCTCTGGTTCCGCTGCTTAAGTGTCTTGTTTTACTTTTGAAGCTCCGGTTCAGGCCAAGTTGGATCAACCAGAACTTTTCTTTTATTGATTCTAATCAAGGTCCGTGAGTCGTGATCATGTGATGGCAAGAGAAGCTTGAATGTTAAAAAATAAAATTCTGTGTGTTGAAGCTTTTTAAGACATTTTTTCTACTTCTGTTTAAAGCGTATTTTCCTATTTTATACAGGTTTTAGTTTTAACAACAACAAAAAACCACTATCTATTCAGATTTTATGAATTTAGTAATTTCTATTCTTTGAATTTTTCTGGAAAAGTATTTGAAGAGTGCTTGAGCTTTTTTTTTAAATAAGTGTATGAACAATTTAAAACTTTAAAAAAAAACTATGCCGTAAAAATTGCGCCGTACAGGGAAAAGTTATGGTAATTTTAAAATGCTTTCCTTGTGGATCGGTAACTGTATGCAGTTATTTGAAGTTTTACTTGTATGTTGTGCTGGGTTTTGTTAAATTCTGAGTTTTTTCTTCTGGGTTTTTTCTGGTTTCTGTATATCCTTTGGGGTTTTTCTGGTTTCTGTATATCCTCTGGTTTACATATTATGGTATAATTTCAGAAATTAGTTTGATGTTTCTGGTCTGTGTTAAGGCAATATGGTTGCAAAATAAAATCATTTAACACAATATATATTTCTGTAACTTACAGTAATTTTACATTCGAATTTTTATTCAACCAGTTGATCTTAACTCTTAAATCAATAACTCTTAAGTAAGTTAATTTTGAGTTATCGAAGTTTCATCTTGCTGTGTAACATGGTGGCCTGGAAATCCATTAAAGGCCTGGAATTTGGGTAGCCAAAAGTTGTATGAACCCTGTAGTTATTATTGCAAGATTTAGAACTATACCGATAATAATTATGTTTACAAGTACAACCACCAAAAACTATTAAACTTCTTAGTCATAATATCTAAAAATATGTGTCTATATGTTTATTCTAACCAAGCTTTCTTTTGCAGGAATCTGAATCCCACTTGTGTGAAAGCGAAGAATACCAAACCTGCAACGTCATTCTTGGTGAAGCCGGAGTCTTGTTGGCCCAGTGAATCGAAGTAAAAGTATCAAAAATAAAATATAATATAACAAGGTATTGTCCTATGTTCCTATTCTTACCTACCCTAATATCATTGCTACCTTCTTTTTATAAGTTAGATGGAAAGGTTTGTACCAACCAACGATCAACCAAGTGGAAGCAGTGAATTGGAAATGGCCATCAAGTCTGAATATTTTATTCTTTCTTTATTCCAGCCTTGTTTGTGCATGCTCTTTACATATGTGTTAGATGAAATCGATGTGTTTTGTATACATTTGGTTCACTTTTTTGTTGGTTTTACTCTGTTGAGAAAATACTATCAATTATCTGTTTAGAGGAATTCTAAATCCTTTTAAGGACATTTCACCAAATTCTATGTGTCCAAATTAGACCCTTCACAAAATCCTATCTTTTCAAATTGGACTCTTAAACAAAATTCATGCACACAATTTTATCTGCTGCACTAATTTTATGTTTATAGACTATTCTCGAAATTCTACTAGCAAGACTAGGTCTTTCATAAAATAAATTTGTACAAGAGAGTCATAAGCATTATTTTATTTGTATGCCAATTATATGGTTTATTAAGTTTTTTAGTCTTTCTATTTATATATTATTTATTAGTTAAACTCTTTACTTATTGTCATTGTTAACCACAATAATTATTGTACATTAAAATTTAAAGAAATTTTTTTATTATCCTAATAATATATGTTAGTATTTAGTATATAAAATATGATAAAAAAAGTACCTTTAAAAATGACGCTTGATTTCTGTTGAAGTATTTAACTCTAAAAGTAGTATTAACAAGAAACAAGCTGTTTAGTTGTTTGTATAGTTTATTTATATCATTATTTCCCTATACCAATTTTCAACCTTTTAAAATTGATGATAGTAAATAAATTACTTCCCCTTCTTTTTCCTCCCCTTCACAACTTTTTATCTGACTTTAAAATAAAAAAATGATTATAACATTGAAGTATTGTTAGGGTTTGTTAAGTTATGCTTTTGAAAAATTCCAAATGTTTTTTCTTTGAATAAGTTAAAATATTTGTAAATGTGAATTTTCAAAAGACACTCATTGCTAATTTACTGCATTTATTGAAAATATAGTATTCTGGTATAGATAGTAACCAAAAATATTTAAAAATAAAAGGGCATTGCAAAAATTATGGAAACTTGTTAATTTAATTATAAAATGTACCATTAAATATGCATCAATAATTAATTAAAAAATAGAAGCTTTCCAAAGATTTTGGAATTTTTGAAATTTGCACAGTTTATGTAAATTTAATTTTATTAATCCAAAGTATTTATAAAGGAATAATGCTCTGTTCCTATAATTTGTAAAAGTTATCATCACTTCAACAAATTTTACTAACAATTGCAAAATAATGCATTATGATAACTGTTAATCTTAATAATTTAGATTGTAGCATTTTTAAGCATATTTATATTGAATTTTCGAATCTTGTACAAGTGATTTGGGCAACTTTGGTCCAAACATTTTGAAGAAATTGAGTTGTTCCACTCCACACCTTTCGAGTCACACTTAAAATGCTAAGTTATCCTGTAAAATAATTAAAACATGGATAAATCTTTTACTATATACATTTAATCGCTTAAAAGAATTTATACAAAAGTTTAAATGATACAAATTTTTTTGATATTCAATTTATAAGTGCAGCAAAATTGGCTGAAATCCCACTTCATCTTTTTTAATTTTCAATAAATGAATACTAAATATCAAACATTCAACTTGTTGCCATTTTTATTTTTAAAATTCTTTTCAACTTTTCCCGTTTTTTCAAAGCAACCTTTAAGGGTCAAAGTTGCCCCCAATATATGTGCTTAAATACACATTTTGATAGAATATGAATACATGTTGAAGGGCAATTAAGGGGGAATTTCCTATAAGGGTTTATGCATACAAAATCAGTCAATATTTCAGTGAAGAATTTTGATTTGATAAATAAGTGTAATCTATTTGGAACTATTTAAATACTCCAAAAGTGAGAAATGAATAGTAAATTTTATAATTTATTATATTTATAATTTTAATTAAACTTCTATCACAAGTAATGAACTTTTTTAATGAAAAAAAATTACAATAGCACATAATCAATTTCGTTTTGGGTTATTATTTTGCTTCACCTAAAATATACTAGCTGTGTTTAGTTTGATAGTATTCCTCCAAAATCAGTTGTATTGCATATGATATTTTTTCATTTTATCTTGGGTCCTGTGGTGTTAAGGGTTTAGATATTTTTTCAAACACTCGTTTTGACCTGGGATGTATTTATATTTCATTATATGACATTTCTTTCAGAATATATTGGTTGGATCAGCAGATGTGGCAATTTTTTTCAAACTGCTCCCTTTATTTTATGGAGATTAAATCGGCGTGTTTGTGGTCTCATAAGTTAGTATTAAAACCGAAGTCTGTATGAAACACTTTTCTTTTTAAAAGACTCTCAGGGGGTTATTCAGGGCATAGTTTTATGTATTTATCAGTAATTTGAATAAAAAATCCTTATCCAAATTTAAAAGCTTTAGTAAAGTTTCACCATTATTAAGCATAGTAAGAACTCTTTTAGATATCTTAGAGACTTTGAAGTCTATCTTAAATTGAACATTTTCTCTTTTGTTTGTTTGGCACATTAGGAAAAATTTAATTTCATTGTGTTTAAAAATAATTTGGAGTAAATGCTTATTGTAAAGTTTCTAAATAAAGACATTATTATAAACTATACTTTCATTATCTACTAAAATATATCTAACTATTATTATTAAATAAAATATATGTTATTAAAGGTGAAATGTACATGAAATATATTTTATACTTCATAGCAATTTTAATGTCAGTGTTGTGTATTTGAAAAAGTTTCCATTTTTGTAGGCTTAAATCAGTGGTGGCCCGTGGTAAAAAATGTTAGTGCAGCCAAGGCAATGCGACCCCCCCCCCCCCCCTACACACACAAACTTTTGTTAGCTGAGCATACATTGAAAAGCATATAATTAAAAAAGTATATAAAATTATAGAAAATAGAAAAACTCGCTTTAAAAAAAACATAGTGTATTACTTTAAGTATATTTTATGATAGCTGGGCTCCATTTTTTGATAAAGAACAAATAAAACTAAGAAACAAAAACATTCTGTTAACACCGAAAAATAACTGAATAACTGTTTGTACGCTGAAGCGATGAAGAGTTCAAATTCTTGATTTCCCCATCATCACACATGGCTTATCACGTGTTTGGCGGCCACCAATCATATCAGAGAATTCCAACTGCAGCCGAAAAACATAATATCTTTCTGGGCTGCACTCTGTGCCTCAATCCATTTAATTGTATGTGGATTAAGCAATGCATATTCTTCGTCGTCATGGCAACCAGGCTTGCGTCGTACAGCCCTTCTCAAATTACTCTTCACTGGCTGCAGGCAGTAGGATTGGATTATAAGCATTCAAGTAATTTGATACTCAAATATTTACCTTTTACCAATCCCACTATTGGAGCAGAATTTTCATTTTTGGTGTGAAAGCGTTGCATTAAAAAAATGCGCTCCTTTTGACAAAATATAATGAATAAAAAATATATGATCGGATTTGGGATTTTGCTTTAAACTGAATATTTAGGTACAGCCTGGCTGTACTTTCTGTATGCCACGAGCCCCCACTGACTTAAATGCTGATAGAAGTAAAAGTGAATTTTATAATTTGAGTTACTGTATTTTGTAACTGTACATTTGCTCTAACACAATTCATCTCCTGAACCCTACAATGTCAGTTTTATGTATGTATTGCTGTATATTTATATTTTTTGCCAACAGATTTGTAAAGTAAGTTCATTCATGTTTGCTATGTTTACTTCATGCACTGAAAAAGTTTTGTTACTTTCAAGAGTAATGATGAAAAAAAAATCATGATATTAGTGCCAACAAAGAAAAGAGAAAATGGGGTAATAATAGTAAAACCCAAAACACTTTATTAAATACAAATTTTTTAATAATCGAAAACCCTCTTGTAACATTTACCTTTATTGTTTGAATATCTGCTTATGTCTGAATCCGTGCCAATCTCTCTGACTTATTTTTTAAGGGTTTCGCTGGTTCTTGTGTTCAAAGACCTTTTTAAAGATCAGTCTTTAAACTCGCCTATGCATTTGGATTCAACTATGAAGTCCAAAGTAAAGTATTGTTGGATGATAAATGCTTTATGTATTATACCTTACCTTTTATTGTTTGTTGTGTACATCTGTGTTTCTCATCACATTCACACCCCACTGTAATATATTAATTCCATGGACACCTTAAAACAGATCTTAGGTCTGCCTTCATCCGATCCTGCTCTTAAATACTGTTCCAGGAAGTCTGTGCTGAAGTGGATAAATCTTTAAGATTAATGAAAGATTATACCCTTGGATGCCACAAATATTTTACTATTCATTCCTCTTTTTCAGGTTTGTTTCAACGCTTTTAAACTCCAGCCATGTTCACCCTGCTTTACAAGTTGTTTTTCCATGACTGGAACGGCCTCTCTGGACGCAAAGTAAAGGAAAAGGACAATTCTGAACCTGTCAATGCGAAAAAGTTTAGGGGAAAGGTCACCGGCATCAATAGCTTGGAAGAGTATGGCGTGGTAAATCAGCATGTGTATTTCAGCTTTGATGTTGTTTACTCCGGAAAGAATCTTTTTGTTGGAGACAATGTGTTAGTTGATGCCACCAGAAAAGAAGCTCACCATGGATGGATTGCCTCCTATGTAGAATACATTTACACTCCTCCCAAACCTGAGTTGATTAAGATTTCCGATTCCAAAGCAAATGGCCACGCTGTTGTTAAATCTAATGCACAGTTGAATCAGTCTTTTACTAAACCTAAACAAGCTTCTAATTTATCAACAACCACCATGGATAGGGTTGAAACAATCACTCAGACTGTCTCCGAATGCAACAGCCACTTTGGTAAGCTGAAAGATGGTTACGAGTTCTTTGTTGAAGATGGCAAAATAGGGTTTGAGCCTGTTGTTGGGGACGTAGTTCTTGCAACCATTCAGTTTAGTGATCAGGGCAAAAGAGTTATAGAATGGGAACCAAAGGAGGTAAAGTGCATCGAGGGAGAAGTCACAGCTAACGAAAATGATTGTGGTGTGATAGATGACGAGATCATGTTCTTTCGCAGTTCTTGTAAGAAGAAAGTAAATTTACATGTAGGGAAAAAGGTTTCAGCTATGATAGTTTCTAGTGAGCAAGGGCTGTTTCGTTGGCGAGCCTATTCTTTGTGTGCATCCTCTTCTGATGAAAGTGTTGATGATGCTCGAAAGCCAGAAATTACCAATAAAGATGGTGTTTATATTACTGACCCCTTGAATTTCGAAAGTATATCACTCGGTAAGGAAAATAATCTTGAGATAAATATACAAAACAACACATCTAATGGCTTGCAGTTTCTTGATTGTTATTTTCAGAATAGAAAAGGTGTCTTTTATATTGGTAAAAGTGTGTCAGCTATTCGAAGCATTCCTGAGAAAAGTAGCATCGAACTAACGATTCACTGCAAAACTGAAGCTATTGGACAACACGAAGATTTTTTACTGTTTGAGTTTTCTGATTTCATAATCAAGCGTAATGTAACAGTAACAGTCGTCGATCCCATGCAGCACATTTTAAAGCCCATTGCCCCTTACACTCGTGCTAATAAGAACCGTCAGACTCAGCTAGACTGTGAGAGCCTTGTTATCATACCAGGTAGAAAACCTTATAAACCAGTTTCCCAGTTTTCAAACAAACTTCCACCTTCCAATATTCCAAAACCTTTACTTAGAGCTGTTAACAACAGGGAAGATCTGAGCCTGGTGGTTCCTTGTTTGTATCACAATTTGACCATGAACAACTATGTCCAGAAATTTAGCACTTTGCTCCATCTTGAAGAAATTCAAGTGCGCATTGATATGAAGAAGTTTGATCTGACTGAAGCGCATCTTCAAAGAAAGGGAGAGTTTCTGAGTCTTGAAGTTGTTGGGCTAGCTGAGGGACGTCCTTCATTGATTATAGGTGACAAGGCTATTCTTGTTCCCCCATATCAAAAATCTAGTTTTGGTTTTGAAGGCTGCATTCATGAAGTCCACTTGAATGAAGTGTTGTTGAAGTTCAATGATTCTTTTCATAATAGTTATGATGGTGAATGCTTTGATGTTCGTTTCGAACTTAACAGGACCAACTTCCGAAGATTGCACCAGTGTGTCCATCAAGTGGCTGAAAATCACGAATATGCTATATTTCCATCCTTGCTTAGCCTCAAAAGACCACTCATTAATTTAGGGCTCCTGCCCTCTAAACAGCTTCGTAATGGTAACAAGCGCCAAAAGTTTGAGTCCAAAGAACAAAGTAAATCAGAGGTTGAATGGAAAAATACAAAACTCAACTGGAAACAGAAAGAAGCTGTTATGCGAATTCTAGAATGTAGATGCCGTCCCTTGCCATACATAATATTTGGTCCTCCAGGAACTGGCAAAACAATTACTCTTGTAGAAGCTGTTCTCCAGGTATATGAAAACATTTCCAATTCAAGAATCATCATCTGCACCCCATCAAACAGTGCTGCAGATCTAGTTGCTCAAAGAATCATCGAAAGCAATTTGGTTGGTGTCAGCGAAATGGTCAGGCTTAACAGTTATCAAAGATCCGTCGACTCCATTCCTGAGTTTGTCAAGCCATACTCTCAGGATAAAGACTCCTTAGATCAAGTGACTCAGTATCGCATTATAATAAGCACTTGTTCTACAGCCGGCTCTCTGTACACAATTGGTTTGTGCAATGATTTCTTCACCCATGTTTTCATCGATGAAGCTGGCCAACTTATGGAACCAGAGAGTGATATTGCGGTTGGGTTCATCGACTCTCAAACAGAAGGTCAAGTGATTATGGCGGGTGATCCGCAGCAGCTAGGGCCGGTTCTTCGTTCCTCATTTGCTTTGACCCATGGCCTGCAAGTCAGTTATCTTGAGCGTCTTATGAACACTGCTCTATATGCTAGGAACGAAGAAGCTTACAAGCAGTATGGAGGATACAACCCAATGCTTGTGACCATGCTGGAGGAAAGCTATCGTTCACATCCTGACATTCTGAGATTCCCTTCGGATACATTTTATTTTTCGCAGATCATTCCACGATTTCCAATGGATAAAGCATGTGAATTGACTCAATGGAATGAGCTTCCAACAAAAGGTTTCCCAGTTATATTCCATGGTGTCAAGGGCGAGGAATTCCGGGAACAAAACAGTCCATCCTGGTTCAACCCCACAGAAGTGGTCCAGGTTACCACATACCTCCAGAAACTTTATGATTTCGGACTGACGCCCGACAATGTGGGTATCATTGCCCCTTACAAGAAGCAGGTTGAGAAGATTCGTCTGTTGATGACCGCATTGTCTCTGGAGTTCTGCAAAATAGGGTCCGTCGAGGAGTTCCAAGGCCAGGAAAGAAAAGCTATCATCATTTCCACCGTTCGATCTTCAGATAGATTTGTGAATTGTGATATCCTGTACAATTTAGGGTTTATCAGCAATCCTAAACGACTCAATGTGGCTATAACACGGTCTCAGGAGCTTCTTATTGTGGTTGGGAATCCCTATGTGTTGTCCAAAGATCTTTTCTGGCATTCTTTTGTGCGCTACTGTGTTGTTAATGGTTGCTATACTGGGTGCGAGCTGCCGTTGTCATTTATACAAAACAAGACAAGTGATAGTTGACCTCAGTTGTAAAAGGATACATTTGTTATTTGTAAATACTTCTAATGGCATGATGATGTTAAATTGTTATTAAAAACTTCTTCTATATTTAGTTGTATTGTTAACAAAAACGCATTTATATGCTTGCTATTTTATATGAGAAACCATATTTTTTTTTTCTTTTATACTAGACTTGCAATTTATGTACTTGATATTGTAAAAGTTTGTTTTGATGAAAAAAAAGTCCCCTGAAATAATACCCAACTTTCTTTTGTATCGGTCATATACAGGGTGGCAATTTTAAAAGATGCCTTAAAACGAATAACTGATTGTGTTTTTGGACTTATTTTAAAATTGCCACCCTGTATATCATTGAAAATTGTAATAACTTAACTCTAATAGTTTAATTTTAATGCTTATCTGTTTTTTACACTCAAGAAGGTTATATCCAATCATTTCATTACTTTATTAAACTTTAGCATAACTTTTGTGAAAATCAAGTGCAAACAATAGAAAAATGTATCAGTAGATTATGTCAATGCATTAAAAAAATTATTAAGTTGACTCCTATTTATACTATAAATCTTATTTTCTTCAATAGATTTATAAATTACACTCCTTAGTTTTCAATGTTATTGTTCTTCTCATTAATGCTTATTTAATCCTAATGATTATTTTCTTGCAATGTGAAATGAAACACATTGTGATTATGTGCAAGCAAACTTTTTGGTTTTTCATTGTCATTTTTGTATTAACATCTTTCTCTTAGATCTTATTTTCATGTCTATTCAATGCAACAGATTTCTGGTTTTGTAATTAATATAATTTTATTCAATTTTTTGTGTGTAAATTTTTGAATTGAGATAATAGCAAAAACTGAGTTTCTATAAATACATTTTTATTGTCGAATATGAAAGTTGTAGATTGCAACTCTTGAATGTTAATAGGTACTACCAAACTTGTTTTATTTAGCAATAATGTAGAAATTTTGCTGTGTTATAAGTTCTTATATATATATATATCTCTCTAAATTATTAAGAATTAATATTAATAACAATGTTTTTTTTTAAGTGCTGATTTATAATCCTGGAAACAGATGTTATAAGTTTAGTTTTTGTATGCTGCAAAATCATATAAAGATATCTTTTGTACCAAAAACATGTTTATTTTCTTTGTGTCTTTTAATCGAAACTTATTTTAAGTGTGATGAATATTGTGAAGAAAAATTACTTTGAGCCAATTCGGTAAAGCGCTTGGCTTTGCATGCGAAAAGTCAAAATAAGCCAAAATAACTGCCGACCTATAAGTGATCTGTGCAGCCAAAACGTCAAAGGAGTGCACGTTAAATATGCTTCAAAGACCCGGCACTGTGTAGTGTGTAAGATGTCACCCCCAAAAGTTGCGTTAGATGCCTACTCAGGTGCCGGCTCATCACTTGACTATGGTTCCCAAATACGACGCCCGTTGTCGATAGCCCTCGTGTAGGTAGTTCTAGTCCGATGATGATTCAACTGTTTAATTTTTAGGTTGTGTTATAAATGTTAATTAAGGAAATTGCATATGATGGATTTTTTTAATGTTCATATTAAAAAAATACTAAAATGGTCATTTAGAGTGATGTAAAGATTTGTTCTAATTTTAGGACGCTACAGCCAAAGTGGTTAATATCATTAGTTTCAACCACTGATCTGATTTCAACTAATGAATTAGAATGCTGACAAAAACATTTTTGAACAGAACGACCATCAAAGCTAAATATTTAATGAAGTTCATAAAGAACTAAAATAGCCTACTTTCCTGTTACTTAAATTCTTACTTTAGTTCTAATCGGGAAAAAACTAGGTTCCTAACAGTAAATATCATCAACAACCGTTTCTACACTAGATTTATACACATTAGAAAAACAAGAAGTTCATAAAGAACTAAAATAGCCTACTTTCCTGTTACTTAAATACTTACTGAAGTTCTAATCGGGAAAAAAAAACTAGGTTCCTAAAGTAAATATCATCAACAGCCGATTCTACACCAGATTTATACACATTAGAAAAAAAATCAAAACACAGCACCCAGCTATAATTTAAACTTCTAAAAGCCAAATCGACTATTTTCCTTAATATTCTTTCGTAAATTAATTAAATATTATTTATCATCTGCTCGTGATTTATTTGTAGTTCGAAGAATAATTAAATATTTATTGATAACAAAAGTATGAAAACTACTCCGAACTGCATTAAAAAATAAGAAATGTAAATTAAAACTAAGCATAATTGCATGCAAAAGTATGCCTTGCCGCTTTCTTGGTAGATAATTAATGAATAATCAAGAATCAAATTGTGCTACATTTTATGACGTCATTCCAAACTGATTCATGAAAAGATTATTTTGCTTCCAATATGTTTAAATAAATAAAGTTTCTCATGCCATTGTTGATTTGGCAACAGTGATTTAAATGACTCAAAATTGAATTTCAATGCTAATTCAATGGGAAATTCGCCGAAAGATATTTATGTCCGTCCGGACGTACAGACAGACGGACAAAAAGTCTGAAAGTTGGATATCTGAGGTCATAGCTTTCTAACAAAAAAAGAATTTTTAAGATCCGATGGATAGAACCGATTTTGGAAGGGGAGTACAGACAGACAGACGGAAAGACAGACAGATGAACATCAACCGCATTTCAATACCTACAGTGATTTAAATGACTCAAAATTGAATTTCAATGCTAATTCAATGGGAAATTCGCCGACAGATAGTAGATCGAATTAAAAAAGAAAAGTAGCTAAAAATCGAAACACAGCATCCAGCTATAATTTAAACTTCTAAAAGCCAGAATCAACTATTTTCCTTAATATTCTTTCAACTTAATATTATTTATCGTCTATTATATTATATATATATATATATTTATATTTATAGAATATTATTTATTCAATTAACTTAATATTATTTATCGTCTGCTCGATTTATTTGTAGTTCGAAGAATAATTAAATATTTATTAATAACAAAAGTAATGAAACTACTCCAAACTGCATTAAAAAAAAATAAGAAATGTAAATTAAAACTATGCTGCCGTGAGCAGGTAAACTGCAGTAACTTCAAAATTTTCGTTTTTTTGCACTTTTGGCATCTATAACTTTTTCATGTGCCGACCTTTTTTTTAGCGATTTTCGTTACAAATTCACCATTTTTCGGTAATGGGCAAATTGCAGTATAATGAAAAAAACTCCAAGATTCGGCAGGTAAACTGCAGTATAATTTTACCGGGCCTGTTTTAAAGGTATTACTAAAAACTGAAAAAAGATACATGCTTCAAATTTGGTACACGAACTCCTAATATTTGTCGAACGTCATAATAACGTTTTCGATAAAATTGCGCAAGCGCAATAGGTAGCTACCATAGA
Source organism: Oedothorax gibbosus (assembly GCA_019343175.1). Classification (NCBI taxonomy): domain Eukaryota; kingdom Metazoa; phylum Arthropoda; class Arachnida; order Araneae; family Linyphiidae; genus Oedothorax; species Oedothorax gibbosus. Next base: position 24,188,494 of record CM033276.1, on the reverse strand, counting down.
ACTTTTTTTGGTTTTAAAGGTATTGCTGGAAAACCAAAAGAGATACGTGCTTCAAATTTGGTACAAGAACTTCTAGTACCTGTAGGACGTCATAAAAAGATTTTCGAGGAAATTGTGAGTGCATAATGGGTATATCCGTTATAACTTTTTTGGTTTTAAGTTATTGAAATTACCTTAGGGGTGCGTCCATAAATTACTTGACTTGTTTAGGGGGGGGGGGGGGGTCGAGTCGAATATCACCAAATGTCACGTGGGGAGGGGGGGGGGTCTCGTTAAATATCACGTAATTTTTCCCCGTAAAAAATCAACGTAAAATTTGCCATAACATGGCGCAAAATTCCAGTATTTTTTTTCTGGACTTGGCAAAATCTTTACATGATAACATTTATCGTGGCTCACCGAACTGTACTAAAAAGTTTTAGGGATACGGATAAAGAACAATCCGTTCTTTTATATAGATTCGATTGGTGATCGTTTCTTTCTGTTCTCTTTTTAGCTTCCACACTACGTTTATAACGTAAAAAGTGGAAGGTTTTATAATCGTTCAGTCCGTCTGTCTGTCTGTCTGTCACCCACTTTCACAGAAAGAACCACAAGTCCCACAGGCAAGTGGGATACGTCATTTTGAAGCAAAAAATCAGATTAGGCTACATTCCAAATTTCATTAAAAAAATTAAATTAGAAGTTTATTTAAAATTTAAATAACTAAAAATTTAATCTACATTGAAATAACATGCAAGTTCCATTTTTATTCAATATTTCACTGTTGCCATCCACAAGTCCCACAGACAAGTAGAATAAGTCATTTTGAAGCAAAAAATCAGATTAGGCTACATTCCAAATTTCATTAAAAAATTAAATTAGAAGTTTATTTAAAATTTAAATAACTAAACATTTAATCTACATTGAAATAACATGCAAATTCCATTTTTATTCAATATTTCACTGTTGCCATTTCGTTAAAGTACGAGAAACTTTGTTAAAATAAAATTAAAAAAATGAAAAAATATTTATTTATGCTGATATAATTCAGTTTGGATTGTTGTAATATCACAATAGAGTTCTTGATGGTTCATTATATATGTATGAAGAAAGAAGCATAGGGAATTCTAACTTGGCATAAAAAATATGCAAAGTTTCGCTTTTACTTTTAAAGCATCAATTGTAATAATTCTATTTTCTTGAACTGTAAACTAATTAAACAAACTATAAATAAGTGAATTTTTGAAAGAAATGTAAATGGGAAATTAAGGCGACACAAAGATATTTATTAAAAGAGATTACATCATTATTCTTCGAACTTCAAACAAATTTAGCAAACGATAAAGTCTAATTATTAAATCTAGAAAGAGGATTAATGAAAATAGTTAATTTTGGCGTTTAAAACTTTGAATTACAAATAGTAAAGGCCCTGTTTTATTAGAATTAAATCACATTGCCATTCGCAAACAATCGCTCAAGAAACTTTAATTCTTTTAGACAATAAATTAAAATAAATTTATTTTTGCGACATCGATCAGTTTGAAATGACGTCAAATATATTTCATTACGGATTCTTTGTATGTTGATATGAAATGTTTTCATTCTATTTAAAAGCGAGGAATATTACATATTTATTCTTTAAAATATAAATTAATTTTTGCAAACGATAAGTAATAATTATTGAATTTTCGAAATAAAATAAATGAAACTAACCAAATTTAGCGTGTAAATGTTTAAATAGAATTAAGTTGTGTTGGCGCGTTTTTTCCGTTAAACACAAATGTGTGGAAGCGGGTTAAGTGACAGATTCTGTTACAACCTACTGGTTAGTTTTAATCAGACCAAACGGCACATGTTAATATCATCATTATTAGATTATCCAAGGTTGGACATCACTTATTATATGTTTTGAGTTTCGGTTGTAGAAAAAGGCTGCCTGGTGTCTTCTTTGGTGACAAAAACCCTCCCCCCCCCACCCCGGTAGTGTAATTTCTACTTCCAGTAGGTTGGAGTGATTACTGGAACCCTAAATCCAGCTGTCGAGAAAAGGTAAACAAATAAGTGTGCGTTGATTTTTTTGAGCGGTAATTGAAAGTCGTGTAGTGTTACACACTCTTAGGTTCTAAAACTCAGACGATTTTCCCCCTTTTTTTTATAGAAAAAGGAATTGCTCCATTGAATCGTGTGTTAATATTTATTTGTTGTATAATTAATAATATAAATTTTATAAGAATATTTTTAATTTTAGCATTTCCGAAAAGTAATTTTATAGCTTTACTTAAAAAAAAATTATTATTTCTTTTTTTATGGTATTAAAATAAATTTTTTATGGTATTAAATAGGTTCATTAACTGTTTAAAAAGTTCTAAATGAGCAGACGATTTTTTTTCCTCTTTTTACAATGAACGGATTTGTTCGAATGAATAATTTGTTCTATTGTGATTGTCTGCTGTGAGACTGTCCGATTCTTCTCTTCTACTGATTCGTCACTAATTCTTCTGAAAATCAGGTAATATTACCCTTTAGTATTTTATAAATTTGTATATTCTATACCAATTAAACATTAAAGTAAAGTTTGTAAAATTTACTTTTCCAATACTAGTAAATTATGCATCTAGTTAGTATAAGAAAGAGGAAGTCGAATTGACAGCAGTATACGCTTTTACTCAACATGGACATCCAAAAATAAAACTAAAACCAACTACCCAAAACATACCTAAATCAAAGTAAAGAATTACCTAGCTTCAAATTTTAATGTTTACTAGAGTTTCTGGAAAAAAAATAAAAAGCGCGTTTGATCAAACATCGCCGACACATATTTTCGGCGGATACTGCAGTTCACCTGCCGAAAGTCGTGCCACGGCAGGGCGAAAAGGGCAAGCAAACTGCAGTACATGTTTTTTTTCTCTATGTGTACGTGCAAAAAACAAAATTAAACCTACAACCCATAAAACATTTCTGATTCAAGGTTCAGAATCACCTAATTTCGAATCACGATAAGTTCGAATTTCAATGTTTTACTGGAGTTTTTTGGGAAATCAAAAACGCGTTTCATCAAATATCTCCGAAACACATTTGTGGCGATTACTGCAGTTTACCTGCCCACGGCAGTATGCATAATTGTATGCAAAAATATGCCTTGCCGCTTTCTTGGTAAACAATTAATGAACAATCAAAGAATCAAATTGTGCTACATTTTATGACGTCATTCCAAGCTGATTCATGAAAATATTTTTCAAATGATCTTAAAATGATGTCTAAATATATTAACATGAAACGTATTTCTCGTAGTACAGCTTTGAATTCGGGAAATATCGGATGGCAACAGTGATTTAATGACTCAAAATGATTTCAATGTAATTCAATGTTCCTAATTTTCGACAAGATAGGGAATAAGTTCGTTCCGATGGCCGATAAAATAGAGTAGTATTTATTGCAGTATTTAAATGACTCAATGAATTTCAATGCTAATTCAATGGAAATTCGCCGACAGATAAATTTATGTCCGTCAGACAGACGGACAAAAGTATGAAAGTTGGGTATCTGAGGTCATAGCTTTCTAACAAAAAAAGAATTTTTAAGATCCGATGGATAGAACCGATTTTGGAAGGGGAGTACGGACAGACAGACGGACATCGACCGCGTGTCAATACCTACTATTTCATTTTTTTTAATTCTTTCGAATTAAAAAAAGAAAAGTAGGCTAAAAATATTAAATTAGTATTATTGTGCAAGTATAACTGATTTTTTTTAATTGAATGTATATTTGATTAAATGTCACGAAATATTTTATCGTGACAATTTTCTAGAGTTGCTTAAAAGCTTTTTCTTTCTTAAAATACACCAAGAATCATAGCTAATATATTTTGTAAATATATTATTGCATTCAACGTTGTATATCAAATTTTACAAATATTGTCATTCTTATGCATAATAATGGCAACAGAAATAGACTGCTCGAAACAATTAGAGGAGCGCATGGTTTGAACCCTTTCATCCCCAATGATTCCATTTGGAATCATAAGCTTGCGATTTTTTTCTGACTAAGGTAAGCTCGCACTTATGTATCGTTAGATGAAGATCTTTAGAAGAATCATGTCTTTTGAAGAATTAAATAGTGTATTTTAATTAAATGAAAATATGAAAAACATGGTTAAATAAAATTCCCTCTGAAACAATTTTAGCAAATAAATTGACCCTAAATTCTTCATGCTTGCATTTTTTAGATGTTTAAAAATTGATTTTAACTAATTTTAACAAATAAAGTTCTGAAAAAATTATTATAATTTTTTCAAAAGTTATTATTCAATTTTTTTCCTTAAATTTTAGTTAAAAAAATTAAGATAATTCCCCCGTTTTTTAAAAATTCATTCTGGATGCATAATGAATCTCAAAAATTTCAGATTTTTAGAATAAAAAATAAAAAGTTGGACCTGAAAAGGTATAAAAAGTACGCAAAGTGCTCCCCTAATTGTTTTGAGCAGTGTATATATTCTTAGTAATAAGCGCTATACCATGGAATCAGTCTTCGAATTACTTTGAAAGGGGGTGTGCCTTCGAAACACCGATGTTCATTCGAAAATAGGCCTAACAACACGAAGATGGCTAATCGAACTTTGTATCATTCATGAGGAGCCAGTTCGATAATTATGAACACATTTATCATAGGTGCGATGGATCACAATTTCCAGCGAATAGACGGGTAAAATACATGACACTTTAGATACGGACGCTGAAGCGGAACGATGAAACTACCAAGAGGAAAATGGTATTATTGGCTAGCTGATATGTCTGTTGAACATTTTGTTTCAAGAGTTTGCTTTATCAATATTGACCTTGGCTCAAAATAACCAGGCAAATATCCCTCATGTTGCTCTAGTGCGCTGATAATTCAACTAGAATCAAATGAAAATAACCAGTCTATGTTCCTAAATATTGAAAGTTTTCTAAATATTGAGCAGTCCATCCAGTATATATTATAGATATGCAGAAAACTCTTGATTATCTGCGGCCCATCCAAGGTCCCATCCCACCTCCCTTTTTTCCATTTTTTTATACGAAACGTATTAAAATGAAAGCTCAACTGTTGCAAAATTTTTTAAAAAATTGTATTCCAAGAAAAACTAACAGAAATACCTTTGCATTGTTTGCCTAATAGTCCAAAGTCCTCTGTTCTGCTGCGAAACCGCAGTCCGATTAAAGTTAGTTTTGTGGATATTTTCTTTACTTTTTCAGATTATCCGCGGATAAACGGGTGTTTACTGCACATCATTTTGGTTGTTAGAATACGTAAGCCTCTTTCAAACGTACATGAAAATGGTTAACAATCTGCCGATATTTTTTATGTTTTAGGACTTGTAATTAGGTTTTACTTTAAAAATTGTATTCATTAGAGTATTTTTAAGTTGATCACAATACCATGATCACACAAATCATTTAAAGTACGATTGACCCCCACTCCACTTGTTCTAAATTGACCAAAAATATACATCTACGAATCTCAAAAAGAAATACAGTCATTAAACCATGCCATTCTATACAATCATTCGTCATAGAACAATTTAAACTTCCATTAATAAGCAGCCACAACAAAATAAAATCCCGCAAAGAAAAAAGAATCTCAATAATATTGCATTGCAGCTGGAGCTGAAGCTGCCATTGTCCGAAATTCCGATCCAGACGATTTTTCAGCGGGCCAATTTCGAGTGGCTGCTCAATTATTCCATTACGCTAATTTCACACAGGGCAAGAAGAGACGGCCCCAACTCTTTGCGCAACCCCGGCACGCGTTCATAGTTAATAGGGCTTGAAGTTGGCAGTATGGAGGACTTGTGTCCGAGCAGTGACGCCTATTAATTAGGGAGGGGTGGCGGAAATTAATATATTAGCTCCGACGGAATGATCCTTGGAATGAAACGAGAGGGAGGGTAACTGGAAAAATAGTTAAGAGAGAATGAGACCGACAATCATCTGCCCTAACCTGAGGGTTTCTCTCTATACTAATCCAATGAGTAAAAATAATTTCGTAGCTTAATTACTATTATATTTAGAAATATTTTTTACATGATAAATGAAGCTGGCCTAAATGTCTCTACAATTCTATCTATATATATAATACTCTTATACGGCGCCCAAATTTCCTTATATTTCTATCTCTGGAATGACAACAATCGAAACGAACAAAAATACTACTAATTTCAAAATGGCCGACTGACAACAACAAAAAAGGGTTTCTTCAGGAATGGCTTGAAAAGGGGAAAAATAACTATAAATATTATGCACAAAACATAGTTCGATACGGCAGAAAAACATTGAATGTTTTTTTTTTTTAGAAAAGCACTACGAAATAACACAAGGATTGACAATTTCGGGAATGGCTGCAATAAGGCCAAAAAATAAAAAACAACCATAAATATTATGTGCAATACATTGTTCGATACGGCAGTAAAACAGTTTTTTTTAATAAAAACACAACGCTTTATAAAAAAAGTGGAACGTTAAAATGCCGAAGAATTGATTTTAAAAAAGTAGATAATTATTTAAAATCATTATAAGCATATAATTAATAAAAGATTGGTATAAAAACACTTCAGAATAAATTATATGCATTTGAGATTTAAGTGTCGGGGGTTGGCGAGCGATAGCGAGCAGGTGGTGTGCCCCTAGTTTACAATAATAGTTTTGAATCAATTAAAACATTGAATGGGGTTGTTTCTGGTCTTGGAATTTTGGGGCCCTAGGCCCGGGCCTAACGGGCCCTGCTTGCAGTTATAAGAAAAAACAACTTGAATTGTTCGGTGGGAAATGAGGCTCCTCTGGTTAAAGAAGAAACACACATTTCTAATGCGGGTAATCTCTTTGTAGGTTTTTCTGCTGTTTTTTGACTCCTAATTAAGCAGCACCTTCTTCGTAGAAGGCTTCTGTATTTAAATTGTAATGTTGTTGAAGCAGTCCTAAATGACCAATTACGAAGATTATTATCTGAGCTGAGCAGTACTAAGATAGTTTTAAATAAGTAATTAAGTTAGAGTGGACTACTTTCTCTTCATCAGCAGTCATATGGTAACCCGTTGCAGTCTTTTTAACAGGGCATGATGGCACGTGCAATTTTTGTATGTTTTGCCTGGGTCAGCAGAAAAAAATTTAATTAGCAAATAAATTATTAATAGTCGAAACTTGTACAAAACGCGCTTATTCGAATGCCACGTTATGACAAAATTTGAAAGAGACCTTCAAAATTTTTTTGGCCATTTAAAATTTGGAATGAATATTAACATTTTTATTCATACAGATTCGGTAAGGGGAAGGAGGATTGAGTAGTTTTAGAAAAATCACTAGCAACGCTAATGTTTAAGCTTTTTTGTGTGTGTGTTAAATTACTTGTAAACTTAAATTCCAAAAACATCTAATTTTATGTTAAAAATTTGAATTAATTAATTTTTATGCCCTCCTTATGCTACTAGATTCTGTATAAAAATTACATTATTTTTGTTTTTTCAAAATTGTCCAACAGCATACATAATCGGATTTTTTTAAAATCTTTCACTTCAACGTTTACAGGGACACTGTGACACTTCACATTTCAGCTAACTGGCAATAGAAACAATTCAAAGTTCCCCAATAGGGGCAGTTCGTATATTCACTGATGTAAGTAAAGACGAAACTGGTAACACTGGCAGTGGGGTAGTCCCCCGATGGTACCACAAAAATTAAAAAGCGAAACCCAAACTTTTTTTCTGTCGTTATATCGGAATTAATAGATGTCAACGAAGCTCTGCATTATATGGTTTCGAATAACAGCTCTTGCGACTTCTGGATTTATTCAGACAGTAAGAGTTCTATACAATTTTTCAGCAATTGGTGAAACATCAATGACAAACTCGGCATGGATATTGTAGACAAGTTAAAAATGTACTCTCTACACATAATGACATTCAGCTGCAATAGATTTCCTCCCATGTAGACCTCTTCCATATCGACTTGGCTGTTGAATTGGCTAAGGAGGGCTCTGCTGAAACATCTGTAAATAATGGTCTTCTTACATATGGTGAAAGTCAGAGCCGATAATAGCAAGATATGGAGGATCCCACCAACTCATGACTGGTATGAATTTACAAAAACATCCTGCGACCTGGGCTTTCTGGGACACTATGCTACTTCAGCCGAGCCACATAGTTTTTAAATAAGTAGGTTGGTATATATGTATTTTTCGGCTTGTGTGCTTGATCAAAGACCCGCTTATAAAACTTCGTCAAGTAAGACAGACACAGACAGAATTTTTACTGACACAGAGAGAAAGTACACCCAGGGTTAAGGCGGGAATCGAACCCGCACCCGGTACAGTGCACAGACTATTAGCGTAATGGGCTTCGTTCAAACCCACTAGGCCACCCGGGCCCCAGTTTTTAAATAATACTAAAGCGTATCACTTAATTAGAAAGACCTATAACGCAGCTCATAAACGAATTACAGGGGCTGAACAAAATCACACATGGGCAAAGCAAAACGCCCGGTCCTAATTCCCCTAACAGCTCTAGCTGGAATCAATTATTAAAAGGTAGGCGGTGTATGCCCCTCTCTCTATCCCCGCAATAATTCTTCAGCAAATAGTCCTCGGGAAAAGGCACTCAATTATTTTTCATCCTGCCTAGTAATAGGAATGGGGGTTGGGGTGTTTGTAGAGAGTGTCTGTTTGGATTTTCTGTTACTTTTGTAAAGAAATATTTTTCTCGCTGTTCCTTAAGCAAAATAATAAAATAAAGGTTTTGAAAGTAACTGCCTATTGGCAATCACTTTCAAATGAGAAATAACATAATACTTAATTTATTCTGAATATCAACATCAAACAGATTTTAACTTTCAATTACCTAACACAAAATATACGCCGTAGCTATTTAGAATAGCTATCAGAATAGACGTCGAAATCAGAAAGTGGGTTGCTTTGGTTTTGATGTCAAACGTAGGTATTTGCCAAACACGCCTTAATTAGGTAGTGTGCGGGTTTTCTTTCTGCACGGTTCTTGATTTGAAATATAAAACAACTCAAATGATAGATTAGTTATCAACATTTAATGATGATTTATCCAATATTTATACACTGAAACAAATATGGTCATGCTAATTTTAAATATAAATACAATTTGAATTAAAACAATTTTAAACATAAGTAATTTTTAATTTCCTAATGGATTTGAATGGTGCAGTTATATACAAATAGTTTTAAAGAAACATAAGAAAAAAATGTATAGTTGCTTATATTTTGAAGGATCGATTAAAAAAATTCCCTTCCTTGGTTTTTTGCAGTATTATATTTATAAATATATTAAATTAAATATTATTTTTATTATTTAATAATTAAAACAAGATCATTATTCAAGCTAGATAAGTAATCAAAGACTTAAAACTATATAAATAAAATTAATCATAGTTGAAATTAGGGCAGACTAGTGATAGATTGCTAATATCTGCAACCTGAGTTATCCAGGACGGGTTCTGGGCAACTAACTGAGCAGCGTAAAATATAAGGTAAGAAAGTATTGGGATGGGGTTGAAAATCCGAAAAACAGATGTGTTAAAACGTTTTGGAGAGTGCCGATTCTGAAAAAGGTTTTTTCAACATTTGTCGTCATTTTGACGAAAAACCACTCTACAGCTCGAAGTGAAATAAAAGCTAAACTAAACTCCTCGGCGCAACAGACCATTAGTGGGCCCTCCGTGCCTATTTCAGCTTTCGTGACCTAGGGCTCTGGGGTGCTAGGCATATGTCCCGGTAAGGTGGTCAGCCTCACGCGGAACCACCAGTGTTTAATTCCCAACATGCTTGGTACCCATTTTATCGACCCACTCAAAGGATGAAAGGATGGGTCAACCTCGCCCAGGGGATCCGGATTCGATCCCCGGACCCGTGGCGTGGCAATGCAAAGCACTACCACTAACCCACTGGGCCTCAAAATAAAAGCTACAGACTTCAAATTTTGCACGTGTTTCTCTAGTACCTGCCGGATGTCATAATAAGCTTTTTAAGAAAATCGCTCTTGCGCAAAGGGTATCTGCCATAGAACTTTTTATGTTCTTAAGGTATAGCTGAAAAACCGAATAAGCTACGGACTTCCATTTAGGTGCACGTCCTAGTTCTTGTCGGATGTCACAATTTTCGAGTTTTCGAAGAAATCGCACAAGCGCAAAATGTAGCCATCATAGAATTTGTTTTGGGTTTTAAAGGCATTTCTGGATGAGGAAACCTTTTTGTACAAACTTTAACTGAATTCCAGCATATCAAATATTTAATATTGAGTGGTATATGAAAGTCGTGTGGTGTTTCACACACCTAGTTTTAAAATTAAACCTTACACTTGTTTGATAAATTGCTAACCAATATACCAAAGCTTGGACTTCTGCATTCAACAAAATAACAAAATGCTAGAATCAAAAAAAAAAGCCTCTGTTAATCAGAACAAAGTATTTGGAATTAAAAAAAATTCAAATTCACGGACAACCTGTTCTCCTATCAAAACAGCAAGGAAAAAACACATGTCATTACTGCTTTAACATCCTATACCCGATGGCAACTCGAGATTAAGCGTGGGTGCGTAGCCACGACCGTCCCATTTTTCCTCTACCGAAGAAATTGGTTGTCGTGTTTAATAACCAATTAATTAGCATTTCCCGTAATCTGGGCTTAATTGTGACGGCCAATAATCCGTTGTGACATTTTTCCAATTTGGGAGTTACCGCCTTGGCCGATGTTGATTTTTAATATGAATATGAAGTGGAAGCTTTTGGTCTGCCTAATTGATGCGCCTGTGTAGTGAATAATATGATTTAATTAATGTATTTATTTTATAAGGAAATGTTTAGATGGTGCTAGCGAACATATTCATATTTATCCATGGTTAAAGGGAGGTAGTTTATTTATTTTGCTTATTTTATTTAACTTTAAAAAAAGTAGTTAAAGTTTGTTATGTTTTTAAATTTAAATATTTGAAATAAATAACGCTTTTAAATACAAAAGAATTAAGTGGCAGTAAAATAACGTAGTTTTTATTCATAAATTTAAAATAATTTTAATGTCGAGTTCAGCTCTAGCAAAGGTGTGGTTATGAAATGTGCATGAGCTTCCGTTTTCAAAATTTAAAAGTTGAAAATAATTAAAATATGAATTAAAAACGTAGTTGAGCAAAGTTAGTTTATTCTAAAGATAATTAAAGTATTACATTTTTTTTAATGTAAGGCACTTATAATATAGGCATGTTTGTTAATTATATTAGTACTACTTACTACTTGTAGAAATAAAATATACTTTGACAACCATCGGAAATAAATGAGCGAACAAACAAATGAGTACATGAATGAACAAAGAAATAAACAAATTAGTAAAAATTAATAAAATAAGAAAAATCAATGAACAAACTAATGGAATAAATGAATGGACACACAAAAAAAGGAAAATCGAATGAACGAACAAAAATGAACGAATGAAAAAACTAATAACAAAAACACGAGTAAATGAATTCTCCCGTTTGTTCTTACTCAACCTGAAGTAGTGTTTTCAGTGTAGCGCAGCGTTTCTCCCACTCTCTTCTGTAGAACTTTCTTTACCGCGATAGTTGTCTTTCGACGGAAAAGCTACCATTCAGCGTCAGTTTTGAAACAAATTAGAAAGATTATACTAGGTGGTTGAAAATATAAGTCAACGTTATTAATATTTTTTAAAACTTTTAAATAGTTAAACTAGTATCAAATAAAACTAATTAAATTAAATAAGCTTAATCTTTTTTGTATAAAAGAAAAGAGATTCATCTATTAAATTAAATTGATACCATATTTTCGAAGATTTTCCCAACTTCAAATGTATAATCGAATCAAAATCGAATAAAATTAAATTTTAAGGTCTTCATTCAAGTAATTGTGTTTAACTTCTTACAAGTTGATTTATATATGCACAAGTTAAACAAGTGGGTTTGTTACAGAATCTGTCACTTAAACTGCTCCCACACAACATTTGTGCTCAACAGGAAATAAACAATTTATACACCTCAGAAAGAAATTCGCCAAACAGGGTCTGTAGCTAGTTGTAATTCAAACTTTTAAACGCCAAAATTAACCATTTTCATTAATCTTCTTTCGTATTACGCGTTTTTACCTATGCTTAAGAAACTGCATGGTCATCTTACAAAAATTCTATTAAATAAATATCTGTTAAATGTTTAGCTTTATTTTTAATAATTAACACAGTTAGGATTTCATATTAAGCAATTTCTCAAGTTAAAATTCATTCAAGTCTGAAGTCTTATATACCACCGATTAATTCAACTGTTAACACAAGTTTTACAAACAATATTAGTGTACTTTAGTTGTCAATTTGAAAAAGGTAGTTTCTCGGTTAGTTCGAATATAGAAAATTAGTTTTCTAACTATCAATTAGTACCCTACATCGTATTTAAAATAATGTAATGCGCCAATAAATAGACAGGTTTACACAAACAAATCTTTATTTAACACATTAAGAATACATTGCTGAAACACGGTATGACATTTTATTAATAATCACAAACATAATCCACAACAATTTATTAATAATCACAAACATAATCCACAACAATTTATTAATAATCACAATTATAATATCATAATCCACAACAATTTATTTACAATTAGTCCACGCTGACAATTTTTAGTAGACAGTTAACATGGAATATACACTGTTTGCTAGAGTTTCGATGATTATCTTTTACAACGTTAACTGTGCGCACAGACTTACAATCCTCACACAAGTATACATAACTTCGACAATGCTTTGTGAAGTATACAAATGTGCGTCAAAAAATTTGACCCATTAATAAGCTTGCGTAGACCCTGAAAAAAGCTGCATAGATTATTGTCTATTACCAATACTATTGAAACACTCATAACCCATTTTACTGTGCCAGAAGTTGGTCCCCATGGAAGATGGTTGCCAAAGCCTCCGAAGAGGTTAGACTTCTTTCTTCACAAATAAAGACTGTGCCTGAAGAGAAAAATAAACTTACCCTTACCTTTGTTCAATTTTCCCAATCTGAAAGCTTCGCTGTTGAACTTCAATATACATGGCACTACACAGTAAAGAAATTTGAATATCGTCTTTGTACAACATCAATGCCACAATAAAAATTTCGTACCATACAACATTTTTTGAAAGGACATGATTTTAGGTATATACATAAAAGACTATTCTAAAAAACAACCTTTCAGAACCTAAGAAACATTTATACTGGCCAGTATACCCAAATTTTAAAAGAAACTTAAAAAATACCATATTCATAAACACTATTTTCGTTCGGAGCAAATTAATTAACAGACATTCCACTGTCAAAGACCACCAAATGTAATATACAAAACAGGATATTTCGTTACATGAAGACATTAATCAAAACAATTTACAATGAGTAACACCTTTCTTGTAATAACCATTTAAAATAAAAATACTTAAAATAACGCAAAAACCAAAACTTTTGACTATCTTTTCAAAGCTAGAGTCTACTCTTTTTATTACGAAAATTGTTGATATTCGTAAAAATGATTGGGCTAGTTATATACTTAATCTCATGAGCAATACGAAGGCTAGCACTTCGTTTGCTCAAGAGATTTTTCAAAACAATTGTAAATTAGATTTACAATCGTTCAATTAAAATTCTTTTAGTATCATAGTAGATTGATCGGTTTGGATTAACGCTGTGTATTAAGATTGAAATATTTTAAGAACTTCGTGATTTTGGAAGTAACCGCGGACAATTGATTGGTTTGGCTGAATTTTAGTTATATATTGCAGAGGTCGAAAAGTCGCTAGTTTGTGCTGGGAGAACTATATCTAGCCAATTATCGGTTGCTTGAAACTCCTTCAAAACTCGGGATTGAATTCTAATTGTTATTGATGTAATATTTATCATATTGTATCATGCACCTTGTTAATGAAGACTCGTTGAGGATGACAAATTTTTAGAAACTTAAACCATTTTAAATAATAGATCAGGGCAGTTTCCTTCAATCGTATCAAAACATTCTAAAACATTAAAACAGTATTGCTGAATACTTAAAATCCTCTCTGCTGATGTTAAGATTTTAAGGTATATTTAATTGTTAAATGAGGAAACAAATTGGGCAATTTAATGCTGCTCATCAGGTTATGCCGATACATAAAAGTCCTCCTGAAATAAATTCAAATTCTCTCTACTCAAAAACTCCAATTAAATCTAAAATTGACTGCATTCTACGAAACAGAATTTTAGTTTTTTCATGAGAAAACTATCAATTTAAACTTGTAATAGAATTTACAAAGATGAAACTAATGTTGGACTAAAACTAAACCCTTAAACATTTTTAACTTAGTTTACACTCTTGAACATTTGGCAAGGAAGTCAAAAACTTAGACAATTTATAATTTCATGCGGTCAGCAAACTAATTAGGCATTTAGATTTTCGAAACAATAAACCCAGAATAACACTTATAGTACTTGGTTGCAAGTGTGTATCGAATTAATGTGGGAACTTTGGAACACTCTGCTTAATTTATTAGTCTATTGCTTTTAAACTTTCTACTAACTTATACATTTCATTTAATAACAAATAAATTTCATTTTAATAGTTATCCGGTATATTGAATTCAGCCACATTTTATTATTAAATCCCATAAAGTCTACTTAAAACTCTGAATACTTAGACTGTGTCGACTAACAAATATATTCAAGTAGCACGTGAAGTGTTTGAAAGATTAACAAGATCTGCATCAGGGAAGAGTTAATCTGTGCACCAGTAGCCCTAAACCCTTGTTAAGACATACACAAGATTCGCAATTCAGTAGAGCTCCAACAGATTTCAGATTTTTTTAAAATTTACATTTAAATTCATTAACCATTAAAGTAGTTCAAACATGAACAGTTACTACACTAAAATTTTCCACTATACGTGAAGTCTTTCAAACAGTGGATAAGTGTGGTAGTAAATTATTAATTCTGAACTAGTCAAGTTCCGATACAATGTGAATGCAATTTAATCAGAAAATACAATACTATCTTCTCGCCTTAATCCAGTAGAAATGAAATCGAAAATCCTTTTGAATTAACCATTGAACTTTAAGACGTTCAATTGAAAAAAAAAACACTTAGAAATTGGAAATTTAGTACTATAGGGGAAATACTAGGCGCTGGCCGTCGTTAACTTTTAGTTTGCTTTCCTCACAAATTCTACACTGAAAAAATTATCAACTCTATGTACAGGACATTTGGTTAAATCAACACTGCACTATACCTATACGATCAGGGATATTGGCAACTAAGTTACGGAGGGGGGAATTAAGGAGATTAGTGAAATAACGCATGACAATCGAAAACGGGATGTCTTTAAGATGGTGCAGGTTGAATTGTTGCACTGGACAATTTTTTTCAAGGCTCATCGTAATTTTGATAGGCCTTGTGACGGTGCGATGTCAAGGATAATACTAAAAATAGTCTAATACACATTAGACTCACATGGAACCGTCATTTTCAACTTTAAAACTAATTGTTTTACCTACAATTTAAGTAACTAAAGTCGAACACGAATTGAAACTTTGATATCTGAACAGTATTGATTTGGTCACTTTAAACTCTACAGGCCCTTTAGGATCAATACCAATATTGTTAAATCCAAGTAATACCAAAATTTTAAAGTTTTAAAACTAAACCAAACATAATTCAAAAGAGCTCGAGTGATTATTGTAAAGTTGATTCAAATTGAGTAAAAACTATTAAGAAACTAGTTATCGCCCCTTCAAATAATATTTTGTGTAACTGTAATAACCCAAATGATTTTCCTACTTTCATAAATGTGGAAAATTTAACGTTAACCTTAAAAGTATATGAAGCTTCATTTCAAGTTATAACGTTGTACGATTGATATTTATAGCAGTTTTAAATGGTATCTAAGCATCAGGTAACCAGCTAATTAGACATCGTATAGTAAAAGCAGACCAATGAGCTTTCATACAAGACAATTAAAATACAAATCGTCCAAAGTTAACTAGACCAACGGATATGTCTCAGATCTTACCCTCGACTAAATACAATGTTGACGATTCTCATTCGTAGAATGTTCATTTAACATTAAATTCCTCCATTAACTTTATCAATTTCATATCTTACAAGCATTAAATAACTATTCTCGGTTTATGGTCATTAAAAATAAGTCCAAAGTTTTTCCTTCTAAACCTAAAATGCTTTAGACATCACTAACTTCAAATAAACTCAATGCTTAAAAAGTTTCTAGATAAGTTTAACGTTTACTTAAACTTAAGTAAAATCTTAGTTTAATTAACGTTGACCTAATGAACGTGAAGGTAGCAATAAGTATTTGTACAGGCACCAATCTAGAAGCCAAAATCTGAATATTATAATACAATAAATTCCGATTGTGTTTAAGACTCACCCAAAAATCCCGTTTACATCCATAAAGTTGCAATTTTTTTTATTGGATTTCCCTTTGAAAATCCCATAAAGCCTAGATAAGATTAAGTTTTTAAATTTATTATACGTGTAGGGAGTCTTATTCAAAAAGGCTTAAACTAGTTCTTTCCTGCAAACCATTGATACTCTTACCAAATTTCTCATGAGAAACTGCCCACGTATGCAAAAACCAGTTTTGAAGTAAATCCAATTTATAACCAATTCTTAAACTGTACTTTCACTGTTCAATTTATCTGAATAAGCTAGTTGATGGTTTATTAGTGTTTAAAGTTTAAGCGATTTTACATAACATTGATTGAGAATTTTAAACTCTGGGCTAATGCTTCTAGTGCAAGAGGATATCAGGTCCAACATCCTCGAGAGTTTGCAAAGGCGTCAAATTGCCTTTGAACACGGAAAACTTGCCGCGGCAAAGCGAAAAAAAAAAGTAAAACCTACAACTCTCGATTCAGCCGAGACTGAAATCATGCGCAAATTTTAAATTCATTAGGTTTGTACTTCGCTACAGCAGTTTAATTTGTAAGTTTGAAACTAATTGAAAGACTTTAATATCATAACGTTGAGTAACTGTCATACGTACAGTTTTCCCAATCCCTTAACCTCAGAAGTACTAAAATAAACTTTTTTTACAGTGACAGATCAAATAATTTGGCTTAATTAACAAAGTTAAATTTACCCTTATATAGTATTTTTTTATCTTACTATAATATTTGAGCTATATACACGATCGGATTTAAATTTGTATTTTAAGAATTTAATTTTCGTAGTGGGAAGTTTAATTTGATAATGAGAAATAATCAATTTTAAAATTCATCTTAAGCAATTTATGCTTACCCGTTTTAAGTTTAGATGATTGACATAAAGGTAGTCTTTTGTACCCTTCTAAAAGCTGGAAAGTAGAATTTCCAATACTATAAATACATTTACATTTTAAATACTGAAATATTTTACATTAGTTACAATTATGGCAACTAACCTTCCAAATTTTATTGCTACCTTCAAGTTTTCAATCATACTTTTAACGGGAGCCCAAACAGACAATTTCTCAGCTCTTCCAACATTTTAGCACAAACTCATTGTTAGCATGACGAAAAGAATTTGAAGAATTAAAATCATTCAGTTTAAGTGAAGACTACTAGCTCAAGTATTTTATTTTATATTTAATTCCGAGGGCTATTTCAATACAAGGAGGGCGAGATTAAATTTATGTAAACTAATGATCCAGTGGTTAAGATTCGGGCTGCTTTTAGTATACGAGCCAAATTAACCGACACCAAATACTTAAAGGCTATTCCGAAAGGTTATACAAACACCTTGAGGTTTGTGGCGGGAATATTTCAAAAAAAATCTAGAAGATTTAAAATTATATGCACTGTACATCTACATTAATAAATTAACTAAGAACTACGACTGTCCACAGATTTAGTTAAATGGCTTAGGCTCTCGAAAATTCCAGGGCATGCTAGACAATAACAAGCCAAATAATGAATAGCCACCGTACAGTTTGCCTTTGCAGTGTCGAAATCCAACTTTGACATCGCAAACTAATTTTAATAATTTTCTCAGCATGTTACGCAAGCTTTGCTAAATTGGGGTGTAGTTAAGTACGTTGAAGAGTTTAATGTTTTCAAAGTGACCAAATCAAACAACTCAGTAATGCAATGCGTTTAGTTATCCGTAACATAATTTTATCCTCAGTTGAAGACAATTCGTAACCTAAAGATGACAATGTCAATTTCCTTATACAAGTAGCAAGTCAAGTTGAATATTCGCCGCACTAGAGCTATACGAGGGCGACGAGCGTCGTACTTGACTGCGGTTCTAAATTACAAGTATTAGGATAAAGAATTACACAATTCCGCAGTGCAATTTATCGAACCATTAACCCATGTTTAATTTTTTTTAATTATTCAACATTTCCCTTCACTTGCGATGGGTTATACTAAACTTGCCTCCTTTTGGCTCTAAGTAAAAAGCGCCGTTCTATTTTTTCCCCCGAATATAAAAACCTAAGACAATTCTTATGACGGATTAGCAAATTTAGACTCAAGCTGTAGAGCACGTTCCTACATGATGTATCTAACTACATTTTTCAAAATATTGGACGACTCAAATTATCAGACTTTAAAACCAAATCCGTCGAGTTTGACGAGACTCTGAAATAACTATGGATATAGAAACTTTATACTGCTCAGTTTTTTTTTTGACACGATCACAAATAAAATGCATTAATTGGAAGACATTAATACCATAAGAAAACCGCGTATCTAAAGGTTTAAAACACAAGATGATGCAAGTATAATTCAGTCTTCAAAAGTTGTTACTACTACATTTCTGCATTAAACTACACGGTTCAGTGGTAGTGATGAACTAAAACAATCCAAGTCTAGTTTTTAAGCGTCTGCTGTAGTTAAAGTGTCACCTCAAACTTTCATAGGAAAGAATGATAGTTTGGTTAACGATCCACACACCTCTTCACCTTTTGGAAATATTTAAACAAGTACCAATATTACTTGCGGTGTTAACCTTGATTCTACGTAGAACTATGCAATTGGCATGAAACAGCTCAAAGGTTTGAAATAGAGATGAACATTACTAAAGGGGGTTCGAGTTCTTGAATACGTTAAAAAATTCGCCAATTCTTAAAACTAAGAGATAATTATGTAATTTTTCCTCACGCGTAACGGCTGAATACAGTTAATAAATCTGAATTGAGTTATCGTGAGCCAAACTCTGGATAATCACTCATTTGTAGTTTTAGTATTAAATAACAAAACAGACCATGTGTAATTCTAGTGTTTAGTTTAAATACTATAGCAATATTAAAATCCTGAATTTTAAATCACTAAAATTATTCAAAACTATGTCAAGTTCTACGAGTTTCAGCTTTACCCGGGCTGCTTCAAACACCGAGCAACTTAGCCCGATATACTAATTGATGTAGAATTCCTAAAAAACTTGAATTCATTGTTGTATACAATTAAATCTAAACTAAAACTAATTCATCGAAAGAAGGCTACACATCAAATTAGTTTCGAAGACTAAATGCAAAGTTTCTTATCACCAATGGCCTATACCTCGCTCGTTTCAAATAATTGTAGTCTTCTAACGCAGCGCACAGTCATCCATCAGATAAAAGTTAGAAACTAATTACCATACGAAATACGCAATGTTTTCTGGGAAATTTGTAATAATGACCAAATATTGAATGACCTTTTAAACTTCCACCGTTATTTGAACTGATGCTACTTTCTAGAATACTGTAGCCACATATGGGACCCTTATGACAACAATATAAAATTAATCGAACGAGTCCAAAATTGTTTTCTTCGTTTTTTATATTTTAGGATCTTTCATACTAGTTCTTTAGATCTATCCTCATTTGATCTGCGTAACATTTAATTTCTCTACCCTTAAATCTAGGCTTAAAGTTTCCCGTCTTCTGTTTTTCCCATAAGGTTCTAAACAATAGAATTGATTCCAACTACATAACTAGTACTATACATCTTTTTATTCCCAATAGATTTACACGCAATCGTCGTTTATTTTCTCATAGCTCTTCCCATTACAACTATTCAAAATTTGTCTGTATAAGTTTTATAAAATTTATAACATTTTCTCACGAACTTGATATTTTTTGCTATGTCCTTTAATATGATTTCGAAGCAAATTATTTGCGACTTTTATCTGTGTAATGTGTTTGTTTTTATACTCGATTATTTCGCGTTTGTTTTCGTTTCCTAATTGTTTTGTTCAATATACATTGTTATTAGACTTGATCTGTAATATGCATTTAAAACTGAACGAATTTATATTAATTTTAGCTCCAATTTTAAGTGCAACAGGCACAACATCCTCGAGAGTTGGCAAAGACGGCAAATTGCCTTCGAACGCGGAAAACTTGGCGCCAGAAAGAAAAAATATAAAACCTAGAACTCTCGATTTAATTGAAACCCAATGCAATAAACATTAAATTAATATAGCTTGTTCCATGTACAAATTATACTGATCTATTAAATTGCCAATTTGATGGGTTTATACGAAAGATGTCGCGTAGAATGTCAAGTTAGTGTCACAAATACTGTATTCACGAAGTATTTAACTGTACAAAGACTAACATTTGAAATAATTAAATTATGGACCATGTTAACCCTTTCACTACTGAAACGGCCCAGGCGACTGTACGACTAAGGATTCCATAATGATATTCCTATCACAAATTGCGCGGAAACAAATCCTGCGTAGCGAAAGTTAAAGTTTTCATTCAAAATTTTGAATATTGACTAATTTATCCAACTAGTAACCTTAATATTGCTCATTTCGTATAGTAACTAATTTTAACTCTAATATGGTGGATGACAGTGTGGAGTTAGAAAGAAATTATTTGAAACAAATGCGGTAAGGCTATTGATATTTTGGGGGGGGGTATATTCTGAATCAAATCTAGATTGTATTAGGATACAATTTGTTAAAAATAGAATTATCTACGGGCATAAAACACCAGTATGCTTATTCGTGGGCTAGTATAAAGAGCCCCTAAACATTTTTATGCAAAAGTTCCAAGTTTAAGACCAATATTTAGATTGCACTAGAACTACACAATGGAATGTTGACAAGTAGTTAAGGATCAATTTCAAAACAATTAATATTCATTTGGACAAATAAGTTGGCGATCCCTAATTTAAGTTAATCTTCCGAAACAAACTTTCATAGCGAGAGTAGTATCCAATTAATTATTTTTTTTTGACACCAAGTCTTCAACTTTGAGGTTGCTATTATAAGCCAGTATGTTTCGATTTAATACAACCCAAAGTACTGTTTTTTTGCATCACCTTGTATTTTAATATTTATCAAAATTGCTTATTAACTTTAATCCTTCAATCAAATCTCATGTCGGTACAATACAAGCTCTTTTGCTTTTAAATGCATGAGTTGTTTAAATACGAAAAATCCTCCCAGCAAAAGGGTACTATGATTTTGTAGTTTTAATAACTGGTCGGCACTTAGGTAAACGATAGCTTAGCACCCGAGGGCTGGGCGACAAACTAGTTAAGGATAGAGCAAGTTCGTATATATATACTTGATAAGTATTTAACGTCTGATAACACATTACATTTTTATTTGGTGCACTTGATGCAGATCTTGTACGCTTAAAGTTTCTTAATCGTAGTTTATACTTTGCAAAATTATAATTGAACCAACATACACCTTCCCCATTCTTAGAGTACTATAATTACATTAAATATGCCAACACAGACAGAATATTATTAAAATTAGTTAGGCTTTACTCACCAACGATTTGAAATGCCCCAAAACAAAAGATTTTAACTAAATTATTTTCGCTACTGAAAGTTGGTTTGTTAACAATTTATATTCAACCCTTGATTATTTATGGGAACAGATGTTACCAGCTAACTAGATTTGATTGAAATACCGTAGCTGTAGAACTACACACTGGTTATTTTAACCATTATGGATGCTCCAAATATTTACAAACTTAAGAATCTTAACAAAGAACCATTTTAAAGAAAAAATTGTTGAACACTACCACCTTTGATTTAAAAAAAAATTAGGAAGCCCGACTGAATACTAGGTCACCCAATCTAAGAAACCCATTTTCAGAACTTAATAAAGAGCTTTAATAAATTATAACTCTGCAAAGTGGAATAAAGATTGACTAGTCAGAAGGGTACTGCCTGATCTATTACTAAAATGGTTAAATTCTCCTAACAAACCATTAATAAGAATCTATTTCTGTTCTAGTTTATAAATATTAGAAGTAGAATAAACTTTCAACTTCAACGAAGGCAGTGGGAATAATTCGCGTTCATTTAATAAAGAATTAGTTTTGGTTTAATTAGAGCCTCACTAGAGCTATCCGAGGAATATTGGCGAGGGATTTATTGGATTTAATTGATGTAATTGATGTAGATTAACGTCGGACTAGATCTATTTGGAGTGGCGTAATACACGAGGGACATTTTCTAAAATTTAACAGCCGCGAGACATTAAATACCCGGTGAAATGTACCTTGAACCTGCGAAACCAATATTTCGTTTTGGGTAGTATCCATTTCTTCTGAAGTCTTGACGATGTGACGGATGAAGATCCCAGAAGACTATCGAGGTTGAGGATAGGCATCAATTGAAGATAGTGAGGATCCGTGAGGTTAACCAACTCTTTTCCTGAAATTATGTATCATCAGCAACGGTTCGGCTTGCATTTATTAGAAAGATACAGTCGAAACCCGTTAACGCTAACTCGAAGGGAGCACCGAAACATTTCATGTTAACCGTCAGGAATTTGTTTTTTTACATTGAACGCGTGAAAAGTTTAAAATAAAACATCTAAAAATTATTCTAATTTTATAATGTATTACACTAATAATACATGTACACAATTAGTAATTCAATTAATAAAATTCATTTGGAGTAGTACATACTATAGAAAAATTATGAAGTTTTTTTTAAGGAACACCAATCAAAGCCAGCAATTAAATTTAAACTGAGGAGTCATGGGAGATCTCGGAATTGTCTAAAAAGTAGAAGACTTTATTCTTACGTTCGTTTGCCGCTTGTTTTTTTAATGTTTGTTTCATTTGTTCTTCAAATTACGTACCAAGAAAAGTCAAATTCTGAATTTTTTTGTTCGGGTTAAGCGGGATTTCACCGAAAGCGACTTCGCGCTAAGACATGTTTAAGCATTAGCTCAAAGCTTTATAGGCCAGGAAAATGCTTCAGGTTAATCATAAGCAAAATTTCATGTTAAGCGAGTTCACGTTAACGAGGTTCGACTGTATTAAATTTTGGAATAACTAGAAGCTATTTACCTTCATTAGAAAGATCCAAAGGACTGTATCGAGGTTGAGGATAGCCGTTGATTGAAGCTTGTGACGATCCGTGAGGTTAACCAACTCTTTTCCTGGAAAGATACATCATCAGCAACGGTTCAGCTTGCATTTATAGAAAGATATTTAATTTTAGAATTAGTACAGTCGAACATCGATTATCCGGTCTAATTGGAACCGGAGGTAGGACGGATAATAGAAAATTCCGGATAGAGAATTTCTATTAAATAGTAAAACATGTATAGTACAGAAGAGCGCTGAAATTCCACGGATTTCATATTAACCAACGTCCGAAATCCGCGTTGGTTTTGCAGTTGTAAACATTAAATTTTAGTATTCATTTATCTCTGAATCCGAGACTTCGTACAAAAAGAAAACATTTAATTTCTATTCGTATTTTTTTAAATAACCGAGAGGAGTTTGAGCAAGTGCTTATTTTTTTGTTTTATAGTAGATACCAATTGATGTGTCACAGATTTTAAAGATTCCAAGAGTTTTCCGATAGGATTGTCAGAAATTTGCTTCTACTTTTTAGAATCGCCGTCTAAGTTTTGCTCTCCTAAAACCACCCAATTTCATAGTCGACGGAAATTCCCTATTTTTGAATCACGGAAGTTTGTTTATTTTAGTATATCAGGAGACTTCTCACTTTAGAATCGCCGTAGATTTCTGTTGACTGATTTCTTTTATAACCAAGAATGACTTGAGAAAATTTTGATATTGGTCGGTTAACAGATAGTTCCGGATAAGAGAGGGACGGATAATCGATGTTCTATTGTAGCTATTTACCTTTATCAGGTTCGTGGTAATCCCGAGCTGAAGTATCGTTGCAGCAGTCAGAAGGGTGGAAATGCCGAGTTGAAGAAAATTTGGAATCGTTTTCGTGTCTCAAGTCTGGATCAGCTACCATTTGATCTATCAAAATATAAAAGCTTTCAAGAAATGGAATTTGATTACATTTTTTTAAAGGCATTTTAAAGTTAATAAGTACAGAGTTAATGTATTAAATATTTTAATACTTATAAAGTAAGCACCTTGTTGTGGCTTATCCTCTAGTTGTCTGACGAAGTCAGACCAAGTCCAAACGATCGTTGACCTTTAGAAAGTCGATAACCAGAGGGGAAAGGTAAACGTCATCTCTGGAGAGTCCGATGCAGTCCTAAACATGATCGGGAGATGCCTGCTGGACAATTCATTTAGAAGTAGGCACCTTAACTAGCAGATTATCGACACAGGTGAACTCACTGGAGTTGCATAAACAGTTGTCAAACCTTGAAAAATAAAGATTTAAGTAAGCATAATTTAAATTAAACCTTAGAATCAGTATATTTAATTGAAAGTTCTTAAAAATGACATTGCTATGGAACAACGGAAAACCCCTCAGACACTAACAATTACTCTTATATTACTCGATATATTATTTCTTAAATTAACTTATAAATAATTCAATAGTAACGGGAAAGCATAGGTTAAGTCCGATGTACCAACAATTTTTAAAAAAGTTTTTTTTAAAGAAAGTACTAGAATTTCGCCTACAACGGGCTTAGAAAAAGACACTTCGCGAAACGGATCCACAATTACAGTATCAGACTGACACAGCTTGTGATAGGAAAAACAAATTTCATTAAACTTACGGAGTGCAATAGCGACATCCAGAAAGTATATTCGTAGAACGAGGTTGAATATACGTAGAAGATAGATCCACAAGAAGGTTGTTTTAAGCCGAACGTACGCCGAAGTCTTGTAGATCTGCAATACAAGATAAATCTAACAATTAAACTATTTTAATATACACAACTCATTTAAAACTTGACATGATAACATAGTAGAAAAAAATAGTCTTGCATTCGGGGGACTGAAAAAGCCTAAATAGCAAGGTGATTAAAACATGGTGTAAAAAAAGACATCTTAGTAGTAGCCTTTTAATATAAAGCTATAAAACAAAGAGTTTAGTCATTGCACAAGTTTATAACCAGCCTATTCCAATTGGAAATATGGCTGTGTCTTCAATTGTTAGCGCGCTTATTGGTAATAAATCCGTACAATCAAAAACTAACTTTCTCGGTTAGCAATTATCAGCAAAATAAATGTGGAATAGAGGGCTGCAATAAATTTTAACGTACAGCACTGTAAATAAAGAAAAACTAAATACGAAAGGGTTTTTTTATATTTATGTTCTCTAATTCCACAGACGCTGATTTTTTTTTATTCATTTATGAGAAAATACAGAAAGCTATAAAATGTCTACTTACACCTTAGTCGAAATTTTGTTCCTATATATTAAACAATAATCACTATAACAGGTGCAAAATTGCATGAACCATTGCTAAGCTTAACTGTTTTCTGGGTTTGTAAAATCCCCCACTATGGCTCATGATTGATTATCACGGAATTGGTTGCGCGTTGTACATTGTTTTACATAACTCAGATTTGCATATCTCTGAGATGAAGTTTTATATTTGGTTGGTACCTACGCCGTACTAGAGCGTGATTAAGACTCTACAGTATCTGAAATTCCTGTAATTGGGTATGGGTTGTTATGAATTAACATCGCACTAGCTGCGCACCTAGAATGACTGTGACAGTTCGTATTCTGGGCGGTGGTGTTGCTCTCACTTAGTCCAAAATTGCGAAGCACCGTGTTTTGTTTTCTTAGGATATCTGTACAGGGTGCGGGTTCCATTCCCGCCTTCGCCTTGGGTGCAATTTCTATCCCTTTGTCAGTAAAAATTCTGTATGTGTCTGTCTTACTTGACGAAGGTTTATAAGCGGGTTTCTGATCAAGCACACAAGCCGGAATTTACATGTACCAACCTTAGGATATAATAAAAGAACTTTATTAATTGCACTGGCTGAGTGAGAACCCAGTTGATAAGGCATTGTTTCGAGGCTAGAGAGCGTAGTCGGTTAAGGCGTTCGCCTTGCACGCGGAACGGTCCCAGGTTCAGGTCCGGCATCGCTAAAATAACTGCCGGCCTATGAACGGCCCGTGCAGCCGAAAATGTCCGACGAATAATACCCCGTATGGGGGGAGTGCACGTTAAATATGCTCCAAAGTCCCAAAGCTGCGTACGATGTCCCCTAACGGCTGTGTTGGGTGCCTACTCAGGTGTCGCTTCGTCACTTGACTGTAGTTCTAAATTACGACGCCCGTCGCCAATAGCCCTCGTGTAGCTCTAATGCGACGCTAATTCAAACTAACCTAACCTCCAGTGCAGACTTAATTAAATGTTAATTTTGTCAAATACTTTTAAGTAGCTAACAAAAGTAACATAAAGTATGGTTAATGGTTTCTGCTGCCCTAACCTGTACAAGTTGTTTTACCTTTATTATTGTTCTAATACTAAAAAAAACTAAACTTCTCGGCGCAACAGCCCATTACTAGGCCAAGGCCTGCCGTGCCCATTTCAGAGTGTTCTAATGCAGAAAAGCCTATACTTAGGTGTAGTTCCCCTAGAAACAAATAAGGACAACTAAAAAATAAACTTTAATAATCATAAAAACTTTCTTGGAGGTATTATAAAAATGTATAATTCTTGATTTAGTTCTTTGATGCTGAAATACTACCCAACGTCAGAATATTAGAATATTCCAAATATTTGAGTTTTTCTCATCAAAAAGACACGATTTCTTACCGAATATGCAAAGTAGACGCCTCCTTGAAGTTAGCATATATTTTAAAGATATCTATCAACCATATATTGTTTACACAAAACATAAAAATAAATACAAATTTATAAAATCAAATTTTAAAAAGATCATATTATTAGAATAATGATAAAAGGCGTTCCAAAAAATTAGAATATTTGTCCATTTACGTGATTGGTCCACGTGGTGTTGAAATTTCATATAACTAGCGACGTATTAGAAGTAGTGACAGTACTGTTCCATGATTGAAAACAAAATTTCCGTTGTTGTTGCTTAGAATGGGCCGAAAAAAAGATATCTCTATTCTTACTAAGAATATAATTTTAACGTTACGGAATGAGGGGCTGACTCAACAGAAAATAGCCAGGAAGGTGAATTGCTCTCAAGGAACTGTGAGTAAAATTCTTCAGGACTACTATAGGAACAATAAATTTAAATATACTCGCGAAAAATGTGGTGCCAAACGAATAACAACCAAGAGGCAAGAGAGATGTCTGAAAAGGATTACTGAAAAACATCGATTCAGGTCAGTGAATTTTATAAATAGGAAGTGGCGAGAATCAAGAGTTGATACCTCAGTCAGCACTACACGACGTCGAATACTTGAAATCGGCTTTCGATCACGTGTACCAAAGAAAAAGCCATTCCTTAGTGCCAGACAAAAAAGGGCACGTTTGTTGTGGTGCCGAAAAAGGCTGCTTTGGGGCACCCAAGATTGTGGCAAAGTACTTTTCAGTGATGAATCAGTATTTTGCGTGTCTGTCGGTCCACAAGGTCACCGTGTTTGGCGTTTTTCTCGAGAGGCTTTTCAGCAACAGTGCTTAAAACGCACAGTTAAGTTCAGCACATCAATAATGGTTTGGGGGTGTTTCAGTGCCAATGGCTTAGGAAAGCTTTGTGTATTGAAAGGCACTGTTAATTCCGAAGTGTACAAGTCCGTTCTTGACAAATATATGATCCCTGCCTCTGAAGATCTATTTGAAGGGGAATTTGTCTTCCAACAAGACAGCGCATCATGTCACACATCGAAAGCCACCTTGTCTTGGCTGAAAGATAATGAAGTACAACTACTTCCTTGGCCCGTGAATTCACCTGATTTAAATCCTATAGAAAATATATGGGGCTTAATGAAAAAAAACTGAAAATATTGGCTCCAAAGGACCAGAACGAACTCACAAAATTCGTTAACCGTGCTTGGTATGATATCAGCCAAGATCATTGTAAAAAATTAGTTGAAAGTATGCCGGATCGACTGCGAGATGTGATAAAAGCTAGGGGCGATGCAACCAAATACTGATTAGTTGCAAATAAAACTTGTAAGAGCAATTTATTTTATTTGTTTACGCATTATTCTAATTTTGTGAACTACCATTAGGATGTATTCTATTTTTGTGATTTTTTTTATATTTTGATTTTAAAAGTAAATTTGCAAAATCAAGCCAATTGTTTTATGTTATTTTCATTAACAAATCTTATAAAATGTAATAAAACAAAAAGAATTTGTGAAACTTTAGTTGTGTATAAAAATAAATGCAACTTTCAAAGTTTTGAAATGTTTTATTCTCATTATTCTAATATTCTGACGTTGGGTAGTATTTTCGTGACAATGGTGCTAAATTATGACGCCGTCACCAATAGCACTCGTCTAGCTCGTGTGCGACGATAATTCAAACCAATCTAACATAAGGCATTGTTTCCAAACTCTTATGTGAAGTAAGGTAAGGTAATCGTTTCCGGCTGCCTATTTCTAACCTCCTTCAGGAGCTTTAACACAGCCAATAACGTCTCGTAATTTAGAACCCTGGTCAAGTGACGAGGTCGACACCTGAGTGGGCACCCAGCGGAACTTCGAGCGACATCGTACGCTAACGCCGTCGGTATTTTGGACTCCACAGATTTAACGAGCACGTATGTCCCTGTGTACTCGGGCCCATCCGTGATGAGGATTTTTCTACTATTTCCAGCACGGATCCGATTTTTAGGATGACTGGCAGTAGGTGGGATTCGAGCCCCCGCACTCCTGAGAAGGTTGAATCTCTAGACTGATGCCCTACCCACTCGGCCACGGACGGGCCCTCTTATGTGTTTGGATTGAATACGTTGATACGATCAAATACACAAAATAAACCCCGGTCCAATGCCCTATATCATTTCGCCGCAAGGTAGCGTTATGGCTCCTGTTCATATGTCAGCCTCGTCGCTATGAGACCAACAGTAGTTTTAGTATGGCTTTGTAGCTGCCTCAGTAATCCATAGTCATCCAAAAGAATCCTCAATGTGGAGATGAGTTGCTTCGGCGTTTTTTTATACATACTACTGTTTTCGTTGTTATCTAGAATACTGGTAGGAACGCAGTAGTAAATCAGCGCCATAAAGCGAGGCTGGATTATTTTGAGGTTGCGCATGTGGTGAACCAATAAAACCAAGCATCAGCTTCGGTGTGCTAAATGGAGAATTAATGGGCTTGTTTCACGTAGTACGGAAAGAAAACAAAACAACCAATGAAATCGCAGTACGGAGAGTGTGGCGTCATAAAAAAGTAGGTTTGTAACAGAATCTGTCGCTTAACTCGCTTCCACACAACAGTTGTGTTTAACCGGTAAAAAGGCGACAAACACAGCATTGATATTCTATATTAAACATTTACATGCTAAATTTGGCTAGTTTCATTTATTTTATTTCGAAAATTCAATAATTATTACTTATCGTTTACAAAAATTAATTTATATTTCAAAGAATAAACATGTAATATTCCTCGCTTTTAAATAGAATTAAAACATTTCATATCAACGTACAAAGAATCTCGTAGTGAAATATATTTGACGTCATTTCAAACTGATCGATGTCACAAAAATAAATTTATTTTAATTTATTGTCTAAAAGAATTAAAGTTTCCCGAGCGATTGTTGCGATGGCAATGGTGATTTAATTCTAATAAAAATGGCTTCCTATGCTTTTTAAATGAGCATAAAATTTTGCAGTTTTTTTAAATAATTGAAGTACTTCGAAGCCGTAGCATTTCCGTAGCTTGTCCGTAGCATTTGCAATTTGGGCTATGAAAGTGGGTGACGGACAGACGGATAGACAGACAGACGGACAGAACGATTAGAATACCTTCCACGTTTTAACGTAGTGTGGAAGCTAAAACCAATAACTTAAAAATCAATTAAATTACATAAAAAGATTAATCCGTAAAAAACAACAACAATTAGTTTAGTTCAATAAATACTTTCACGAAAACACGAATTTCATAAAAATAAATCAGAAAAGACTTTAAAAGTATTTAGTTAATTTTAATATATGTTATACAAATGAAAATGGAAACCTATTTTTTTTTCTTTAACTCTTTCATACAAAGCATAATTGTACCCAAGCTGAATTTAATTATCAATATCTATATCTAATTTGTGTTTATTAATTTTAGCTTATTCAACGTATCCTAACCATCAATTTTAATTTATTTTCCTAAAACCTACTCGTAGTTACAGCATTTAATTAAATGTACAACAAGGACCATTAAATTCCTTGACTCCTCCCAAGTCCCGATTCCAATAATAAAAGAATTTCTTCTTCTACCAATAAGAAATCAGATTTGTTTATTAAATCATTGCTTCCAACCTATAGCAATGCTTCTCCAGCGTAGACGAGAATGACATCGTTATTATTTGAAGGTTTTATAATGAGAATGGCACAGTGCGATTATTTAAAAGTTGTGTTGTTTTCATTTTGATATTTATTCAAGACAGTATTTTTAGAAATAAGGGTAAAAAAGCTAAATTAGATAAAGTTGGAACTGTAAAAATATAAGCAAAAAACAATTTTCGAGGTAACTTGTAAAAATTAAACTTTATTAAGTAAAAGTGACGCTTTTAGTAAAATACTGTGTTAAATTTATTTTTACGCATGTTTTAAATACAGTAAATTTTTGTTTTGTACCTGAACACTTTTTTATAGCAATGGCTTCATTAAACTTCAGATGTGCTTTCAAATGAAAAATTCCTATTCGAAAAATATGAATAGACAAGAAGAACATACGTATTTTACATGCGTATTCTAAAAATTAAACGAATGAACACTTTACAGAAATATTTTTATCAGTTTTGATGTCATATCATACTAAAATTTACAAACCAAAATATTATCAAAATGTTGTTCAAAATTCTTTAAGGGGAGTCGGACGGTTCTATCTCGCCCATGTTAATGTTCCTATTTTCAGTAAAATTTTTCTCATGAACTATATGATATATCGTTATGAACTTTTTTATATTTTGTTCCACACATATAGCTCTTTTATTTAAACTGAAGATTTTTCAAAGTATAAAAAAATACTTTTACAGTGATTTTTTAAAAAATATGTATTGAAAAACACACAAAAAAATCAGATTTTAAGTTATATAACTCTTTTTTGAGCAGAGATATTTAAAATTCCTCAGTTTAAATCAAAGCGCTATTAATGGGGAAGAAATAATAATACAAAATCTGTTGATATATGTTATAATTCCTGAGAAAATTGTTCCTAACTGTTAAAAAACCTTATACTTCAGGAAACGCAAAATAAATTTAAGGTTTAGGTAAGAACTGATCCTCAGAGTTTCTCAAAAATGCTTATAAAAAGAAAACCACTAAACAGAAATCGATAATCTTGGTCTTAAATTAAAGCTAAAGATATGTAGAATAAAAAAAAGAAAAACAAAAAAAATTGACTTTTTTGACCCAAACACCCATCCGACTCCCCTTAAAGTGCTCAAAAAACAGACTTTTACTAGGAACCATTTTTACATTTTAAAATAAATTAGTTTGTGAACTTTAACTTTGTTTTGGATAAAACATTTTGAATATCGCAATTTCTTAAAAATAAATATATTGATTCATCTTGAGTAATTTAAGAATAAAATTAAATATAGACTTTCAATAAAAGGTTTATATTGAGAGTTATATTTTACAATAAAGAATTTCCTTTCTTACTTACATTGACTTTTTAACTTTTCATTTTTAAAGTATATTTCAAGATTTTTTTAAGATATTAAGAGTTTCCCGGTAAAAAAAAGATGTTTTTTTTAAATAAAAGCTTGACTCGTAGGTTTAAAAATGATGTTTGGATTCAAAATTGCAGAAAATTCAATCCCGAGTCAAAAAGTAGATGTATACCACTATTGCAATTACCTTCTGTATCTTTTCCTTCCAATGTCAAACGTAAACTAATCATTAAACAACTTCTGCAATACCGAACAAGCGGATAAAAATGCTGGACCACTAATTGGAGGAGATATTTAAATAGCTCCCCATGATGGCAAACTAAACACAGTCACTAAAAATACTGGGTACTCTGACTGGCATTATTAAAAAGTAGGTTTATAACAGTAACAGTCACTTATAAACACTACCACACACGATAGATAAACCTTAGAAACCAAATAGCGAAACAAATATTTTATATTTTGAGTTTCTTGAAAACCCAAACAGTACATTTGTTTTTAAAGGTTAATATAATTTTTTTTAAATATATTTCTGGCTTCGCGTTAACATTTTTAGCTACCTTTATGGTTTATATTTAAAAGTTTTTAAGGAAATTTCAACTCTAGCACGAAGTGTTTTAACGCTACGTGGGATTCAACACTTGGGATTAATTTATAGGATTATTATTTATTTCATTTATATAATTATTTAATTAAAATCTTGATTCACTATTAATTTCCTTATTATTTTATGTTAACGCTTGATCATATTTACTTTACTCGATTTTTATTAGGGAGAATTTGTTTGTTGAATTTGGAGAATGTTTTAATCTTGATGTTTACTAATGGAAAGAGAGATGAATATTTGTCGATAATTAGGGAGTTTGAGATAGTTCATTATTAAGGGTAGACCCATGCAACTCGATGTATATAAAGCTAGTATTAATTAAAAGCAAATTAATTAATCCACTATAATTCATACGGCCTATTATTTTTACAATAAGCACAACCAATTTAAAATTATTAAATATAGACTTTCAATAAAAGGTTTATATTGAGAGTTATATTTTACAACTAGCAAATAAATGCACGTTCTTCGCACGGACTAAAAAAAGTTGTAATTGATCCAAGTATATGTACAATTTAATCCATTATATTGCACATATAAACTTATGTTATTATTCCCGCTTGTTATAAAGTATAAAATCCTGTTACTTATATCAATTTAAAAATCTAAAACAAAAAATACCCTATAAAATGCACCCTAAAAAGTCATTGTAATTCCCCTCATAAACGTATAAAACCTTTTAGCTCATTTGGCGCCTTTTTGGTAAGAATTTGGAGAGAAAAGAGATATAGCTACAAACACACTTATTATACCGCCCTAGCACGACGACCTTCGAACAATCAACCAACATTATAAATTTAAAAAAAGTGGCTCATTTGGCGCGTTTAGGTAAGAATTGGGCGAGTTCGGCAACGTATTTGGCAAAATAATGAAAACGTTAAACCCTAATATGCAGCTCTATTACGTTAGGCTTTGAACATCCATCATAGTTATAATTCACGGAAATAGGTAGCTTAAATAAACATATTTGCAAACAACAGAACCATCCATGAAAAAATCATTACCTAAACCCCACAACAAAATCCTAGAAGGGAGACCAAACGTAATTACGTCACTTAAAACCTGTCAATTATTTTTCAAATAATGAATTTAGTTTCTGAAGGTATTGGCAACACAATAAAATAAACATTTTTAATTTTAATTATTTTCCTAAAAGTTTTATTTAATTTCTTCTGCCGAATGGCATCACGAAAGGAAAAAATGATCGGATTAGAGCGAAAGTGGTGTATTGTTTTTCAGAATATTCGAATTTTCTCTAAAAATAGAACATTTTGAGCTCTGGAAGTTCAAAATCTGTAACTTAAGTATAAACTACACATTTGTGCCAAGTTACGAGTCAAACAAATGTCTAGTTTAAGAGTCTATTGGAACATACACACACACAATATTTCATTTTTATTATTATAGATTAATAGAACAATAAATATGCATCTTACCTTGAAATTTGTTACAGATGGGAATTTTATAAAATCATTTCCAAATAAATTTTAAAATATTCTGCTTAATAATATATCTAAATGTATGCGCAATAAAATAAAATAGGGGAGGGGACCCAATTCAAAACTAATGATGGACGGTGGCTTCAATAATCTCTAAGAAACGTTCTTCTATGCTGTTCAACGAATGGCCGCCATTTCTTTTATTAATGCTCTTACTGGAGTTGCAATAAAGTATTCTTGTATTGCGAAGAAACGCAGACTGGCAGTAATCCGCCTAAATAACAAGTCAATATGGAATGGCAAAATCATTAATAAAGTCTTATTATTTGCCCGCTACCTTTATTTATTTTGTCAGATTCTTCTTATTAAAGTTACATTTTTTTGTGCGAAATTTTATTTTGTCGGTTCTCCCCGTTATATGTGTCGTGTTTTCGCAATTAACTTGATAAATTCTGTCAAGTGCATTTTTTGGAAATTTTAATTGGTTGAATTTTTTTTTTTGCATTCCACTGATTTAATTGATCGAACGCCGTGGTTTTGATTATATTATTCGCGTTGAAATTAATTGTGTTTTTAATTGACGTGAAATCAGTTCTTTTTTTTACGTTTACGACGAAAAGAATGGCGAGATTTAAATAAATGCTGCTTAGAAATTTCTTTGAATTTAAAGTTATTTTTCTAATTAGTCAAAGTATTTTTATTTTATAAATAAATTATTAATTGCTTTTATTAGTTTAACAAATAAGGATTTGTTATTTATGCTAATTTATATTCTATTACAGGCGCTTAAGTTTAATAATTTTTTACTTACGTGGTGTAAATATGTTCTTTAATTGTAAAGAACTAACTGAAATGAAATTATTCTTTAATTAAAGAAATACGTACAAAGAGTATTCTATTTTCCTATTTCTTTATTAAGTAAAAGTAGCAAAGGAGGTATTCTATTTTCTAGTATTCTTTTCTACTTTGCTTTTAAATTTTTTACTTTATTATTATTAATTTTGAGCGACTACAAAATTAAAACATCAATAAAAGGAATTTATTTGCTTCTGGAAAATGCATAAAAGTATTAAATAAAAAAAGTTTTTTATGTATTGTGTTATGGAATTTCAAATTAAAACACTATAAACAGATATTGTAAACCCACTTTAGATTACAGCCTTTGTAGCCCACTAGTAAATTACAGCCTTTGTTTTAATTTTCTTTTTATTAGATTTTCTTTATGGAAAAGCTATCAGAAATCTAAATATCGGGTTAAAAATAATTTTATTAATAATATTATTTTTTAAGTCACTAAAAATACTCGGAAACCAAAAAAGGCTTTCAATTGATCGTGACGGCCCATAACTGTTATTGTGCAAACTCAAGTAAGCAAGTGCAAGCAAGAGTAAACCTCAACACTTTCAAAGAAACCGCAGCCGCTTTATTTATGAATCGATACAATAACTACGTCACTCGGCAGAATATCAGGTGATTTCCTTTTTCAGATTGATATCAAAACTAGCTACTTCAAAATTTAAATTAAAATTTAAAGAGGTATTAGAAAAATGTAAAATTTAAGTTTTTTTTCCAATTTAGATCTAAATAAAGAAATTCCCTTAATTTCCCTAATGATGTTTACATTTGATATTGAAGTATTTTTTATTTATTAATGTCCTAAGAGTCCCATAGAAGGGTGGACAGATGCATTTTTTCCCTACAAAATTATTAAAAATAAGTATTAAATCTACAAGACTAAGTTGTTATACATAAAGGGGTAAATTAAAATAATTTAGTCCCCAGATCATGAAAAGTAAAATATTATGATAAGTTTAACTTGAATGGGAATTACAATTCTTGAATGCTTTTTTTATGCATCTCAAAAAATGAAACTTAAGAACTGAGGTGCTTTTAATTCGTATCAAATTTGAACACAACAAAAAGATTTATGAATGATTGTTTTTCACAGAGAAACTTTTAGGCCTCTAGAGATTTAACTTGAAATATTTCAGTGTTTTGTCAGATTATTAAATGATAAATCCATTTCATGTGTTAAAAAATGCATTCCAATTAAATTCATTTCAAAGCAGAACGAAAGAAAACACATTTTTCTGCATAATAAATATGCAAATATTTCGGTTACAAAAAAAATCTTATTTTAAAAGCATTTATTCTGACGCTTATATGGCTTCGAGCGTTTTATAATTGCACACTACCGCCTCAAAAATTATTTTTACATGGTATTTAAATACCATAGCTGTGGTAAAATATAAACTTTTTTATATTCCTCGTATTTGTTCTATCCATTAGGTACGATAGCAGCATTTCCCACTAGTCAACTGGCTGGGTTGCTACATTTGTAACTAGATTGCCTAAAATGAATATAGAAATTTATCGCAAATACTATAGCGATGTAGATACACAGTAGAACTCTTAGTATCCGAATCAATTTGGAAGTTATCGCATTCGGTTAATCACAAAAAAAATCAGTTAATTGGGTTCGGATAACAACCAATAATAAAACAGCAATTTGAAACGGTGGCTTATTTAATGCTCGCATCGCACTATAAAACGATGCGGAAAGATTCGGGTAACCAGGAATTCTGGTAATAGTAGGAGTCCTGATAAGAGGAGTTCGGATAAACGGAGTTTGTAAAATTGGAGTTCAACTGTATTTGCAATTTTTTTTCGTATTTTAAACTACGCAAGTTCTTATTACTTTGTTATCTTTTGAATTTCTTCTTTGTTTCTAATGTATGCGATTTAACGAATAGCCATAGCTTTATATTGAAAAGGGTCCTTTTAATGAACATGCTTCACGTCTTGAATGGTAACAGTTCCATAGGCATGAAAATAAGGGATCGATTGGTTAATCAATATAGTGGGCGGAGCTTACCGTGTCAAACCACCAATCACCGAAACCACCTATGAAATACAGGAATGAAAGCATTAATGTGATTTACGTTAAAACAAGCCAATTCGATACTTTTCAGATAATGGACAGTGACAAGCGTTATAGCATAGGACTCCGCCTATTTTTTTTAAATAAGATATAGAATTGTGTTGAGGTTCTTTTCCAAATTTAATCGCAGACAATGTGACTAATTTTCTTATTTAGTAACTGAATCATGGATTGCCCAGAGATTATTTGGAGGCTCTAATACTCTGCATGTTGGTGTGACAAATATCTTTCAGTAGAGGCTAGAAATAGGCAGGAAGAACTATTATATCTTGCTGTTATATTATACCTTCCCTATTTCTATTCAAAGTGGAGCGTTTGAGTACACTACGATCAATTGCTGGTTAAATCTGTGGGGTCGAAAGTCCCGACCGACGGCGTTAGCATGCGATGTCGTTCGAAGTTCCGTTGGGTGTCAGCTCAGGTGTCGGCTTCGTCACTTGACCAGCGTTCTAAATTATACCAGGAGTGAATTGATTATATCGAGTCAATATAAGTTAGATGCATACTCAAAAATCCTGCGGATGATGTCTGGATAATTTCATCGTTTACGGCTGTCCATTTCTAGCCTCCTAATTTTAGGAGCTTTAAGACATTCAAATTACGCCTCTTAATTTAGACCCCTGGTCAAGTGACGAGGTCGACACCTGAGCGGGCACCTAATGAAACTTCGAACGACATCGCACGCTAACGCCGTCGGGACTTTCGACTCAATAGATTTAACGAGCAGTGTACTCGGGCATCCCAGGGATTTTTTTAGGTTTTTTTTCCTTTAGCACGAATATAGTATGGCTAGGATAGGACAGAACCAAGAACCTTCTCGGTTAGAGGCTCGTCGAATTTCTCTCTCGGCCACTGGCGGGCTGGATGATGTCTGGTATACGCTCGCCTTGAGCAAAGCAATAAACCAGAGCTATATCGTCACTTTACCAGGGTTCTGAATTACGATACGTTATTGGCTGTGTTAAAGCAAACTGAGAAAACGTACAACCCACACTCCCTTTACAGCCTTTTTTGGCGACTTGTTGTGTTCCGGGCAACCCGCCGAGCCCTGTTAATTAGGCCCTCTCCCAACTAAAACCAATATAAACTCTTTAAGTGTGTTGTTAAATCTGTTCTTATCTAAAGCTCTCACCTCGCGTACAATATATATAAGGTTTTGTTGGGTTCCAGCTCATGTGTCGGCCTCATCACTTAACCACGGTTCAAAATTCCCAGGACCGTCACCAATAGCCATCGTCAACTCTAGTGCATCGTTAATTTAACCCAAAATAAATATTTAAGAGTATTCACGTCGCGTACTATACATCTTTGTAGTTGAATTGGATGCCAGCTCAAGTTGGCATCGTGACTTTTGGCGACTTGTTGTGTTCCGGGCAACCCGGCGAGCCCTGTTAATTAGGCCCTCTGACGGTAAGCCGAGTGACGTCGTCGGAGGCAGAGAGAGAGGATTTGGCGCAATCCGCGGGCTCATTAACTCGACTTCACAATACAAATCATATCAGTGGAAAACGCTCGGTAAATTGCCCTAATCGGATTGGCCGCCGAATTCCCTGATTTCGCCCCACTTAATGCAATAGGATTACCGAGGGGGGCGCTTCGACATGTCAGGCTTGTGCTTTTAGCTGCAGGCGGCAGGGCTCCGACACCAAGACCACTGCGGTGCTAAATGCAAGAGATGAATTATTGGTATTCAGAAAATATATTCAACTTTGCGCATGAAACATGAGAGGATTCATGAAGGAAACAACGTAGATTATTGGCGCAAATAGTTTATTTGTAGGTACAAATTTTACATGTGTTGGCAATTCTCAAACTCGCCTTCTTCAGAAGAATACGCAACACTAACTAACAGTCGACGGATCGAAGCTTTGAAGCATGATATCCGGAAAAGAGGTGTTTGTTTCACAGCTTCGAGACGTCGACTGTTAGTTTGTGTTGCGTATTCTTCTGAAGAAGGCGAGTTTGAGAATTGCCAACACATGTAAAATTTGTACCAACAAATAAACTATTTGCGCCAATAATCTACGTTGTTTCCTTCGCGAATCCTCTCAGATGAATTGGCGTTTAAGGTAACATAATCATTCACTTGCGAGTTCCGATTCTTTATTATGTTTAATGCACATTAAAAAAATTTCGTCCAAGATTGCACTGGAATCTTGGAACTTTCCAGCCCCCACCACTATTTGGAAATTTAATTTACTACTTTTGCTTTGCATCAAAGTTATGATTTTACCACCAAATTGGTAAATCAACGCTCTAAATAGTGGTGGCAGCTTAAAAGTTTCAGGATTCCCGTGCAATCTTGCACCAAACTTTCTTACATCGTTCTATACTTTTTGAATACCTTAAATATTAGGAAAGAATTCGACGCAAGTGAGGAAAACGGTACGGATAATCACTTCTCCATAACCGTTTATACTATGTTATGCTTTCCTGCTATGTGTTTCACGCAGTTGTTTTTCTCACTGTCTTATAGTCCAGTAACCAGGTAGTCAAAAAGGGGCGTTTCAGGAACTTACTTACATCGTTTCGTATATCATCGTTTCGCATATATATATATATATGCATTCAAATCTGAGATATGTTTAAAAAATGTTTTGTTTTACGTTCTTGTCGCACTATTTAATTTACTACTTTTGATTTGCATCAAAGTTATGATTTTACCACCAAATTGGTAAATCAACGCTCTAAATAGTGGTGGCAGCTTAAAAGTTTCAGGATTCCCGTGCAATCTTGCACCAAACTTTCTTACATCGTTCTATACTTTTTGAATACCTTAAATATTAGGAAAGAATTCGACGCAAGTGAGGAAAACGGTACGGATAATCACTTCTCCATAACCGTTTATACTATGTTATGCTTTCCTGCTATGTGTTTCACGCAGTTGTTTTTCTCACTGTCTTATAGTCCAGTAACCAGGTAGTCAAAAAGGGGCGTTTCAGGAAAAAATACTGAAGATTTTTTTCTCAACGGATTTATATGTTTTCGAGGGTGCTGAATCCAAATATCAACTTTGTGAACAAATTCGGGCATGAGAACATTAAAACAAATCGAAAAAATCCCGAAATTTTACCCCTTTCTTTATTTTTTCCTTCTAGCAGGAAAAGTATTGATTTCTCAACAAAAAAGTCAATACAAAATTAAAGTACTCTAAACAAGATAAATAAAAGTCAAATACACCATTTACGTCAGACTAATAGTTTAGTTGCTACAGTGCGCTGAAAATCAGGCAAATTCCCCCCGAATGTAGAAAATCCAAAATTTTCACTTGCAGCGCGCACGCTCGAAATATAGTATAGTTAAAATATAGTATAGTCGAAATAGAGTTAGGGTGGAATTAATTAGAACACAAACTATTATTGTTGCAAATGGTAGGAAACATGCTTCCAATGAACATACTAAAAATAGCAACCCGAAATGTAGCGCAAAGTACGTTTTTTAGCCACTATCTTGAAAAAATGTCAATATTTTTAAAAAATAACAAAAAACCATAAAAAGTCGAGTTTGGTATCAAATTAAAGAAATTTTTATGCTGACAAAGAATATACTATTGGTTTTAAAACTTAAACATTTAAAAAGATGATTTTGGAAGTAAACGATGAAAAAACGGCCGAAAAATTTCACTGCACGAGACAGTAACCACCCCTTGTCATTATTGAGATGTTTGCTGCTTTGCGACTCAAAGCCATGCTTCAATGAATAACCAACATGGAGTCCCCAATATTGAACAAACCCTCATGAAATGTACTAAAAGAATAGAGAAGGAATGACTAAAAGTCAACATGGAACCCGGATCATTCGAAATGCAGTGAAATAACTTATGCAATGAGTTTGCTGACCAGTGTTTCCCGTTACGTAACTCATGCAAGAATAGCGGAAGATTTTGTATTTCTAAACAAGGTAATGTAATTCCTTATAGGCAAAGTCCATTTACTGATTTTTCAAGTGCTTTGTGGAATTTTGTTAATGAAATAATATATAGTGTAGACAAGGCTAACGTGACATGATTGGGGGAGATATTCAAAATAAACTAACATTATACCTTTTAGAGATGAAACTTTATTAAAAACTGACTAAGCAGTTACGATGAAACTATGGGGAAAATTATTAGTTATTGCTAGTGAAACTCATCGAATAAATTCACGTCTTTTAACACAGAGGATGCGTGCTTGCATCTCCTTGGATAATATAGTACAGGATGAAACAAAAAAAATTTCGAGTTATTATACATTCAATTACGAGATATCTATACATTACCAACTTCATTATTTGATCATAGCAATCGATAAATGAGGAAAACGGACAAATATTTTGCAAACTCATTAGATTTCACTTATAACACTAAAATTCAAGTCTCCTTGTGCCCAGCAAAGAACTTCCTACGTTTTTGTTAATGGTGTATTTATTCCTCTGGACCACTTCTACAACATTTGGGGATGTCACAAGGCAATACTAGTATAATGTCAACAGAATTTATGGAAAAGCTGTAATAGTTTTTGATGGGTATGAAAAACCAAACATAAAATATATGGAGCACCCCCCCTCCCCCCACCAGATTACGCATAAAAAAGGCTTATGTTGTAATTTTATTTGATGAAAAATCACTTATAAATGTGAAGAAAGACAAATTTCTTTCCAATTGCTTAAACAACGCTTTTTCAATATTATGGAAAGCCATTTAAAAGAAAGTGGCCATTCTGTTGTTCACGCAGAATGTGATACAAATACAATAATCATCAAAGAAGCTTTAAAATAGCACAATAAAGGCAAGTAACTGTAATAGTTGATGATACCGATATTTTAATGCTACCTTCCACACCATTATTCTAGAATACTTATTACATGCAATCTGACATAATATATTATAAAGTTCAGGATTTTCAAGCTTTTCAAATATCTAATACGGGAGGAAGCTTTTAAAACTAGCCCTCGACTAGCTCTTGTGCGACGATTATGCTATCTAAAAAAACTATTAGTTTTTGCTCACGCATTACCTTTTCACCAGCAATAACTAGTCCTTTTCTTAATATTTTCATCCTAACTGCATGGTCAGTTTTCAATATAGTTCCATCTCTAACAGGTATGTTAGCTTATTTTGAATATCTCTCCCAATCATGTCACGTTAGACTTGTCTGCACTATCTGGTATTCCATGAAAATAATTCCACATAGCACTTGAAAAATCTGTAAATGGACTATGGTCTATAAAGAATTGCATTACCTTGTTTAGATCTACAAAATTTTTCGTCATCCTTTTATCAGTTATATCAATGGGAGAACACTGGTCAGTAAACTCATTGCATAACTTATTTCACCGGTTTCGAATGATTTAAAATTCAGGTTCCATGTTGACTTTCAGTATTCCTTCTGCATAACGTTTCTCATCGTTTCCTTCCAAAATCATCTTTGTAAATATTTAAGTTTTAAAACCAATAGTATATTCTTTGTCAGCATAAAATTTCCTTTAATTTGATAACTCGACTTGTTATGGTTTCTTGTCATTTTTTTTAAAAATTGACATTTTTTCCCAAGATGGCGGCCTAATTACGTATTTGCGCGACATTTCGGGTTTCGATTTTTAGTATGTTCATTAAAAGCATGTTTTTTACCATTTGCAACAAGAATATTTTGTGTTCTAATTAATTCTACCCCTAACTCTATTTCGACTATACAATTTTTCAAGCTGCGAGTGAGAATTTTGGACTTTCTACATTCGGGCGAAATTTGCCTAATTTTGTACTGTAGCAACTCAACTATTAGTCTGACATAAATAATGTAATTGACTTTTAATTAGCTTGTTTAGAGTACTTTAACTTTTGTATTGACTTTTTTGTTGAGAAATCAATACTTTTAATGCTAGAAGAAAAAAAAAGAGGTAACATTTCGGGATTTTTTCGATTTTTTTAATGTTCCTATTCCCGAATTTGTTCACAAAGTTGATATTCGGATTCAATACCCTCGAAAACACATAAAACCGTCGAGAAAAAAACTTCTGTATTTTTTTCATGAAAAAACTACCTGGTTACTGGACTATTAGCACCCGGGAGAAAATAAACATCTTTCCAGTTTTAGGACTACCTTTCACTATCTTCCAGCAAAACAGTAAACCTCCTTTGTCGACATTGCTCGCCTTCACTGGTGGTTTAGGACGAATAAGTTATGTTCATTTTACTAATGTAAAGTTTAAATTACAATCCACTATCCAGTATTTTACTTTCGAAACCCAAAACAAGCGACCTAATACTTTAAATAAATCTTATAACGTATTTAATATACTTATTTTAAAGTAATGATGTATCGCACTGTTCGCGTAAAGGTAACTTTTTTGACGAATGGACTTTTTGTAGTTAAAATTTATATTAATTTCAATTTTTGAAAAGACAACTGTTGGACTATGATTAACAGACCTGTTTTTTTCTGTTAATGAAGTGCAATGGAAACTAACCTTCAGATGACACATCCGAAAATTAGTGTTATTTCAGATCAGTCATTATTTAGCGAATAGTGTAATTTTATAATTTATAAAATATACTTTAAAATATTAATTATATCCACACTTGTGATTGTCAAAGATGCCTGATTTTAAAGAAAGATGAATAACAATGAACATGCATACAATATTCGAAAACTTTACTAGAAAAAAAAGCTTTTAAAAATCATACTAAATTATTGTCTTTAAATTTTAATGAATAAGTAGATAACGATTTTCAAATCTGTCATAAATTTTCACCCCACATTTAATTTTTACTAGGGATTTTAAAGTTACTCTGTTACAGTTTCTTAATTGAAAAAAACTCTATTACAGTTACAGTTACTTAATTTGAAAAGTAACTAATTATAGTTACTTTTAGAAATTTAACCCCAAAACTTTTAGAAAATTAACCCATCAAAAGGAACTAGGATTTTTAAGAACTATTGACAAACGGAAAAAAGCTAATAAGGAAAAGTACAAAGTTGTTAAAAGTTAAATTTTAAATAGTTAAGTTTAAGACGAACGAAGTTTTCGAAGTACTTCAATATGTAAAAAACTGCAAAATTTAATAGCTCATTTAAAAAGCATAGGAAGCCATTTTTATTAGAATTAAATCACCATTGCCATTCGCAACAATCGCTCGAGAAACTTTAGTTCTTTTAGACAACAAATTAAAATAAATTTATTTTTGCGACGTCCATCAGTTTGAAATGACGTCAAATATATTTTACTACGAGATTCTTTGTATGTTGATATGAAATATTTTCATTCTATTTAAAAGCTAGGAATATTACATATTTATTCTTTAAAATATAGATTAATTTTTGTACACGATAAGTAATAATTATTGAATTTTCGAAATAAAATAAATGAAACTAGCCAAATTTGGCATGTAAATGTTTAATATAGAATTAATGCTGTGTTTGGCGCCTTTTTACCTGTTAAACACAACTGTTATGTGGAAGCGGGTTAAGTGACAGATTCTGTTACAAACCTACTTGTTATGTATCCATTTTGAACGCCAAGAAGTTTACATTAGCTTTTATGGTTGGATATGCATTTAAACCTGTGGCCACTACCGCCTTTTAAAGATTATTTGACGTTCGATTAAGTGGGTTCCCTCGATAGAAGCATACAAATTGGACACTTTCTCCACTGGTGGTTGTTTATTTTGGTGTGCGGAGTAAACTGCAAAGAGTAAATTCTGAGACGGAAAATGTAATTAGAGTAGGTGACGGTAATATCAGATTCATTAGATAAATTGGATAACTTTCTCTGCACCAGATTATTTTGTTGTACTAGTTTAATAATTTAGTCATTTCCGGCTCTCTGCTTCTATGCTTCTTCCGGAGCTTTAACACATCAATTACGCCTGGTGATTTAGAACCGCGGTCAAGTGACGAGTTCGACACCTGAGCTGGCACCTAACAGAACTTCGAGAGACTTGTTGTACTAAACTAGTCCAACGCCTCTTGTTTGTTTTAAATGTTTAATGTTTTCTATTTTAAGCCACCAAGTGGAGTTTTAACGCAGCCGTTTATGCACCGTATTGTAAAAACGTAGTCAAGAGACGAGGTCGACAC
This sequence comes from Oedothorax gibbosus, assembly GCA_019343175.1. Classification (NCBI taxonomy): domain Eukaryota; kingdom Metazoa; phylum Arthropoda; class Arachnida; order Araneae; family Linyphiidae; genus Oedothorax; species Oedothorax gibbosus. The sequence continues at coordinate 24,143,525 of CM033276.1, read as the reverse complement.
CTGAGCTGTCTAGTAACAGAACTTTGGGCGACATCGTACGCTTACGCCTTCGGATACCACAAATGCAACGAGAACGCCTGTCCCACTGTGCTCGGAGAACCCCATGATTTAGATACTTTTCTTTCACCAAATTTTGGATTAAACGTTTTATCCGAAGGATAGAACCGTATTTAGAAAGGGATACGGGTGGACGGACAGACGGACATCTACCTACTTAACTTTTTTTTTATTCTTTCAAATAAAAAAAAAAGACCAGTAGACTAAAAATGTGTAGTACTGTGATTCCTTTTAGACTGCTTCTTATACTATAACAATAGTAAAGAAATAAAATAATTAAAATTATACTTGTTTCGATTTAATTTTCTAATGGCATTAACAAAGGTAAATTTCCTTTTTACAGTTATCAGGATAAAAATTTGAAATCTTCTTTGTCGTCAAGATTTTCTGGGTATTCAAGTGCATTCAATTTGGAACTTCAACTTCGGATTCCGAATCATCACAAGAAAAGTTGGGGTTATATGGCCATACATTTATTTTCGCCCGTTTCTTTGGTTTCCGGAGGTTTTCATAGTAAACAATAAGCTGTCTGGAAACTGCTTGAAATGCTGTCACCGAAAAAGAAAACAATAACTTACTGTTTACAAGGGCCAATGGATGAAGTTTTTTTTACTTATAAAGGAAGTATTATTGAAAATGCGCCGTTTCAAGTGTGGCGGTAGTGGAGGGGGGTGGGGGCATGTTTCTAATCATTCTAAACAGTTTATAAATCGTATTTTTTAATGTATATATATAATTTTTTTTAAATAAATAGAAAAATATAATAATGGTATTTAAAAAAAATACCACTCTTATTTTTGTTTTTTTAGAACAGCACTATGTTTTCAGTCTTTTTTTAAAATTAAATAAAGGACTTTCCTTTAAAAAAATACAGAAAATAGAGTGCAAATTTAAGACCCTGTATGTGTATAGTTACATACAATTTCACTTCTAAAAACTTTCTTATTGTAAACTCAAATACTGTTCCAAAACTACCCCCTTGTTAGCATCTAAGATTTCAGCTTTAAGGGGGCATGAGCCTGCTGAACCGCGGGTCTCTAAACCAAAGTGGGAAAAGTTGTGTTAACTAGAAGTGGATTTTGGAATGGGGCCTTTTGCATTCAGCAAATTTGGAAATTGATTTCATTTAAAGACCAATGAGCCCGATCATCCGCGGATCTCCAAACCAAAGTGCCTCAGTGTTTATCCAATGGAAAAAATATTTTCTAAGCCACATTTCTACGGCCGTAAAGAATATTTTTACAAACGGTTTTTTATGTGTAAATGTAGCTGACTTATAGGTCCCTTTTTTTAAATGGGTTCGAACTTTTTTTAATTTTTAAGGAATAATTTCACACAAAATATTGGAAGAAATTAAAAAAAAAGTAAGATTATAGAGACCTGTAACTTGTCTACATTTATCATTAAAAAACCGTTTGCAAAAATATTCAATACAGCCGGAGAAATGTGGCTTAGAAAATATTTTTTTTAGAAATTCACTGAGGCACTTTGGTTTGAAGACCCGTCTATCGCGGTCTGTTCTTCCACCCTTAAAACAGGTTATTACCGCCTTATACTGAATAATACTGACCTAAGACCTTGTAAATTGTAGATCTAATTTATTTACAGATTTTATAAAAAATTAGTCAGAAAATAACATTTAAATAAATATAGATATTTCTCTATCGCTGAAAAGTTGTCCCCTAAGCAACTACGCAATTTTGGGAATAAACGATTAATTTATTTTATCGAAGGGTTTGCCATTTTTTTTTCGAAAGAGTTTTCCATATGACCTATAGCTTACACATTTTTTTCTTCCAGATTTAAGACATTCCACTAGGCGTGCAATCAAAGCTTTAGGATAAAATTATTCAGTACTTTTTCATTTCACGGACGCAAAATCTCGTCAAACGGAATCCTTGGTGACAAACGGAATTTTCTGGTGACAAATCACAACATTCATATTTAAAGGAGTTAGAGGACTGCAGTATACACATGAGAAGATTCATGAAGTAAACAACGTAAATTACTGGCATAAATAGTTTATGTGTTGGTACAAATTTTGAATGTTTCGGCGAGAGTGAAAACGCTCGCCTTCATCAGAAAGACAAAAATTGTAAACTAATAGTCGACGACGCGAAGCTGTGAAACATTATATCCGAAAAGGGGTGTAGTTGGAGGTGGGATAGTAGGTGGGAGAAACGAAACTTATTCTGTTGCTATGAGGCTTTTCAACTCCCTCTACACCAATTTTCCGGATACCATGTTTCACAGCTTCACGTCGTCGACTGTTTGTTTGTGTTGTGTGACTTTCTGATGAAGGCGAGCGCTTTTAGTCTCTCCGAAACATGTAAAATTGGTGACAACAAATTAACTATTTGCGCCAATAATCTACGTTGTTTACTTCACGAATCCTCTCATATATTAAGAGCAAAGTTGGCGACATTTTCTGAATACAGTAGACACAGTTAAAGGTTACTATAGGAAACATTATATTTGACGGTGGTTGTACAATTTTGGCGACTTTATCACTTGCGCCCGCGAATGAATAAGTACCTATAAGTTCTTACCAAAGGATTTCACCAATACGACTGCTACTATGCAAGTAAATAACAAAACCAACGGAGCCAAGGCATCGTAAATATTTTCCTTTGGCTCGCATATTTGACAGTCCTCTGGGCAGCAAGGCAAATATGGGTTATCTGTAAAATGCAAGTTTTATGCTGATTCAATAATGACAATCGATCGGTAATCATTAAAAAATAAAGACAATAACTTATAAAAACTATTTCTGAATATAATTTTTTCAACTGTGTTGCAAATACAAATTTTAAATATACCAGCTTGTCAGCTTCTTGAAAAAAATTATCTTCTCTTTTATTATTGGTTTAATTTCTAAAATTCCAGAGCTACTTCTGACACGAAACTAGTGGTGCATAACGTTACACGACTTTCACAATTATCACTCATTAAATCAAAAGATTTAAAGGTATACAGAAATCAATACATTTAAAGGTAACTGTCATATACCCTATAAGGAAATGTTCAAAAAACCTTTTTTAGAATTAACATCCATCAAAACGTGTGGAAACACAAAACCTCCAAACCTTTATTATGACATCCATCAGATACTAATAATTCGTGTACCAAATTTGTCTGTAGCTCTTTTTATTTAAGCTGTAGAGTGGTTTAAGACATACAGACAGTTTGACAGTCCGACCAATGTCCAAAAGCCACTTTTTTTAAAGACAAAACCCACCAGAACGTGTGGAAAACACAAAATACCCATTTCGTATTTTCGACCTCATGACAATACTTTTATTACCTTACATTTAATATTAGATAGCTTTAAGTAATAATGGCTATTTTAACATAGCAAATGACTAAGCAAGAGAAAAATATTTACACATAGTTGGATTTAGAATAATTTGAAATATTTTGGGAATAATTTAGAATATATAAATGGAACTGTGAATAAAACAGATATTGATCTAAACAATAAATACACTCTTAAAACAAACGAGCGGTTTTAACTCAGTCTGAGTTAATTTCCACTCCTTTCCGTGCCGAAAATGCACTTCTCCTATAGGAGTGAATTTCACTCTTTTGTTTTAAGAGTGTACATGTATGTAATTTGGTATGCAAAGCTCTAAAAAATCTTGTGCACTCTAAGTCAATTAATAGAAAAAATTTATTGATACTAATTAACCGAAAACAATCCTTTCGTACCAAAAACATTAACTTTTAAATTTAATTAACCGTTATCAGCAACCAACTCCCTTGAACGGGTTACCGAAAAAACAACTTTAATCAAAATCCACAGGCATCAGAAATTACTGGATAACGGGTTTTCCCGCCAAGTTTATGATAATTCGCCAAATTAAACACTTAAAATATCAAATGGGCAATTCTACGATTACAGAGAAAAATAAAATATTATTATATGCTTATATATAATTAAAAATAGTCAAAACACATCTGTAAAGACCCATCTTTAGAAAGTCCTCAAGAAAAAAAACTATTTTTCTGAACTATTAAACTATTAAATCTGTTGTGATCTAAAGTTGTAACGTCGCGTACAATATCTATAGGGTTGAAATGGGTGTCAGCACTTGTGTCAGCCTCTTCACCGGCTTGGAATTTCCAGAACCGTCACTATTACTCTATTGCAACTTTAATCAAACCCAAAACAAGACCCTTCCCCCCACCACCACCAGTGGCCAAGATCTATAATCGACATCCCTTCTGTTCTGTCCCAGCCCTAGCCATGTCTATTCAGCGTCCCTAAGCCATACTACAGACATATTCGTGCTAGGGGAGAAAAAGTCCCTCAAAAATCACTGGGTGCCCAAGTACACTGCGATATTCGTGTTCGTTAAATCTGTGGAGTCGAAAGACCCGACGCAGTTAGCGTATGAGTAGTTTCGTTGGGTGTCCTCTCAGGTGTCTACATCGTCACTTGACAAGGGTTCTATATTACCCAAAACAAATCTTTAGGAGTGCAGTATTATTGGCGACATTATCTCTATGTTTTTATGACGAATCCTCAGCTTGGCGCTAAACCCCGACAACTTTCTGCATCCCCGCAAATTGCTGCCGTGAATAAATAAATAACAGATAAAGAACGATCCTTCGCATGCTTTCCGATCACGTCTGCCCAGTCGCCCTGTTTTCACGTCATTTTATCACGGGAGCTCCTAAGGTGCATACAGATTCCACTAACCATGATTGATGCTGACATTCTGTTTGAATTATGAAGTAATTACACGAACCAAAGTGCCCTTCCGACGTCGTTTGGGGGGTATTTCGATGTCGCCTTTAAATTCATTTTTTAGACGTCAGTTATAGGGTTGTATTTTTTGTGTGGTGTTTTTTAGGAATAGTTAGCTTTTGTCTGGAAATTTTATATGAAAAACTATTTTTATGATGTGTGATTTTCAACAGGTTTTATTGTGTGCCGGGGTCTTTCGACGGAATTTTATTTTTACCATTTTTTACTACTTGTTTTCAAGTTCCTGTAATTTAGCAGACTCCAAAAACACTGCCTTGTTAAGAATATTTTGGGTCAATACTATTGCGCTTCTTTTTTTTTTTAACATTAAAAGATATCTAGCGATCAAAAGTTTTAAACTTTTAAATAATTCTTTTAATGGGACGTCACAAAGTCGTCTAGTTTTGGGATCTATACAATATAACAGTGGAAGAGCTAAGATATAAGAGCTGGTCCGTTCAGTGGCGACTTTTGGCAAATGTGAAAATTTCATCTAATATTGCTTTACCTATCAAGTTGAATTTCCCCCACTACTTGACAACATTACGAAAATCGCCAAATGGGGACCACCAGACCATATATAAAAAGCATTTAATGGACTAAAACTGTCTGCATTACCACATTGACAACACTTGATGAAACAGCTATGATATAATAGACAGTCTCGATTTGGCAATTTTCGTTACGTTGCCAAGAAATGAAAATGCCCAAATGTGGTAAACATTTCGCTTTATATTTCATCCAACTCGATAGATATAGCAACTCTACGTAAAATTTTCTAGCTCGTTAAAAGTCGCCAAGGAATATACCAGCCAAATTTTCAAAACTGTACATAATTGATGTCTATCATGTCTGCAAAGACCAATTTTATTCGTCGAAAAAGTAAAATCAGTTAAATCAGAACTTAACATTATTTCTTTAATCTTTTTTCCAAGTTAGTGCGTAATAGCAGACTCGTATTTCAGGAGCGAAGTTGTTTATCTCAACACTCTTTGAAAAGGCACGCTATGCTGCTGGGGGAACCTTATCTTAGCTTCGGGTCTTTTTGAATTGATTAGACATGCTTACGAGCAGGGTTTTAATTAATTTAGATTAATTTGCATAAGTGTTTCCAACGGTTTTTGTTACAGTTGCGTGGGGTAATTGGGGTGGAGAAGTTGATGATAGTGTTGTTTTTTATTGGATCGATATGCTCATAATTAAATGTGTGTTAAAGTGTTTCTTTTGTTGGTGAAAAGTACAGCTATAGAATGCAGTGTTTGGTGCAGTGAGAAAATAAGATTTGTAGCCAAATAACGAAAACATTTGGTACAGCTATGATATAATGGCCGGTCTATTCTTTGGCTACTTTTGGTGAACTTGAAAATTTAACGTAGGATTGCTATATCTATCGAGTTGTATGAAATATGAAGTGGAATGTTTACGATATTTGAGCATTTTCGTTGCTTAGCAACGTACGGCAAATCGCCAAATCGAGACCAGATATATCATAGCTGTTTCACATTTTTTTATACCAACCGTTCCTTTCACAATATTAATTTCTACTAAATTTTTTTTCTCAAATCTAAAGGTTAAAGTCGTGAATGAAACATCCTGAATCAAGCCAATGTGCTTAGCAGTTTACACCATAGCAATTCCTGAAAAATTATTTACCTCTTCCTGCAAGCAACATATTTTGATAGCTATTATTTAGGCTCTCAAACTAGTTAGTTAATAAATGATCGATAAATATATTTTAGCTATGAAAATATGATAGCTAGTATGACTTACAAACGAAATTGCTATTGAAATTTATTAAAGTAATGTACAATGCAGTAAAGAAACTAGAATAAAGTACTTTAAGAAGCATTTTATTTCACGAAACTAATTTAATTTGTAAAATTATAACTAAATAAACTTACTGGACATGATTTCTGTTTATATTAAACTCTTATAAATTAAATATTTGGTTCTAGGTGAAGCCTGAGTTGGCGTTATATTGTTTTGAAAAAAAGAAAAGAATTTATTTTCAAATTTAATACTCAAATATTTTATATTTACGTGCAATATGTTTTAATTAACTTGCTAGTGTAAGCATAAAGCTTTGTAATATAAACGTACTCATAAATAATGTGCTTTAGTTTCTACGTAACTTCTATAAAGTAAAGATCAACAATTCTTACTGTAACAGGTGCATTTTTTACTTCAGCATGAGATTACATCGCGTAAGTTTTTTCTTTATTTTTTTATAGTTATCTGAATTTTAACAACTAGCACTTGTCTGTTATATTTGTAGTTTGGTTTTCGATTGATGATAAACTACAGTCTACTACGGACAAAGCGATTATAACCTTTTGAGAGAAAAGCAAATTGATTGTTTTTAATGTATGATATTAATATTAAATCAATAAATCACAATTTATAATTTATTCGAATTATAAATTTTATAAATTTTTTTCTTCATTTTTTTGGTTTGGAAAACTAAGGAGACAGATTTATACGTCTCTAACTCTTAACACCAACCAATTTCTATGATATAAACGTAGTGTGAATAGATTACACAATAATCCACTGAGGTATAAGCAAATTGGAACTTGTTTTGAATGTATGAAATTTAAATTTTCAAAGCATTACTATATTTTATTTATTTATATGTATTAAAGCACAATATCATTAAATCCATTAAAATAATTCAATGTCTATAGGGCATATGGAAAGAAAGAGAACAGGCAATGGCATATGAAGATTTTCAAGGAGAAAGGGAAAATGGTAGACGAAGAAAGATTTGGAGAAGGATCTAAAGGCCATTAAGATCACAAATTACAAAGCAAAGACCAGAGACAGATGATTGTGGAGTCGTATCGTTTGGGAAGCCATGGTTCTACATAGGGGTAGTGCCAGGATTTGAAGTTATTTCTGCAGAAAATGTTTATTAAAAATCATTTAATTAAAATGAAATAAATTATCAAATTTATTCAAACTAAGCATTTTTAAATGATATTTGTGTTGCTGAAAAACGGAATGTCCCCAGATGGGGGGTGTTTCCCTTAAGTGGAAAACCCAACCAATGTTTACGATACAACCGTAGAGGGAATTAAGCTCAGACCAATAACCACAACAGGATAAACATTTGATTACCACCAACACCATTGCATTTAACGCCACGCCACCCTCTGAACAAACGAATTTTGCTTCTCCTCTCCCCCCATTCGATAGTGGGTGTTAGGGAACTGAAGTGTATATCATGATGGAACGATAAGAGCAATTACTTACTCCCCTTCAGATAAAAGAGAGTTGAGGGGTCAATTGCTACACTCCTCCCTCATGGGAAAATAGACCTGAATACAATTTGTTATCCTGGATTCTAGATGATGGTTGCGGAGGGTCGTGTGAAAAAACGCAGGTATCAGTTAGGGCTCCTTTTTTATTGGAAATAGTTTTTATTTGGTGTGGGTTGATTAAGGAAATTAATAAAGAAATCATCCTTTGGTAAAGCGATAATGTGGTTAATTCAGATGATGTAATTCTCCTATTTTTATTTATGCGATTGCATTGGTTATTTCGATTTCACTTTCAATCCGAGTGCTTATTTCGTCTGTCATGTTCAATTTTAGAGTTCTTTGCGTGCAACTTGTTTTTATTCCTGCTATTTATTGAACTCTACCTGGTTTGATTCAATTAAATTTCAAGTATGCAAAGCATTACCAAAACCAGAATGTTGTTGGAAAACTTCGGTTTCGATGATATCTTGTCTTATGCGGAGAAATTGCGGGACAGCAATTTAACGTCATTCACGAACAGGGGAAAGATTTATTTCTACCGAAAGAAAAGTTTGTACACAACATTCATTTTAGTAAGAAAATATTGCATTGTTCAATACAAAGGCAATTTTTGAAGGACCCACGAGTGAAAACAATACTGCTTAAACTGTTGTCACTCACGACACGAAACATGCGACACATGCAAAAAAAAACCGTAAATATCGCATCTTGTAATGGACGCCTCCAAAGTAGCTGCATTTACAATTTTAGCTTCCACACTACGTTTATCACTTAAAAAGTGGAAGCCGTTCCGTCGTATAACCGTTCAGTCCGTCCGTCTGTCCGTCACCCACTTTCACAGAACGAACCGTAAGTCTCACAAACAAGTGGGATACGTCATTTTGAAGCAAAAAATCATTTAGGTTACATTCCAAATTTCATTAAAAAATTTTAATTAGAAGTTTATTTAAAATTTAAATAACTAAAAATTTAATCTACATTGAAATTACATGCAAATTCCATTTTTATTCAATATTTTCAATGTTGCCATTTCGTTAAACGTGCGAGAAACTTTTATTTAAAATAAAAACTTTTGAAAGAATATTTATTTATGCGATATAATTCCGTTTGTATTGTTGTAATATCACAATAGAGTTCTTTTTGATGGTTCATTATATATGTAGGAAAAAAGATGCATAGAGAATTCTAACTTAGCATTAAAAATAAGCAAAGTTTCGCTTTTATTTTCAAAGCATCAATTGTACTAATTATATAATTTTCGAACTGTAAATTAATTTAACAAACGATAAATAACTGAATTTTTGAAGGAAATGTAAATGGGAAATTGTGGCGACACACAAAGATATTTATTAAAAAAGATTACATCATTATTCTTCGAACTTCAAACAAGCAAACGATAAAGTCTAATTATTAAATCTGAGAAAGAAGATTAATGAAAATAGTTAATTTTGGCGTTTAAAAGTTTGAATTACAACTAGCTAAAGGCTCTGTTTGGCGAATTTGTTTCTGAGGTGTATAAATAGTTTGTTTCCTGTTGAGCACAAATGTTGTGTGGAAGCCGTTTAACTGACAGATTCTGTTACAAACCTACTTGTTAAATATTAGAACATAAAGAAAAAGAACACTTCTTTTTGGTGAATCCCTCTGCAGTAAAATATTTCTTAGCCGCTGATAAAACTGTAAAAATTTTAACTTTAAATCTCACCATTACTTTTTAAAGTTGCCATAGAGTTTAAATGTTTCCAGCATTATTTTGCCTATATGCCAAGAAACCTAAAAAATGTAGCAAGTAAATTTAGCACAGTGGTTTTTTAAACGAATAAACTTTTCCTCCGCTAAGAGTTGGTCTGACAAGTGTTCTAAACGAGCTTACTGTCAGATTTTCAGCCCTCACTCGGAAGTTCTCGAAGAAAATTCCAGATAAAAACAAACCTTAGGTTTTGTAACAAAAACGCGATTTTGTTTTATTGTGTTTACCTCTGTGGGGCATTCAAGTTGATGAGATGACCGTGAAGAAATCTCTGATAAAATGACTGTTGCTTTTGAATATTCAAAGTTCAATTTTTGTTGAATTGAAAATCTATCTAATATTCTGTTTGAATCAAGTAAGCGCTTCTAGAATTGTAGACGAGTATTTCCTTTATGTTACAACATTGTGGAAATTAATTTTAAAGAATTCCTTTGTTCACAATTCGTTTATTGAAATGTACCTAATCTTACAACTATTAGTTTTCAGTGTTTAATTTAAAACTTTCAGTCCCAATGATTTTATTTGGAATCATCAGCTTGCGATTTTCTTTCCTCACTAAGTTAAACTCGCACTTATTTCAAATAAATTTGATTAAATCCTCCATAATTTTTTCGATAAAGTTATATTTTCTTTTTGTACCGTTAGATGGAAGAATCATGTATTTTGAGGAATTAAATAATGTTTGTTTTAGTTAAATGAAAATGTGAAAAATATTGTAAAATAAAATTCATTCTGAAACAATTTTCTTGAATAAATTGGCTCTAAATTATTCATGCTTGCATTTTTAAATGAAAAAAGTTGAATGTTAGCTATTTTTAAAAAAAAAAGTTTTTTTTTTTAACCTATTATAATTTATTCAAAAGTTATGATTCCAATTTTTTTCTTTACATTTTAGTTAAAAATTTAGATTTTTTTTCCCTGTTTTTTACCATTTCATTCTAGATGAACGGTAAAAAACGTCTATTTCACAAATTTTACATTTTTAGAATAAAAAATTAAAAGTTGGGGCAGAAAGTTTTATTAGCTTAATTCAACTTGATTATTTATCTGTTATTACCAATTTCACACATTGGCAGAATTTTCAATTTGAACTTTTAACACCATTATTTTCTCCTTTTGATTTGAAGTTTTGCATTTCTCTTTAGTGAATCATACGTTTTTATTATTTTTACTTTTAATTTCTTTTCTGCGGTGCATGCATATTGTATGTTTCTTGCCATGGTGCTGTATTTCAATATGCTTAGTAATATTTTTTTAAAATCTGGTCTAATTAATTTACCGTTCTTCACAATTTTCTTCTTCTTCAGGAGCTTAACAGCCCTTTTCAGGCCTTGGCTGTCTCAACAGCACCTTCTCCAGCTCTCCCTGTCCAAGGCGGCTCCTTTCCAGTTCTTGAGTTTTAGGACTTTGAGGTCATTTTCGGTGTCATTGAGCCATCGAGTAAGTGGTCTACCTCTGGAGCGGGACCCTTCAGGGTTCTTGAAAGCACAATTTTCAAAATCTTCATAGTTCAATATAAAAGCGCCTGTTTAACAGTCTGGATAAATTCACGAAATTGCTAGCGTATTTGCCTCTGAATTGTTTTACTTCATGCAGAGAGTTTTCGGAAAATTACTTGCGAGCTCAATTATATTCTAATTACTGATTTACTATCAAATTAAAATCCTTAAACATGAATAAATTAAGAATTCGTAATTTAAAAAATTCAACTTTAAAATCATACAAAAATTACAATTAGTAAAAAGCGTTAATCAACATGTTTTAAGCAGTGATATTCTGATTATATATTTATAAAGAATCTCTATTTGATATTATATTATTATTATACCAAATTATATTATCTTTATTCGATTGTCCAAGTGGCTTTTTAATGAGTAAATATGACTTTAAAAACATGTGTTTTAGCCGAAGTACATACGAACTTGTCGTATGGAAATTCAAAAAGTCTTGATGTAAACGTCGTTTTATGGTCATAATATAGTTTCTCAGAGTAACATAACAACTCAATTTTTTAACCTTTTAACGTTATCCTAAGACTCTTCGACCACTTTTCTCAACTTGGGATAACCCTAAACAAAATACCCCAAAACAACTCCATGTTGTATCCATTCTATTTTCCACACCATCACCATGACAACCCCTTGAATCACGTGCGACGCCCCCTAATTGGTTACACATTATCTGTAGAACGGGGTGTACTATCTACTTGCAAAGTGAGAGGCTCGTGACAGTTGTTTTATAGCCGGCCATTACCGCAGCAATGGATTGAATCGCCCGCGATGCTAATTCGTTTTATTATTTCGGCTATAGTTGCTGTTGCGTAGCGGGCGCTATAAATCTGGGTGTCATGTCGCGCCAGAGGAATACGGAGTCGGCGAGGGTTTGGTTGGTGGCTGATGAATCCTCAATGATGAAGTTTATAAATTTGTATAAAGAAGTGTGTTTTTGGGGGGAAAATATAACGTTCTAAAGACTTTAAACGACGTGACTAAAGACGAGTTTTAACCATACAAATAAATAAACAGTAAAAAAAACTCGATGTCATGTCGTGCCACAGTAATACGGAGTCAGCGATAGGGTTTGGTTGGTGGCTGATGAGTCCTCAATGAAGAAGTTTCTAAACTAATTTTTTGGGGAAGGATATCGTTGTAAAGACGTTAAACAACGTCTAAACAAGCAGTTTTTTTAACAGACAAATTGTAAAGAAAAACAAAATATATCCTCCCCCGGGAGGAAATAAAATTCACAGCGCTCTCCTAATTAAGCTATTTCGGCACTCAAAGTTTCAACAAACAAATGCTTAATTGATTGCAATTTAGTACTCTTTACGTATTTAAAAACAGAAAAAAAACTGTTTTTAATTTAAGCAGCAAATTTTTACAAAAAAAATAACAGTATTGTTCTATAAATACATGTTATAATAAATCTCTGGCTGCGTTTTATTATTTCGCGTTCTTTGCTGTTGCTAAGCGGGCGCTATAAATCTGTTTGTCATGTCGTGCCAGAGGAATACGGAGTCGGCGAAGGTTTGGGTTGGTGGCTGATGAGTCCAAGTAGTACACAGTTAAAAATTTTGGTGCAAGGTTACACTGGAATCCTGAAACTTTCCAGCTGCCATCACACTGTTAAAAAAAACCCTGAAATTTCAGGAGAAAAATTACTGATTTTAACGGAACTTCCCGTAACGACTGAAAACGGGTTTTTCCTTCTAAAACCGGAAAATGTTCGTAAACCACGAAGAGATGAAAACGGAATTTTCCTGTTTTTAGAGCTGCCATGCTTTTATTACCCTATCGTAGAATTGGCGATAATGCACTAAGAATATACACATCGAAACTCGAACATCAAACACCTGTATTACCAAGGCCCGTCCGTGGCCGAGTGGTTAGGGCATCAGCCTACAAATTCAACCTTCTCAGGAGTGCGGTGGTTCGAATCCCACCTACTGCCAGTCATCCTATAAATCGGATCTGTGCTGGAAATAGTAGAAAGATCTTTAATTCACGGATGGGCCCGAGTACACTGGGACAGACGTGCTCGTTAAGTCAATGGAGTCCAAAGTTCCGACGGCGTTAGCGTACGATGTCGTTCGAAGTTCCGTTGCCCCCCCCCCCCCCCCAGGTGTCAGCCTCGTGACTTGACCAGGGTTCTAAATTATGAGGCGTTATTGGCTGTGTTAAAGCTCCTAAAGGAGGCTAGAAATAGGCAGCCGGAAACGATTACCTTACTTGTATTACCTGTACGGGGAAATACAAATAAGCACACAAACTGATGATATATATATGTCTACCAACCAAATACAAAATGGAAATTTTTAATAACGGAGAAATAAGAAACGGAACTTAAGTAGGAAACACGGGAAAATGCAAAATGGAAAATTTTAATAACGGAGAAATAAGAAACGGAACTTAAGTAGAAACACGGGAAAATGCAAAATGGAAAATTTTAACAGCGGAGAAATTATAAACGGAACTTCTGTAAATACACGGGAAAATACTTAACGAAACGGGAAAGTCCCGGCAACTCTGCTGCCGGTACTTTTCCCGTTAATTTCAGTAAAAAAAATTTTACAGTGCACTATTGGAGCGTGGGTTTATAATTTTTGCGGTGTATCAAAGTTATGGTTTTAGCACAAAATTGGTAAATCCACACTCCAAATTGTATTGGCAGCTAAAAGTTCAAGGATTCTGGTGCAATCTTGCTCAAAACTTTTTAACAGTGTATAAAGAAGTTTTTTTGTGGAGAGGATAACGTTTTAAAGTCGTTAACCCTCTGAGGGATAAGCAAACTGGCTGAAGTGTAAGCTTGTTTTCATTGCATGAGATTTAAACTTTTAAATGATAATTTAATTTCTTATATTTTTAAGAAATTTTTATTTCTGTAGTAAACGGTTATAAATGACTCTTCCATGCTTTAAATTTTAAAAAAATTCCATAAAATTATTCAATTTATAATTTTAAAAAAAGTTATTTGTGCTGTTGAGAACAGTCAAGAAACGGGTTTATACGTATGTATTCCTCTGAGTGTTGAAATGACGTGCCTATACACGAATTTAAACCATATAAAGAAATAAATGGACGTTAATTTAACACAAAGATGTTCCGCTAAAACCCCGCAAAATCATCAAACGACACTTTAAAAGGACATTGTAAGATTCAGCTTAAAACCGCATAAAGAGATACGAAGATAAATACAGCTGAAATATTTTATGATGTGAAAAACTTTAATTAAATGTCTATGACGCCATATATGTTGATTGAATGGCTTGAATATGTTGCTTTGTTTCTCTAAAAACCAAATAAAAACGGACAAAGACGTTCAATTATAGAATTTGAAAAATATATGCTTCTGTTGATTGTTAATGGGTCCAAATAGAAGAAACTATTCAAAAAGACGTCTTTTCAAAAAGTTAAATGTTGAAAGGGCGTTAAATTGATGTTCATAAAAAAAATACAAAGAGACAGAAAAATACGCTAAGCCAAAAAAGAAATAAAAACTGTTTCTCTAAAACCTAACAGACAAATAAAACTTCATATACACTGATGAAATTGTGAACTTCAGAAACACCGATGAAAATTTTAGATTTAAAAATAGTTTATCTTAAAATTGAAATCATAACTTTTACGTCTAATCAGCTTTATTTAAAAAAAAAACATTATTTGGACAACATTTTTAACATGACAACAAGCTTATTTCTACAAGTTTATTTTGAAAGCATTTATACAAATATAACTAATAGAAATACTATTTTGAAATCCATGACTAGGTTATGATGTTCTTAGCTTCAAGAATGATTTAGCACGTTTACTTAGACGAGGAAAATTGTAAAAATTCCCATAATAATTATTAAAATGTTTACTTTTATTTTATTTTATGGGTTAAACGTTGTTTTAACTAGTAAATTAAACATTTTGATATTAGTTATCAGGTATATGGAAGTATCATTGTTACAAAATCAGCAAATGATAACTCGTATATTAAAACAAAAATTAAATGATGCAATTAATTATCAAAAGCAAGAAATTTCTTACTAGGGAGAAATAACAAAATATATAAAAGTATACTTGATTATTTCTAGATATAAATTGACGTAATAAAAACACAATTGAGCTTAGAAACTTTAAATTTAATTCATTAGCAATGAAAAAAATCGCTAAATCTTTGCATTCGTTTGCCAACAAAACATTTTAAAGTAATTAGTGGAAAAACCTAATCCTCGAATGGAACAATTCCATAAGAACTCCGAAAGAAAATTCCGCGTTGTTTTTATAAGGTGAATGCAACTTAAAATTTGCTGACGTATTGCTTAATTAAGGAGAAATAACGAATATGACAAAAATAAATCACGAAACTCGAAATTTCTAAAAAAAATATTAAGCTTTAAAAACAATCGAAAAGAAATGGCATCTATAGGATTATTTTATTCTTTCAAATAAGTGTTTTTTGTTGCCAATCTTTTTCGAAACTCTTCTTTTGAATTTTATTTCGATGGTGGTTTTATAAATCTATCTGTAACTGTAACTGTCAATTAGGAAGAACATGAAAGTTCTCCGATTATTGGGTGGAAAAAAGAATGGAGAAAATGCAACTGCGGGTTATTAATAAAAAATTAAATTAAGTTGTGCAAAATTAATAAAAAAGTATTATTTCTTTTATAAAAGGCCAATGTATTCTCTCATTAAATTTGCGTAAATAATTAAAAATTATTGTACGTTTCCTTACTGGTTTCATGAGTCTGTGTTATAATTTGATTCTAGAATATTAAGAACCTTATTTTAAATTAATTAACTGATAAAGTAAAACTTTTTTAAGTGAGAAGACGTGTATTAATTTAAAAATGGCGCTGTTTATAAAAGCTATGCTCTAATTTAAAGTTATCATTTTTTCATTTATTTTTTTTATAATTAGTTAATTTGAAAAAAAAAAACATTTGTGCAAGTATAAAAGACCTAAATTTGCATTCACAAATATGAATATCTTTTTTCTGCTTTTAAAACATATGAATTTAATTTTTCTTTTTTAACAGTTATATTGTTATGTTTAAATAATAAAGAGTAGTTAGTTTATATGTATATATTATGTAGTTATTATAAAATATGACTATTTTATTATTGTTTTATATGTTTTTAGAAGTTCGTTGAAATTTTGTTAGAAAATAAAAATAAGAGTGTTTTTTTTTATATTGGAAATTTTATATCCCCTAAAATAGGGCTAAGTAAGCGTTTATGAAACTCGAAACATTATTTACAGCTAAATGTTGCTGAAAGTTTCATTTCATTCTAGCTGACTTTTGATTAAAGATTATCCTAATGTTTTACAATTGCCCTCTACCTAGATTCTTTCAAATAAAAAAGAAAAATATAACCTACATGATATAAAAAATGTAGAACAAATAATACAGTAGCATTTAAGAAGGTTGAAATGTTTATATATGAAAATAAATAATTGTAAGATACTGTTTACATTTAAGAAATCAAACCATAAAACAAAAACATCATAAAAGAGGTACAGTTTAAAAGTTATGCGCTTTTTATTAATGATTCTATAATTTTTAGGCTTAAGATATGTAATGTATAACTATTAACCACTTTATTATCTACATTTCTAATATATATATATATATATATATTAAATAGTGGAATATTTCAGGAATCGGCAATTCATTTACTAAATGAAAATATAAAAACCAAACTTTTGCAAGATGTCTTTA
Source organism: Oedothorax gibbosus (assembly GCA_019343175.1). Taxonomy (NCBI): domain Eukaryota; kingdom Metazoa; phylum Arthropoda; class Arachnida; order Araneae; family Linyphiidae; genus Oedothorax; species Oedothorax gibbosus. The sequence continues at coordinate 24,126,498 of CM033276.1, read as the reverse complement.
ATAAAATCAACTAATGATACAGCAGTCTAAATTTTTAATTATCTAGATTAAAAATTATCTTAGCTAAAACTTAAAACTATTTAATGTATTATATTTAGGGAAAACCTTCCAATACTTGTGCTTAATTCTAGCTAAATATAAAGAAAACTATTTCTCGCATCATATATATATTTCCCCCTAATTAATCCCTTTTCTTAATTCATTCTAACAATACAATTCGAACTTTTGAATTGCTAAACATTTATCAACTTAAAGAAAAGTTTATTTGAAACATAATTAAAGCTTTACGAAATTCGATCAACTACACACAGCTTGTGAAATCAAATGAAAAACAAATATAGCAATTATCGTCCTTCATTAAAACTTTTCCAGAACATTCTGTCTCAAACGACTTTTCCATTTGAAGACGTCATTCGTTCGAAAAGCGGTATTAATTCTATCTCCCGACGTTTCGAGTAAGCAAAAACGTTCCTAAGCTTAATAAATGCCATCTATTGGACGAATTAAGTAGGATTATAGAAGAACGTGAATTAAGGGTATTTTTGAGTTCTCTTCGAATGAATTTTAAATACCCAGGACGATAAATATGGCAAGTAATTTTGGCCCTTTCGGAGAAAGACGCCATTGTTTGCAAATCTTTTTGAAAGGGAAATATTTAATTCAAGATAATTTGAATAATTTTAATTGAGACCAAAGGGAATCGGATAGCTGCTGATAAAAATAAATCTTTTTGATGTAGATGTTTTGAAGACAAATTATATAAATATGATACTTTAAAATGCAAAAGCTCCGGGGCATTTGTCAATCAATTTATTGTATAATTTTTCTAGCTTTACTTTATTTTAATGCATCATTGTGATTCAAATTAAAGTTTTCATGTTTCAGAATATTTTTCAAGAGAACCAGAATGAGCTTAACATCTTCAAATTTAAAGAGTTTTTTATTAATGCAGTAATAAATTGTTCGAATTTTAGTTCCTAAAATGATCGTTATGTGACAACGTAGAGCTGAAGTCAATTTTAGAATAAAGAACAGCAAGAATTTTGTAAGTAAATATATATTTTTTATTTTTTTACACATTAAATCTATTGATTCTACAAATATATTAGTTATTAGGTTAGTCTCGTGAATCGTATATTCTAAAACAGATTATAAAGTCCCAATTTCCCCTAACGGCTGGTTTTTGAACTTTTTAATAATCTATTTGAATCCCTATTATCAGGAAAGCAAATTCCCCCCATGAACTAAAATATAATTAAATTCATAGAATAGTTTAATAAGCAATGTGAATAAACTATTTCTTCTCTAATGACGAAAATAGGGCTGGTTAGCCCAGTTGGTTAAGGCGTTCGCCTTACACGCGAAAGGTCCCAGGTTAGGGTCCAGGCATCACCAAAATTGCTGCCGACCTATAAACGGTCCGTGTCGGTTTGTCACTTGACTGTGGTTCTAAATTACGAAGCCCGTCGTCAATAGCCCTCGTGTAGCTTGCGAGAATAATTCAAACTAACTTAACTTAGCTTAAGACGAAATTTGTAAGCTAAGACGGCGACAAAACTAATTTCCTCAAGTTGACTAAAAGCTCGCTCACAAGAAAAAGTTTCCTCAAACACGAGGAAACTTACGAATCCATGTCTGAGGGTGAAGTAATAGGCGTTTACGTCATTATACCAGATACTTATAATTAGAAACCGTGCATTTTATTTTAGAACTGTAATCCGCTGTGAAAAAGAGAATAAGTCAAATTATTGGGGGAAAAACGTCGAGAAAGTAATTAAAGACGTTAAACATCTCTGAAAGAAATTATGTTTTATTTCTAAATAAAAAATTTGTTTGAAAGTGCTTTCATTCTCCGTATTTTTCGGACTTCTTTAAAAGGATTTAAATAGAAAAAATTCTCGCAAACATAATAAAATTATCAAGATATATGATGTGATACATTACAATCCCGTTTATTTTAATCATGTCTGATTTATATAGAATAATTCAGGCATGTCTAATTAAAAGAAGTTATAAAGGAACTAAAATAACCTACTTTCCTGTTAATTGCTAACTGAAATTCTTATCGGGAAACAACTAGGTTCGTAACAGTAAATGTCATCTACAACCGATTCTACACAAAAATTACGCACACTATAAAAAAAAATCCAGCATCCAGCTATAGATGGGTCCCAGAGGTCATACCTTTCTAACAAAAAAAATAAGATTCGACGGTTAGAACAGATTTTGAAAGGGGCGTACGGACGGAGAAACAGACGGATATAGGGTCAGAATGTCAATACCTACTTTTTAGTTTTTTAAAAATTCTTTCGAATTAAAAAAAAAAGATAAATAGGCTAAAAATAAATATATAGATTTGATAGACGTTTATAAAATAAAATTAAGATTCCGATTTGTGTTTTTAAAACACTACAATACGTAATCTGAAGCAAAATTTTTACCACATTCACCACATTTTTCAAATATCAAAAATAGCGACAACATTCTAACTTATTAATAACATTATACTTTCTCATTATTCGCTAAACAAGTAAATATCCGGCTACCAACCTTTCCTTGTCAACCCAAACCGCTATTTCATTTAATTATCGCAGCATTAAAAAGAGCAGTTCCCGGACTACCGACTACCGGATGGCCCCTGATTGGTCGGATACAGAGTCAGGCCTCCAGGAATCCGGCCAATCAGGGAGCGAGTATCGGATCGGGTGGGGATATTGAGTTGAGTTCTAGCCGGACTGCCACTTTATCGTTTGGGTTTTGCGGTTGCGTTGATTTGGTATTTGCCGGACTTTGTGTGGTATTGGGTAGTCTGTGTTTGGTTGTTTAATTAACTTTCTTAAAATAAATAGTTACCGACATTTTTAAAAACGTAATAGTTACAACAACTATATTAGTTAGTTATTAAGGAGATTTGTGTTATACATAATTGTAAAAGGATACATTAGTGAACGGTTTCAATTACATTATAATTAAACTAACGTAATTAGTGATGTTAAGCATTTGATAATTCTAAGTAATTTAAACCATTAAAAAAATTTTGGAATGTTTTTCGAAACCTATAAAGAAATAATACTTTGCTTATTAATAAGTTGGCACATGAATTTAATAATTTTTGACAACAGCTACGACAAAGTCATTAAAAACTTATAAATTTATATAAATTATATTAATATAAACTTATAAAAGTTATTACTTCAAATAACTATCAAGGCAAAAAAAATACAGCATTCCATTTGATAACCACAAAGAACTCTAAAATGTAAACAATTATCTTAATTTCCAATAAAAAATCAACGCGTCTTGAAAAACATCGACAGCATTGACATCTTGGATGTCAAAAATGTTGTGTAGCGACAGCAACGATTCTTCGAACTCCAACAAACCCACCGGGAAAACAGTTCCAGCTCATTCCATTGATGCCATTCTGGGATTGAAATACCAGGCAGAAAAGAACAACGATGAAAAAGAATTCGAAGAAGAGTTCTGTGAAGTGAGACAAAGGAAAAAAGAACAGAACATCTGTTTTTACGAAGAAGATGGCGGGAAACGACTGAAAGACAGAGAACAGGGTGAGATTCGAATTTAATTTTTTTTAGTACACAATTCTCCTGAGTGCAATTTTACAATACAAAGGAATAAATATCCTTATTCTGCATATCAGAGTCATATTTATACACCTAAAAAAATGAGGACTTTTAATTTTTTTACAGTAAGGCATTGCCTCAAATCACCAAAAGAACACTTGTGTAAAGTTGTGCAGAATAGTTTACAGACTTAAGTCTGTTCTATGTTCCGAACATGGACAGCTTTTCGGACGACAAATTGGTTGGTTTGTTTGTATGTTTGCTTACCAACCAACCAATCATTCATCATATAATGTTAAAAATTTGGCGCTTGGTCTCACCAAAAATATGGTTCCTATAGTAGCTGCAACGTCTACGTGATAAAACGTTTCACCACATTTTTGGTATTCGGTTGAACCTTTTCTCTGGTTTTTGTCTACAAAACCTGAAAAATGGTTCACAACCTAATACTGAAAATATAGTAAAATATTTCACCACACAGCCGCTGCAGCTATTTAGAACCATTATTATGGTGAAAACAACTATAATAACGATATAAGAATTGTATAGACAAGTCTTGTGATCTCGTCTGAAATTGGTGTATTCTCTTGAAAATTGACAAGAAATTTCTGACTCTGAGGTACATATTCTAACATTAAGTTTATATAACATTAATATTAAATTATAATAATTGAAATAAGCTTTTTGTATTGAGTGCATGTAAAATTTCGTATAATTTTTGCAAGTAACATTACAGATAAGTTAACGTAAGATTTCACTTATACTCTTCGTGTAATGTTTTTAATGTTTATGCAACATTAAATAAAAAAAAGCGATTTTCACAAAAAAATATTTTGTAAAACTATTTATTTTAAGACAATTTCACTGGGATTATAAATATTGCCAATAAATAACACAAAATACGCTAAACAAGTTACATTAAGTAGAGAAAATTGTTAAATCTTTTTTTTTATCCCACCATAGCTCTAGGTTGTTTCTTTAGCCCAGCAGGTCTTTTATAACCAGACTAAATAACCAAATTACTACCTTCCTATTTTATGTGCAGAAACTTTGTCATTAAATTCGAGCTGTAAAAATACTGTATAAGAGCTATAATTATTCTGCTGTAAAACTTTTACATAAAAAATGAAGCTTTAATTCAAGTATACAATATTTATAATTATGATAAGAATCTGGTTATCTGAAAAGCTACGTATTTAGCAGAAATTGCATAACTGTTTATAATATAATTTTAAATGTGATACGATATTCAAAGGTATTCGGGATTCAAATGCATGCTTCTTATTATATGATATATAACTTCGTAAATAACTTCTTATTCTTATTGCTTTAATTGTTAAATTTTTAATAATATGAAAAACTTATGCTTTTATCATAAATGGAAATCATTATTATTATTATTGGTTTACAGAGAAGTTACTAATAAAATTGTTATCTAAACGAGTGAGAAAAATAACTTGTAAATGTTTCATTTGAAATTAAGTTTTTATTTAAATGGATTAATTAAATTACAAAATATTAAAGAAAAGGATTTTTTTCTTTAAGTAGTATGACTATATGTCAATGGTGTTAAATATTTTTAATTTAATGAAATAATATAAATGAAAAAAAATTAATCATAAAACAATAAAAAATAATAATAATGTAGCAATTCGTCGTTAATTAACATCTGGAGCTATTAGAATAAACTATTTGAATTTTCAATAATGTATTAAAATAAAAAGTTTTTTTGTAGTTATATGCATAGTTTTTCAAAACTGGTAACCTGTCGAAGTATCTTAAACTAGTTATCATCCATTATTAATTTTAGTTTAATCAATTATTCGTTTAAATAATTTTAGTATTTAAGAATTTTTCATACAAATACTTAACCACATACTACATAATTTAAAGACTAAGATAAATGGAAAATTAGTTTACTAATTTTATAAAATTTCGAAATTAGAGCCATTAGGAATAGAACCACTTAAAAACCATTTAATAAAGATATATGATAATAAACACATATTTTAATGTAAAATAGTGTCTTGAAAACTTAAATAAAGGCTTCATGGGCTTGAAAATAAATTTAGATTTTTGTCAGTATATGCTTAAAGTTATCTGTGGAAAAAGTAAAACACTCAATTTTGCATTTTTAAAAATTGAAAGGTGTGATTGCAAAATTGACATTCTTCAAAGTATACTTTAGATATAGTGAACGGTCCCTTCCTTGGCAATTTCGTCTAATTGAATTTACCATAGTCAAAAGTCGGTAATAAACGGACCGGACCCTATATCTTAGTTATACTTTGAAGAATATTAGTTTTGCGACTACATCCTTCAAATATTTTATAGTATTAAACTGTTACTATATAAGGCATTCTGTTTCATATAGATTTTATAATATTTACACAATACAATTTTTAATTCTCTCTTTCTTTATTTGTAGATTTATTATACACAATCCTCTAGCTGCAATGCCATAATTGGAATAACTTATTTTTAGATTATTCTTGTAATGGTTGAGCATTTATTATTTTTTTTAACAAAATATGTTTTACAAAATCATAAACTATGATGTTTTGAGGGCATGCGTAAAAATTTTCTGTGCATATTTTGAGAAATGTTTGTGAAGATTTTTGAGAAATCGGAACTCGAAGCCTAATTGACAGTGTCGACGCGAAGCGTCCTTGCTCCTTCATCGAAGACCTCCCGAACCCGTTGACTTGAAACCAGAATGAGGTTAGACTGAAGTCATGTTCTAAAATGAAAAACACTGTTGAGAAGTGGCCACGATCCGAAGTCAGAACTCATGGCACTCCAACAACTTTGCTAAAATTACCAACGCTTTTAAGAAAAATTAGTTCAGCAATTATTCAACAGTTTAAACAACAGATTTCGAACCATTTTTGAGCATTCGAACCATTTTTGGGTATAAGAGTGTGTGACCGTTTAATGTTATCATTCGAATACATCTCATTAAGACGATTAGAAAATTAGTTGAATTTCTCTTTTTGTTATTTTGACAACACTAATCTGTCACAAAAGATATAAATTTAACTAATTTTCTAATGAGATGCATTTATATAACATTAAACGGTCGCAACCTCTACCAGTTTAAAATAACTTTAAGCTAAAAAAAATTACTCGAAATATTATATTGCCTAACCTGTTAAACCGATTTCAAATCCATTTTTAAGAATTATTAATATCTGGGGATCTCAATTGATTCCTAAATTCTCCTAACTTCTTCATAATTATTTAAGTTACCTGTGATTATAGATAAATAAACAAGGGTTATTCCCATGGTTAGCCATATTGATGACTTCGTCGTAGTAAAAAAATCTTCATAATTTTCATTTAAGAGTTTAGAGCCCTTGAGTTACATAGAGACAATCAAAATACTTTACTCATACCGTTTTTATAAAGTAATTACTTTATATTGGTGGTATGTGGTTTTTAATAAAATGGTTTAAGATTATTGATAATTCAAACTAGTTATAGCTATAAAATTAGTAGAGTTTTATGACCAATAGTTTATTTATGTATCCATAGATCACTCAATTATATCAAAGTACAACGTCTGAGATGTAATGGACAAAATGTAATATCAGAGTAGATGTAATATCACTACCCCTTTGAACTTCCATTGTAACAGTCCATTAAAAAAAAATTGAGGTATGATGCCATTGACTTATCTTCTATGCTTCTTGTCTGTCCAAATATGTGTCGACGATCTGTTTCAACTTACGTATCAATGTGGATTTAAACAAATTCGTTTTTTAACGGTAGTATATTAGAAATTAATGATTAATACTTTTCATTCGTTCGTCTGTTCCCAAACCATAAAAATTAAGGATTGCTATTCTTGAACCTTCTGTGAGAGCTAACAAAGTGATCTGAACTATTTGATAATAATATGTGAGAAGAAATTAAATACTATCTTAGTATGAAGTATCGTCTAGCAAGGGACCTGGCTGACTTTATCACTAAAGTAGGAGACCCTAACAAATGGAGCTGAGGAACTTTTTGGGTCTGGGGTATGGTACAAAATGCTACCAAAAGCAGAGGTACCACATATCGGACAAACCCAATTAAAAGAAGAAGAAGATCGTCTAGCAATGATGTTATCATCTATGCTACCATAGTTAAATACGAACAATCAACGATAGGAGAATCAGGAAACGGGCCTGGGGTTTGTTGTGGGAGATGAAACAAGGAACAATGTGGCGTCTCAGTATACGCAACTTTCCTAGCATTCTCAGGAGAAAAAAAACATTAAAAATTACTTACTCAAATTAGATAAATATTGCTATTACAAGTTGTCACAAATGCTATTATTTTGAAATTGCATTTTATCCATTGATAAACTTTTGATTAATGGAGTATATATTATCACTGTTTCTGGTAAACAAAACACTATTACTGAAATCCCATGTTTTTGAAGTAAATTAAGGTACGCTTTCAATCACCAATTTTAAAACTAGTTGGAAAATTTATCAATTAATTTGAGGAAAAGAAACAACTTGTATTGATAGATTCGAGATACTTTCTCTCTAGTATTTAAAATGATCATTAATTGTATTACCTCATTCTAAGCTCATACGCATACATGAAAATGCTACATTTTTAGGTAATTGCCAAAAATCAATCCAAAATATAATTATGGATAATCCGTATTATCTTCTTTAATCATCTTATTCTAACCTAATTGTATTCCTACCTTCAACATTGAATTATTCACATATATATTCAATTGGTCAGATCCTCAGAGCAAGCCTTAAAAAGACTTTTCCAAATAGGCTCATCCCCAAAACCCATCCACAACAAACATCACAAACAAAATACCAACCCTTCAGCACGCCTCCTGTTGGTTTTGAAATCTTTGTAACTGTTATTTTAATAAAAATCCAGTTTTAGCTTCCACACTACGTTTATAACGTAAAAAGTGGAAGGTATTATAATCGTTCAGTCCGTCCGTCTGTGCGTCTGTCTGTCACCCACTTTCATATCCCAAACTACAAATGCTACAGGCAAGTGTGATACGTCAAAAAATTCAGCGCATCGAAATTACAAGCCATTGAAAAACTCAGAAAAAAAATTCGAATTCGATGTACTTTAATTATTTAAAAAACTGCAAAATTTAATGCTCATTTAAAAAGCATAAGAAGCCATTTTCATTAGAATTAAATCACCAATGCCATTCGCAACAATTACTTGAGAAACTTTAATTCTTTTAAATAATAAATTAAAATAAATTTATTTTTGCGACATCGATCAGTTTCAAATGACGTCATATATATATTTCCCTAAGAGATTCTTTGTATGTTGATATGAAATAATTTGGTTCTATTTAAAAGAAAGGAATATTACATATTCATTCTTTGAAATATAAATTAATTTTTGTAAACGATAATAATTATTGAACAATTATTGAAGAAATAATTATTGAATTTTCGAAATAAATAAATGAAACTAGTTACATTTAGCGTGTAAATGTTTAATGTAGAATAAATACTGTGTTTGGCGCGTTTTTCAATATGTTCACCATCACTTAAATGTTGTCTGGAAGCGGGTTATATATATAAGTGACAGATTCTGTCTGTTACAGGCCTACTTGTTATATTTGATCACACGCTATTATTTATAATTTTAGGAATAAATGAATATTGGTAGTCGTATAGATGAAAACAAACAATTTTGTAACAATTACTGTCACTTAGAGCAGCTACCTTAAAAGATTGATATTAACAAAAACAGTGCTTAATTATATTTTATAGTATAAGTTTATTTTATTCTAACTGTCAGTTTGGCTATTTTGTAATCTGACTATCTAATATCGCACATTAGCTTTTTTGTTATAGTTTGCTGAATTAATTTGTAACTAGAAGTATGAAAATATATAATAAATTAATATATTTTATGTTGCAGAAATTCAACATAAATTTAATATCCGTATTCATATTTTCAGACCATTTTTACTTCACATAAGTTGAGTATGGGTTTGAACTTTTTCAAACAAACACCGCAATATTATAAATGATTTCCCTAGACCCTTTGTATCAAAATACCCTAAAAACGGCAGTCCCGTCAAAACTTCGCCGTAAGGCCTTGTTACGCACACACTAAACAACACGCGACTGGCTGACGGAATTACGGCAAATGCAGATCCTGTTACACGACATGCAAAAGATCAAAATATAACCAAAGATGTGAAGGAAAATACCTTACTGAACTTTTTAACCTGTTCATTTATCCCTTTTGGATGGATGGGTGTTTGGATTTATTGGCGCAAGGGCATCAAAGGTCATACTGCGCCAAACAATAGGTTGTTCTAATTAAAAAGTTAAAATGGTACACAAGAAAGATACAGAACATTCAAAAACGATTAGACATCTAAATAAAACACTAGGTTCTTCTATTTAAAAGGTTAAAATGGTTCATAAAAGTGAGACATGACATTTGAAAACAATCATTTTAATTAAGGTATAAAGTGCTATGTCCACTAAAAAGGAAAATAAAACATGATGCGCAGGGTGAGATAAAATGTTATGGACAGATGTGTGTATAACCCTTTAAAATCCATAAATCTGATCAGTGTGAAAGCTGGACAGTCCACTAAAATATAACCCTTTTTAGAACCAACATTTTGCTTTTGGGGCAAAAGTTTCACATAATTGTAATAGGCATGTTTCACGTCGTGAATGGCAATAGATCCAAAGCTGTATTGTTTTCATTTTTGGGCTTTCTGGGATTACATTTGTTTTAAAAAAATACTATTTTTTCTTACCTTTCTGAAACGATTGTTGTAAACAAAGTTTTCTTGCAGTAGAACTAAAGCTTTTCTCTGTTCTTGAATCACGTAAAAATCGCTACTTTCGTTTAATTTCTCCGCATAAAGCAAAATATCATCTAAAGCGATGTTTTCCAACAACAGTGACATTTTGGTGACGCTTTGCATGCCTGAAATGTAATCGAATTAAAACCGATAAAGGTTAATAAATAGCAGGAATAAGAACGATAAATAACTTTAAAATAGAATTAGAATTTGAGAACTCACTTTGAGAGTGAAATAGAAACAACCAATGAAATAGCAGGAGAAGCAAAAATGAAAACAGGTGAGGTGCATGATGCGAAACAACTTCATTTGTTGTGTGTCCTTCTAAAAGTAAAAACAAAAACGAAAGGTTTCAGTTTTATTACCATAGAGAGTAATATTTATGCAAAATTATAAACAAATTATTATTCTTAAGAATTGAGCGTCTATGACAGCTCTACAAGAACAAATATGTAGGATTGTAAAAGAAATTATCGTTTACAACCGCTTCCGCACAAAATTCGTGCTTCTTAGGGGGAAAAAAGGCCAGACAGACACAGCCTTTATAAAAAGCTTCAACTTTTTACGTAATAAACTTATTGTGGTAGCTAAAATTGACTCCAAAGCTTTCATTAAAGTCCACTTTTTTAGCCTGCTGCTTCAGTTCTATAATGAAAAAAAAAAACCTTAAACTTTTTTACGATCCATGTATAAATAGACCTAATCATTAAAGATTATGGCCGATTGCCATAATTTTTAATGATATTCATAGTTTTCTGTGCACGAATCATGCTAAACAAGTAGGTTTGTAACAGAATATGTCACTTAATCCGCTTCCACACAACATTTGTGTTTAACAGGTAAAACGCCTCAAACACAGCATTAATTCTATATTAAAACTTTACATGCTAAATTTGGCTGGTTCCACTTATTTTCTTTCGAAAATTCAATAATTAGTTGTTATCGTTTGCTAAAATAATTTATATTTCAATGAATATAAATATGTAATAGGCCTCGCTTTTAAATAGAAGGAAAACATTTCATATCAATATACAATCAAAGAATCTCTTTGTGAAATATATTGACGTCATTTTAAACTGATTTATGGCGCAAAAATAAATTTATTTTAATTTATTGTATAAAAGAATTAAAGTTTCTCGAGCGATTGTTGCGAATGGCAATGATGATTTAATTCTAATAAAAATGGCTTCGTATGCGTTTTAGATGAGCATTAAATTTTGCAGTTTTTTAAATAATTGAAGTTCTTCGAATTCTATTCTGAAGTTTTCAATGTATTCTAATTTCGATGCGCTGAATTTTATGACGTATCACACTTGTCCGTAGAATTTGTAGTTTGGGTTATGAAAGTGGGTGACGGACGGACAGACATACAGACGGACGGACTGAACGATTATAATACCTTCCACTTTTTACGTTATAAACATAGTGTGGAAGCTAAAAAAACATGCTACCAATAAATAACGTCATGTATGGGACTGGTGCACGAGTACAATGTCGTTATGAGATTGCATTGGATGCCAGCTCAGGTGTTTACCTCTGCAAATGACTAAGTTTCAAAATTACCGTCACCAATTCGTTCCTTTGCAGCTCGCTAAGGGCATGTTTCACTTGACGTTAGTGATAACAGTTCCAGCGATATTGTTTTCTTTTTTGGTACTTTTGAATTTACATTTGCTTGAAACAATACAATATTTTCTTACCTTACTAAAACTCGTGAAGTTTTAATGCGACAATAATTCAACCTAACCAAACCTTACTCAAACGAAAATGGCGTGCAACCTTTATTTTTTCAGTAGAACTAAAGCTTTTCTGTCAATGAATGAAGTTAAATAGGGTACTTGACTGTATCGCTAAAATGCCTTCTAATATTATTTAAATTATAGTTTGAACCCAAACAATAACAAACGTATGTATTTTTTTGCAAAATAAATCTTTAAATAATTCATAAAAATCATTTTAAAATGGCTTATTTTTCATCGGTACGTCACGTGATCACAAACACGTCGATTTCGCTGGCGTCACTAGTATCTATAAACAAACTGGTGTTATGTTTTTTTTGCTTGCAATTAAACTGGATTTAATCCAATTTACTATTAAAATAAGAATGATACAGATAATGGAAGGAGGTTTTACAGAAGCGGATAGTTCAAATTTGCTTAAAGTAGATTCCAAAATGGTGTTTCAAAGTTTGTTTATAGTTACTAGTGACGTCATAGATACCACGTGACAGTCACAAAGCGTTTTCGGGCGTAATTTTTCGTCCTAATTTTAAAATTCACTTTTCTCCTTTTTTTATGGGGTATTCGAAAAAAAGAAAAAATACGGGTCTAATATGTTTGGCATAGGAATATTTTAAGCCATTATTTTTTTTTTAGTCAAATACCTATTGCTATCCCACGATTTCGCTTAATTTTTTCCGCATAAGACAAAATATCATCGAAACCGAAGATTTTTGTTTGGTAATGCTTTACGTACTTGAAGCTGAATCGAATTAAAACAGATAAAATGTAATAAATAGCAGGAATAAAAACAAGTTCACACGGAAATAACTCTCAAATAGAAGGAGCAAACGATAAAAACCGCACAATTATTAGAGTGAAACCGAAACTATCTATTAAATTGCAATGAAGCGGCAAAAAAAAGAAAAGAAAACAGGGGAGAGTTGCATCATCTGAAACAACCTCACTTAACAAAACTCAACTTACAAATATAAAACAGAAACACAAAAAAAAATTGTTCGTCGAAAAGAACCTGTATCCCACATCCCTCTGAGGGTGGTTGAGGGCAGATGACTTGAAAAAAGGGTGAGGGTCGTATGCTAATTGGGGGTCGCGTGTGGGAGATTATCACCTGTCCCCCTGGGATTGGCTTTTGTGGGGTTTGTTGAAAAGAGGGGTATTGGAGAATATACTTTTGTAAAGTGTTATTGTCGATGGTATATGGACTTTTGAGGGTTAGGGTTGGCAGTTCAGAGTAGGGTGTTTTTTTTTAATCTGCATAGCTCATCTATTGGATATCCATACTTTATATACAGTATTTATTAGACATTAAATAAATAACCTTCCATAAAATTTTATTTTTAGATATCTTTTGGTTGTTTATGCATCGGCCTACATTAAACATAGACATTAGAAGCATCTACATTCAGAAAAAAATGTGTTAAAGTTCACTACAAAAAATTGTGTTTTGGAAAATATTACAAGTTGTGTTAAAACAATAAAAAAAATTGCATTGCACACCAATAATTAGGAAACAATTAACAAATCACGCATTAAATAATCAGAAAATCATATAATTAATTTTCAATAAATTATTTTACACAAAATATTCGAACCTATTTCAAAAAGTGGGATAATGGAGCCTTGTAAGTTAGCTACAATTATCATATTAAAAAACTTTGCAAAAATATTCAATAAAGCCGGGGAAATGTGGCTTGGAAAATAATTTTTTTCTATTGGATAAACACAGAGGATGGTTTGGAGACCAGTGGTAAGTCGGGCTCATTCTCCCTTAATGTGACAATTCCCATGCACTGTTGACTACCAAGACATAATGAAATTCCATAAATATAGTGGCATCTCATAACTAACAGCGATTTAACGTTTATTGAAAAGCAAATTATTCTGAACTCTATTTGTAAATATAAAAAGCAACTTAAAACTAAGCATCTACTATTCATCTGATTATTATCAGCGCATCTAAAAAATACATTACATTGACCAGAATACGTAGGGCTGATGAGCCCAGTCAGTTAAGGCGTTCGCCTTGCATGCGGAAGGACCCAGGTTCGTATCCGGGCATCGCCAAATTAACTGCCGACCTATAAATGGTCCGTGCAACCAAAAAATGTCCGACCAATAATTCCCCGTTGTGGAGGGAATGCACGCTAAATATCCTACAAAGTCCCGACGCTGCGTATGGTATGCCTTTAAAAGTTGCGTTGAGTGCCTACTCTGAAGTCGGCTCGTCACTTGACTGTGGTTCTAAATTATGACGCCCGTCGCCAATAGCCCTCGTGTAGCTCTAGTGCGAAGATAATTAAAACTAACCCTAACTTGATTACATGGGCCCGGAATCGTAAGTTCAACTCTTCATGGACTATTCTCTGCTGCCACATCGGTAGATAACTCTCAACATTAGCTCTTTTAAAAAATTATTTTTGTTATTTTACCATGAAATAACATTTAGAGTTGAAATTAAGATGTTTTCTGTTTTAAACTCAAAATATTCCATTTTTTAAAAAATTCGAAATAGTTATCTGAATTTTGTGGGCTTTTTTTATTTGTATTCTAAAAATTTTCTTGTAATTCTCTAAAAAAATTATTACTAAGAATTTGAATAATTTTTTTGAAAAATCAAATAACTTCAGATATTTGCTTATAAAACTTTTTAGATTTAAATAAGTTTTAGTAAAAGATTTTTGTAACGAAATAACTATTTTTTATACTTTTACTATTTTATACGGATTTTAAAAAATACTTTAAATAAGTTCTTTTAAAAATCATCTTTTCAAACTAAACGCAACCAAGCACAAAAAATATATTTGGATTTTTTTTTTTTTTGCATCTGATTACGAGAAAAACAGACTTTAAAATACAAAAAAAAAATCTAATTCTATATATATTAATCACGAAATATTAAAAACAAAAACCTTATAAAAAACTTAAATGAGTTTCATTAGAGATTTAATTATTTTTTACACGATAATTCTCTATTTAATTTCATGAATATTGCTCCAGATGTAAATAAAAAATCCAACTTAAGCCAACTAATGAAGAAAGTTTGACAATAACGCTTCACCATAAGTCAGTATAATCCACTTTTTTGATACCTCCTTTGGGACTTGCTAAATACTGCAGGCAAAACTTCTTATAAAATAACAAAGAGCGATGTAAAAATGTATATTTTTTAACGTAACCGCTCATCAATTATTCAATTTTTATTCAGTTAGTTACTTTTTTAGGGATTAACGAATTTAATGAAATTTGTGTTCATTTCCCTAATTACCTCAATGTAAATATTAGCCGGATTAGTTGAAAAAAATTATATCTAAGGATTAAAAAAAAAGTTGTATTTTTATAAAGAAAAGAGTTTGTAATCCTTACTGTGTTTTCCCAATTGTTTTACGTCTAAAAAAACAAATTTCTGCAACTAAAATGAGAGATTGTATAAAATAGTTTAAATTTTATTTATTTTTTAATTTAATACAGTTTTATAAGTCCCCAGCTTTTTTATGTTTCAAAGTATTTAAGTTTAGTAAGTTTCAAAAAATTATAATAACATATCAACTTAAAGAAAAAGTTTCAATACAAAAATTTTGGCTAAATGTTTTTTAAAATTTTAAATATATTAAACTAGTATAACCTTTTTATTAAAAAGATTAAAAATTTTCTTTAAATTTTGAAGAACAAAAATAGACGTAAAGCATCCAACTTCAGAAAAAATAATTTCATCAATTAAAAAAAAAAGAAATTGACATTATACCCCTTATAATTTGTCATAGAAGTCTATCTGCAGTAGTACATTTCCTTTTATTCCATTTATTTTACCTCCATTCGACCATATTTTCACTATGTTACCTACTTCTGTATATATTTTTAATCTTCTATTATTACAGTTACAGCTTTGTTTGACTTGTATAATTTCTTTTTAGTGTCCATCCAGATAAGCCCGTTGGCTACTATCTCAGATACAGCTCTGCCAAGCAGCGCTACAGTCTCAGCACTGTTCAGTATTACGTTTAAACTTTAGGATAATCACAACTTATTTACGGCATATCAAAATTATAAATATTTACAACTTATTCACACTTTGTCTCAATTGGGACAAAATTTCTTTCCATCATCCGATCTCTTAATCCTTACGGACCACTGGTTTAAAAAAAGAAGAAAAATCACATCACTTACTATAATTACAACTGATTTACAACTACATTTTATTAACTAATTATTACAATTACAACTCATTAATTACTTATCCCAATTACAACTCATTAATTACTTATCCCAATTACAACTTTTTCTCAATTACAAATTATTTACAACTATATTTTATTAACTATAATTATCACAATTACAACTTATTAATTACTTATCACAATTACAACTTATTTACAATAATAACTTATCACAATTACAACTTTTGTACAACAACAACAACTTATCCTAAGTAGCAGTATTTACAGCAACAACTTACAACAACTTATCACTTATCACAATTACAACTTATTTGAAACTATAGAACTTATCCCCCAATTGCAACTTATTTACAATAACAACTTATTACTTATCACAAGTACAAGTTATTTTGAAACTACACAACTTATAAAGAATTACAGCTTATTTATAAGACTATACACACAACTTATCCCAATTACAATTCATTTGCAACCTATAATTCCTTTCCAGCTTCCGATGTCTTGCTCCCCGCAGACGACTGGCTTCAGAAACCGCAGCAGCCGCAGCACGACAGCAGCTACGACCGCGGGCTGCGCAAGAAGCACCGCCGCAACCGCACCACTTTCACCACCTATCAGCTTCACGAGCTGGAACGGGCGTTCGAACGTTCCCACTACCCAGATGTGTACTCGAGGGAGGAACTGGCCTTGAAGGTCAACCTGCCAGAAGTTAGAGTGCAGGTGAGTGTACAATACTTGAGAACTGCTAAAGTCATATTCTCCCAATTTTGTTCGAGGTACAGATATGAAGAGTACTGGGGGGAAACCCCTTCATCGACAATTAATCTGCCCGTATTGAGGTCTACTTAGCGAGTAGTGGCGACCAGAACCGGTTTCTCCATTGGTTCTTCTGCTGCGGTTAAATCTTGGCGGGAATCTTGATCATAGAGATGGACTGCTCACAACAATAAGGGGAGCGCATGGTTTAAACCCTTTCACTCCCAATGATTTCATTTGTAATCATCAGCTTGCAAATTTTTTTCTGACTAAGTTAAGCTCGCACTTCTGTATCGTTAGGTGGAAGAATCATCTGTTTTGAAGAATTAAATAATGTTTGTTTTAATTAAATGAAAATATGAAAAACATAATAAAATAAAATTCAGTCTGAAACAATTTTAGCAAATAAATTGATCCTAAATTCTTCATGCATGGATTTTTTAGATGTTTAAAAATTGATTTTAACTATTTTTAACAAATAAAGTTTTGAAAAAAATATTGTTCTAATTTATTCAAAAGTAATGATTCCAATTTTTTCCCCTTAAATTTTAGTTTAAAAAATTAAGATTTTGTCCTCTGTTTTTTACCATTTCATTCTGGATGCATAATGAATCTATTTCTCCAATTTTAGATTTTTAGATTAAAAATTAAAAAGTCTGTACTCTTCATATGACATAGGGATCGGTGAAGGACCTGAGCTAGGAAAACTCAGACTATAGGCACGACAAAGTTTGGGGCCCCTTTGCGGAAAATATTGTGTATGATTGCTCGCTATTGGGCGATGTATCATATTTTAGCTACTATTTTATCGGCTTCCTTATAACAGCATTCAAAGCAATCACGTTAGGTCAATATCTGAGTCAAGCTAAAAATCAAGTTGGGTCTCAGAATTATTATTATTATTATTATTTTTTTGGGGGGGGGTCTGGGGAGCCCAGTCGGTTAGGCATTCGCCTAGCATGCGGAAGGTCCCAGGTTCGGGTCCGAGCATCGTCAAAATAACTTCCTACCTATAAAGGGCCCGTGCAGCCAAAAATGTCCGACGAATAATACCCCGTGGCGGGAGTGCACGTTAAATATCCTTCAAAGTCCTAACGCTGCGTACGATGTCGCCCTTAACGGTTGCGTTGGGTACCTACTCAGGTGTCGGCTCGTCACTTGACTGTGGTTCTAAAATACGACGCCCGTCGTCAATAGCCCTCGTGTAGCTCTAGTGCGATGATAATTCAAACTAAACTCAGAAAATTTTTTTTAATTTACCCAAAGTTTGGGGGCTTACAGCGTTTAGCATAATAAAAATTAAATTATAGGGCCCCTTAAAATGTGGAGGCCCTAAGCCTGAGTCTAGCGGGCCTTATGATAGATCAGGCCCTGAGTCGGACCATTTATTGGCGCGTTTTGGCGATCGTAAAAAATTAGCTGTAATTATATAGCTGTTTACGTAAGCCGTTCCTTAACCCATTCACGACGATTAGCAAGAAAATTTGCCACAATGAAAATGTTCGAAAATGAGCTTTCGATTAAAGTTTATATAAATAAACAGAATATAAGACAAATGAAGACAATAGACCTGAAAAGTTTATGCAGGCAAATTAAGTTACATAAAAAATGAATTAAAAAATTTTAAAGTTGACTTTTTTTTTTATTCGGAAATGAAAATGTTAATGGTATTCACAAAGTCGTCGTTGTTGCTATAAACTGAAGATAATTATTTTCAGTTGAATCAACGTCACACTAGATGAAGGAATATTCATTTTGGTGACATAAATCAGTTTGAAATAACATCATAGCATATATCACAACAGAGTTGTTTTGATGGTTCATTATAAGTGTATTGAGAAAGCGGTAGAGAAAGCTCTTTATTATTTGCCATAAATATTTTAGTCATTTTTAATTTACTTCTCAGAGAATAGAAATAATGATGTTATGATAAATTTCGTTTCTATTTTTAGAGCAAGTAATCGTACTACATTTTCATTCTTTAAACTGCGTATTAATTTAGCAAACGATAACGGATATTAATAATTATCTCGACTAAAAGTTAAAAATTTGAAAAAAATATGCCGTGTTTGCCGATTTTGTTTCTAGGGTTAATATTATCATATATATCAATGGTCCTAGGTGAAAGTTACTGTTACAAACCCACTTGTTTCATTTACGTTTAAGTATTTATTAATGAATAATGACGTCGTAATACAAATTATTAATTTTGGCTGTTATTTTTTGTTTATTAATTGTTTTTCGTTTTTTTAAATGGTTTTTAAAAATCAATTCGTTATTATATTTCGAAGGTGATGATAGTTCTAATGTTGTATCTTAATGTAAAAATTTTTTCTTCTATTTAAGAGTGACTTATCCTACATTTTTATCATTAAATACAAATAAATTTTAAAACGATAAGTAATTATTGAATTTTCGAAGAAACAAAATTGTTTCATTTTTACGAAAAATTTACTATATATAACTAAAGACTGAGTTTTACTCTTTTTTTAGACGCATGAATTGTGTGTGAACTTCACGAAGTGGTTAGAAGTGACAGTTCTGTTACAAACCCACTTGTTTTGTATAAACCGTATCCAAAAACTAAATTAGGACTTTTATAAACTTTCATTTATAATTATTGATGGATTAAAATAATTGTTAAAAACAAAAGTCTTTTAAAAATTTAAATAATTATCAGAATTTAGCCCTAAAAGCTAGAATTAGAAGTTACAGATATTATTGAATTAAAGATTTTCACCAGAGAAAATTCACTATGATTTCCATTAATTTGTAGTTATCATTACATGAAATCTTTATTTTACAAACGAAGTTTTGCCTATTTTCATTACTTAATTTCATAATGTTTAATTCACATTTTCCTTTTAGTTCTTCTTCCTTTTACGATGTTATTTTTCAAGTTGTATAGCAATGGTATATAGATAGATATTAGATTGAAGTTTTTATAGATGATTTTATGTACCTGGCTACTTAAAAAATATTTAGAATGGGAATTTAGTACAAAATTATGCATAATACTAAATTTTATGTAGGATAACGCTAGATTTATAAAAGCTAATTTCAAACGTGTAAAGTGCTAATTTTGACTAACACAGAGTAGTTTTTAGTAACGAGACAAAGTAACCCAACTATCGCACTTCGTTACTTTTGTTTTTTTTTAATTGAAAAAAAAATAAAAATTCTACTTTTTGCAAAATTATTTTTTTAAAAATTGAAGAAAATTAGTGTTATGGATTCAGTTAGCACATTTTACGAAAACTTTTAAAGAAAATTCCGAATAAAGGCAAACACCATACTACATTTCTTCATTTGACTTTAATTATAAATTAAAGAAATTTATTACATGCGGCTCTCTCACCGTTTCTCTTTGAAAAAGATGTATGAAAAAAAGTTTACCTTTATTTTTATCAAAAAATTAATTTTGCAAATGATACTTGGTTATTTTTTACAATTATTGAAATGTTTATAAAATAGTCACGAAAAATATTACTAACGGCTATTGGAAATGTGGTTTACCTAATAGCGCGCCCGAAGCTTTTTTTTTATGGAAGACTACGCATAGTCGTTTCAAGACATTTGATATCAACGAATTAACATGCACCAGCTCTTTCTACACTTTATCACTATTTAATTGAGTTTCTTTATGCACAATCCGTTATATAGGATGGCTGTTTCGAAGATAATATTCAAATAGAATTTATATATCTAAATTCCTTTCTACAGTCCCTGGACAAATTATTAGGCGCACTGTATTTTTTTAGTAATTTTATGTTTCTTAAGATTTTTTGTGCAATAATGGTATATTTAAACTACAATATTATTTATTTTTATTTAAAAGAATTGTTGTAGACTACATATTTGTATTTATTTTAAGATAATTATGATTAAGATTAATTTATATTAATTATTTATTATAAGATTATTTATGTGTGGAATCATCATCCTCAAATGCAGGAGACAGTACAGTCTTGCATTGATAGCATGCCGCGCAGAATTAAAGCTTTGATAGCGGTTAAAGGTGGCTCAACTAAATATTGACTTTTACTAACATTAATTTCACTTTTCTTTAAAACTTAATAAACTTATGCTTTTCTAAATTAATGCTGTTTTTTTATGTCAAATAAATCGGTAATTGATTGAATAATATAAAAATAAAAAACAAATCAATTTAAAATAATAAAACGGTACAATATCACCCGGTAATTAATATTTTAGATGAAATCTTGCAGTGCGTCTAATAATTTGTCCAGGGACTACTCAGCTATCCAGCCCTTTTATGTTTAATGCCAGAAGGAAAACTAAAATCGCAATCATACGACGGTTCTTTAAACATATGATCTCTTTGTTAATGGAAAGTTAATTATCCTTTAAGTATGTTTGGTAAAAACGAAAATAGAAATCATGCTCACTTTTTCTGTTACAGAGGCTTTGTTTTGAATATACAGGGCAATTTTTCAGACTCTTATAAGTAAATTTATTAATATTTTGAATTTAAAATATTTAACTGAACAAATAAATGACCCAAAATTACTTTAACGATAAATTTTAGACTAAAGTATTTTTAAGTAATGTTTACCACAGTTAAATATGTACTAAAAATGTGTTGAAGCAGTTATTTTTCTTGTAATTAAAAACTTAATTCCTAATTATAATATTTTTTATGGAGAGGGATGCTTTTTGAAGCCCTCTCCCTCCTGCAGTTTCGTGTAGCTCTAGTGTGACGATAATTCAACTTAACCCACTACAGTTTATAAGTATTTAATGATTATTTTTTTTAAAAAATTGGTTCTTTAATAATTTTACAAAAAAGCTTTAGAATTATTACTGTAGCAAAAATATGCAACGAATTAAGTGTAAAATTAAACTTTTTTTTATTTTATCAGTCCGTCCGTTGTTAATTCCGTTTGTAACAGAAACTGTCATTTAGAACTGCTTTCACACAAAATTCCTGCTTCGAAAAAAAAGCGCCGAACACATATCTATTACACATCTATATTACATTTTTAAACATCAAAATTAAACAAACTAATGTACATTCAAATTTCAATAATTATTATTTATCGTATGCCAAAAGTATTTGTATTTAGAAAAATAAATATGTAATACATAGTTCCCCTTCACATTTAAAAAGAAGCAACATATTTAATATCAACAATCAACATACAATAATACAACATTGAAACTATCCATCACCTTCAAAACATAACTTAGAGTAGACGAATTTATTTTTTGAATGCCATTTAAAAAACAAAAGAAAATAAAGAAACCTTGCCAAATGGAATAATTAGTATTAAGAAGTCATTATTTATTCATAAATGCTTAAACATAAAGGAAAAGGTACATCTACTTCCTAAAATTAAAACAAACAAACAAAGAATCTAATGGTTTTCTTATGCTTTTTAAACGCTACGCTGTAACGGGCGAGGGTTCGATTCCCGCCTTCGCCCTGGGTGTACTTTCCTTTCTCTGTGACAGTAAAAATTCTTTCTGTGTCTGTCTTACTTGGCGAAGGCTTATAAGCGGGTCTCTGATCAAGCCATTAGTAAGTTCTTAGTTTCATGAAGAGCGTTTCAGTTATTAAGGTTTATGAAGGAGTTTAATTTATGAAGATTTAAAGAATAATTTAAATAATTCTTAAATTAAAATTAGTAGTAATATTAGTTAGATAATTCTAAAATTACGAAAAAATATAGTAAAATACTAGCTGCATTTTGTAATATTTATAGTGACTTTAAATCCTTTTCTAGTATTTTTTTTGTAATTTTAGAA
This sequence comes from Oedothorax gibbosus, assembly GCA_019343175.1. Lineage (NCBI taxonomy): Eukaryota > Metazoa > Arthropoda > Arachnida > Araneae > Linyphiidae > Oedothorax > Oedothorax gibbosus. The sequence continues at coordinate 24,103,655 of CM033276.1, read as the reverse complement.
TTAAATAGTATTTTTTTCGTAGTATTTTTCTCCTTAAAGTGGCAGCAACACTGGCCATTATGCCCACCAAAAAAGCCTCCATGCGCGTCCCGTCGTTAGCATTGGAGGTCACGTGATCAGCCAACCTAATACTTTAATTATGATATCTATGGATCAAGCACACGAGCCGGAATATATATGTACCTACCCTACCCCTACCCACTACCCTTATTCTTTTTAAATGAGCATTAAATTTTGCAAGGTTTTTTTTTTAATTGAAGTTCTTCGTATTCGAATTTTTTCCTGAGATTTTCAATGACTTTTAGTTTCAATGCGCTTAATTATAAATTTAAAGTATCACCCTTGTCTGTAAAATTTGTAGTTAGGGCTATAAAAGTGAGTGCAGGCAGGGCCTTTATAAAAGTTTCCACTTTTTACGCAATAAACGTAGTGTTTAAGCTAAAAACTAAACATACCTAAAGGACATTTTTTTGTTGAACAGAATTGTAATCAACATAATTATGTTTCAGTGTATTAAAAAATAGCGGAGCGCTCTAGCTTATTCTTTCCTAACGTCTTTTCGATTATCGTGAACGGGGCTGGGGAACCCAGTCGGTTAGGCGTTCGCCTTGCATCAGGAAGTTCCCAGATTCGGGTCCGGGCATCGCCAAAATAACTTCCAACCTATAAACGGCCCGGGCAGCCAAAAACAATGTCCGACAAATAACACTCAGTATAGAGGGAGTGCAAGTTTAATATGCTTATAGTCCCATCGCTGCGTACGATGTCGCCTTTAACGGTTGCGTTGGGTGCCTACTCAGGTGTCGGCTCGTCACTTGACTGTGGTTCTAAATTATGACGCCCGTCGCCAATAGCCTTCGTGTTGCTCTAGTGCGACGATAATTCAAAACTAACCTAATCTATATCGTGAACTGAAAAAGTAAATGAGAACATTAAAAGTTCGTTCTTCTTATGCAAAACCTTATTAGATAACTCAGAAAATGCTTCCATAACTTTTCTTCAAATTAAGACACAATTTAAAAACTTTACATCAATGTTGCAAAGTGTTGATGGGTAACAGCTGAAACAAAATTAACTGAAGAACAAGAATCTGAATAAATTAATGGTGTTGCCAGATCCTAATGACCAAATAAAAATAATAGGAGATCATCTAAAAATAATATTTCAAAGAAAAAAGCATAAAACATTTAAATGTATTTTGGAAAAATTGGAAATATTTTTAACATACCCTTATTTTCCCCCGTTCCACCATTTTCCCCCACCCCACCCTACTACATTTTGATAGTATAGTAACAAAACAGACATTTCCTTTCAAAATAGTTTTATATACTTTCTTGTCAAAAGCATGAAAATTAACACCTCTATTAATAAATGCAAAAGTCTAAAATAAAATTGTACAATTTTTAACCTTATTTTTTTTACACTTAGGTTTGGTTTCAAAACCGAAGAGCGAAATGGCGCAGGCAGGAAAAACTAGAAAGCCAAAACGCATTACGAGGTCTCGGGCACGTCAGCTCCAGCCTCCTCAACTCCAGCTCAAGATCCCAGTCTCCGATTGGCCACAGCTCGTCCGGCAACGTCACTTCCCTCAACCCGTGCGTCACTTCCATGTCGTCAGTGGGCGGCCATCTTGGATCCAACGCCCCGTTGCTGTTCGATCCCTGGCTGACGCCATCTTTGCTGGGGCTTCGTCTGCCGGGACTTCCCGGTTTCCAGCTGCACACGGTGTACCCTAGTTACCTGACGCCAGCCAACTTGACGTCTGGTCAAGTGTCGTCGGCTGAGTCGCCGAACAGCAAGACGAAGACGTCCCCTTTGAATTTGTCCGTGGACAGCGAAGACCAGCTGAACGAGGAACATTCTTCGAGGTCTGCCTGTGACCCGCGAAGTTCCAGCATCGCTGCGTTAAGACACAAAGCCAAAGAACACCTGCAGGTGTTGAGCAAAAGACAAGTGACATGAAAAGGCATCACCGGAATTCTGTGTAGAAATGCCATAAGTTAGTTTTTAATGAGAAAACTCTGGAAATCTATTTGCATTTTGCAATTAATGGAGGTTTGGTACAGCTATGGTATAACGGCTTGGCTGTTCATTTGCGACTTCTGGCGAGCTTGAAAATTTAACTTACGGTTGCTATAGGTATTGTATTATAACCTTATATGAAGTGGAATGTTTACCATATTTGGGCAATTTGGGTGCTTGTTAACGTAACGCAAATCGTCAAATCGAGACCGGCTATTATATCATAGCTGTTCTGGAGTTTCAGATGAATTCCATTAGAGATGCCTGAAGTCATTGCATATCTAACTTTATAACTTTAATACCCGAAACGAATGAACTTTTACAAGAATAAGGTAGCATACAGGACCGAATGCCAATTACTTTTACAAAAATGTGTTATCTTTCAATGATTCTGAGTAAAGAACATAGATATGGTTTCCAAACTTTCAGAGTTGCTGCATTCATTTTCAAGTAGAAAGAAAACCCAGTGAAGTAGGGGACAAATACCGTAAAAGATGCACTTTTGTAAATTAATTTCAGTCCCATCAACCAGATTTTAGTGAAGAATATTCAAGACAAATCTGTTGTCCTTTCTTAGTTCCACCATCGCTCAACTTAATCCCAAAGCAATAAAAATGATGTACGGACGCAGGTACATCTGTTGAGTAAATTTAAATGGGTGAACATGTGCAATGTTCTTTATAAATAAGTTTTCATTTGTTGTTTCAGCATGGTACCTGGTGCTAACCCTTTTTTAACGAGTGACTAAGCTAAATATTGTTTAAAAAAATTAGTTATATTGTCTCCTCTCTCCTTGTGCGATTATTGATATTCACTGACCCCGACATTATTAATAAAAAATAATGAAAATTAACTTTAACCACAAAGTTAAACATGATTTTCGTTTCCTATTTTTACTGTTACGTGCTATTTTTCAGCATGCGAGTTGTTCAATTTTTAAATTATCATGTTAAGTCAAAAGTGGGTTTAGTGCATAGATATCATAGTTAAAGTATTAGATTGGTAGATCACGTGACCTCCAATGCTAACGACGGGACGCGCATGGAGGCCAAATAAGGAGGCAAAATGGCCAGTGTTGCTGCCACTTTAAGGAGAAAAATACTACGAAAAAATACCATTTAATTCTAAAATTACAAAAAAAATACTAGAAAAGAATTTAAAGTCACTAAAAAGATTCCAAAATGCAGCTAGTATTTCTACGATATTTTTTTGTAATTTTAGAATTAAATGGTATTTTTTCGTAGTGTTTTTCTCCTTAAAGTGGCAGCAACACTGGCCATTTTGCCCCTTATTTGGCATCAGGTTTGGAAAAACATGTTTAAAAAAACATGTTTTTTTGTTTAAAACATGTTTTTTTCAAACAGTTAAATTTTGGTTATTGAACAAGTTGTATGAGTTTTAAAAAAAACACGGATCTTTTTGCGTTTTGGTCTTCTATATTTACATCCATCCCCAATATTTTAGGCATATGCCTTGCATCTTTCTTTGTTGAAAATCATAGAATACAAGAAATCCTTCGATTATCTGGCGATTCGGTGTCTTCCTTTGATTAAATCAGATGAGCTAATAGAAGAATTTATAAACTAATAATGTAATAGTTTATGTTTGGTATTATTTTAATTAACTAAAATTATATACCACATTGATAATTAGCATAAATCGGGTTTTTTAAAAAATTGTTTTAAACATGTTTTTATTACTATGTTTTAAACAAAATGTTTTAAACATAACAACCCTGTTTGGCCTCCATGCGCGTCCCGTCGTTTGCATTGGAGGTCACGTGATCTGCCAACCTAATACTTTAACTATGATATCTATGGTTTAGTGTTATTGAATTATGATCTCGTCAAAAGCAGAATGCTTTAAATGCAACTTCTAATTCATTATTATTTTACAGTGTATATGCCCAATGTTGGCTAAGTACTTAAAGAGTATCAATTTGCATATGTAACCTAAATACTTTATTTCCCAAGGTAATCAATATCATGATTCAAAATTGGAAGGTACAGGAGAAGAACCCCTTCATCGACTAGAAATCTGTCTGTTTCAAGTCTGCTTGGCTAAGATAGCGAGTCATCGCCTACACTTGTGTGAAGAGACCAGTTTTGCCTTGGTTCTTATCACGCGGCGCACGGGTTTACTATCTCTATGATCGAGATTCACGCTAGACACTAGTCTGACGCTTGAGCCACTGGAACCACTTGAAGAAGAACCAATGGAGAAACCGGTTTCCGATCGCCACTACTCGTCAAGCAGACCTCAATACGGAAAGATTTTCAGTCGATAAAGGGGTTTTCCCCTGCACCCTTCAATTGTCTTGATATAAAATAAAATTGAAATAGCGGCTTATATTCTTAAACAACATTAACATTTAAGAGCATAACTCAGTATTTTAATAACTGCAGTCAACCGTAAGGTTTAGCAGCTGTTACGAATGAACAATTCATGCTGCTTCATGCGAAAAAATTGTTGATTTATTAAAATTATTTGAAATCTCATTGTACTAGAAATTTCAAAGTGTACATTAAAAACTAAAATTGTTTAATCCTATTCCGAGTATTTTGTAAAAATGTTAACCTGTTATAAGTTACATTTAAATATGTTACTATGTGTCTTCTGTTTTAAATATGTTTTTATTTGTATAGTAAAGAACTGACTAATAAGAACCATAGTATTGTGCTTCTTTTATTTGAAATTAAACGGTTAATTCATTTAGTTGGACTTTTTAAATATTTTATTTAACTATTCTTTATTTACAATTTATTTAGATTCCAAACAAAAATCCTTGCTTTTAGCTGCCACACAGGTTTAGAGATTACTTCGAAGGTTTAATAGAGATTTTGACTGTCCGTCTCTCACCGATTCACAGTTCAAATCACAATGCTACTTAACATAATATGTGGCATGTCAAATTGAAGCTAAAAGAAACAGCTAGATGTTTCTCCGAAATTTAATTTACAAATTAAAAAGACAGGTATAACAAATTTAGACTTAATTGTGGGGATTGAAATTGTCCTTAAGTATCATCTAATTCATGCATTTAATTGCTGCCATAATAATAAGGCAAATGACATTATTTCTCGAGCAATTCTTCGAAAAACCGGTGGTAGTTTGAGATGAATTAAAGTTTTATGAAGTTTACTTCACTATAGTGTGGGAAATTCCAGTTTTTTCAAAGAATCCCAAGACCAATAATTCAAAAGTTTATCAATGCGTAACTGGGTTTTTATGCATTTTCACTATATAAATAACTTCAGAGTCAATGAACAAAATCAGCAAAACCTTTGATCTAACGTCTCAGGGTCAAATACATCATTAGGCCTTATCTACCGTCGGCACTCACTTTATATATTTACAAAGTGCATAAAAAGTTTCAATTTCAGATTAATTAGAAATAATGGAAGGGGGTGAGTGTCATCACACACACACCGCGATAACGGTTTTAACAGTTTTATTTAAGGAAACATTAAATCACGACTTGTAAATGTTGCATAATGTTCAGATTTAGGCTTTCCATATCCCACGTCATGCCACGTGACTTTCGTACCCTCCCTAACAGAACCTGTACTCTTCCCCACAAATTTTTGTAAACCAACAGTAGGCGGAATTTGCCGCTTTCTTTTTATGTACTCTATTCAATAAATGTGTTTCCTCTTGGAACGTTTTTCTTTGGGCGTTGAAGATATGTTGATTTCATTTTACCTGTACGCTATAGATCTCATCAAGTGATTGCTAATTTCCGACTTTCGCCCAACCAACTTCACCCAGACTAATTTAGACTGATAAGGAAAAAGTTCTTCTTTCCAGTGTCAGCTCCAGTGAACGCGTACGTTTTCGAGCTTCCATACACAACACAAAAGAAAGGTAGCAACTTCCTCTATCCAGCATCGACGTAACAATCGATGCTGAAGAAGAACTTCGAATAGATTAATAATAAAATTCAAATTAAAGATCGATTTTTGACTAATCGAATTCAGATAAGGCATGGATAGCCCCAGTGTCCAGCAACCAGTTTCGAATGGTCTTCTACGCGGAATTAATTCAGAAGGATACGTGTATAACGCCACGGAGGAACAGAAAAGGAGATCTAGGTTGGGCAGTCTTGACGAGTTCTGGAGGTTGCACAGGAAATCCCTTGAAGACCCAGACACCTTTTGGAGGGAAGCTGCCGAACCTTTTTACTGGAAGGTTCCATTGCGGAATGAAAATATCGCCAACTATAACATCGATGTGAGTAAGGGGAAGGTTTTCATTGAGTGGTTGAAGGGCGCGTCGACGAACATTTGCTACAACGCCCTGGACAGAAACGTGCAGAATGGACACGGGGAACAGATCGCCTACTACTGGTAAGTTAAGTTATACTGATGTATACTAAAGTTTCACTTAATTGGTTTTAGTTGTCAACTTATTATTGTTCTTAATTACAAAGCACTGGGATTTGCCCTTACGATAAAAATTTATGAACCAAAATCTAAATAGCTAATATCATATCCTTCAATAGATTTCGATATTTGAAATTTTATATCGAAATTGTTACAATTACAAATATTTGACCAACAACAACCACACTGTTGGTTTACTTTGTCAACTAGTTCTTAATTACAAAGCGATGGATTTGCCTTTACGATAAAAATTTATGAACCAAAATCTAAATAGCTAATATTACACCCTTTAATATTTTCCCTTTCGATATTTTAAAATTTAATATCAAAATTGTTACAATTACAAATATTTTATCAACAACAACGACACTGAATCCAGAAGAGTAAGACCCTAAGTTTTATGAAACGTGTGAAATGTTAGAACAAATTTCGAATTTTGAGAGTTTTGTATGCTATGTCTTTATTGAACCATTTTCTTTTATTAAACGTACAGCGGTCAAGGGAGAATGAGACCACAATCAAATTTCCTCAGCGAGAGCTCATGTGTTAATTCAATAGTGAATAATAATATTCGAAGCTTTATTACTACAGATATTTTGAATAATTTTACAAATTGTTTTTTACATAATAAATGGAGCTGGTTAAAAATGTCTCAAAAACTCAATTGTTTTTAAATTGGTTCAAATATTAGTTGGATTTTCCATATATAATTTTACAACAAAATATTTGAATCAATATGTAAAAAAAATAATTATAAAAACATTTAAACCAGTTTCTTCTATCATTTTTAAAAAAACCGTTTGTAAAAATATTCAATGCACCTGGAGTAAGTAAGCTTCGAAAAATATTTTTCCTCATTGGATTAACACGGTGAGGAGCTCTTCCGAGGAATTTGATTTCCCTCTTCCGAGGAATTTTTGTCTCATTCCCCTTAATATAATATTATGGTTCTTAATTACAATTAGCTTATTATTAGTGTTTCCCTTGCGTTACAAAACAATGAAATGAAATTTAAGTAAATAATCTTGCAACGTTTCCTTTTTTAAAATACACTCATAAGTACTGTTGAAGCACACCAATACGAATTTTTGATACTAGTGGAAGCGTTGTTGTATGTTAAATAATATCATTTTTCTTTTAAATTTACTTTTTAAATCTCAATACCGATGGAATTATTTTTTTTAACCTATTAGAAAGCATGAAACATTTAATGCATGAAAACAAAAGAAAAGTCATAAAATATATTTAATTGTTTGATCCAATAACAATAAAATAAATTTATTGCCCTAACACACTTGCAAATATGTGTCACCAACTACAGTTCTAAACCCTGCAAGGTAGAACCATATGTATTTAAAGTCTGAATTAATTCTTTGGAATCCCAACTAAATCTCAATTTTTAGAGTTATTATAAAAGTAAAAGATTTTTCAAAGGTATTTTTATATCTTCTCTACCTTATCTTTCTCACCCAAAATTTTTTATACCTGTTCTAGTCAACTTATAGAGTTCTCTATGTTTCTCTCAAGTTATTTATAATAATCAACAACGAAATGATTTAAATTAATTTTCTTTGTTTATAACTAATTAATGAAACTTACTTTTTATATTTTTAATGTAGCAGGAATATCAAAACAAAATTTCAGTAAAAGTGTATGTTTTAAAGTTCAGATTCAATTCATTATTTTTATTTAAAGTTATTATGGATTTAAGTAGCTGTTATTATGGTTCTTCTAAAATTGAAAGTTCAATGCAGGTATTCCTAATTTCACTTTATTAACAATTCGTTAATATGGAAAAGTATAGATTCTTGGTGAAACTATAGGGCGATTATAGATGCTTATAAGCTTTCAAATGTATGTAAAATAAAAATTCTAGGCTAGAATAGTGTAACATTTTATATGAGAACTTGTGGAGCAATAGGATTTTGCTTTAAGAATATTAATATCGTAAGCAAGAAAAGAGTAGTAATAAGAAGAAATGATACCACAAACCCCATTGACCTTACCAGGACACTACACCAGTATGCTCCTTTAGAATTCAAATGGTACACTCCATTATTCCAGTTCTATGTTATTCTAGTGTACTTCACACAACTAGAAAAACGCCATTTATTTGTGGGCGTTTGACATCATTCCATTTCCCCATAGCTTCCTTATTCCATAGTTTCATTATTCTAGTGCATTTCACAGAACTAGAACAATACTATTTATCTGTAATTTATTAACGTCATCAATTTATTCATCGCTTCCTTACTCCAATATTCAATTTCTACGTTATTCAAGTGTACTTCGCACAACCAGAACAACGCCATTTATTTGTAGGCGTTTGACATCATTCCATTTCTCCATAGCTTCCTTATTCCATAGTTTCATTATTCTAGTGCATTTCACAGAACTAGAACAATACTATTTATCTGTGGATAATTTATTGACGTCATCAATTTATCCATCGCTTCCTTACTCCAATATTCAATTTCTACGTTATTCAAGTGTACTTCGCACAACTAGAACAACGCCATTTATTTGTGGGCGTTTGACATCATTCCATTTCCCATAGCTTCCTTATTCCATAGTTTCATTATTCTAGTGCATTTCACAGAACTGAACGATACTTTTTATCTGTGGATAATTTATTAACGTCATCAATTTATTCATCGCTTCCTTACTCCAATATTCAATTTCTACGTTATTCAAGTGTACTTCGCACAACTAGAACAACGCCATTTATTTGTGGGCGTTTGACATCATTCCATTTCTCCATAGCTTCCTTATTCCACCGTTTCATTATTCTAGTGCATTTCACAGAACTAGAACAATACTTTTTAGTTCTATGTTATCCTAGTGTACTTCACACAACTAGAAAAAACGCCATTTATTTGTGGGCGTTTGACATCATTCCATTTCCCCATAGAATCCTTATTCCATCGTTTCATTATTCTAGTGCATTTCACAGAACTAGAACGATACTTTTTATCTGTGGATAATTTATTAACGTCATCAATTTATTCATCGCTTCCTTACTCCAATATTCAATTTCTACGTTATTCAAGTATACTTCGCACAACTAGAACAACGCCATTTATTTGTGGGCGTTTGACATCATTCCATTTCCCCATAGCTTCCTTATTCCATCGTTTCATTATTCTAGTGCATTTCACAGAACTAGAACGATACTTTTTATCTGTGGATAATTTATTAACGTCATCAATTTATTCATCGCTTCCTTACTCCAATATTCAATTTCTACGTTATTCTAGTGTACTTCGCACAACTAGAACCAACGCCATTTATTTGTGGGCGTTTGACATCATTCCATTGGCCCATAGCTTCCTTATTCCATCATTTCATTATTCTAGTGCATTTCACAGAACTAGAACAATACTATTTATCTGTGGATAATTTATTGACGTCATCAATTTATCCATCGCTTCCCTTACTCCAATATTCAATTTCTACGTTATCCAAGTGTACTTCGCACAACTAGAGCAACGCCTTTTATTTGTGGGCATTTGACGTCATTACATTTCCCCATAGCTCCATTACTTCATTTTTCAATAATTCTAGTGCATTTCACAAAACTAGAACAACGCCATTTATGTGTGGATTTTTTTTACGAAATTCCATTTAGGGGAGTCCATAAGTCACGCGACCTTTTTAGAGGGGGAGGTCGAGCCGAATATCACTAAGTCTCACTTGGGGGGAAAGGGGGGGTCTCGTCAATTATCACGTAATTTTTCGCAGCAAAAAATCAACTTAAAATGTAAGAAAAGGGACTTAAATTTCAGTTACATTTGTTTCTGGACTCAAATTTTGGCAAATCTTACATGATAATATTTATAGTGACTTTCCGAACCACATATTTAAAAGTGTTATTGAAAAGAAAGGTCCGTTCGTTCATATAGACTTGATTGGCGTTCGGTTTTTTTTCCTGTTCTCGTTATAAGTTTCAATTCATACCAAAGGAAACGTGTTTAAAGTATTTTCACACGTCACAAAGAAAAAGTAGACAAAAATGTGCACCGTATGTCGTTTTTAAGTACTTTCCAATCTTCAACAGATGATGCAGCTATGTTTGAACTATTCGAGTGTGGGGTTGGGACGTCGATTAGTATGTGTTTTTGAGTTTTCCGGGTAGAAAATGTCAAAAAAAAAGTTTTGAAATAAAAAGTTTTCTTTAAAAAAGGCAAATTTTGAGAATTCTCATTCGAGTTTAAGGGGTCTCGAGCCAAATATCACAAGGGGGGGGGGGGGGAGTCAAAAAATCGCCAAAACCTCATCACGTAATTTATGGACGCCTTGAATTTGCCTAACACAATAACCTAACTTAATTGGTTTAATCGATGCTATGAAAACCGATAAAATGGAAGCAAAAATGATGCATCGGCAAACTAGCAGAATTATGCCGGACAATCATACACAATATTTTCCGTAAAGAGGCCCCCAAAATTCGTTGTGCCTATAGTCTGAGATTTTCTAGATCAGGCTCTTCTAAAATCAGGATAAAATGCTCCTATGGATTGGGTTACCCAATCCATAGAAGCATTTTACTATTTCTAATGAAACTAAAGTAAATGCCTCGTGTTAAGATTTATTTATTTTAAATTATAAAGAAAATGAAATCGGTATCAGTTTCTATCCCATCTTATTATATTGATTATATTATTATATTGGTATATATTATACAGTCCCTGGGATAAATTATTAGACGCACTGTATTTTTTTAGTAATGTTGAAAACGTACCAAAGAATGCCATATCATTTAAAAAGATATCGATATATGTATTAAGTATAGCAGATAGTATTTTCTATTCAATAGCTTAAGTTTAGGAACACAAATGTTCTTCTAAAGGTATTTTGTTCATCATTGATTGATACATGAAATCTTGCAGTGCGTCTAATAATTTGTCCAGGGACTGTAGTGATAATTTTTCCCATCTCCGATATACTAGCCGTTTACAAAGGCATCTATTTTTAAACACAATTATCTCTCACCTTTAACATATATCAAACATTATCACTATTATACAATTTTCTATTATAATTGAATACAGGAAAATTCTAAAACGATAATGAAACTAAGTTTTTTTCTTTTGACGTTTATCAAGGATATTTTTCTTAAAAAGGTGGGATTGAGGAACAAATAACGATTCAGAAAATGATTCTTGATTAGCTAAGTTCCTCATTTAAATGCTTACCTTTAAGATTGTTTAATTAATTGTTTACGACTTTTATTGCAATTTGGTATAAAGCAAAACATTATCAGAAAGAGAAAAAGTTTAATAAAGAAAAGGTTTGCATAAAAACGGTAAACAGGATGTTCTGAAAGAATTAAAATGGCCTACCTCCTTTTTAAAAAAAATATATTCTCAGATTCTTATATACAGACAGCCAGGGAACGGACAAAATGTATAAGACATGCCTCTGATGTCATAACTTTCAAGCAAAAAAAAAGAAAGAACTTAAATCGGACGGTTAGAAAGGAAGTTGGAAAAGGGAAGGGGTACGGAAAGACAGGCGGATAGACCGAAAGACAGACGTACAGACAGAAGGTCAAAAAGTATAGAATAAAGTTCCCTGAAATAATAATTTTCAAAATCAGACAGTTAGAACGGAAGTGGAAATGGGAGCATACAGAGACTGAAGGAAACGCAAATGGACAAACCCGGCAAAATATATACATATTTCTATTATGTAATACCTTTCAAATAAAAAAAAAATTTTGAAAATCGCTCGGTTAAAACGGAAATTGAAAAGTATATAGACAGACATACAGAGTTTTGTCAGGTAGCACACTAATGTGGAATCTATATAGACCCATTTGGTTAGCGTGGGCACTGCAAAAATATGGTTTCCCAGAAAGGTACGACCCCCTCTATTTTTGGTCAAACCACATGGGCTCCTATGGGATATCCCACGTAAGTCCATTTTCGATTATGTCTTACTTAAATCTATCTCTAGAAATATTATTTAAAATAATAAGGAAGCAACTTTTTAATAGCAGAATGATATCAAATTAGTAATGGCCCATTATTTTACAGATAAATTATAATTACATTTTCCAAATAATAACTAATACTTGTCATCGATTACTCCTTTCGATAACATTAGCTTTATATAGGTAGCCCATAAAGATCTTTAAGGATTGCCCACTCTGCCCCATGTTGATCTACGTGATTTTACTTGCTTGATAAAAATAGTAAAAGGGATTCACATAGATTGGTTGGTGGTGGATAAACCATTAAGATTGTTATGGGCTACCCATATGGTAATGTCGAAAGAAGTCATATGAGTGTTAATTATTATTTGAATAGAGTAATTTAAATGTAAAATTATGTCAATGGTTAAATTAATACATTGAAATGTCATTTTTAACTGTCTTATAGTTTACTTAGCGATAATTGTTAATTGCTTACGTTGGTTAGCCAAGACGAGCCCATGCGATTTGACCAAACGTAAAAGGTGTCGTTTCTTTCTGGTCCCCATATGGGTAGGGCTCACTTTACCCAAAGGGGTCAATATGGATCCCACATTAGTGTTCTACCTGGGGGGTAGCAAAAGCGCTACAACAATTCTAATTTTATGTATCTATGCACCATGCACATTTTCAGTTATCCAGTATTTTTACTTTTTCTTTCTTAATATCCATCTAATGAGCCTCGATTAAGAGACTATCTTGTAGTTTTAGAACAAGAAAATCATAAAAAAGCATTATTCAATTACTTCTTTCCAGAAATTTTTTAAATAATATAGGATACGACAATGCAAATATCTATTCTAAAATACATTTCAGCAGCAACAACAATAGTTGCGTAACTTTTGACATTTTTACAATCCCTTCTTACTCTCACCCAACCCTTTCACCATGAACTTGTAACACTTATCTAATTCTAAAAAACATATGTAACAAACTATGAACTTTGATACACCGATAATCAGTACTGAAACAAATATTACACTGACGCGACCACCGTCTGTCTAAAATGTGTTTCAGCAGTAGTGTTTATTTTAAATCGAGAAGAAACCGAAAAACTTCTGTCGGCATTTGACTAGGTCAGCGAACTGCTGTGGATTTTGAAGTACGCGTGGAAAGATTTATCTCTTGTAAATAATTGGAAATTGAATTTTCTTTTTCTACTTAGAGTGTTTTCTTAAAAATAATGGGGAAAGGTGGGAAGATGACGAACTTAAACTACATGTGATTCTCTTTAGGTGTTAAAAGGATAAAAAGATAAAAGGAGAAATTCACACAAATGTTTTTTTTTCACCATTCCTTCCTTATTGCAATGTTAGAAAGTTTAGAGCAAGATTTTCACCGGAATCCTGGAACTTTCTAGCTGCCACCACTATTTGGAGCTTGAATTTAACAATTTTGTGATAAAACCATAACTTTGATACTCCGCAAAATGGGTTAATCGACGTTCAAAATAGTGGTGGCAGATAGAAAGTTCTAGGATTATATACTGTGCAATCTTACACCACAAGTGTTGGCTGTAGTGTTACAACAGTTTACATCTGTGTAACACTACAGCCAGTTTGGAGTAAGTTAACAAACGAACACAAAGATTAATTTGCTTCTATTTAAGTGCTTTCTTACCTTTATCTATATAACTACGACTGTACTTTATAACACTAAAACTTTATACCTTATTCAGTGTTTATTTTAGATTTTATGTGTGTTTGGAGGTTAATTAATTTGGAGTGATTTCAGAGAACTTTCAATAGTATACGCAACCCAATATTTTGAACTTTTTACAATTTGAGAAAATGTTTACTTCTAAATAAATATGTATAGATATTAAGTGTTACCATATTGAAACTTTATACCTCAATCAGAGTTTTATATGACACTATATATTTTTAGTTCATTTTCGGCTGTTCATTTGATTGTTTACTTAATAATAATAACTCTTATTCGCTTAATTTATTTAAAAAAACTCAACTAAAATGATATTATTAGTTACACACATGCAGCGAATTTACGCACCGTGTAGACCTGAAAACAATTGAAATTATATCATAGATGTACCAACTTTTATTATATGCCAATTAATTCCCCTCCCCACTGGTCAGCACCCCAACAGGATATTATAATCTCTTGCCGTTCTGATATCAGCAATAATAAAATATGTAAAAAAGCGGATATCCGATTGTATCCTGGCCCTTCCAGGAGTTTAAGGGCTTTTCCATAGGTCCTGGTTAAAATAGTCAGTTCATAAATAGAGGAAAACCTGACCCAGGATACAATTAAGAATAAAACAAGAAGTTCATAAAGAACTAAAATAGCCTACTTTCCTGTTACTTAAATACTTACTGAAGTTCTAATCGGGAAAAAACTAGGTTCCTAAAGTAAATATCATCAACAGCCGTTTCTACACTAGATTTATACACATTAGAAAAAAAAATCGAAACACAGCACCCAGCTATAATTTAAACTTCTAAAAGCCAAAATCAACTATTTTCCTTAATATTCGTTCGCAAATTAATTAAATATTATTTATCATCTGCTCGTGATTTATTTGTAGTTCGAAGAATAAATATTTATTAATAACAAAAGTAATGAAACTACTCCGAACTGCATTAAAAAACAAGAAATGTAAATTAAAACTAAGCATAATTGCATGCAAAAGTATGCCTTGCCGCTTTCTTGGTAGATAATTAATGAATAATCAAAGAATCAAATTGTTCTACATTTTATGACGTCATTCCAAACTGATTCATGAAAATATTATTTTGCTTCAAATATGTTTAAATAAAGTTTCTCATGCCATTGTTGATTTGGCAACAGTGATTTAAATGACTCAAAATTGAATTTCAATGCTAATTCAATGGGAAATTCGCCGACAGATAGTAGATTTATGTCCGTCCGGACGTACAGACAGACGGACAAAAAGTATGAAAGTTGGGTATCTGAGGTCATAGCTTTCTAACAAAAAAAAAATTTTTTAAGATCCGATGATTAGAACCGATTTTGGAAGGGGGGTACAGACAGACAGACAAACGGACAGACAGGCGGACAGACAGACGGACAGACATACGAACAGACAGACAGATGGACATCAACCGCATTTCAATACCTACAGTGATTTAAATGACTCAAAATTGAATTTCAATGCTAATTCAATGGGAAATTCGCCGACAGATAGTAGATTTATGTCCGTCCGGACGTACAGACAGACGGACAAAAAGTATGAAAGTTGGGTATCTGAGGTCATAGCTTTCTAACAAAAAAAGAATTTTTAAGATCCGATGATTAGAACCGATTTTGGAAGGGGGGTACAGACAGACAAACGGACAGACAGGCGGACAGACATACGAACAGACAGACATACGAACAGACAGACAGATGGACAGACAGACAGATGGACATCAACCGCATTTCAATACCTACAGTGATTTAAATGACTCAAAATTGAATTTCAATGCTAATTCAATGGGAAATTCGCCGACAGATAGTAGATTTATGTCCGTCCGGACGTACAGACAGACGGACAAAAAGTATGAAAGTTGGGTATCTGAGGTCATAGCTTTCTAACAAAAAAAGAATTTTTAAGATCCGATGATTAGAACCGATTTTGGAAGGGGGGTACAGACAGACAGACAAACGGACAGACAGGCGGACAGACAGACGGACAGACATACGAACAGACAGACATACGAACAGACAGACAGATGGACAGACAGACAGTTGGACATCAAACGCATTTCAATACCTACAGTGATTTAAATGACTCAAAATTGAATTTCAATGCTAATTCAATGGGAAATTCGCCGACAGATAGTAGATTTATGTCCGTCCGGACGTACAGACAGACGGACAAAAAGTATGAAAGTTGGGTATCTGAGGTCATAGCTTTCTAACAAAAAAAGAATTTTTAAGATCCGATGATTAGAACCGATTTTGGAAGGGGGGTACAGACAGACAGACAAACGGACAGACAGGCGGACAGACAGACGGACAGACATACGGACAGACAGACATACGAACAGACAGACAGATGGACAGACAGACAGTTGGACATCAACCGCATTTCAATACCTACAGTGATTTAAATGACTCAAAATTGAATTTCAATGCTAATTCAATGGGAAATTCGCCGACAGATAGTAGATTTATGTCCGTCCGGACGTACAGACAGACGGACAAAAAGTATGAAAGTTGGGTATCTGAGGTTATAGCTTTCTAACAAAAAAAGAATTTTTAAGATCCGATGATTAGAACCGATTTTGGAAGGGGGGTACGGACGGACAGACAGACAGACGGACAGACGGACAGACGGACATCGTCCGCATGTCAATACCTACTTTTTCATTTTTTTAATTCTTTCGAATTAAAAAAGAAAAGTAGGCTAAAAAACAGTTGATCAGTATACCTGCTGCTGCTGCTAATTTGCAAAAACAAGCTTGTATGTAGAGAGAATTGACATTTAAGAGAAGTATTCTGCAGATGTAGAATAGTTATCGCCTCTTCTGCCATGAGACATTAACTGTCATATACAATTACGCAGGTTGGAGAAACAAGCAAAAAAATACAATAAATAAAATAAAGAAACCTTCATTACTGAAGTTCTTAATAGCTGTCTGTTTTAAAGAAAATGAAAGGGAACTAACTTTGTCTTATTGTGTATGAACCTAATAATTTTTTTTCGATAGCATATTTTTTAATAATCATTGTTTTGATATTACGTGCGGTTAAATATTCGGTTTACGAATAATCAAAGTTTACTTTTGCATTTACAAAGTTTCGAATAATGAATCTTGCCAAATAACACGATATTACGCTATGAAAAGGACCTCGAGCTGGCTGAAAATGTATAAAAGCTGTGACATTTAGTCGTGAAACATGTTTTAGATTAAAAAACAAGTAGGTTTGTAACAGAATCTGTCACTTAACCCGCTTCCACACATTTGTGTTTAACAGGAAAAAAACGCGCCAAACACAACATTAATTCTATATTAAACATTTACACGCTAAATTTGGCTAGTTTCATTTATTTTATTTCGAAAATTCAATAATTATTACTTATAGTTTGCAAAAATTAATTTATATTTTAAAGAATAAATATTTAATATTCCTCGCTTTTAAATAGAATGAAAACATACAAAGAATCCGTAGTGAAATATATTTGACGTCATTTCAAACTGATCGATGTCGCAAAAATAAATTTATTTTAATTTATTGTCTAAAAGAATTAAAGTTTCTTGAGCGATTGTTGTGAATGGCAAATGTGATTTAATTCTAATAAAAACAGGGCCTTTAGCTATTTGTAATTCAAAGTTTTAAACGCCAAAATTAACTATTATCATTAATCTTCTTTCTCATATTTAATAATTAGACTTTATCGTTTGCTAAATTTGTTTGAAGTTCGAAGAATAATTATGTAATCTTTTTTAAAAAATATCTTTGTGTCGCCTTAATTTCCCATTTACATTTCTTTCGAAAATTCACTTATTTATAGTTTGTTAAATTAATTTACAGTTCAAAAAATATATAATTAGTACAATTGATGCTTTTAAAATAAAAGCGAAACTTTGCATATTTTTTATGCCAAGTTAGAATTCTCTATGCATCTTTCTTCATACATATATAATGAACCATCAAAAGAACTCTATTGTGATATTACAATAATCCAAACTGAATTATAACACATAAATAAATATTCTTTAAAAAGTATTTATTTTTATTTCAAATAAAGTTTCTCGTACGTTTAACGAAATGGCAACAGTGAAAATATTGAATAAAAATGGAATTTGCATGTTATTTCAATGTAGATTAAATTTTTAGTTATTTAAATTTTAAATTAACTTCTAATTTAAATATTTTAATGAAATTTGGAATGTAGCCTAATCCGATTTTTTGCTTCAAAATGACGTATTCTACTTGTATGTGGGACTTGTGGATGGCAACAGTGAAATATTGAATAAAAATGGAACTTGCATGTTATTTCAATGTAGATTAAATTTTTTAGTTATTTAAATTTTAAATAAACTTCTAAATTAAATTTTTTAATGAAATTTGGAATGTAGCCGTATCTGATTTTTTTGCTTCAAAATGATGTATCCCACTTGTCTGTGGGACTTGTGGCTCTTTCTGTGAAAGTGGGTGACAGACGGACAGACAGACGGACTGAACGATTATAAAACCTTCCACTTTTTACGTTTTAAACGTAGTGTGGAAGCTAAAAAAGATGGTCAAAATACATTCATAAATGATGCCACACTTTTTCTACAGATTTTCGACACCCTCCTCCCTCCCCCACCTTTCAAAAAGTGTCACTCTTCAACATACTACCTCCCGCCTGTCACGTTGTCACACTTTTCTACCAACAACATAGCACATGTGAAGTTTCTTATATCGAGTTAAATAATGTTGTTCAATTCAAAATGTTAAGCAAGATTTAATGTCATAACTTTCAAATTTGAATTGGGCAAAAACTTTTATTTTTATATTTTTTAAAGTTTTATATTTTAAATTTAAAAAGCAAACTATGTACCTTATAAAATTACCATTTTGTTCCAAATTTAACACATTACACCTAAAAAATATGCATTTTTTCTGTTTTATATTGATTTGCAATATACCTTTAAGTACTGAATGTGATGTCACACTTTTTAGAAAATCCTTCCCTCCCCCTTGTCATCAAGCATGACAAATAATTATTACTATAGTATGTCATCATTGCTATTTTTTTAGTGTACTAAAATGTAAACATCAATGCTATACATTGAAATGGTTTTTTTTAATTGAAAGAATGCAGTAATAATAATTTTTAAAAAGTTGAGATTTATTGTACTTTTCATTAATGTCATTGCAAATTTTTATTTGGTTTTAAATAAATAGATTTTCTCTTAAATTATTTAACACTTTTTGAATAAAGTTATTCTAGACTTTTTTAATTTTTATTTTAGGTACTTAACATAAACTTCAACTTCAGTGAAAAGCTTAGTTAAAAAAACTGGTTTTTGAAATTTTCCTTTGCATTTAAATTTAATTGATGAGCCTTTATTGTTTTACAGATACTATTAATGTTGATCTGAGTGTAGTACAGATAATCATTTTTTAAAGCAGTAGATTCGGCACCCTGTAATTAACATTCTGAATATCAAGTACATAAACATAATATTAAGGCAACATGTCGTTTGCAAAAAATATATATAAACTAACTATTTTCAACCATTTTTTCAATGAAATTAATTTTCCAAGATATTAATAAAACATTTAATTTTAGGTGTTTTCAGGTAAGTTGTAGAATTGAAAACGCCCCAAGTCTTTTCGCCGAACTGACTAGATTCAGCAACTAGATTATAGCTCTTGATGTTCGCAAATATTTAAATTACCAATGCTTGCATTTAATTTTTCAAAACTCATATTAATAATAATGATAATTAAAATTAAAGCAAACATTGATTTTTTTAGCTTGAAACATTACTTAGACATTGAAAATCTCATAAAAAATCGAATTCAAAGTACTTCAATTGTTAAAAAAAAACCTGCAAGATTTAGCCACTAAAAATCAATTGTTCTATTATTCAAACCTAGTTGATTACATCGAAATTCTATTACACTGTAAAAAAAAATCCGAAATAGAACAAAACCAAGTAGGTTTGTAGCAGAATCTCTCACTTAGAAACCTTTGTGCTCAATAGAGGTAAAGAAAGCACTAAACACTTCATTTATTTCTATATTAAACATGTACACGCTTAATTTGTTTCATTTCTTTCCTTTCGAAAAGTCAATAATTATATTCATTATCATTTGCAAAATTTATTTATATTTCCAAGAATAAAAAAGTTATATTCTTGACTCTCAAATCGAAGCAAAACATTTCATATCAACATATAACAACATTTAAACAATATATTACCTACATAACTACACCAAACTATTTTAATAAGCACAAATATCGATTTTTTTTTATTTTAGGGAAGGAAATGACCCCCAAGACTATGACAAAATTACATACAGAGAGCTTCTTCGTAGAGTTTGTCGTTTCGCCAATGTTCTCAAAAGCAAAGGTAAAGTACGCTGTCAATTAATGATAACCAAATTAATAAATTACCAGTATAATATTATTTTAAATTAAAGTGGCATTCAAACTCTAAATTCCATTTTATTATTAAGCAGTCAGGTCATATTAACAATGCTTGTTTGACTACATAAGAAACAAGTGTGATGTGTCCAACTTTAGCTAATTGTCAGGCTAAGTTTCATTCCAAATGAAATTTGAAAACTCATGGTAGTTTGTTTAGTTTCTGAAAAAGCTACAACATTAATTAGATACTTAACCCTCTGAAGGTTAAGCAAATTGGATTAAGTGTAAGCTTGTTTTCACTGCATGAGAATGAAATTTAAATTTTAACTAAAATTGAATTTCTTTATTTTTTTAAATTCTGATGTTGATGAATATAAATGACTCATACATACATAAAATTCTAATATTTAGTATAATTATAAAAATCATAATATTTTAAATAGTATGAGTTTTACTGAAAAACATGATGAACAGGTGAAGGGTTCATACGTCTGTATCCCTCAGAAGATTTATTATAGTTAAACTCATAGTTTCCTCGCACAGAAGCCACGACCATGGGAGGAGCTATAAAACGCGCGGAGCAATCAGATGAAGAGAAAATTTCATCCGTTTTATTTTGTCTTTATCTGATTGCTCCGCTCGTTTTATATCTCCGCCCATGGTCGTGGCTTCTGTCCGAGGAAACTATGAGTTTAACAAAACCATTGCATTTCCCTGATAGGTGTACAGAAAGGAGACATGGTGGCCATGTACATGCCCATGGTCGTCGAACTGGTGGTCGCCATGTTCGCCTGTGCGAGAATAGGGGCCATGCATTCCGTTGTCGTAAGTCACAAAAGTTTATTAGCTGTCGCAACACGTCAAATCTCAATAAGATTAATAAGAGTTTCAAATAGCAACGTAATTAGAAAGCACGCGACTTTTTTAATTACCACTCAATAAATCAGTACACATTTAAAGATAATTAACACTCTCTAAGGTATTTCCAATAGTTTTAAATCCTAAAAAGTTTTAAGGCAGCTACCATTTAAGCATGTGCTATTTTCTCAAAAGCATTAATATGACGTACAGATGCTTTAAACTCGTGTACCAAATTTGAAGTCTGTAGCTTTTTTAGTTTAAGCATGTAGAAGGGTTTCATGTAGACAAACTTGTGTCTGAACACTATTTTCTCTCTTTTAAAATTCTATTTAAAGGTTTTTAATTTCTACTTTCGAAAGTTGGAAAGCTAAGGGGATAGGAGTTTCCGAAAACGGAACTAATTTCCCCAATGTTTTTCTATGGAGTCTGAAAAATATTCATGTTAGAGACACGGGAAATAGTGAATAGGTCCTCTGTTTAAAGGTTCCATCTTTTAGACTCGCATGGGGCCTAGCACCTACTAAAGGCGACCTTGGATTAGTTCGTGTACGAAAATTGAAAAGTCACGTGTATTTCCAAAACAAATAATGGGAATGTTTCATATTATGTTACGCTCTTGTTAATTTTTTTCTTACTGTAATTTCATTGATTGCTCCAATTTCACTCCTGAAATGACCGATATAGATAAAAAGAAACTTTATTTCTATGCAAGCTTTTTTGAACAATTTTTTTTAACAACCAACAGCACAGCAAGAAGTTGGTATTAAAAAAAAATTTAATAAGGAAAACATTCTTAGAAAACTCATTTTCGAATACCAAAACAAAAGTAATTCCAGACTTTACACAACTAGACAACAACTTTACACACTTCCAGACTTTACTTTTTACACAACTGTTATTTAGTGTTTTGATCGTGAGTTTATTTTTAATAATGATGGCTTTTTCTATAGTTTGGTGGCTACTCATCAGAATCACTTGCTGAAAGAGTTCTTGATGGAAAATGTAAAATATTAATCACAGCAGGTAAGTTAGCTTTACCCATTGATACAAGCAAATTTACCTAATTTTCATAAATAGGTTTTTAAATAACACTTAAAATCAATGCTCTTGAAGTTTAAAGTTAATTTTATTTTAACAGCTAGTTATATTTTAATTAAATTGTTTAAAGGGTCAAGCCCGTTCATTGGCGACTTAGTTCAGTTGAATTTACTATTATCCAAAGTTGCCAATGAACGCACCGGACAATATATCTTAGTTATACGTTGGAGAATGTGATTTTTACAACTACATCTTTTATACAATTCTAATATCTATAATAATAAAAAAAGTTGTGTTTTTTTTGTGTGGGTATGTTCCATATAGTACTATTAAAATAGATATTTGTTTGACTCGTAACTTGGCACAAATGCATAGTTCATACTTAGATTATGATTTTTGAACTTTCAGGTTTCAAAATGTTCTATTTTTAGAGAAAATTCGAATTTTCTGAATACACCACTTTGGCTCAAATCTGATCATTTTTTACTTTCCAGATGCCATCTGCTGAAAAAATTAAATAAAAATTTTAACGAAAATAATTAAAATTGAAAATGTTTATTTTATTCTGTTGCCATTACCTTCAGAAACTAAATTCATTATTTGAAAAATAATTGACAAGTTTCAAGTGACGTAATTCCGTCCAATCTCCATTCTAGGATTTTATTGTGGGTTTAGGTGATGATTTCTTCATTGATGGTTCTGTTGATTGCAAATATGCATATTTAAGCTATTTCCGTGAATTATAACTATGAAGGTTGTTCAAGGACATCATACTAGAGCTACATATTAGGGTTTTATTTTCACTTTGTCGCCAAATATTTTGCCAAATTCTTACCTAAACGCGCCAAATAATATATATTTTTTCAATTATACGCTGGTTTGTTCGAAGGTCATTGTGCTAGAGCTGTATAATAAGAGTGTTTGTAGCTATATCTCTTTTCTCGCCAAATTCTTTCCAAAAACGCACCAAATGAACTAAAAGGTTTTATATGTTTATGAGGAAAATTACGCTGACTTTTATGCGTGCATTTATAGCGTATTTTTTTATTTTGGATTTTTAAGGTAGTATAAGTAACAGGATTTTATACTTTATAATGAGCGGAAACAATAACATAAGTTTATTGGCCTAGAATGGATTAAATGGTACATATACTTGGATCGATTACAACTTTTTTTTAGTCCGTGCGGAGAACGGGTATTAATTTGCTAGTTATGAATAAATTTATGATCAATGTTAAATTTAGTTTCATTTGTTCAATAAGAATTTGTACGAGAATAAATACATCAAGTAAAAACGTTCTGTTTATTATTATTTTTTTTACTCAAGTATTCTCTATCTTTAAATTCACGATATATTAACTCTAGATGGTGTTTTTAGAGGAGAGAAATATGTTCACCTGAAAAATATTGTAGACAAAACACTTTCCATATGTAAAGAAAAGTAAGTATCGAATAAACTAATTTTTACATTATGACAAAATCTTTAAAAAAATGTGATTAGCAAAATTTTCAAATGAGACTTGCTTGATTTTCAAAATAATTTGCTTTTGATATTTTATTTTGCTTTTTGATAACTTAGTATAATACTCGTATCCAATATTTTTTAATTAGGTTTTTTCAGGTCCAGAGTGGCAACTGAAATGCTGAATGAAAATAAATTCTTTCTTAAGCCTCGATTCAATCGGAGGACCTATCGAAGAAAGTGTAGGAATGAAATGCTGAAGGAATTACGTCACCTGAAACAAGAAAATTTTTACATTTCAACAAGTTTATCCGAGTTCTTCAAAAAGTTTAACTTTTTAAGTCCTTCGAGCTTTCATTCCTGTCTTACGCGATAGGTGTTCCGGTAAAGGCTCTATTTCCACATGACATGGATTCATCAATCGAAGCTCTATAAATAACTTCTTTTCATTCAGCGTTTCTATTGCCACTCAAGATCTTAAACATGCCCATTCTAAAGCTAACTTTAAAAAAAAGTTTATCAATATAATTGCTTAATTACTAAAAGTTGAAATGTTATGCTCATTGGAACTAGTTTATTTAACTAAGTCGTAATTTTAAGTTGTTTTTTTACTTCCCGCAAGAAATCATCATGTGCAGACTGTAATAGTAGTCGAACACCAGATGAATTTACTATCTACAAAAAGAAAGCTCAACTCTCAAATAAACGGAAAGAAAAACATTATTGATGGAATTAACCTAGATGTAAGTAAAACAATTTTTCATTTCAAATTATAAGATTTGAATATCAATTATTTTTCTATAGTTGTTTTTAGGTTCCACAGAAAAGCGTTGTTACTGTTATGCATACACAGTAAAAGTTGTTGTTGTTTTAGCTAATCCTCCAGGTGTCTGACGAAGTCAGACTAAGTCCAAAAGATCGTTGACACTTAGAAACCAGAAGAGGGGAAAGGTAAAGTAACTCAATGTGCATAATAAAAAATACTCCAGATTACCTTACAACTTAATTTGGGAAATTTTTTTGTTCTATTATAGTTCCATTTTTCATTCCACAAAATTTTACTGAAAGTAGGTGAGATACGAGCGGCCAGACTCCAGTGAAGGTTTAATTTCGAAGGCAGATGTCTTAACCTTTAGTCCACGGAAAGGCCAATTCACGTAGGCCAACTCACAGACAAAAAGAAACTTTCTCGAACCGCGATTTTTGAACCAATGTCACGTGGGAGCAGGTCACAAATCAAAACAGCGATCGAAGAAGGGCAGAAATGAAAACTAGAAAGATGTGAATCACCTGAAACAACCTAATTATGTTATTTTTAATGTGAAAATATAGTCTAGAGTTTTTTTCATAAAATGTTTGAAAAAAACTGTGGCTCTAACTTAGTGATTTCAATTTTAGAGCCCTTAATTATAGTTTAACAGACGGGGGAAATTTATGTAAAATCTTTCTTTGTGCAGGTGACATGGCACCCTGAAGTCGACGTTTGGTGGCACGAAGAAATGAAGAAAGTCACCGATGCTTGTGAACCTGTGTGGGTTGACGCAGAGCACATATTATTCACGTTATACACCAGGTAAATAAGTATTTTCAACACCGCTGTGAACTGCTTCGGTATCGGTATTTTCGAGAAGCTTGAAGATTCTTTTTTTTGTAATAGAATAGTTAGTATTAAGAAAAACCAAAATAATAATAATAATAATGAAGGTTGTGACATGAACTCAACAAAACTCCACGTATGTGGACCTCTGTAATAGAGAGTCTAGATGTGCTAAGGAAGACTCATGAGTTCCAGGGTTGTTTAGCGAGTGTGGATTTTAAGGGGGATGGACGTGGGTCTCCATGCCGAAGAGAGCCTCTGTATTAATCCAATGGGAAAAAATCATTTTCTAAGCCACATTTCTCCGGCAGTATTGAATATTTTTTAATGGTTTTTTATATGATAAATGTAACTGACTTACAGGTCTCTACAATCCCACTTTCTGAAATGGGTCCGAATATTTTGTTGTAAAATTATTTATTGAAAATTTAAAAATTATTCGAATTTAAAAGCCAGTTATTATAGAGCCCTGTAATTGAGCTACACTTATAATTTTAAAAGGCCGTTTTTAAGAATATTCTATACAGCTGGAGAAAGGTGGCTTAGATTTTTTCCATTGAATTAACACAGAGGCACTTTAGTTTGGAGATCCCCGAAAATGAAATCTGTAAATGTCTGCGTATGTGGACTTTGCAGTGAAAGTGTGCCGAGGAAGACTCATGCGTTCATGAGTTCGGTTTAACAAGTGCGAACTTAATTCTATCTCTTATTCTCAGCGGTTCTACGGGCAAGCCGAAGGGGTGCGTCCACACGACGGGAGCTTATATGGTCTACGGGGCGCTGTCGTTCAAGTACGTGTTCGACTACTTCCCCGGGGACGTGTTCTTCTGCACGGGAGACATCGGCTGGCTCACGGGGCACACCTACATCGTGTACGGGTCTCTGCTCAACACGGCCACCTGTGTGCTGGTAAGAACACAGCATCTGCTATTCTTCACACTGTAAAAAAACTATTGTTTTTACAGTTAAATACCATGTTTTTTACAGTTAAAAACAGTTTATAACTGTTTTTATCTTCGTTAATATGACGTCTTCTTCGTTAACAAATACCCAATACTTGCCCTCGTAACAGAGTAAGTACTTTGTCGCAGACGGTTCAGTATTGGGCTCGCACGCAAGAGGTTCCTGGATCAAAACCGAGCCCGGTCCATACCTCTTCCAGGAACCTCTTGCGTGCGAGCCCAAAGCTGTATTTTATTTTAGCAGGTCGAAACTCTAAAATTAACAAGGAAAATCTGGAATTTCAACAGGGAAAAACTGTTAAATTAACAAAGGAAAACTATTAAATTAACAGTTTTTCCCTGCTAAATTAACAGTTTCTCCCTGTTAAAATTACAGTTTTCCTGTAAAAAAATTACAGTTTTAAACTGTAAAAAAACAGTTATTAACTGGCGTCAAAGTTGACAGTTTTTAACTGTAAAAACAACAGGTTTTTTTTACAGTGCACTATTGTCCGTATGATTACAACGCAAGCTTGGCTTCCCTACCCCTTGTGTGGTGTTCTAAGAAACAACGCGAGCGTTTTTGTTGTAACCCCCCCCCCCTTGTTTGAGGCTTGCGTTGTAATCTTACAGACTATAGTACTGTCGTAGGCAAGTAGGTAAACTGCAGTCATCCCTATAATGAATTGGGCTACTTTTGATCTGAAATAATCATTCCTTCAGTATACTTTCTTTTACACCTCCTTTACACCTAATTTCTTTACACTTACATCGTGTACGGCTCCCTGCTCAACACGGCCACGTGTGTGCTGGTAAGGCCCGGCATCTGCTACATTAACAATGAATTTGAATATTTTTGCTCTGAAATAACCATTGTTTCGATGTACTTTCCCCCCCCCCCCCCTTGTATACCTACTTTCCTTACATCGTATACACCTACATCGTGTAACGGGTGTCTGCTCAACACGGCTACTTGTGTGCTGGTAAGGACAGCATCAGTTATTCTTCACTGGATAGTACGTGGATGTGCAGGTAAAGTGCAGTAACCCCAATTAATTTGAATAATTTTGCTTTGTTGTTCTAAAAGGTTGTTCACGGTAAAAAAAATGCCAATCATAGTCAAAGGGGCCGATGCTATGGCTTTCTTATCAAGTCTGCAGGATGTGCTCTTGGGGACCCATAAGAGCAACAGTGCACTTTTTATAAATTTGGTAGGTCTTGGATCCATCAGCAAAGGAAACGCACTTTATGTGCCCGCTTGCAAGTCTGGCCAAAGTGGTCTGTGACCATCTGTCACATTTGATGTTTAGAAGAGTGCCAGAACATTTCTGGGATAACATTGATGATTTTCACTCTGAAATAACCAGTCTTTCAGTTGCCTATCTATATGTAGATTATTGAGTGAGTATTGAGTTAAGATATTGAGTGAGTTATTGAGTTAGAGATATTGAGTGAGTTATTGAGTTAGAGATATGAGTGAGTTATTGAGTTAGAGATATTGAGTGAGTTATTGAGTTAGAGATTTGAGTGAGTTTGAGTTAGAGATATGAGTGAGTATTGAGTAGAGTTATTGATGATTGAACAGTGGTCCAAGTCATTAGTCTAGATACTGTAGTTAACCTGCTCACGGCAAAGTAGTCGCTTCAAGGTTGCAAACGTCCCTCATGTATCGATGGGAACGGTTAAAAAAGTATAATAAAATTCACTAACTTTTCATTTTTATCCAACTTTTAATTTTATTGTAAACTCCATTCTAACAAACATAGAAAAGAGTAAAATACTGTATATATATTAACAAAAGTTATCCAAACTCTAATTTATAAAATATAAATTTTATGCAGTGAAAAACGTTGTTGTACAAACAAATGAAATTCCTCGTCCATTAATCGATAAAAAAGTAATAAGATGATTTATATCATGCTTATTTGAATGACGTTCTATTTTTTGATATTAAGATTGGAGCATTTCTGAGAAAATTGTCTGTGTTGTTGTTAATTGTAATAAAATTCGGATCTTGAATTTTAACGCATTATACTGTAATTTTATATAATCTATTTTCTTTCTTTTTCAGTATGAAGGTGTTCCCACATATCCGGATGCTGGAAGATACTGGGAAATTGTTGAAAAGTACGGCGTTTCTCAATTTTACACTGCTCCAACAGCATTGCGGACACTCATGCGATACGACGATTCCTATGTTACAAAGTAAGTTCGATGCACTGTCTCTTCTTTAGGCAAAATTATTGGTCAAAATCTTAGCATTAGTCCAACAATATGACTCCACACGGTTCAGACACCAGGACTTTTTCTGATGTATAGGAGTCAAACCACACAAAAAAGGGTTATTAAGTAAGAAAAATAGTTTAAGAAGTTATTTTTAAAAAAATAATAACATTTAAAAATTGATCGAGGTACAAATTGACCATTTTCCTAACATTGAACCATATACATGTAATATATCGCACAAGTTTCTATAACGTTATAATATTATGAAACAATAAATAGCTTTGGACGTCCAATCTTCCTTCTCTCTCTCTGACAGAATATATATAGAGATCCATAGAATATATCCATAGAATGAACTACAGAATAAGTATGCGCTTCTGTGTAAAAGATGGTTTTCCATCACATACATACTGCAAATGCTGCTTTTCTCTTGTTACAGGCATGACCGAAGTACGCTTCGAGTCCTGGCATCTGTCGGCGAACCCATGAGCCAAGACGCTTGGTTCTGGTACCACAGGGTGGTTGGGGAAGGGAGGTGTCCCATATCAGACACATTCTGGCAGACAGAGACGGCAAGTTGTCATCTATTTTCAAATCATATTTGAAGAGCTTAGTGGAAGAACGTGCTAAGTGACATTTCTGGAAAAAAAATTGAGATTTTTGTGTCATTGAACATATTTTTTAATAATAATTTACGACACACAAACATAGCACAGACAAAAACTTGAAGAAAAATAATCAAATCAAATAACAATAATGTAGACAGAACACCGAGGATCACAAGGTCCATACTGGCGAACATGAGAAAATTAGATGCTATTAATTTACAAACACATAAAAAAACATTTAATCACAAGTAAAATGTTGTTACGGTAACAGAAGTGTCGGGGATGTATTTAAAATGGTTAGTCAATAAAAATCTATGAATTAGATATTACTAATTTATTATTACAAAATATTGCTAACTTCATTACCGAAAACGGGTTTCCCATTTTTCATGAACTTTTCTAAGTTTAGTAAATTTTTTGCGGTTTGCAAGTACCGTTTTCAACAGATCTGAGTGCAAACGAAAACTTTGAAGCTAATTTTCTCATTTTCACCTTTTTGTTACTTACCACGTTCTTCCACTAAGCTCTTCAATTGTGAAAATGCATGGCCGGCTCTAAGGCCAGATAAGTTCCGTATCACTATCCGTCCATTTCGAGTTTTCGTCTGTTCCGCGAGAGAGGAAGAAACCCATTCGAAACCTGAAAAGTAGTCGGCCGTTTGGGAAGAGTAAAACATGTATAATATACTATAATAATAATATAAATGCATTTTCGAAGGAGAATATAAAATTGTATACCAAATACCTTTTTACTCCTAAAAATAAAACTTAAATTTCACATTGTTTACATTCGTTCACCACACCTTCCTCCAAATAAAATAAAAAATAGAAAAAATAACAGTCGCTAACATAGATATGGCAGTGGCCTCATTTTCCTAAGTATTTTGGTCTATCCAGTAACATTTATAGATCGATGAAATCGCTGGAAGAATTGGAGCCAAGTAAAAGCGCCAAATTAGAAAAGAAGCCAAATATTTTTCTTCCTAGGTTTTGGCAACGGCCGCGTTTTCTTAACATTCAGTAGTACATCTATTATTATACATCGTTGTTAAAGTTGAGTGAGGCCCAGTGGCTTAGTGGTAGTGCTTCGCATTGCCACGCCACAGGTCCGGGGATCGAATCCCGGATTGGGCGAGGTTGACCCATCCTTTCATCCCTTGAGTGGGTCGATAAAATGGGTACTAAGTATACTTGGGAACTAAACACTGGGGGTTCCGCGTGAGGCTGACCACCTTACCGGGACATATGCCTAGCACCCCAGAGCCCTAGGTCATGAAAGCTGAAATGGGCACGGCAGGCCTTGGCCCAGTAATGGGCTGTTGCGCCGAGGAGTTTAGTTTTTTAGTTAAAGTTGAGTAGGCTCTTGTCAAATGCCACCTTTCAGTAAAAGTTTTGAACTGTTTTTTAATAAATTGCACTTTAATGATTAACAATTTGCAAAAAGTAATTCTATAACTCTCATAGCTCTCAGGGTTTCAATTTTAAAATATGATAATTATTTTTTAAAAATTTTCAACTTTTTGCATGTAATAAGTTAGAGATTTAGGGAAAACTGTCGGTTTTTGTGATAGAAAGTTTTATAGTGTGGACGAGTAGTGTTTTTGTAGGGTGGGTTTGTATTTTTTATTTCAATCCCTAGATGGCGCCACAAAAAATACATTCTTTTTTTATAAGACGCATTAGATCTACAACAATAGAATTTTGGTGGGATTTTTGCATTTAGGAATGTTTTATTTCCACGTATTCCATTTAGAGTGACAACACCTAAGCTTTAAAACAGGATTTTGTTGACATTCAAAAAAACGAAACAAGTCTCTAACATACCATACGAAAAGTAATCGAAAACGGGAGATAACATTATGCTGAGTACCTACACATTTTAATTTAAAAAAAGCAAAGTTTATGATCATTAAATTAGTTAGATGAAAAACTAACTAAAACAATTTGTTTTTTTAACTAAATGAGTTTTTAACGTTTTACATTATTTTGTTGCCTTATAATTCACCTAAAAATATATTTAAATTCTTTTAGGGAGGTCATTTGCTAACACCCATGCCATTCGCCACTCCACTAAAACCCGGATGTGCTGTAAGTATTTTTAGCCTAGTTGTCTTTTTTTATTCAAAAGAATTTTAAAAAATGGAAAGTAGGTATTGACATAGTGGAGGATTCCGTCCGATGTATCCAACTCCTTTCTAAATTTCGTTCCAACCAACCGATTTTTTGTAATTGTTAGAAAAGTATGACATTAGAGACCGTCTACGCTTTTTTGTCAGCCTGTTTTACGTTTTTCGGTCTTTCTGTCCATCCATCTTTTGACGGTCTAGTTTATATTCTGTTCTAAGCATCCTATTTATTTATTTTTTTGTCAAAAAGATGTGTCATCAGAAACCTATCTTTTATACCTTTATCCGTCTATCTACCCGTATCACAAGAATTTGTGTGAGCTTTAGAAGTAACAGAAGGGTTGAATCTTATAGTTCTTTCAGAACTTCTTGGAAGACATGGGTAAAAAGCAGTGATAAATCTAAATACGCTCTACCCACGAAAATTCTACGTCACCTTGAATAACTTACGTCACTTCCTTTACTAGAAAATGTTACTAGAAAAATTCACTGAAATAAAGTTGAAATTTTAGTGTTTCAGTATAATAAATTTTTGTGACTTTCAATTGAACTTTCAGTTATATAAGAAATCCTCTAATCCATATCTGTTTTTGCAGTCCCTACCGTTCTTTGGGGTAGAACCTGCTATTGTAGATGAAGATGGAGTCGAAATAAAAGGTCCTGGTAAAGGGTACTTGGTAAATATGACGACACCTTACATATCATTTATCATTCTCTAGGAAAAAGGCTGCATAGTTTTTCATTCACATGGACCCAGACATAAACGAGTACGACGAAATTTTTTGGATTGCGGAAAGCTTCAGTTTGTCTGTTTCGAACCTTTTTATAGAGTTTGCACAACACAGCCATGCTAACACAGCCATGTTAGTCTTGTCATTGTGTTCAAGTGCCAAGCTCAGCACTTAATGGCGAATGAGCCCGATCGACCGCGGGGGTCTCCAAATCGAATTTCCTCTGTGTTAATCCAATGGGGAAAAAATTATTTTCTAAGCAACATTTCTTAGAGAATAAAGGCTTAGAAAATAATTTATGTTCATTGGATTAACACAGATGCACTTTGATTTGGAGACCAGCGGTTGATCGGGCCCTTCGTTCTTACTGATTGATTCGAACAAGGCGGAGGTTTGTTTGTGGAGTAGAATATATCGTTTGCCATAGATGCGACATCACCATTGGCGTGGCCATTCTAGAGAGGACGAATTAGCTGCCGGTTGATTTATTTGTAGGGTATAAGACGACGTTTGCCGAAGCTTTGACATCGTCGTAGGCGTGGCAGTTCCAGTTGTCCATTCGGCACTCAACGCAACCTGACAATGCACGATTTGTCATTACACTGATGCACTCGAATGCTGTATCAGGATATTGGATAACGACGGATTTAATGTGGACCCTGCCTTCTTCTCCATTACCAAGGAAATTGTTCTCAGATACATCAGTGACGCATTTATCATGAGTTTTTTATTACATGGTTCATTATTGGGATTTATTAGGATTATCTGTCGGGACGAAGATAGAACCTGCGAACCTGCCATGGTCCATGACAACAAAAGTGGAAATCATTTCATTCATTTTTTAACCTTTTAACTGGTTGAAGTAATAACCAAAAAATGGTTACGTTCTCCATTCTATAAAAATATTTATTTAAAGATATTATTACTGAAAGTCGTAAAAACGTGATACGATCTATTTGCTTATCAGAAATATACTGTATAGCTAATTTTTAGCTATCACCAATGGAAAAGATAATTATCAAGAATAATTTTATCGACTTTTGCTAACTTTTCTTTTTATAGAACTGTTGTGTATAGGTTATGTAATGAAGAGATCTATCTGTGCTGAATAATAGCTAATTATATAATAGTTAATTATATAATAGCTAATTTTGTAAAAGGTTTAAGTATATAATACAGATTCTCTTATATGCAATGTAAAATTAGTATATACGAAATTAGTATATACGATGAATAATTCTACGTAATGGAGTTCCAAGTAATAGATTAGATTATGGTATTTGATTATAGTATTTTAAAAAGAGATAACTAGAAAACACAAACCTTTTCAGCAAAAATAATTTTTAAAAATTCGGTGGTGGTTCTGCTGAATTTAAATTAAAAAAGCACTTTTTCATTTAAAATAAGTCATAGTATACCTGGTTGGGTTTTTTTTTATTATTATTATTAGGGGAACCAGGGACATATGACCCCACTCGAAGTTTTTTGCTTGTAACTTTTAAAAGAACACTATTTATGAATGTGTAAATGCAGATAATTTATACTTCATAAAGTAGTACACAATATATATTAGTATTTTTCTGTAGTATTAACTGCAATAGTAGTAAAATATAAATTATTTAAAACTTTAGTTTGGGGTCATGTATCCCAATGCATAGGGATACATGACCCACCTATTAGGGATACGTGACCCAACCCCAAAATGTGGTAGTATAACTTAAAATAATCAAAAAAACTTTTACCAAATAACAAAACAAATATCATATGTATATAAAGTTTATATAGATTTTATAGTATTTTCAGACAAAATTATTACTTTTTATTTTTATCTCATTAATTATGCTTATATTAACGAAATAATCGAATTTAAAAGTAAATTCTGTTCGAAATACAAAACTGGGGCTTCTTTTATTTTGCAGAAATTTTGAGAAAACACATGCGGTTGAAGAATCGCTACTATTTTATCAATATCATTGTGGGATGTATTATCCATTTTAGGACATTTAAAACACTTTCCATCGATTTTTTCTGCATATTGAATTGTAAGCTCGTTAAAAAAAAATCCCTTGTACCTTCCAAACAAACCTTATACTTGGACCCAGTCAATTACTTTTGGGACTCCCGTGATTTAAAAAAAAATTCACTTGGTCTACTTCTGTCTACTTTTGTGTTGTTTTCTTGGGTCACATATCCCTAATTGGTTTGGGTCACTTATCCCTAGTTGCACTTTTTTTGTTTAATCCCAAAACAAAGTCATTTGCAAATAATTACATTAGCACTATTATGCATGTAACTGTAGCTAATAGCATGAACTAAACAAATAACTAATTGAAAAAATCTTTCTTTTAAACCAAAAAATGTAGACCGAAAAACCTTACGGCCTCAAAAATTTACTTTCAGTGCATGAAAACGTATTTCTTCGCATAACTTAACAAATACGCAATGATTCAGCTCGTTTTTTTCACCATGTGATTAACTGGCTGAAAGGAAAAAAGTGATGCCACTTTCAACTCACAAAACTTTTCCATTGCTGAGAAAAAGGCATTGGATCATGTATCCTTAGGGGTCAAATGTCCCTAGTTCCCTACTTTATTTCATTTTTTAAATATAATTTTGTGAGTATCGTTATTTATTTTTGAGTATGCTTCTACCTAAAAATAGCCCATTAACTGAAGTATTTTACTTAAATTGTTTAAATATATTACCATTTTCACCGACTTATAACTCGGCATGTAATTGGTGGGTCACTGCTTACACCACTGCTCCCTTTACCAATGGTATACCCAGGTTTATGACCTTAAGTAGAAAACCGTATAATATAATAATTCATAATTTGCATAATTAAATTCAATAAATTGGCACAATTTTGAGAATGAAGTTAATGTTTTCTAGGTAGTGAAGCGACCATGGCCGGCAATCATGAGAACGGTGTTCAACGACCATGAAAGATTTGAATCCACCTACTTCACCAGATTCCCTGGATATTATTTCACAGGAGATGGTAAATTAGTTCTCTATTTTATTTTGATTAGATTAACTTTAATTTGAGTAAGTGAAATATTTAATACAAATAACAGCACGAAGTCTTAACATTTAAGTTCAGAGCAACCTATACTCATTATATATAGAACATATATTACTATTGAGGTGACCTCCGGATAATAAAAAATAAATAAATTGTACTAGTACTAATAAAATGTTCCAAAATGGATAACCTCCAATTATTATCATTTGTCTATTTAGCATTTCAAATGACTTGAACTGCACAAGTATTCCATATTTTGTAAAAATTTTGGGTTTTAAATTGGTCTCCCAGCTGTCAGTTTTAACCCGTAATTTTAACGCATGTAAATATAGTTTCATGATGATGGTATAAAACTGTTAATTCCGCATTACGGATTTAAACTATCAAATATGAACGAAAATTTCTTCGAAAAGTCTATGTATCCTTATCCGCTGAAACCAAAAATAAACTCGTTTATTTGTGTCCGTCACGTTATTTAAAAGCATTTGGGATTAGAATTTTGCCAACTGAGTTAAACTAAGATTTTTTTTTCTATATATACTAATAGTTATTTAAGCAACTAGTGCCGAAAATAATACTTTATTAAGCGAGTGGCTTTTATTTCACGAGACCGTAGGTCGAGTAAAATAATGACAAGAGCTTAATAAAGTATTATTTGGCACGTGCTTGCTTACAATATTTTTTATAATAACGTGCAAAAAAGTATTGTTTGGCGTGAAATTTGTGTTCTTACTTTTGTCTTATTAAATTTCCTTTAATAATTTTTTTATAATTGCGTGAAAAAAATCCGATTTTTACAATATAATTTTAATATCAGACGCGTGCGAAAAGTTATACTTTTTAGAAACAGTGATACAAAATTATTTTTTTCACCCAAAAGCAGTGAAAAAAAGTACTTTTTTTCACTCTTTTCATAAGATGCCAACATTTCAAGTAAAATTTCTATTTCATAATCTTCATAAAATCCAGACATTTATTGCTGCTTTATTTATAAATATTATGCGCTTCATCTGCTTTATTTATAAATATTATGCGCGTGAATTTTATTATTATTTTTATTTTTGAATCAGTATCCATGTTCAAATGTTTGACTTTAAACTAAAAAATTAGTTTACCTTTTGTAGTTCCAGAGATTTATCGATGCCGATCTTCTTTACGTAAAAAAATTAGCACGTGAATTATTTTTGAACCAATGATATTTGATTTTTTTCACGTAATTATAAAAAATAGTGTATGAAACACGTGTGAAAAGTAAACTTTTTAAAACACGTGTCATTATTTCACTCGCTCGTACCTCGCTCGTGAAATAAAATCCACTAGTTTTAAAAAGTGTTACTTTTCACACTTGTTGCATAAATAACTATTGTAGCACTTGTAGTTTCCATGGAGATATTAGAAAATGCAAAAGTAATGAACCAATAGAAATAAGTGAGTTTCATGACATCATTTAGTTTCTATGGAGATTCATGGCATCATTTTGTTTTTCTACCAATCAGATACTCTTATATTTACTTTACCGCACTAGAGCCGAAAGTATACTTACTTTCGGCACTGTCTGTGACGTAAGCACGTAAAGTGCCATTTTCGCAACGATTTATGAATGAATATGATATAAAAAAAAGTGAACTTTTTTGCACGCTGTTATAAAAAGACTTTTACTTTGAAAAACATCCTAACTTAATCTTATGCAACAATAAACAATACTTTTATTTTACATCTCAGTTGTACAGGATGGCGCAAATAAAAGTGTCCTTAGAAGGGAGCTAATAATGCAGGGAAATGCTTGGCGAGAAAAACTATTAAAGCCGCTTGAAAGCCTCCAAGTCGTATTCATAAATTATTCAAGCATTCACTAGCTTCACTTGGCAAACCTGGTTTTTTTTATTAGTTGGTTTGGTTATTACTAGACTAGAGCTGCACCTAGACTATTGGTGAGTTTAGATATTAGTGCAAGCAGTGTAAGTGTGCGTTGATCAGATCAGTGCACAAGTGAAGATGGCATAGTTACCGGCAAATAATTCGCCAAGCGCCTGTTTGGGCTCAATATCGAAGCGATCAATGGCTTCACATGGCAAATCTTTTTTTGCATTGACTTTTGACTTGGCAGCATTCCGTGTCTTGTCCCTATTTCTAAGCCGGGCCACTTTTATTTGCGCCACCCTGTATAATAATTCCTTGACACTTGGGGAATAGTGTGTTGGTAATACTTTGTCATATGCGATCTCAAAGCAACAAATACTTTTAGAATAAAATAAGTTCTATTCTAAAATTATTGTCATATTTATATATTGATAGATGTAGCATCAAATAGCATATTATATATGCGTGTTTGTTTGTAGGTGCGATGAGGGACGAGGACGGCTTCTTCTGGGTGACGGGTCGGGTGGACGACATGCTCAACGTGTCGGGCCACCTCCTGTCCACCATGGAGGTGGAGGCGTCCCTCGTCGGGCACCCGGCGGTGGCGGAGACCGCCGTCGTCCGACACCCGCACCCCATCAAGGGGGAGTGCCTCTACTGCTTCGTCGTGCTCAGAGACGTGAGTATACAGTCAAACAACGACCTCGTTTACAACGCTATCAACGTTCGGTCTTTTGAATTTCCCATAGACCTTAACGTTATTATATAAATATCTTTCTTACTACGACAGTTTTTAATGAACTCCTCAATTATAACACAAAAATCGTGACCGGTCTGAACAAAGGTATCCTGGGGCTGCCCTGGAACTGAAGGGTGACAGGAAAATGCAGACCATCCATCACCGGACACACACGCACACTTACATTCGTTCAGGGACAAAAGGTGTGTCCTGTGTGCCTCAAATGCAATAGCAACCAAGCTTCTCCGGACCATCTGCTGCCCTGTTTGGATTTGCCGAAGAGTGACCTTATTGAAAACCCTGCTCTAGTTCGAAACTTTTTGTGGGCAAAACGGTCTTTTGGACTTGGTCTAGTTGATCTAGACAAAGTAATAGAGTCTAGAATAAGTAACAACATAATACTAAAAACATACGTTTATATGATATCTAAAATGCCTTTTTAAAGATTTTTTTCTTCATTCAGTTTTACTACTTCCATTTTATTTTATTCACTAAATGACGCGAAAAGCCGCCAGGTTTAAAGTTTATTTCCCGCCTAAAAAATAATTGCCGGAGAAGAACTTTAATTAACAATGAGTATATAATACGTATTTTACATGTTACGCCTACTACGACTTAATATTCACTTGTTACACGTTTAACATCGTTTATAGCGTACTAAAATTCGATCCCTTGAAAGACGATTTTAAACCGAGATTTTACTGTATAATTATTCTACAGAGGTCACCTAAGTGGTATCGTATGAGCCCTTTGGTAATTGGACACCATAGCATCATATGGGGCACAGAAAAAAACTCGACCCTTTATTTATAAAAATAAAAGAATACTATTTACTCTTGTGTAATTCTAAAAAAAAACTCGCACAAAAATCAATTCCATTTTACTTCATATTCACTGCCAGTTTGTAACACAGACTTTTTTGCAAATAAAACTTAATATTCCAATATATTTCTTATTAAAACAATCTAACTTATAATCAATCTGATAAATCTTTCTAAAAGTTTCTAAGGTGGATTTTTTTGTCGGTCGTCTAATGTACCGATTTGACTTTTATTATTTTCTCATTTTACAGGGACATGAACTTAACGATTTAATTGTCAAAGAATTAAACATAAAAGGTTAACTGAAATTTTTAAATTCAAATTTACTTACAAAAATATCGTTTAAAAACTTATCATCGAACTTTTTTGCAGTGAAAAAATTGGACATTCGCCACGATTACTTCCACTATCACGTGCACTGCCAAGACGCGATCCGGCAAAACATCGAATGAATAAACTGCGGAAGATTCGGCGCAACAAGAGTGGAAGAATTTGAGCCTTTACAGACGAAAAATCGTTCAAGAATTGTTCCAATCCACGAGATACCTGAATCGAAAATCCCCTGTTCGAGTATAGAAGGATTCGTTCTAAATAAGAATTCTTTATTTTAATTAGATTTCATGATGACCATTGGGTTTGTATTTCAGCAAACGATAATTTAGAAATGTGACTCGTTTGGAATCCATATTTAAAATTACATTTAAAATAAGAAATCTGAAAAAAAAATCAGATTTTATATCGAACATAATGATACAACATAAAAGGGTTTGTAATATGAAACAAAAACTTTGTCTAAAGAATTTTAAAAAATCTCAATTACATTATTAATTTAGAATTTCTAATGTTATAACTCAAGAACAGTATTCTTGTATATTAAAATATTTAATTAGAAAAACATGCAATATTTATTTCCAATAGAAAAATGAGACTTATTTAACCCAAATTTTAATTTTAGATGGGTGTTAGGATTTCTGTGTATTTGTAATAAAAGAATTTAATAAAAAAGTTATTGGTCTTTGTAATATAATTAACAAATACTTCGTCACACCATTGTTGTATAACAGGGGCGAGAGGGGGGGGGCAAAGAACACAAATATTCAGTTATATCAGGTGTATTTCTCAGGATTACAACAAGGCATGTTTCAAGTGCTTTTTTCTTGAGCCAGGCCAGACACTAAGCCATTGGCAAAGTATTCTATACATTTCCATCAATCAAAAAATGTTTAACTCTACAATAAAATAAAATATACAAAATATAATTGGGTTGTTTCAAGTGATGAAATTTCTTCCAGGTTTCATTCTTGTACTTCTTTTGATCAGTTTTCCGATTGGTCCTCTGTTCTCATATGGTACAGATTCACCAATCGAAACTCATGAAAGAATTTATATTCAGTAACATTTCTGTTGCCACTCAAGACCTGAAACATACTCATAAAACTACTCTCAATCTTATACAAGAGTTAAAAAAGAAAATCAAAGAATCACTAATAATATAATAACAAATTTTAATATAATTCTCTTTTCAATAAAAACTAGACATCATACAATTTTCGCACTTAGAAATTACATTGTATAAAACTGATCTTGCAAGAGTATCATAAGCATATAAACAAACAAAAAAGTAATGAAATAATAAAAGTTGAGCGTCTAACTTTGAGCTGTTATTGGAAAAAATACAACATTGGAAATAAAATATGATTAATAATGTAAGTATGGAAGCCAAGTAAAAGAAGTCTAACGCTTAATAGTAAAATTAAATAAATATCTTAAATATATAACTTGAAAATGATTTTCAGGCTTATCACATTGATGAAACATGTGATAAAGATATTTAAACAAATGAGCTACTTAGATATAAAAATGGTACAAGTCAATACACAGTTCAATTACTTTGGCTTCTATGCAGTCATATCTGAACATTAATAAAGAAAATTAAAAGCTTGTAGGCCAAGTGAGATAACCCATTGTGGCATACACCATTCTTATTCTTAGCAGCTTAGTGAATATTTTCAGAAATTCATTTTTCTTTGAAAATCAAACAAAATAAGGTAATTTTTATGTAAATAAAAATATTAAATTGATTTATATATCAATAAAATATACATTTTTTATATAGAGGGGGAAAAAAGTTTGCAATAAAAAAAACCTTTTATCTCTCAACAAGCTACTGCTTTGAAATTTCTATGACACATATTCTTAATCGGTGCATCAAACTGCATAAAAAAAAATGTGAGGTCACTCTAGGTGATGCAGAAAAGCCCAAATTTCGGGTTTAACTCATGAATTAAAATGAAATAGCAAACACTTTAGACGTTGTTTAAATTCATCTTCATTAAAATTGAAGAGCTTAGTGGAAGAACATGCCAAGTGACATTTTTGAATTAAAAAAAATGAGATTTTTGTGTCAAAGAAATGTTATTCCCACTTTTATAAAAACAGAAAGTTTCCCCTTTTTCATAAACTTTAAGTATATTTTTTATGTTTTAACGTATCTGAGTGCAAAGGAAAAACTCTTAAAGCTCATTTTTTAAGTTTTCACCTTTTTGTCACAGCACATTCTTCCACTAAGCTCTTTAATTATGATTAAACATTTCGTTTACTGTGATATGAATTCAATTTTTGTGTACAAATCTGTCTGAACACTAATAGTTTCTTCAAAATAAAATAATATAACTTGCTTATAAAATCAGCAGAGGGATAAAACATTTTTTTATAATTTTATAAGAAATAAAAACACATAATGTGAAGTATGCACTGATACTGTCCTTGAAACATATAAAAAATGTATTAACCATTTTGTTTCTACAAAATTTTACAAAAAACATTCGCTGACTATTTTACATTTTTTATAAAATTTTATCAAAATGTGAAGTATTTTGTGAATCATTAGAGTTCCCCATAATTTAAAAAAATCCATCTCCTAGGGCAGGGGTTCCCAACCTTTTTGCTGCTGCGTACCACTTGACTTTTTGAGAAATTTTGGCGTACCACCAAACCAAAATATTTTAATAAACGTATAATATTTACTCTTCTAAAGTTTTCCAATGCTCTATGAATTAAATTCCTGAGAAAACTTCATACTTAATGGTTAGATATTTTTTTACTTATAACATGCGGTTAATAAAGGAGAAATAAAAAGATTAAAATGGTATTAATTTTACAGTTTTATTTATTACCCATATTTCTAAAAACATAAAAATATAGTACAAACTCACCAAAAAATTAATCATCATACAAAATATACTTTTATAGTCTTTAGTTCGAAACTTGTAGTTTGCCTGTGATTATATCGACATTAGGAGTAATAGGACTTATTTTCACACATAAGTCCTCTTCAACACTTATTCTGCTTCTATGTTAATTTTTTTTGTACAATCGTTCAGAAAATCAACTCTCACACAAGCAACTCGTAAAAATGGCTTCAAAAAGAGCAGACCTTGCCGGAAGATCAAAGGGTGCTAGGTTTCAGATGTTAATTGGAGATTTCCCATTAAAATAATGTTAATGTTTAAAATAATAAGTAATATGTTTGCGTGCTCACTGCTCATTCGTACAGAAGCTATTAATAGTAACATGTTGCTCACATCACGCGTACCACTTGAAATTTTACCGCGTACCACCGGTTGGGAACCCCTGTCCTAGGGTATAACCCAAAGGCACAAAGTCAAGAAATACCAAAAACTTTTTGTTCTTCCAAAATTATTTTCATTTACTAGAATGAGAATATAAACCCACTTAAAAACAAGGTAATTACTAATTCGTATATTGGCACACAATTTTGATTCACAAAATACCTATCTCTAAATGCAAAACTTGCAGCTCTTTTTTATCTATATAAAACGGGCAAAAATATATTGCCAACAGTACGAGATGAATATTTTGCTTTCTGAGAATGTAATAAGGTAGTATCTAAAATGAATGATTCCTAACTTAATTTAAATGAAAATATACACATAAATCAAATAAAGGAAATAGTATCCTTCAAATTTAAAATAACAGTCAAATATTACATTCAAATAAAAAAAAAACATGAAGCATTCGAAGAATATCCACAACTTGGTGCATAATAAATGAACAAAACAGTGTTGATGCTTGGCGCAAATAGCTTTATTATGTAAAAACTAACATGCTTTTCAGTCCTCCATCAGAATAGTATCCTGTGTATAACAGGATATAGTAATAATATTAATAACATCCTGCCAAACTGGTCAATTTTTTATTTAATAAAACTATTTAATCCAAGGATCAACATTGCTTTGTGTATCTTCATATATTCAACATGAATCAATTTAAGAACCAAAAAAAGCTGCCACTTTCAACGTTATTATGCAAAAACCTAAGGTAAAAGCCTTGTATCTTTACATTTTGGTAACACAAAGTATAGTATGTATTGCAATATTTTTTTTTTAAAAACGAAACACAAAGATTAAAGAGTCTTTACTAAATAATCTAATCACTAAATAGTTTATATATAGGAAAATTATACTTTAAAATGATATTGACTGAAACAAATTAAGCTATCTTTTATAATATATCAAACCAAATTTTTTGGTCGATATCATAAAATTTCATTTCTTTGGACTCCCTCTAAAGAGGAAAATTTCTTTTCTTATAAAATATATATAAAATTTCATATTATAGACATTGGACCTTTATAGCAAGATACAGAAATAAAACAACAAGAAAATGAAACAGATTTCGTAAATCCTCATTGGTTGACAATTAATATAAAATTGATGCCAGTTACTGCAGTGAACTGCAATTTCATCTGTGGTTTACAGCACAGGTTTTCTGATAATTATCTGTTAAATCGCTAACTATTATTGACAACCATTCCCCTGAATATAACATTAAAAAAATAGTTAATAATGGCATTGCAATATGGTTGCAGAATGTTTTTTTCAAATTAAGCAACTCCTTTTCAACTTAAATTTTTTTAAATCTTGACCCATTCCCCCAAAAAATTAAAACAATTCTATTTACTTTCCTATTTAGTGGAAATTGAGAAAAAAACACAAACAATGCACAGCAGGTTGACAATATTTTAAAACTAAAAGTACCATAATTCTTTATCTTGGTCCACCCAGTTTCATGAGCCCTAGAACCAATAAGTATATATCCATTAATTTACATAAATTAAATTTGATCTCACATTTGCCGTTGAGGATCATTTGAAGAACCACTAGGATATGTATGGTGATGCTGCTCATGATAGGTCCGCATATACACATAATACAAGGCAACAAGAGACGGAACAACAACCACAAGGATTATCACAAATATTATTAAATAATTCCCCTGTATACCACAGTCAACTGTGTTATAAGGATCCTTAACAAGGGGCTGTATCTGGGGCATAGTCAAAGCTGCCGCTGCTGCTTCCAATGAGTCTTTTTGGGAATTTGTGCTCAGCATGATATTTACAAGATCTTGGTCCATCCTTTTGAAGAAGGCCGCTGAATCTTGGGGGGAGGGGCTTCGACCAGATGTTCCGATACCAATGTTGATGGTATGGACATTGTCATTGGGGTGTTCGATGATGATCGAGTCTGGTTTGGCATTGGCTGAAGAGGAGAGGATTTCGGTCAAAAGGCTGTGTTTCTTGACTGGGATTTTCAGTCGCTTTAGGGCGTAGAATTCTTGGTTGCTGAGTAGGTTG
Source organism: Oedothorax gibbosus (assembly GCA_019343175.1). NCBI lineage: Eukaryota > Metazoa > Arthropoda > Arachnida > Araneae > Linyphiidae > Oedothorax > Oedothorax gibbosus. Next base: position 24,059,528 of record CM033276.1, on the reverse strand, counting down.
TTAGCTCGTTTGATGTCTGCAACCTGAAATGGAATCATTTTAATAATTAGTTGGTAATGTTTGATTGGAGAATTGTTATAAAGGTGAGGTTTAGTTTAGTAACCTTCTCATCAGTATTTCTAGAGTAAAATTGTTTCCTTTAAAAAAATCAAAAAACATTAGCATTAAACTTTTACTCATTAGTTAAAATGTAAAAAATACTAATTAAAAAATAACATTAGTTTAAAATATTTATTCCAAATTAATTTTTTTAAATTTTTACATAATCATCTTTGAAAAGCATTTAGGGAAAAGCATGCAATTCTATATTTGTTACAGACAATTGAATATTAAAGTAAATGACAGGCTAAATTGAGGTGTCAAAAGATAAAGATATCATAAGGACAGGAATAAACTTGTCTCTTTGTTGCTTTTGCCACACCCAATTATTATAAAGCATGCTTCAAAAATAATCTAGCAACTTTTAGGAGTAAAAATAACACATTAAAGTAACTTTAATGTAATGGAATAATAAAAATCAATCATGGGTATAATTTCATTTTTTAAATAAATTTAACTAATCAAAATTAATATTTTACTAATTTTAAATATAACATTCAATACAATAGTATAATATAATATTACAAATAAGAGTTTGCGAGTTGATGAATGTTCTCAGAATTCTCTGCATATTTTAAAGAAAAATGTCTTTAAAGCTGTGGTTCCCGAAGTATCACCCGATGGAAATGTTAAAATAATCTAAGTTTTAGAAATTTTGTAATGAAAAACCAGTAATTGAAGTAAATTTGTTTTTTCTGTTTTAGTTAAAAATTTCCAGGGTTTTAAAAAAGGCAACTTGATTTCTTGAACTTTTTTTTGTTTTAAACCTTTAACTATTAAGATAACAATCTTTTTTCACGATAACAATGGGTAACTGTGCTTGAAAAATATTTACGTTACACCTTTTTATCTCAAAATTTACAGTTAAAATGTATCAAGAACATTTATGGACTGGACATAACGCTGTTAAAAACAATAAAAAAATGAGTTGAAAAGAATCCGATTTTATCCTTTTTAAGTGGATTTATGCATAAAAGTATTTTAATTTTAAGCATATGCTTAAAAAAAAATTTAATTCCAATTATTACTAATGAAAACAAATGCAAACAAAAATTTACTTTTTAGGATGAGCTTGAGCATACAAAGTTTAGTCACTTGCACCATTTTTTCGTAAAATTTACTTGTTAAAAGAAAAATTTAAGGAACTACAGGTATTCATATTTAGGGACAAATTGTATATTTTATCAATTGATTAAAATGATGAAAGCAATGTCAACAAAAGACGCAAATATTCTCAGAAAGGATGTGTTAGTGTATATACTTCTTCAAACAAGGAAGGGAACAGCTATAATAAATGTCCGGTCTCAATTTGGGGATTTCCTCCAAAAAGTCCCAAATGAACAGACCGGCCATTATATCATAGCTGTACCCTAAAATGCGTCAAGGTAAACAAAGATAGTTTGTTTATCTGAATTCACAGAGAAATCACAGATTTTTGAAAAGATACGTGTACTACAACTTTGACTATACAATTAGAAAATAAAATCAAAATGTTAATTCTGTTGTTTGTTTTCAATATTGGCTCATATCATTTTTAAAACTTAGGTAAATATTAAAATAAAAACTCTTACAACATAAACTCAAGCAAATAAATAATAAAAATACTAACAGAACACTGATACTTGATGGCTACACTTTCCAAAGTATCCCCTGATTGTATGTCATAAAAACATATATCACAGTTCTGAAAGGGATCAACAACTTTTTTATCAGAAAAGTCACCGTTCCTGAGATGTTTATTGACAGGTTTCTTAATTTTCCTGAGTGAATGGTTTTGGATTGTTTCTCCCGGGTCCTTTCTCATGCGTCTTACATCGAGCAGAGTTATTTCTTCGTCCGAGTCGCTATCTGTGTCAGTCGAAATCAGCGCTTTTCTTTCGGGCATACGTTTCCGCGATTTTCGTTTATTTGACACCAAACGTCTCACATTTTGAAGAGGGACTTCGAAACGTCTTCTGGTGTCCAGTTCAAATTTTTCCATGAGTACATCATTCATATCCAATTCCTCTGGGAAAAGTGCGGTGTGAGTGACGTTAAAAGATTTCTGTGAAATAAAATACAAATCATAACTAAAATTAAGCAGACACACCAACTCTCCGCTCCGTGGATGACACAATGATCGTTGCCAAAATAATTATTGTAATGTATTTAAAATCAGCTGTTGACAACTTTGAATTTATTGGTTGTTTTGAACATGCGCTAGAACTAGAAATAAGTAAAGATTAAGTAAGTTAAGTCCTAAAAAAAGATCTCTTATCACTTTTGGGGTGCTATGATTTGAGGACATTAGGCTATGTCCTGACTACGCCACAAAGGCAACAAAAGCAACAAATTTTGGCGACTTGGCAGAGTCAGCCCCCCTGCTATTGCATCACTTGGCGTCCTTGGCGGTTGCCAAATTTTGTTGCATTTGTTGCCTTTGTGGCGTTTGATGTCGTAGTGTGGACATAGCCTCAGAACAACAATGAAAAGCAAAAAACACAAACTGTTACTTTTAAGGTAATCGTTTCCGGCTGCCTATTTCTAGCCTCTTTAAGAGCTTTAACACAGCCAATTATGCCTCGTATATTAGAACCCTGGTCAAGTGACGAGGTAGACACCTGAGCGGGCACCCAACGGAACTTGGAGCGACATCGTACTCTAACGCCGTCGGGACTTTGGACTGTTACTTTTACTATGACAAAAGATTAAATTAAATCGGAATGTTTGAGATGATGTAACGCTCTTATTTTCAATTTCTCAGTCCTACGATTTCATTAGTTGTCCGGTTTCACTCTAAAAACAAATCCGTAAGCGATGAAAAGAAACTTTTCTTTCTATGCAAACTTTCTTTTACAAATGATTGGACCAAACAACTGCACAGCAAGAAGTTGGACCTATTGCAAGAAAGAAAAACGAGTTATGAATCTGTTTTCTTTTTCCCTAAAGAAAAAAAAAACTTTCTTGGAAGTTCGTATTTTGTTTGCTATTTCCTCAAAAGATGTAACTTTCAGTATGAGTTAACGTATCTTCTAGAGCTACACTAGAGCTATTGTCTACAGGTTTCGTAGTTTTGAGAAACCAAGTAAGTCAAAGTGGGATCAGGGCTTTAGACGTATAACCAATCCCGTATTATTGCGCTTGAACATTTTATGGAGAATGATACGTTTATAGAATGGTTATAAAATGATAATAAATTTGTTTGAGTGCTTTAAGGACGCACTAAACAAGGTGAAGACTATGGACGACAAGCCCTTTATTTAGAGCGGTAAGGGCTGGATTTACCAATAGGCTCGGGCCTGAGGGTGCACCATGATGAGGGGCGCAAAATTATTCCGCATTTTTTTTTGTCAGAAAATTTCTATAAAATGTTACAGACTAAAAGTTATATAAATGTCTACATCTACATGCTCTCCACGAATAAATGAGTCCCATTCGCCTTCCTCGTATAGGTGACGCTGGATGGGCGAATCTTTCGCTAGGCTGTCAGTGTGTATCTAAAGCGAGTTATTTATTTTATTTTATTTGTTATTTATTTTATTTAATTTTACTTCACGATGAATTAAAATAAAAATTTTCTTCACAAAGACCTTTCTGAGGTCAAATTTCTCCCTCCTTTACGATGGTGTGAAGAGGAGGCGACAAAAAACCGGGCCTAGGGGCGCATAAAATCTAAATCCGCCCCGAACGGTGGTCAAGTGACGAAGCTGACACCTGAGCCGGCACCAACGCAACCATATAGCCTTTCATTACTTTAGACCACGTCAAATTTAACGTGCAACTATATTTATTAGTGGGAAGTTTTAGCCCCAAGCTAGATTCGTTCGTAGGATGGCTAAGTCCAGGGCAGAACTCTGGAAGGTATCTGTATTCTCACTGTGGCATGACACCTTAACCCAGCGGCCCTCAACCGACGCAAGGCGAGGAAATTACCTAAGGAAGCCTTTTCTATGCCTTGAAGCATTCACATACCACGACAACATGTTCTTTGCTGTTTAAGTTATCATTTTATTACTTACTTTATTAAAGTTTCCACCACAAAACTTAACTACACGGAACAAACTATCTAGGTCACTCTGTTATGTGAAAATGCATTACTTAATAAGTATCATACCACTTCAAATATTTTTTTTCTCAAATTGTCTAAATTTTCTATAATAACACAAGTTTTTAGTAGCATTCAGAAGTAGTAGACCCCCAGTTTACTAATTGAGTTACCAAAAAAGTTCATTACGTAAAAGTACTTAACTTGAGTGCTATATTCTCTAATTATTGTTAAAACTATCCAACTTGAAAATAAATTTATATTTCCTGTTTTCTCTTTCATACAAAATACTTAGAGATAAACCAACAATAGTTATACAATACAATATACAATATATATGTATGTATGAATTATTTAAAATTGAAGTTAAGGTATTAGTAGAATGAATATTGAGTAGGCTATCTAGTGATGAAACAAAGTAAGAGTTTCAATACAAGTAAAAATAAAAAAGCTTTTAAGCAAGATATTTTATTTTACAAACATAATAATATAACATTTTATTTACAATTTCAGTAACCATGCCATGAACAAACATATTTTTAGTATTCATATCCTTCATTATCATTGTCGTCATCTTCATCCAAATAGTTTTCTCCATTATCAAAATAGTTTGAAGCATAATCTGTCTCCTGAAAAGAAACATTCTCAATTAATCAGTTTCATTTGCCTTACTTAAATAGAGTTTATTACTACTACAATAAATTAACTGTAGTAAAGGTAAAGATCTTTTTTATTTCCTACTATCAAGCTAGGAAATATTCGACTGTGACAGTGATGTCGCTGCTTTAAATGTATTTTGGGATCGATTTAATTTATACATATGTAATTTTTGTGTATGCAGTACAATGACACATAAGTTTTGAAAAAAAAATTTATACTTACAAAGATTTCAAGCAAATTTTTAAGTATAACAATCCTCATAATAAAGAAAAACATGTAGTATGACTGAATATAGAATGCTGCAAGTCGAAAGTGCACAAATGTGACTCAAAATAAAGGTATATATACAGCTTTATAATTCTAATAAAAAATTCTAGTACTGAAAAAATCTGACAAAAATAGATTTGTGTTGTTTCATTATGAATAAAAGTTGTTTGTTCATAAACAACAAATATATTCTAACCCAGTGTATGAAGAAGGAAAAAGACAGGATTTCAACTTAAAACTTTTAGAAAAATTTAGGAGGATGGGCACTTAAAAAAATTCAAAGCTGGAAAATCCATGGACTAACACAAAGATTTTCAGGTACAATTTATCACTTCCTGATGTGTAAAGATATAATTAAAATCTACTACAGTCTTTTTAAAAATTAAATTAAATCATAAATTAGTTAAACCAAGTATTTAAGTGGCTCTTAAGGTAAAATCATGTCATTTTTAGTGTTTTTAAAGTAAATTTAAGGATATTTGAAGAGCTCAAGTGCAAAACAAGTTGAATCACTTTTTGGAAAAAATTGAGTTGGTTAGCTTTTCATACAGGTATTATAGAAAGGTATCCACCAACATTTTGATTTGCACAAAAAAAGTTTTCACTTTTTGTCAAAAGTCACTTTTTTGTGCAAATCAAAATGTTGGTGGATCCCTTCCTACAATACCTGTATGAAAAGCTAACCAACTCAATTTTTTCCAAAAAGCGATTTAACTTGTTTTGCACTTGAGCTCTTCATTTAACCTTCTGAGGGATAAGCAAATTGGCTGAAGTGTTTATACTTATTGAAACTTGTTTTTACTGCATGACATAAAAATTTAAAATTAAAAAAAAATTATTTATTTAAATTTTTTTAAATTGTTAAAAATCTGTAGCGGGTGGTTATAAATGATTCCTCCAAACTTTAATTTTTTATTTATTATAATTAAAATGTTATAATTTTTTTAAAAGTATGTAATGAGGGAAAACATGACAGTCATTTTACAGATATATACGTCTGTATCCCTAAGAGAATTAAGGGACGCTAAAACTATTTTCAAATTAAGGTTTTTAAGGTGTTGATGGTTTAAATTTAGAGTGTTACTGTGGTAGGTTAAAGGGTAGACTGGGGTAAGGTAGTTGGGGTTCAAATTTAGGGTACATGAGAATTTTGGAAAATATTTGATATTACATCTTCCAGTTCTTCTTCATTGTCTTCTTCTTCCACCATTTCCTCTTCTTCTTCTTCTGGCTCTACATCTCCCTCCTCTTTCTTTTCTTTCTCTTCCAAGACCTAAGCAAAAAAATACCAATAGTCAAGATATAATACAAAATAATGAACTTTACATAATATTTAAAATTATAAAAAGATGCACAATTGTAAAAATAAGAAGACCAGGGTATAGTCAGAGAGAAAGATGTAGAATATATATTCCCTCCAAATCCTAAAAATATACTTATCCTATCTGAAAGTATAGTTTTTTTAAGGAGGTATTTGTTACACATACAATATTTTTAAATATTTTTTCTGGAAAAAATATCAATAATGTTCTTATTTAGCACCCTATATTTTTCAAAAATATTAGGTACATGCTATTCTGAAAAATATGTTTTACAAAACCTTACTTGTAAGTAAAATTATTAGTTTAACAAATGCTGTTTCTAAAATGACACAGGATTTGATCTTCTACAACACACATAATGAAACTAAAACTGTTTTTTATTTTCAAAATGGACAAATAGAATATTAATAAGTTGGTATAACAAAATAAAGACTGAAATCTTGTTGTACTTAGTGGGGCAGTGTCTTATATTATAGAACTGCAGCAAATGTTTTAGAAACTTTTGCTATGCATAAAAAATATCTATAACAAACATGTTTAACATAATTTCAGATTTCCTACTCCATAGTTTGCTTTATAGATTTCACAAAATAATTAAGAGATATTAAAAGAATCAAATCAGTCATATTTTGTGAAGAAAAATAACTTATAATGCTTTAACTTTTTTTTATTTTGCAATTTATCATTTAGCAAGCATATTGCACATATTTTAGTTGGAAATCAATACATTCTTCTTTAATTACCCACAATTCTTAACATAAAGCTAATCTTACCTCCAATTTTTGAACAATAGCAATTTCTTTCTTAGGGGTTGCAGGAACTTTTTTTTTCTTCTTTTGAGGTTCAGCAAATAATTCTTTGGGAAAAAGTGCCTTGTCTGAGAAAAAAAAATATGTTGTTTATAAATTTTACACACAAAAAAAGACACATAAAAATAACAATTTCTTTTAATAATTATCAATTTGAGTTAGTTATCTTATAATGTTTGTATAGTTTGATTTGAATTAACACAATACTAGAACTACACTAGGGCTATTGGGGAAGGTGTTAATAAAGTAAAAAGTATATGTTAATATAAAATTCTGACAATTGATTTTATAGCCCTCAAGCAAGAGTGATATGCAAAATTGGTGCTTACAATTGCAACCAGGCTAAGGTATATCTTAAAAAGATATATCGACTTACCCCATGCTATTTGATCAGCTGCATGCACAAGTTCATATTTGTCAGTATAACGTTCAATATCTTTCTTTACAGACACAGGTTGAACAAAGTAACCAGATTCTCTGAATGAAGTTCGAATTTCCTGTTTTAAAGTCAATGTGTACATCATCTTTTTGCCAGTAACAAGAGGAACTGGTTTAAATAGAAGTTGCTAGAAAAAATAATAAATTTAAGTCAGCAATACACTTGCGGGATAAATTAGTGGGTTTGACTATATTTTGTGACATCATTGCTGCTAGTACACATGCACGCAAGTTACAAGTGATGTATATACTAACTGTACCTTTGTCATATACAGTATACACATTGCGAAACAGTTATGATGTATTGGCCGGTTTCGGATCATTTATATGAATTACATTGCCAAGCAATGAAAATGCCCAAATATGGTAAATATTCCACTTCATATTTCATGCAACTCGATAGGTATAGCACTAGTAAACAGACCGGCCATTATATCATAGCTTTACCCACATTCATACAAGTGGTTATTTTACATTTTTAAACAAGACTAGGGCGATGTAGAGTTTTTCATGGCTGCACTGCATTAACATTTAAAACTGGTCATCCCAACTAGGATTTTCCATATGTATCACCCATACCATAAAATATATTAAATTTAATACTTTAAATAAGGACTGGTTCTTTAAATGAGTAAAATTTAATGAGTTATTTTTTATTTAAATGGGTAAAATGTACCGGATAAATCGGAGGTGGTTGATTGAGTGGTGGAGGAACATCTTCAGTGCCAAAACCTGTTTTCTTTGGAGGGAATCCCCTTCCTCTACCACGTCCTCTCCCAGACATTAAACGAACGTTTTTTTAACGTATATATCTCACTGTGTATAATTAACCTTCGCAAATTTATATGTATAAGGGAAATATTACAATTAATTAGATATGTAAAATGCTGGAAAATCAGCAAATCAAAATTGTTTTTATTTTTTCAAAAAGACGAGAAATGTTTTTAACTGCCTTTTTATTACTCGTTTTGAGCCTTAACGCAACTTTGATAAATGTTAAATCATTTACAAAATCAGTATTGTTTTGCTTATTAAAATTGAAAGTTCCTAATATTTTTTAATTAAAAAATATTTAAATTTCAAACGCATACTAACGCAATGTTCTTACAGCATTTTATTGAAATAAAATATCAAGTAACCAAACAAAAATGTATATTTACTTTTGTATGCATTAAATCGTTTGGCATCACTTTTTTCCCGGCATTTGCTTTTGCTCGTTCTCGGTTCCTTTACTGTTGATATCTTCACAGCTATTATTTAAAAATAAAATTATTAATTCTTTTGAATTAGTTAATTAATTTCCTTATCATGTCTTTCAAAGGAGGCCCCAAAGTCCAGAAGGTGATGGTGCAGCCCATCGTATCCTTTTGTCTTGTGTTTTGGCAATTTAAGCCTTAGTGTGTATTTTTATGTTTCTGTAATGTAATATCAGTGTCTTATTTCAAAAGTTTTGTTACTTTTTAAAATAATTAACAAATATCTTTGATAATGCTCTAAGTGTGGAATGTATTGTTTGTTTTGCCAACTGTCATGAACTTGATCATTCGAACAGAACAATGAGAGTTCTAATTCTGATTTATTTTTAATCTTGGTTAAAATGCTGTTTCAAAAATCGAATTAGAAATCATAATACTAATGACCATGACTTTTTTAAACTTGTAGTTAAATTCTTTGTAATAAATCATACTTTTAATTTTGGTTTTAACATGTGTTTATTTTCAGTAAAATCTATTTATTAAAAATTAATAAAAACTGCTGTTATTAATCGTTCGAAAATATAATCTTAATCCTTGTGGTAAATTTTAATCCTACGATACTGCTTGGAGCGTTTCCAAAAACCTGCCAACTTGCGTGTTTTCCCGTTGCCAGATTCCTTCATGCCGATGCATTAACCCTAGCTTCATCGAATTGGTTCAAGCACTGTTTTTCACGAAAAAAACGAAACTCGCGTTTTTGGTTTGCTTTTGACATCACAAACCAAACTCTACACTACACAATGTGCCAATAATGGCAATCCATTACTCACGCGATTGGGGTCTGGGCAATTTTGTTTTCTCTAAAAAAACATCAGTATCCAACATGGAGCAGTATTGTAGGGTCAATTGAAAGCCTAAACACTCGTTTGGGGCACCAGGCAATTTTGTTTTACAAAAAAAAAAGCAGTCTCAAGAGAAAATTCGCGTTCAAAACCTCACGAAATGACGATAGAACAAAAAGTAATTAAGAACAAAATAATTCCGATAAGCACAACATCCGTGCAACCTACCCACAATTCCACGCAAGCAGAATACTTTTTTTTGTGTGTATAGCAGTTCTGCTACACCAAAGTATTTGTGTGTAGCAATTTTTAATTAATGCATAGCACTTTTGAGTATTGTCCATCTTTATCGACGTACCGTTAATTCCGTTGATTAGCGATGCGTTGAATTTTTTTGACATTTTAAGTTATCTATGTGCTTTGCACATAAAGAGCACATTATTTTAGTAACAACGTTACCGTTAGATTTGTACTTCAGCCACACTCATTATTCGGATTCAACGACGTGATCCAGTTTTTAACAGTTCGTAACTGAACCACCATATTTTACTTTCGTTGATTTTTGCAACACAAATAATAACGAATTGGAAATCTCGCTAAATCTTTCTGTTCTGGCGCGATTATCGGCGGTTTGTTTTACACTTTTCGCTACTTACTTCCAGTCTGGTATAGAGTTGAGATGTTTCCCTGCCCGAACGAAAAGCGGCCAACGGATTCGAATTGAGATAGAGCTCCATGACTTAGACAACTGAACTGAAGCGATCTGACTTCGAATCGTTTGCAAAAACACCATGGTTATGACAAACGGAGATGCTTTGTGAGTATCGCAATTAAATGCGATACAAAGCTAAATCGCTATCGCAAGTTTTCATTTGGGTGTCGCGTTTCGCGATGTGATACCGCTTATTTTACACGCTGCACGCAAGTATTACCAGCGCCGACGATTGGACAAAAAGTAATTTAGAATAAAATAATTCCCATGCGCATAACATCCGTGCAACCTACCCACAATTCCACACAAGTATAACCAGCGCCACCTAGCCACAACGCATTTCGCCAGAAAATGCTGTATCACCAAAAACAACCCTCTAAACAACCCTCAATTAACACCCTCTACAAAAGCGACAAATCCCTTGGCAACATAAGTACCGTCAAATTAAAATTAACCAAACTTGTTCTATCTGTAAATCAAAATTATTGTGCTTTATTTTGTTTTTGTCTGTATACCAAATATTCCAAATATATTTCTTAACTAGCTTTTCAGAACCTTATTTTTAGATTTCTTCAAAATGTAAGTATTGTTTTTCTTTTTTAACTGTCTCCTCAAACCTTATGATATCCATATTAAATAGTGTAGTTTGTTATTATACTCCTTCCAATCCCAATCTTCAAAAGCACTTTCTTCCCCTACCCGCTCACTTGGTTTTCCAGGAAAAGGTTTGAGCGTTGTTTTTTTTAACCTGCCTTGTTTGAGGCTCCGATCCTAGTAGGGTGGGGTAACGAAAACTGATGCTCTGTTTCCTGGACCACACACAAGAGGGTAGGGGAAGCAAGAGTTTTCGAAGCTTGTGATGCATCGGAAGGAGTAGTGTTTTCCCTTGGTATTGGGGATTGCAGTGTAGTTCTAGTGCTGCCACTCCAATGAGATTTTTTTTAATGCAAATTATAGTTATTGTATCCATTCTACCCTGAGAATACCCCTCTTAATTCATACATATTTTTTGTAAAAATGATTTTATTTCTTGTTTAATACTGCAAGCAAGCTATTGTAATCAGAATTATTATTTAAAAACTTTTTCTAGAAATCGAGGTTTAAGATTTTTTTTATTTGTGGCAATCCTGAGATCATCCTTATCTTTGTTGAAAAATCTTAATCATGTTATTCATGTAGGTAAATTACTATTTACGTTTGCTGCTTTTATTTTCTAATTAATCAAACTCGAGTGCGAACAATTCTATAGTTGTCTAATATTTATCTATGAATTTAAGACAGCAATTAATTTTACTTTTTTTAAATTTGTTTTAGTATTATTTATTCACTTATCTGTATTTTAACAATTAAATTTATTTTTCAGAAATCAAAGATTCAAGTTTGGCTGTATGAAAATACCAATGTCCGAATTGAAGGCCATATTATTGTAAGTACATGGTTGCATTAGTTCTTAAAACTATTATATTATCTTTATAGTTCAGTTGCTTTAATAATATTTTGATATGACTACTCTTAATGTTTGATATATTTTCTTCTTTGCCTAATGGACTTAAATTAAAATAGTTTTCTAGAAATATTTTCAGAGTGTCAAATACAGTAAAACCTCAAATTTTTGTTATCTAATTTTGACCGATGGTAGGACATATATAATAAAAAATTCCGGATAATAGAGAATTTTCATTTAATTGTAAAACTTAAAGTACAGAAGAGTGCCGAAAATTCGTAGACATCAAATTTCCCAAACATAAAAAAAAAACTTGGTTTTCCTGTTGTAAACATTGAATTATAGTGTTCTTAAGTTATCTCGGAAACTGAAACTTCCTTGCAAAAATAAAGTTTTGAAACATAAAATTTCTGTTCTTATTTTATTGAATATCTGAGCTAAGTTTTTGAAAAGACAGAAGCTAAGTGCACGAGCACCTTTCATGCATTGCGTGTACGGGTATTAACTGTGCATGCTCAAGGTGGGGCTTACTGGAACCGTGTATACATTGCGTGCACAGGCTCGAGAATTATACTTGACAGTTGAGATTACTCTTTTTGGGCCTCGGGCAATTTTGTTTTCTCTAAAAAAAACCATCAGTATTCAACATAGGGCAGTATTTTACAGGCATGAAAGTTTTCCGCCTTTCGGCGGAAATCCGCCTTTTTTAATCTCATTTTGGCTGATCCTGAGATCGATGCAAAACCGTTGAGAAATTGTGACCCATATATATGGGGGGGGGGGGGGTCTAAGATCAAACAAGGCGAGACAAAACAAAACACTACGAGACGTCAATGTTTGGTTGACCGATCCGTCTTGTACTATAAAAATAACGGAATCTATTGCCATTTCGCCGCAAATAATCCAGCAAAAATTACGAGGCATCGAGGTCTGGTTTGGTTCACTGATCCTTGAACTATAAAAATAAGACTCCGATTTTACCTCAAAAGCACAAATTACGAGGTGTTGGAGTTTGATTGGTAGGTCTGTTTGAACTAAAACTATAAAAATAAAGTCACTACTAGTGCGATTTCGCTGCGAACGCATATTACGATTCGTATAAGTTTTTTTGGTTCAATGATCCGTCTTGAACAAAAACTATATTGTAAAAATAACTAGACGTAACTGCAATTATGTTAAGAATTTGAAAATATTTCAAATGCGATCATCGTAATACGTCTCTGAATAAACTCAGTTACGATCTCATTTAATTTGAGTTCGAAATATTATTTTTTCTTATAAAAAAACATCGGCTTCCATCGGTATACCGATATTTTTAAAGGCCGATAAACCGATTTCTCACTAAGTTAACTTCGGAGTCCGATGGCTAATTTTTTGAAACCAGGGTTCGATTAAAGCGGTATCGCATCGCAATTTGCGATGCAAATTCACTGAAACAGCGATACAAATAGTCCACCGATTCGCTAGAATTGCGGTGCATTTTTTTATAGCGATTGTTTACTTTTTCTTTGCGCCGTAATTAGGTGAAACTAAACTTAAATTTTAATAAACAATAAGTTCTTTTAATAAACAATAAGTTCAAATAACAGATTCTTATAATGAAGATACAAATTTTAATTAAAATGTGAAGATGAATTAAGATTAGATTACACTGAGTTTTCTTTAAATCACGGTCAGCCATTGCAATCTCCCATTAGAAGAGGAGTCCGATAAAGCTTCCGGATTTACTTATTTTGCTGCCTAGTAATTTTCACCTACCGATGGCGTCACATTGCATCAGAATGATTGACAGTTCTCCGGCTCTGTTTGATCGGAAGAGTGTCTCGTTACTTTTGTAGCTCCAGTTTAGGCCAAGTCGAGCAACCAGAATATTTTCTTCTGATCAAGTGTCTGACTCAGTGTCCGTGAGTCGTAATCACAAGAACGGCTCTAATTAAAATATATTTTTTTGTTTACGTTTGAACTTTTTCTACTTCGGCCTATACCGTGGTTTCTGATTTTAGACACTTTTTAGTTTTAAAAGAAATGGAGCGTCCACTTATAGAAGCTTTATATATTCAGGTTGTTAGTGAATTTCGAGTCCTTGAATTTTTTTTTGGAAAAGTGTTTGAATTTTTTTTTTTCTAACTTTGTATGAACCATGTTAATAAGGATATGTATTGAAAGACCAAAAGTTGGGGATTTCAATCCCAAAGAGGTAGTAAAGAATTTTTTTGAAAGTTTTGAAATTTTTTTTATAAATAGAACCCTGCTTGCAACGTAATGGGATGATCTGAACTCTTAAATGGTATTTGTGTTTGATTTTACATTTATCTAGTAAGAGTAATTCATTAGTTATCAGATTTTTTTGTTAAATATGATTTAATATGGCATCGATATACAGTTTAAAGTAAAACTAAAATACATTATTTAAGCATTATTTTCTATGTGTGTATTTTATATTAACTAATATAACGAAATTTCTCTAATTGGTTTGTACGTCGTTAAGCCGATAGTGCAAAAAAAATTGAATTCAGTGTTCAGCCTTTTTGATTAGTTTGCACTTTCATGCCTGATTTTAGGGCGCATTGAAAGCTTAAACACTCGTTTGGGGAACAGGAAATTTTTTTTCTTCTCTAAACCACATCAGTTCCAGCCATTTGTAATGTGCATTCAAAAAATTAGAAATTTAAATAATTCATGAAAACTTAAAAAATGCAAGTAAACCTTATTTTATTACCTTATTAATAACCTTATTTTATTACCTTTTGGTGTTGACTTGGGGACGGTCGGCTAACCGAGAGGTCCGTTTTAAAGAAGGACGGATAATTAAAGTTCTACTGTATTTTTAGTATAGTATTTGTTAAAAACTATTGATTGAACAAAATGTGACAAATATATTTAGGTGGTCTGTGTAAATATTTTAAGGGTCCTGAAGAGGGGCTGGGGAGCCCAGTCGGTTAAGGCGTTCCGTTCACCTTGCATGCGGAAGGTCCCAGGTTCGGGTCCGGGCATCGCCATAATAACTGCCGACCTATAAACGGCCCATGCAGCCGAAAATGTCCGAATAATACCCTGTGAAGAGGGAGTGCACGTTAAATAGCCTCCAAAGTCCCAATGCTGCGTACAATGTCGCCCTTTAAGGTTGCGTTGGGTGCCTACTCAGGTGTCGGCTCGTCACCTGACTGTAGTTCTAAATTACGACGCCCGTGGCCAATAGCCCTCATGTAGCTCTAGTGTGAAGATAATTCAAACTAAATTAAATTAAAAGGTCATAAAGTCCTTTGCAATAACATCAAGTTTAAGTTGTTTTTTTCTTGTTATTTTCATTATATATCAATATTTGTGTGGAAATTTGTGAAAGTTTTAATATCTTCCTTCATATTTTAGGGTTTTGATGAGTATATGAATTTGGTCCTTGACGATGCTGAGGAAATCACTATCAAGGGCAATGAAAGAAAACCTTTGGGTTGGTTATCTTCAAAATTATAGTATATTTATTAATTGTTGAAATTTATATTTATATCCAATGTCTGTCCACAATTTTTTTTTTCAACTTGCGTTTTAAACGTATGGTAAACAAGGTGTTTTTTGTTTTGACATGGGGGTCCTATCTTTAACGGTTGTTGTCTATCAGTACCTATAAAATTTCTGTTCTACTGTACGATTATTATTTTTTTAAAGTGGAGGGGACATCAGGAACCTTTTCCTGTTAATACTTATTACTTAATATCTTGTACGGGTAGTGTAAAATAAGCAGTATCGCATTTAGTTGTGATGCTCGCCAATCCATCTCTGTTTATGTAGTCCATGGTGTAGCAAAGGTTTCATAGTCAAATCGTTTCAGTTCATTTATCCAAATTTATTATTTTTCACTTCGAATCCGATGGCCGCTTCTGGTAGGGAAGCAACAAACGATGCTGGCGGCAAAACATGATCGCATGCCAGAACAGAGACTTAAATTTATAATGTATTGTGTGTGGTGGTGTAAATATTATATTTGTAAGGAAATGGGAAGAAGATATTTCTCAAGAATTAACATTTCCCCATATAACAATTAAAAAGACTGACGGGAAGAGTCCTTAAATGTTTTCAAAAATGTTATGCATTAATTAAGAACTGTTACACACAAATACTTTGGTGTGTAGCTGTTCTTAATATTGGGAGTGAAATTGCCATTATTTATCCTAAGATTTCAAATATGAAGTATTTTAAACTTTTTGTCCCATAATTCTAATATTTGAGAACCAGTATTGCTGCAGTCTATTTCTCTGAAGTAAAATGGTTATATTTAATTTGGCTGATAATACGTAAGAAACAATGCTATAAATTTGCTTTAAATACGTGTCATTATTTTGTACAACATATTTTAAAACCAGTATAATTTGCTTCTCTATTAATTAGTTTTAAGTAAATTAAAAATATTTATCAACATAAGCATTTTTTTTTTCAAATAAAAAACAAATATAAACCATGATACTGAAGTATGGTAATCGAAGGGAAAAAAATCAGTGACAGTTAAAAGTCGAGGAGTTTTAAAATTCAAGATCACTAACAACTCTTTCTTGTTAAAAAGTTTCATTATATTACTATTAGTAGGTAACAAGGAAGAATTTATTCTATTATTTCATAAATATTATTTTATGTATAAACTAATTTCTTTTCTAATAGGCCGGATTCTGCTCAAGGGAGAAAATATTACTCTGATTATGAGTACTCAACAGGCAGCCGAATAGAACTTCACTGATTCTTGAACACATTTCTTCTGAACTTTGTCATCTCATCTGATGTTCCATTTGTCATATATTTTTCCATGTACATTTTGTTCTATTCAGCATTAAACATTTAATTTGTTCTTTATAAAATTTCATGTGTGTGGACTCTCAATTATATTTTTTTAGAAGATGAATCTGCTTTTTTAGCTTCTAGATTATGTTTATTACTGAAAGTGAAGCTGGGGCCATTTTAACAATCACAATAATTTAATCTGTACATGTAATATATGCCATGTAAAAACAAGTTTTCTGCTATATAATATCAAAATAAACAGACGAATGAAGGCTACGGAACAATTTGTGTAGTAGTATGAAGTTAGGAAAAACAAATTTTGAAAACTTACACAAGTTAATGTTTTTATTTTCATAAGGAAGGTGTTTATGGTAAATGTTATTTTTTTTAAAAATAGTTTTGTTCTTTTCATCTGTTAACTATTAAAAAATTGGGAGAACATCTAACTATAATGAATCAGCGTAGCACCACATGATTATTCTAACGTGTTGCTGAAAGTCCTTATACTAAGTACTAATTCTTTTATTCAGGCTTTCTAGTATATGGTAATGCAAATAAGTATCCCGCCATAGAGCTACAGATGCAATTGAGATGCATGGCGGGAAAAAAATTGAAGCCGTCTGAAAGCCTCCACTCAACAAACCTGTTTTTGCAGGTTTGGTTGGATTAGATTAACGTCATGTAGATCTACACATGGTAATTGGCGTGTTCAAATCTTAGGTGGGCTATGTAAGTGTGAGTTAATCAGTATAAATGACACATTACAGGGGTGTTCTTTGTAGAAAGTTTTATAGAAGCAAATTCCTGGAAAGAGAAGTCCGAAAACATCGAAATGTGTCCGAACACCAGAAAATGTAAGCCACTACATTCACCTGTCTCGTACCATTTAATAGTATATATTGCATTCTAACTAGCTTGTCAAACTATTAAGTATAGTTACCAGCATTTCTATCTTATTCTACTTCTGTGACAGGTCACTTTTATTTGTCCCACCCTGTGTAACACATACACTAAACTTGCTTGCAACTAAAAAATTTATATAAACTTGCCATAAATCTTCTACTACCTTTGAAAAAAAAAGGATTTTTTCATTGTGACTTCTAGTCAGACCCCAAAACGATTTTACTTGGAGTAAAAGGAGTCGTAAGATTTGTATCCCTATGTCCCCTCTAGAGAGTATGCATGCGTCCGAGTATAATCAGCTGCGTTCGAGCATCCGTTGACATCGAATCGATTCCCGGAATAATATTTTAAAAAAATTATACCATGTTTGGATGACAGTTATAATTTCGCGTTGGTTCGTGTTCGTGCCTAAACAATGGTAAATTTAGCGTGGGACCACTCCTGTACCTGTGCTTCGAGCTTCACACTCCAAAGCCCTTGCTCATAAGAGCTGTAAAGGGGCACAGTAGGCTTTGGCTCACTATGAATTGTTTCAACACAGTTTTTTTTTAACATATGGATATGGTTGAACGTTTGACGAGGGTTTTATTGTACTTTACTCTTTTGAAAACCAGGCTTCTAGAAGGGCCTTCTAGAATTCTAGAAGGCCCTGCTTCTATCCCATACTTATTTACAAATTTATCCAACTAAACCAAATCATGGATTTTATTAGACAACTCAACTCAAGCTTTCTTTGAAAATAAAATTCGTCTGTCGTGGATTTTCGGAATTTGTTGTGATTTTGCTCTGTGTTTGGGATATTCGGCAGTCTTTTCCTTTGAAAGTATGTTCAGATTTCTGTTATTACAATTATTAATGTTTACTTATGAAATACATTTTTCATAATTATGTTATTTAGTATACTTAAGGCATGTTTTTAACCGGCAACAAACTAAACTTGCAATAGTGAATTATTTTTACTTTACATCTCTGGCATATTTTTGATTTCATGCGTAAGGGGCTTGAATATATTGTTTGCCGAAACTATATTAACAACTTTTTTATTAAATCTGTATTTTTTTTTACTTAGAAGCTGTAACAATGTCAAAGCGCTGTCAGCCACATTGGCAATGCCCAGAGTCTGAAAAGACTAAATTAAAATTGTACAACAGTTTAACTAGGGAAAAGGTAAGCAAATAATTAGTTGAGGGTCATTCCATGTCAAAACACCCAAAAATAGGGTGTTTTGTCACCCACCGACTCAGATTTTCTTGAAACTTTGTATATTTGTTCTCTCATGTGATTTAAGAATATATGCCAAATATTTTTGGTTTCTTATTGTAACTTTTTTTTATATTAAATTTTAAAAATTGGGTTTTCTCGGAATTCGTTCTCGCCCCGATCGCTGGCCAGAATTGAATCAATTTACAGAAATGCTTATAACTTCAGTATTTATGGAGCATTTGGCTTCAAATTTTTTTTAAAACTTAATGAAACCTTATAGTTAACTTAGCTATAGCAAGTTAAGGGGTAAAGTAATGTTAAAAAATTACAAAAATGTTGATAATTCAACTTTTTTATATTTTTCAAAAAAAAACATGACTATAGAAATGTGCTATAACTTTTTTCTACCTCCTCTCAGGAAATCGATTTTGGTGTCTATAGATTCCTTAGGTTTTAGGCTTTAAAATAATAAAAAATCAGAATGGTGTTTTGCTTTAATGGATAGATAATCGAGTTTAAAAACAGAAAAACGATTTTTTGCACATCAACATTCAATTAATGTTTCGAGGCCAGTTTATTTCTTACTATTTTTGTAAAATCTCATTTTATTACTTTTAAGATAGTAATTGTATTAAATGTCTTGGATTATATATTTATTTTTTACAATTCTTTTTAAAGAAAAAAACATTACTGCAATTTTAAGGAAACTTTCAATGCTTCTAAATATCTACATACCTGAAAGATTCAATTTAACCTTTCTGGAAGAATTACACACTTAAAATATATTAAAAAAATTAATTAAGATTTGCATCTCTTTTTTAGCTTGAACAAGGTCTTTATATTCGCCCAAAAATAAAACTATTTTAAATATATATTACATTATTTTGGTATGCATTAATTTCCTACATTGTATGATAAGAAAATAATCCAACTATTATAGAAAACACTGAGATTAACAAATATTGTAGAATAACATGCTTTAATAACAATTTTATGCTTCGCCTAAATAGGAAAGTAAATTTTTACAAAATTAAATATTATCGTTTTTCAAAACATTTAAAATTAAGTACTTCATTCTTCTGATTGTAAAAAATAAGCATTCTGTAGCCAGTAAATAATTATGAAAAATATTAACTAACACATGATAAAATAGATTAAATTAAAAAAAATTACAGTTGATATCTATGTAAAAAAATCACTCACCTGTCCCTTTTTGTAACCAGTTTTGAACTTATTTTTTAAATAAGGTAACCATTAACTGCCTGAGAATTTAACTTTATAATAACTGATAAACATTTTAGATAAGTTTCTTTATAGTACTTTGGTTTTTATTCCATTTTAAGTTACAAAATTCTGTTAATTTAACAACCTTTTATTGAATTTTGAAGGCATATAAGAGGAGCTTTACATTTTGGTGCAGACAACGGACACACTGAATGTGTACCTGCAGCACCAGCTAAAACACACCATTTTGGTCTTGGTTCACAAAATTTTGAAAAACCTATTTTAATATTAGAATATTCAAGTTTGAAACAGGAGTAAACTTCTTTTAAGTTGCATTTAAGGAACGTACTTCTTTTGCATTTACACAGTGATATTAACACTAACTTTATCTTAAGTTCCAGTAAGCATTCAAAAATATTCATCATTTTGGTTAAATCAGTGACTAATTTGACAATGTAGTCATGTATAATTTTGCCCTTTTTTGGTTTAGGGTTTGATAGTATACCAGATTGAGTTTTAAATTTCTTTGCTTGGCAAACTACATAGTCACCAACTATGAATTCTGACATAATCTTTTCTTTGTCCAAGATGGAGGAAAGTTAAAATTTGAATTTTTTTGGATGTCCCTACCTTGGAAACTTTTTCTTTGAATAATAGCATTATGTCATCAATATCTAATTTTTGAGTATTTTTTTCTTTAAAACATTATTAACTTTTCCAAATTTTCGTTTTCCATATGATGCCTTTCTGGAGCTTGGAATAGCATGAAGTTTAATTGGAGAACATCCTAAAGAATCTAAACTTTTATTCACATCCTCTATACTTATACATCTCAGGGTACATGAAATGTCACAACTGGATCATCTACTAAGTCACTTTCTTCAGTACTGTACTGAGTTTAGCAATTTTGCGACAGGTTAATAAGTTATGCGTAACTTTTATCCTGGATTTACAAAGATTTTATTATCTCTTAACAATTTAGATGAAGCCAAGTGTATTGAACACAAGGATTTCTTCACAGGCAGCTTATGTACGTTTGTAGGATCACAACAATTTTATTTGGACGAGTTTCATATGCTTTTAAATAATAGTACTAATGATGTTAGTACTATTATTATAGTTTAAATGTTTCAGCTTTTTGAACAATTTTCACCGGACCTAAGTAATATTAATTCTTGCTGCTCTTCACTCAATGCTGAAAACTTTGAAGAGTTTTTACTAAGGTGTATGTTTCGAAATCTCGTGATGTTTCACCCAATTTTTCAATGCTGTACAAATCTATGTGTTTCAAGCAATTTTTTAGCAAAAATGGCTTTGAAAATCTTAAATAACTACAGAAGAGCTGACTTTCCTATTCAGTTTCTAATGATCAAGTGAGTGCAGATGAGCAAAAATTAAATTTAGTTTAGTCAAGTGGTTGCACATGGTATGCCACATTCCTAGCCTCTTGACTCTTCAAAGAGGTGTCCCCTTTAAAGGGCCTCTCTGAATTGCTGATTTGAAATAAACAAATGAGCTCCTTTGCATCTTTTATGTTCCTGCTTTGTGCTACCAATCTACTTATTCAGTACCTAGTCCAAGTAAAGATGTTAGGCCAGATAAGTTTTTGAAACTTGTTACATTTTAACTGTTTGAAGAATTCCAAAAATCCTACATGTTGAATTGTGTGAACAGTTTTGGTAAGTTTTATTACATCCACTTTTAGTAGACAATGCTAGCTTATTTAAAACTTCTAATACTTTAATTAAAATAATAGAAATTATAAATTAGATCAGACAAAATATACAAACTATAAAAAAATTAAACTTAAGTATGTTCATGAGTCATCAGGAAGAATACCTGAAGTATTTGAAAAATTTAAAAAATATATAATTAGGCCTTTTGAACTATAAATGATTTAAACGAACATCAACAAAAAATTACAGTTATATGATAATAAATTATATGATATTATTAGTTTAGAAAAGATAAAAATTATTTTTTTCTGTAACCTTAAATGGGTAGGTACATAGCACTTTTGTAAGTTTCATGGTCATGGCACTTTTACTAGGTACATAGCACTTTTGTAAGTTTCATGGACATTTAATACAATTACTATCTTAAAAGTAATAAAATGAGTTTTTACAAAAATAGTAAGATATAAACTGGCCTCGAAACATTAATTGAATGTTGATGTGCAAAAAATCGTTTTTCTGTTTTTAAACTTGATTATCTATCCATTAAGGCAAAACACCATTCTGATTTTTTATTATTTTAAAGCCTAAAACCTAAGGAATCTATAGACACCAAAATCGATTTCCTGAGAGGAGGTAGAAAAAAGTTATTAGCACATTTCTATAGTCATGTTTTTTTCGAAAAATATAAAAAAGTTGAATTATCAGCATTTTTGTAATTTTTTAATATTACTTTACCCCTTAACTTGCTATAGCTAAGTTAACTATAAGGTTTCATTAAGTTTAAAAAAAAATTTGAAGCCAAATGCTCCATAAATACCGAAGTTATAAGCATTTCTGTAAATTGATACAATTCTGGCCAGCGATCGGGGCGAGAACGAATTCTGAGAAATCCCAATTTTTAAAATTTAATATAAAAAAAAGTTACAATAAGAAACCAAAAATATTTGGCATATATTCTTAAATTATATAGGAGAACAAATGTACAAAGTTTCAAGAAAATCTGAGTCGGTGGGTTACATGGCCTGGGTGTTTCGACATGGAATGACCCTTGAAAAACATTGTGCTTAATTGATTGACTGTTTTTGTGTAAATTGTTAAAATAATACTTAATTTTATCCCATTTATCCAGCTATATATTGTAATTGTAGTTGAACAGCTATGATGTAATCGCCGGTAACTATTTGCGTTTTGTTGTCAAACCAAAAAAAATTCTCAAATGTGGAAAACATTCCACTTCATATTTCATATATTTTAATAGGAATAGAAACCCTACAATAATTTTTCAAGCTCGCCAATTTCAATTATATTTTAGGTGTACCATTGAAGTTCATGTTCTTCAATGAATATTATTTAAAATAGGGATAATTTTAAAAAGCTCAACCAACTGATGACTGTGAATGGCATTTAATGTCTTTAGGGCCATTCCATGGGTAACTGACTGACATTCAGAGGACAAAAATTACAATGTTTTACGAAATAGCGGGACTATTATATAGTTTTACATATTAGGTTTTATACATTTTAAAAGAGAATTTTCAGCTGAATTCAAATATGGTTTACAATTTTAGATAGCCCTTATAGAAATTGTTAGAAAAATTATTGAAGTTGTGGTAACTGACTGACATATCTGCAACCTTCATTGACACTTCAAGTTATTAAATATCATTTTCTTCTGAATATAAAATAGGTGGCTTTTAAAAGTCAGGCCTATATTAAAGTGGAAGAAATGAACTATCCAGCACATCAATTTTTATATCAAAATATTGAACCCTGAAAAAATACCAGCTTTTAGAATGCCTTGGTAACTGACTGACATAATGGTAACTGACTGACATCTCTGAAATACTTTAACATATCTGATGAGTTTAGTTTAGTTTGAATTATCATCACACTAGAGCTACACAAGGGCTATTGGTGATGCACGTTGTAATTTAGAACCACAGTCAGGTGACGAGTCGACACCTGAGTAGGCACCCAACGCAACCATTAAGGGCGGCATCTTACGCAGCGTTGGGACTTTGGAGGATATTTAACGTGCACTCCCTCTACATGGGGTATTAAAATATTGAACCCTGAAAAAATACCAGCTTTTAGAATGCCTTGGTAACTGACTGACATAATGGTAACTGACTGACATCTCTGAAATACTTAACATATCTGATGAGTTTAGTTTAGTTTGAATTATCATCACACTAGAGCTACACAAGGGCTATTGGTGATGCACGTTGTAATTTAGAACCACAGTCAGGTGACGAGTCGACACCTGAGTAGGCACCCAACGCAACCATTAAGGGCGACATCTTACGCAGCGTTGGGACTTTGGAGGATATTTAACGTGCACTCCCTCTACATGGGGTATTATTAATCAGACATTTTCGGCTGCAAGGGGCGTTTATAGGTCGGCAGTTATTTTAGAGATGCCTGGAACCTTCCACTTGCAAGGCGAACGCCTTAACCAACTGGGCTCCCCAGCCGCCCATGTCTGATGAGAGAAAACCCAAAAATTAGTTGCACATTCATAATATATGAGAATTAATAAACAACACGGGTCGACACGTAACATACACGGGTCAGTGAGACAAAAAGCGGGACTGTCCTGCTTAAAACTGATCGTCTGTTCACATTAATAAAAAGACCAACATGTGATTGAATAAAACATGAAAGTTGAGTTGTATTATACACCTAATTTATGCATAGGGTCAATGCTGGGGTAATAATAAGTAAATTAATAGCCAGCTACACCTATGTCAGTCAGTTACCAAGTCAAAATGTCAGTCAGTTACCAAGCAATTTTTACCTGTACAAGTTCATTTTTTAAATTTTGTCCCATTTAGTACTAATTAGTACTTATTGAAAACAGAGAATATCTTTTATAAGATCCTGCAGTCCAAATTTCTATTCTGAAATTAAAAAAATTAAAAAAAATTTGGTAACTGACTGACATTTTATGAAAGTATGTAATAAATGTATTCCATTACAAGTAATTTTGCAACTTTTGATTTGGGTAAGAGCATAGAATGTTACTTTACAATGTGGGGAACAATTTAATTAAATTAAAAAATAAAAATATGGACAGTTTAGGAAAAAAATGTTTCGAAAGGGTAAGAATCTAACACTTAAAATTATGGATTTTTTTTACAGTGTTCGTTAAAAAGCAATTTTTCTTCTATAAAAAATATATATTTCAAACAATGAAATTCAGTGTGTTAAAACAGAGATTCGAATCTTTAAAATGGTATGTGACACGAAGTATGTACTTAATTTTGAAATTTTGGTACCGAGGTTGACATTTTCGTGGAATAGCCCTTTAGATAATGCTTAGAATTCTTGTTGTCAACTGTATGATCATAGTTATCTTTAATAACATACATTAACTTCCCGAACAACTTGGAAATGAGCAAATATGCATGGTTATTTTCACTGCATAAATTTTAAATTATGTTTTTATCAAATAACATTTTTGTTTTGAAAAAATCACTTAGGTTTATTTTTGGAGAGAAGATATGATCTTAAAAACATTTCCAAATGAAAAAGGCACATTATGAATAAAAATTTATTAATTTGAAAATTGAAGGTTATTGTTAGAACGACTAACACACAAAATACGCAAAAAGCCGAGTCTAACGCTCGGAGGGTTAAAATGCAAATATATCACAATGTTTTTAGAAAATTCTGTGGTGTTGGAAGTAAATATTTGTTAAAATTTCAATTTTAAAAACTTAAATTTCCCACAGTAAAATTATTTTTAATTGACAATAATTTTTTAATGACTTTCCATTGTCTGTAGTGTTAATAGCTACTACACAAATTTTTTAAAAAGGTTTTGACTTAAAAAGAAATGAACTATTTATGCCTAGTGTTAGATGTAAATTGTTTTCTTTCTTTGTCTAACACCATGTGTAAATAATATTTTTTTAAAAGTCAAAATATTTTTTAGAAATTCCTTTTGTAGTTCAGAACACATCAGACAGGGGTAAGCCTTGATAATTATTTCGACATAAAACAGCAACTTCATTTAGGACTTTGAAGATAAAAAGTGATCATTATACCATATGTCTGTTTTATTGCGAAACATTCAAATTAATGTTTTAATTTTACTAATTACTGTCCATAATTTTCTCATATTGCTTAGGAAATCTTCGTGCCTCAATTTGGAAATAAAGTACTGTGGTATAGTTGTGGACCCACTGTGTATGATGCTTCTCACATGGGACATGCAAGGTAATTTTACTTTTTTTTTTAACACACAATCATTAACTTCCAATCAATTGAATTAAAATTTTCTAATATGAATTTTATCCTTTAAACTGATTTTTTTACTTAAGTTACTAATTTTAGCATTTAATCATGGTTAAAGCAGGGCTCGAAATTAACTTTTTATGCCAGGTGCACAAGTGCACCCAAGTCTTGTAAATTAGGTGCACTAAATAATAGTTAGGTGCACAAATATAAATATTATGTGCACACATATAATATGAATAACAAGTTAAAAAAAACTTTTCTTCATACAAACTGACTAAATGCAGGGTTTCCGCGCATATGAAAAGTCATGAATTTGGACATGTAAATTTTGTCATGAAAAGTCATGAATTTAGCAAAAAACGATCAAAAGTCATGAAAATCGTTGTATTCGAATCGCTGTAGTTTCGCAACGTTCGGATCGCTGTAGTTTAGCGACTTTCCGATCGCCGTAGTTTCGCGACTTTCGGATCGCCGTAGTTTCGCGACTTTCGGATCGCCGTAGTTTCGCGACTTTCGGATCGCCGTAATTTCGCTACTTTCAGATCACCGTAATTTCGCTACTTTCGGATCACCGGAGTTTCACGACTTTCGGATCGCCGTAATTTCGCGACTTTCGGATCACTGTAGTTTCGCGACTTTCGGATCACCGGAGTTCCGAGACTTTCGGATCGCCGGAGTTTTGCGATTTTCGGAACTTGGGTGCACAACGTGCACCCAAGTTGAAAACTTATGTGCACAATTTTCTTTTTAGGTGCACGGTGCACCCGTGCACCCGCTAATTTCGAGCCCTGGGTTAAAGTAACAGATTATTACATGTATTATAAGCTGAGTACTTTTGTACATTACTTTGGTCCTTATGGCTTTTAATAATTAATGCAAGCTGATTGAAATTGGTATATTTTTGCTTTCAGTTACCTAATATGAAATATAAGGTAATGAAAGTATTGCGATGGGATTGAAAATCTGAAATGGAGATTTTGTGTTTTCTAAACTTTTCGGAAGGTGCCGATTCTGAAAAAATTGGTTTTTGTGCATCGGTCCATCTGTCTGTCTGAAACCATTATACAGCTCAAACTAAAAGCGCTGCAGAATCCACATTTGGTACACAAGTTCCTAGTACCTGTCGGACGTCATACTAAGGTTTTCTAGAAAATCCTGCATACACAAATGGCAGCTCCCATCAAACTTTTTGGTTTTAAAGGTATTTGCTAAAAGACCAAAACAGATACAGACTTCAAATTTGATACACGAGTTCCCTGTACCTGTAGGGCGTCGTAATGAGTTTTTAAAAAAAAAGTACGTACATGTGCAAATAGCTGCCATAGAACTTTTTATTTTTTAAACTATTGAAATATTTTATAGGGTGTATATTCTTGCATGGTAATTGAAAGTCCTGTAGTGTTACACACTCTTTGCTTTCTTCTAAATTGTCCTTTTTGATAATTAACCTTACATGAACTTTTTGCTTGTTTGAAAATTTTCAATTTGTTTGCATAAATTTGAATTGAAGGTTGAAAGTTATAGCCTTAATTAAAGGCAAATAATGTTTTATTTGAATAAATTCATATACCAGTGTTGTAAAAGTTATTTTTAAATAATTTTCTTTATTAAAACTTGTGCAGAAATCTATATTAAATTTTAAAGTAATACTGTCTAAGTCCAGTTTTAAATAATACAAAGGTTAGTATGGTCTGAAATAGTGATGCAACGGATACCATTTTGGCCGGATACCGAATATCCTGCCCTTTTAGGCTTCAAAAGTATAAAATGTCACATTGCGTAAACACTTTTGCAGTCGTAGCAACAACAAGAATCAAATCTACAATCTGAAGTTCTAAATGGTGGCACTGATACTGATGGCAAGAAGAATCCAAAATCTTTTTGGGACTGTTTCAAAGAAATAAGTACCACTTCGCAAGATAACCCAGAGAAGAATTGTAAAGGCGAAGAAGCCATCCTTCAAGAGTTGAATGAATCTTTCTAAACCTGCCGTTGACAGAAATGCCCGTCCCCTCTCATGGTGGAAAATCAATGCCATTAACTTCCCAATCTTAGCAAAACTAGTGAACAAGTACCTTTCTTCACCAGCTAGCAGCATATACTGTGAGTGACTGTTTTCAGTGACTGAAGCTGGACTCATTTACGAAAAAAAGCGAAACCGTATTCTACCAAAGAACGCAGAACTATTACTTTTTTTTACACCATAATTTACGTATCTTGAAACAAATCTAATATGCTTTATTTGTTATTAACATAATGTGAAATATCAATCCAATAAAAGGTATTAAAAATAACCTGTTGACTAAGGAAAAATAGTCAGTTTAACAATTACAACAATAAAAAATTTTATTGAAAAAAATGCAGTTTTAACAGGCCGGATAGTACTGCCGGATAGCTGTATTATCCGTCTACTGTCAACTATCCGGCCTAATAGCCGGATAGGCCGGATGCAGTATTTTGGCCGGATATCCGTTGCATCCCTAGTCTGAAATACTTATAAAGATAATTTGCTATAAAATTAGAGCGACCCAATTCACATGAATCAACTTTATGTTTGATAAGTCCACAAATATAACATTACATGTTCAACTGATTTTTAAATAAAAATATCAGTTAACGTTTTAAATAAGTGTTTCAATATATCACTTATGGTGCTTCAAAATATTTATTGTTATTTTTTTTCAAGTACTATAGTTTATTTTTTTTCTTAACTTTTAATCTGTACATTTTTCTTTAGGTCATACATTTCATTTGATATCCTACGCAGAGTTCTTTCAGAATACTTTTCCTATGATGTATTTTATGTTATGAACATCACTGATATTGATGATAAGGTAAAACAATTTTTTACTGGTTATTAAATGTTGAAGAAAACGTTTCGTATATTTTCTATTCAAATGAGGAAAAATTGATTGCTTAGGTGGAAAAGTTAAGTTTTTTTTGTTTTGAAAATTGTTCATTGTACCATTTATTAGCATAATACATCTATCTCTATAAAGGAAGAAGTCTTAACTGACTGACTTTCGTATCAACGTCACATGTGTAGTTCTAGTATAGAAATTATCCAATAAAACCTTCAATGTTGTTTTATCTACAACACTCTTCATGTGTTTTCAAGCTATTTATGCCAAAATTGAAGCATGCAAATTACTTTTTCCTAGTAGGTAGATTAAATGAAACCTAGAAAGCTTTTTAAATAAGAAGAAACAATGTTAGCGTCTACGAGAACCTTAGTAACAGCCATGAAATGTCTTAGACAACAAATTATCTTTTAAACCAAGTGTAGGGTAACCAGACACACTGCATGTCACAGTACATTTTAGTCTGTTTTGCAACCAATCAAATTATGAAAATTACTTAACTGGATGCCCGTTTTATTTATTACAGCTTTACGAAACAAAAATCATGTAAATGAAATATAATTTATAATTTTTTTTTATGATGATTTCATTGTTGAAAATTTAATCACTGAAACAAAGCTGGTCAGGCTAATCAAGTGAAACTGAATAAAAACTTCTGTTTCAGATTATAAAGAGAGCCAGGCAAAAGTTTCTATATGAACAATATGTGGCAAAGTGCAACGACTTATCACAAGCTATTTCTGATGTCAGAGAATCTGTTAAAGTGAGTTACTGATTTGTTACCGTCATGATGATTTCTGAATTTTTAAAGTTATTTCTTCAATATTCATACTTTCGTAATAAACTGCCGACGATCATTGCTTGCTGTAGTTTTTAATATATACTGTTAACAACCATGAGGCCAGGGTCTTGTCAAAATTATACGGCTCTTGCAATGTCACACTACTATTCTGATTGGTCTTATAATTAATGATGTGAAAGTTAATGTCATTAAGCGATTGTATGTACAGCAATTTAAAGACCTGATACATTTCAGTATAAAACTAAACTAAAACTCCTCGGCGCAACAGCCCATTACTGGGCCAAGGCCTGCCGTGCCCATTTCAGCTTTCCTGACCTAGGGCTCTGGGGTGCTAGGCATATGTCCCGGTAAGGTGGTCAGCCTCACGCGGAACACCCAGTGTTAAGTTCCCAAGCGTGCTTGGTACTCATTTTATCGACCCACTCAAGGGATGAAAGGATGGGTCAACCTCGCCCAATCCAAGAATCGATCCCCGGACCTGTGGCGTGGCAGTGCGAATTACTACCACTAAGCCACTGGGCCTCACATTTCAGTATAGTTCACTGTTTTTAGGTAGATTCTAACTAAACTAAATAACGCAATTTTAGCATACTGCTTAATTTATTAGATGCAAAAATGGCTATTTTTTAAAGGGGTTTTTAATAAATCGTCGGTCAAATGACAAATCCACGAATGTGCAAAACGACATTGATGGAAAATTGGATCCTGATAAACCCATCGTTTTTAAAATCAGTCAATCCCTAGAATTTGCACATTCATGGTTTTGTCATTTGACCGACGATATTGTTTGCTTTATATACTAAAGTTATTGTGTTTTTTAGAGCTACAAAGTATTGTTAGAAGTAACTGAAGATAAAGATAAACGTACCATGCTTGAAAACATAATTGTAAAAACTGAAACTAGCATCAATAATGCTGAGAATAAGATGGCTTCTGAAGGTGAAGATAAACATAAGGTATTGTTGATGAGTTAGTTAAAAGGTTGTTTTAAATTCTGACAAACATTCAATTTAATATAAATTCTTGTATTTTTATATGAGTATAATTTCTATATGAGTATAATTTGCCTTGTTTTAGTGATCTAGGTTTAAGAATAGTCCATGTATAGCTCGAATTTGATACTATTTACCCATCCAAGCCATTAAGATTTAAGATTTGATTCACTGAAAATTTTACAAAATTTATTCGTTAATTATTTTTATTGGACTTAAAAACAAGTGAAATTTTATAAACAGTGATTTGTTTCAGAAAACCAAATTTCCAAAATTAATACTGAAATTAAAATTTGAATATTTGGACTGTTAAATTAAGTCATATGTAACCTCGAGAATTTAATATAGCTTTGAATCTATAGATTTATTTAAGACATTTGTTATCAATTTATTATCAATTAACCAATTTCAAAAAGAGCACAGCGTTTAAACTTAATGAACTATTCATTGTCCATTTTGGTAACTTGTGTTACCAACAGGAAATATTTTTTTTGAACAATTATAACTCGTACCTTATTTCAATCTAAGTTATTTAAAATCAGTGAAGGTTAAAAAAAACCCTTTTAAATATTTATTTTCAGGTACAATAGATGTAAAATAAGATACTGAATATGTAAATTGTAACCTGAGTATCCATGGAATGACCCGTTATTGATATGTTTGTAGTTTATGCATTTGCGGTATTATCTGTAAGATTTTGCATTAAATATGTATATTTAACATTGCCCTCCTGTTTCTTGTATTTAAGATTATACAAGAGTTGTTGGAAAGCAGTGAAGACACTTTAAGTGAGTGGCAAGATAAATTAGGGCTGGCGAACAAGTACGACAATTCCATTTTCTTCTCGCTGCCTGCAAAGTGGGAAGAAGAATTCTACAAAGATATGGAAGCTCTAAATGTGAGCTCAATTTATTTTTAGCATTTGTAAATTGAAAAGAAATGAGTAATGTTTACACTAGATACTAAATTTGGACAACTAAAATCTACCGTATAAGTGTAGAAAAAAAAACAATTGTTATTTAGCATAGTAATAATAGTATTAAGTAAAGCTTATTTATAAAATAAATTTGTTTCATTACTTTATATACATTTTACCAAACATGCTTACATAGTTAACATTTTAAATAATAACGTGGAACTCATATTTATAGTTCAATAATATTTTTAATTTTTTTTTTAAAAAACCAATTCTCAAAAAATTGCCTAATTTGAAATACCAGTTAGCATGATCTAAAAATTCTATATTTTTGCAATTAAGTGTAATTGATAAGTTAAAGAAAAATATGTATGGGGAATCGGTCACCTGGCTGTTTCAGGTTTTCCAGTAACTCACATTTAAATTTTAAAAAAATTATAAATTCAATAATTTTATTAAATTTTAAAATTTAAAGCATGTTGGGAGCCATTTATAACCATCTACTACATAAATATAATTGTTTAAAAACTTCAGAAGTTAAATTTTCAGTAAAATTTTTAATTTAAATCTCATGCTGTGAGAACAGGTCACTACAGTCAATTTGCTTATTTCTCAGAGGGTTAAAGGTCAAAATTTTCCTGATGGTTAATCTGAACTATATTAGCATTTCCTTTACATTCACTTTAACAAAGTTCCACTATACTTACAGTTGGGCTGGGAAAAAATTGCTTCAGAATAAAAATATTTCATTTCAAGATAGACGTGATTGATGTTGCTCAGACGTAACCTATTATAATCAAGCTAAAAATGTTTATAAAGTTACATGAAAAATATGAAATTATTAGTTTAAACTAAATTTTAGGTCTTGCCGCCAGATGCTGTTACAAGAGTTACTGAATATATTCCAGAAATCATAACCTATGTCGAAAAAATTATAGAAAATGGACTAGCGTAAGAAACTTTTAAAATGTTTTTACTTTAATATTCACTAGTTCAGTTTTGTACTGCTATGCTTGACATATTTAATTTCCAGGTATGAATCAAATGGTTCAATTTACTTTGATACAATGAAGTTTGACGAAATGCCCAACCACTTCTATGGGAAATTGGTTCCCGAAGCATTTGGTGATGTGAAGAAACTGCAAGAAGGGGAAGGTTAGCACCATTTTGGTTTTAGTTTTTGTTTCTTGTTGAATGAGGTTTATTTAAATTAAAAAGACAGCTGTAGAAATTTTAATAGCAGTAGAGGCAGTTGGTTAATGTATCAACATCTTTTATTTATATATTAAAAAAAAATAGTTTGATAATGGTTGTACTTGAAACTATAGTTTTACGTACAGTCGTTGTCAAAATATTCTTAAAAGCTTAGATAATATATAAATATATTATAAGCATTTACCATATCGTCACTTAAGTTCCCACATGTGCTATCTCATTTTCTCAACTTTTCAAGAGAGCCGAAAAACATGTTTGTTCATTTAACACTGGCTGTTTGAACTTTCTTGTTACATAATATCGGTCTACATATAATATATGTAAATGAGATAGCACATGTGGGAACTTAAGTGACGATTTCTTGATTGACTGTCCAGCTTTCATACTGAGCAGGCTTAAACATTTGAATCCCATCAATCCATACATTTTATCTCCCCCCCCCCTCCTCCTCATGCATTGCTTTTCTTTTTAGTTGATATTGGTTTCTATCTTTGATTTAGATATCTAACTGTTTTTAAATTTCGTTTCTTTTATAAACCATTTAATAGAAGAACCCAGTGTTTGCCGCCTTATTTTATACTTAATAAGGTTTTTACAAATGTTACTTGATATTCGCAAATTAAGTAACTTCTAAACAAATGCATTTAGGGAGCTAAAATCTAAAAAACTAGTTAAAATTAATTTGTTAAGCCTTTACTTACAACTATAGTGGAACTTCTTGCAAAACATTAGAAATATTTCCTTAACCATCTTTGCATTAAAGCTATATCGTTCAACAGGCGAGCTGAGTCTGACTTCCGAAAAGCTTCGCGAGAAGAAAAGCCCCAGTGACTTTGCCGTGTGGAAAGCATCAAAACCAGGGGAACCCTCCTGGGAGTCTCCTTGGGGAAAGGTAAACCAGGATTACTTTGACATTTTTAACGCTATTCAAGTTTTTCTTGCACGTTTACTTAATTCGAAGCAGAGTTCGACATTTACTGTCGCTAGTCGCAAAATAAATTTGCAACAACAAAACAAATTTAGTTGCAGTTACTGGGACTCGCTAGTTTTTAAAAATCATCAATACTAGTTTTTTTTATCCTGCTTTTAAAAAATAATCTTGAAACTACAAAACTTCACCGTTCATAAATTTGTAAAACTTTAACAGTGATCATAAAATCTTAAAAATTTAGCAGTCATAGAATAGCGCAACTCTGGCGAAACTTCAGTGAACTCTGTAAAATCCTCAAATAGCGACTATTGTAAAATCCCAATATTGCAGCGTTTCTTAAATTAAGAAACTCGGACGATCCAAAACTGAGACAACCGTAATATCCAAAAACTTCGGCGCCATCATAAATTATTCTAGTTATCTTAAAATATTCTAGTTATCTTAAAATTGCGAAACTCGGGTGATTCTATAAGCATGTAACTCTCCAACTTTAAAATCGCCCAACTTGAAGAATTTAGTAAAGTATTCATTTTAATATATTCTTTTGAAAAATGCTCGTAGGTAATGCCCATTTACTTCTAGTTTTAGCTTCCACACTATGTTTATAACGTAAAAAGTGGAAGGTATTATAATCGTTCCGTCCGTCCGTGTCTGTCACCCACTTTCATAGCCCAAACTACAAATGCTACGGACAAGCACGATACGTCAAAAAATTCAGCGTATCGAAATTAGAATACATTGAAAATTTCAGAAAAGAATTCGAATTCGACATCGATCAGTTTGAAATGACGTAAAATATTTCTCTACAAGATCTTTGTATGTTGATATGAAATATTTTCATTCTATTTAAAAGCGAGGAATATTGCATATTTATTCTTTGAAATATTAATTTTTGCAAACGATAAGTAATAATTATTGAATTTTCGAAATAAAATAAATGAAACTAGCCTAATTTAGCATGTAAATGTTTAATATAGAATTGATGCTGTGTTTGGCTCCTTTTTACCTGTTTAACACAACTGTTGTGTGGAAGCGGGTTAAGTGACAGATTCTGTTACAAACCTACTTGTTTTAAGTTAGTAGCACAGATTGCTCCTAAATTTCTTTATCCAATTTTCAACACTGGTTCAATATGATGTTTTATTTATCATTTAAAAATCTTATCTGTTCGCTTTTAATCCTCCATATTTTCTTTAAAGTACATTTTGAAATTCATGTGTCATTCTTTTTAGGGTCGTCCTGGCTGGCACATCGAATGTTCAGTAATGGCCAGTGCTCTTTTAGGCGAGTCTATGGATATCCATACTGGAGGATATGACTTGAAGTTTCCACATCATGATAATGAACTGGCACAATCAGAAGTAAGATTTTATTTGTTTTTGAGTCAGTAAGATGGACTAATTTATCTGTAATTGTACACTATTTTAAAGTATAGTTATCTAAAATTTATGAAACGTATATAAATAGTGAGTCATTTAAAAGTGATTCATCCTAAAATTTTTTGTGCCTTGCTGCTTTTGGATTTAATGTTTCATAATGAAAAAAAAATGACTTTGCATTCCAATCGAACGCTTATTGGTTCACTGGTATCGCTTCCACCCACCAAATTATTCATTTAGAATCAATTTTTGACATAAATTTAAAAAATAAACAGCACTTTGACAAATTTTATTAAAAAAATATGTTTAATATTTTTTTGATAATCTAATAATGTTATAGTATACTTATGTACATTTACAAAAAAAATGATATCTGCAATATTAAAAAAAAGTTAAATATGTCCTTTTTGTAATATTTGTATTTACACACAGTACATGAAATTCTTAATAAAGACTTTAACTATTATAGGCGTACTTCAACAATGACCATTGGGTTCGTTACTTCCTGCATTCTGGACACTTGACAATTTCTGGTTGCAAAATGTCCAAGTCCTTGAAGAACTTTGTCACCATCCGATCTGCCTTGGAACAGAACACAGCTCGGCAGCTTCGGTTGGCTTTCCTGCTCCATTCTTGGAAAGACACTCTAGATTACAGCCCACAGACATTAGAAAAAGCCCTACAGTATGAAAAATTAATTAATGTATGTTAATTTTGTTATTTGTAATTGCAATTTGAAGACAAATTCCTTTCATGTACTGTTTGCCAAATTTTAAGTGACTATAGAGCCTTTCATAAAAGTATTTTTTTAAAAAAGTAATTTAAGTTAATTATAGCCTTTTTAAGTTATTAATGTTTTTATGACTATTTTTCATTTAACTTACAATTTACATTGAGAGCAAGTAAATTATCAAAGGATTTTTTTTAAATTTTTGCCAGACTAAAATTCAACCAATCATTTTTGCTAAATCCATAATAAAAGTACCTTGTTAAATTTCTTTGAATTGGAAAGTTCCCTGTTGAATTTGCTATGAATGTTTTTGATGCAATATTTTATTATCTTTTCCTAGTTTATTAAAATTACTAATGTACATATGGATTTGTCAGAGCATTAACGCCCAAGTCTACTTCTGACAAGGACAATTTTTTCCTAGAAAAATACACATTTCTTCAACACTTTTGTACCTGTTTTTGTAGTCAATTAACTTGTTATGCTTGATTGGTTAACATTGGCAAAGTAAAAGTCAATGGTTTGAAAAATGTGAAATGTAACATTAATACTCTTTTAGCAATGGAATTTTGCTGTACCAAGACTCAGAACAATGCAATAGGGAAGAATATTGTGATCAGATTTTAAAAACCCGACTTTTAATACCCCCTAGTCTAAATTCTAAACAATGGCATAATTAATAAGACAAGACTAATAATGAGCAAATTACTTTGTAGTTATCATTATCCTGAGCAACCAAATATAAAATTAAAAGACTATTAATAATTTTAATGTTTTTAACAAAAGGTATTTACAAAATTTTTGTGAAATATATTTTCATTTACCCTGTTTTTTGGGATTGAAGGACTGTAACAGAAAAGCGAGATATTCGGTCTGCAGGACAGTGAGACAGAGCCAGACAGACTGTCCTGTCAAAACGGGACGTCTGGCCACATTAAGGAAGAAGTCCCTATTTAGAATATTAAAGCATTTTCTTGGACATTGCTACAGAACATTATTAGCATATTTCTGTCCACTATATTTTATATATTATCTGATACCAAGCCAATTCTCATTAATCCATTGAAAGTCAAATCAAACTTCCCATAACTGAAGAGCTTGGTGGCAGAACGGGGCAATTCTTGAAAAACTCCTGAATTTCATTTTTTTTTTCTAAGGGTCCTAAAAGCTTCTGAAATTTGTCTCATCTCCTAATAATATTTTTCCCTCTCCACAATTTTTTTTTACAATATGAATCGTTTTTTTTCTTCTTTTTCTGTGGTTTTTCTCCCTTACTTTATTCAGAATAAGTCGACTGTGCATGCACACTGCACAGTAGAAAAATAGAGTTCGGACATCGTAATACTAGTTAATGACCCAGAGTGCACCATACAACTCTATAGAAGATTTTTAGCCTACTTTTCTTTTTTTAATTCGAAAGAATTAAAAAAATGAAAAAGTAGGTATTGACATGCGGTCGATGTCCGTCTGTCTGTCTGTCTGTCTGTCTGTCCGTACCCCCCTTCCAAAATCAGTTCTATCCATCGGATCTTAAAAATTCTTTTTTTGTTAGAAAGCTATGACCTCAGATACCCAACTTTCATACTTTTTGTCCGTCTGTCTGTACGTCCAGACGGACATAAATCTACTATCGGTCGGCGAACTTCCCATTGAAATAGCATTGAAATTCAATTTTGAGTCATTTAAATCACTGTATTTACTGAAATGCGGTTGATGTCCATCTGTCTGTCTGTCTTTCCGTCTGTCTGTCTTTCCGTCTGTCTGTCTTTCCGTCTGTCTGTCCGTCCGTCTGTCTGTCTGTCCGTACCCCCCCCCCCTTCCAAAATCGGTTCTATCCATCGGATCTTAAAAATTCTTTTTTTGTTAGAAAGCTATGACCTCAGATACCCAACTTTCATACTTTTTGTCCGTCTGTCTGTACGTCCGGACGGACATAAATCTACTATCTGTCGGCGAATTTCCCATTGAATTAGCATTGAAATTCAATTTTGAGTCATTTAAATCACTGTAGGTATTGAAATGCGGTTGATGTCCATCTGTCTGTCTGTTCGTATGTCTGTCTGTCTGTCCGTCTGTCTGTCTGTCGTACCCCCTTCCAAAATCGGTTCTATCCATCGGATCTTAAAAAAAAAAATTTGGTTAGAAAGCTATGACCTCAGATACCCAACTTTCATACTTTTTGTCCGTCTGTCTGTATGTCCGGACGGACATAAATCTACTATCTTTCGGCGAATTTCCCATTGAATTAGCATTGAAATTCAATTTTGAGTCATTTAAATCACTGTTGCCAAATCAACAATGGCATGAGAAACTTTATTTATTTAAACATATTTGAAACAAAATAATATTTTCATGAATCAGTTTGGAATGACGTCATAAAGTGTAGCACAATTTGATTCTTTGATTATTCATTATTTATCTACCAAGAAAGCGGCAAGGCATACTTTTGCATGCAATTATGCTTAGTTTTAATTTACATTTCTTATTTTTTAATGCAGTTCGGAGTAGTTTCAGTACTTTTGTTATTAATAAATATTTAATTATTCTTCGAACTACAAATAAATCACGAGCAGATGATAAATAATATTTAATTAATTTGCGAAACAATATTAAGGAAAATAGTTGATTTTGGCTTTTAGAAGTTTAAATTATAGCTGGGTGCTGTGTTTCGATTTTTTTTTTCTAATGTGTATAAATCTAGTGTAGAAACGGCTGTTGATGATATTTACTTTAGGAACCTAGTTTTTTTTCCCGATTATAACTTCAGTAAGTATTTAAGTAGCAGGAAAGTAGGCTATTTTAGTTCTTTATGAACTTCTTGTTTCTTCTGTTTCATCATTTGAAGTGCAGTGCAGTCACTAGACTAATACGATAATAAACAAACATTCAATTTTATTCCTCGTTACCTCCTGAATTTACATTGCTGCACTCCTAAAAAAAACTTCTTGGAAACTCCTGACACTATCAGAGTATGAACCCTGGTGCATGCATGAAAGTGACATTTTTGAAAAAAATGAGAGTTTTGTGTCAATTAACATATTATTCCATCCTTTAAGGATAGCAAGTTTCCCCAATTTCTTCTATTTTTTTACGGTTTGCAAGTACCGTTTTTAACGGATTTAAGGGCAAACTAAAAACTTTAAAGCTCATTTTCTCGGTTTCACCTTTTCGTCACTTAGCATGTTTTTGCTCTTCAACGGTGAGTTTAGTTCACATTTTATTGCAATTTTAAATCGCAACCACACTTGCAATCACTCTGTACCTATAATTCAAATGTATTTGTAGGAGTTTTTCTTGAATGTGAAAGATTCCATCAGAGATATTCCTAGGAAAGGAAGGGGCTCTTTTCAGAAATGGGAAGAGGAAGAACGTAAATTGCATGCTGTGTAAGTATTGAACTGTGTTGGTTTCTTAATATCTGTATTTATGTACAATGCCACCAAATAATCAATTATGTGACACAAAAATGCAATTAAGAAATCCATTTTATTACCATTAAAATGAATAAAAAAAGTTATAAACAATATATTGAAAACCCAAAAATTGCTTTGTAGAAATATTTTTAAGTAGCAACCCAGTAGTTAAACAATTCTATATTTTCTATAATATTTTAGGTACTTATTTCTCAATTTATTTATAGATGTTATTTTATTTTAGATTCCAACAAGCCCAAACTAGTGTTAATGAATCTTTATGTGGTAAGGGTGTTTGATTATTTTATAATAATCTTCTATTGCAAAAATTTAGGAATTTGTTATAAAAATCTTGCTAAAAAAAATATAAAGTTCTTACTTATATTTACCTAAAGTTTTTTTTTTACCAGGGCATATAATTAAGACAACTCTTTATACATTTTTTAGGCGTTACCCTAAAGTATAAAATGAAAAAAAATAGATAAATGTGAAAATTCATATTTTCCCTGTAAAACAAATGCTTTGAAGTGCAAATGGTTCAAATATTCTTTCAGAGAAACAGCAAATCTTCACCTTTTGAAGTCTTTTTTTAAAAATCAAATAAACTTTAAAAAAATTCGAAAACTTTTATAAAATATAGTAAGCAACTCAATTTCGATAACTAAATAGTTATATAATATAACCTATAGCAACTATATTTTCCCAATAAATTTTATTTCAGATAACATAGATACCCGACGTGCCCTTGAAGATGGTATTCGCGATCTTGTATCCTCATCCAATAACTACATCAAATCAAAGAAGTCCTCTCACTCCCTGTGTAATCGGCAGTTACTGACAAGTGTGATGGCTTATATCTCGAAAATTCTTAGGGTTAGTACTCAATGCAAATATGACACAGGTTTATTACTGTGTATCTAGAAATTTTTAATTGTTGTCCTCGATCACTATTATTACATATGCATTTAAAATATGTATTTTGTAAAAAAGCATTGGTAAAATTAATTTAATTGTGTTGATTGAATATGTAAAAAAAATCCAAAAACTTCATGTTGAGAAATTATCTCTAAAGAAATGCAACACAAAACCCCTAATTGGGCTGTAATTTGATTTGTTTTATATGGATTCTGGGGATTGTTTGTACAAAGGAAATACTACTGTTTTATATTTGGTTTAACAACTTGATCCTATGAAACCTGATCCTATGAAAAGCCTAAAAAATCCATTAACTGCTGGTCCTTAGTTGGTGAATTGAGTGTGGATATGAGGAAATTCAATGATGTGTTATAGCATTACAATTCAAAAGTTCTATTTTTTTTAAAAGAAAGTAATGCCAAGTAAACAAATAATACTTAGTTTTGTAATTTAAATTTTTGCAAGTACATGATGTAGCTAATGGTAACAGAATTAGTTAGATTGATACAGATTCAAGCTATCGCTTTTTTTTGTTCATATGTATGTTACACAATGTTACAAATGCAGTTGAGTGACCTTTTAATGTATCAAGATAATTTTTGTTGGGCTATTCAATGAAAACAAAATTTGCATATTAATTAAACTAATTAATATAATTAAATAAATTTAAATTAATAAAATATATATTACTTAAAGTACACAAAATATAATTAAAACTTGAGTTCTAATTTGATTACCTGTTTACTTTAGTGATACTACTATAATTAACCATCTTACGAATGTAAAGCTTTTATCTAAGGTTTTCCCAGCAACTTTTTACGATTGCAAAAAATTCCTGCACTAAATACCTACTTCATTAAATTAATGTATAAGTAAACTAAAATGGTTAATGCTTTTATTATTCCACTTAAAAATTAGTCGTATATTACTTTTGATATGTTTTTATCTCATTTTGTTTAGATTTTTGGTGCTAGTTTCGGTGATTTATCTCAAGAATTTTCTTCAGATTCATCAAATGTTCAGGTACTTTTCTATAATATTTCAATTTAATTAAAATTAAAAGTATTTACAAATTTGCAAATTATTTTCTGAGCTTTTGGCTGAGATTTTAATTTTTTCTTTCTGTAGTTGATTAATACTAATTTGTTTAAATTTATGGTATTTTTTTTAAAGGTTACTGAAGATCTTGTTATGCCATATTTAAGAACAATGGCTGATTTTAGGGAAAATATAAGACAGGAGGCTAAAGAAATTAAAGGTATTCTTCTTTTATTTTCCCATAATAAATTACTAATATTAAAAGAAATTTTTGTGTAAAACCTATTGCAAATACTACCATAATTATCATGCATTTTAGAGTTTTTCATATGTATAAGTTTTTGTCATTTTTGTAGATAAAGTATATTTTAAAATATATGTATCAAAAGCGTTACATACACTAATGTACCATATTGTGTTTCATTATACCTTTCTATTTTACCTTCCTCTTTTTTATTCCAAATCCCATAACTAATATTCTAACACAGATAATTTTTTCTTCTTTTTATGTGTACTTATATCAAGGTTTTGATTTGCACAAGGTTAACTTTTGCTAAAATCAAAAACATGATTTTTTTTATTAATTACACTTTCTGCTAGTTAATTCTTTAAAAACAACCTATATTAACATATGTTGTAGACAAGCGAAGCTTACACAATTGGTGGCACTATTTTAATGTACGTGATTAAAAATGTCTAGATTGGATCTTTAGTATGAAATTGAATCAAATGTGTTTAAAATTTTGTATAATTCAATCAACCTCTTAAGTAAAATTTTATGCCTTAATTTTTTGTATTTTTAAGCTTTTGCATCTGTTGAATATGACCTCTACAAACATTCTTGACATTTACTAAATGTCCTTTCTATTTTTATATTTATAAATGCATTTTTGCTTTGAAAGTATATAGAAAATTTATTTATGAAAAGGTTTATTCATTTTTTTACATGATTTGGTAATTGTTGATCCTTACAATTAGACAATAAAATATAACTATAAACGATATTCCATTTCAGCTACTCAAGTATTAAAATTATGTGATGAACTTCGAGATGATATATTACCAGTGCTTGGGGTACGATTAGAGGACCAAGAGGGTAAAGACTTCACATTTGACTTTTTAACATTTTTGTTAGAGAATTAGTGGTAAATATAATATTATTTAATTATTAAATAACTTTTTAATGTAGGTTTAAAAGCTGCAATTAAATTAGTGGATCCAGCTGAACTTGCTCGTGAAAAAGAAATTAAACAAAGAGTAAGTTTGTGCTTTACATATAATATGTTTAATGAATCACATCCATATTTACAGTAATTTTAAATACAGATGTTTTATTTGACCTAAGTGTATAAAGGGATAGTCCTAGTGTTCAATTTTCCTCAAATTATTTTATTATAAATGTTTAAAATGACCCTAATTATTCTCATTAAGTGGCTCCTTAAATTGTTTTGCTTTCATCTATTACTTCTAATACATAGATCATGTTAGTAGTAGCTGGTACTTTAACAAACTTCTACAGGAATAAACAAAAACACACTGATACAACATTGCTGTCTCACAGAATAGTGCCCTTCTTGGTGTATAAATGGATTGAGTCATGATAAACAATCCTAATATCGTTGTTCAGTGAATAATTTTTTGAGTGGCGTTTGCTTTCTGCGTTTCAGTTCAGCCACTATAGTTTCAGGTTTGTTATATCTCCTGCTTCTTTTTCAAATTTGGTTTCTTACTATGATTTCTTTTTTTTCAATTCTATATATTAACCCAAAGTGTACGCTGGTATTCCACTGTACACTTTGGGGTAAATTGAGGTTTTCCCTTTGACTTTTGTTCATCTGAATACAGAAAAGTGTATTGTCTTCTAATGGCTTAAAGGGAGTCGGATGGTTCTATCTCACCCAGGTTAATTTTACTAACTTTAGGAACATTTTTCTCAGAAACTATATGAGATATCATTATGCATTTTTTTAATAGTTTGTTTCTTACATATAGCTCTTTGATTTAAACTGAGGATATTTCACAGCATAAAAAAATACTTTTACAGTGATTTTTTAAAAATATGTATTAAAAAACGCCAAAAAAATCTGATTTAAAGTAATATATATATTTTTAGCAGAGATATTTAAAATTCCTGAGTTTAAATCAGAGCTATTAATAGGGAATAAATAATAAAACAAAACATATCTTTGATATCTTTTATAGTTCCTGAGAAAATTGTTCTTAACTGTTGAAAAATATTATATTTCAGGAAGCGCAAATGAAAAGTAAGGTATAGGTAAGAACTGATAGTCAGAGTTTCTGAAAAATGCTTATAAAAATAAGACCACTAAACAGAAATCGATAATCTTGGTCATAAAGTAAAGCTATAGATATGCAGATTAAAAATAAAAGAAAAACAGAAAATTAACATTTTTGACCAAAACATCCATCTGACTCCCCTTTAAGGTTTTACTCCCTAACAAATCTTTTCCACTACTTTGGTTTCTCTCCATGTTTTTATTTTATTTGTTACTGATTCTGGCAGCTTTTTGCCGTTTGAAGATTCTTTAATTTGTACGTAATTTTCTATTTTGTACTATATATCTTCACATTGTTTAATGTGTACTAAATATAATAGTGTGCATTTGAAATCTATTTGTTTGTATAGATGGAGGCTGAAAAACGACTAGAAAAAGAAAGGAAAAAGCAGGAACAAGAAGCATTGAAAGAGGCCAGAGAAGCAGCTAAGAGAATGCCACCGAGTGAAATGTTTAAAGCTATGACAGACAAGTATTCAAAGTTTGATGATAAGGTATGTGTATTCTTTATTTTAAACTGAATTCGAATTTATTATATTTGTATTGAATAATAATGACTAATAGTTTGTTTTATTCAAAAATCCCAAAAGCCTATGATTTTTCTTAAAGTTTATCTTAAAATCTGTACATTTCATAATTCATCATTATATTTTTCATATTTTTATTGTTAATTACAATTTCCATTTCAATATGTCCTAAAAATTAAAGATTTGTAGTCTACAGTACCCTGAGCAT
This sequence comes from Oedothorax gibbosus, assembly GCA_019343175.1. Classification (NCBI taxonomy): domain Eukaryota; kingdom Metazoa; phylum Arthropoda; class Arachnida; order Araneae; family Linyphiidae; genus Oedothorax; species Oedothorax gibbosus. The sequence goes on along the minus strand of CM033276.1, from coordinate 24,015,476 downwards.
TTCTGACCATAGCAGTATCTACAGTTTGTTTTGTGCATTTTTATCTTCCTTTTTAGTTTTAGTTTTGTTAGCTTATTTGTGTGAATTTTATTACAAAAGTTTTTTTTTAGCTATGCCTTTTTTCATGGGCAAAATGCACATATTGCCGTTTTCTTCTCATAATTATTGTCTACCGGTCAAAATTTGGTGACTGGGATATTTGACAATTGTATTTCATTGGAAACAAATTAAAGGAACTGGACGTTATGAGATACATTGCTTTTTGGATAACAAATGATTATGATAAAATAAAAGATGATGGAATTTACTAGAAGGCATCAGACAATTTATATAATATCAGAAATAGCCAAAATCAGTCGGTTTATTATAGTTCTTTGGGAAAAGTTTTCAGTTTAGTTTTGGTAATTTGTTTGTCCCAGAGAAATAATTTTTAGTGGTTAATGTTGATTTTCCATTAGTAAAGTCAATTTTACAAAGTGATTAATGGTTACAGAAAATGGATGAAAAAATCCTGGCGTATGAAGATGCAACAGCACATAAGCATAGAAGACTCTCCAAAACTGCCCTTGACCAGAGTATTTACCTGAGGGACTACATGTACTCAGAACCAGAAAACTCGCCTGATTCTTTGGCTGAAAGTTTTCAGTTTCCTACGCCGGAAAAAAGTGCATCAACTGCTTTACAACTACGCAAGAGGATTAGATGCAGAACTGAGGCTCAGCGCATTGCTCGAGACGCCAAAAAACTGAAACTGCGGACGCCATGCAATTCGGATACTTGCAAGATGAAGTGTGCCACAAAGATTTCCCTCGCAGAGAGGAAAAAAATTATGGAGGACTTCAAGAAAATGTCAGACTTTGAGAAAAAGAGCTGGGTCTTCCAGAGAGTGGATAAAGAGTCTGTCAAAAGGAAGACCACCGAGAGCTTGCGGCGGAAAGTGACCTTTAAGTATTCGTTCGAAATCTTGACTGGAACGTATCGTGTGTGCAAAGTGTTCTTCTTGGGAACCCTCGGATATCATCCAAAAAATGACAAGATTATCACGACGGCAATGAAGGCAACAAAGTCGGACCCTATCATGCCTTTCTTGTCACGTCGAGGTTGTAAAACTCCACCAAATAAAATTAAAAGAGAACCTATTGTGAGGGACACATCAGCATGTGATGAAAATGTAAGTCATATCAATTCAGAACTTACAACAAAGTGCCTTAACTTTCCAAGCCAATCAACAGTTAGTGTCATGCACAATAGTTACCCTTACCAATTCTCAAATGAAGGACAATCCTTTCGAATTACAAGGTCTGCAGGAAAGACATCAGCAATGGTAAATATTTTTGCCAAACTCGGAGAAGAAGAATGTGCTGCCTATATAGAGCATGAGCGTCAAAAACCATCTTAGCCACAACATCACATTGGTGAAAAGTCATGGCTCTTGAGTTTTAAAAACCTAGAAATGTAAACAACTCTTGTAATATTCATTCGCAAACAGCCGAAGAACACATGGATTGCTGTAAGGGGTAGAATAATGCCTTAAGTAAAATAGTTTTTCAAAGATGTTGATTTAGCGTTGATCTGTTTGACGGGGTCAGACATGACCCGTTAGACCAGTGACCTTTAAAAAAAAATCTAGTATTAGAAGGGAAGAAGAGTAAAAATCCTCCCTTGGCAGTCCCAAGCTGTCCAAAACGTGATCAGGTCCACTAATTTTAATGTGACCGCTTTTCAGTTGTGAAATTGCTGATAAGGTGCAAGTCAAAGATGTAAAGCCATGTCAAAATGGTCTAACTAATTAAAAATAAAGATGTTAATCATGTTCAAAGGTCAAGGCTGTCAATGCCTTAAGACATTCAGACACACAGCCTTAACTTAAAAAGTCATGGAGAACTCAATCACTGAAGCGCTGCCTTTTGACCAAAAGAATTTTAAATTGAATTCGGTCTTCAACTATACCATTCCATAAACAGATTGTAAAGTGGAAATCCAGTTAAAAATATTTGGTACAGCTAGGCATGTTAAATCTGTCAGGACTAGGCTATTGGGTCTTTGTAGTTGTGTTGGTTGTATGGTTCAAAGTCAATTTCCTTACTTATATAAGTTCAAAATTATATATACAAGGTTGTTGTTTACGTGTAGCTCTAGTGAGACATCAATTTAACCAAGCAATCAATGAGAAAGAAAGATGACTTTATTTGGACGTTATGCCTCTTAATAACATGTGACTTTGAGGTAAACATGGTTAAAAAAATATTTGTTGACAGTTTGTTAGGTTTGTAATTTTTTCTGTTAAGTTTCAAACACAATGATAAAAATCTTTTATTGATAGATGTTTGACCTTTGTTTACTTAATGAAGCAATGTTTCTTGTATTTGAGTTATTTATATAATTACTGAATATTTAATATTTTATTTATATCAAGTTGATATGTTGTTGGGTAAAAGGAATAAAAAAAAAAGTAGTTTTAAAATTACTTGCTGGACCTATTCATAATCATAATTATTAGTAAATTGTGCAGTTGTTGCCAAATACAAGCCAGTGAGTACCAAAGGAAACAGCAGTATGTGCTTTTATTTTTTATGGAGGTGCAAAATGTAACCTTTTATTTACCACTTACTCGTAAAATATTTAAAGGTTAAAAATATATAATTGTCTACATTTTCTAAATGTTTGTGGGAAATCCAAAAGCAATGAATGTATATATCTCGAAGCTCATCTTTGTGGATACTACTATTGACATACTTAGAGGTAGCACTGATGTAGAGAGCCGCGGTTGCTCAGTCGTGTGAAGCGCCGTGCTCGCATCGGAAGGGTTGTGGGTTCTGTCCTCGGCGGTGCTCGCAATTCTGATGGTTGCTGGGTCGGCGCTTGTATTCGACTAAAGACCGCTGTGTTGCTAATGGTAGCTGGGGCACGTTAAATATGTCGTGGTCACAAAGTCCTCCATGTTCCCATACCAAATTAATACCTCTGGGGGTACCAGATCAGGGGGTTATCGGCCTTTGATCTGGATCAAAATTCCGATATGTGAGTGAGAATGGATGTGTGAAAGGGACCTTCCTGTAAAACGGATGTGTCATGCTGCGAGCAAAAGTCGGACTTCCTCCCTTGTGGTGCTCAATAAAAACGGAAGCCGCCCCACTTCGCCTTAAAATCGGGAGTTCTCTACTCCGGGCTCGGTTACCGAGTAGCATTAGAAACAACAACAACTGATGTAGAAAACACTTGATTTTTTTTCCAAGATCCCCCCCTCCCACCTGAAATACTATTGATTGAGGTGTTCAATGTTTTGATCATGTAAAGCATATTCATTAACTCGACACATCAATTTGATACAGTTTATGCCCTCATTAATTTTAGTATTTTCAACTAAATTGTACGTTAAATACAAATACTGATTTGGGACTTTCAAAATATATTTACTCTTCCATATTAAATATTTATGTGTTTCAATATAAAGTTTTAGCTAAAATTATTGAAAGTACATTTTTTTTATTGATGCCTAAAATTCAATTTTATAAAGATTAAATTCTCCAAACTTTGTTTGAATATTTTTGTGAACTATACATAATTGTTTATGGGTAGAAGATACATATATTTTTTGTTGTTGTCCAAACTTGAATTTTCCTTGTTTCTTAAAACTTTTTGTTTTAGGGAATACCAACACACGATTTAGAGGGCAAAGTTCTAACTGATAGTCAACTGAAGAAAGTGATGAAGCTTTATAGTGCCCAAGAGAAGAAGTACAATGACTATTTAAAAAGTGTAGCTACATCCTGAGTATGGCTAAAACTTGTAGTATTCCTAATTTATTTTTCCACTAACTATATGAAACTATGTGATAAGAAAATTTCCAGCTTCAATGACCATTAGTAATGGTATGGCTTTATGGTTAATTTTCAAGGCTTCAACCAAAATAATAATAATATAAATTGTACTGTGTTTTATGCTCAATGTTTTATATGTTTATTTAAAATTTTGGCTTTAACATTGCTATTAACACTTTTCCCAATCCTGTTATAAATTTTTAATCACACCAATTAAGATGATACTACTTTTACTTTTGTTTAAATACACACTTAGTGTTCAGAGTGAATTTTTGTTGACCAAATAAAAGCATTTTTTACTTATTAAAAGCATTGTCTATTTATTTAAAAAAAATCAGAAAAGTCAACAGAAATTTATGTTAACATTAAAAAAACTTCTATGTAGTTTATGAGATGTTCTTTACAATTATAGTGTAAAAATAACGACTACCACAACATTGTTGGTACATCCAAAAATACAACATAAATGAATACATTTTTCAGTAACCCCATTAAGTCCATGAGCCATATTTTTCGAGAAATTTAAAGAAAACTATTTTAACAGCAACTTTACATCGAACTTAGTTACTGAACACAATTTTTTACAAAAATCTTTTGAGAGGGATGCTTTATTGCAACTTGAAAGAGTATGAAAATAAATCATTATTACTTAAAATTAATTTAAAATTTGCTGGACTTGAGTTGCTTCTGAAAAGACAATTATTTGTGTTTCAAGTACAAGAAAAATAATACTAACTCGTATTTTGTAGCTATAATTTTGTTTATTCATCTCAAAACAATTTTAGGCCAAAGGAAAGTAAAAAAAATTATCAGAACAATGTTATACCTTATTAGACTTATGGAGTTTCTGAAAAAACTCAAATAATATATATTTCGCGCCCTCTTGTAGCAATTCGAGAAGTCTGTTATAAATAGTGTTTCTCCCTTAAACGCTATATTTGGTTGCTTCTCATGGCTGTGCAAACTACTGGCATAACCTGATTTATTCCCAGAATGTTTGTTTACATAGGATGAATTAACATCAAAAGCTCAGTTTTGATAAAATTGTGACTCATGGGGTTTTGGAAAAAAATTGATTAAAATGTTTAATGGTGTGCTAATTCTACATGATAATTTTTGAGTTAACCACACTCAAGTGATGGAATATAGAAACGTGGAATTTAAATGATTCCATCGCTTGCTTTTAATTCGAGTCACAAACTGGCTATTTATACGAAAAATCTAATTAGCTTAAAATACTTAAACTGCAATTTAACATAATGAATTTCCAAATTGCTTAGTACACATTTTTAGAAGTTCTTTAACTGTCAGATATTTAGTAATTGAATACTTTGATTTTTACATAATACTGTTCAATAAACATTGTGGTTTTATGGTTTGATTCAATTAACGAAGGTTGCAATAGACACAATCAATTGGACCATTTTGCTCTGAAATAATCAGTCTTTCAATACACTTTCTGACAAGTTAGAGTTATTGAGGTCTTACAACAATGGTCTAAGTATTAGTCTCGATACTGCAGTTTACCTGCTAATGGCAGCGTGCATGTCAATTTGTAGAGCTTCTGGACAGACACTCGTATTTGCGGAATCAAACCTATGGCTACTTTCGAAATCCATTTTATGGAATTACTTGTTCTGAAATTATAGTTAAGTGAGAGGACTCTTTATAACTTAAGGGGACAGGGAACATATAGTTGGTTCAAAATATCAAATTTTCATTTTAACTTTCAATCACTAAAATTAATATTTACGAAATTTTTTATATAATACACATCTGAATATGTGGGGTTGGAGTTTCCAAATTTGGTAGTTAATTTCAATATAAATTTGTTTCCAGCTTCATATGTCATTTTAAAACACCGATTGTTAACTTTTAAGTACACTTTCCAGCATAACTATTGCGTGTATCTGAAAATAATTTTTTATAGAAATAAAAAAAAAACTCCAGTCAACGCAATGAACCTCAATTTTAACGATAAAACAATCAATTTTCCTAAATAGAAATTTTGCACATTTCTTAAATCAGAAAAATAGTCTTATTTTTACTCACTTAATATTTTTTTGGAATATATTTGGTTCACTGTGTCAAATAGACATGTTATACAACATCACAGGAAATGTCAACCCTGTTAGTAAAATAGAAAAAAATGTACTTTAACTTAAGGTTGAAAATTGGTGTTTTAGAATAACGACATTTAAAGCTGGCAACAAAGATATATTGAAATTAACTACCAAATTTGCAAACTCCAGCCCCATATTCAAATGTGCATCATAGAAGTTATTTCGTAAAGGCACGATTCAGTAACTAAAGTTTAAATGAAAATTCGATATTTTGAGTGGCCGTTTTGTTCCCTGTTACCTTAATAGTGGAGCCGAACGTACTTGCAACCTCTGCAGATTTAACCCGCACCAGTCTCATATAGATGCTAGGAAGGTTGTCTAGGAAAAAAACTTAACACTAACTTTTCAATTTTTATTATTTGTTGAGCTAGTACTACCTTTTCAGTTAACCATCAGAGTGGAAGGTGCCACTGGGAGAATCGGCGTTATACCTTCTAATATTGTTTTTGGCAACTCTGATTTTCCCCGGCAGGTTAGCTATAAACTGAAAACATGTCAGAGTACATTAGGATTTTCTACCCGATCGCAATACTTTGATTACAGTATGTTTTATTAGATAACTGAAAGTAATAACTCTATAGAATTTTATAATAAAATTCTATGCTTGAAAGTAGATAATTATACTCTAGCATTATGTGTGTGTAAAAATATTGTAATCAAAGGAAAACCATTGTCATACTTCAGAAAAAAAAGTTTATTTTAAATATTTCTTTCACAAGCTATTTTTATATCACATTTTATAAAAATTGTGGTAAAAGTTAATGTATAAGCTCTTCATGCAAAAAAGCAAATATTTTACAAAGTATGTTATACATATGACTTTTAAGAATAAATTACAATAATAACTTTACTGTCTAAATTAAATAAGTATGTATTATTTGCTACATAGTAATTACAAATAAAATTTTAAAACTTCAAGAAATACTAGAGGTAAAGATATACATTTGCAATTTAATTTCTTAGTACATTATAATTGTTTTTTAATGGCATGGTAAACAATTTATTTAACTCAACAACTTAAAAAACACTATTTAAACAAGCATTAATAAAATGTTTTTAAATTCTACATGAATGAAAAATATTGTAACATGAAAATCAATGATGTTTCAACGCATCATTTTAACTAACTTTGTGCAAAGGAGATTACTTTAAGCAAATAATTTATACAATTGTAGAAAATGACAATATATTTATATTAAATAACTCTATATAGTATGAGTACTTTTGATTAAAAAAAGGAGTATAAGAACCTAATTTGTCACTACAATAAAATTCTTTCATAAAAACAAAACGGAATGTTTTGACATACATGCACATTAAGTACTTTATCACAAATACGTAAAAAAATTTCAGAGTACTTCAAGCCCGTAACAAAAAGCCCCATTAAAATAGATGTTTATGCATATAAATTGAGATGCAATTTGTAATGATATATTCACAAATGAATAGACGGACGGAGGGTATCACAAAAGTTTCAACTTCGAACTGATGAGATAGATTTGTTTATGACACAAGTGCATATGTTGAGGTGAAACATGTTGGTTTAATTCAAAATAATATATATTACATAAGAAAATATACCAGTTACTTAGGACACTCAATAAACTGTGGCATTCAAGAATAAGTTTAAAATGTTCGGCAACAAGGTAACATTTCTACAACCTTAAAACTAAAAACAAGTTTTAAGTTGAATAATATGAAAAACATAATACTAATATTTAGAGAAATGATATAATTTAAATATTGAGAACAGTAATTGTATAACAAAAAAATACCTCAACATAATTCTTTCACAGTATTAAACAATGCAATACATTAAAACCTTAAAATGGCCAACATAAATAATAGGTAAAAATGTAACTTTTATGGTAAAATTTTATTTATGGTATTATAAACTTAAATGGTAACTTTTGCACACAGGGTTTTCACTAAAAGATATATTTTCCATTTTCCTAAGTCTAACTGGATAAAAAGGGTGTATACACACAGTATTTATAACATACACAGATTATTTAAAATAGGAGAAAAAATAATTTCTACATAATAACTATGTAGTACATACTCGATTCACTTGGATATTTAAGTTCTTTGATGTGCTTTAAATATTGTCTTTCAATGTGCACAATAGTAGTGATTTGGTTTTAGCAGAGGAGTATTAAAACATGGCACATATTACAAACGTATTAGCAGGGATAAATATGATAAATAATGTTTATTATTGATTACCATTAACGATGGTAATTTCCGTCATTTATAGTAGGTTGCTATCAATAATAAAAGTATTTATCATAACCTATCTACAACAATTGCAATTTGGAGAGAAGCAATGGTTATTTATTGCAATTCCTCTCAAACACCAGTATGAATTCGATGAAAGAATGTCCAAGTTCAGTTGCTGGTAAGGAACATGGCTGGAAAAGAGAACTATATTAGCAAGGAAGCCGAGTCAAAGCAATTTCATATAAAAACTTGGATGTGTAACACTATACTACTTTTAAATACCACTCAATAAATAAATACCTACATTAAAAAGGTACATATTCTCTCTCTCTATCTATAAGAAAATTTAAATAACTTTAAAACCTAAAAAGTTCTGTGGCAGCTATCCTTTGTGCATGCTCTATTTTTGCGAATACTTTAGTATGATGTTCAACAAGTACTAGGAATTCGTGTACTAAATTTGAAGTCCATAGCCCTTTTACTTCGAGTTGAAGAGCGGTATTGGTAGAGATTTACTCTACGGTCCCCTTTGGCGAACTTTCCAAAATCACGCCAAAAGTCCGTTTTTTGGCGACTTTTTTTTAAAAACCATGATTCAAAGAAAAGATCGTATGGTAATATTTCTTATGAAAACTCAACCAACGGTTTGATAGGGTTGCGGGAAAACGCATCGGTGCGAAGTCATAGAATTTGAATCTTCAGTCGATGTCAGATAGGTTGCCAGAAAAAATTATTTATCGCCAAATCCGAAAACACCGCGCCAAGGGGGACCGTACAGTAAATCTGATCCGCGGTATTAGATAGATGGACTTGCAGATAGACTGGCCATTGTTGATAACTACTTATTTAGAATCACTTCCAAAACATGAAATCTCCATTTAGGATTTTCGATCCCATCTTCATGTTTTTATTACAAATATTTCACATTAGGTAATTGAAAGTAAAAAAAACAAAAAAATCATGTTTAGAAGTAAATTGGTCCATAGCACTTTGTGGGTTACTTTATTAAGCTTCAAAGCATCTCGAATGATTTAGATGATAAAAAATATTCAAAGAAAAACTGTTTACAACACTTACAGTATCTGTAACAACTGTCCTGGCTTGAACACGAAACCTATAAGTGCTTTTGAGATAAAGACCGATCGGAAGCCTCCAGTTGGGATCCACTTCCTGAAAATCAAAAATAAACTTTACAATTTGAGTTTTTGGAAACTTACTGAAGTTTAGATAATTCTAACCAAAAAAATTAAGGCACTATAGTTTTAATCTTTTTTAAAACCTCATTTTTCTTAAGCAAACATAATTAGAGTAGCAGAATTACAGAATTGGCAATGACTAGTATGTTAACTAGATATAAATTATTGCAATGACAAGTAAGAAATCTAACACATACTATTGAAATTGATGATTTGAAAAGGAAACAATTTTAGTAAAGAAAAATTGAGTTTTGAATTAAGATTCAAAGTTTAATTTAAGGTAGTCCTCCATTTTAATGAAGTGCTATTCTTCACTACTGTATAAGTGTAATTAATAAAAAGTTCCCAATGAGTTTTTATGAATCAATTTATTTACATTCATTTAGGTAAAAAAAAAGTATAGTTTCCAAAATAATTGTTGAATTACTTAAAAAAAATATAAATAATTAAAAAAATACGTTTAAAGTAAAAACAATTTAATTTACCCCCTCCTCCCCCAAATTCTGCAAATAGTTACTTTTTTTCAGGTAAACGCCGAGTAACGATGTTAGATGTTTCAAAAAGTAACTGTAACTTATGACTCATCATAAGTCATAGTTACTTATAGCGGTAACAAAGTAACGGAAAATTTCGTTACTGTTGTAATATCATAAACTACTACTTTAACTCAATATAGTAACTTAAACTTACACTTCGGCTTGCTCTGATTTGATTTTCTGTTGTAAAATATTGCTCTTGAATATCTTCAGATATTTAAATAGTTTTTCTATAAATACTTGTCTTTTCACCACGTTAGTTGTTATAAAACTCGTTACACTTTTCTGTTACTACTCATGCAGCTCTTCACGGATATTTTGGGTACAGTTCAGCTTAAATTTAATTATTTAAAATTTAACAACGCTGAATTTTCGTTTGTAACTTTTTCCGATTGCCCTTATTTCTTTAGACTTGGTTCTCTTTGCAACAAGAAAAAAAGATTTTCAAAGTTTCAATTTTTCTTATAACTTGAAATTTCTAATAGTAACATTGATCGGTTACTTTTTATATTAAGTAACTGTAACAGAGTTACATTTTAAAAGTAACTTTTCAATCTCTGTTACGGATGCTTACCTCTGTGAGGTTCTGTTCTCTGGTATAGTCATGAGGTAAGTCTCCTGCTCCATTCTGCGGCACAGGACAAGCGACAGGTTTGCCGTCCGGTTGGCAGTGGTCCACAATCAAAGGTACACCAAGGCTGGGGGAAAAATAATCTTTAACAGACCCTGATGACTTAAAATCATTAAAGTTTTTCATAATATTTGTCTGTCAGTCTGAAATCTATGTCCATCTTAACCACAAAATGTAGAGAATGTAGAATGGGCAAGGTGCCAAAATATAAAGAATTTGAAGGGAAATTTATTATTATGTTACTTTAAATATTAAAAAAAAAAGGTTGCATGCAAAAAAGTTGTGAAAAGTTGTTACTGTCATTAAAATACATATTCACAATAGAATGCACTTAACACAGCTTGAATTTCTTTTTATCTATTCAAACTAACTCGAAATAAAACCATAGGCATTTAAAGAGTTTTAATGAACATAAAAACTATTTATAATATTTCAAAAAATATTTATGAACACATAAAAATATGCTGTTATTAATGGTTATAAACCTAAATCCAATGCTTAATTTCTCATGATCTATGATGCAAACTTTCTAGTCCTTACTGCAATAACCAATTCAGGATAACAAATAAAAATTAAAGTTTCTTATTGTGGTAATGAGGTAAAGTGCTGATAGATGGCGTTGTATCCTGTTACAATTGGGAAAATCCCTTTCTCATAAGAACTGAAAAGGAGATCAACGGCTGGTCGTGTGGGTGAGGTGCTTTGAATTGGTAATTGAATAGTTTTCTGAGAAAACCATGGTCTGCGGTCCATGTAATTGCTTTATTTGTCCGAATATTAAAGTTGTGTGCTGCTTGAAACATTGCATTTCCTCCCTTTTCAGTTCCCACATTATTTATGTGCAAAATAAGGAAAACTTACTTGAATTGTAAAGTAACATATTCTTCTCTCATGTACTTTGAAATTGGTATTAAATAACTAAAACTTGGTCCAGTGCGATGGGCACACTGCAGGGTGTTACAGTATTCCTGCCCAATAGTTGTATTCAGTTCTAATAGCCTCAAGGATTCAATTGCTTTCGGAAGATCTGCAAGAATATATCATTTTGAGTGAAATAATACTTAGATAAACATTAAGAACAGGGAAAAGGTGGCATACATTTATATGGCCTAATTTCTCAATGTGTTCCAAGACAAAACAAAATCTATTGGGTTGCTTCAAGTGACGAAATTTCTTCCAGATTTCTTCTAGCGATCCATTCTCCGCTTGGTCCTCTATTCTCATATGACATGGATTCACCAATCGAAACTCAAAGAATTGATTTTCTTTAATACTTCTGTTGCCACTCAAAGCCTGAAGCATGCCTATTGCATATATTTTTAAAAAGAATATGCAAATACTGAAGTCTTGAACACAAAGTATATGCACTGTGTCAAATACTATTTCAAGTTCACCAAACTTTTATTAAAAAGAACACAGAACTTCTCAATAGCTATAGTATGGCTTTGGCGTAAGGTTAAATTAATCACACTTACCTAGAACATGATAAAATAATCCTTTTATTCCTTTATAGGAGTACTTTAAGAATATGCAATAGGTATAATTCCAAGCATTAACATTTTATAGTTACAAAACATACAGTTACAAAATTGTTTCTTTTTAAATCCAACCTTTTCTTGTGAAAGGCTTGAGCCCCCTCCGCGACCGTTTCTCAACCTCCACTCTCAGGTTTTTCACCTTCTGTTCAAACTGGTTGGCCAAGACGATTTTGTCGATATTTTCATTTCCGGAATCTTCGGTGATGTTCTTTTCACTAAGTGCTTTGACACGGAGCGGAACATGAACTGAAGTGTTAGGAGGTACCTGAAACAAATTATGGATGTAAACAGCAAGTAATTTTGCAATTGCGATTTTCAATGGATTAAAATTATTTTTCTTTATTCCACAGTATAGATAAAACTTCCAAAAACAGTTTCATTAAAAAATACAGCTGAACACATTATTAACATTGACATAACAGCAATAATATAACATTATAAATAAGTGAAACCATGATTAATATAAAAAACTGATTGGATTTGTTACAAAACCCTAACTTGAAAAGTCGTGAAAAAGCTAAGAATAACAAAGAACAGATCCTGTGGAGATTGAACTGAAACAAATAATTAAAAAAATATTTTCCCCTTACAAATAGTCAGGTTGTTACTTGTTATATTTAATTTTTAAACAATAAAATTTATATTTTAAAGGTTATTTTAATGAAGAACACAATTAGATTTTTAAACAAGTTTCCTTAACGACATAGCAAAATGACTGAATTTTAACTTCCTTTGACGTTTTGGCACACAATCTGACATCTTAAAAAAAGTCTTTCTATTTAAGCTAGTAAGATGTGTCATTTGAGGCAATTAAATTAAACATGTTAAAAAATATGTTACATTTCAGGTAGGTACTTAGTTTTAAGACAGAACGCTAAAAAATGCTAAAAAAATATTTTCAAAAGACTGTGAACTTAAAATAGGTGACAATTACAAGATAGTAAGTAAACATTGCGAAAAAGAGTGCATTTAATTACATTAAAGGTATTAAGAGGTTATGAAATCCTATACTCCCATACCCATTTTGGTAAGGCCTTTAAATATTCAAAAAAAAAAATGAGCTATAAAATAAGCATAACCTAGTGCAACAACACTAACCAGTTGGTTTTGGTGTTCTTGGTGGGCATCCTCAACATCTGGCCCTATTTTAGTTTGAGCAGCAGAAGTTGGTTTGTCTGTGACGACACTTTCGGTAACTGGGGAATGAGAAACAGTGTTCGATGGGGTGATTAGGAGTTCTCGTTCTAGGGAGTCTTCAAGGACCTCCGGTTCACTCAAGGCTGGAATTAAAAAGGAGTGCAGTTAGTAAAAGAGGTGCACAATCTCCTTTCCTGTAAATGGCATGAGGTTATAATATCAGACCTGCCAACTGTGGCCCTAGTGTAACTTTAATTCGACCAACCGACCTGCAGACACTCTGTGTAATAAATATTTTCCAGATTATGGGTGCCAAGAGAAAACAAAATGTTTCCCCATTCAAAAATCCTGCATTTGATACGTATGACACAGAATTTCAGCAAGCTGTTTAAAATCAGGTAATGCCGGGTTAAATCCGGAGAGTTGGCAGGTCTGTAATAATAACAAGTTTTCCCTTACAGGGGCTAGAACAATGGTATACCCTCAGTCAACTTCCCAAGCAAACTGATATTTATTTATTGCCCTCAGAAGATAGTTTTTGTATGAACCTGTTTTAGAACCCAGGTCAACAGAATGGGAGTCAGGCATGCTAACCACTGCATCATCACATCCAAAGTTATAGTCCTTCAGATTACAATGTACCTTTGAAAGCCTTGCTTTCCCTATCTCTTTGTGTGGCTTTCCAGGAAACTACGTGAACGTCCCTGTTTAATCCCCCATTCTTCTTGGGTTTGGAAAGCAATGCAATTAACCCCACAGCAGAGCCTCAAAGTAGGCAAGTTTAGAACAGCGATGCCCACAACGTTTCCTGGAAAACCACACAAGGTGGTAGTGGAAGAAAATAGCTTCTGAAGCTTACGTTGTTAACGGAAGGACTATTAATAAGAACATTGGTTACAAGGCTATTGTTACAGATTTTAACTTCAACTCGACATAGTTTTAGGATAAATAAAATATAAAAAATTAGACTGCACAGTATTAAGCTTTTGCTTGGGATAAGGATTCATCTTTGAACTTGCCATTCGTCAGCAGAGCCTAAGGCTTACCGATACATTGCTTCCTTGCTAGTTAGTGAGCTCAGGCAGATTTCAAGTTCCAAGCTTAGGTTTCAAAAAACAAAGAAGAGCCAGAAATCTGTCAACATAAAATCTGCAAGGTTTGCAGTTTTAAAAGTGGTGAAATTATCAGTTATTTTTGTTTGCCCAACTGCAAAACCTCTTGACAAAAGGAAAGAATCAAAGAGTTTCAATTGATAAAAGTTTGTTTCACTAAAATATTTTTAGACTTTATTGGAAGAGGCTATTACAAATAGTATATATGCATTTTTTATTTAATTTCATGTCCCACTTTTTTTTTAACCAAATACAATAATAGGTTCTATGGTCTAGAATCTTCAAAATCCATACAAGAATTTATCCAAAATTGTGTGAATTTTTAACCTTTAGCTACATTCTCAAAAAAGGTTATTGGTGCTTAGCTTCTCCCAGATAAACACAATCCAACTTACCCATCGAATGTATCGGTGGTTCTATCTTATCATTCAGATGTGGAATATCCTCATTACTCAACAACAACGGTGAAGGCCTATTCCCAGTAGCTGAACAACACATAACAATGCAATCCGATTGGCGGAAATAGGGGTATCGGCAGTCATCGCGAACACCAATTGTTCTAGGTTTCAAAATGGGCACTGATGTGCGGTATGCGTGAGTAGAGATTGACATGGAAACTGAAGTGTCTGGGTCCGGGGTTGCCATCTTGGGGATTTTGCGCTCTGGTAAGATTCTGCTAGGTTCCAGAAACCTGCTTTCTGTATTAAAACAAAAAAAAAAATTCAATTACTTGGTGCAAAGCAGACATAGCCTTTCAAAAAATGTAAAATTACAAATAACAGTTATTCCATATTAGAAATGCAAGAAATAAAATATATATATATATATATATTTAGGAATCCAAATTTTTGTGGACAAAAAGTTTACAATTTTCTATTTTCCTGAGAACACAAAATCAACCGGGTACTTTTAAGCCACTGATGAAGATCTGTTTTGGGGACAAAATATGGAATTATGATAGTTCATGCTAAAATTAAAAATAAGTTAAAAATTGTAAGGTTAAATGAATAAGTAATAGTAACTATCAAATAATCAAAATCACCTTTCTTTGTTTCTTGAACTGCTATTGAATTTTCAATATTAACTTTTAATTTATCTGGTTCAAGGAAAGGGAAATGTCTTGTAAGTTGTATGCTGGTCAGATTATTGGTATCTTCTTCTCTAAAAATGAAAAAAAAATTATAAATAAATATCTCAAATAAAATGTTTCTAGATGTGTTAGACCTGCCCAGGGGTTAGGATTGTATATTTTTAATGATTAAAATACTTACTTAAGGAATGTTGCCAAGGTAGGAACATGCCTGCTACCCCTTTCAAAGAAATATATTGCAGACATTGCGACAACACTAAAAAGAAAACTTCAATTTAGAATATTATAACCTTTACAAATAACTTCCTAATAAAGATTACAAATTACACGGGTTACATTCAGACCCCTATTTTAGTACATTTACAAGAAAATTAGTCACTAAATAACAAAATAGAATATCTCATTTGGATTATTTAGTTGTATAGGCATTTGCTATATTTTAGAAAACTTTATTTTATCACACTTACCAAAAGGCCATTATAAGAACTAAAATGATTATGATAAATTGAACATATGAGTTATTGCAGATTAAAGAATCCTCTGAACTGGATTCATGTTGAGTAGTTTTTCGGTATTGGCAATGACCCCTAGGGAATTTCTTGGAGGAACTGACTGAACAGGCATGACTAAAAATAAAATAAAATATTTAGCATTTTTATTTGATACAATATTTTAACTCTCTGAGGGATACAGACGAATAAATCCACCACTTGACTATCAGGTTTTCCAGTAACACACCAAATATTTAAAAATTTATAAATTTTTCAAAATTTTAAAATTTGAAGTATGTATGATTTATTTATATAATCATCTGCTACAGAAGTGTAATTTTTAAAAAAGTAAAGAAATAAGATTGTTTAGTTAAATTTTTTAATTTTAATATCATGCGGTGAAAACAAGTTCACAATTCAGACAATTTGCTTACCTCTCAGAAGGTTGATGGTTGTATTGTAATTGCAAAAATTTATTAATGACCAAATTTTCATGCGTTCTAAGGTCATATGTAGGCATTTTAGAAAAAGTTTATTTATTACTAGTTTACAATTAAATTTATTTACAATTACTATGATGTCAGAATATTTTTAATTTGTTAAAACTAGTATTTAAATCTAAGATACTCTGTACAAAGACTAATAGAAAAAAAATGGGTTACCTAGTAACTGTACTTCGACTTGATGTAGATTTTAGGCTATCAAGTCTCTTGACTTTTTGACTTGTTAGTTTTTTATTTACTTTCTCTAATTCATCTATACGAGTTCCCAAGTTGTCGGTAACTTTACACAGCTCCTTGACGGCTCCAATGTTTTCCATAAAAATACGATCCTAAAACCATGTGTAACACTATTATTAAAATTAATTCATGCTAAGTAACTTTGCAACTAAATGGAACAAATTATAAAGTTAATTGGTCCATGTTTTTTTATAAAATTATTTTGATTTTACAATGGAAGTTCAGAACAATTTTACTTTACCAGAAAGTTCTAGCTAACTACAACAAAATTTAATTCTAAAAGAAATAAGATTTAAGTTTTAATGTGAAATGCCATACCAGTGAACAATAAAGAAGCTTTTTTTAAAAGTTGTATTCTGAGTTTTAATTATTACATCATCTAATTAACCAAGGGGTGATAATTTATTCATCAGAAGTATGTGTAGCAATTTAAAATTTATAATTGACCTTCTCTAAACAACAAAGTCACTAGAATATAATTAAATGTTTGTAATACTGTTATTTAACCATCAAGAAGGCACACTGTTTAAAACCAACAAGAAAGGTCTAACAAATTTCTCAGATACATTTGTATAAAATGTCACATTTTAAAACATCAAATAGTAAAGTTCTTTTTCTTCATTTAAACCTTAAGATATATAAATGGTGGGAAAAAATGTGCTAATATATATGACAAAATTGTCTCCCTGTTCTGACTGTCAAATAAATGTATAGTTGCTAATGTAGGAACAAAATAAATTGGTTCTGTGGATCCCAAAACATTTTTCTCCTTTCAATATCATTTTTCAGGATTCCCTCTCAGACTAAGACGGATCCCTAACCAACGACGTCCACTGTACCAGAAGGATGGTGACCTGCCCAGTGGAAGTGCAGAGAAATGAAACAGATAGTAGCCTATGGGCAATTCCACGTGTGACGGAATGACATTTTGAACTGTAGAAATGAAGTAAAACAATTACCACAAAGCTATTTTCAAAGGAAAATTGTTCTTTTTTTCAGTTTATATATTACTGTTAATGATTAAAAGATTATAAAAAAAGTTGAAATTTTTCAAAAAGTATTTTATTATTATATTTTTGATTAACTTCTTTTTGTGTTACGGAATGACATTTTTGCAACCACGACTGCATCCTGGTACTTAAAAATGGAAATTTCTGTGAATTAACAATACATTGAGTTTTTAAACTAATGCATATCTTAAATATGATATATAAGCTATGTACATTATAATTTAGAGCAATCTACCTGTAACATGGTTTAATTTATTAACTGTCATTTGACGTTACGGAATGACCGTTACGGAACGACTAAAAGTTTATAAATTTTATATTAAATTAAAAGTGAGTAAAGTAATAAATTTAATTTTTTTTATTATATAGAGTATTCAGCATCGATCTCCTTTTTCGGGAAATGTGAATACATGTCCTTTATCGCCCCTGCTTTCTTGAACCATAGTTTGAAAGCTTGGAATATATTTTTAAACCTAATTAGTAAATATTTAAAAAAAAGTGAAATTTCAAAAAGTTGATATTTTTATGGAATTGCCCCTATACTGTTGTTTCACATATAGGAGGGTGGCATGCAATATTGCTATGATACCATCATCATTATTACCCGCTTATTATGTTGAGTAAATGGACCACAAACATATTTCTGTCATTATATGCGTATAGAGTAATGGGCTACACAATCTACACTCTTCCTTTCTTGGGCACACTGTTTTTGTTACGTTATGCTCAATATCATTTTAGTAGGTCCATAAAAATACAAATGTATGTTTAGAGTGTCAATGAATACTAAATTATGACTTCGAATAAGATATCCAGAAAAAGTGTTTATTTCTGGCCTCTGGGCTACTTTAACTCGACTTCAATTTAGTCTCAGTCATTAGGTGCCATAGATATCATAGTTAAAGTATTAGATTGGCAGATCACGCGACCTCCTATGCTAAGGACGGGGCGCGCATGGAGACCAGAATAAAAGGGCAAATGGGCCTGTGTTGCCACCACAATAAGTAGAAAAATACTACGAAAAAATACCATTTAATTCTAAAATTACAAAAAATACCATAAAAATACTAAAAAAGCGTTTCACGATTTTTTGAAAGTCACTAAAAAGACTCCAAAATGCAGCTAGTATTTTTATGGTATATTTTTGTAATTTTAGAATTAAACGGTATTTTTTCGTAGTATTTTTCTCCTTAATGTGGTCGTAACACAGTTCCATTTGCCCTCTTATTCTGGTCTCCATGCGCGTCCCGTTGTTAGCATTGGAGGTCAAGTGATCTGCCAATCTAATACTTTAACTATGATATCTATGTTAGGTGCCTTCTCGATGGTTAACTTACTTTGTTGACAACCAGGAAGTTCTCTATTTGCTGCCCATCCGGCAGTGTTATGTCCCCTGCCCCTTGGACTGCATCCGGAATAAGATTCTGCACCTCTTGGGCAATCACCCCTGTACTGGTGGGGTTTCCCTCCCCTAGACCAACATGCTTGGCAAACTCAGGCAGGTACTTGTACCGGACGATTCTCATGTTTGCAACGTTCTTCAGCTGTTCTTTTGTGTCCACCTAAAAAAGCAATATGCAAGGATATTAGATTATTGTGGTGAAAAAATTAGCAAAATTGAAATTATGTGAAACACTTTTTTAATTTTTAAAAAATGGCATGCACTTTATTGGAAATATGATCATAGAAAAATGACTATAAGGCATGATTTCTCTAAATGAGCGATTCAAAAACAAGATGGTCAAAAAGGATGTTCTCGGATTTTAAAGATCCTCAGTTAAGAGTACTTAAGACCTGCTATGGCACAAACTCCTTCAGAATAAATTAAAAGAATCTGCATATTGCTTGTGCATGCAGGTCGGGGATAATTCATGGTTATTCCCTAACAAAGGATATTACAGTCAAATACTGTTAATATAAACAAAAAAAAAAAGGCGTAATATTTCTTGTAACTAGGGTAACCAGATGTACTACATTTCACAATACAGTTTTAGTTAGTTATTCAACCATCGAGGTATAAAAGATGTGGAAATAGCCTGTAACTTTTAATTAATATGAATAAAATATGATTTATGAAAATTTAATTATTTCACAGTCAAAAAGTTAATAACAAACAAATCTGGGCATGCTATGTGTAACAATTAGGGAAATTTAGTCCCTAACTGTCATTAAAGCTTGAAATTTACGAGATGGTTTTCTCAATGATTAATTTTAAAAAATACTACATCCACATTTTAGTAAGGATTGCAAAGTGGGGAATAAAAATTTAAATGGAAGTATTCATATGATTTGTGTTAAAAAATATATTAATATTTAAATAAAAATCTGTACATAATATTAAAACTTTTTCTATTTAAAGCTTAAAAAAAGGAAACATTTTAACTGATCTTTTAAAACAGTGGCAAAATTATTCACCATGAGTAAATTCTTTTAATTAATTGCTAACTTTTCAATAAGTTCAAATGTATAAAAAGCATAATTATCGGCCAAAAATGTGCAACTGTAAAGTACTAAACATAGTAAAAGACTACATATTTATGTTAAATGAACATTATATCTAATATAAATATACATGTTACGGGCAATATGAATAATTGGGCATTATTCATAAAGCCTGAGTAATTTAGATAATGCCCAAAGGGATGTGACAAAGTTATAAATTATAGAGAAAATATCAGATTGCCTGGGCAATATGAATAACAGTGAAAGTACAGAGGTTAATTAAAGAAAAAAAAAAGATTTTTCTACACACATTAAACAAATACATATATTTACATGTTATACAAATAAATGTTCTTTCATCAAAGTGCAGAGATAGCAGTATTTATAATGACTGGGCAATGTGATAAATTATTGTACATAAAATATAAAATTATTAAATTGCCTATTTTATAGGATATTTTTTTACCTTCAGAGCATTAGATTAGACAAAGCTTTTTCCATATTTTATGCACCAGGTTTTTCCAGTACTAAAATTTGTTTAAATTTTTTAAATAATAAATTTTTATTGGAAATCTAATTTTTTAAGCTGGAAAGGATTTTACAAATATATCTTTTAAAATAAACCCAATTCTGAATTTTAAAACTAATATATCACCTAAACAAATTAAATTTAAAATTTTTAAAGGTAGAACAATCATACATTTCTGCCCAATTCCAGGCCTTTTGGAAGGTTAAGTTGCCAAGATGTTATGAATATTACCTAAATTCATCAAATTGGACGCAACATATACATTAGACCACTTTCAACTGTAATAACCAATTTGGAAAAAAATATTGAATATACTTCTTCAACATTCGTCTTTGCTCTTGCATCCGAGGGCTGCACAATATGTCCAGTGACCTTCATATTGCCATGAATGACAAGAGCTTCATCCGGTCTGTCTGTATTGATGCCCACACGTCCCTATAATTCATATAAAATAATTTGTAAATTAATATTTTGTAATGAAATGTGGGTCTCAGTTCAGTAGTTTTTGAAATGAAGAATGGCTCTCAGTTCAGTTGTTTTGAAATGAAAAATGGCTCTCAGTTCTGGAAAAAATGCAGAGTCGGAAAAAGGCTTGATCCGTCAAAAAAAACCAGCCTTGTTTAGAATTTTTTTAATGAAATCAATGACAATAATTGGGTATTGTTTAGATCATATAAATTTTGCGTGTAAAATATTAAAAATATACTTATGACTTACAGCATGATAAATAGAATCAGCCAGTTGACCCCTTTGCCAGGATAGTTCCATGTCATTTTCGAACTGACCAGGATTGGAAGCCTGTTAAATATTTTAATTTTAATGAAATATATCATGATATAAATTTGTTTAAAAAACCAGGATCAGATCTTCAACACAAAATATTTTTTGTATTCTCCAATTTTTTAAAAACACACAAAAGTAGTATCCTTTTTTCGAGAACATTAAATTTTGACAATAAAAGCAACTGTACGTACATTCTAAAATTTTTTTGTAACAAATCAATGAGACAAAATCTAAATTGATTCATAACTGTTGCAACTTTCAAAGAAAAAAAAATACCTGTATTTCAATAAAGTTATGCAAATGATATACATTAGCTAATTAATGATGCACACCCATCAACTTGCTCAAAGCTTATACCCCACACATGCAAAATTAATTAAAAAAAATAGTTTTGCTTCATTTAAATAAAAAAAACAAGCTAAAATAATGAGATAAGAAAAATGTTATGTAACAGAAGATATATTTGCTTACCCTGACAATAATTCTTTCCGAGGCATGAGCAATAACAGTGTAGTTCAGATCTCCTGATGCGACACATAAACTGACAACAAGGTAAAAATAACGCTGATCTGGGTTGGGTTTGCCTTTTTTTCTCATGTTATTTGAAGTGGTTTCACTAAAGTGCAATCGACCAACGGTTGTTTTTGAAACTTGTTCTTGGGATAAATCCAATCTGAAAATAATAAAAAAGAATGCAATTAAGTTATTTAAAATTCATCCAAGCATAACTTTTGTTTAACTAAATGTTACAGTTAAAACTTTAAAAAAATATGTATTAACTATATAGTGTATAAACATAAAGTAACACTAAATGGTAAATTATAAATAACAGTTAATTTTGTAGGTGAACTTTTAGACCAACCTTGCTGGGACTCTGACCTGTTGTTGGTGACATTTTTTTGCATTTGTTTTTGTGAAAACAATGCTATAGTCTTAGAGACTACAATAACATAAATTAAATTTTATTATTTTCAAAATTGAAACAGTTACTTTAAATTACAAACACATGGTTTCAAACAAATTTCCCACGATTTTACCATTTTAAAAAAAGCAACTCTCATAGATATTCATTAACCAATACATTTTCTTGCATTATTATTGATGAGTAAACAATTACAATATATAATTAAAAAAGTTTATTTAAAAAAATACTAACGGAACAGGATGAAAAGGCCTTTTACTTCGGTCAGACTGCGACTGTTCTACTTTGATGGTTTGGTTAGGGGATTCCACCTAAATAATAAGTCAATTTGTTTTTACTTTCTTGCACATTCTGTCAATTTAATTATTTATTATATTTTAGATTGCTCTTCTATTTACCTTCACACCATTGAAATGTAAGTAAAAATGGTCGATTTTTTTTACTCCATCAGCAGTTTTGACATAGTGAGGCTCTCCCATTGGCTGGATGTGAACCGTGACTTGGAAGTGGTTTTTCTTTTGGCAAACAAAGGAATCATCAGCATTGCTGAAGTTGAAGCCTTTGTCAGCGTCCACCCTGTAGTTTGGTGGAGGACTATTAAAAGGAAAAGTTTTTTAGAAAAGGATTTTTAAAATACCTTTTTAATATTTCGAGTTCTTTTAGGTTATTACAGATTTGTAAATATTTGCTAATGTATAGTATAGGGGAAAATACACACTATTTGTGTTATAAAAGCATAAAATATTTTTTAAAGAAAAAATGCAACTAAAATAAAAAAAAGACAGACATTCTTCTGCATTATTTATAAGTGAAACTAATCTGACGTATGTAGTTGCAAAATTCAAATTCTCCAAATTATAACTAAGATATAGGTATCTGACCTGTGCATTGGTGACTTCGCCCAATTAAATTTATGATTATCAAAAGTTGCCAATGAACACATCTTTCTTATACATCTACATCTTAGTTATACTTTGAAAAATGCGAGTTTTGCAACTACATGCTTCATATGCAAACTTTAGTGGATTTTAGTGTATTTTTTATTATGAAAAACTCATTTATTTCTATACTTTCTTATTAAGTGTACTAGGAATGTCTCACAACTGAAATAAAGTTTAATTGAATTAAGAGTGTGCACACATTATAATCTCCAAATTCTATAATCTATAAGAAGTAAATACCTTTAATAACAATGAAGGTTAAATTTACACTCAATAGTGTGTAATATTTTCAACATTATTGTATAATATTCCTACTTTAACTATTTATTTTACAAATTCCTCAACTACAACACGACTTACAGTTCTTTAAGTGTGTGGTCGCAAAGAATAGCCCATGTATTCTGCTGAAAGGGCTGGAACCTTATGCACTGATAGGCTGAGTCCAGAAACATTCCAGAACCATCTGGGCCACTAAAGTCGAAGCTGTAATCATCGTCAGTGGCGGACAAGGCCGGAGTGTTAGCATGGGGTTCAGGAGATATGCCTCCTACAATAAAAAAAAACATTAAAATACTTTGCACAAATATAAAAGATTTATTACAATATTTTAAAACTAAAATTATAGTAGAATTGTGATAATAGTTTGTTCTTAATTTCATGTAAAATAAGTTTTATTAGCAAAGTTAAGTTCACATTGATTGAAAGATAAACATTAATTGCCTTTTACCATTATAGAAAGGTTTTTTTTGTGATTTAGATACGTATCACCCGTGTGTCTTTAAAGTTTTTGTATAGCTTTTTAAAAATCTCATAATATAAAGGAAAAAAAACATGTTTTGGGTTTTAAAATATCATTTTTATTTAAAATGTATGAGAAATGTTTTGCAATGTCCTTGTTTTTTGAAGTTAAAGGGAAAATTATAATAAGAATAAAGAAAAATAAATCACTTTTTAATCAAATATTTTGAAACTTAAAAATATAAAAAGAATTAATCAACTGATTATTTTGAAAATTTTAATTCATATATTTTTGTTGACATTCTTTAAGGTTTTAATAAAATTAAAACAGGAATTTTAAAATAGGGGGAAAATGGGGCAATGTTTTTTTCCAAGATTCAGACAGTCATGTAGATTGTCTCACTTGCCCAACCAAACCTCTAAAAGTTATGTGTAAAAATATATTCAAGAAAGTGTCCACATTGCAGGGCAAGTATTCCGCCCCAATATTTTCTTTTTTTAAATTCATTATTTGCCAATTTGTTTTAAGGTTGCCATTACAGTAACAACATATAAGAGAATAAACCTCTAAACAATTAAGTTTATAGGCCTATTACATCTATTTACCCTAAATTAAAATATGTTTATATATGAGAAAAAAGAATTTAAATGTTCAATTATACAGAATAAGAAAATTCACTACCAATGTTACCTGCTTCTTGCTTAACATTCATCATGCCATTGAGGAGATTATTGTTCACTACATTTTTATGGTTCTCTGTTAATTTTCTTTTTTTGTGATTGTTGGGCGCACTGTCAAGACTATCACAGAGAAAATCATCATTACTGGAAAAAAATAACCCATTTATTATACTAATTAAACATTTGTAATTTTTTATCCTAATAAATCTTTACTAACCAAAGATCAATGGTTACAGAATGCAGTATTATAACAAAATCTCTAAAGAACTATACTTGATAGGGTAAATTCTCAAACTACATTAATAAAATATTATCCTTTATCTTTAAAGAAGTTTTGACCATTTTCAATCAAGAATGTGTGAAATGAAATTTCTCCTGAAAACGCAACATTTCCCCTTTGAGACAGGTAACTGTCCTTAACTTAAGGAAGTAACTTAAACTTCAGAACTACACAAGTACTTCATACTTGGTAAAATTATAAATTTTATGTACCGCTTGTGGAGTTCACACTTTTTAAGAAATGTATTCTGCATACAAATGGCTGTTCAGTGCAATTTCGGGCTAAATCAGTGCATTCAAAGTCAATACTACCATAGACAGGAAAACTCAAGTAACAACAATAATGAATTGAACCATTTTTTCCCTGAAAAAAATCAATCTAACTTTCTAATTTAGAATTATTGAGAACTTACAACAATGGTTCAAGTCATTAGTCTATATACAACAGTTTACTTGCCTACAGCAAAATAGCATTCTGCAGGCGTTCACCAAGCTAATACATAACCATAACAAATAAGGATTGTCACAACTCTGTCTATATTAGTATACCCAATATCCAGTGACTGTAGATGGTACTGGTGTCCATTTAACTCACCTGTCATAGAGGATATGTGGTGTGGGAGGTCCCAAATTCTGTTGCTGCATTGCGAGGCCTGGTCCTAGAGAGCTCGCAATGGGATGCTGTTGTAGGTGGCTCAGCATTGAGCCCACCGAGGCACTCTGGCTCGGAACTGATGCTAAAGAGTGCTGGGGAAGGGAGGTTTGGACAGATTGGGGCTGACCCTAGGGAGTGGAAAGAGTTCTGTTAATTTTATTTTATTTTGATATTTTCTGATATTTCTGATGACATTTTTTTTTAGATATAATGAGTTATCTACAGATGAAGGTAAGTCTTAAAGCTGACATGTTTTAGATTTTTAAAATTGGCTTTTGAATATAAGTATCAGCTGTTTAAACTGAGCATTAACCTTTTGAGGGATAAGAAAATTACCTGCAGTGTAAACTTGTTTTCGCTTAATGAGATTGAAATTTAAATTTTTAACTAAACATTTACTGTAATAAAAATTATACTTCTGTAACAGATAATTATAATTTACTCTTCTATGCCTTAATTTTAAACTTTAGAAAATTAATAAATATATAAATGTGTTGTTGAAACCTACAGTCAGTGACAGGTTTATATATTTGCATCCCTCAGAGGGTTAATAGAGTTAAAAAATTCGGTTTCAAACGGCTAATGCTAAATTTTACCATATATACAACATTTTGCGCAGAAGTATTGCTTCAAAAATCTGAAACTTTTAAAAAGTTTAATTAGAATTAAATAACAAAACTTGACTGCAAAACATGTAGTTTGCTTTAATTATTATTACTAAATATTAATAGTTTTCAAGGCACTCCTACAAAAACATAAAATATTAAAAATATTTTTTAAATAATTAAAACAAACTACATATCATTTTGCAACTAAATTTTGTAATTTTATTCCAATTAGACTTATTGTAACTCACTAAAAAAATCAGATTTTTAAAGCAATATTTCTGCATGAGGCTGAGTTTGGTAGAATGTAACATTAGCTCAATGAGACAGAAGGATCCCCTTTAGACCCAAACTAAAGTGCCCTACTCACTGGGAGCTGCAGAGGGGGTGTCAGTGTATCAGCCAGATGCTTCATGGGCTGCACATTGCCGTACCCAAGGTACTTCATGTCTCCCGAAGCTTGCATCATTGTGTCTTTGGTGCCATGCAACGGAGCATCTGGGAAGAAAAGACGCAAGTAAGCATATGGAGTGAGGAAAAGTTTTGCTAGTTAAGATTTATTAGTGTCAATTTTAATGATTTGAGAATTGATCAATACTTTAATAGTATATGTTCAGACAGTGTCTAGGGGTATGTGGAAAATTTAGGTCTTTAATATATTGGTAATCGTTTATTGGAGATAAAATAGCATAAAATAAATTGGAGTGAGACTGCTAAGCCTCGTTAGCATCTTTATTGGTGTTTGCAGCGAGGAGAACAGGCAGGTTTCAGCTATAAAAAAAAAAGAGGGCCCGGAACTGCTTGGCTCAGAATATATATCCAGTGGCGCTGTGATCGTGTGTAAATATAAAAGGATTACATTTAAAGGGTTATACAAATATAATAATGGCAGTTACAGATAAGGGTGTCTTGACATATATCTAAAATAGAAACTAATAACATGTATTAATATGTTACCTGCATGTAATGGTGAAAGCGATGGTTCAGACCCGGAATCAGGAGGACTTTCAGGAAGATTTACACTAGAATAGAAAAACCAAGTTTTAGAACACATATTTTTAATGTAAATAAATATATATGGAAAGAAAAGAATCCTCGATTTTTTCTGTCGTCATTAACAATGCCTATTGAAATCTTGAAAATACAACATAATTGGCAGTTTTTTTGGCATTTCAAGAAGTTTTATTTAAGTATATCTTAAACGAATTATATAACAGTTAAAAAAGTTAGTTTTTAAAAATTAATTTATAAACAGTATATTATTTTTTTAAGTCCCTTTTCAGGGAAGCGAAAACTCAATTTGCTGGTGAGATTGATATTTTTATAGAAATTTTAGATTGACGTGTTGACATTCTCAGCATGTATTTTTGAACAGTTTGTACCACAGATTTCTGATTTTGGATAGACATTTGGTTTCAGAAATGGGAGTAATTATACATGGATCGGTTCTTATGGAATGAATTATTTTTAGCCTACTTTTCTTTTTTTAATTTGAAAGAATTAAAAAAATGAAAAAGTAGGTATTGACATGCGGTCAATGTCCGTCTGTCTGTCTGTCCGTACCCCCCCTTAAAAAATCGGTTCTATCCATCGGATCTTAAAAATTCTTTTTTTGTTAGAAAGCTATGACCTCAGATACCCAACTTTCATACTTTTTGTCCGTCTGTCTGTACGTCCGGACGGACATAAATCTACTATCTGTCGGCGAATTGCCCATTGAATTAGCATTGAAATTCAATTTTGAGTCATTTAAATTACTGTTGCCAAATCAACAATGACATGAGAAACTTTATTTATTTAAACATATTTGAAGCAAAATAATATTTTCATGAATCAGTTTGGAATGACGTCATAAAATGTAGCACAATTTGATTCTTTGATTATTCATTAATTATCTACCAAGAAAGCGGCAAGACATACTTTTGCATGCAATTATGCTTAGTTTTAATTTACATTTCTTATTTTTTAATGCAGTTCGGAGTAGTTTCATTACTTTTGTTATTAATAAATATTTAATTATTCTTCGAACTACAAATAAATCACGAGCAGATGATAAATAATATTTAATTAATTTACGAAAGAATATTAAAGAAAATAGTTGATTTTGGCTTTTAGAAGTTTAAATTATAGCTGGGTGCTGTGTTTCGATTTTTTTTCTTATGTGTATAAATCTAGTGTAGAAACGGCTGTTGATATTTACTGTTAGAAACCTAGTTTTTTCCTGATTAGAACTTCAGTAAGTATTTAAGTAACAGGAAAGTAGGCTATTTTAGTTCTTTATGAACTTCTTGTTAAACATGAACCTCGCTAACTGAATAAGCTCACTTGATATTCTGTATTCCTTTATGAAGCGATCCGTTTAAGCGACTGACGGGCACTGCCGTCTCTGTAATTGCAGTCCCGATGTGGATTAAGGGTGGGTTGTCATCAAAATTGTTGCTGAAGCGATTTCTGTTGCTTTTAGCAGGAAAGTCACTTGCCTTGTTCAGCTCATTGGGGAGGAGCTCACTTTGGAAGTAACTGGAAAGAGAAAAACGGTCTTGTAAACTCGCAATGTACACAGGTAAATAGCAGGGGTGTAGCAATGTGTACACAGTACTTTACAATTACCACTCAATATATTTAACGATAATTACATAAGCTATATGGTAATTTCAATAATTCAAAACCTAAAAAGTTTTAAGGCAGCTACCATTTGCGCATCTGCGATATTCTCAAAAACCTTATTATCACAGGTGCTAGGAACTCGTGTGCCAAATTTGATGATGGTAGCTCTTTTAGTTCAAGCTATAGAGTGGTTTCAAACAGACAGATAAACCAATGTTCAAAAACCCACTTTTTTAAAATTGGCACCTCCCAAAACATACATAAAACACAAAATCTTCATTTCGGATTTCGATTCCAACACAATACTTTCATTACCTTTATATTTCATATTAGGAAATTGAAAGTAAACGTATTACTTTTGCACTTTCCAGGATACATTTACGAAGCACAAGATAACCAAGAATGTTAAATTGAATCAGTAAACTTTGTTAAGTCAAACATGTCAACCGCCACAACAAGACATGTCAAGAGCCACAACAACTTCATTAGACTTTCTCTCCCAAATATCAATAATATTTGTGGTAAACATATCATTTATAAAAAGAAAACTTCAATAAAACCTCATGATTCTAAATAAAGTATCAATCAATAGAAATTAATAAACAAAAAACTTGAAGCCAAAAATATCTAAAGAAGTGGTGTTAATAAAATAGAACATAATAAGGCTCTAGAAGGTTTTTGTAAATTATATAATTATTAAAAGATCTGAAGAAGAAAAACATTAAAATTACATGCGTATGAAAAACAAATGTCCGAAACGCTAGGGTCAGTTATAACTTTTATGAGTTATTCCTAGATGGCAGCACCATTAGTATCGAAGGACTGCACCAACATATAGGTCGAACTTTGTTGACGGAACTTGATAGGGAGCGTTGAAATAATAAATGTTAACCGAATTTCAAGTTAACTACGAGAAAAAAAATTAAAGGAATTGTTAATAAATGTTTAAAATATTAACAAAAAATTCTAATTAAAAAAATAGGTACTCTAAAATGCAATTTATGGTTTAATTTGAGGGGAAAAAAATTGAAAATAAGGTATAGGTTTGTATACAAGTAGGTTTGGTTACAAGTAGGTTTGTTACAGAATCTGTCACTTAAACCGCTTCCACACAACATTTGTGCTCAACAGGAAACAAACTATTTTTACACATCAGAAAGAAATTCGCCAAACAGAGCCTTTAGCTAGTTGTAATTAAACATTTAAACGATAAAATTAATTATTTTCATTAATTTTCTTTCTCAGATTTAATAATTAGACTTTATCGTTTGCTTAATTTGTTTGAAGTTAGAAGAATAATGTAATCTTTTTTAATAAATATCTTTGTGTCGCCACAATTTACCATTTACATTTCTTTCGAAAATTCAGTCATTTATCGTTTGTTAAATTAATTTACAGTTCGAAAAATATATAATTAGTGCAAATGATGCTTTAAAAATAAAAGCGAAACTTTGCATATTTTTATATGCCAAGTTAGAATTCTCTATGCATCTTTCTTCATACATATATAATAAACCATCAAAAGAAACCATCAAAAGAAAGAGTATTGTGATATTACAACAATCCAAACTGAATTATATCGCATAAATAAATATTCTTTCAAAAGTGTTTATTTTTATTTTAAATAAAGTTTCTAGTACGTTTAACGAAATGGCAACAGTGAAATTATAGAATAAAAATGGAATTTGCATGTTATTTCAATGTAGATTAAATTTTTAGTTATTTAAATTTTAAATAAACTTCTAATTTAATTTTTTTAATGAATTTTGGAATGTAGCCTAATATGATTTTTTGCTTCAAAATGACGTATCCCACTTGTCGGTGGGACTTGTGGTTCTTTCTGTGAAAGTGGGTGACGGACGGACGGACTGAACGATTATAATACCTTCCACTTTTTACGTTATAAACGTAGTGTGAAGCTAAAATTCAATTAATGCGAAAATAATAGCAGCAATTTCTTATTTTTTTTAAATGTTCATCACCGATTTCATGAACAATATATTGGAAAAGGATAAACTATAGAATTTTTAGTTTGTTAAGCGGGATTTCATGTAAAGTGATTCGTGTTAAGCAAATTTTTTTTTAGCCTTTTTTCATAACTTACCATCAGTTAAACGGAAACTCACGTATATAAAGCGAGTTCGTGTTACGGAGTTTGACTGCATATGCAAACGTACCTTTTCTTAATACCGAACACTTTTTAAGGAAACACAACAAAATTTAAACTAAAATTTCTTATAAAATGTATCTATAGATAATTTACCCATAAGTAAAAATAAAATACAATAGTTTCTTTCAAGAAACAGTACACGAAGAAAATAAAGGCGATTTAAGTCCGCAAATCGAAACTTTTTTGATTGTAAATCAGATTATTTTCGCTTGGCAGAGCACACACGATCAGAAGATAGATTAAATTCCTCAAGCATAATTAAACAAAATAGATAGCATTGTGCATTAGGTAACTGGGGTGTAAAGTGGCCTCAATTGAAAAGATATTCCTTAATGGGGTGTATCATGGGGAAAAAAAGCTTTGCTTCAGAAAAATTCTAGTGGACTAATGAAACCGAAGCATTTGTATTCGTTATGCTTGAAAAGTATTGACCACATTAAAAAGAAAAGAATAGAATTGGCATGTTTCAGGTCTTTATTGGCAACAGAAATGGTGAATGAAAATAAATTCTTTCTAGAGCCTCGATTGAGGAATAAATGTTACAACAGAGCACCAATCGGAATTCAGAAAGAGGTGCAGGAATGAAAGCGTCACCTGAAACTAGCCAATTCAATTAGGTTGGGTTGAATTAACATCGCACTATAGAGCTACACCAGGGTTATTGGCGACGGGTGTCATAGTTTAGAACCACAGTCAAGTGGCGCCAATTCCGTAGAAATAACCGTATTCGGTGTAATTTTTTCATGAAAAATTCATAAAATATTTTATGATCGGGTTTGGTTGTTCGGTTGAAATAACCTCGTACTATATAGAGTTATTGGCAACGGGCCTCGCAATTTGGAACCGCGGTCAAGTGATGAGGCCAAAACCTGAGCTCGCCCTGTACGCAACCTTACAGCGACATCGTAAGCGGCTTCAGGACTTTGAACTTCACTTATTCAACGAGCACGTGTGTGTACTTAGAGTTAATTTTTCTTCTCGAATTTTTGATTTATAGGCAAGCAGTGTTGGCAATCGGGAATCGAACATGGACAAGTTGAAAGAATTTTAAATTAATTGCATTTCGAAATACAAGTCGAATAGTACCATTCACAAGCGCAAAAATTGAATTTGTTGGAAATTGCCACTAAAGTGGGCTATACAATTTTTTTTATTAAAAAAAATATCATAATCCTCTCGCCTTTGGACTTCTTGCTACGTTTATTCTTACCAAATATAGCATCTTTACATTTAGACATCATAGCTAAAAATCGAGTAAGTTCCTCAATCTCACATGATCTGTAGTGCTTTTAGTACTTAAGAAAAATAGGTGAAATAGTTTATTTTTCCTCCTTCATTATAGTTTATTGAGGTTACTGAAACCTTGAAAAGAGTACGAAATTAGCAGAAGATCAGCCAGTTCTGCGACAACGGGCACCAAATGAATAATTTATGGAAATATTGTCGGCAAAAATCATCCAAACATTCTTTAGGATTTCTATCTCGTAGTAGGATTATCAGACTAGAAAAAATATTAAAAAGTAAAAATAATTATATGAAAAAATATAAAGCGATGAGATAAACATAAAACTGGATCATGTACGTAATTAGTTTGTAAATAACTTGATATATACGTACTAATACTAATTGCTAAAGTTATTAACAAAACCAAATTCATAAATCAATTGGCTAGTTTCAGGTGGCCTCTTTCCCGTTATCATTCCTGCATTTCCTTCGATCGGTGCTCTTTCACATTGACTCATTAATCGAGGCTTAAGAATTTATTTTCATTTAGCATTTCTGTTGCTACTCCAAACCGGAAATATGCCCATTGAAGGATCTATTGAAGTTAGAAGATATTAATGTTAAGACTATTAGACAAAATGCTCAATTTATCATTTAAAAAATGAGTTTAAAATTTTGACATGAAATTGATGAAAACATCCTAAACAAGAAGTTCATAAAGAACTAAAATAGCCTACTTTCCTGTTACTTAAATACTTACTGAAGTTCTAATCGGAAAAAAAAACTAGGTTCCTAAAGTAAATATCATCAACAGCCGTTTCTACACTAGATTTATACACATTAGAAAAAAAATCGAAACACAGCACCCAGCTATAATTTAAACTTCTAAAAGCCAAAATCAACTATTTTCCTTAATACTCTTTCGTAAATTAATTAAATATTATTTATCATCTGCTCGTGATTTATTTGTAGTTCGAAGAATAATTAAATATTTATTAATAACAAAAGTAATGAAACTACTCCGAACTGCATTAAAAAATAAGAAATGTAAATTAAAACTAAGCATAATTGCATGCAAAAGTATGCCTTGCCGCTTTCTTGGTAGATAATTAATGAATAATCAAAGAATCCAATTGTGATACATTTTATGACGTCATTCCAAACTGATTCATGAAAATATTATTTTGCTTCAAATATGTTTAAATAAAGTTTCTCATGCCATTGTTGATTTGGCAACAGTGATTTAAATGACTCAAAATTAAATTTCAATGCTAATTCAATGGGAAATTCGCCGAAAGATAGTAGATTTATGTCCATCCGGACGTACAGACAGACGGACAAAAAGTATGAAAGTTGGGTATCTGAGGTCATAGCTTTCTAACAAAAAAAGAATTTTTAAGATCCGATGATTAGAACCGATTTTGGAAGGGGGGTACAAACAGACAGACAAACGGACAGACAGGCGGACAGACAGGCGGACAGACAGACGGACAGACAAACGAACAGACAGACAGATGGACAGACAGACAGTTGGACATCAACCGCATTTCAATACCTACAGTGATTTAAATGACTCAAAATTGAATTTCAATGCTAATTCAATGGGAAATTCGCCGACAGATAGTAGATTTATGTCCGTCCGGACGTACAGACAGACGGACAAAAAGTATGAAAGTTTGGTATCTGAGGTCATAGCTTTCTAACAAAAAAAGAATTTTTAAGATCCGATGATTAGAACCGATTTTGGAAGGGGGGTACAGACAGACAGACAAACGGACAGACAGGCGGACAGACATACGAACAGACAGACATACGAACAGACAGACAGATGGACAGACAGACAGATGGACATCGACCGCATTTCAATACCTACAGTGATTTAAATGACTCAAAATTGAATTTCAATGCTAATTCAATGGGAAATTCGCCGACAGATAGTAGATTTATGTCCGTCCGGACGTACAGACAGACGGACAAAAAGTATGAAAGTTGGGTATCTGAGGTTATAGCTTTCTAACAAAAAAAGAATTTTTAAGATCCGATGATTAGAACCGATTTTGGAAGGGGGGTACGGACGGACAGACAGACAGACAGACGGACAGACGGACAGACGGACATCGACCGCATGTCAATACCTACTTTTTCATTTTTTTAATTCTTTCGAATTAAAAAAAGAAAAGTAGGCTAAAAACCATCGAATGAAATTCCTCCAATTCAATCATTTTGCAAAATGATAGAAATCCAGCCTCTTAAAGAGCACGTTTCAGTTTGAGGGTTAAAATATTACAGTAATACTATCTCAAACTTAAGAGGGACTGTCAATCCCATAGAGCTAATGCATTAGTTTTGAAATCACAACTTTTGCGAAAGAATTGTTATGCCATGCTATCCCATTTTCACCAGGTATGGGAACCACCATAACATCAATTTAAAACAAAATTAAAAAGAAAATAACAGTATTTCTGTTATTTTGCTATACAGGAAATTTCTTTTTCTTAAAACTATTGAAATTTATTGTAAAATGCCATCTCTTTTTGTCAAACGACACATTTTTTCTTTAAACGGATAAAGTACCACTGATACATATTGCACCGGTTGAGAACAGATTATTTCTGTTTTAGTGAAGAAAAGGACATTTGAAATATATACACTCTACACCTGTTCCCGCGATAGTGTAGTGGTCAAAGCGTGGCTCTTATGTCGACAACGAGGGTTCGTATACGGGTCCCGAATTCCCCCCACCCTTTTAGGTACCCAGCAATTACAGAAAACATATATTATGTATGGATACTTTCTGTATTGTTTTGTTACAGAAAAATCTGTCAATACATTTTTTCCGTGGCCTTACGGCTATTTTCTGGTAACTTTGCTACTAGCTTACATATATTGTTCAGAACAATGGTCTGCATTTCGCTTATATGTCGTTGATTTAGATAAACCTAAGCAGAAAGCTAATTTTCGCGTGGTAAATTTTCTTGCCAAACGTCATGAATGGGTTAAAATAGTAAACAAGCAGTTTCAAGGACCCACATATGTACAAGAAAAAGGGGTGCTACAGCAATTTCATAGCTCTGTAGTGGAACCGACGTTTTTGCCGCCATGCGAAATTCCACGTCACGATTACTATTTCACAGCAACAAAGAAAAAAAGCCGAGTAGTTTTCACAAGTTGAATGACGTTTAATTTCGAATCGGATCGGAAGAAGAATAAATTTTTGATCAATGAGAGAGATGTGTTATTGGGGTCCTGAACCACGAAAACGTGCTTCGAGCGAAATGCCGTGAAAGGACCATGGGAAAAGGCAAGCTGAAGATAAGAATCGAATATCATACACAGATTTGTTGATGATATGGTTCGATATCAAACGCGCCATCAACATAGGGGCATACACAAACACGGACTTACAATTGATACTTTGAACACAGGTAGAATCTTGAAGGTAGATAAAACAGATTACATCAATAAAAATTGGGTATTCAAAACAAAAGAGATTAGATGAATTGAAAATAAAATTGACTGCCAAATATTGAATTCATATTTTTTAATTTAAAAACAGGTTGTTTAAAATTTGGCTGTCAGCTGGACTGAAAAATTAAAAATAAAAGCAGTATTAAAGCATATCTAGACACCAAAATTTCGGAAATTTAGCATGGAAGCCATTATAAGAGACATTAACCCTACTATTATTTCGAAAGGTAACAAAGATGTCATATGTTTTTTTAGAAAAGCGATTTCTTCTTGCAATAATTCAAAGGATTGGTCAAATAAAATATAAGTTTTCACGGTACAGATTTTTTTCTATTGGGTAATGCAATAAATTTGAAGCATTTCGAAATGTTAAGAGCAAATTTTTTTTTGTACAATTTAGATTTTAGAGAAGTGCATAGTAGGATAGAGAGGATCTCGAAAACTGGCATTCTCTTGACAATAAAATACATACCAGAAATTCTCAAATGAGTAAAACGAAGAATTGAATCTACATTATATCTGCAAACTTCTTAGAAAATATTAATACATGATTTCCCTCGCCCTTCCCCAAAAAAACCTTATCTAAAAATATGGTCAACGTAAAACCTGAACCAGGAATATCCAAATATTTAAAACTTAAAAAAAATTCTTAACTGCTGCTACAAACACAAAATAATATTACAATATATAATCTTTTGACTGGAACACAGCATGATCAAAACTGTTCTATCTGTGTTCTCTAACCTTCGCTGGAACAGCCTCAAACGCCACTTTTTTTTTAAAGGTCTCATATCAGATGGCATATCTCAAGATATGAACACGATGAAACAATTTTCGCGCTTGAAATTACAGTGGAAGAGTTATACAGAGCGGATATTATAACACACCCATAGGCTAAATGATATATTTATTCCTAAACTGTATAGAAAAGGGGAATGCGTGCCCTTTTTTAATGAGTCCGCCTACAGACCATTTTATTCTTTCGAGGCTCATGCCTACCTAGGTAGTTTGCAATAGGAATATAAAAGTGTGGCAAATAATTGAAGATATTTTGTGTTTTACAAAGTAATGCAAAACAGTCAGAATAATTTTAATAACAACTCACTTTGAGGTCTTAACTCTTAACCCGAACTTAAAACTTAATTCGAGGTGCCGTTTTTCGGAGAAACGAACTTCGATAGAGGGCGATGACGAACGTAGCTTATTAACTCTTCTCCTCGGTTAAATAAAAGGTTTTAAAAAATGTTTCCTAAATTTTATTCCTACACTTCTTTAAACTTTAATGTAAAACAAACGTGCGCTGTAATTTCAACTCGAATTCTGAAATATATTGATTTAAAATAAGGAGCAGTTTCGTCACATTACCTGTTACTACGTAGTTGGTAATATAACGAAGATTTAAAAATACTTTAAAAAGAAAAAAAATTACATATATTAATAAAAAAAATGTAACATTTTCCTTCTATTTCCATATATTGTCATTTTGGTAGGCGCGGAATCGCCATCTCATTCGCGTCGGAACTCGCCGTTTTTTAAACGGTGAAGTCGTTTTTGTTTTGAACCAATTTATCACTACCAAACTTTATCGTCAACAAATTAAACTAAATATATATTATATAGATTACGAGCATGTATGTATTTTAAGAATGTTCTATGAAAAATTACAAAATCAATCCAGCCACACAATTTCTTACGCCATGAAGTCCTCCTAATAATAAGGAGAAATTCCACTTTCGTCATCTTACCAAAAACCTAGAGAAATGCCAGAGAAAACAGATTATTTGGTACAATTGCGTTATGTGAAGACGATTTTTAGTTTTAAAAAAATCCTTTAGAATAAAATTAGAATTTATTTAGATAACTTAAAGAAAAATATTGTAAAAATGTTAGGTATCATATACTTCTAAAGATATAACATTTTATTGTGAAATACATTAATATCTAAAATTATATTTGCATTCATAACATAAATACGTAAATTCTACGAAACCGCAAATTACAACATCGTCTGTTCTTCAAATTGTCACAAAAAATAATAAACTACAACCAAATACTATAAAAAACAATACTAATATTCCTATAAACCTTCATTGATTCTCTAAAAAGAAATACAATTAAAATGCAAATGAATTTCCATATTCAAAAGCTCTTCCAAAAAAAAAAAAAAAACACTGCATAAATTTGGAAATTTTTGAAAGAAAAGGATATAGTTTGACAGCTTCATTAAAACTCTTTATATTTAGGTTATTCTTATTCAAACTTAAAAGTTTCAATAGACATATAATGATAGGGGAGAGTGGGGGCTAATGGAAAAATGGGCAAAAAGCAGAGAAAAATATACTTTTTTACAAATATTTCTACACTACAACATTGTAACAGTTAGACTTCACATTTTAACAATAAAAGATCAGCCATTAAACGCATGTGTTGAAGTGGAGAGAAGACTTGTTGTTTTAGAGAATCCAAAGTTAGTTAAAAGTGTATCTTTTTTTACACTTTTAAAAAAAGTATTAAATAAAAAAATTTCATGAATTAAACTATAGTTTTTTGTAGAGGATATATCATAGAACAAAATATTATATGTCAAATACTGTATTGAAATACACGTGGTTCTCTGTTGGATCATTTATAAATAATAATACTATGGGACAGAAACTGTGGGGTCAAATGGGACACGAATAAACCTATAGCTTTGTATGCTTTTCTTGAAAAATCTATATAAATCTCTAATATATTATTCATTCAAGTTACCAAAAACTTTTTAAAACTATAATTTTAAACTTTTTGAACTCTTTTCGTCGTATAATATGCGAAAGTTCAAGTAGCTTTATTGATGACAGATTTTTCCACCTGCATTTTCATTAATTACACCTGAACAGAACTTGGTGAAGATAAATGATTTGTTGTTAGTAAAATTTTCTTAAAAAAACCAAACTATTCTTTATTACGTTGGAATTGATTTCTGAAATAGAAAGCGATGAACTCCGGGTAAGCTATTTGAAGATAAAGACGGTCTTTTTAAATTCACGTACCCTAAAAAAGGGACCAAGTTTGAGATAAATTTTAGAAGATTTAGTTACAAAAGTATCCTTTCCAGTGATTCCACGAAAATTATGGGAGCATCTTCGATTTTCAGTTTTAACTTTGATATTTCAACTTTCAATGGGAAATAATCGTTTTAAAAAAACTAAAATATCATTATGTAAATGGTTTTTGCTTTAACATTTTATTACCAGGTCATTTTCCGATTCTTTTTCAATTTTTTGAAATTTTAATTAAGGCAACATTTATTATGTCCCATTAGCCCTGCACCCTGTCTCATTAGACACCACATATGGGGGCTAATGGGACATTTACATGTTTGTTTAAAATGCTCAGCAACTAAAATATGGTAAGGTTTTAACATCTGTCGAATGACTTTTTGAGTAAGCGAATGTTTAGTGTATGAGCTTGTAAAATAAGAAATTAAAATTCTTGTATTTTTGCTGAAATACAGAGGTTAATAAAAAGTTGTCCCATTAGCCCCCCCCCCCCCTCTCCCCTACATTTCACGGGGTAATTTTTTTGGTGAAGTCGCACGATTTATGATTGAAGTGTAAATTGTAATTTTCTGCAAACTGTAAAAGCACTCAAAGATTTACTCAAGATAAGTTCAATCAAAAGTAATATTTTGTTTCGCTTCAGTTGTTTTTTTATGGCTCTACAATGTAATTCATTCACCCTCCATTTTTGTTGTCAGTGTTAATAGTGGCACACAGATGCTAATGAGTTAAGTGACCTCCCCACATTAATTAACTCTGATCCAAGTCGCCAATGAACGGACCAGGTTAGGTTATATTTGTTTGAATTATCGTTACACTAGGGCTATTGGGGACAGGCGTCGTAATTTACAATCAGTTAAGTGGCGAGCCGACACCTGAGTAGGCACCTAACGCAACCGTCAAGGGCGACATTGTACGCAGCGTCGGGACTTTGGAGCATGTTTTATTGTGTACTTCCTCTACACGGGGAATTATTCGACGGACATTTTGGCTGCATGGGTTGTTTATAGGTCAGCAGTTATTTTGGCGATGCCCGGATCCGAACCTGGGACCTTCCGCATGCAAGGCGAACGCCTTAACCGACTGGGCTCCCCAGCCCCAATGAACGGACCAGACCCCTATGTATCTTAGTTATACTTTAGTGAATGCGGGTTTTGCAACCAGACCCTTCATTTGTTATTGACATATATATCATTATGTTTAAAAGAAAATAGTCCATATAAAAAGGAAATTAAGACTAACGTAAATAGAGTTAAAAGCAAACATTAATGCATAAAATTGGAAAACCGAGTTCAAATGATCCGCATCCTCAAAATCCATTGTGGCGGTTGGGAAAATGTAATACACGACACAAGGGTAGGGCAACTTAATTGGATGGGTCGGACTATCTTGAGGTTGGTAACGATTTCGAGATAGTTTCTAGCCTTAACCTATTTTGGAATGGACGTTTATTGGAAGAAATCTGGATTGTTTTGTTACACAGCCCTTCCCCCGTCGGAGTTTCCGTTTAAACTGTAAATGAGATCTGTTGATGTCTTCATTCACAATTAAAAAATTGATGAGATATACAGAGTTCGGAACCATTTTCTAGAAGGCTAAATCGGAACACAATGAAAGTTTTAAAATTGCGTTTTTGAAGATGGTTTTAATGTTGTGTCACAATCTAATTTTTATTTAGGTTATTTTAGGTGTAAAGTTTGCGAATCAACAGTATTATGTTGAGTCATCGGTCAACATATTTGCAACATATATATTATAGGCCGTTTGCTTGGTTATAAGGTACTTTGATGGTAATTCAGAAACCGCAATAACCGTTTCGCAAAATACTTCTATTATTCCTAAAATAATAACCTAGCTCTCTTAAAATTAGAAATGAAGACCCTTTTTACATGATAAAAATATCATAACATTACCAGCACCAGCAGCAAATTTACCAATTCCCTTACCTAAACTTTAATAGAAAGGAAGTAATATTGTCTTACTGAGCAAGTATCGTTATTGTGAATCAGCATACCACTTTCCTTCTGTAAAATGTCAAGTGGTCAGATATTATTAGATCACTAATTTTTATTAAACACGTTTTTCGTCGTCTGCGTGAAATTTCGTTTTCGCTACCTGGCAACCGTCTAATGAAATTTGTGTTCGTGTTATTTTTGCTAAAATAAAAATTGATGCTAATTTCTCTCGTTAAAAGTTTTAGCTACTGTTCCTTATAAATAAGCAATGCATATTTGCGACAATCGTGTTCGATAAACTTCTAATTGCTCTCCTGAAACAGACTTACACTGGCTTCTCCAAGGCATAACTCGTTTATAGACGTGAATTTCAAAGTCAAATTACGTTTTTAAAAGGGTTTACAACAACCGAAAACGTATAAAAATGCGCAGAAGCCGCAAACAGTAAACACGAAAGGCTGTTAGAGGAGTCACTGGACCAGGCAAAACCAAACATTCCCTTGAATATGTCGGCGGACACCAGAAATTATGCATCGGTTGGTTTAATTAAAGGACACGCACGAACGAGCAAGCAATGAGGATGCGAGGTAATTTCGTTATATTATTTTTGATGGATGAATATTGCTTTCCAGATTAAAAAAAAATTGAAAACACGGATTTTGATTTAAAAAAGGTTTTACCAGGTGGTGAGACTGCCTATCCTGTTAAATTCAGAGTAACAGGCTCGTAAATAATCAGCAATCGTGACTGGTTAGTGCGGGGTTGAGTGTAATAACGGTCAAATGCACATTAATGTAATGTTTGCTATTGTCCCATTAATGTATGGGCTAAAGTAACCTAAGGTCGAAAATAACTGGATGTGCTACTTTCATTGACGGTCACTTTGTAGTACATGTTATAAAAGTGAGGATTGTTAGGTCGTGGTATAGCTCCTCTCTGTAGTTGTAATTGCTCTACCCTTGTATTGCTACAAAGACAAGACCAAGTAGTATACCTGATCGAAAATCGTGTCTGAAAGCGGCACCGGTTTAAGACCTAAGCATACAAGTCCGGACTTTGAGTCCACAATTTTGGAAGTACCTTCAAACCATTTAAATATCATTTAGGATATCTCAGAAGATATACAAATAAGTTTATATTTAATATGGAGTAGTTATAGATAAAAAATAATTTAGAAGTATACATAATAATTTACTGTGTATTTCAAACACAGCCTGTTAGCATTTAACTTCAAATCAACGCTTGTGTTTGGCAACACGAAAATAAATTATATTATGTAGTGGGATATTGTTAGCCTCTTTAAAGTTAACAGCTTCTTAAAATTTTTATTATTTCATTTAAAATTACACTGAAGGAATTCAAGAATTACTATCAATCGATTCACTGAAATTTCAAATTACCTTGAAGAAGTAGTAAGTGAGCATACTATTCATTTAGCAAGAATAACTATAAAACCAA
The DNA here is from genome assembly GCA_019343175.1 of Oedothorax gibbosus. NCBI lineage: Eukaryota > Metazoa > Arthropoda > Arachnida > Araneae > Linyphiidae > Oedothorax > Oedothorax gibbosus. The sequence continues at coordinate 23,973,333 of CM033276.1, read as the reverse complement.
CCTAACAAAATAAAAACCGATAAATCCAATCAATCTGAACAGTCTGATAAACATAACAATTACCTTTATTCCAAGAAGAACTTCTAGAAGGCACATTATTCCACTTCCATCGTAAACACACCACCATTTCCTAAACTGAAAATCCAATCAGTTTCCAAGCAATTATCCAGAACAAGGTAACATGGGTCGACCCGCTGACCTCCCCCTAAACAAAATTCACCACAATTCGTTGTTGCGTCGCCAAGTTTGTCGAACTTGGGGGTTCTTTCGGAGAGGACTTTTACAAGTTGTTACAACAAAGATTCATCTCTCAGTTTTTTTAGGTCAGGAAACTATATGGCCGTTGGTGCGTGAAGGTTTCCCTCGAGTTTTTTCTCCGTTTTTTCACTCAAAAGCGAGAGCAAATTTAGTGTAATGCGAGAAGTAGGTGTAACTAATTCGTATCCAGCCATAGAATAATCCAGCTGTAATGGTGGCCCTTGGCGGCAAAGTCCCTCTTCTCCGGCACGCTTCGCAAGATTCGAATCTCAGACGCTTCTTCAGAAGATATGCGTGTCCTCAATAAGGGAAAATGACTATAATATGGAGTCAATAGTAAAGTGAAGATACATTATATTAATCAGAGTTGGAGGAGTTTAAAGGATATAGTGGTAATTAGTCTCCAACAGGACCGTCTTAATAGAAACTTCACCTATAAAGAATTACCGTCGAATGGGGTAACTCAAAGGCAACTATTTCTATAACATAAAGCATTAGTACGAACTTTCTTCTCGATTTTTTTTAGCTCATAGGTCATGGCAGAGTTGGCACTAATAAAAAAAAAGGCAAGCATATTTTTAAAGAGAGTATTTAATAAGAAGTTATTAGCTTGAAAAGCTTGGGCCAAAGTTACCCCATTTGACAGTACCCCATTCTCCTTAATTTTTATTCCCTATTCGACTTTCTATTTGCTTTTTTCATGCCTTTCAAAAATCTAATCAAATGTAATACCCTCCTATTTGACTAAGTCTTAGTTGGTACACAGCATCCGTCTCAATTAATCAGTCCTTTCACATAATAATACCAAAGAAATGAAATCCGTTTTCACCAGAAAGTTCTGGGCGTTGAAAAATTAAAAAAGGAATAACCAAAAGAAGAAAAAAAACTTAAGAAATACTTTCAAAATTCAATTTATACTCTTCTGAAATCAACACACATTTTGCACAAGAGTAGTTCGAGATAGAAAAATTAGATGGCATTGAATAAGTGTAGACTTTTCTGATTTCTTTTTATTTTCTTAATAAAATGTCGAGATCTTGCCTCTTTAACTAACTCAGATCCTTTTCGTTAACCTTAATAACATTAGAGAAGCACTTTGAAAGCATTAGAGATAAATATAGTATTCTTCTAAAACAGACTTGCAGTGATCATGCAAATGAAGTTCTCAGATTTAAATAAGCATTATTGTGTTGCATATTATTAAAAACTTTGAGGACTGTTTAAAAAGCATATACAAGGATCAGATTATGTGTAACTGTATTTCATCACTAATATTTATATTTTACTAGCTTTATAAACCCGGCGTTGCACAGGTGTACTCTTAATAACCCTAATTAGTAGTTTTTATGTAAACTTTTATTTTATACTAATTGATCCCCTCTCCATCTGGTCCACTCCATCAGGATATTATAATCTCCTCCCATTCTGATATGAGGGGTTGATTTTATCCAGGCCCTTCCAGGAGTTTGAGGGCTTTCCCATAGGAACCTGTTCAAATTGCCAGAACAGCTATATGATATACATATAATGGCCTGTTTCTATTTCACGATTATCGCAAAACGAAACTGCCCAAATGTGGTAAACATTCCACTTCATATTTCATACAACTCGATAGGGATGCCGCCACCCAGTCCGTAGGTCCCAGGTTCAGGTCCGGGCATCGCCAAAATAACTGCCGACCAATAAACGGCTCGTGCAGCCAAAAAATGTCCGACGAATAATACCCGTATAGAGGAAGGGCACTTTAAATATCCTCCAAATTCCCAACGCAACAATTCTCTTGCTGCGTACGATGTCGCCCTTAAAAGTTGCATTGGGTACCTACTCACGTGTCGGTAACTTGAAATTTCGACTCCCATTTCCAATAGCCCTCGTGTGCAGCTTTAAAATGCGACGATAATTCAAACTAACGCTAACCCATACAACTGGATGGGAATAGCTACCCTACGCTAAATTTTCGTCAAAAGCCGCCAGTGCCAAAATTCAATCGGTCATTACGCCATCTTAACACCAGAAAACAAAACAGACATTCATTCTCTTGTATGGTTGGAAAAGTTTTATAAAGTACAAATTCCTTATTTATACCGAATATATTCCTCCAAATCTTCATTTCTTACCATTTGTAAACATCAATTAAATTAAATTTGGAATCATAATTAAAATCTAGTTGAGAAAATCTGATCCACCATAAAAAAAATCAAAAGATTTAAAATTAACAAATAAAATACTGATATTCAAATAACTATCCAGAAAATTAAACCCACGTGCTCTTTTTTTTTCTTCTTTTCTTAATTTTTGTTCACGCTGAACGCGCTGAAATTTCTTTAAATTGAAATAAAAAATATAAATTCTAATCTTACAATGCTATTCCTATGAAGACATCGGCTCACGTTTTGCACTCCTACACCCGTTTGGGTTCGAATAAAAAGTATCCTATGTCCTTCTCCTGGTTCTAAGCTACCTTCCCACCAATTTTCAGCCGAATCAGTTCAGCTGCTCTTGAATTATAAATAACATGTAACTAACAGGACTTTCTTTTATATATATAGATTAAAATTTAAATTAGGAAGAAATATCTATGTGGACTAGATGAACGTGTTTTGATGACAAATACAAAAAAAAAAAAAAAAAATACAAATTTTATGCCTGTCATTTAATCACTTTAAATCACAAAAGAAATATGGGTTTTGAGGCTAAGATTTTTAATTAATTTTTGTTTCTACAATAAGTTTTGAAATTTGTTCACTTGTCAAAATGATACTTTTTAATTTTTTTAACGATTTTCCCACGCTACGATACAATAAAAATTAACGTGCAAAAAAAACCGAATCTCAAATTGTGAAAGATCACTAATTTCTAAAACACGCAAACCGAATAGTAAAAGAACTGACAGATACAAATGAGATTAAACTCTTAAAAATTAAAAATGGGAAAAAATAAGAATTTTAATGAGTGCTCGAAGGATGTTGCCATCTGAAGGCTGAGAATTTTATCCAACGACCTTTGGCAAAATGGCGAAGGTATTCATCTATTCCAATTTTCGGGTCAGTCACGATCGCGGAAAAGGTGTGCCCCACTCCACCTCCAACCTTAACTCTTCCAAACATCTCAACTCAGCTCGGAACATCACGTTATGTTAGCGAGAAATTATTCAAAAATGGCGGATCCGAAATTCTTTTTTTTTGTTCGATTCTAACGGAACCCTTTGTTTTCCGCGATGTTGGAACAATTTCCGCACTCGGTCGGTGGTTACTTTTTTTTTAAAAGGAGAGAGTTTAGCAACTGGTTATTATATTGTTTATTTTTTTTGTAACGTCTGGTTTTGTTATTGTTTTTGAGTGCGTGCGTGAAGACGAAATTATCGGGTTCGCTTCCAACCTCCTTCTAACACCTAGCCCTCCACGCGTGCTCTTTTTACAAATTAAATGTTTGGGTTGTAATTATATTAATACTTTAGGAAAATATTGGATTTTTTTTATTGTAATCTGAGTTATTTTTTTATTTATTTTAAACGTTTAATGGCAGAATATTATGCACTAAAACGAGTTGAAAAAAGCCTGGATTGATTTAATATAGAACTTAATGGAGTTGTTTTGAATTCATCAGAAAATTACCACTTTTTAACGTAACTTTGATATTTTAGCATCGCATATTAAATTCGGAACAAAAGTTTTCATACATTACTAGTTTTTATAGACTTTTCTGGACAGAAAATTTAGTAAAACATAGTCATCAAGTTATCTTGCACAATCAATTTTAATCTTAAGAGTTCAAGTTACAGAAAATATGAAGGCGCTGAAAAATAACAGGCGATAAATCCTGTTAAAATGAATATAACACATTTTTACGAAAGTTGATTAACTAAAACTTTATTGAAAGAAACAGAACACCAATTTAGCTAAGAAAGATTCAGTTATTTACCCAAGGAAATGCTGTTTCATATTTTTCAAAATTTCTTCGCGTGAATATGTATCTAAACGCTTTCTCTTGCATAAAAAACACCCATATAATGATTGTCTAGACTTTTAATCATTGTTAACGCTAAAACGACGCTCTTTCACCCGATCGTAATGCACTCATGTGGTAATGACCACCCATCTATCAATATGTTTATTCAGTTACAGTAGAAAATAAGTTGGAATTCCATAATTTAAAAGTATTAAGGTAAACAACATCGAAAGTTATTGTCCATCCCACAAAGGCTCTTCATTTCAAACAGTGTAAGTTGGCTACCTACAAAAAATCCTTTTGTACCGGGATGATTTATTGCACCAAAAAAGCCATTATCACCCACCTTCATCCCAGGTAATCTAAATTTTCACTTCACATTTACCATGCTTCCTTATAAACATGCATCGATGACCAACATACTCTCAGAGCTAAAGTGAAACGAGTCCAAACAGTAGCTCTAGGCCAAATTTGAACTTTTAACAGTTTAAAAAAAACTTTTTTCGATAAGGTATTTTTAAAAGCAACTTTTTGTAATTTGTGGTTTTATATCATATCGGTAATCCTGTGCCATAGAATGCTACTGCGCCCTCTTGCCTGTCAGGCTATGGCCAGGAGGCACACGATAGAAAATATTTACAGATAGCGTTTAAAGGGCGTGTACATATTTGTAAGCAAATGCTATTATATAGAGAGAGAGATGTAGATGCCAATTTAACGCATGGAAAGAAAACCCGACTAAACGATTTATTTTTTAAAAACAAAATCTCACAAAACATATAGGTTAAGAAATATTCTTCTCTGTGTGAGAAATAAGTAATGTTTACCATATGTAATTTGAAAGAAATCGAAAAAAATGATCTTTTAAAAAATGTTTTAATCCAGTTTGAAGCAACTGAATTATTTGACTAGGAAAATATAAAAATTACAAGCCCTCGCACTTTTTTTTTCATGCAAACTGACATTTCGAATCCGCAGTAGGTAAAATGCTTTTTTTTACTTTACAAAATTAAACTTTTCTGAAGACATTAAAAATCAGAGTTGACATCCAAAATAGGATTAAAAATTCACGGTTCCATTAGAAACTCGAAACTTTTGAATTAAGTTATAAAGTTTAAACCGCTTTCAAAAAGATCTTTTATTTTTAGTGCAATCCTTAATATTAATGATTTAAAAATTAATGACCTGAATTGAACTAATAATATAGATTTCATTTTCATTAATGATAACCTTATTCTCATTAGAATAGCTTACACCTAAATAAAACTGTAACCAACATAGGACCAAGTTGTTTAATGACCAAGCAAGAAAATCAAGGACATTTTCTCATCTAGACCTCATGATCCTCAATAAGGGAATTTTGAAGGATTAAGTTTCAAATGAGATTATGAAAAAAGCCTCAACAATTACAATTTGATAATTAAATGTTATACAACTCTAACAATTTTATAATTTAAGGGATTCTTAAGGCCCGTTTTTAACTTGAAATCGTATTTTTGGTAGTTAAACCTCTTTATCTCTGAAATCTGAAACTTAGATATTACAACAACAAAATGGACTCTTACATGGGGAAGGCGTGGGCAGACCCACAACTCCCAAAACGACCACCGACAGTGAGGATGGACCAGACTCGAAGATAACAGTTTTTAAAGTTTGAAGCTAAAGTTTAAAGGAAGCTATGACAGTCATCAGTCGCTTGTTAAAGAGGCCCGTGACCAGAATTTAAAGGGACTTAGCAGCAAGTTAAAGGGCGTCAACCCAGTTTATAAAGCACTTAGTGGAAGTTTTAAGGTACAGTTATTGGGAATATAAAACCTTAAAGACGCTGTTATGGTTATAAAAGACCGATTTGATGACAGAGGAATGTTTTGTTGTTTGCATGGGCTGGGTTTAAAGGGTCGGGTGTAGGTTGTGAGGTATTTGAGATTTTGGGGAAATTTGTATAAAATATAATCTGCATATAATGTTCTGAATAGTATTTTTATCACTAATTTATATCACTCTGCAACCTAAAACTGAAGTCTACTTCATTTCTTCCTAAAGTACAATTTAAAATTTATTTCAAATGCATAATTTAAAATTCAAAGCAATAATTATGAAAACGCAGAATGTCCCATGAATCGTTACTATATACCTTTTTGTATGGCGATGACAAGTTATTATTATAATTTTTTTTTTGACTTCCAACTAGTTTCAAAAAGTAAAAATTGGTTATACATTTTATGAACAAAACATCGTTCCTTATTGCTTAGCAGATTTCTTTTTATTGAAACCTTCTTTTAGGAATGTCCTGTTTCATTATTTGAACTATTTCGAAAGATTACGTATATACAGACTTAAACTCATTCTACAATTTTTTTGTAAATATCTCATATGGTGTACACGTTTTAATGAACACTTTGAACACATACGGTATTTATTACATGAACCACTAAATGTAAGAAAGGGGTCAAGTCTACCAGAAAATTTCTCTACAAACTTCTTTTATTACTTGTAGTTACTTACATGGTTTTTCGAGAAGGCAACTTTAAGGCTGAATACTTAGGTAAATAAGACATCTAAACAAGTTCAAACAAACATGTTTTTTTGCAAGAAAAGCATAGCAATAAAATAAAACGAGGAAGAAGAATACTTTATCGTAGTTGAAAAAATAGCCACTGTCCAATGCTATAACTAAGGACATCTACCTTTCTTCCTTAAGTACAAATATATATAACTCTAAATAAAACCCAACAATAAACTATTCGAAATTATGTGGGGTAATCTTTCATTCAAAAAAAGATAACCCTTATAATACAAAATAAAACGATTCCTCGTGTATTGAAATCCTATAACCACGCCCCAATCTTTTGAAAGAGTAAATAATATATAGTTACATAAAGAGAAACAAAATTTTTACTAATTTTTTTAGACATAGTACCTAATCATAAAAACACTTTACGAGCTCACTGCACTTTTGCCTATTGAAGTTAGATTTTTTTTCGCAAGCTGATAATAGTAATTTACGGACCTCACGCCTTAGATCTTTTATGCCTGCTATTAAAGTGTAAAAAAGGGGTTATCTTTTTGTAAAGCCGCTCTTGTGTTTGTTTACAATGTATAAAATCGAGAAGAAAGGGGTTTAATATCACGAAAAATTATAGGTAATTAAGATTTTTTTATTCAACCTTACTTTGAGTTTATGTTATAAAAATTAATAATTTAGTTGTTTTATTATCTTGTATTCGAATAAACAAAAATTATGAAACAATGTTGTATTTAGAGTAAGATATTTTTAAAATTAAACAATAAAAAAATTTAATATACTATAACAAATTTAAGACATTTATAGACTTAAGATGAAAAAATATTAAATAACTTTGCACTGTAAGAGCAAAAACAAATAATTTAACAAATTTAGACGAAAAGATGGCTAGATGAACAGTAAATTTAAATGCAGTAAAAGACGTGTGACTTTTTGTAGTAAGGAATTATTGTAATGGTGTTTCATCTCTTTATAATTTCCCGAACTTGACCAAAAAATCTTTTTCAAAGAATGTGATTATTTCTACCTTAGTGGCAAAAATTTAGTTAGATAACCCATGGACAAACTTTAATACTCAGAAAATTGTCACTTCGAGGATTGGGTCCTTCCGATTTGTCAATACTCAATAAAGATATCAACTTAGAAAAACTAATAAATCAATAACATCGCTTACTTTACAAGTAAAAACATAACTCGAAAATCACGATTATTCATGCATATATTAGAAGTTTGAATGAAGGGTCTAGGGAAAAACTCATATTCTCTAAAGTATAACTAAGACATAGGGTCTTGTACGTTCACTGACGACTTATGACAATGGTATATTCAATTGGACGAAATCGCGAATGAAGGAGCCGAACCTTATATCGTAGTTAAGCTTTGGAGAATGCGAGTTTTGCAACAAGACCCTTTAAAGAGTGTATTAACATTTGGACACACGAAGATTCCTGAAAGCTTTTTTTGCGAAGAATCTTGTAACTCAGAAAAAATAATGCAATGCTAGAAAATTCACTAAATGTCAATTGCCTCCTACCATTAACCTTGAGTATGACGTAGTTGCACTAAATGAGCGAAAAAGGCTGTTTAATAACAAGGAAAGAAAAGATGATGACCATTCTTAGGCCCAAAGTTTATGAATCTATAGCACGCAAGAAATTACTCTCTTCCAGAGTGATGTTTCAATTTATTACAAACTTGCTATCTTTCACCTTCAATAGAGTGTGATAAAGGCAATTTTCTCTACCTTTCTTTCTCAGGTCAGTATATGGACTAATAAAATAGGTAGTGTTCATGACATAAACTTCAAAACGGTAAGTTTATGGAAAAAACGCCATATTTATTGAATTCTCAGTGGCGCGCGTGAGAGAAGTCAACTGTATAATAGGCAATTCCACGATATCTGGTTTTGTGGGATAGTGTTAACAGAATAAATAGCACGCAATAAATCAGGGAAACATATCCTTTCTATTCAGTTAAATGACATAATTTAGAGCTTCCTAAAAGGGCTCAAGATAAAGCCTTCTTATTCCTACCCTACATAATACGATTTTATGAAGGTAGCTGGTAAACGTAAGTAAACAAAAACCGTCTTTACAATTATATTTTTAGCGCGATTTTTAAGTAACAATAGTTTGCATCTTTAAATGCCTTTGCAAAGATTGCCAAAAATAGGGATTGGAATGTGAAGCTAAATTGTTTACCTTTATATGACACAAACTTAAATACTAACTAACAGTATTTTTGAGCGGCAACGTTATAAAAGTTTCTTGAAAAAGGAAACCAGAGTTTTATACATATTTGGTTAAGATTCTCAAAAGGCCGGCTTAGTGGTAGTGCTTTGGGCTGCCACCCTAGAGGTTCGGGGATCGAATCCTGGGGGTCGAATGGGTCGATAAAATAATGATCAAACATGCTTGGGAACTAAATACTGGTGTTTCCACGTGAGGTTGACCATTTTACTACAATAATTTTGGACATAAGCTTAGCATCTGAGATATCTTGGTCTCGTGAGCTGAAATGTTCAAAGAAAACTTTGGCAAACGGGTATGGGCTGTAGTGCCACTGGGTATAATCTAAATTTTTGATGATTTTTTTATAAAAACTTTAAAAAAAAACTATATAAATTAACTTTGAAAGAAAAAGCAACATTGTTATACGAAAACTTTTCAAACTTTCGTCGATAGAAGCTTAACAAGAGAAAACCGGATTTAGAAACGATAAATTTTCGGAGACCTTCAAGGAATTGAAGAACAACAATACTTTGTCACAGGAGACACAATGAAAAGTCTAATAAATAAGTTTAATCCTTATTACGAAGTCACGCTCACATCAATTTGGCCGGAGGTGTCAAATAAAGGGTGCGTTTTCAAGTTAGAAATTAAGAACTCGTGTTTGAGATTACATAAGAAAAAAAAGTTTAGTTTACGAGCAATTATTTCGCTCAATAAATAACATGCCTTTTGTAATGCGAAATCATTATTTAAAAAAAAATCTAGATTAAATATTCAAATCACAGAAGTAATTTAAATAGAAAGTACGGATATTTTGGAAAGAAATTCGATTACCATCTTTGATTGAGGAGATAATTAGAAATATTTGTCTGTGAATAGTGTAACGTTTTTTTTTAAATAAATAATCTAACTCGAAAGAAATGAAAATTAGCACTTACGCGGGTTAAAACTTACAGGAACCAGAAATTAGCATGTTATTTATTCCGTTTTTATGTAAATTGCATTTTGTACGATGAACAATTACATGGGAATTTTTATGATGTTTTTCACAGCTCCGAATGGCTGAGGTAAAACGGACGTGATCAGATAAATGAGCCTGGACCCTTACTTATCAGTATCCCCTACTGATTTGATGTGAGGCAGTTCTTTATCTCATACGATCAATCTATACATACATGAAATCATTTAAATCAGTACGGTAGTTCCTGAGGGAATTTTTTTTATACTTAAGGGAAAGCAAAACAACTCATGTCTTTCTATTACATACGGGTTAGTTCTTTATTCCCACCCTGGTTTTAAACTAGGTTTTTTTTTATCAAGGAAGTCCGATAGCGTTCTTTAGGCTCTATGTTACACTTTTTAAATATATTCAGTCAGATTAAATTTTTTTAAAATATTTATTTGGACTTTTTTCTTTCTTTAATATTTCTTAACTTTTATCTTAATTTTAAACTCAAGGTAGCATATTCAAAGAATATCTACAAGTTTAGACACATGAAGATTGTATTGCCCTGTATTGTAAAGTTCTGATGAAGGACCTCATTCCTGCAAAACATGCCAATTTTTACGTAATAAAACTATTTGCGCTAAAAATCAAAGCGTTGTTTTCTTCATGTATCTTTAGGGTAGCATTTTAAACACTACTACCACAAAATTGAAACGAAATGCAGTTTTATAAAATGTTGCTTAAAAGCTTAGTTATTGTAAAGCTAAAAGATGGAAAACAGTAAGTACCGTCGAAGCGGGTATCTTTGGCCATGGAGGGTAACTTTGGTCCACGCGTCGGAAAAAGATTGGTTTCTTAATTTCTCTTCATAAAATGACTCCTGACTAATCTTAAATTGTTTGACATTTTTGGAAAGGTGGAAACATTGCCTTTCATTTCATGTAAAAAAAAATCCATTCTAATTTTGGCAATACTACAAATGACGTTTGTATTCTTACGAGCATTTAATGACAAAAATCTATTTCTTCCGACTTTTGTCTGGAACACCTAAAAAAGTATTGAAAATAGCTAAATATAACACTCTATACTATTCTTTTATTAATGTGTGGGGATGAATATTACATCATTTGTTTTAATATAAGTTGAATACTTTTTATGCTATATTTAATTATTGGTCACTGGGAAACTTTTGACGATGAATACGGGTACTTTGGTCCAAGATGTAAGGATTTCTTTATGGAACTTTGCACTTTGTATGTAAAAGTGCATTCTGTTTAACTATTTTGGTAGAAGTCTTAATTTTATGATTACTCATTTGAGATTTTTAAAAAAAAATTAAACGAATTTAAACATTAAAAAGTTAAAGAAAAATGCAAGAACCGTACAGCATTCAAAATGGCTAATGTCGAAATGTAAACATTTTCAAATTCCTAAATACGAATATATAATTTTTTCCTTTTTATAATAAAATCGTTTGCTTTTTTATAAAGATATTTGTTATTAAATCTTGATTCTAAAGAGTTATTTTTCCTTATAAAATTGAAGTTTACTTTTCTTTTAAGCGACAATCAATAATGGTATTAATAGTGTAATGTCATTCTACGATGCACTGCAATGTTATTAAGTTATATACCTTTTTTAATAACTATGTATCTTATAACTTTGTTATTTTTTTGTTTAATAATTTTAATATTACTATTTAATTCAGTAACACAGCATTTAAAATGTTAAAAAAATATGTTTCTTATGTATTAGGACCAAAGTTACCCTTCCGGATCAATCCTGTCCTAATTTTTTAAACTAACATCATTTTTTAAAAAAAAATTTATAAAATTTAACAAAATTGCTTGGAAATTATTCCTAAAAGTACAATTCTTAGAATGCATAATGATTTTTACGTGTTTAAATCGTTTTTGTAGTTTAATTTTTCTTCTTTTGTAAAAAAACTCTATGATTTTGGACCAAAGTTACCCGCACTGACGGTAGTATACTTCAAAAACACACGGTTAAAAATTTGGCGGTAGGTTTCACCACAAGAATGGGTCATAGTAGCTACAACGACTGTATGGTGAAATGCGTCACCTTTTCTTTTGTCCTTCGTTGAACCATTTCTTAGGTTTTGGAAACTTTTGGTGAAACTTAGCGTTACTTTTTTAACAGTGCACTTCAGATATAAAAACTGCACAAAGATTTTTTTTTTGTATAAATAAACGGTTTCTGATTGTTTTGTCATCTATTTCAGTCAAATTTCAGTTTTCTAAACAAGTTGAAAAATTATCTTACATTTTAGACTAAACGACCACCTATAAATTTTTCGACAAACTTTAATCAAGACACAAACATCGTGCTACTGGAAAGTTTCATAAAAAGCCAACCACGATACATGATAGATGTAAAAATCGTGACTAAAGGGGGGAACTCGTTAGCCTATTCAATTTCACTGGGAATCTCACCCATTAGGAGTGGGAGTGAGTTTTATCTATTAGATTATATGGGCTGACCCCATATCAAAGGGAATGTGGGACACACGAGCGATTGCAATGAGGAATAAAGGCAGCGTGATCATCAGCTCAGAAAACAGAAGCCAAAGATATGGAAATCAAAGAGATATTGCGAGGGGTGATAACTGAATGCAAAATAATGGACTTGTTAGGAAAAGGTTCTATATCGTGTTATTTTATAGGAATCATACTAACCAAAAAAGTGTAAAGTAACTGAAAAGCAATTTTGTCAGTGATTGTACTTATTTTACAAATATTACGAAACAATTTAAGCCTGTTCAAATAATGATCAGCATTAGGAAATGATCACATAATAGTTATTTTTTTTATAAATACAACATTAAGGTCTAAAAAAGTTAAAAACAAGAATATTATCTCATAAAAGTTTAAAGTGTAAAAATATTTTGTATGATATTGAATTTTACAACAATTTTTTTATTATTGATGCTTGGCGTATAAAGAATATAAATGAAACGAATTAACTATACTTTAACATTCATGTAAAACTAATAAAATATTCAATAAAACTCATTAGTACGAAACTGGGAATCTTAAGGAGCAAAAGGCAGTTATTGCAAAAAATCTAGTGAATAAAAATTAGGAATTAAAAACTTACTTGTTAGTTTTGTCACCCTCATTATTTAAGTAATTTTCTAATTCACTGAAATCAAGAGCTTCGTTGTCGATTCCGCTGAAATCTTCCCGACCTAAAATAAAAAGAACAAAGTTTTAATACGTAAAATTTATGTTTCACAGTATAAAATTCTACAGCTCTAAAAGTGCAATGGGGTTATTTCAAGTCGTGAATGGCAACAGTTCCAGCGTTCTTGTTTTATTTTTTTCGTCTGGAATTACTTTTGTTTTGGTATTCCAAAGTGAGTTTTCTGACAATATTTTGCATATTAAAATTTTAATGCCAACTTCTTGCTGTGTTGTTGGTTGTTCAAATAATTTCCTAAAGATCGCTTACATAGAAAGAAAAGATACTTTTCATCTATAACGGTCAGTTTGAGAGTGAAACCGAAACAACCAATGAAACCGCTGGACACATAAAAATAAAAACAAGAGACTTACATCATCTGAAACATTTCCATAGTAGGTATTTTAATTATTACACTATAAAATGGATATCCAATTCAGTCGGTTAATTTTTTTTTTTAAATTGCCCTACTTTTGACAAAAAAGTATGAAAATAATTTGTTTATTATATAATCGTATTACTCAAGTAAAAAAACTATTATCGTATTACTCAAGTAAATAAAACAACTAATTCTAATTAACTCGTAAATATATGCATTTGGATCGTGCGAAATTTTAGAAATATAAGAGGTTGAAAATGGCCAACACCTAAACATTTGCATGATATCACTACCGATTTTTAAGCTGAATAACTAAACGAAGAAGTAAAAAAAATCTAATTTATGCGAATAAATAAACACCCTTAAGAAACCCGTGCGAAAACTTAATGAAACGATAAGCATAATTGAAATATCGGCTTATAATTAGAGGGCGAGAAAAAGAATTTTAATTTGATAAATGTTCTTGTGTTCGTTTTTCCTTCCTTCAAAATGGCGTCTTCGTACAGAAGATAGAACAACATAAAAAAAATCTATCATTGTTCAGGGCGGTGACCATTTTGCGTGGGAGGAACTCTTAACTCTTGAATACCGAATAATACTATTCAGAGTAATAAGATTAATTTAATTATAGATATTTCAAGCTAAAGACTTAGTAGGGAAATTAAAATGGCTGATATATCATGGAAGCAAGGTGTTATTAGTTCCCTTTGTTGATATCGATACCAATCAATGCAAATAAATTTTAGATTACAATTTGATAACGGAATCAAATATTTGAAAGAGAACAATTGTTGTATTTAAATGTGTTATACAGGAAACATGGCACACCTACATATGGAGAGTTCAGAATGCAAGTGAACCAAGTCCATAAAAAGCATAACAAAATTTCATCTTAATTTTTTTTTATTCTGCTGCCTAGCGCCAGCGGATATTACGTGAACAAAGACTTTTTCATTATAGCACTGAAATTCTATATACAATTACATATTGCGCATATTGTACATACAATTGCGCTGCTAGCTCGAAATTGGCAAAAATTGGATTGGTTCACTAGTATTCTGAACCCTCATATATATCTATAAAATCTAACACCAAAAGCATGTGCCGTAGAAATACATGTTTTTTTATGAATATGTGTGAATACAGTAATTTGATATTTATTTTGAATACGATAACATCGCACTTTGAGAATTTTATACGCAAATACAAATTAAGTGGGCGGTTGGTTTACAATCGGCTGAGAAATTCCACTAACAAATATAATACAACATTTCAGATCTAGATAAATAAAATATATTATTCAATTTAAAATAAAAAAATAAAACCGATTATAGATTAGAACCTTGACGTTATTCAACATTCAAAACCAAAGTTATTTAACTGCAAACAAATAAACTGCAAAAAGTAAATTATATTAAAATTATTCAATCTCAGCTAGGTGGAGTTCCTAAGAAGTTTTAAACACTTTTATCTTTAAAAAGTGGGGTCCAATTATTCTTAAAAATCCATGATATTTAAGTTTTATCGCAATATACAGCTTATGCTATCCATACATTTAAACATTTTTTAGTAGTTCAGCATACTTTTAAAAGATGGTTATAAGCAAACTGTTTAGCAAGAAGTTTCATTCAAATAAAAACATTTAATAATTTGTGATGAAAATAAACTAAAACGTGATTATTATTTGCAATTTAGTATTATTTACGCGAATATTATTAACGTAAATATTTTCCCAAACTATGTAACACTTTTAAGCTAACGTAAACAATTCACCAAGTTTAAATTTCCCGCTACGTTAAACAATCAGTAATAACAATTACATTATAAACATAAAAGATTAAACTTAAAGTAGATAAAGAAAGATTCTGAACTTCATAACCTCGATTAAAGTAACATGTTTCGGCAGAACAAAGATAGTCAACACCCAATGATTTACAACTACTCTAGGCATAAAACTTCATAAATTGATTTAACGCTTTTCAGCTGCGCCTTCTAATGAACACCTCCCGCGCAATACTATTTATTATAAATCCACCATTTATATGTAAATAACAACGATAAAAGCGGAGTAATAACAGGTAAAACAGTTTACTACTGAGGCGTGGGAATTTAGAATGGGAAAAGAAATTTTGAAGGCCTCGAACCGCTGATGACTCCTGTTTTCTGGTTAGTTAGATGAACACTGGTTTCTAGCCAAAATGGAACGTATTTATAGTTTTACTTGGCTGTATTAAAGGTAAAGATGTGAAAATATAAGGGAATACGTCAAAATATAAGAACATGAAAAGCACGGTTGTTAGCCGCAATATCAAGTGCATTCATGTTTAATAAATTATATAGAGATCAATAAAGATAATTGAAAATCTTAATATTTATTAAACATATATAAAAGTTAATATCAGCTCTTGCATTAGGATTTGTATTGGTCCTAGGGAAATAAGGGCCCCGAACTCGACGATATTTTTTAGAAACTTTCTAAGTGTATGAAATTGTTGGAGAATAATACAAGATAATATCCCCTATTTACTTTTTAAAAAAAATCCTTATCGATACTTATGTGAAAATTATCCTACGTCAATATTTGTAAAATAAATTAAAAGTATCTAATCCTGGAAGCTTTAAAATCCTATTTATGTAGGCAGCCAGTTTATAAGGGGAGCAGTAATGGCATGTTTTAGGTATTGAGTGACAACAAAAATGCCGAGTGAAAATAAATTCTTTCTCTATCTTCGATGGTGAATCAATGTCACGTAGGAACGGAGCACCAATCGAAGGAAAGCACGAAAGAAAGCTGGAAGGACTACGTCAACCGAAACAAGCCAATTCAATGTAGCGAACCAAAAACCGTAGTATGTTTAAAGAGTAGTCACGCGATTCTTGGCTACTTGCATAAATTTGATGCAGATAGGATAGTGTAATAACTCGACATTTTTTGATCGGTTAGGCATAATTTTCAAATATGAACTACTATCAATTATTTTTTAATGTAACAAATATGTCAATACAAAGCTATTAATATTTAATTATTTCGTCATAATTTCAATAACAAAAATTAAAAACTAACACTGACCTTATCAATAACACAACATAATCCTACCCTTCAATTTATGAGAAAATTACTTAACTATCACATAGAATACTTGATACAAGACTATCATCGAATATACTTAACTATCACCATATGATAATGACAACACAAAGAATGCGGGTATCTTGAAATTAACAGTTTAAATATTTAAAAATAAAAAGCGATTAAAATGACATTAGTGTGGTGTGAATACTAAGAAAGAAGAAACTGTATCCTTGGCCAGGTGTACATAATGAAGCAGAGACAAATGTCGCAGGACAGATCTTTATCCCGAATGCAAATTAGGCTTAGGAATGGAACAAAGCAATTTCTAATGGATTTCATCAGGATAGGAAGTGAAACAAAGTAATGGGCAACGTTGTCTTCTTCGGTTTATCAATAGCAGTTATTTTTATGCTAATTATTATAATTAGCTTATTATTTGTTGTGTAACAGCAGGGTTCATTTTGAAAGAAAGCAGTATACTTATATAAACTGCATTATTTATATACTGTGCGAATATAAATGCCTCCTTTCAAGATCTATGCATTTTTAAATGGTATCTGTAGCGTAAATAACTAGTTAAAAACAAAAAAGAAAAAAAGAAACATATGCCACAGAGAAAGAGTGCAACAAAAACCGTTACAAGTACTTTTCTGTTTTTAGATTTTATTAAAAATATTTTACCCACTAATAGCGATGTTTGGACCGTAAAATAGCGTGAGAATATCTTCTAATAATGTAATGGACATTTGTAATTCCAAAAATCAAATTTCCTCAAAATAAGTTATTTAAGTTTAGGAAGTCCTTTGGCAAAGCATAAGTAATATCCAATAGAGAATACTAAATCATTTAAACCGAAGGTAATAATCGAGTTTTTACATAATTAGTTGGAACCACTAACTATTTGTTGCCGTATGACTACAAACTATAGCACACAAACTGTAGCTGGAGTTCCAAATTTTACCAGATAATCTTTTGAAAATAAGATCTCGGATCAAAGTTTCTTTTCTATGAACACAATTCAAAACTAGGATTTCTGTATAACCGTTCCAAACACAATGAAAATACGAATGTCGTTTATTTATTCACGTTACATTCGAACACAAGCCATTGCAACAACAAAATAAGAACCCAACACATGTACCAAGCGTCCAATTAATGGCCAAGCCTTCTTTGGTCCAAGTGGGAGGGGTGAGGATTCGGTCCAACCACATAAATAAGGGTGATGGCACGGTCCATGCAAATTCGATCCGGCCTAGGGTGTGGTGAAACGCAGCGGGCGATTACACATCCAGATCATATAGGTTTCGTAATGGAAGGCAAAACCAAAGGATGGATCGAAAGGTTTATGTCGATAGTGGCGCAACTACATTTGTAAAGCAATATTGAGATGCAGTCAGGTCCTGATCTAGGAAAACTCAAACTATAGGCACCACAAACCCCTTTACTGAAAATCTTATGTATGATTGTCCGTAATGATGGTGCTAGTTGGCCAATCTAACATTTCTTTCTACCATTTTTCAGCTTCCTTATAGCAACGATCATATTAATCACGTTAGGTCATTTTCTAACTTAAGTGTCTGGGAACTACAACATTTAGTATGAAAGAAACCAAACTTTACGCTCTAGGTCCAAGGCTTTTGAAGCATCTGGCCCTGGCTAAGTAAGTAAAACTTTAATGGGCTCGTAAAAAGTTTCGTACTTTCATCTTGCTAACTTACTGAGATCATCACGACAATGCAAAATAAGATATAGCAGAGAACTGTTTTCGATACCGATAATCTTTAAGACGCAGTATTTTGCAATCAACAACTCTAGTTCAACGAAATAACTATATTCTGAAAAGGCTGTACTATAATAATGAAGGAGCATAAAAACAACTATCTTACCAAATGCATTAATTTAAATTATATAAGAATGTGACAAAGAGAATAAAAGAAGTCTGCGTGTTACCAACGACTTCATTAAAATACTTCAATAATTTTAAATACATGTCTTTTAATTTACACTTTCAACAATTAGCGACGACTTTGTAAAGACCATTAACTAGTTCATTTCCAAAAAAAAATCCGCCAACTTCGTTTTTAAAATTCGTTAATCGTATACCATAATTTATCCTACACAAATTGTTCAGGACTACGGTCTTCATTTGCCTTATGTTGTGTTTATTTAAATAAACTTGAGCAGAAAGCTCATTTTCGCGAAGCAAATTTTCTTGACAATCGTTGTTAATGGGTTAACCATCAGCAAAGACGCAATTCTTTGTTTATTTAGATATTATTGAAGTTGCACCACTATCAAAGTGAAGCCTCCAATCGCTCCAGCAGAGATGGTCACGGTTATCGTGGTCAGATCTGGGTATTTGGAACCCCCGTCGTCTGTTTTCCACACTATAAATTGTTTCATATCTAGTTGAGATTATCAATTATTATCAATGGATATACAGTATACCTGCATTAACAATTGATAAATCGTCCAAACCCTCGAAATAAATAACGACAAGGGATTGGTAATGTTATTTCCAAAAAGATAAGGATGTAACACCGCATGTGTCTCCGATTAATGTTCATAATTCTAGACGCAGAGGTAGGCTTTTGTGTTATTTAAATTTAATGTCGTTCATCTTGTTGGGCCCTGTAGCATCGTAGTGCTAATGCAAGAACTATAAATTAGATAGATATGGATTTGTAACTTATTGCTATAGTTGAACATGCGGATGCTGTCCAAATGCACAGCCGTTACTTTAAACTTGTAGAAAGGCTTCTACTCCTAGAGTAGGCCCACTCTATACCTAAACTGTTATTTTAATTAATGGTTGCTTGCTACTGATGGTGATCGGATAAGAAGATACGGTTGTGAGGAATCTTGCTTTTTAAATTCCAAAATACTAAGGATAATGTTGAAAAACTCACGATTTAATACCTAAAAATTACATTTTCGTCATTATTCTAGAATATCGTTCGACCGACCTACCTATATCTATACCAAGTATAGATATAAGTATTTTATTATAAGTGTGCGTATTGTATCTTATAAGCGGGCTAAAAAATAAATTTCTGCACTACCTGCATTCCGGATTTTATGAGGAACAAAATATAATTATACAAGGAGAAAAATGAAAGTTTTCCCATTTTAAATGACACAGTTTTAATTATTGAGAATGAATTTATTTTAATGTAGTTTTGAAATATGGGCTCAAATAAACAATGTTTCCTATTTAAGGATGAAATGTTTGTGTATGGTTTGCATACAAACATTTGTCGTTATAATCAGAGATCTTAGAAGGAAGATATTATAATACAAAAAATATATTTATTTTGAAAGTTCGTAATGTCATACTGAAAAATCTATATAAATATATATATATTATTTTTCTGCTCATTTATGAATTTCATAACTTTATACCATATAGTGTATTTCAAAAAGTGAAAACAACACGTTCCACTTTCCGATTCCATAACACCCCACCAAAATGGAAGAGTGTGATAAGCCGAGCCGGAAATCACGACATCCCCTGTTTCGAAAGACTTCACACCTCCTATAATCGTGCGCCGCGGATATAAACATTAAAACCCGATCATCAAATCCCCCTATGGAGATAACAATGGAGATGAGAGTAAGATGGAGAGGCTTGGCGAAAACAAATATTAAGTGAGGCTGTCTGTGTGAATGTTCGCCAAAGTGTTGAAAAAAGAAAAACATTCTTAATGTTTCCATACGATATGTTGTGTTGTTTTATTAAAGCTGGCTGCACACGTACGGTTTCCTAACGAAGATTCCTGATTCAGAAATCTATCTAACGTAGTTGTCGATTTTTTTGTGTTAGGAATTCGCACTGGCATGGCAGTTTCTTGAGTGAGCTTTGATGAAAGCATAGTACTCCACTGTAATTTGTTTCGGAAACAAGTGCCAGTTTTGTTTTTTTAGAAGGGCAAACGCACGAACGCGTGCTAGCATTTTGTATATAAAGTTCCCATTTCGGTCTCCCAATCAGGAATCGTGATCAGAAAACCGTTCCTATGCGGCCATCCATAAAAATGGGATATTAAAACTTAGGGGGGGGGGGGGGGATAGTTTGGACCGTTGTAGGCTGTTATACTAGATCCGAATCATAGCAGGTTCGAACACATTTTCTTGAAACTTATTAATAAATAAAATTTAAATCATTATTAAATGATTGCATGGCTTATCCCATTGGTTACATAAAAATAGCACTCGGTTATTTGAAAAAGGCTTGATTGGGCCTATTGCGGAATCAATCAATGGCTTCACTTGGCAAACCGTTTTTTCATTGTTTTCAAATCGACAACATCTAAATCTTATTCTACCCTCCATAGAGATAATCAACCAGAACCTATTGATAAATTGCACACAATCCTGGTCTGAGTAATAAATATGCGCCGTGACTTTGCACACCTTAATTGTTAATTACATACGTGTCAATTAATCTCGAGAAATTTTTTGGCGTGGAAAGTGTTTTAATGGGTAATTGATCGAGTCCCGATATTTAAAGCGTGGTTTCGACAGTACATGGGCATAACCACAGTGATTGTCAGGAGATGGCCAATTACGATAGGGACTTGGTCTTGTGAAGTAAAATTAGTACAGGAATTCGGCAGTTGTTAAGTGTTTAATGAATGATAAGCCCAAAAAATAATTTTATAATTACTGTTATTTACAAGCTGTTACGAAAATTATAAAACCGTATTAATCTTACCTAATTAGTGGCCTTTCAGAAAGACCCAGTTAAACGAAGTAAACTATAAATGAGCCAAGGTGTATACAGATTCATCAATTTCCTCCAGCTTTAATTTTTTTTAAACAATAGCCTTTTAGTTAGTTTATAATTGGTGAAGTTGAATTAACGTCGCAGCTAAATGAGGCATATTGGCGATTTTTATAATCCAAAGGTTTTTTTTCGACAATAGACTTTTTAATTTATTTGAACTTCCTTTTGGAGTATCATTAAGGTTGGACATAATTTATCCAATCCAATAGGCGGTTGTACTAGAAAAAAATTATTTCACATTCAATTAAGGGAAACTCAAAAGCGTTGCTTAAGTTGCCATAAATAGTCATTCTTCACGACATTTTCAATTTAAATATTCAACAAAACTTTAAAACCTTGGGCAATTAAATAAAGGAAAAATAATCTAATAACAAATACAATTGTTTAAATAGAATTCAGGAACTTTGAGTCCAAACTGTTTATTAAGGAATTAAATATTTTACTTCAAATATATATATTTAGAGAATAGACTCTTATAACAATAAAATTAATTTGACGAAACGATTTAAAGAATTTTAATGTTCCACAATTTATTTCCAAGCAATCATTAAAAGTACAAAGAACTACGAAGAGAGAAGTTAAATACATTACCGCTTTTTTAAGATCAACGTTCTTGACTAAAAAATATTTAAGTTACGCTCTATTAAAGAACAGTAGCACATTTAAAAGAAGTTAGTGTGAATTTCATTAAAAAATGTACAAGGAAATGCGAATGCTGTGTTTAAAAGCGAACCTAAATATTTTATTTAACAAAGGTTCTCAAGATTAGATAGTTTGAAGAGTTCAAATCTGACATAGGTTGTATATAAATTTGTAATGATATTGCAATTAATTTCAAATCAAATATATTTTCAGAAATGCAAATCCTGCACTGCAACAAATAATTCCGTCACTTTTACCAGCATGGTGCTAAATTTTAACGATTATTCTAAAGCTGAAAAACTACAGCAACTTGCTGTGAATTGAGTTTACAGCAGTATCTGTTCTATTGTTTTTATTTTAAAAAGCAGACGTAGTTTTTCGTTTAAATTTAAGCAGTTATTATTGAATAGTGACGTCTTAATATTAATTATTCCTTTCGTTTTACTTCTTCGGAACAGCCGACAATCCGAATCGGAAGGAAAATGTGACGTCGGAGAGAACTTCTCGGGCCTTAAAGTTGAGAAGGCATGTGTTCGGTTGATTTCAAGTAAAACATACAAAATTAACTAAAAACAGACATACTTTGGTTCAGGAGAACTAACCATTTATTTACGACTTCAGTAGCTTACGAAATGTCACTAATTAGTTAAATAAACCATACAATTACAAGTGTGCAACGTGTATAATTACAATTTTATATTTTCCAATCCCTGCTAATAGATGACAGGCAAAGTACGGTGTTGGCGATACCTACTAACATTACTAATGACTACTTATATCCATAAATACATGCAAATAAATTTCAATATTTTGTTGAAATAACGAACGGAGTCTCTTTCATTTATCAACGCAGCAACGATACGCTTAACAGAAGTGGAAAGATATCATCTTGAATAGTACTAAGTTCCTGCGATTAATTGTTACTACTGTATAATTTATGAAGAAATATTACAAATCTACCCTACCCATGTGTAAATATACTGTCAATTTGAAATAGTGGCTTCGGCTTAGAAGTACAAATCTCATGTACGTGGGCAAGAAGCTTTAGACAAAATCTTTTTAGCAAGGATATTGGAGTCAATGGGTTGGTTATTAATTGAATGATTTTATCATGTACTTTTATCAATAAGATAATTAATAAGATTAATCGAATTATAATAACCTAGATGCATATTAAGGATATTTGCTTCAATATTCAGTAAGTTTTTTTTTTAAAAACTTGGATATTTTTTTTGATGGATCAAGTATTTCCCAGACTATTTCGTTGTTGGAGCCCAACGGCACAAATAGAAATTGTCAAACACTGGAAATATATTTGATCTATAAAAACAGGAAGCTATTTTTTTAAAAATCAGAATGTTGATTTTGAAAGCATAAAATCTATAGTGCATCTAACATAGAACATGGTGTATAGTAAAATGCGAGAGACCATATGTTAAACAATGTTGAAGCTATAAATTTTCAAGCAAGAAACAACGTTATTGAATGAAAGAAACTAATTTTCTGATAATCATTTCTCGTATCATGATATAGCGTAGTTTTATCCGAAAAAATGTATTAATTTTATAACTAATTTGATCGTTTATATGCATAAAAAATGCACCATACAGTTTGCATTAAAATTATACAATACTATTCCAACAAATGAGTTTAAACAAAAATAACTAGAATTCAATTATTGAATTTAATTACTTATTGAAAGCAATCGACAATAACATAGAAATACCCAAAGGCGAAACTGGTCAGTGGAAACTTATTATAACTTGACAGCATATATTAATAATTAGTGGTGAAAGTTTAAAATAAAAAAATGCTTATCAGCTGTTGATAATAACGTAAGAACTCGTTGTTTAGAAGAATATTAACGTTGTTTACAACAAAGAAAAAACCTCGTTTCTACAAAAAGAAAATAAATGGGTATCATAAAATATGTCTTAAAACCGGCAATTCTTTACTACACTTCACGCACCTTACAAGAAAGTGACCATAAACAATAATTTCCACCCACGAGATTTCGGGAAAGACTAACAGGAGAGAAGGAGAAGAAGGCGCATTTCCATTTGTTAACAAGCTTTTTAAGATGTCTCATTTATTTTCGTAAAAAGAAAAAAAAAAGGATTGGTCAAATTCAGTTTTTTATTCCTTTTATATTCATTTCGTTTATTTTTTTTCTAGAGTGTTATCTACTTTTTTAATGCGTGAAAGATGCTGGGCGTTTCTCGTGTTCCCACGCCCGATTTTCGTGATACCTTGAAATAAAGAAATCTGAATGGCTAGTCAGGGGTACAGAGATAGAGTGAAGTATATTGGTTTGAAGACCACAATGGGAAAAAAAGGTCTTCTTAAGCTAAATTGTTAAATAAAGATGAAACTATAGGTATTTTTCTATTCGACAATGGAAAATTTATGATTGTATTTTCATGATATTCACATTTGTTGCATCTCTAAATATATTTTAGCGATAAGTGAGTGGTTGTGAATTTCTTATATAATTTGGTGACAAGGGATTATGTTAGTTGCGGTAGACTAAACTAAAAGCTACTATTCTACTAGTTACTTGTATAGAACTAAGGCTTTTGTTGCTCAGTTACTAGAGCAACAAAGCGAACTTTTATGTAGTTTTTAAAAGCTTCCTGAACTTCACAACTTTAAAGAAATCCATCAATTTGTAACGTTTTAAATAATATAAAATGATAAATGCTACAAATAGTTAACTAGTTGTATCGCATGAAATACAATTGTCCCTGATCGCATATTAACTAAACTCACATACAATGGGAAAAAACAATCACGGAAAAACTCACTTTAACTCTTTAACATGCAAAACTGCACTGTAAAAACCAGTTAGAAAAGCGAATATTTCTGAAATTTCTCTACAGAAAATTTTAGTTTAATAAGACTACAGGAATGCACTGTAAAATATATCTCGATTTGTTAAAAGACACATTTTATTTTTAAACAGATAGAATCTATAATCACTGATATAGATTGTGCATGTAGAGATTTGTTTGCCTGTAGAGGATGTTTGATTATAAAAAGAAAATTTGAAATCTATAATGATAAAAATGAAGTTGAGTGTGTCTCTTATAGACTCATAAACTAGACATTTGTTTGACTCGTAACTTGGCACAAATATGTAGTTCATACTTAAGTTACAGATTTTGAGCCTCCAGAGCTCAAAATGTTCTATTTTTAGAGAAAACTCGAATATTCTGAAAAAAATACACCACTTTCGCTCAAATCCGATCATTTTTTTCCTTTCGTGATGCCATTCGGCAGAAGAAATTAAATAAAACTTTTAGGAAAATAATTAAAATTAAAAATGTTTATTTTATTCTGTTGCCAATACCTTCAGAAACTAAATTCATTATTTGAAAAATAATTGACATGTTTCAAGTGACGTAATTCCGTTTAGTCTCCATTCTAGGATTTTATTCTGGGTTTAGGTAATAATTTTTTCATGGATGGTTCTGTTTGCAAATATGCATATTTAAGCTATTTCCGTGAATTATAACTATGATGGATGTTCAAAGCCTAACGTACTAAGCTTCATATTAGGGTTTAAACGTTTTCATTATTTCGCAAATACGTTACCGAACTCGCCAAATTCTTACCTAAACGCGCCAAATGAGCCATTTTTTAAACATTTATAATGTTAGTTGATTGTTCGAAGGTCGTCGTACTAGAGCTGTATAATAAGTGTGTTTGTAGCTATATCTCTTTTCTCGCCAAATTCTTACCAAAAAGGCACCAAGTGAGCTAAAAGGTTTTATATATTTTTGAGGGAAATTACGATAACTATTATGCATACATTTTATAGCGTATGTTTTATTTTGGATTTTTAAGGTAATATAAGTAACAGTATTTTATACTTTATAACGAGCGGGAATAATAACATAAGTTTATTATCCTATAATGGATTAAATTGTACATATACTTGGATCAATTAAAACTTTTTTTTAGTCCGTGCGAAGTACGGGTATTTATTTGTTAGTATAGAATATAGAGGTCCATTATGGAGTAGTAATCATAGTGCTTGACTCTTAGGCCGTCTACTAGGATTCAAATACAATTCGGGCGTTTTCTTTAAAACTTTAACGAAAGCTATTCCACAGAAAATATACCTGTTATGCACGACAATTTTCTGTATTGCTTGTTATACAAGTTGAATTCCGTCGACTTCATTTTTACGCATCATTTTGGATATTTTCTGGCAACTTTACTGCAAAGAGATTTTCTGAAACATAACACAATTTTTTTACAGCGTAGTTTAATACTGAGCAACATTAGGTTGTCGTGTTTAAAAGAAACTTACAACTTTTGCTGTCAAAAAAAATTCCGTAATATAACAAGTACAGCACAATAATCAACATTGGGTTGTCACATCAAAAAGAAACGAGTCACCAAAACCAAAATCTGAAGAGCTCTGTCAGCAATCAAATCTGCCACTACCGTTTCATTACGTTTCAAAACAAACAAATTGTGATACATATCTAATGTAACATTTTACAACCAGTTTCCTAAGCCCATCAGAGTATTATTTCATAAATTATGTATACAAAATGAAGTGATAAAAGGACCACCCACGAAGCAGTTGCCAACTTGACGCTTTGAACAACAAAGTTCGCATAAATTTGCGTCCTCAATTTTACAGCATTGATTTCACATAGTTGCAAGAGATGTTTTTTGTCAAAAAATGCGTTTTAGCGTCAACAAACGGTGTTGGAAGTAAAAGTTTCAAATAAATATTAAAATTTCTCACAGTACAATTATTTTTAACTGTTCAAAATAAATATTTTTAATACTAATCTATGCCTTTTTAATACTTAACTATGCCTTCAAAGTTTGATAAAAATATAACTTAGAATTCCTAAAAAGTATATTTTACATCTGAGATCATTCAAAGCACATTTCGTAGTTTGAACAGCTATATTGTATAGAAGTTGGTAAGGAAATAGCACGCCAATGGAAGTATAAAATTCCATGAAACGTCTGACAAAGGCTTATATGGCAATTTTTCTAAATCCTCTTGTGTGGATTATGATGCCAGGACAACAAAGCCAAGCCGACGTCATAAGCCAATGTAAGATGATTGAGTGTTTTTACCGGAAGTGAGGTATCGCTTACTTTAAAGTCAATTACCGATTAATTAAATTACACTTTTACTGGTGTGAGTAATACCTTTCGACGTGTATTCGAAAGTACTGTTGTTCGAAAATGAATTTGATATTCATGCTACTTCCCCATTCATGGGTAAAAGCAAAGAAGCCATTCTTTCAGTTTTTAAAGAAAAGAAAAATGTTAAATCAGTGTTTTAGTTTAAAGAATGCAACTAGGCTTCGGGCAAGGAATTTTTGAAAGATTTATGTTAAGAATTTGCGGATTGCTGCATAAATTAAATGAAGCATGGAAAGACGAAACCGGATCGCTTAAAATTGAATGTTACAAGTTTATTAAATGGTTATGTTAATCTCAAGTCATTACTAAACCGAAATCGTATGTAAACGCATTTTAAGTATTGGGAGAATTATATTTATTGGAGAAAAACTTAATGGCAGGTCTTGAAGTTGTTGTTTTGTCTATGGATAGAAATTTTGAAGGTCGAATAAGACAGTGTGCGTTCCACACAGCCTTAGCAATGTCTTTAAGTGATCTGCCGATTTTGATTTTCGAATCTATTAACTGTTATTAGATTCGCGAAAATTACTAGGCAGCTAAATAAGTCAATCAGGAAGCATTATTGGACTACTCTTCTAATGGGAGATTGAACTGGCTGGCCGAGATATAAAAAAACTTGTGTAATCCAATCTTAATTCATTTTCACATTTTAATTAAATTTTAATATCTTTTTATTAGAATCTGTTATTTGAACTCATTATTTATTAAAATTTAAAATTAGTTTCACAAAAATTACGGTGCGAAGAAAAAATAGACAATCGTTTAAAAAAAAGCATCGCAGTTCTAGCTAATCGGTTGACTATTTTTATCGCTGTTTCAGTGAATTTGCATCGCAAATTGCGATTTGATACCGCTCAAATCGGTCTCTAGTTGCAAGAATGCACCTATTGTTTAATAATTAGCCATCGGACCCGAAGTTAACTTAGAGAAATAGGTTCATCGGCTTTGAAAAATATCGGTATACCGATGGAAGCCGATGTGTTTTTTTTTTAAGAAAAAAGAAAATTTTGAACACAAATTAAATGAGATCGTAACTGAGATTTTTTCAGAGACTTGTTACGATGATCATCGCATTTTAAATATTTACCAATTCTTATAATAGAAGAAATGCCGAGTTATTTTTATTATACAGTTTTGGTTCAAGACGGATCGCTTAACCAGACTTCAACGAATCGTAATTTTTACTATAGTTCGCAGCGAAATCGCAGTAGCGATTAGCGACTCGTTATTTTTATAGTTTTAGTTCAAACGGACCTGTTAATCAAACTTCGACGCCTCATAATTTGTGTTTAATTTTCGGCAATCGCAGTAGAGTGTTATTTTTATAGTTCAAGGATAAGTGAACAAAACCTCGATGCCTCGTAATTTTTGCTCGCTTATTTGCGCGAATTGGCAGTAGATTCCGTTAAGACGGGTCGGTCAACCAAACATTGACACCGCGTTTGATCTTAGCCCCCCTTCCCCCATATATATATAACTCACAATATCTAAATTTTTCTTTATCGATCTCAGGATCAGCCAAAATGGGATTGAAAAAGGCGGCGGACTCTTTCATTTTTCTTCAGTGCGCGCAAGGAGATTCGTTGAAGTTTGGTTTTGTTTCTATAGGAATCCGCGCCTGAGAGAAAAAATCAAATTAAATTCAAGTACTTTTCAAGGATTTTCAAGGACCGTGGGAACCCTGTAACATATAAAAACTGAAATTTCCATACACATTTTACCATTTAAAAGTATGAATAGATTTTGTTCCACTTTTCACAACTCAACATAGCTAGAACATAAGAAAAAAGGTCAAAAACTCCACTGGTAGACCAGTTTAGGCAAATATGACCAAGTTGTTTTGGGAAAATATATATTAAAGATCTAAAAGATACACTAAGTGCATTATTAATTAATAACTTTACTACGTGCAACATCCACTATAAATCTATTATATAATGCAAAAAATCTGAAGTAATTAATGAACTTTAGAAAAGAGGCGTGGTGAAGATGAGAAGGAGCTGCATGTAAATAAAATGAAGAATGTTATGCATCTTGTTGTTTCGATATCTACTGAGGGGCAGAAAAAGATCTATCATGAATCTCTATGAAAGCTTTCATGATGAAACACGAAAATAGCGAAGAATCATTAAAAAAATCAAATGGAAAATCGTAAGCAAGTCTAATTTTTAACATCTACAGTGCCGGCGTATATATAGCATAATTTGCGGTAAAGTGACCAATCGCGAAAAAAAAAACTATTCCCTAGAAGAGCCGTTGATTACAAATATCGGGAAGTATTCATATTATCACCAGAGTCGTTCTAAATAAACACAAATAAAACTATTTGTCATGGATATCCATTTTATAAGTACCAAAATGTCATTTTTTCGCATTAAAAAAACGTTAAAATTTGATATAGGAAAAGTGACGGATCTGAAATTTTCGAACACTTAACTTCTAAATTCATCCAATATTAAGAAAATCTGTACTTATTAAGAATAATTACTAACTTAATGCATTTTTTAATATAAAATGTTCATCTAAACTATTTTCTGAGGTTTATGTAACAAGGTTTATGTATTATGTAATTATGATATTATTTTTAAATTACGCATATTTTTACAATTTAATATATTAAATAATTATAATCATAAAATTTTTTTGTTTATATAAAAATTAAATCAGTCATTAAACGAATCACTTTTATAAAAATACGACTAATAAGACGTTAAAAATAACTTCCAAATTTAATCACGAAACAACATTTTAATCTACATTTTTATGATAAAACATGTTTAATATTAAAAAAAAACGAATTTTAAAGCATTATTAAATTGTTAAAATCTTTTTAAAATTCATTCCAATGTAGAAATCTCCTAAATTTTAAGGAATGCAATTTAGGAATTACTTTGAAACAAACACTTAGTTTTCACTGTTTCTTAGTTTTTTTGTTGTCTTACTTTAGATAAAATGACCGAGTATAATTAGTTTAAGTAATTAGTTTTTCCCATTAAGAATTTAAAACTTTAAAAGATACAAAGCTTGCTATACAAGATACAGCGATTCAACATGTGATTATAGAGGAAAATACAGGAATAATAACTGTTTTGAATCGTTAACAATTTTATTTTTTTGAGGCTGAATAAACTATTTTTTAATTAAGATTATAAAATTTCATCAAGTCACAATGTTAAATGTTAAGATTAAAATTAACTTTTATAGGCTAGTGATATTTACACAAAAGCACAATTCAAGAGTTTGTAATAAAAATCGAAATGCATTATATGGATGAGAAACAATCGGCTACCTTTTAAAATAAGTTCAGTTTTAATCGAATGCACTTTTCACTGGCATTAGAATGATTGCAACAATTCCTGTTTATAAAGAGAATCAATTAATAGAACGATCGTAAAGTAAATGCAAAGAAATTTTATGGCTATTTTGTAAGTCTAAAACTAAGCCAGGCGATAAAGTACCATCTTTGCTCGAATAATACAGTTTAAAAACTGAAAAGCCTTTCTTTTTAACTAGGTAGGATTTTCATAAGGAAAATGTTATAACAACATGTTTATAATGATATATCTTGTATTTAGATGTATAATGTAAATTATATCTTGTATTTATAATGATATATCTTGTATTTAGATGATATAATGATATATCTTTTTTTTGTTTTTGTGATTTGAAACTTTTCCTATTCACTAAATTATATGGTATGCAGCAAGAAATAAACCACTGAATCGATTAAAGTAGCCGAGTTTAACAAAAGAATTGCACTTTTGTGAGGACATAAAGACTCTTATACAATGTGGAATACTAATTTATCTGTGAGTAGCCAAAATTACATACAGGAGCGATCTTTAACATGTACTGAATAAAATGCTATTATAAAATTGTATTCATGTTTATTCTTTTAAACTCAATATACTTATTCAAACGATGGACGTTAACTCTTTAGCAAAGCGACGACACGACATCACTACGACTTTAATAAAGAAAACTATTTTATGAAAGTCGATTGCACTAATGGAAAAACGGAGATCTACAAATTTTTTCGATTTTGCTTTTTTTGTGTCTATCTTACCCAAGGTTCGTTTACGAAACTATATTTTAGAACAGTTTATAAAAGGTTCAGTTGTAGCCCGGTATAGATAAGCTTTCGGGTGTTATTGTTTTGGCATGTTTATACTTTCAAAAACACTTTTTAATGTTATTTATAAATAACACTCTAAATTCAAACACATTTATGTGAAATACATCATTCTACAATTTCAAAATAAAACAATTTTTTTTTTCATTTTTAATTGAACGAAACACAAACGTATCCTTGTGGTCTAATTAAACCTTGAACAACAGATGCAAAAAAATGTAGTAAAAAGATTGAATGATTATTACGAACTAACTTATATATAACTATATTTAAATATTTTGAAATTATAGTTTACTCCAAAGTTTATTCATTATTATATAATAAATCATAATTATGAAAAGCACCCGAAATAAGATAAACTTATATACAAATTACAAAAGAAGTATTTTAAATATGCATAGTTAAGAAAGCGATCCATCTTTTCAAACAGAGCAAAAAGGAAATTTGATCATTCGATAGCATTTAGAGGATTCGTTACTCTAATTAACTATAACGAAAACTAACCTTCCTTAAAAGGTAACCAATTAGGGCAGATGAATTAAAAAGTTTGGTATTTTGAAATACTTGATTAACTCTATTTCTGAAAAATAAAAATAAAGGTAACCTTACTTTTTATGTAAAACTGAAATTTTATGGCATTTTTTAAGATGTCTATATATATATATCTATAATAATAAAAGAAAGAGTCTGTCTGTGTGTCTGTTATCGGATCGTAAAAGACCTATAGTGTGTCTCAAAAGTTTAGACAAAAGACATTTTGAGTCACAAAATTTCACTGAAAAGGTTTATTTAAATTTTTTTTGGTAGTAAGGATAAGGCAAGTATATATAATTAAAAATTGCATGAATCACAAAGAAAACAACCAATAATAAATATTAATTGAATTAATTGTAAAAAGTTCCCAAAAAATCTGTCTCATAAATATAGACAAAATCGATTTAATGTCATTTAATGATCTAATTTCGCATTTTTTTGGCTAGAATTGTATTTCTGTTTGATATGATGATTTAAAAAACACATTTTACCGTTGAATTTTAACCATTTTGTACCATTCCTGGTCCAATTACATACCAACAGCCAATATAGCCGTTTTAGCTTTTTTAAGGGGAAATATTGCTGGCGATTTGCGTAATACATATCCTAATTAGATGTAAATAACGAATATATGCCTAACACAATAGTACCGATAAGTTTTACAACCGATTCGTGCATTTGAAGACATGTAATGACGCATTTTCTGGTAAAAAACGTAAATTTTTAAAATTTAAAATTTCCAAAAAGACAAAAAAATGGTCTGTTGTGCACCTTAACACGATGTAGAGTTTGCCTCTCCTTCAAAAAAGCCAAAAAATTCCCAAATTTTAACCCAAACCCACCCCCATAAGATTCGATATTTCTCCTCAAATTTGCTTTTCTCGAGTTTTTAAACACCGGTTTTTTTTCCAAACCGGTGAAAAAGAATCGGTTTAACTGATAAGAAAAAAACCATGAATGAGTGTACACGTTTTCAGCTGCCTATTTCTTGCCTCTTTCAGGAGCTTTAACACAGCCAATTACGCCTCGTAATTTAGAAACCTGGTCAAGAGACGAGGACGACACCTGAGCGGGCACCCAACGGAACGTCGAGCGACATCGTGCGCAAACGCCGTCGGTACTTTCGACTCCACAAATTTAACGAGCATGTATATCGCAGTGTACTAGGGCACTCCGGTGATTTTTAGAGGATTTTTTTCCACCAGCACGAATACGTCTATAGTATGGTTAGGGCAACGACAGAACCAAGAACCTTCTCGGTGAGAGGCTCGTCGCTTACACCTCTCGGCCACCGGGGGGCCTTTTGATAACATGTTAACTTTTTATTTTTTAAAAAATCGGTGCTTTATGAACTTTTTTAGAGAAACCTAGTTTTTTTAAAACTTTTTTTAACCTTGTTTTTTTTTTTAATTCGATTTTATAATGATAAATATTAAAAACAAATTAAACTGAAATTTGTAACCTAATAATGCTTAACAAACAATAAATATTTAATATTTGCTGAGAAATTAATTAACGAAATTATTTTCCCGTTTCTAGTTCTTTTCCCTTTTTTAAACTTTTGTAATGAAAGCAGAATCCAAAACGGTTTTTGAGTGTTTCGAACATTTTCCGTTTTTATTTTATAACTATTTTTAGTTTTTCTTTCTAATTCAGTTTTTGAAATATTTTTCCTTTCTTCGATTTTCTATTTCCATTTTCCTGTCTCATGACTTAAATGGAGCAAAACTCCTAGGAAGCTTCTACTCGAGAAATTTTACAACTGTAACTCTTTCGCTAAGCAGGATTTTTGTTACCTCGTAATATGTGGTAGGAATATCATTATCGAATCCTTAGTCGTACGGTCGTAAGGGCCGTTTTAGTAGTGAAAGGGTTTTAAAAAAAAGTGAGAAATACGGCCGAGTTCTAATTGAAACTTTAAATGCCTAAATTGATTGAATGTTTGAATATTAAGGATTTCGTTCCTCGAATATTTCAAATCTAACTTCGAAATGTCTGCCTAAAATGTGTGAAGTAAAATAGTGCGATAAATATTTTAGGCAAAAATTACGAAGAAACGCCTCGTGATTAGGGAAAAGGTGAGGCGTAAAACTCACCACCGATTATAATACACTATCAGTCTTGATTTGCTCGAAGAATGTATAATTATATATAGCCGGGGGGGGGGGGGGGGGGGGGGAGCCTCTCACCGAGAAGGTTCTTGGTTCTGTCGTTGTCCTAGCCATGCTATAGACGTATTCGTGCTGGTGGAAAAAAATCCTCTAAAAATCACCGGAGTGCCCTAGTACACTGCGATATACGTGCTCGTTAAATTTGTGGAGTCGAAAGTCGTTAGCGCACGATGTCGCTCGAAGTTCCGTTGGGTGCCCGCTCAGGTGTCGTCCTCGTCACTTGACCAGGTTTCTAAATTACGAGGCGTAATTGGCTGTGCTAAAGCTCAATGAAGGAGGCAAGAAATAGGCTGCCGAAAACGTGTACGCTCATTCATGTTTTTTTAAAGCGGGTCCCTGTGACCAAGCACACGAGCCTGAAAATATATGTCTACCAACCAACCATTCAGGTTTTTAAAAAAATCGGTTTTTAAAACCGGTCTTCACCGGGTTTTTTTCTTATCAGTTAAACCGATTCTTTTTCACCGGTTTGAAAAAAACCGGTGTTTCCAAACTCGAGAAAAGCAAATTTGAGGAGAAATATCGAATCTTATGGGGGTGGGTTTGGGTTAAAATTTGGGAATTTTTTGACTTTTTGGAAAGAGAGGCAAACTCTACATCGTGTTAAGGTGCACAACTGACCATTTTTTTGTCTTTTTGGAAATTTTAAATTTTAAAAATTTACGTTTTTTACCAGAAAATGCTTCATTACATGTCTTCAAATGCATGAATCGGTGGTAAAACTTATCGATAATATTGTGTTAGGCATATATTCGTTATTTACATCTAATTAGGATATGTATTACGCAAATCGCCAGCAATATTTCCCCTTAAAAAAGCTAAAACGGCTATATTGGCTGTTGGTATGTAATTGGACCAGGAATGGTACAAAATGGTTAAAATTCAACGGTAAAATGTGTTTTTTAAATCATCATATCAAACAGAAATACAATTCTAGCCAAAAAAATGCGAAATTAGATCATTAAATGACATTAAATCGATTTTGTCTATATTTATGAGACAGATTTTTTGGGAACTTTTTACAATTAATTCAATTAATATTTATTATTAGTTGTTTTCTTTGCGATTCATGCAATTTTTAATTATATATACTTGCCTTATCCTTACTACCAAAAAAAAAATTTAAATAAACCTTTTCAGTGAAATTTTGTGACACAAAATGTCTTTTGTCTAAACTTTTGAGACACACTATACATATACTGCCCTCAGAAATTCGAAATTTTTAAGATAGATTCCCTTTAATAC
This sequence comes from Oedothorax gibbosus, assembly GCA_019343175.1. Classification (NCBI taxonomy): domain Eukaryota; kingdom Metazoa; phylum Arthropoda; class Arachnida; order Araneae; family Linyphiidae; genus Oedothorax; species Oedothorax gibbosus. The sequence goes on along the minus strand of CM033276.1, from coordinate 23,938,085 downwards.
CAACGTGTGCACCTGAGGCTTAGATTGTTCATATTTGTTCCATTTTTAGAGAAAATTCGAATTTTCTGAAAAAAAATACACCACTTTCGCTCAAATCCGATCATTTTTTCTCTTTCCTGATGCCATCGGCTGAAAAAATTAAATAAAACTTTTAACGAAAACATTTAAAATTCAAAATGTTTATTTTTTATTCTTTTGCCATTACTTTCAGAAACTAAATTCATTATTTGAAAAATAATTGACATGTTTCAAGTGACGTAATTCCGCCAGTCTTCATTCCCGGATTTCATTGTGGGTTTATTTGATGTTTTTTTTCATTGATTTTTCTGTTGACTGCATGTATGCATATTTAAGCAATAAATGTATAGTTAAGCTATTACTGAACTATGATGGTTAATAAAGGCCATCGCACTAGAGCTATTAATGTTTTATGTCTTTATTTTTTCGCCAAAGACGTTGCCAAACTCGCCAAATTATTAACTGAAATTCGCTAAATAGGCAATTTTTTTTATAAATAATTTATAAGCTGTTCGGTTGTTCGAAGGTCATTTTGTTAGAGCTGTATAATGGGTGTGGGTAGCTATATCTATTTTCTCGCCAAATTATTTTCCAAAACGCGCCAAATGAGCTAAAAAATTTTATGTATTTATGAGGGAATTCTGATGACATTTATGAGTGCATTTTATAGCGTATTTTTCATTTTGGAATTTTAAGGCAATGAAACGGGATTTTATAATTTATAGCGAGTGGAAACAATATTAAGTTTATGATCTTATAACAGGGTATATGGTACACATATTTGGAATCTATTTGATATTTTTTTATTCCGTGCGAAGAACGGGTATAAATTTGCTAGTATATATATAAAAGAAAGTCGTGTTAGTTACACCATTTATAACTCAAGAACGGCTTAACTTATTTGGCTGAAAATTGGTGTGAAGGTCGCTTAGAATCAGGAATAGGCTATAGGATACTTTTTATTCGAACCCAAACGGGTGTAGGGGTGCAAAACGTGAGCCGATTTCCCCATAGGAATAGCATTGTAAGATTAGAATTTATACTTTTAATTCCATTTAAAGAAATTCCAGCGCGTTCATTATGAACGAAAATTAAGAAAAGAAAAAAAGAGCGCGTGGGTTTAATTTTCTGGATTGTTATTTGAATATCAGTATTTTATTTGTTGATTTTAAATCTTTTCATTTTTTTTATGGTGGATCAGATTTCCTCAACTAGGTTTTAATTACGTTTCCGAATTTAATTTAATTGATGTTTAAAAAGGTTAAGAAATGATGATATCGAGGAATATAGGTTAACCTAAAGAATCGTATCCGGATTTGGCGAATTTTCAAAAATGTCGCCAAGTCGAAGTGATAACAAACCCCGGCACTTGCCGAGATGGTTACCATCTCGAAATGACCAAAAATACTACCTAATTTCAAAATGGCCGACTTAAAACAGCGGAAAAATTCATTAAATTGCATACCAGATTTATAAATAAGAAGATAAACTTTAAAATGACGAAGAATTGATTTTAAAAAAAGTAAATAATTATTTAAAATCAGAAAGCATCGAATTAATAAAATATTAGTATAAGAAAATTTCAGAATAAATTATATGCGTTTAAGTTTTATACAGATTAACATTTAGAAATTGTCAATGCAATTCAATTGCTAATTTCGCCAAAAGTTGCCATCGAGTTACCAGATTTGGCGTAAAATTGCCGGCCACGATTCTTTAGGTTAACCGGAATATATTCGGCATAAATAAGGAATTTGTACTTTATAAAACTTTTCCAACCATACAAGAGGATTAATGTCTGTTTTTTTTCTGATGTTAAGATGGCGTAATGGTCGATTGAATTTTGGCATTGGCGGCTTTTGGCGAAGTTGTTTTAAGGGCGACATCGTAAGCAGCGATGGGAATTTGGAGGATATTTAAAGTGCCCTTCCTCTATACGGGTATTATTCGTCGGACATTTTTTGGCTGCACGAGCCGTTTATAGATCTGCAGTTATTTTGGCGATGACCGGACTTGAACCTGGGACCTACTGCATGCAAGACGAACGTCTTTACCGACTGGGTCCTCCAACTCTATCAAGTTGTATGAAATATGAAATGGGATGTTTACTACATTTGGGCAGTTTCGTTTTGCGCTAATTGTGAAATAGAAACAGACCATTATATCATATAGCTGTTCTGGCAATTTGAATAGGGGCCTATGGGAAAGCCCTCAAACTCCGGAAGGGCCTGGATGAAATCAACCCCTCATATTAGAATGGGAGGAGATTATAATATCCTAATGGAGTGGACCACAGTGGAGGGATCAATTGGTATAAAATAAAAGTTTACATAATAAAACCCCTACTAATTAGGGTTATTAAGGGTGCACCCGTGCAACGCCGGGTTTATAAAGCTAGTATATATATATAAAGGCAAAGTCCTGACTGGTTCACTCATTCACGTATCAACGCCCAGCCAAAACTACTGGAGGTAGAGCTACCAAATTTTAGGAAAATATTCTTTTTATATCGTAGGCGTCATTTAAGAAGCGATTTTTCGAAATTCGAACCCAAACGGGTGTAGGAAGGCAAAACGTGAGCCAATTTCTCCATAGGAATAGCATTGTTATGAACTTTGAAAGACATTTCAGCGCGTTCAGCGTGAGCGAAAACGCAAGCACATGAGTTTAATTTCTAGGAAAGTTATTTGAGTATCATTATTTTATTTATTGAACTTAAATCTTTTGATTTTTTTTTGGTTTTGTTTCCGAATTTAAATTTGTTTTCCGATTGAATTTTGGCATTGGCGGCTTTTGACGAAGTTAAAAATTGAACGTAGGGTAGCTATTTGCATCCGGTTGTATAGGTTGGGGTTAGTTTGAATTAGCGTCGCACTAGAGCTATACAAGTGATATTGGTCACTGGCGTCTTAAATTATAACCACAGTCATGTGACAAGCCGCCTGAGTAGGCACCCAATGCAGCTTTTAAGGGCGACTTCGTACGCATCGTCGGGACTTTTGAAAAATATTTAACGTGCACTCCCACCACATGGGGTATTATTCGTCGGACATTTTTAGCTGCATTTGCCGTTTATAGGTCGGCAGTTATTTTGACGATGCCCGGGCCCGAATCTGGGACCTATTGCATGCGAGGCGAACGCCTTTACCGACTGGGCTCCCCAGCCCTATCGAGTGGTCGAATATGGAGTGGAATGTTTACCACATTTGGGGTATTTACGGGTGTAGGAGGGTAAACAGAAACTGGCCATTATATCAAAGCTATTCTGGCAATTTAAACAGGGCCTATGGGAAAGCCCCCTAACTTCTAGAAGGGCCTGGGTATAATCGGATTTATTTTTTTAAAATTAATGCTGATATTAGAATGGGAGGAAATTATAATATACAGATGGAGTGCTGACCAGTGGAGAAGCGATCAATTGGTATAAAATAAATGTTTACCTAAAAAAACAATCACCGTTATTAAGGGTACAGGCGTGCAACGCCGGGTTTCTATTATAAATTAAAAAACTCGATTATAACAATTTTGTAATTTATGTTATTTCAAAGGTTCATTTTTTCATAAAACAATATGTTTGTGCTGAAGAGCCGGAAATGCATAAGCAATCAACATAAAGCATTGGAATGCCTCATTTATATTGAAGATACATTTCAAGAAAATAATATTCGGGAGTGGTTCGCTTTTCTCAGATCTATTTTAATGACCGTTCAAGTTCATGTAAGTTTGTAAGTATACAATGCTGTATTACATACCTTTTGTAGTATGGCTTAGCAGTCATGACAGAACAATTTTACCTTCGATAGTTTGAGTCTTATTATGTAAATTGTATTTTTAATGTGCGTCTAAACTTTTGAGATCAACTGTATTTTACTGTGGTTTCTACCATGCTGATAAAGGTAAATTGGCTAATATCTCCAAATCTATTGTGTATATTTTAATGACATTATTATGCTCACGAATGGTATACAATGTTTAACCATTGATATCGTATGGTCCAGTAAGTAGTCAGTGTAAAGGATAATTTCGATAAAGTTTCCAAAATTAACTTTTTAAAAGTTTTATAAAGCATTGAGTTGAACTATCGTCACACTAGAACTACATGGAACTATTGGCGACGAGCGTCATAGTTTAGAACCACAGTAAAGTAACGTGCAGATCTAAGTAGATACCCGACGTAACTTTTAGGAGAGACATCGTACGCAGCGTCGGGACTTGGAAGCACGTTTAAGGTACACTCCTTCTACATAGGGTATTCACCATCGGACTTTTGACTGAACGTTTGTAGAAAACGCTGTAATTGTCCATTAATATAAGCTAAATCTCACAGTCTCAGTGGCATCATGAAGTGTCTATAGGGCCAATAGCACCCGTTGTTTGACATGAGAAAAGAAGTAGCAGCACAACAAGTAGCGATTCGAAGTAGTAGCACAGTAGAAGCAGACGATTAAAGATTTTTTTGTAAGGTAGCGCAAAACTGTTTCATGTAAGTAGAGCAAAAACAAAATGTCTTTTCAAACTCCCACGCGGTTTTCTGATTAGTGCTCCGAAAACAAATACCGGAACAAATAACGTGCGATGCTCAAAAAAACAAAAACAAAGGTGGACAATGATGAATTGAATCAATTAAAATCGACTCATTAGTTACTATCGCTAGAGAAACTCTATTATGACCATCTTGTATATATACGCTTGCATTGAATGAACATTCTCTCTAGTAAACTGTGAATCGATGTAAATCTTAATTCTATGACTTCAGAAAAAAAATGAGCCTTCAAACACGGCTTTGTTCAAGATTCTTTCAATTAAGCTTATGAATGCCCATTCATTCATGTCCGTTATATATTGATGGATAATGTTCGTTTTATTGGAGGAGGTGCAAGTAATGTATGGAAACATATGCGGTTAATGTGGAAACCTTAAGGGGGAAAGGCCGCGCTGGACCACGGGTCTCCAAACTCAAGTGCCTCAGTGTTAATCCAATGGGAAAAAAAACTATTTTCTCTGCCACATTTCTCCGGCTGTATTGAATATTTTTACAAACGGTTTTTTTTAAATAATAAATGTAGATAACTTACAGGTCTCTATAATCCCACTTTTTAAAATTGCTTCGAATACTTTTTGTAAAATTATTGAAAATTAAAATATTCGAACTAATTTCAAAAAATGGGATTGTCGGGACCTGTAAGCCAGCTACATTTATCACATAAAAATATCCGTTTGTAAAAATATTTAATGCAGCCGAAGAAATGTGGCAGAGAAAATATTTTTTTCTCCATTGGATTAACACTGAGGCACTTTGCTTTGGAGACCCGCGGTCCAGTGCGCCCATTTCCCCCTTAAGGTATATCGACTGCATTGAGCTTTTCCCTAGTACTGACTGCTGTTAACAATCACTATATCGTCTCTATTTGTCACGTTACAAAGCTAGGAGCCATGTGAGTTGTAGTAAAATGTTGAGCGCCCTTTTGTACTTAAACATTTTGTGAAAGTTTTGGGGGGTTAATTTGCGGTATATTGAGTCTTACTTATCATAGAGGTAGCGTAATTTGTTTCACAGGATTATAAAAAGGAGTAAAAGGGAAGATAATATTGAATTTAAAACAATCATAAATTAACTTTTCTTAACTTAAATCGTCGCACTGAGTTTGGCAGCAATGCGGGCAACTTGGAAACATGCAGATGAGGGCAATGTGGAAAGTTATTTTTTGGTGTCAAGAATAACAATTTCAAATTATCGCGTCTTAAAAATGTATTTATGACGTCTAAATTACAAAAACTAATTTATTGAGCCGCAAAAAAAAAACTAATTTAAAGAACTGAATGAAGATGCAAATTACGTATATTACAGGGAAAGCCATTTTTTACCAGGAGAAATTATATTTTATACCGTTACACCAAATAAAATGAGAGAAATGAAGTTATGAGCAAATTTTGGCATTATGGTATAGGAGAATCACAGGGCAACATTTTTACGACATTGCAAAAAGGTAATTTTAATCGGGGTGGTGTACTAGGTTTGACTGCAAAAAAAAACACCTTATGTTCTCACGGTGTCTTTGAAGAGAAAATCGAATTCGCTGTTATCGCGTTTTTTTGTTGTTGAAATAACATCTCACCAGAGCTACGTGAAAGATACTGGCAATAGATCTCGTAATTTTGAAGCACGATCTGTTTTTAGGCTTACTAAAACGAGGATAGAACCTGCGAATGTATCATCCGTGGCATGACTCCTTAACTCACCGGGCCACGATGACCCGTTTTGCGTGTCAGGCAAATCATCTGGAGACCCTTGGGTAACAATCAGAGATAGAAAAACCTTTTGCTGTCGCACATATAACAACAAATAGAAAACACTTCATTATAAACCACTATACGCGGAAAAATGACGCTCTTCCCATTGAGTTAACATGGCAAAAGCTTCCCTTTTAAACGCACAGTAGTTAAATGTAATTTATTTAAAATTAAGTATTCATGTTAGGGAATTTATGGATCACTTAGAAGAGATATATCTTTTACAACACAATGTCACATTGTATCTAGTTGTAGAGATAAGGAAAGTATTAAATTTTATTTTTATTGCGCAAAACAAGTTTAAGATTTAACATTTAACGTAATCCTACCCCTAATAGCCGAAAGAGACATTAATTTTAACGTTGGGAAAAAAGAAGTTACAGCTCGGGTTATGGACTGCTTGGTTTTAGTTTTAAATTAAGTGCAGCGTGTAGTAATACTGATAGATAACAATTTGATTACGACAATACAACAGCATATATTTAAATTTGATAAATAGTATTTCAAATATACAGTTTACTCTATAACAAAGTTGTATCGTTTTAAAATTCACATCCTTTCTATGGTACCATTGTGGTAAAAATTGGGATTCACTCACTCTAGTTTGACTTAATACCGAAAAAAGAACTATACCGCTATAACATATTTTAAGCAACACATTCTTTTGCCAAATTATCATTCATTCAGTTTTCAAGGCACGGCCATTTGACATAAAGAAATTAGAATAAGCAATTATAAAGTTAAGATCATCCAAGTGATAAAAATATTTGATTTATTTCATATTACGGCTAATATTATACATACGAAATTGAGCCATCAAATTTTAACCTTAGACAAACAAGGCTATTATTAACGACGTACATCGGGTAGGTGCAATAATTCGATAGGAAACTGATCAAATTGTAGGCAACTCCAAGATAATGACAGCTTGAATCTCCTATTAAACTAAATGAGTAGATAACTTGAAATAAGAAGTTATCTCTAAAATAAAGTCGTAACTAAAAATATAAACTTGATAAAGTCTGCGAGACCAAGCCTCTAAATATACGCGCCCGCATGAACGTGATTGCTTATTTCGCTAGATGACTGTGTAGATTGCCCAAAAAAGTGCGACCAGTCCCTTTTCTCTGTTGGATGAATAGATTATATGAACCTTAAATACAACGATTCCACATTGCTTAATAACGATAAAAATTGTAAAAGATTGTTCGTAGAAGTTAATATGTTAACTGTCAAAAAGTTATATATCGACTTCATACCATTTAGTCTCAAGTTAAAAGGTTTGATTCAACCGAGGTTCTGAGGAATTAAGACTTACGAAATTTGAGGTTAAGAACCCTCCAAAATCTCAATTATACGCTATCGGTTTTCAACTGAGGAATATAATATGCAAATAGAAATGCCAGTGTGCTAGCAGAAAATCATCATTGATATAAGCCATAATTACTCGGACTATCAAATAAGAAGTTCTGAAAAGAAATAATTTTACAAAAAAATACATTGCTGGCTATAAGAATTAGGGATTTGCAATAAAATCCAATTGCAGACTTCATACGTTTGGTAAATCAGTACCAAGACATGTTATAGGTTTTACGCCTCGTCCAATGAGCCTAGTTGAAATGGTGTTCTCACAACATATTATACCGTTGTTGGTTCTAGGCAACTAATTGAAAATTGGCGAAAAGAAATTCAGAGATGATCCTCACTCTTTGGATAACATATTGCAGTAACTAAGTAACAAATCTTGTGAATGCGGCAATAAAGTAATCAAGTCAGTTTTTTTCTTCTGTAAACATATGCGACAATCAAGGTAAAAAATCATTTAAATAGCGAAACAAGTTGTTTATATGCAAATACAAAGCAATTATCGATAGTTTATATGTATATGGAAGGTCGTTGAAGTATGAAAGGATTCAACTACGAATGAGAATGAACTTCTTCAGTGAAAAATAATTACGCATTTAAAATCATTAGAAGCAAATATTTTTTCGAAGGCCAAAGCATAACTATTGATCCCACTTTTAATAACCATAACTATGCGCTTAGATAATGATATATAAATTTCGTACGTCTTGTAAGTAAATTATAATATTATTAAGTGCGTATATGCAGCGAAATCATGCGATTTTATGATGAAAAACTAAGAGCTAAATTAAACAGTACATAACAAAACAGCCTCTTAATATTCCCCGTGTAACTTTTTCGTTACTTACATATGTATAAAATGACCTGAAACATAGGCGCTGAGATATTAAAAAACAATGATATATTCCGTCAAGAAAGAATAGAGATAGATCAAATTGCATGCATATGTTTGAAGTGTTTTGTTATGTCGAATAATGGTGTTAACCCTTCTAATCTTCTAATAACCCAGTCTATTAGAGTCTAGTCAAATTAACTTATAGTTTCTATCTAAAAAGATTTTGGGAATTGAAATGGATGTCGTTTTGATGGTCCTCAAAACGAATACCAACACTCCCCAACTTTTATTCCTCGAAAACAGCAGGGGGGAAGTTACACGAGAAAAAAACCTTTTTCAATGGGGCTGCTTTTATTGGCGGTTAAACCTTTGCAGCCTCGGCATATTCCCCAGAACTGAAAGCCATTTTTTTGTGGCACCATCTAGGCGATTCTCGCTACCAATTTTGACGCTCATGTGAGCTCTCTGTGGATGTTAAATTTGCCGAGATTTAATTTTGATGAGAGAACCCAAGCAAAATGGGTACTCAAGGGATCTTTTACATGCCACAAAGTCTTAAGACATGCGTGTTCGCGATTTCCCCACCCAGAAAATCTGACGACTCAGCCGGGGCTCGAACTCGCAAACTTGGGCTTATGAGGCGGATACGTAATACTTCTCAGCCACTGAGACGCGGGAAAAACAAATCCGTGAAAGAACGCTTTACAGCCACAGTATTTCATAGGAACATAAACGATACGAGCCACCAAGTTACTATTGAATTACGAAAGACCATCCTTGTAAGACAGGAGAGTCCGTCAATTAGCCCAAAATGGTCAGGTCCGAGATACAATCTTAATTTGAATCCAGTTGCCTAATTTAATAAAACCTCAGCGCTTGTTAATGCACAAGTCATTAAGCACGACTGCGTAATTCTGCAATGAATCTGGACCGTAATTGGAAAAAAAGAGGATTACTTCGAACACTGGAATGCTAGAAACAAGTTGTCTCCGGTAATTATTGCTGTTGTTATCTGCCATCAAATAATTACCAAACTTGAATTGACACAAAAATTACAGGGATTAGCTACCTTATTTGCGACTTCCATTGAGCAGGTATTCAGAAATACCCATATGAATCATTATCTTAGTTCTTATTAGTGATGAGTTATTCATAAAGTACAACAGCGAAATTCGGTCCACGTAGCTGTGTTATAACTTATTTGATCAGATCTAACTAATGGACATGTACACATAATTCCCGCAGTGAAAGTATCCATTTGTTAATGCTTTTAAGGAGCTTATATAAATGCGCAACTATCGAATGGATCTACAGTCATACTTATCTATAACCACATAACATATCAACTATGTAATTTAAGAACGTAACGAAAAAAGTATTGTTCAACAAGGACAAAAAAAGTAACCATGTTAAATGCCATGACTACCTTGATAATATCCGGATAATCTATCTGAACTGAGACAATTAGAAATATATCTTGCAAAACATAAGTCGTACATCTATATCTGCATGTTTTTAGGATCCTTCTAGCAATTAAGAAACGCAGCATCGAGACATTTAAGCACAAATGTGCATTTAAGCACTACTGCCAACGAAGAATCAGTTTAAATGAGAAAAAAAACTTATAAATTCCGGTTTCTAGTCATGATGAATATTCATTATTAAGAATCAACAAACGTATCAGAATATGCCACACTAATTACTATATTCAATGGAACCTCGAGATACCATCAAAAACAGACAAATATCACTACATTAAGTATATCTTAATGATGGCCTTAGTAACAAAATTTAGCAAATTAGTCTTTCTTTAAAAAAAAAAACTCGATTAGGTAAATGTATCTACTAATTGAAGGGAGAAGTTTTGCAAAACTCACATTCTCTAACTCAGATATAGAGTCCGGTCTGTTCACTGGCGACTTCGTACAATTGAATTAACAATCGCCAATGAACGAGCCGGACCCTATATCTTATGTTTTGGAGAAGGCGAGTTTGCAACTACAACCTTCAATTGTTTGAAATTGTGAGATTATACGAAAAGAAATGCAGGTTGAAAATAAGTGGAGAAAGCAAAAAAGTAAGAATCGTATATTAAGAGGGATTGTCAGTCCCATAGAGTTAATGCATTAGCTTTGGAGTCACAACTTTCGCAGAGAGAAGTATTGCTTTGCCATGTTAGCCCTTTTACCCAGTTATGGGAATCAACATAACATCAAAATGAAACAAATTTGATACGAAAATGTTATCTAGTTATTTAATTATATATTTTTGAAGTTTTAAAATGCCAAAAATATACAGCAGATGGCGACACTATTTAAAAACTTTATTAATTAATAATTAAATAACCGCATGTTATTTTCTTTTCAATTTATGTTATGAGTATTCCCATACCCTTGGTAAAAATGGGATAACATGGCAAAGCAATCCTTTTGCGGAAGTTGTGATTTCAAAACTAATGCATTAGCTCTATGTGACTGACTGTCCCTCTTAACTACTTCACAATTTATTTTTGGTTTGGTTGTTTATTTTTGATCTCATATAAAATTCAAAGAAACAGTGATTTGAAATTAAGTATTTTAAAGAGAAAAACAGACATATGAGTGCAGAACCAACTGAAAAGTGATACCTCAGGAAAAACTAAACAGTGTTTAATCTGTTGTAGTTTGAAGCCGTTTTACAACAATTAGACAATTCTTAGTTTACTTAGAGCAAAAATTTTTTTGGATACATGATACAATAATATTGACTTATTCAATTAGAACAAGTGCAATTCGCGTTAATCCTCCAATAACAATCGCTTTCACAATATATAAAAGATTTTTTTTTTAAAAATTAGGATTAAACATGTATTGTTTAAGCAAACAAAAGATAGAATAAATCAGAAAATAAAAGAACTTAATTTCAAATATTTACTTCCAACTCCAAAATTCTTAAAAACTTTTCCTCAAATATGCTGATTCAAAGTATAAAAACTGATGAATGCTGAAAAAACTAGAAAAAGAACGTAGAAACTGTAACAACTTAAAAAAAAAGAGCGTCTTTAATTAACTTCAAGCTTAGCACAACAGGCAGTCCGTTCAAAGCAAAGAAAAACACCACGAAACCATAATATTTGCGGACGCGTTTGACTATACCCAAGCCTCAAAACATAATAGCGTAACTGTATCTTGGAAGAAAAAGACCAAGGCTCATTCGAGTCGACAGGAGAGTTTCCCTTAAAACTATTTCACACAAGCCAAAAATACACACATTTTAAGGGGAAATCTGTCTATTAACTTTTTTAGGACATTAGTTATTTTTTTTTAAATAAAAGCTAATATATTAAGGGCGAATGAGACCGAATGACCGCACCGCGGGTATCCAAACCAAAGTGCCTCTGCGTTATCCAATGGAGAAAAAAAATTCTAAGCCACATTTTTCCGGCTGTATTGAATATCTTAAAAAACGGTTTTTTATATAATAAATGTAGCTGACTTAAAAGGTCTCTATACTCTTACTTTTTGAAATTGGTTCGAATATATTTTTTTGTAATTTACAATAAATAATTATACACAAAATATTGGAACCAATTTCAAAAAGTGGGATTATCGAGGCCAAAAAGTCAGCTATATTTATCATATAAAAAAACCGTTTGTAACAAGAAGTTCATAAAGAACTAAAATAGCCTACTTTCCTGTTACTTAAATACTTACTGAAGTTCTAATCGGGAAAAAACTAGGTTTCTAACAGTAAATATCATCAACAGCCGTTTCTACACTAGATTTATACATATTAGAAAAAAAATCGAAACACAGCATCCAGCTAATAATTTAAACTTCTAAAAGCCAAAATCAACTATTTTCCTTATTATTATTTCGCAAATCAATTAAACATTATTTATCGTCTGCTCGCGATTTATTTGTAGTTCGAGGAATAATTAAATATTCATTAATAACAAAAGTAATGAAACTCCAAACTGCATTAAAAAAATAAGAAATGTAAATTAAAACTTAGCATAATTGCATGCAAAAGTATGCCTTGCCGCTTTCTTGTTAGATAATTAATGAATAATCAAAGAATCAAATTGTGCTACATTTTATGACGTCATTCCAAACTGATTCATGAAAATATTATTTTGCTTCGAATATGTTTAAATAAATAAAGTTTCTCATGCCATTGTTGATTTGGCAACAGTGATTTAAATGACTCAAAATTGAATTTCAATGCTAATTCAATGGGAAATTCGCCGACAGATAGTAGATTTATGTCCGTCCGGACGTACAGATAGACAGACGGACAAAAAGTATGAAAGTTGGGTATCTGAGGTCATAGCTTTCTAACAAAAAAAGAATTTTTAAGATCCGATGGATAGAACCGATTATGGAAGGGGGGTACGGACAGACAGACGGACAGACAGACAGACGGAAAGACAGACAGACATAAGAACAGACAGACAGATGGACATCAACCGCATTTCAATACCTACAGTGATTTAAATGACTCAAAATTGAATTTCAATGCTAATTCAATGGGAAATTCGCCGACAGATAGTAGATTTATGTCCGTCCGGACGTACAGACAGACGGACAAAAAGTATGAAAGTTGGGTATCTGAGGTCATAGCTTTCTAACAAAAAAAGAATTTTTAAGATCCGATGGATAGAACCGATTTTGGAAGGGGGGGGGGTACGGACAGACAGACAGACGGACGGACAGACAGACGGAAAGACAGACAGACATACGAACAGACAGACAGATGGACATCAACCGCATTTCAATACCTACAGTGACTTAAATGACTCAAAATTGAATTTCAATGCTAATTCAATGGGAAATTCGCAGACAGATAGTAGATTTATGTCCGTCCGGACGTACAGACAGACGGACAAAAAGTATGAAAGTTGGGTATCTGAGGTCATAGCTTTCTAACAAAAAAAGAATTTTTAAGATCCGATGATTAGAACCGATTTTGGAAGGGGGGTACAGACAGACAGACAAACGGACAGACAGGCGGACAGACAGACATACGAACAGACAGACATACGAACAGACAGACAGATGGACATCAACCGCATTTCAATACCTACAGTGATTTAAATGACTCAAAATTGAATTTCAATGCTAATTCAATGGGAAATTCGCCGACAGATAGTAGATTTATGTCCGTCCGGACGTACAGACAGACGGACAAAAAGTATGAAAGTTGGGTATCTGAGGTTATAGCTTTCTAACAAAAAAAGAATTTTTAATATCCGATGATTAGAACCGATTTTGGAAGGGGGGTACGGACGGACAGACGGACAGACAGACAGACAGACGGACAGACGGACATCGACCGCATGTCAATACCTACTTTTTCATTTTTTTAATTCTTTCGAATTAAAAAAAGAAAAGTAGGCTAAAAATATTTAATACAGTCGGAGAAATGTGGCTTAGAAAATAATTTGTTTTCCCATTGGAAATACACTGGGCACTTTGATTTGGAGACCCGCGGTCATTCGGGCTCATTCGCTCTAAACAGTAACATACACTAATGTAAACACGGAAAATATTTTTATAAGCTGACATTTACAGCTTTTGCTGCCTCTTACAAGTACAATGATCTGACTGAGGACCAATTGGAATGTTCTAAAAATCTAAAGGAACCAAAGTCTTGTACATCACACTATTAAATCTGGAGTTGCGTTTCCATCGACCAGAGATAACTAGAAAAATATTATGGAAGACGAGAAAAATTCTTCAAATAAGAAATGAATTCATGATTTCTTCTAATAAGAATTAAATAAGTTCGTATGCTCTTAATAAATAAAGAAAACTCGAACGCAAAACTACCAAATTAGAAAAATTCAACTCTAAAAACTAAATTTTTAAAAAAATCAGAAAATTATTACTGGTGTTTCCAGCTTATGACTCTTTAATTGTGTGTAGAGAGGAAGGCATATCTCTCTATAATACCATCATTCGCTAAAAAAAATCGCGAGTTCAAAGCGAGAAAATCAGCTGATTTCCCAAAACAGGTATTCTTTAATGGTGCTATTTTACCTATTTGTTTTATCAAGCTAATCAAAACAAGGGATTTTGTTGACAATGTGATGCAGTATAAAACTGATTAAAAAGGGATTTCAGCGATAATATCGATGTAGTTACATTTTTGGAATGTTTTATTTTAGCCTATACCAGTTACGAGTGCAACTCCTTTTTGCTTGCATTCTGGGATTTACTTTATATGTGTGACACTAGAACTATAAGAATGTTATATTTGAGACTGTTTTCTAGAATGTCAAAAAAATTCCTGTATAGAGACAGAGACATTTTCATCATATATCTAATACGTAGAAATAAAACATTCCAAAATACAAAAATCCCACCAAAATCCTATTCTTGTACCTCTAGTGCATCGCACCAAAAAGAACAATAACTTGGCCCATGAGCTCAGGTGTTGCCTTCATGAATTGAATACATAAAAATAAAACATTTCAAAAACCTCCCAAAAATCTTATTCTTACAAACCTAGTTAGTCGCTTTGTCAACAGAATCATGGCATACATGATCAGGCGTTGGTCTCAACCCTATTCGAAAATAAAAAATAAAATTAGAGCGAAAATTAAAGCTTTCACCTTTTACCATGTTTTTAATCTACGATTGCAGCATACTCATTCAAAAGTCCCTGATCAAAATTACAGCACTAGATTTTAAAAACTTAAACAACCATCAATATTCAATTTCACTTGAAAAACAAGTTGTTGTTGATGTGTGCTTCCAGGGCATAGCCTGGAAGGCATGCAGAAGCTTCCATTGGCACGAGGCTTTGAGCACCCATGAGGATTGGAAGTCTGACTTCTGCTCACAGATGGCACCACCTGCTCAATTTAGGCACGTCGGTTTAGGGGAAGGGCATTTTCCTCCAGACAGCATGTACCATGGTACTGCGCTATAACCGCCCACAGGACTTTTGACTTTCGGACATCCAGATTTAACGAGCACGTTCTCTGCAAGTACTCAGGACAGCACAGATATCCATGCTTCATCCGGGATTCGAACCAGGACCAAAAACCTGGACCCAAAAACAAGTTGTACCAATTTATTTCCAAGAACTAGTTTAAAATAACATTTTGTTCTTTAAATTCAGCCAAATTTGTTTTGCGAATGACGTCGGCGGTATCTATTTTCACTAAAATAGACACAAATCCATTAAGCATCCATAAAAAGTCCTTAAAAACTATTGTTGCTTGATATTCGGAAGCAAATACCCTCCCATCAGCACTCATTAGGGGTGCGAATTCGACGCATTGTTGAAAGTGTCCTCGGCAATACGCAAGGAGGTCAGGAAACAATGCATTTTCAGGACTCCGTAATCACTGTAACAATGCCGTCGAATTAAGTGCGTAGGTCTTGTGTTAGTAACAGCGACCTTCAACCTAGTGAAGGAGGATTATAGATAAAAAATATTAAAGAGCCTTATGAAATTGTATTGTTGTAAATGATAGTATTTGGAATGCCGAAAGTGAAAACTTATTTTGTTGTTCGGTATGCGCCGCAGTTAAGTTGAATCGTAGCTTGGTTTTATGGTCACGAAATTCCAATTTGAAAATTTTTCGAATTGGAAACTTCTAAAAAGTTCTCCATCACAAGAATATATAAAGTTTGTGGTTTTATTTTTAAAACTAGTTTGCTAAACTCAAGCCGACAAAGCCATGAACTTTTCGCCAATTTAGGTAAAACCAAAATTTTTCTTTTGGGTCATATTATTTGGATAGTACATGTTATTAAGTAAAGTGAAGATTTACGAAGTAAAATAGAAGAAATCTAGAACAGTGTCCTAACGTTATTCTTAGGATATTAATTCCTGACACAATAAAATGAATTTAGAAGTCAACAATTTTTATCAGTAGGATATATGTAAGGGATTACTCCCAAACAAAGAGTAAACATATGCTTTAGTTGATTCTATAAATGAAGTATTATTGGACGTCCAAAGATCTTTTATTATTTCATACAATATATTTAAAGTATTAAAATGCAAGTCTTTAGGCTAGCAGAGAGAGGGCCTAGAACGGCCGCTGAGAAGCACACAATCTCAC
This sequence comes from Oedothorax gibbosus, assembly GCA_019343175.1. Lineage (NCBI taxonomy): Eukaryota > Metazoa > Arthropoda > Arachnida > Araneae > Linyphiidae > Oedothorax > Oedothorax gibbosus. Next base: position 23,921,517 of record CM033276.1, on the reverse strand, counting down.
ATGTCGAAGTCTAATTCAAAAAGTGATTCACAGCTACAGATTATTATTGCTTGTTCTTCGATTGACCAATTAGGGTTCAGCATCGATGATGAGAAAGGTTTAAGGTCACTTCAAAATATTTGCTGAATAAACATTTTCTATGGGAGCTATTATGTGGCGAGACTAGATGACGCTGTTGTTGGGATTTTGAAGATATTAATAAGTGATATTAAGGATACAATGTGAAAAAGGTAATTTAAATTATTAATTTCAAATTGGGGTTAAAATTAAAGCTTTTGAGGGGTTTAAGTTATAATATGTCATATATATTGTTAATTAACTTTAAGCTTTATATTCAGTAAAAAATTAAACTAGATTAGAATATTTTTCCATCCACTCTTTCAAAGGTTGAAGTTTAGGTCAACCGCAGCCTTGAGGCACATGAACCCCACACCTTCATTTACATTATATCAACATGTCAGAAGCTTGTCACACCAAATCTAACCTTACCACACAAACAAGATGTCTGATCATCGGATCACAACACCCAGAATACTAATAAAGCCAATGCACCTGAAAGGAAAACCAAAGGAAACAAAAGCCCCAAAAGCATTTCGAATATTTTCTTTCACACCTTTCTTATTTTTTGCCTTCCTTACTCCCCGGAAGGCATCCCAGCCTACTCGCTTTTGTCAAAGCGATATTATGCTAATTCTTTGACGCAACCAACGCTATAATATAATCCCCGCGTTTCACTATAATTACCGGCAGACACAAGAAATAATAGTCAATGAAAAATCGGGCAACTGTCGATCGGTCGTGTTAGTCAAAACACAGTCTAGCGGACCTTGATTCTTCGGTTTTTAATTGACTCTAACGCACTGATTAATTTTGAATGCATGTGGAATCCTAATTGCGGCGGCTAACTAATAGCGGTCAGGAGATTTGAACAGCTTAGTGGAAGGACGTGCCAAGTGACAAAAAGGTGAAAACGAGAAAATGAGCTTTAAAGTTTATCGTTTACACTTAGATACGTTAAAAACGGTACTTGCAAACGGTAAAAAATATACTTAACTTTAATTTTATGAAAAATAGGAAACTTGTTATATTTAAAGCATGGAATAATGGGTTCATTACCACAAAAATGTTAATTTTTTCAAAAATGTCACTTAGCACGTTCTTCCACTAAGCTCTTCATTTCGGATGTAGAGCGCGTCATACCCCATCAAAGGTTGAATTGAACTAGTATTGGCGAAATGGAACACTTTTCGCTAACTATTCTCTTTCTGTTATTGGGAAATCATATCCAGAGGAGGCAATTTCGAGAAAGCTTTTTTTTAAGATTTTTTTTCTTCACACACTTTGGTTATAATTAAAATTGGGCAATACAATGATTGAAACTGCTAGTCATAATAATGGTTATTTTGACAGGAGCACGGGATATTGTTTTATAAAGATCAATGAAGCAATTATAATCATTACATAAATGCTAAGCTTTCAACAATACATATATACGTGTTATTTCTATGAAAAAATCGGTTGGCTCTTTGTCCTCCTCAACCCCTTTGGGATCGAATTTCGCAAAATCGGTTCTTAAACGATCCCTTTAGTACAAAAGGAATAAGCCCCTAAAATTTGATGTAGGTGTACTGCCTATAATTTTGGCAACCAAATAAGTCAGTACTTATTCCTTCAAAGATATAGATTATCCATTCACGAGAAAAAAAAATTATGTCAAATGTTGTACAGGAGTAAGGATGGATATGGAAAACTTAGAAGATTTTAAAACTATTTTTTTAAAGTTATCAAAGGTTCTGAACAATAAAAGCACAGTAACCAAACATAAACTGAAAATAGGCATAGTATTAATGTTATTAAAAACAATATCTTGATTTAAAACTATACACCCATATTTTCTTTTATCATTACAGTTGGAGTAATGCATATAGAAATACGACACAGTATCTATTTTTATACTAAAGATTCGAGAACAATAACACATGCTATAAATTTAAACCTAAAAAATGCTTCCTTTTAGGAGCATTGTAACATGCAAATAACAATCTTTACTGAAATTTTATTTCTTAAATGGTTACGAATAAAGGAGTTTCTGATTGATATTACACACAACATTAGCCAAATAAACACTATTTCCCTGAAGTAATGTACGTAGTATGTTCCCACATTATGCCAGATAATGGATATATAAATATTTACCAACACTTTATGACAACACCAATTCTATTTTATTCAATTTCACACCAACTATTACATTCTATTTTAAGACTTGAAAATAGACTATTTGCGAAGGCATTTTTAACATTAACTTATACAAAAACCAATGCAATCCAGAGAAAATTGACCTGGCAATTGATACAAACTGTAGAAAAATTATAGAAAAAAGAACGAATTTTTTGCACCTGTTCCTCTTACTGCTAACAGAAGAAGTCAATATTTCAACTCATACAAAAATATGCCTTTCAAAAATTGCACCGTATTTTTAAAAAGTTAATGATTGTTTTTTTAATGTGCAGGAATGAATAGCATTAAAACGTCATTATTCATTAATGCTTAAAAGTAAATGAAAAATTAAGTCTGCTTAAAAAAAATAGAACAATTTTTGCCTCTTTACACAACAAATAATACGAACTATCAAAGAATCTTATTGTGACAAATTCCACCATTCCAAACAAATTATCACAAAAATTCCTTTAAATTGTTATTTAATATTAAACAAAGCTTCTCGTGCAAATGTAGATAGTGAAAATTGCGATTTGATTTGATTAAAAATTACCTTCTTATGCTTTTTAAATGAGTATTAAATTTTGTAGATTATTTTAAAATTGAAGTACTTCGGATTAAACAAATTTTCTGAGATTGGATTTCTAGTTTTTTCGATGCACTGAATTTTCTTAACGTACTACCCATGTCTGTAGCATTCATATTTCGGGCTAGGAAAGTGGGTGACGGATAGACGGACATAGCCTTCCTCCACTTTTTACGTTTTAAATGTATTGTTGAAGCTAATATACAAGAATCAGTAAAAACTGTTCCAACTTATGTTTCTTTCTACCGCGTTAACTCTACAATTGGGCCAATTTTCACCCACACAATAGCCAAAACAGCGAAAAAAACAACACATATTTCATTTGTTCTCCTCATACACACGTCCAAATGAGATTACTTTTTAACGAGGCGTAGCGAAGGCTACTCGACAAGAAGGAAATTAACTTCAATAGGCTTCACACCTAGTCAAATTGATGAGGGAAACAAAATTCATTACAAAAGATAGATCCAACCCACTTCTAAATTTAGGGCACGAGAAGACATAGGGAAATGTTCCTAATTTCACGCAGGACTAACGAAATGTTTTTAACTTCATGCAAGATCACCGATCTGAGAATTCAGAAATTTCTAAATAGAAAAAATAACCACCAATATCTGTTTTAAAAAAATAGTCTTTAGACTGTTCTGACCCGTTGTTGTATTTCGTCGGGCACGGTGCATTGGCATCATCTTAAGATGGGCATATACGGAGGCTGTGGGACTTAGTCTTTTTCTCCACTCTCATTGGTACTTACATGTTACGTGGGCAAAGGGGAAGTCCCGCAGTTTAAATCCCTCTGTGTATGCGTAGCTTTAGATATTGAAATCGAATAAGCGTAATTAAAATTAATTTAGTAAGGGTCAAGGTTTGAAAAAAAAAGAGAACATTACTTCAACAATATTGCTTAAACGCTTCAAAGTTTTCAATTTTCCCCAGAACAAATGGATATGTTGAATCTGAAATACCTGCAATCACTCGAAATTTTATTAAAAATAATCGTCGTAGTCTTCAATGATCATTGATTCAACAACAACAAAAAAAAAATATGCTTAGTGTTTAACTATAAACGAACAACTAAGCATCAATCTCTAACTATTTTTTTAGCTTACAAATAGTATTCTTCAGAAAACAATTACAATTCGACTACAGTCCGATTGGTTAAAAAAACAATCTGGCCATTTTCCAAAGAGCTTCAACATTTCTTTTATTTCCTAAGTCAAGAATCCAATCAATTAAATACGTGCAGATTAGAGAAAATTGATTTTAATCTCATCCATTACAGTTAGACAAGAAAAGGTTCACATCGATCATCGAATGAACTACCAATTAATGTAGGTGAAAATGAAGATAATCATAACCAAAAAACGTAAAACATCAAATTGATGTATCCGACTCTTATGGCCAACTTCAAATTTTTTTTTAAACGAAATAAACAATTTCGCTAATACCCAAGTACCACAGATTAGTAAGGTTAGTTTGAATAATCGTCGAACTAGAGCTACCCAAGGGCTATTGGTGACGGGCGTCGTAATTTAGAACCACAGTTAAGCGACGAGCCGACACCACGTTAGAATAGTCTTTTTCAGAGATTTAAAAATTAGCACCGAAGACTAAAGAATTTATATTATTTAATTAATGAAATGTTGATGTATTATGAACGACTTAATTTTTGGTCTTGTCATTTAAACCAAATAAAGACTTCCAACTTATTTCGTCTAAAAGAATTTTGAACGAACACACGCATATATCGAAATTATGATGTTTACGACCATTCTACGACGTTTCGAGAAATAATTTGGTCATACACATTATTTTAATTAAATACTCAAATGGCATAAAATGTTGCATAATTGCTTCCGATTTCTTAACTTATTGATTACAAGCCGACATCAAAAGATAAACGTGAGATAGTGTTTGATACAAGGGCATTGTTTTAATGATATAATTTGGATTATATATTTCAAAGAAATTAATATAGAAAACATTTTGTACGTTAAGGGGACACGGTACAACTTAATTTTTTTTTGAATTTTGACATATTCACTATAAAATTAATGTTTTAATAGTTCAACCTATCTTTAAAAACCTTATATGACAAAAAAAAATAATTAATTTAATTTGCAAGCTATTAAAAAAATTAATTAAAAAAAAACTTTTTTAAATGCTAAGTTTTTTTTAAATACAAATATTTCAACCCAATTTTTTTTCTCATGTACTTTAAACTGTTTTACATAAGAATTGGCATTCAAATATGATTTATCTTCAGTAGTTATTTTATAAAAAAAATTACCTAGAAAATCCCAAATTGCTTTTGGCATATTTGAAAAATTTCGACTTTAGTATTTTTTTACAAAAAACTATTACCTTTAAAAACAATGTTAAAGTCATTTCTTAGTCAACATATTTGACAGACTGCATACAAAATTCCCGAGACTTTTATAAATAATTAAAAAAGCCTTAGCGTTTTGAAAAACTTGTCATCAATGAAAAATGAACACCGGCGAGAAAAACACATTTAAAGTTTTTCATTCGTTTTAGTTTTTATCCTACCTTTCCGCATAAAAAGTGGAATAACTTAAAAAAAATATAGCTACACTTTTAAAACTTGGTACTTTTAAAACTTATTTAGAAGATTCCAAACATTAAGGGGGGCGATACTTGTAACCACCTGGATTTTGATAGTTTTTCAGAGACGTTTATTAAAAGGGAAGAAATACATGAATCGTTTTAAAATTCCGTATGTTTATACATTATATATTAAAATACAAAAATTAGATTTTTTTTGCTTTAGTTTTTTCAAAATGGCCGCCGTAGTAACTCATCTCCTGAGACTCTCGCGTATAAAATTATCAATCGGCGGGAATACTAGCTACTCCAAAATTGATCTGAAATCAAATTTTTTATATGAAAATGTTCATAAAACTTACATCTTCTAGTTAAACCAATAAAAACCAAAAAAGTTGAGAAATTGTAAATCGGCAAGCCTCAGAATCGATTTTTTTACCCTTTTTTTCAAATTTTAAATTTTTGGGGCATTTATTTTTCAACTAGAAGATAATACTATAGAGAAGACGTATACAAAATTTATAAGGATCGATTGAGAACTTTTTGAGTTATCTTGCCCGCCAATTTAAAAAAAAAGTAGTTTTGAGATAAACGTGCTTAAAGTTTTGACAAAGTCCCCAAGCGCCGAGTTGAGGTGAAGCATTTATATGAGTTTTTAATCAATAAATATAATGCGAATTTCATTCTAAAAATTTGCAGGCATATTTTTGAATTGTTATTTTAACTATTTATGAAATAAAAAAAATGATTATTACATGTATCGCCCCCCCCCCCCCCTTAATTTTAGGACATATAAAAAAATTGCAATCTTTGTCATTTTTGAGGTACTGTGACCCCTTAAAGGAAAAAAAAATAAAGGTTCTCTATTGACTTGATGCCTACGCCAGGAAAAAAAATCCATCGTGAGAAGTACTTTGGAGACCCCGGTCGTAAGGAATAATCGATTTGATTACTGCAATCAAATAAATCAATTCAAAGACGTTTCGAGCAATTAAATTGTCATTGGTATTCACGACAGGAGGTAAATGGTCTTCGAAATGGCCTGTAATACGTTAATTACAATGGGTACCATTCTGAGAGATAGGAATCGCATTATAAAAACTTATTAAAAAGATTAAAACAGAAATTTCCATGACAAATCAATTCGGGTAGCAGTTTATTTATTATCTAATGGAGTAATCCATAAGTTCAATCATACAGTGTAGTAAAAACTAACTAGATTAAAATACAAATCAGCATTGTAAAACAAAAACTAGGATGTGAAACACCACACGACTTTCAGTAACAATTCAATAATAAACAGTATAAATTATATTTCATAATATGCAAGGCAATATGCATGTTTCAGGTGTTTAGTGGCAACATAAATGCTAAATGAAAAGAAATTCTCTCTAGAGCCTCGATGGAGGAATAAATGTCACGTGAGAACAAAGCACCGATCAGAGCACCGATTGAAGGAATATCAGGAATGAAAGCTGGAAGGAATTACGTTATCTGAAACAATGCCATACAACTGTTTCCTGAATGAGAAGGTTTTTTTACGACAAATAGGCTCAGAAACTACACGACCAAGGTTAAAAAAAATTGAACAAAATTAGACTTAGGTTCCGCGGTCACAATAGAACAGCTTTTCGAATTTTTCATTTAACAATTTTTTTCAAAAAAATCTCAATTCTAAAACACTTTTGGGCAACAACCATTTAAATTTTATTCGTTTCTTAAGCTAGTTAACTAACTTATGTATTTTTAAAACATATTTTCAACTTGGTACCCCGTTCTGCCCCGGGTTCCTCACCCAATCAACTCTAATGACAAATACATCGATAAACTTCACACGGCAAGATGCAAAGATTTGGATAATATGTCTATATCAATGCAAAGTTGAGCGTTTTAGAATATTTTTCGACGCGCCCTTCAACCTAGGGCATTCATTAGATAGAGGATCTATTAAAAAGACGCCGCTGTAACTCCTAACCATAAATATGGATGCCATCACTCTTGAATTCATAAACATCCCCCCCCCCCCCAAAAAAAAAAAAAAAAAAAAAATATGTGATGGCTTCACTTTCAGGCTTCGAAATGCAACAAATAAATTTACTTCTTTTTTATGCCAAGTATAAACTAGGAGTGTGAAACACTACTTCCAATTGCCAATTAATAAATGAATACATTTAAAGGTGATTATACCCTATAAAGTAATAACAAACTTTAAAATGTAATAAATTCTATGGCAGCTACCTTTTCGAAAACCTTATTATGATACCTACAGGTACTACCGAACTCGTATACTAAATTTTAAGCCCGCAGCTTTTTTAGTTCGAGCTGTTGAGTGGTTTAGTTCAGCTGTTGGTGTTCAAAAAACCCTTTTTCAGAATCAGCACCCTCCTAAACATGTAGAAAACACAAAATCTTCATTTGGATTTTCGACCCCATCGCAACTTTCATTACCTTACATATTAAATTAGGTAATTGAAAGTAAAGAGTGCAAATATGCAATTATATTTTCAACTAAAAGGACAGCAAAAGGGGTTTCACGTCGTGGATGGCAACAGCTCCGGTTTGTTTTCATTTGTTGTCTGGAATTACTTTTGTTTTGGTATTCGAAAATGAGTTTTCTAAGAATATTTTACTTATAATTTTTTTAAATGCCAATTTCTAGCTGTGCTGTTGATTGTTCAAAACATTTGTTAAAGAAAGCTTGTATAGAAAGAAAAGTTACTCTTCATCTATAATCTGTCATTTTGAGAGTGGTCCGAAGCAACCAATGAAATCGCTGTACGGAGAAAAATGAAAACAAGAACGTTACATCATCTGAAACATGGTCATTAAGCAAGTAAAACAATAAAAGATACGCAAATTATGAATAAATCAACAATAAAAAATTAGGAGCTCCAAAAACAGAATTTTGGGTATCAGAAACCAATAAGGAATTATTTGCCGAGCCAGATTTGTCGATAAGAGTAGACGATACTTAAAAAAAGACCAAATTAAAAGTAAAAAAAAAACATAATTAAAAAGTATTAACAATTGGAAGAAATTTTATTAGCGCAGTACTGACGGTCGGCAAGAAAATTTGCCCGCTAAATGCCTGCCAAAACTTTCTGCCTTGTTCTGTTAACCTAAATAAACAAAATATAAGATACAAAAAGACCATAGTCCTAAATAATTTATGTAGGACAAATTAGGTTACTTCAGAAACGAATTTCAAAAACTTAAGTTAAAAAGTTTTTATTCGTAAATGAAGGTGTTAGTGGTACTCAAAAAGTCGTCACAAATGGGTTAAAAAGAAGAGGTAAAAAACGCAAACAAAATTTGATTATTATTTAAAAAAAAATACATTATATACTATTTCCAAAACAAGAGTAAGTTAATCAAAGCTAAAGAGGCCAATTTATGACACATCATTTAGGATTAATCTACTAGAAAGAGTCAACACTGATCATTATCAAAGGGATTAACGTTCATTAAAAAACTTATTTATGACCAGCTTAGCAATCGTTAGACAGAAATTAATAAACAGATTCACACCCAGAAGAGTTTGCTAACTGTAAATTACAAAATTGAATAAAAAAGGGTTAGGTAAAAATTAGAATAGGCGGAGTTGTCGCACCGCAATTAACGACTATGTACTTGACGTCTTCGATGGTTATCCCAGCGCGGTTATTTAACTTCAGAGAGAGAGAACTGATAAATGACTCAATTCTGCGATGCTAGAAATACATGTCTTTAAGAGATAAGAGGGCAGTTAAGGATGGATACAAAAGAAAACAAATTAACGATACCAATTTCCGAAGATTGGTTCCATAGGTAATATAAAAAAAAAAATCAAAAAGAGTTTTGTTCTCAAATATTGTAATTTCCATTTAGCTGCTAATTTTGTTACGCACAACACTTCAATAAGTACAAAAAAAAAGAAACAATGTGGAAATGGTCTTTGATTAGTTTAGCACAAAGATTTTTTTGCCACCAAAGCTCACCCAGACCACAATTTTCATAAAAAATCAAAATTAAATGACTCTTTAGAAAATTATATCTTAAAATACGCAAAATAGGCTAAAGTATTTTTACATAGGAGATAAGCATCAGTCTTTCGACAATCAACATAATTATCTAGAGTTGAAGTTCATTGACAATCCAGTATAGCGCACGGTTTTACTATCTCTATGGTTGTTACCCGCCAAACAATATGCAGTTATTCCAGACGCAAAACTGCAAAATTTCGTATAATTCTGATCTGAAGTTTTCATTCTACAATCATTTCAAACTGCCAATTTAATTATGTGTTGTTCATTGATTGGTTGGAAAAAAAACTGAAAAAGCTAAAATAACTTTCATGATTCTTTAATATTCACAGAAATTATTATAGTGCGGAGACAGACGACGGAAGTATAAAAAGAATTTTAAACATCTGACAATTTAAACGAGAATTGAAAGGGGGGGGGGGGGGGAGCATGAGACAGACAGAAGGTCGGACAGTAATCTCCACGATGACAAATTCTTGCCCATTTCTTTTAATGCTTTTGCATATAAAAAATGCAAAGCAAGCTAAAAAAAAATCCAATGCCGTAAGTAATATTGCTATTTGCATACATTCCATGAGCTCAAATCCATTTCCAGCAGTCGTACGGAGCCTTTTCTGTCATTCTAAATTGAAGAGCTTAGAAGAAGAAAGTGGTAAGTGGCAAAAAGGTGAAAACGAGAAAATGAGCGTTAAAGTTTTTTGTTTGCAGTTAGATACGTTAAAAACGGCACTTGCAGAAGGTAAAAAAATACTTTACTTAAAGTTTATGAAAAAGATAAACGTTGTTATCTTTAAATGAGGGAATAACGTGTTCATTGACATAAAAATCAATTATTTTTCAATAATGTCACTTAGCACGTTCTGCCACTAAAGCTCTTTAATTGGCGACCTCTAACAAGGATAAACACGTGGCTGAGTAATTAAATCGAAACCAAATAGGATAAAAAGACGAGATCGATGAACACTACAGAAAAAAAGCGGTCTGAGGTGGACGGTTAATCACCTCCGACATAACGTGACATTCCCACACGTGGGGTGGGGCCGGACTCAACCCAAGTGGAAGAAGTTCGAAAAAAGAACATTAGAACCACCAGACGAGACCCGGGAATCAGACGATGCGTATATAGCCCGAGGCACAAGAGAAATGAAAAAAAGATTTTACTTCATTCAGCGTGGAAACCTATCTTTACCAGATGAAGAAAGATACAAGGTATTCGATCACGCTTCTTACAAAAAATAAATAAAATGTGCTGGGAAAGAGTAGATGAAACACATAATAGAAAGTGTGAAAGATTTGGATAAATACTTTTTGGTTTTTGGTAACTCGAAATTAATTTTGTAAATAAAGAAATTATTTGGTCCAAATACAGGAAGTTGCAGCCCGCTCTTGGGGTTAGCTGCACTCTCGGCTGAAATATAAGATAGTCACTCCGAGTACGTCCAAATACGAGTATAACTAACAAATCTGTACTTGAGAGCCCAAAGATAAACTTCAACATTAAATTAATGCCAGTTACACCTTGTAGGGGTACTCTTGCATGATAATTTTTCTTAAAATTAGTCAAGGAATTTCACTATTATATCAAAAACAATTTTTTTCATTTAGTGCAACTTATTTATTACCCTCGTTCTATTTTACAATTACTAATTTATTCAGTTTCGAGAACACATTGAACTGAAATAAAGAACATTCCCCTATTAATTACAGCCACAAATTCAATGGAAGGTATGGCGTTATTTACATTTCTGAAAAGAACGAATGAAGTAGAATTTCGTGTGAGTTTTTTTTTAACAACGCATATGGTCCACTTTCGCTTATCCGGGCATTTGATGCCAAAAACCTAGCGTATTCCAGAAAACGCCGAACTAAAGAGTGCGGTTAGGTGGCTTAAAAATGAGTCGCACTTCCAGCTTGTCTTTTCTATCTTTTGGGGGCAAATGGTACAGATCGATTGAGATATTGATGATGACATGGGATCTTTCTTAGAGTTTGTTTTAAAACTTTTTTCAAACATTTTCCCGACATTTTTTTCGAATAACAAGTCTTGTCCTCGTAAATAGCCTCAAATCATTGCTCTTAGTTATATGTATCAGATATTCCAATTCACGAAACAAAAACAAAAAAAACCAAGGAGGTCGGTGCATAGAAAAAAAACGACGGATTAGCTGCGACCGGATAAGAGAGTGTAGTCGGTATTTAGTAATTTATATATATTTATTTCAGCAACTGCACTTAGCCAAATAATCAGTTTTATCAGCCAAAGCTTTTACAGTTAAGCTTTCATTTCTTAATTTGTTTACGTAATGTAGAAGCTAAAAAGTGAAGTTAAATGGTAATGGAGCAGCACGTCTAACTTTAAAACTGATGCCTTTTCGACAATTTCAGAATATAAATGAGAGATAATTCTATCAAGGGGTTTCTCAGAAGCTTTATTTGAACATGTAGAATAAAAGTTTACATCGATCAAATTTGAAGTTATCTTTTGAAAAAGGTTTTCAATTTCAATTACCTAATATGAAATATAAGATAATGAACATATTACTGATTTTATAAAAGTTGTTTACCAAGGTTGGTCCGTTTAGCACTTTGTCTAAAACTACTCTACAGCTCGAACTAAAAGAGCTACGAACTTCAAATTTCGTACACTAGTTCCTAGTACCTGTGGGACGTCATAATAAGGTTTCGGACGCAAATGGTAGCTGTTATCGAATTCTTAAGAATCTAAAGTTATTGAAATTACCTTATATATCTCTATATTAAAAAAAACTGGCTCTTTTAAAGTGTCAGCAGCCATAACATGATGAAATATTGATGTTACAAGTCCAAAAAATTTTTGGAAGGTGTGTCTCTTATGCCTCGATGGCTTTTTTTTTTTTTCAAATTTCCAATTAGTTTTTGAATTAAAAATTAAAATAAGTCAGTCAAAAACGAAAACTTAGTTCCTTTCAGCAAAACACTTCGAGAAAAAACATAAGAAATGTGTGATTTTGTTACGTTCTTTTAAAAGAACAGTTTCTCTCTGCTCTGTTCTTTTAAAAAGAACAGTTCTTTAACCTGTTCTTTTTCCAAAAGTTGCTTTACACGTGGAAGAATTCAGGCAAATATAAATATATCTTCATTAAAATGAACAAGGTTTTTCTTGTTTTGTGTTTATATATAGAAAAGGTTTACAGATTTTTTTATTATAAATGATTTTACCTTAATATCTATTATAGCAAAATAGGTTTAGAGATTTTTTGGCGAGCGATAGCGATCAGGGGGGGGGGGCGGAGAGGAAGAATCCAAGAATGCAAGCTTGCGAGCCAGTGAGATTGCACAGCAATATCCAAGGGTACGAGCTTGCGGCTGAATATAACTATATTACCAAGGCTCGACATAATTTTGTCATAGATACAGACCTGGATTGCAAAATATGCATAGGCCTGTGCAAAAGTTGGGTTGGAAAAGTTACGTTCACCAGCGAGCCGTCCGCGAAGCGGCTTATGGGAATCCGGGAGTTGGCGAGCGATAGCGAGCGGGGGGTGGAGCCCCCTAGTACGGTATATAATTACATTAAAATGTATTGATTTATTGGGGGTGATTGAAAGTCGTGTAGTTTACACACCTCTAGTTTTTGTTTTGATTAAAGTAACGTCGCACTCGAACTACACAAGTTGACGCCGAGACTCGGTTATTTTGAACGACTGATCTAGGATGCACTGGAACAGAAGAAGCTCCTGAAACTGATGAATAATTTTGACAGCTCGTTGGTCAATATTGTTCACAAGAACAGTTCTTTAACTTGTTCTTTTTACAAAAGTTGCTTTACACGTGGTAGAATTCAGGCAAATATAAATCTTTATAATATCTTTAAGTCAGCATATTTTGTGTTGTTAAATACTTTCTTCATTAAAATGAACAAGGTTTTTTGTTTTGTGTTTATATATATAGAAAGTTTAGATTTTTTTATTATAAATGATTTTGCCTTAGAAATATAATATAGCAAGATAGAACATATTTTTTTTTTAAATAAATTTATAAAAGTTTATTTTGGATGATAGGTTAGGTTTTAATCATCTTCGCACTAGAGGGCTATTGGCAACGTCCGTCGTAATTTCGAACCACAGTCAAATGACGAGCCGACACCTAAATACGCACTCCACTCAAACTAGGGCGTCATTGTACGTGAATGAACTTTAGAGCATATTTAACATTAAAAATATCACGTTATTAAATCTTCCTCGGTAAGAAGGCGACCTCCAACTTTTTTTTCTTGTGGTAAAAGCGACTGTTTATTTTCTTAATTTTTCTTTCGGAACGCGCCTACAAACCGGCGTTTTCGTTTGATAGAAAAAAAAGACTTAACACCTTTCATGAACGCTGCGCGAATTAATATAGTCAATTTAACAAAATCAGCAATTAGTTTACATACGAACGATTCGCGTATTAAGGGTCATTTTAAGTCCAAAAAATTAATTATTAACTTTATAATTGCATTTTTTAAAAAATATTACGCCAAACCAAACAAAAGCCAAACTATTTTTGACTACATTTTGAAACTGAAATAGGAGTTTTCAAGTCAGTGTTTCAATTAAAATAAAATTGATGGATCATTAACTACTGTGATTAATTTCTTCAATAAATTATCGGATTTTATTACATAAAACTTTGTTATTATAAAAAGGAATAAAAATGTAGCAATAATTTTAAGGAACTCAAATGCTTTTAAAAGAGAAAACTTTTAGCTAAATTTTGTTAAGCACAAATTCTGATTGTTATCAAATTAATGGACATTTTGAGATTTATTTAGCAAACAACCTTAAAAATAATTAATTCAACTATGCTTTATGAGAAAAATACAGATAAAATGAGAAAGGGAACTGTACTTGAATTTCTAAGTATCAACAACTTAATATAACTCATCTGATATGATTTAGAGATTTTTGAGTCAGATGCGAATTTGAGGTTTATTAAGCAACGAAAAACTGAAAATTGCCTTGATTTTTCTAAATACGTAATGAAGTTATAAATAATAATACTTAAAGTTTGCAGCAACAGCAATTAAAATCCCTCATTATTCATTTAAACCATCAGTATAGTTTTTAATTATTTTATGCTATCTTAGCTAAGTTATCTAAGCAAAATAAGCCTTCCACACCCATGAATTTTTTTTAAAGAAATAGCTTAAGTTTGACTATTATTGATTAACCACCACTAACCTTCCTTAGTTAAAGGACACGTACAAGTAATTAATCTTATCACATACCTGCATTATTCATATCATGCTACATGCCTCTTCACAGACCGACAGACTGCCTGTCAGTCTTCCTTTATAATTTCTTTTGATTCTTTGAAAATATGACCACCACAGTTCGGAAGTGCTGTCGATCACTTGGTCTTCAAATAATAAAATAAATCAATTTGTCAATTATACACCTCAGTCCACTATTTTTTTTCTCTTTAATGAGAGATACACTTTGCTGCAAAAATTGGACAAGTGTCTTAGAGTCTAAAATTCTAGATTGTAAGAGTACGTTTTTCTGAGTTTAAAGAAAACAAATTGAGAATAGAATATCTACTTTGAATTAGTCAGTCCCGGATCTAATGAATAGTTCTGTCGATAACAGGTACCAATAGTGTTTGTTTCGTGATTGCAACTTTAGATTATTTCCAAACAGAACTTCAAACAATGGAGGAGCAATTCGTTTACATTAAGTTTGTTTCACCAACTCTTATAAACCGTATAAGTACGGGGGAATCCAAATCAATCACATACCTAACACTTAAAATTAACATATTTCGGCAAGGATTAATACACAAACCAGCATTTTCGGAAATCGATGAAAAAAGTATCCTATACTTCTATAATATCCTTAGTCCACTTCCGGAAGATAATAGCTATCCTCATAAAGTCAAGAAAAGCATTAAGTGTGTCCAACAATATCTCCAAATCTCAAACTAAAAATTGTCACTAATCCTTTGACACCAAATTGACACGAGGAGTTATCCTGTTTGTCTTTGTTGATAAGTTTAGCATCCACACTTGGGGATAATAATCAAACCAAATACTTGTAAGGTGATGAAAATCTCGTCAAAATTTCTTTCAAACAAAATCCTACTCATCCACAAAGAGAAGATACTATCAAGCAAGCAATTTTGCCCATAAGCATCAAGTCTCCTAACGATCCATGCTTTCAAACGAAACCGATACTTCTTCGAACGGATCTCTTGTTTGTTTTTGTCTCTCTGTCTTCAGAGCATTCAGTTCCTACCAGTCCTGCCCTAATTCCATCTTGACGGAATAACCAGCTGACCGTTAGGGGTGGAACCACCGTTAGGAATAGAGGTTCTTGACCAATGGCGGGGCGGAAGCTCGCCGAGTGACCCTGCCCAAAAAAAAACACGCCAGCATTCTATCATTTAAATAAATATAAAAAAAGATAATCGGAGTTTTTGATCATTTCGCAAGTAAACAACAAAGGGCAACCGTCGAATTTAATTTCGCAGGAAATGAGGAGGGTGGGGAGTGGGGGGAGGTGGTATTGTCTTTTTGGGATCGAAGGTAAGTGCGGTCTATGATGGTGTGATAAATCAAATATAGAAAAAAGGCCGGAAACGTTTAGGAGTTGCACACTTAAATAGCAAAATGGCATGTCATAATATATATGTCAGCTTGTAACGGTAACTGTTCCTTAGAATAGATTTAAAATAAGATTTAAACATCTCGCAACGCAAATTTTTAAAAACAAATATGTTTGTTTATTTTATTTCACAAAAATACGATAAAAATTTATTATTATAAAAAATTATTCATCTGGAGTTAAAAGAAAAAATATATGTAAACTTAATTGAAATATGTAAAAAAAAAGTATTCACATAAAAATTCATTTAAATATTTTGAAATTATAAACAAAATTAGCATTTTTTAAATTCTGAAATCAAGCCATGCATTAAAAATGTTTTCAAATTATATTTTAATGGGCAGTAAATTTCTAGGTTTTAGCGTCTATACTACGTTAATAACGTAAAAAGTGGAAGCTTTATTAAAGTTTATTTCAAAATAAATTTTTGGAATAAATATCATTGACAAAATTATAATTATGAACATTAACAAGGATAAGATTCATCAATATACTGCCTAAATCCAAAGACACCATTAGTATTTAGGTAAATACTTTTATACATATAATTATATGTAGGTAGATATCAGCAAACAACGTTATCATGAATGTTTTTTTAACTTAACCTTAGCCGAAAAAGTTCTAATATAGTGTTACGGCATAAGGCAGCGACCCGTTTTCTACTAAGATGACATAACTATTAAAAATTGTTTATTAATCCTCCATGACTAATCACCATTTTATTAACAGCCCATCAAAACGAACTGCTAAGGAATGCGGCCGGGCGAGACTTATTTTTCAGTAAAATTATTATATAACATATCTGTTTAGAACACATTTGACTTGAAATGACACCAGTTTAGGGTTTGCAGGGTTGTTTACCTCCATTATCCGATACGGTAACAGTACTTCGAATCTAAAATGACCCTTCAAATAGTTATTTTAAAAAAAAACTGCATTGATAACGTGTAATATATTTTTTAACTAGCAGTATGGTCCCGCTTTGCTGGGAACCCGTTAATTTAATAGAAAATTTGTCTTAAAGAATATTGGAATAAGGTAATCTATCTTATTGAAGCAGAGAATCCAAGATTTACCTAAAAAATTGGTTGTCATCCTCAAAAAGATTCGAACATTAATGTAGAAGAACATCCGGATACACAATGTTTGTACTCCTTCCGCGTTTGGAGCCAAGATAAGAAGATTTTCAGATTTACCTACTTTAAACATCGGCTTAAAGAGTCGTGGCCGGCAAATTTACGCCAAATCTGGTAACCCCGGCAAATTGGTTTGTTTCAAAGGCAATTTCAAAATACTCAAAATAAAAACCAATTCGAATTCGTGTTGGTGCAGAAATCATAGAGTAAACAATAACAAATGAAAACTTTTAAAGTAATATCTAAAGAATTTAACGAATAAAAATAGAGCTAAGAAAAACAAAATATTAAAAAAAAATACGATAAATTTATTTAGTAATTATTTAACGGCTGTCTTACTGGATTTTCACGTTTATTGACTTATGACGTCAAGCCCCTGTTTTGGCCTAGACCATGTGTTTTCAAACCCTGTTATGGTGCCTCACTCTTAGGTGGACGACGTATTTTTGAAAATATTATTATGAATTAAAAAAAATAATTATCAAATATGAAAAAAATAAGCCTCAGGTGCACACGTAGGTATTGAAGGGAATCTATATTAAAAATTTCAAATTTTTCTGGGCAGTGTAAGTAGGTCTTTCACGATCCACAGACAAACAGACTGTCTTTTATTATTATAGATTATGCAAGTTTGACGCAAGTTTCCCACGATTACAAAACTTACAATCCGCTATTATTATATTAAACTATCGAACCAAATTTTCATTCTTTAGCAAAAAAAACTTTTGTAACCAGCTTTTATTGAAAGTATTTAAATGAACAACGAGTTTTACGTTGTCTGTATCCGTGCTTTTAAAAAGTACGACTGAAAACTTAAGTTTTGATGCTAAAAAGCATGTTTTTTTTCTTTTGGTATAATATTTGCATTACGTTGTTGTATTCGTGTTACACCTTAAAACACCTTTAAAAGTTAATAGGTTAACAGCTATTGCTGTTTCAGAAGTGCAAGTGTGATATTTCCGGGAGGGGGGTAAGGGGGGGGGGGTAAGTGTTACATCCTTTTAAATGAGTTTTCCACAAATATATATATTTATTATTATATATATATATATATATATATATATATATATATATATATAATATATAATATATATATATATATATATATATATATATAATATATATATATATATATATATATATATATATATATATATATTATACGGTTTAAATACTTTATTGTAATAATTTGTAATAAGATTGTTATAAAAATATTTTTTTTTACATTTTCAAGATTTTATTTTCTCACACACACACAATCAATAAATTGCATTTTATATTAGATTTTTTTTTAATTGTTGAGTTTGTTATTAGCAATTTGTCATTGCACCAACCAGCTGTAAGGTCGTACATACTAAATTTTACACAGTTGAATTCCACACTTTTTTTATGAAAAAGATTTAGACTACGAAAGATCAAGATTTAATAACATGATTTCATATGACTGCTGAGAAAACTTCACTATATTTCAAATGTGTAAATTTCAATAATGACTGCTGTGTATGGCAAAATGTGTTTTGTTTGATCAATAAGACAAATTTAAACTTTATTTGCAAGTACTTGAAACGTAAAGGTAATTTTTTAAATAAAAAAAAATACTTCCACCTCAGCTCTATGCAACATTCATTCCCCACCCAAATCTATTGATCCCAAATCGTTAAAAATCTATGATTTTTTTTTTCAATAAAATTTCGCAACGATCAGTAAATCCTGAAATACCCTTATCGCCTATGCCACTTGAAGTCAAGAATTCCTTTACAAAAGAAACAAAAATTTCGATTCTACTAGTATAAACGGATGTCCTTTTACTGATATACTTTCCAATTATCCTACAGCTAGTTAACATAGATAACCATCACAATAGTTAAGACAGCTGAATGGTGGAGATCCCAATAAGATAATAATTCACAATAAACAACTTCTCCAATTGGCAAAAACCTTTTAAGACCGATTTTACGTTAAATGCGATTCCAATTTCATGTTGTCCTCGAGAGCTCTTTCTTTCAACACAAAGAAATTATTAGATTGAGTTTAGGAAATGCCAAATAATGTTTTTAAGTATAGATCTGATTCGAACAAGTGGAATACCATTCAACCCATGTTATGTAGATTTGATGTTTTGATAAATTAGGATAACATTGAAGCAGGGCGTGGTGACAAACAACGAAATTTTATATATTGTATTATCTATTTCTAATGATATCAATATCTAAATTTTTCGAATAAAATAAACTACAAAAATACATGTTGGATAATAGTATAAAGTTCCAATCAAATCCACAGTACCAAATTTCAATTAAAGTTCAAATAGCTAGTATACAATTAATACAAAATTCAAAAGTAATAACTTAAACATAGACTTTGTAACAGTAACTGTTACTTTGAAGTCGTTTAAAAAATGATTGACTACACGTTCAAAAATTAAATTCCCGAAATAATAGTTCAATTAGGTCTCGCTGCGCAATATCGGCTTTTTTAAATCGATTTACTATTTAATAATAACTTCATTAATAAATCCATAAATGAAAATAACACATTACATTAAAATTGGAATTTGCACATATGTAATTCAAAAATGTTTCAAAATTGTAATTTTACTTCCGATTTTTTAATCGAAATCGCTTACGTAAAATAAATTTTTAGTGCATTACATTGTCTTCGTATTTATAAAAAATTGAGAAATTTTTGAATGACAAACGCACAAAAATGAATGGATAACAACATTTCCATGGAAATGTAATGAGCCCAAAATTTTGTGGTTTTCCCAATTTTTTAAAAACATCTATTCTGAGTTTTGAGTGCAGAACCTATTGGCACAACCGCTATTTTCGCTTTAATTTGACTATTGCATCTAATGTGATATTTCTAATCTGGGATGTAAAAGTTAGAGGCATCCGAATAGACCATCACATAATACTTTCCACATTACCGTTTATTAACGTACACTCTCAGAAATAATACTGTCACTTTTGACGATTCATCGATCCTCAAGCAAACAACTCTATTATGTGCTTGTATGTTTGTTTTGCTTGTTAATCAATTGTATATTTTTTATGTGTGTTCTGTGTTAATACTGTTGAATAGATGTGTAGCTTATACTGCTGGTTCGTTCGATGTTGGGCAAATTGATTCTGGTGATCCAATGTGACCAATAATAGTATATTTTTTTATTGTGAAAACGATAATTGAGAAAGTTTTTAAGTGTGTTTCAACCAGGACCACATGCGAATATTCACCGTAAATTTCCTCGATGACACTAGTTGATGCGTTGGACATTAGTGTTTGGAATTACGAGGTAACAACTTACTTAACCGGGTTCCACTGCTTAGAATTTATTATTGTTTTTAGATTGTAAACATGTGCAAACAATATTTTGTGTTTCGATTTCGCGTCTTTCAACATAATTTTTATGGGTTTAAAAAAAATAATGAAATATTGGATAGAGAAGTAGGAGATCAACTCAAAGAAACAACCAAAATTGATTTAATATAATATAGTTTATACAGTTTTATGCCTTGGACTATGTTGATTCCAAGCTTCAGGAATAAGGATTTGGATCTCTAATTGAAACATTTAAAAGCAAGATTAAATTTGAAGCTATAAAATTCAAAATAAGTCAAAATTTTTAAACAGACATATTTTTAAAAAGAAGTTATTTCTGAAATTTATGTTTGAGAAAATTATCCACCTGGAATTTTGTGCACTATTTTATTGTTTAAATGCATAACTAAGAAAACTGTTTCACCCCTCTACCCAAAAAAATCCTAAAATTTATATTTCAGTAAATTTGATGTGTTCAAATTCCACTTAAAATTGTAAGTTGAACAAATCTTATATTTGTTGTTTTAGCTGTTTTTATGTTTTTAGACTCAGTTTTATAAGGATTGGCCCAATTAAGTTATGAAAAATATATTAAATGTTTCATATTTTTTTAGAAGACAAAACTGCTGTAATGGTACGACTGAAGTTCTGACGATTGAAGCAGCAGTTTGTGAAGTACAACATAAAGTGCCAGCCTGCCCAGCAGTTCCCAGCTCACCGGCACCGTCATTATATAATCAATATGTATATAAAAAATTCGAAACTTGTATTTATATTTTTTAATAAATATAAAGATTTAAATAAAGTTGTATGTTATTTTGTTGTAAAAATAAATGAACAATTTAAAAGTGTATTTGCTAGATTTGAATGTAATAAAATGTATAATTTATATTCAAAAAATTTTTGGTTTCGAAATACACTGTGAATGTTTTTAATATTTTATAAACATTAGATATTATAGTTTTACATGCATATAGACAATTTTGTATTAAATAAAATGACTTAAACATTTCAAAAGCTTTACATCGATGGATTTGAGTCCGTAAAAAAGACAACTGTAGAAAATAATTATAACTTTTTTTAAATTTGGGTGAAAAATACTAATAACAAAATAATGTAGTAAAACCCTATAAAACATCCTAAAAAGTTTTTAGAAAAATGCATCTGCTCAAATATGATGAAACTATAGAGCGAATACGACGTAACTAGAGCTGTCCAATCAACAAAATATATATGCTAAAAAATGACGATGCTTAACTCTCAAATGAACAATAATAATCCTCAATTTAACGATCAATACAACAAAATTCACATGCTCAAAAATGACGATGCTAAACTCTCAAATAAAGAATAATCCTCAATTTAACGAAACTAGAATGACGAAATATTTCCTTAGATTTGACGAAATTCGAATCCTCATAAAAATGACGAATCAAATTTCCTCATTTTGAGGAAAGGAAAACTCCGAGCATTTGCCCAGTAAACGGCTTCGTCGGCTTATTCGGAAATTAAGGAAAATGTCGTCGTTTTTGAGTATTCGTTTCTGAGAGTGTAGTGTGGAAGCTAAAACCTTCAAATCTTTAGAGACATCTATAAACTTGCTACTTTAATCAAACTCTCCATGGCAGGTTCAATTTCAACAAATTATCTCCCAAAGTAAATTTTGTCGCTTAGTTATTTTCAAATACACTATTCAATTAAATCATTCTATCACCAGTGCCACAAATTACAAGAAGATGCAATAAATTGCCAACACATCCTACATGCCACACTGATACTTTCAAGAGACAATTGTGTGTGTGGCGATTTTCTACAAGTAGAACACTGTGTCGAATTCTGTTTCACTTTTTTACGTCCTAGCAATGTATTCACTTGTTTTGTTAGCTATTTAGATTTTTATCTACGTCCGCCATCTTCCTTGCAGATCCCAACGTCCTTCAATAGCTGGCTTGGAGCGACATAGTTCTTACTGTCACTAGACTCATTTGGAATGAATTGGATTAAAAAAAAAAACAAATAACTTTAAGGAAGATTTTCTATACATTTAAATGACAATGTAATGCTTAATTTGGAGTATGCAAAAAATATTATTTTTCACGTTTGTTATGTAACGTTATGTTTAGTCTTAAGTTGGTAAAAGTAGGCACACTAGAAATTTACACCAAGAAGAAGGTAGCATACAAGTTTTCGTAAAAAAATTGAATTTGGAAATTATAAAAACTAGAAAATCTTAAACTACACTGTAAACTGTAAACCTTTGGTGTAACGTTACTTCATGAAACTGGGAGCCAGACTTTCACCAATTTTATGGAGTAACGTTACCCAGCACGGTAGAATAACCTATAATTTCCTCTTACTTAAATGCTCAAAAAAATTCTTAAGGTGCTAGATAGACAGACATGAAAGACAGACAACGGAATAGAAAATAAAAGGTTAAAGTATGATCAGAGACCTAACAAAAAAAGAGAATATTTTAAATTGAACAGGTAGAACTGAATTTAGACGGGAATATATGATCAGACCAACCCACACGACTATGTTAATACCTACTTTTTAAAAAAAAATCTTTGAAATTAAAAAAAAAGGAAAGAGCCGACTTAAAAAGGTGGATACTTTCACCTCTATCGCTGAACGAAAAAGCCTGATTTTAATCATTGCCACTTTTTGACAATATGTCAGGAATTAAATGTAATTACTTTCGTTTGTTAGAATAAACAACCCAAATATAGTGTTCCTTAAAATAAATTTAATTATAACGATATTTTCCAACACCGAAAAGTTTTTGAATTTCTTTAAAATGAGAAAAAAAAGCTTTAAACTACCAGTTTCAAATCCCAGCAACGTCGTCGAATATTTTTTAGCTAACGAAATAAAAAAAAATTGATTCTGGATAGCTCGATTTATTCCTACATAAAAAAAAACCTAAAACTTACGAATTATATACACAAATACAAAATTTATTTTTGTTAAAAATGTTAGTTGGTACATTGTCAACTTGACCCACCATAAGGTGGATGCAGGTAAATGGCCTCAGGACCCTATAGTTAAACTGTGAATCAGAGCTGAGAAATTCGGCAGTCCTTTCATCTTATTATTTCGTCGAGAATTTCCTATTTATTTGCATTGCTACCCTCCCCTTAGGAGATGGTAATGAAATGATTCGATATGTGTCTTCTTTTTTTTTCTATTTCGCTATGCTATTTGGGGCGTGAGGAAATTTCAGTCTATTTTTGATAAATATTATTTTTGCATTTTGTAATCTTTTAAGTATGAAACAGGTATTTTTTATGGAAGGTAAGGCAAGGTAAGTTAGAATTATTGTCGCACTAGAATTTCACGAGGGCTATTGGCGACGGTTGTCGTAAGTTAGAACCACAGTCAAGTGACGAGCCGGCACCTGAGTAGGCACCCAACGCAACTGTTAAGGGCGCAATCGTACGCAACGTTGGGACTTTGGAGCATATTTAACGGGTACTCCCCCCATACGCGGTACTATTCGTCGGACACTTTTTGGCTGCACGTGCCGTTTATAGATCGACAGTTACTTTGTCGATTTCCGCACCCGAACCTGGGACCTTCTACATACAAGGCGAATGCCTTAACCCATTGGGCTCCCCAGCCCCTTTTTATAGAAGGACTGATGACAGCAAGAAAAATAGTGCGATGTTAACCTGTATTGGGATTTTTACACTTTGCGTAGGCATTGTACAACAAATCTGCAGATCAAATAGTAGTAACAAAACAAAAAAGGCAGTATTCATGGCAATCAGATTTAAGTGAATAAGAGTAACTAATTTAAACAATTTATAATTAAACTTTTAATTTTTGCCTACCGGGATTAGGCTTGTTATGAAAGGACGAATTCCAAACTTTGTAATTACTATAATTATAATATTTATTTAAAAAATTGTCCTCTGTAACCTTTCAGGATGTATATAAAACTAAAGATATTTGCTTTGAAAATGACTTTTTTGTTTGTGTATTTATCGATACATAGCATTTTAAAAATATGCTACATAAAAGAGGTTGTGTAAATATATTTCCTTAACATTTAATCGGCTAATTTAAAATATGTGTATATGTAAAAAAGAAACAATATTAAATAACACATTTCTAATTATGCTTATACCTCAACAGGTAATTTCAAGCTACAGCGAGAATTAATTACAAATCCCTTTACAAAAACAAACCAGAAACTGCATTTTAAAATAGTGTATTTATTGAACTGTTTGAAAAATAAAGCCTTTGGTAATTTTTTCTTTAGGCCAGTCGAATAATCTATTTTATCAGTAATTCACTTGAAATAATATTACAAGACATTTATACATTTGCACAATAACAAACACAATTTGGCTAATAGAAAACATGTCATTCTAAAAACTTTAAGATACCGTTACAAGTACTGAGTGAATGCGTTTCTTAAAACATACAAAAACTACAAGGATAGACTAAAGACTACAAGGATCTGTACAAACCCAAGATGTATTAAACAATTTGCTTATATCTTCTGATCCACACAACTAGTTTCCGACATTTACCACGAAAAAAGAAGTAATTGAAACGTTGAAGCCTTCAAATCAACAGATTATATATTCAGAAGATGAAAACGGTGTTTCTACCGATTTCGATAGCGATAAAGAATAACCAATAACCTAATTATTATTACATTCTTTTTTATTGTTTTATCACTTTCATTACTAGTCCAAAAAATCGAGTACATATATAAATCAAGTAAAAATATATATTATTGTTAAAGTTCATTTATAGTAAAAATACCCTTATTTATAGTACATATAAGAGTCATTTAAACTTCAAAACTTAATTATTGAATATTATGTTATTCGGTTTCATTATATGTTTATAAATAATCTAGCTTATACCATATAATATATATGAATTGTATGCTGATTGTGGAAATACCCTTTTAAACTAATTTCACGACAATTAATTTCACGACAATTAATTTTCAAGTTGTTAAATGTCAGTGTTGTACATATATTGCTTTTATGCATTTCATTATAGTTTAGTTCAGTTTAGTTTAGTTTGAATTATCGTCGCACTAGAGCTACACGAGGGCTATGCATTTCATTATAAGAAAAAGATATTTAGTACTTTAACGTTGCATTTAACTAATTTTTTTAGAAAATAAAGAGTGATTATTTTTGTGTATTTCATTGAATTCTTTTTTCCGTATTATACATATTTAAAGGTTTTTTCTTGAGGAATATTTTTAAATGATGCTTTGTCTAACGATTATTATTTACAATTTATTCTAAAGAGAAAACTGTGTTTTCTAAATTGGGTTATTCGTTGTTCGATTTTAGAGAATACATATAAGATCTTTTAAGTATTTTCCTGCCTTCTGTAAAACTGCTAAAAATATATATTACCTAGCAAATTACGTCAGTCATAAGTTAAAAGTCCTGAGTAACAAGAAAATGACACTGTTGGCAAATCCAATTATAAATAAAATTAATGCATTAAAAAATGGTAATTTTAAAAATAATTTTTTGGCAATAAGAAATGTAGAGCTATACCAAATTAGAGCAACCTACTGCAAAAAGTAAGTATTTTTTTACTAGATTTTGCTTACTGTTCATGTTTACAGCATAACTACCATGCCTAATTGAAACCAAGGAATATATAAATATCTCAATTTTAATCACTTGATGCATTATTAATACATTTGGTAGTGATATTTGGAAACCCTGCGCTCCAGTCACCTTGTTCTACAGGGGCGACCGCCCCGGTCATCTCTGGCATGACAGGGTGGCCCTGCATAAATTCAACACATATGGTATAAACATCAAAAGATTCGTTAGTGTTAAATTTAACATATTGCAAAATTTAATTTGAAAACAAAATATTATAAAGCTGTTTTTTAACAATTTTCGCAGACCCCTGAACCACGCAACGGCCCTGCCCAAAATAACACAATATCTTAATATGAAGCTTAATAAGTCATTTATTGACAAAACATTGAGTCGAAAGTAAAAAAACAGCTATTTAAATACAAATTATACCTAAAAATATTTTTGGCCAAGAATTCGGGTCAAATACCCCACTGTGCGTCGCCGTGTTCAGAGGGAGAGACTGTAACGCGGACATTCCCCATCAGGGCCATAACTATCCTGTTATGGTAGACCCTACCCCGCCAAGCGTGCAGTTCATTTGCGTTTGGAAAAATTGACTTCAGCAGAGAAGAGACTGAGAGGAAGAGATATTTGGACGGTTAACATTAAATATGTGTTCTATGTTCTCCAATTCGGCGTTTAGCCCAAAAGTTGTACCTTATTTTTGTGTTTTATTTTGTGATGTTGTGCTGTGGGACTTTTTATAAATAAAAGTATTTGTCCCCGAGATTAGTGTCTTTACTACAATACGTAAGTCTCACCTCACAGCCTTTCACACTACTCGTTTAAAAAGCATAAGGCAATTTTTCGTAGAATTAAATCGTCATTGCGACTTGCAACAATCGCACGAAAAACTTTATATTAAATAAAAAAAATTCAAAAGAAATTTATATTTTTGTAATATGAATCAGTGTGGAATGACGTCTAAATATATGACTCAATGAGCTTCTTTTAAGGTAAAAAAAAAAAAGAAATGAAAAGCTCTCTTTCCTTTAAGGAATTAAGTATAAAGGTTTTTATAAGGATCGGAAACTTCAGTTCTTTTTAATTAAATGTTATTAAAGACTGCTTGCTTTCTGTGCCATCACAGAACAACGCTCTAATCGTTACTTGTTAACATAACTTTTCAACTAGAACTTTGGAGGAAATGACCTTAAATAAAAAAATTTCTTCGCAACTAAGTGGGAAAATTAAGAATTTAATAGTATCCATACACACAGTAAATTTCGATACAAGCATAACTTTAAAAAAAAACAAGTAGGTTTGTTACAGAATCTGTCACTTAAACCGCTTCCACACAACATTTGTGCGCCCAACAGGAAACAAACTATTTATACACCTCAGAAAGAAATTCGCCAAACAGAGCTTTTATCTAGTTGTAATTAAACATTTAAACGATAAAATTAATTATTTTCATTAATCTTCTTTCTCAGATTTAATAATTAGACTTTATCGTTTGATTAATTTGTTTGAAGTTCGAAGAATAATAATGTAATCTTTTTAAATAAATATCTTTGTGTCGCCACAATTTACCATTTACATTTCTTTCGAAAATTCAGTCATTTATTGTTTGTTAAATTAATTTACAGTTCGCAAATATATAATTAGTGCAATTGATGCTTTAAAAATAAAAGCGAAACTTTGCATATTTTTTTATGCCAAGTTAGAATTCTTCATACATATATAATAAACCATCAAAAGAACTCTATATTGTGATATTACAGCAATCCAAACTGATTTATAACACATAAACAAATATTCTTTCAAAAGTTTTATTTTTATTTTAAAAAAAGTTTCTCGTACGTTTAACGAAATGGCAACAGTGAAAATATTGAATAAAAATGGAATTTGCATGTTATTTCAATGTAGATTAAATTTTTAGTTATTTAAATTTAAAATAAACTTCTAATTTAAATTTTTTAATGAAATTTGGAATGTAGCCTAATCTGATTTTTTGCTTCAAAATTACGTATCCCACTTGTCTGTGGGACTTGTGGTTCTTTCTGTGAAAGTGGGTGACAGATAGACGGACGGACTGAACGATTATAATACCTTCCACTTTTTACGTTATAAACGTAGTGTGGAAGCTAAAAAGGTGGTTTCTTTTAATATGGTTGAATTCCAGTCAACCGCGAATAGTTCCGGGAATCTCAAATAATAAAAAAAGAGGTAATGGATATTTTTCAGCGTAAACTAGGGAATTAACTTAGTCGCAGTTGCCGCGACTAGTTTTAAGAATCGTCGATATTCACTTTTTCCATTTGTTTTAATTAGAATACATGAATTAGATGTCACAGTTGGTAGACGTCCAGAACTAATGGATAACTAATGCACAAATAGTATATTTGTAATAAAAAATGACTTGTATAATAGACATAGCTTTAATGTCATAAAAAATAGCATTTATGTAATAATTTTTTTTCTAACAATTGCGCCTAGATATTCTGCATTTGCGCCTAGTTTTTGGGGTTAGTCGCACAGATTGCGCCAAAAATTTTTGATGAATTTCTAACACAGGTTCAAATGAACGTTTACAAAAAAAACATTGACACTTTTTTTAAGCATTATATCTATTGATAAGGCCGTTAAATTTTAATTCAACTATCAGAGTTGTAGGAAAAACTAAAAATAAAACACTATGTAAAGCACGATTTTCTTCTTTTAAAGCTTAGATGGCTTAGTTTGAATTATCGTCGCACCAGAGCTACACGAGGGCTATTTTCGACGGGCGTCTTAATTTAGAATCACTCTTTTAAAGCTTTAGTAGGAAAAATTTAATAGCGTTTTCTTAATGGACCACCTAAGTTGTTTGCCAAAACGTTTATGGATAATTCCATGCAAAATTATTCTTTCTGCAGCGTGAGTCACGTGTGTAAATAGTGATTAACACTACCATTAAATGAAAAACAATTAGCGGAATAGCTGATCTACACTTACTAAAACTAAATAATGTAACGTGCTTTATTTAATTTGATTTATTTGATCACATTTAAAAAGTTTTTAATCTCCAATTAAATTGTGACTTACACTAAAGTGGAATTAGCCTTATATACATAATTATCAACGACAAAAGTATTATATTTCCTTCTTAATTCGATAGAAGAATTATAAAAGCGTCGTTATTTTAATATTTACGTAGTGTATTTTGATAATGCTTATGGATAGCCCACGTTAGCCCCCAAATGAGCGTGACTACACGATTACGCTTTCAACGCATCTCCAAAACCACTGAAGAAGTCAATCACACAAAATATATGGAGGGTTCAGAATACAAGCGAACCAAGTCCACTTTTTATCATTTTCGAGTTAGCAGCGGAATTGCATGTATACTATCTATGTAGAATTTCAGTGCAATAATGAAAAATTCCTAGTTCAGATAATATGCGCTAGAGGCAACAGCAATTAAAAAAATGTTTTCAATTGCTACTGCTTAGCGGCTTCAACTTTAAACGTCTGTAGCACAAAGAAGCATTTTATGGACTTGGTTCACTTGTATTCTGAGCCCTTCGTATATACATCAAAGAGCAAACTTAATATATTTACTTAAGATCCACTCAAATTAAACCCCCATGCATTACAAGAAACGTAGCCAAACTACACGGACGTAATTATACAGCATTGTAAAGAAAACAGAAGGCATTTTCTTCTAAATCGTCCTTATTTATATGGTATTCTGAGATCTTAACCTTTGCACGACTGGGATAATTACTAGAGGGCCAAATCGAGAAGTCGTGCCTTATTAAGAGCATTCTGCCGCAAATGCACGATTCGAGAAAGTAATGCGATAATCTCATACAAGTGAATCGCTGCAGATGGAAATAGCTTAAATGCGATTCCACTATTGGAAACAAACGTTGCGTAAATCTACTACTGCACTTGCATGTCTCGATGAATTACAATTTTATGTGCATTTTAAACGATTCACAATTTTAAAAAAATAAAGCATTTTATAAATATTATTTAAATACTAATATGGAGTTTATATGTACAGAAACATCCTCTAAACATAGGCGAATATTTTACATTAATTAACTGATGTTTTTTTTTGTAACAGATTTGGAACAGGTGAAAAAAAAATTATGCTTTAATTTTTTTTTAATTAAGGTACATGGTATAAAATCCTCTAAATAAATGTTCTTTGGGCTGGAACTTTTTTTTTGAGAAATATAATCAATTTTAATTTTATGAACTAAAAATTACAGAATGCAAACGGAATATATAAATTTTCAAACAAAGACTTTTTTTAAAAAAAATCAAAACATTAAACACATTTCACCAAAATTAAATGAAAAATTTCTTGCGATGTGCTTCGACGAAAAAGTAGAATTGGTGTTTCAGTATAATATTCTAAACTTAATTTCGTGTTATGTAAAGCTAGATATACACGGAGAGACAGGTTCATGTGAACTTTCGCCAAACATCGCCACTGATTCTTTCTAAAGCACGAATAGGAAATTTTAAAATGACAAACTGTTAAATAAGTAAATTAAAGGTTATTAATTTCTTAATAATAAATAATATTGAAAAAAACTTTTACAACTACACCATAATAATACCAAAGAAATCACGAAAAGGACAACCTGTAATGATAAAATATCCTACTATCTAGTGATACATTCAGCATTATGGCATACATAGTAGAAATCAATCACTCACCTGAAAGAAATAAAATTATTTTAGTAAGCTATCCTTGACAAAAAGGAAATAAACATAAGACATCTAAATAACCGTCGAATTGAACAGTTAATTTTTATTCCATATGGTAAGTAGCATTTTCAATATTTAAAAAAAAATGATTTTTTAAATGGTAAGGTAAGGTAATCGTTCTTGGCTGCCTATTTCTAGCCTCCTTCAGGAGCTTTAACACAGCCAATAACGCCTCGTAATTTAGAACCCTGGTCAAGTGACGAGGTCGACACCTGAGCGGGCACCCAACGGAACTTCGAGCGACATCGTACGCTAACGCCGTCGGGACTTTGGACTCCACAGATTTAACGAGCACGTCTGTCCCTGTGTACTCGGGCCCATCCGTGATGAGGATTTTTCTACTATTTCCAGCACGGATCCGATTTATAGGATGACTGGCAGTAGGTGGGATTTGAACCCCCGCACTCCTGAGAAGGTTGAATCTCTAGGCTGTTGCCCTAACCACTCGGCCACGGACGCCATTTAAATGGTTTATATACATATTTACGGTTTCATTTCAAAGGTAGAGTTTCAGCATCTACATAGTTAACTTAAATCAGTTCATCTATTCTGTGTAATAAAAATTATCTGTTTCTACAACTACAAGCAACTGTGTAATAGTTCTACCACAAAATTTATACAACAAATCCATGGTTTGAGTCATAATATGCATATTTGTAGTCATTATATGTTTCTTTTCAAAAATTCACATAAAAAAGTTTTAATTATAAAATATTAACACTTAGATCAAAATAGTGTCATGTAGTAACACGTTTATTTATTTGAGAGTTTTAGCATAAAACAAATATATTTGAAACACAAATACTGGGTAAATACGAAAGTAATGGAAAAAGTTTTAAATACAAAGAACTATTAAGAGAAAACCCAAATAAACATTGCATTATTTTAAACTTGTAAAAGTGATCAAATAAATATATCATGGCACAAAATATAAAAAGCAATTTAAAACTAGAAAATAAACACTAGAAATACAAACAAATATTGATAAAAGGTCAAATGGTTTTCAGTCAGTTAAACGTTCGTACTAAACTATTTTGACCAAAAACTTCCATTTTCCCCATGAAAAACTATGTTAAGAAAATAGAAATAAAACTTAAGTAGTTGAAATACAATTTTATTGGAAATCTGCTGGTTATCGACTGAATTTACGAATGGTTTAGTGTTTTAAAATGAAAAAAAAAATCGATTTATACACATTACATTACCTTTTTGAAACCCAAACATACCACGTATATACGAAACATAAGTATTAAACATAAAATTAATAGTTTTAATTGTAGTTTGTTTGTTTTTTATTTTAGAAATGTAAAAAAAAGGATAAGCAGAAATGTGTTCAATAAATAAATTGTTTACCTGTTAAACATTCTTAATATTTGTGTACTCTTTTATGAAATCAAATTGCCCATTTCAGGATGTAGCTATAAGCTGCAGAGAATACAAGTTTTTTCATTTGTAAATTCATTTTTTGTTTTGGATAGATAGGGGGTTACAAGAGCATTTTTTTTAGGTAACTTGTGAAATTTTTCCTTACGAATAGACTTAAAATTGATTTTCTATAAATTTTAGAAATACATAATGATTAAGGGGGAAAATTAAACTCTAGTACGGAATAGTGTACCCTTGTTCATTTATTCTCGTTAGAAAACTTTAATTTTCTAATAACTTAACTAAATGTTGCCTGATTACATTACCAAAAACTACGTTTGACATCTAAGTGAAATTACAAAATTCTATGTCTGAATTTAAAAATTACAGTCTTATAAAATACATATAAATCAACTATGGGAAAAAAACTGAAAAGAACTAGATAAATACCGTTACTAATACTTAATAACGCAAGCAATTTATTAGAATTTTGAATGGCGAGTTTAAAATGATTAAATCTTTTGAACTCGTTTATTTATAAACACGGATTCAAACTATTCATCATTGATTGCTTCTCTTAAACTCTATAAACTCCTTTTAGAATCAGAATAAAAATAAAATGTATAACAATAAAATGAACAGTTATTTAAAACTATTTAAATAGTCTAGTAAAACAATAAAATTAATAGTCCCCTCTAAACCTAATTCCATTGTTTAAAAGTCAAACAAGTTATAATCGAATATATAAATGTAGTATAATAGTACACACAAAATTCACATCTGGTTGGTGAAATTATATTCATAATTCAAAAATAACAAGCATCGAAATGTGTATTCTTCATAGGGTAGATACACCACACCCTTATAACGGGGAAAACCGACCTTCTTTATACATTGGGTTCCGCCTTTTTCTGATATTCCTAGAGCTGTCTGATATAAGCCGTATATCATGCAATTCTGCATACAAAAAAAACAGGTTCTCACGGTAAAAATAAAGTCCGTTTTCATTGATTTGTTAGAACTCAGTTTTTATGTTGGCACTTTACCATTTCGCAACGTTGATTCACAAAACTATTTTCTTCAATTACTAATACGCTACGGTTCGAATATATTCCTGATTGTATCATTAAAGTGTTGATCGATAAAATATGGTACCATAAACTCGTTTTAGGCTACAAAAAAAAACCCATGAATCCTTCATATGACTTTAGCCCTTTGTTTCTCTCCATAGAGGCAGTTAGGCACAATTGAATTTTTTTAATATTTGAATTTAAAGCTAACTAAATTCGTATAGAAATTAGTCAACATTGGGCCTTGTTTGAAAGTAGCACCATAGCATGCATTACCGTTTCCTTTTAGCTTTGTAGCAATAAGTACGTACAGTGAAGTGCATCAGAATGAGTCAAATCTCTTTTAAAACTAATCTCAAAAGACTTACAAAATGTATTTGTTTTAAGCGTGATTCGATTTATCCGAAGGATACAAAAGCGTCTCACTACAGCGAGGGGAATGTAATTTAGTTCGAAATAATAGTAATTTGGTGTTTAACTGTGTTCGTTTTAACGAGGTTCGAGTGAAATCAGCAGAGATCATCCAACCAATGTTAAAAAATTTCATAATTTGTTTCAAGTTTGATATGAATAATTAAAAATAATCTATGACCTCAAAATGTCAGTAAAGTTTAATAGGAAAATGTTTAGCGAAATTAAAATATTAGAATGGCATAGACAAACAATGTAATCGTCCTCAGTTTATATGCCCTCCAATAAGGTTGGGAAACGAAAAAGGTATGTACCCCTATCACTAAAAGCTTTGGAAAAGAATAAAAAAATTCGTTTCATATCAAATTTACACGCGTTTTGTAATATTTAACGAGGAAAAAAACCAAATCAAACGAATGAATTCCGCATAAACAGAGCCATCCATCTGTTCAGCAATGTAATTCATGCAAAATATAAATAAAAAAACATTTTAGATATCATTATAAAATGCTGCTCAACAATAGCAATTCACGAGCATATCGCAACCAAAATTATTCCTCGTCACGATAAGATAAAAGGTGCTTGCTCACCAACGCTGAGGAGCACTTAATAATCTTGTTAAGGAACTGGGCCATAGTCGGAAGAGAGATACGATGACCCTACGATAACAGACAACAACATTATTGTTGTTAGACATTCCCTGTTTCAGAATTAAAGGATTTCGTATGGGAAGAATTGGCCACTGATGAAAGTCTGTTTAATTGTAGAGTGAATAATGAAAGGATATTAGTA
Organism: Oedothorax gibbosus; assembly: GCA_019343175.1. NCBI lineage: Eukaryota > Metazoa > Arthropoda > Arachnida > Araneae > Linyphiidae > Oedothorax > Oedothorax gibbosus. The sequence goes on along the minus strand of CM033276.1, from coordinate 23,887,069 downwards.
CTTAATTAATATCTGCCAACAATATCAACCGTGATGTATAATTATTGGATTTAATGGGGGCAGTTTATGGAATAGTTCTTGTTTTTTTAATTATTCAGAGATAATTTTTGGTTAAAGGTTGATGTGGACGATAATTATTCAGAGATAATTTTTGGTTAAAGGTTGATGTGGACGAGGGCAAGGTTGAATGGAAGAAAGGGCAGACATTGAACACATAAGAAAGAGTCCAGTTCATTTTTTTTTTTTTCGACACGCGTATATTCATAATAATAATAAGTGAGTTAAATTTTATATTTTTACAGATCATAACCAAGCTGAACTAGTTATTATAGACGGTTATTATGAAAGTATGAAGCTGACAATTACTTATATCAGTGGAAAATGCTTCATGTGAATAACAGACAGCCACTGTTTACAATTGACGGCCAAAACAGTAGAAATGCTTTCTTAAAATTTTGACAGAACTCGAATGAAGAAAATGTTATAATCATTAGGCGTCAACAAAATAATTTTGGCTATAATTTAAATCTTAAGTTCGTTGTTGTTCTTAAAAGAAATATAAAATCATAACCACCCTTTGATTATGCTTGACCTTTGGAAAATTCGAGATTTGGTATGTAATAACACTTTTTAAGTCTCTATACAAAGACTCAGACAATATACGCCTAGTAATTTTAAAGAGGTTATGTGACGAGGTTGACACCTGAGCAAGGACAACGGGAGTACATGGCTAGAAGAAGAATTTTTTTTAGAATGTAAAAAAATTTAATATTTTATCGTTCAATTTAAAAAATTTCAGTTTCAATTTAAATTGTGGCCTTTTCTATATCTACAAAAGAAGAAACCCTGACTCACGTATATGCCCAGCCCATTATTGATTAATAAATGCTTGTTGAATGTAAATTAAAAATTAGAATTATATTATTTCATTAACAAATTTCTAAACTAAAATTATATTATTTCATTAACAAATTTCTAAATTAAAATTATATTATTTCATTAACAAATTTCTAAATTAAAATTAGATTATTTCATTTTAAAAATCAGACTTAACGTTTTATGCCTCTCCCTAAACAAATACGAACAAACAAAGAATCTCTTGTGGCATATCATTATTCTTGTGATATTTTTTTTTAATTAACGAAGTACTTCGAATTGGATTTTTTTTCTGAGATTTTCGATATCTTCTAGGTTAGATGCGCCGAATTTTTTGACGTATCACTTTTGTCTGTAGCATTTGTAGTTTAGGCTATGAAAGTTGGTGACGAACAAAGGAAGGACAGGATAGTCATTTTACTAGCTTCCACTTTTTACGTTATTGACGTAGTGTGGAAGCTAAAACAAGTATATCAAAGACATTGTCTTGCAGCAGTTTTATTGAATATTTTTAGTGGGGCTTTTTCTAACTAAACTGCAATTGAAAATTGTAGTGCGAAATTCAAATTCCCTAAAGTATAAACTAAGGTAAAGAGTTCGGCTCATTCAATGGCGTCTAATTCAATTTATCATTTATCAAAGAAGTCAATGAACGGACCCTATATCTCAGTTTTAGTTTGGAGAATGTGAGTTTTGCAACTACACCCTTTTAATTATATCGTATGCGTTTCACTTGCTTTGTCTTGAAGTATTTAGCCCACGCAAACAGATTGACATCTTAAATATGCCGCGATGCTTCTGGTCTTGACAGGCCAAAAAACACGAATCTCAACCTAAGAACCGTTGAAAATGGTGACAGGTACTCATTAACAGCCAAGTGACTACTGAATGCCTCAACTTGGGAAATGCCACCTACTTGTATGAAGGTAATAAACATTAAGCTTTTTATAGACAGTAGTTACTATGCATTTCTGTTTGTTTTTTCTATCTTAACCCATAAATGACGACTTAGTGAAAATCATTAACGCCTTTACTTCCGAATATAAAAACTAAGATTTTTAAATTCGTTTTTTTCAGTCAACTAATTTGTTCTTCATAAATTGATCCGAACTATAATTTCCATTTCTCTTATATTTTATTTATATAAACTTATACATTGGATTGGCATCCACGATTGGCATATTTTCTCGCCAATCGTCGTGAATGGGTAAAACCATTTCAATTATATAAAAACAAGCGAAGTTATCGTTAGGGGTGTGCGAGAGATGCTTTTACACAGGACCTCGAACCGACTAACATGTATATTAAAAACTACTAATAAACTAAAATTGGAAACAGCTTTTTATTTAAATGTTTATTGAATAATAAAAAATAAATTTAAACATGTGACACAACAAAAACTTTCATTAGAAAATTAATAAATTCTTGATAAAGCAATTTTGTTTCGAGTAGTTTTAGCTATATATTATCCTAAAGTGAACTGGCAATATTGAATTCGAAGTAAAGGGCCACACGCGGTTACATAGCTACGAACTGGGCCTCGCATGTGCTAATGGCGACTCTCAAAACAAGGATAAGCAAACGGATAAACACGGTGGACTTTCTAAAATTATACATGCAGAGCAAGAACTAAACTTAATTCACAAATTAAGAAATTAACCATAAGCTGTAAAACAAGACAATACGACGCCCCAGTGGCCGACAGTGATAATCGACGAGCCTCACACCGAGAAGGTTCGTGGTTCTGTCCTTGTCCTAGTCATACTACAGACGTATTCGTGCTGGTGGACAAATTCCTCTAAAACATCACTAGGGTGCCCGAGTACACTGCGATATACGTGCTCGTTAAATCTGTGGAATCGAAAGTCCCAACGGCGTTAGCGTACGATGTCGCTCGAAGTTCCGTTGGATGCCCGCTCAGGTGTCGACCTCGTCACTTGACCAGGTTTCTTAATTACGAGGGTAATTGGCTATGTTAAAGCTCCTAAAGGAGGCTAGAAATAGACAGCTGGAAACGATAACATTACCTAAATTACAAGACAATACTTGAGAAGGAAAGAATTGCGCTAAGACAACTCTTAGATAGTCGTGACCAACTTGAAGAATAAAGTGTAAGTAATAGGTTAGTAATTCTTTAAAATATTACCACACACGATTTGAATCTGTCAAAAGAATAGCTCTCTCTATGAGAGTTTTTTTCTTCAGACACAGCACGTACGTTTGATATGAATACAACAAAAAGAAGTTTCATATTCCAATCATTGCGTGATATGAACTGCACAAACATAAATGTTCTGATGCCAAGCTAGTAATTTACAAATAGTTTCTTTGAAAACAAGTCATTACTCTGAACACATCGAGTATATTTAATAAAAAGGTTTTTTTTGTATTTATTATTGGGTTGGTTTTAGTTGTTTTGGTAAGTTCAATCCAACCAAAAATTGCAAAAATTAACATAAATGCAGAAACAAATTTTCGTAGAAACACTAAATACTCACAGTGCTTGTTACAGTTAATTTAGACAACATTTAGAAAAAACAAAGATCTTTCATTAAATTTTTTTTTCTGCGGTTGACCGCTTCTGTAGTGTTATAGAAGCTGCAATCCGTCTTAAGGGGAGATCATAGTTAAAAATGACCAAAAAATCGAATTTTTTAAATCAGTATTTTCTGATAGATGACAGCCCGACCTATCAAATGAGATGAATTTTGTATCGATTGGTTAATTATTAGCTTCCACACTACGTTTATAACGTAAAAAGTGGAAGGTTTTATAATCGTTCAGTCCGTCTGTCTGTCCGTCCGGCACCCACTTTCACAGAAAGAACCGCAAGTCCCACAGACAAGTGGAATACGTCATTTTGAAGCAAAAAATCAGTTTAGGCTACATTCCAAATTTCATTAAAAAAATTTAAATTAGAAGTATATTTAAAATTTAAATAACTAAAAAAAATTATCTACATTGAAATAACATGCAAATTCCATTTTTATTCAATATTTTCACTGTTGCCATTTCGTTAAAAGTACGAGAAATTTTAGTAAAATAAATACAAACATTTGAAAGAATATTTATTTATGTGATATGAGTTTGGATTGTTGTAATATCACAATAGAGTTCTTTTGATGGTTCATTATATATGTATGACGAAAGATGCAAAGAGAATTCTAACTTGGCATAAAAAATGTGCAAAGTTTCGCTTTTATTTTTAAAGCATCATTTGTACTAATTATATAATTTTCCAACTGTAATTTAATTAAATCTAATTATTAAATCTGAGAAAGAAGATTAATGAAAATAGTTAATTTTGGCGTTTAAAAGTTTGAATTACAAATAGCTAAAGGCCCTGTTTGTTATTAGAATTAAATCACCATTGCCATTCGCAACAATCGCTTGAGAAACTTTAATTCTTTTAGACAATAAATTAAAATAAATTTATTTTGCGACATCGATCAGTTTGAAATGACGTCAAATATATTTCACTACGAAATTCTTTGTATGTTGATATGAAATATTTTCATTCTATTTAAAAGCGAGGAATAGTACATATTTATTCTTTGAAATACAAATTAATTTTTGCAAACGATAAGTAATAATTATTGAATTTTCGAAATAAAATAAATAAAACTAGCCAAATTTAGCATGTAAATGTTTAATATAGAATTAATGCAGTGTTTGGCGCATTTTTACCTGTTTAACACAACTTTTGTGTGGAAGCGGGTTAAGTGACAGATTCTGTTACAAACCTACTTAATTCTTATTAAAATTATAAAAATAAACAAATGTGCCACGCCCTCTTTAAATGGACAACTTTTGACACATACAGTTTAATTTAATAAATATAATTATTTTTTTTAAGTAGAGGTGTTTCTCAACTCTCTCCAGTATCTTTAACTAAAACTTTAACTCCTTAAAAATTGTATTTGTTGATGTTTATTGAGAAAATAAACTAAAAGGTAAATATTATTAAAAAGAAAGGTAAATATTTGTTTTTTTTGCGTTTTTCTCAAAACTATAATTTTCAACACAGGTACACTTTTCTCCAAATCTATTAAATATTTCTTGATATTTTTGTGTGTGTTACAAAACCATTTTAGATCTATTTAAGTCACCTCATATCGCACCGTACGCGGAAAAGAGACCTATCGCGAAAAAGACCATTCTTCAGGAGAGCCGTTTAAAGTTTTAGTAAAATTTCAAATTATCACAAAATCGTTCCAAATGAACCTAGATCAAAAATATTTGGCATGGATATCCATTTTATGAGTATCAAAAGGTATGCATAGTCATTTTTTACTTTAAATTTGCCGCTGAGATATTTTCAGATAGGTCTTTCTTTCGCGTACAAATTTGAACGATTTTGTTCGCGAAAGAAAGACCTATCTGAAAATATCTCAGCAAAGGCAAATTTAAAGTAAAAAATGACTATGCATACCTTTTGATACTCATAAAACTGATATCCATGCCAAATATTTTTGTTCTAGGTTGATTTGGAACGATTTTGTGATAATTCGAATTTTTACCAAAACTTTAAACGGCTCTTATGAAGACCGGTCCTAAAAAGTTTGCTGCTAAATTCATTCTAAATATTAAGGAAACATACTTATGAAGAATACTCATTTACTTAATGCATTTTTATAATATAATAATATATTGATCAACAATAAAAAAATATTTTTTTAAAAATTAATTTTAACAAAAAGCTTGTTTTTCCAATTTAATGAAGTTTATGTAATAAGGTTTATCTCTTATCATGTAATTACGATATTATTTTAAGGTCTTGTTTATTTTTATAACTTAATATATTCAATGATTGAAATCATAATAGTTTGTTTATATAAAAAAATAGGCGTTATGAAACGAATCACGTTTACAAAATCAGGACTTACAAGATATAAGAAATGATATCCACATTTTTCTACAAAAACCTTTCAATCTAAATTTTTAGTATGTATCACGTTTAAAATTAAAACAAAAATAAATTTCGAAACATTATTAAAATTTTAAAATCATTTTAAAATTCATGAAAATATTAAAAAAAAGTTTTAAATTTTAAAAGTTGTAAGGATACTTCATACCTTAAGTATACAGTTGAATTCACTGACTTTATATCGCAAACTGTCAAGTTGTAGCAATTGAGTTTAGATTTATAGTAAAATACCGACGTTGAAAACGATTTAAAACAATTTATCGTTTGTTAAAATATTAATTTGAAATATATATATCTATACATATTGACATATAATTTTGCAATCTACACATATTACATTAATTTTTTTTATATGTGTATATTTATTGTACTAAATACCACAAAACAGAGCTTTTGAATGAGTATTTCAAATAAAGAAACAAAGAAAATAAATAACCGACTTCAACCTTTTCATTTAAGCATTTCAAACTTAACTTCATCGCCGCCGCAGCTGCAAAACGCATAACGAAAAAACGCCAGGTGCGATAGGTCTTTCTTTCCCGCTCATTTTCATAAAAAAACGAACGCGAAAGAAAGACCTATCTATTAATTGCAGACGAACTAGGGCTCGGATCGATATGCCGATTGCACCAATCGAAAGATATCAAAATTTTTCATCCTATAGTAGTGTTATCGTAAAAAGTCAATTTTGGCCGATAGGTCTCTTTTCCGCGTACGGTGCGATATAGTCTTACAAATTTAAAATATATATATATTATTATTTTTCACTTTTCTGTGTCGAAAAGCTGAATTTTTATATATGTAGAATATAATGTTTTTTAAATAAAATTTGACAAATATTTTAGGCAAAAAAAAAATAGGTGACAATAAACCTAACTGTTGACTTGCATTTGAAAAAAAGTTATGTAAATTCTTGGTATATTTTTTGCACAAAGTGTACCAAACAAATACTTGTTTTTTTTTGAAAATTTGTAATTGTATGTTTCAAAAAATGTCTTTTTTCTAAAAAAAAATACTTTTTAAAAATAAGATTTTTAGGTGTAAATATAAAAATAAAAGTACAATTTATAACTTGGTACAATGTTTTTTTTTTGTAACATAATTTTTTATTTAGAGCCTTTCGAAATCAATACTAAGATAGCTCATTTTTGCTGTCGTGGACTATGATCTCCACTTAAAGTAAAATATTGTATAAATATATACCTTTAGAAAACCTTTTAAACAACATATATTTGAGAAATATCTATCTCAAAAAGATCTTTAAATATTATTCCTTTCGGACAATTTATTTTTAATTAAATACCATTAAAACGTACTTCAAATGGAGTTTAACACATTAAATGTTTCATGATTCGTTTATTAACTATGTTGTTCAAGTAATTACACATTAAGAACTTTTAGAACTTAAGTCTTTATTACATGTACTATTATATTACAATTTAAAAAGTGTCGTCACAACCAGTAAATAACAGTTACATGTGTACATTAAACATTACATAAAATTAGAAAGTTTCTGCCTATTGGGCTAACATAAGATTTTGTTTTAAAAAATTATTTTTGGTATCTTTAGAAAAGTTAGATTTGAGAAAGATTTTTTTAAAAAATTCGAATGAGCATCTTCTCCATAAACATTTGGGGGGAAAATGGGAAAAGCATCCATCAAAAACCCACCCTCTTAATTGCAATATAAAATCATAACTAATTGATACATTCATTTAAAACTACCACACAAATAAGATAAAACCTGAAACATGCCCATTAGTTAAGTGGCAAAAGAACTACTGAATTGAAATAAATTATTTCTCGTGCCTCGATCTGTGTATCAATGTCACATCGGAAACAAGCACCAATCAGATCAACGATCGAAGAAAATGCATGAATAAAAGCTGGAAGAAATTACGTCATCTGAAACAGGTCAATTGGCAAAACGAATTAAATGTTAAAAAGTGAAGTAATTAAGTGATGTAAACATGAGCGACAAAAATAATTTTATAATAATGGAAAAACCTTAAAAGCCAACTATGTCTACTAATATAATATCAAAAAAAGTTTAGTTTTTCAAAACACTATGCAGATTTTTTGACATGTTGTTGTGGCGCTGCAAAAAGTCTGGTAGAATTTTATTTATGCCTTTCGTGTTTGTGTCGCGGATTTTGACAACATCAATCATCATTGGATGTTGACAGATTTCGATCAATTTTAAAATTGAAAAGCGATTTGAATAAAGCGTCCATTATAAAAACTAGTTTTAATAGTTAAGTAAGAAGAGAGCTCAAGTGAAATGACAAATGGTGGGTTAATGAAAGAGCAAAAATCAAAAATGATATGCAGATATTTTTATTGGGTTCTTTACTAAAAAAAGGATGGACAATACTTATTTGGAAGTTGATCTAATAGCCTTCAATCAAAAACTTTTTCAACCACATGACATTTTAATTCATTTTCTCGCTCAATCAAAAAACAATTTAAAAAAAAGAAAATTCCTAAATGAGTTTTTTGAGTTGATTAAAATTAATATAATTGGATCCCAAATAGATGATAGCATACTTGATTAGTTACATTAATTGGTTTTAGTTTAAAAAAAATTAAGTGTCAAAACACTTTATTTGAACTAATGTTTTTAATGTATCTTAAATGAGAAAGGGTTTCGATGCAATTTCTTGCTTTAAATGACTAAATAACGTGTACTTGCTCGCAATTTGAAACATTTCATGGGAAAAGCGGTAAATGTTTAATAATAAGCACAATGTACAATTTTCCTGATTGATATCGAAGAAAGAAATAAAAAACAATTTTAATATATTGGCTGCCAAGGAGTCCAAGAACCCGACCAGGCTACACTTAAAATTATACAAACGAAATATACAAAGAAAACTCAATTGCACATTAGCAGTAATTTTTAGTTGTTAACTAGCAGTTATTTGGGCAGCCAAATAAAACGAGGAAAAACAAACCCAAACATAACAAAACTAGCAATTCGATGGAAACACATAAACATATTAAAGAACGATAGTATATATAAATTCACTATTGGTTTTACAACAAAAATATTAATAAAAATAATTAAGTTGACAGGAAGTGAATAATATATTTACTTAAGTATATCATAGATTTTAACGAAATATCTGCATCAATATTTAAAATATGTCGCAATATTTTTTTTAAAATTTATATAAATTTTTTTAACTATTCGTTCAGGCAGAAAGTTAAAACTTTTGGGTGCTAAATACAATTTTTTTTTTGTAAAAAATACCTTTATTGGCCTCATGTATATTAAAAATAAATTATTTTTTAAAATTTAGTTTACAGGGTCTTTGATAGTGCAAAATGCTATGCTTTTGTATAAATATAAAGGTATTTTACATACGTAATAATTCTTATAGTTAAATTTGGGTTACCGAAATTATTTGGTTCATAGTTTAACATTCTAATCAATCTAGATTGAGCATTTATTAAAAGTCTGATAGTATTTAAATAGTAACCACTCCTATAGTTTTATCTCGTATTGTATTATTAATTGATTGTATAAAGTTGTATACATGTTTTAAAAATGTTTTACTGATACTGTTTTTTGTAAATAATAATATGCTTGAATACCAAAACGTTGCTTATTATTTAATTTTTTTAAGAGTAAGTTTCATTTAAATTTTTGATCTATATATAGTTTAAGATATCTTATATTTTCTAATGTGTTCCTAAGAGGACATTTGTAATCTCCTTTGTCATGAAATATGATATTTAAGAATTAAGTCTTCTAAATGGCCAGTGATCTTAAAATTTGTATATTTAGTTTTATTATTATTAATAATAAGTCATTTTGTTGAAAACATTTTTCTAAAACTTAATTACATCAATAGAGATAGATAAAAAAAAGTTATTGATATTAAATCTTTTCGAAATATTAAAATCACAATCCAAGGCTTACAAACTATGCAATAGAGTAATCCAATAAACGATTTTTAAAAAAAATCGCAAATCTCAATAAATAGAAGGATATAAAAAGGTTTGAATATAATTTCTATAGCATCAAGCAAAAAAAAAATTATAATAAAATTTTATTCGTTTAGTTCTCCCTTTAATGACAATAGTTAAACACAGAAAGAAAAAAAAAAGGTCGAAAATGTATTTAAACACCTTAAATATTAGATTCACACTTATATATTTTCAATCTTTTATTTAAGTTAAAGCACTCGTTTTCTGAAGAGATGATAATGGCTTCGCTATTTTAAAGTAGTCATATCATAAACTTTAATTTTCCTTTCAAGTCGGGCATTTTTAGCTTGGTAGTGAGAAAAGTTTAAGAGAAAAAAAACACTTGTATTCTTGAAAAGATTTTGCAAATGTCAACAAATTTAAAATCCGGCAACTATTTTTGTCTAGTAATACTTCATGCAACTACACTACCAATAAATTAGCCAAACGTAATTCAATGGTCTTTCTAAGAAACTTAAATTGCTTCAACTGTACAACGATTAGTCTTTATTGAAACCCCTCGCATTTAGATCTTCAAAACCTTTACAATAGTAGATATTTCTTTGTTTACAAGTATGTATACTTTATATAAATGTGAAAACACTTTAACCTAAAATAAGCAATTATGTTTTAACAGCAAATTTAACGTCATACAACAGTATGTTTGTCCTAAACTAAAATTTAACGCGTAAATAATTTATCAGCGGATTCCCATTAAAAAGAAATTCGCATTAAAAAAACTAGCAACATCTTTAAAATTGCGTATTATATTTAATTTTTTTACCATCGTTAAAATTGTTTTCGAAAAGCCATTTTAATAAATTAATAATAATAATTACAATAATTCTATAATCCAAAATGGCTTAAATAAATGATTTTCTAAACACAATCATATTTAGAATACCACAATAACTTGGCAATAAAATCTTAAAAATCAGTTCCTCAAACAAAATTTTTGTATAATGCAGTTCAATTAAATTTTGCATTATTTTTAATTGAAGATTTAATAATAGGCAGAATTTTTAATGAACAAAAGGAGACAATGGCAGCACATTTCAAAAGATTATTGGAAGGCAAAACGCCAATCAATCTAAAATTTCATAAACCATAAAATGCACAAAGTTCTTCTTATAAATATAATAATTTAACTTAAGTATGCATTTTAAGCTATCCAATTTTATCCTAACGACTGGACTATTAAATAACACATTCTATAACACTCTTGTTTTAACCTTGAAACTTATTTAAATTGAATTTAAAATTTATCATTAGAAATAAATTAAAACTAAATTGCAATTTAAGGAAAAATTGAAATACGGTAAGTCAGGTTAGAAGAATGTAAATTTCTGCTTTGATGAAAAGAAAGGCAAAAATGAGTTTAACAATATTTATCTTGTACAAAATTTTAAACAGAATAAAAAAAATGTTGGATAATGTTTCAAGGTACCAAATAAATGCCTTGTGAGCCCCATATGGATAATGCCCACGCTAATCAAGTGGGCCTATATAGATCCCATATTAAGGTGCTACAAGGGTCAGTTCACAAGTTGATAAAATTCATTTGACTTCATAAACTAACCTCGATAAAGCTTAAATCCGTAATACATGAAACTAAGCAATAATTTCCGAGCCAAACTGCAAATAATATGGAAATGAACTTATAATTAACCTAACGCGATTAGCAGGCATCATTAAAGTCTGATGTAATCGTTACATGTAAAAAGGGTCAAGTTCACAGAAAATTTCCGCACACATTTCTTATTTGACTAAAATGTTGAAAGGAAGAAGCCTAGTGGGAAATTCTCCTGACTCCCCTTCTGTTGGTTTATATCTTTTCGGGTTGGTTTCCGAAGTTTTTATCACAATACCCTATCTGCATTTTGAGCGATGGCCGAAACGATGCAAAGCGAAGGGATTGCCAACGAGTGGGTCGAGAAACGTATGAACAAAAAATTGAGTTTAACAACTGTAATATTCCGATGAAGGGTTTTATGCGATCTTCCAAAAAGATAATGTCTCCATCTACCAAATTTAAAGAAAGGAATGAGACTTTATATGGACCATTGAGTTTAAAACTGGTGCAAAGAACATTTCATTTCCAGATGGTGTTTAAAACCGTACGGAGGATCTATCTATATGCGAGGGCTACGGGCCAACATGTGGGCAATATTGGACCAATGGTAAAGCGCAAAAAAGTTACCACTAGTGGTCCCGTTCATCCTAGAGAATCGAACCTTTCTGTTTTAGTTGATACGCGATATTCCGAGTTGATTGCATCACACAAAATCTGATAAAAACGCGTCTTCATATTTAAATTGTAACCAACTTTAAAATTTCCAAAAGTAACATCCAATTTTCTTAGACATGATGATAAATGGAAAACCCCTAAATGCAGGTTTTTGACGGGTTATTTAATTGAATCACTTGATGGCTTAGGGCACTTGGTGAATCATATAAATTTTAACTAGTTATGGTTAGAATTTTTTTTAATTGTGCAAAACTAGATTTTTAAAACAAAATAATGCTTAATAAATAAGATACATAGGTTTGCCTGAAGCAATCACGCCTTACACAAAATGCCTGCACCGTAATACAATAATTTACTCTGGAAAATAGAGTTACACCACTTTAAAAACAAAAGGCCTTCGATATTTCACTATAAGATTCTTTCTTTTTAGACCATATGCGGGCTTGTGCCATAGTATAATAACGCTTCATTATTTTTGTGATTCTTAAATACAAAAGCTTGTCGCTTTTGTTGCCAAATTGTATATCGCCAGCAGTTGATATCAAGTAGAAGATCAAATGGGCGTTCGAGTATAATTGTGAATGCTTAAAGAGGGAGTGAAGTAACACGATTTGGAGGTATTTTCATAACTGTTATTACAAGTGATTGTGAAAGTATATAGAATAAAACTGTTTTAGTTGGTTGGTGGTTATACTTTTGTATAAAAATAAGTTTATATTTTTCACTTTGGTAAAATGTCTTCAATTGAAAGACATCATATACATGCATGAATTTTGGTAAGTCACTTTTCATGGCTGTCAGTAGTCATTCGGAATAGACTTTACGCAGTAGGCTCCACTTTGACAATAGAACTACAAAGGATTAGATATTTACCCCAGGTAAACTTTGAACTAAATTTTTTAAGCTGGTCAGGGACATGACCGACTAACTATTTAAATCGGTTTTTCAGAAACTAAACTTTAAATAAAATTGACTTTGCTTCTCAAAATTCTCGTCAGCATGAAAAAAAAACTATACTTATGAGTCAAATTGCTGCTTTCGTGGGGCTAATATTTAACCCGATTTGTATTCAAATGTAAAAAATATATATAATCGTATTTCTAGGGTTGGTCAGCCTCTAGTGTAGGAAAAAGTCTGAAGAGTTCGAACTTTTATTTATCTTGGTTCTACCAGGTTGAGTCAAAAGCTTTTGCGTATTTTCAGCTACAAAAGAAATGTACAACATTCCCGGAATACTAAGGATTTTTTCCTTGAAGTACATTCCATTATGGTTGGTTGATGGTTATACTTTTATATAAAAATAAGTTTCTATTTTTCACGTATGGTTAAGTATGGTTTTTTTTCATCTCTCTGTCGAAAGTTCAATTGTATAGTTATACTATTCGGCCGGCTTTGATGCAAAGAACACGCGACAAACCGTCTCGACATCACTCACATACTCGCAGTTCACTAATGATTAGTGAACTGCCGTTTGGGCAGAAAGTGAGCCAAGGACCGAAAAAGATCCGACAAAGAAAGGTATGGGCTGTATGCAGAATGAAGCAACACTTCGATACCTTCCAGTTCTTAAAGTTTTTTCTTGGTCAATCTGGCTGTGTGTGCTGGAGCGTTGTCATGTTGTAGGAGTGCACGTACTATGTTGACTAGTGCTGGATACCGAGCCTTCAGAACATCGTTCACTCGTTTCAGATTATGACTATCAGTGTTGGGCAAATTTTAATTGCAAGAACAATTAAAGATTAACAATTAATTGTTAACTGTAGTAGTAACAATTAACAATTAATTTTCAATTGTTTTGTTAATTTTAATTAAAAATAAAAATTATAAAACAATGCTGTATAATATAAAGCCGGTATATATAAAACCCGTGTGGTTCCGGGTAGTAGAATTTGTCGTTTTGAAGAGAAGACTATCTCTGCATTGTAAACTAAGGTGCAAAACAGAACAATATGTTGCAATTTTATATCCGAAAGACTGCACGTTTCATAAAGAAAATCGGCCAATGCAAGTCTCCAAATCCACGAAATCGTGGCAAAATTCTAAGGTGATGGACTGGTAGGCATTCGGTTCGTATTTAGACTTTTAGAGATGTTAAATTGTAAATTTGAAGCAAATATGCAACAATATTTCACCATAAAAGATTTAAAGTGGCTATATTGTCTGTTTGGTGTAAAATTGAACCAATATTGTTATTAAATATTTTTAGTTCCCGGATATCGTTTTTTTATTTATCATATAAAAATACAATTCATCAATAAAAATGCGAAATCAGGTCATTATCTACTTTAAATTAGCATAATCTCGCATTTGTGTCTAAACTTTTGCAACATACAATTTCTAGTTTTATGCAAAAAATTATTGTTATAGCAAATCAAACAATTATGTTTCAATTATAGCATTTCAAAATATTTTTTAATATGTTTACGGGATTTTGTAATTCTACTATCACAATTCAAAATTTTACAGCTAAATTACATGATTGTCTAAACTTTTGCATCGCACTGTACTTCTTGATACTTTAAGAGAGAATGGGGCCGGAAGTTAGCTTTCCGAACTGAAGTCTTCTCCTGTGTTAATCCAGTAAGGAAAAATAATTTTCTAAGCTTAATTACTCCAGCTGTATTGAATATTTTTACAAACGGTATTTTATATGATACATGTAGATAGCTTAAATGTCCTGATAATTCATTTTTTTTATAATTAGTTCAAATGTTTCTTGTAAATTTATATATTAAAACTATAAATATTCGAAAAAAAAAAAATTTAACTATCGAGACATTTAAGCTATCTGCATTGGATTAACACAGAGAGAAGACTTCGGTTCGAAAAGTCACCTTCCGGTCACATAATTTAAGGCATCATCCGCAACGAAAGTGTAAAACAGAACACGTTGCTGTGTTTGTCGCAGGAAAAAACTCTCCAATAAGTATTACAGTATTTTGACAGAATATAAAACTTTTAAATGGCATCTCTTCTTAATGACAAATTAACTAATACAGTTAATGGGTCGTAACTATTAATTATTAGGAAACTATTAGTTACACGAAGTTTGACAGTTGGGTACGGTTTGGCCTCGATTATATTTGCACCTTGATGGCCTTTCAAGTAGGTACGTATGTAAGCGTTATAAAAATTGTGTTTACTAAACGTTTGTACCTAAACGTAATACCTAAACGTTTTGATGCTTCACTGACACCATGAAGTAATAAGTCCGCGCAATCATTTATTTAGGAAATGAGTTTGAAATGAATTGGTAATTAAGAAACCTATCAAATCTTAATAATTAAATTTACTACATGTACATTTAATTACTACATGTACAGTGTTACTAAACTTTCACTTTACCCCTTGCTGAGACAGCTAAATAAGTGTTTTTCACTTTTTTTCAGTGGCATATCAGGATAGAAGCACATTGATATAATTTAAAAGCATACGTAGGAAGCCACAAGAATAGATCTTTTAAATTATACGTAAAAGTGGGGATCTTTTAACCTATCTCTATGCTTTTAACAGTGATAATAATTGATGTACCCGCAGAATGGGACAACTTTGACTCAAACATGGCACCCTAACACTAAATTAAAGTTTTTAGATAACTAATTTTTTTTTTACCTTCAAGTCATGGAAGAAACTTCCTTGACTTGAAACCTTTTCCAGTCCCAGATTGATTTAAAATTTTTTTTTTATAAAAAGGAGGAATTAATTGGCAAGCTAAAGCTGATCGAAGTTGTCCGGATAACGTTATCCCGACCTGTCAGGGTGGTTTTATAGTTTGAGCGTTGAAAGAAGGGGTTAGACGAAATACAAACCGACGAATAAACTGACAGGAAAAAGGACAAAGCCTTTTTAAAAGCTTATCTCTTAAGTATTAATGAAGCTTGGAAGCTAAAATTAACACAATGATGTATCAGCTTTTTACCATTTGTCACACTAACGCATAATTTCGAAAATAAGCAAGTCGTGCACCTTCAAATATAATTGAATAGTTCTTAACAAATTATGCATAAAATCAAAAAACATTCTTTCCTATTCAAATAGTTCAATATGCACTACTTGGACATAATGGCGCAAGTCAAAAACTGAGAATATAATGAATAGTTTAAGCAACCTTTCACTTAAAAAAAAACAATGTATCTCAAGAAACAAAGTGCACTAGCATAATCACATACGAATATAAATAAGTTTACATTCATATTCGTGTGTTCAACCAAAAATAATTTATCTCTATAATAGACACATGTACATAGAACCTCGATTATCCGTCCCTCTTTTATCCGGAACTCTGTTAACCGACCGTTTGTAAGCACTTAACCAACAAGAAATTTCTAAATTAAGGTCGTTCTCCGTTGTTCACAAAAGAACAGGCTCAGGAATTTAAGATAAATTTTACGATTTAATGAAAATTCTTTGTTATCCGGAATTTTCGATTATCCGACCTACCTACGGTCTCAATTAAACCGGATAATCGAGGTTCTACTGTATTTCAGTGACTTAAGCCATTCTACTTCTGAAGAATGGGTATAATGAAGACGGAAATGGGACAAAACTTTGTCCTTGTATAAGGAAGCTGTGTATTTTCCAAGCAACTTAATGTGACCCTGCAGTAAAATAATGATACTTAAACCATCGATTAGACAGTTTTCACTCATTGGTTAATGAGCAAAAAAGGTGTGCAATCTACTATCCAATAGCACAAAAAATATGTAAATATTATTGATAGTAATCAACTAAATGCTTTTCGAAAATTTAACTTGAATTATCAGTACTTATTTTTGCATATAGGATGGTGTGAAAACGATTTCATTAGCTTACCCATTTGTAACTACAATATGCATGAATGCAAATTTTAATTTGTGAAATAGATGTCGTTATGGCAAAGTATGAATATTTATGGAGATATAGGAATAATAAAAGTGTCGAATGACATAATTTGTTAATTTACGATTATAAAGTATACATTATATAAATTTCCATAAAAATTGTTGATGATATAATAAATAATTTAAGACCTCACACGCTTTAATGGTGTTAAAACTTCATTTTCTTTTTTATATAGTATTAAAAGCATTTAATTTATAATTCAGATAATAAAATTATTCATTTTAGAACCGAAGATTTCAATTAACTATTTAGCGGCGTCGTACATGCTGTGGGACAAGGGTATCTAAACAATTTCACTGTTGTTCTTATCAGTTTTAAACTGTTTATACGAACTTTTTTTTTAGATATACTCGAGTTAAAACACAGGCTGAAAACTGCATATATTTATTAGCATAATTTATATGAAACGTTTAACGAAAACAATGGTTCTCTCCGTTGGCTTTCACTTTTTTAAATTAAAAAAACTTTAAGACGAAAAATTTAATTATACAGTGATAAATAATTAAATGTTTCTGTAGAAAATTCAGAACACTATTCAGTAATAAGCTTTCTTACCAACAACAATCAACACCACAGTGTATATACTTATGTTAATTGTTTTTTGTTTAAACACACGCTTTTAACTTATACATTTTCTATCAATACTATATAAAAAGTCGACATTAAAAAAAAAGGTTAAAATAAACATCATTATACCAAAGCAATGGCATTATAAATAAAACATCGGCACTCTAATTATATAAAGCCGTGACTTTAAACTATGTGCATTTTCTTTAATTTAAGTCAAAGAAGCTCATAAGTTCGTTGGTTTAAATTAATATTGTATTTGTAAATTGCATAATAAACTCTTCAAGTGTACGAAAAATTGTTATTGAGCCACTGATATAAGTACGTATTTTACTTTTTACTACATATACGTAGTATCTGATTTTTTGTTTCCATTATCTTCAGGCGAAAGCTTACATTTCTAAAGGACAAATTAATCGATTTATCAAGAAATTTTTTGAAAGCAATAATCGAAGTTTTTAATAAAGTTTTATAGTTTTTACTTGTTTATTGATATTACTTTTAAAAATTCAACACGGTTCATTTTCATGCCTCTTTAGTTTTCAATTTCAATTTATTTATCATAAAAATCCATATGAAGTTTTGTGTGTCAAATATTTCAGGTTGTTAGATATTTAAAAAGAATATATAGCAGATATGCATTCAATAAAAGATTTGAAAAATTAATTTACACAGCAGGAAATGAACTATTAACAGGAACTGAAAAACTATTAGCATAAATTTATTTTTTAAATAGGTTAAAATTTAGGCTATATCTTAAATCCTCTCTACCACCGGAACTTTCATCGAATTTATAATCACCGATTTTTTCTACCATTATAAATTGCGGCGATCTGAAAATCACGCAAACTTTGGCTATTAGAACATGGAAAACCTCCGGCGATCCGAAAGACACGAAACTCCGGCGATCCGAAAGACACGAATAAATATACATCGATTTTCATGACTTTCGGTCGTTTTTTGCTCAAATTCATGACTTTTCATGACAAAATTTACGCAATGTCCAAATCCATGACTTTTCATATGCGCGGAAACCCTGTAGTTGTAATAGACTTTGCAATCCGAATAAAGCGAATGAAAATTTCGTGAAACTATCCTAAGATTTAAAATTTTACCAAAACAAAGATACATTCGATATGGTACGCAAATTGCTTACAAATCCCCAAAATATAACGCTGTAAAAACTAAACTGACAATTAATACGAAAAAAATTCAGCACAGTAAGAATACACATCGTATTAACAAGGCTCTTTTGTCTATGTATCAACTATTTCAATGCGAACATGGCTAATAAAACATTGTAACCCAATCAACTCAAGGAAACCACACTCCAATAGGCATTGAGTTAATATACAGCTGTTTTATGCATAGTAACTGAACCAAACCACCAAAATATAAAATAAATAACTTATGTCAAGTTAAACCTTTTTCTGAGTATATGATGTACCCTCGTTTTCAAAGTTTGTTATGGGTTCATTTAGTTAGCAATTAGGAAAGTAAAACACCCAACTTTCAAAACATTTAAATAAAACACACAAAGGAACCATGAAGTCCCAATAACCTAACCATGCATGTAATTAAAACAAAATCAAAATTTTCATTAAATTTTAATTAAACAAAACGTCTTTTTATCCCCTTTTCCCCATTCATCATATTCAGAGAAAATTTTCAACAATAAACAGCTTACAATGTGTTTTTCTTGAGGCAAACAGGTCAGGGTGCTAAGTGCATGTTAGAATAACCTCCTCCCGACTTTTAACCCTTATGTCATGAACATGACTGGCGATGGAATGAAAGCACCACGCCTTGTACGAGAGGTTCCCCAAAGAAATTTTAAGTTGTTGATTTGAACAATAAAAGGAGTGTTGAAATTTTAGGGAGGTTTATGGTCGAATATATGAATAATGGACGTTGCATTTCTAGGTTGTGTTTAGTTTTTATAACTCGCGTTTGTATAAATTCAAATAACTAAGTTCAACTCAAAGAAATGTTCCACTGTACTGTAAGGTTAAGCGATTATGTTTATATCACAAAAATGATAGCTTTCCATCAATGTATGAAAAGATTATTGTGTAAAATTCAATGATCAGTGTCGCAACATATTAATGAGCTTTTCATTGGTGGTACAGATGCGAAAATAAAAAGTTCCACCCCTTCATATAAATCTATGAGGATTGGCTCATTATTTTATTTCCGTAGACGTAGTATAGTATGTGGATAAGATCTCGCTTATGGACAAACTGCTCGTAGTCGCTCATAACGTTTTTAAAAATAAGTGCTTTCTAAAACATTGGTTTCCTAAGCGTCGTAATCGTAGCGTCTGTCACGTCTAACACGCTGCGATTTTTAAAAAATGCTATAAATATACGCTATCGCTATACGTTAATATTCCCGCAACGTAATGTCCGCTACTCTACGACACCTAAGCTTTAAAAGTAGCCCTTGTGTTTTAAAATACAAAAAATAAAAACGGCAGTGTTTTGTAAAAGTATGTAAAAACAGTAGCAAAAAGAAAATCATTTACTAAATATTTATATAATGAAACGGTAGAATGCAATATTGCAGAATTAGTTTCAAACAGCATGGAAGTGGAATTTATAAAGCATTGTTTTGAGATATCAAAGTGGAGGGGGAAAAAAGAATTTGGAAAATTTTGGGGAAAATAATGTTGAACTATGTTAACAAAACATAAAAAATAAACATTTCAATGAGGTTTGCAGATCATAAAGACTTAACGTGTGTAGCCAATTTCATGGTGTATCGTAAATGGTAGTATGTTATTCGAATAACTTAGTCTTGTTTAAATAAAAATTGAAAAAAAAACACGAAATGATCGATCCATGATACCAACCTTTTCATCAACAGAATATTCAAGATATCACCTCACAATTAATTCCTGGGCTTCCTTAGACATCAAGTCTGTATCATGCATGACAAAAGACAGAATAAAACAGACATGCGCCGTCTACTATGATTAGAATTTTTTTTTTTGTGAAGTACAAACTTTCCATTACTGCATATTAATACATTTACTTACATTTGTGAACAAAATTCAACCGAGTTGAGTAAATCTAATAAAGCATTAAAAATCAAATAAAGAATTTTAATAAAAAAATCAAATAAGGATTTTTAATAAATAAAAAAATTAAATAATAAATGTTAAATTAAAATCTTACCAATTTAACCCAATGTGCTTACACTTAATTTTAATTTGTTATTTCGCAAGACCAGAAAAATATATTTTAAATGTTTGGTCCATGGTTAAGTCAATGAGACTCAACTTTTAAACAATCAGAACAGCATTTGTAGTTTGGGCTATGAATGTGGGTGACGGACAGACGGACTGAACGATTATAATACCTTCCACTTTTTACGTTATAAACGTATTGTGGAAGCTAAAAGGAAAAGTGTAACCTTGAATTATATATTTTTATTTATAATTGAGGTTGCCCAATTCTTTTGTTAAAATCAAAATCAATAGGTTTTACCTTAGATTAATACCTCATCTAAGGGTTTTACACATTCAAAATAATTTGTAAATACTGTGAACACATTTCATAACAAAGAAAATCCCGTAAATTAAACCTTCCTCCATTCAACATATCAATGACTGCACCCTAAACAACATGAAAAAAACGCGGCGTAACAAAGAAATTTCAATTATAGTGGAGTTGTGAGTGACGTCTTACTCAAGAGGATATTTGATTCTGTATCTGAGAGCATGCACTGCCAACAAACGTCTCAACTTTGACAAGGTCGATTATAACGATCCTACTCTACTGTGTTTGATTGCTCATCTGGTTTATTTCGTAGGATGAAAAATTAATAATTACCGTATTTATTCTCAAAACTGGAGTTAATTTTTATCTCATCGTAGACAATAGAAAAGAGGTGATATTCAAATTCAAAAAATATTTTTAATTTACTAATATCACTTTTTTCATGACATCGACATTCCTCATTTTTATAGTGGTTGAATCTTAATTACTTAGGTTTATATTTCCTTTTCATATTTGGGTAAGTAAGCTGTAACATTAAATATATGCATATATTTGCATACACTTTACTAATCCAATTTTCAACATCAATGCGTTAAACAAGAAAAGGGTTCTTTCCACATTAACCACCGCATAATTAACATACATACTACGAATAAATACAGCAGCGTCTTATCTAATCTACCAACAGCTTCGATGACAATACAAAAACAAATCAAAGGAGGGCCGACAGGCTAATTACGACGCGAGCAAGAATCGGAAGTCAGACTTCCTGTAGTTGAAGTCTCACTAAAACAAGCCACACTTTTGTCATTTCTGTGGTCCAGACAGAATAGAAATGGCGTAAGTCTGTTTTGCCAAGTTCAACACGGAAGAGTGAATTTAAAACAAGTGGCAATCCCGTTGCATTTTTTATTCAAAACAAATACATCTAGGGTCAGCAAATATTTACACAGTTTTGTAAATAAGATTTATGCTAACTAATTAATCAGAATTAAAAATATCTTGGTTTGCACATACGAAATCTTTTCTCCTAAAACGCTCATGAAGGGTCGCCTTGGGTAACAGAAAAGTTTTGGGAGGGATATTTTTGGAAACGAATGCTTTTATGAAGTCTTTAGTTTATACCTTTAGCAGATGAAACGCTTACAGTTGACGATAAATATGGTCTTCCCTAAAAAAATTATTATCAGTTTCAAATAGTATATTGGGATGCTTAGAAACTTCCAAGTTCGTATCAAAAAAATTCGTAAAAATTAAGTCAGCAGTATTTGAATTAATTTACATTATTCTTTTTACTAAAATACCCTTATAGCTCAATGCAGTGTGGCATCCTAATGTTTGAAACCGAATACCTTTATTATTGTAGTTAGACACTTTTTCTCCGCAAGAACATGCGTGTCCCCAATGGTACTTCCGGCGAATCAAGGCAGCAGCGGTCAGTTTCCTGTCGTTTTCGTCAATGAGGCTCATATTTTGCTGTCATTGATTGAGACACTTCCGACATTACGTAACAAGGTTTTTCGAAAAGGAAATTTTTTTTTTACGTTCAATTACCTAATACGAGATGCAAGATGATGACATTATTGCGATGGGGTCGAAAATCCGAAATGGACATACTTTGTGTTTTCTACATGTTTTGTTATGTGCCGATTCCAAAAAAAAAATGGTTTTTAAACATTGGTCCGTCTATCAGTTTGTCAGAAACCACTCTACAGTATGAACTAAAAGAGCTATACACACTTCAAATTTATTACACGAGTTCTCAATACCGACGTCATAAAGTTTGAGAAAATCGCACAAATGGTAGCTGCCACATAACTTTTTAGTTTTTAAAGTTATTGAAATTACCTTATAAGGTAATTACTAAATGGGATATCTATTCACGTAATTAAAGTCGTGTAATGTTACAATCCCTGGTTATTATATTACAATTTGATCTTGATCCTTGAGCTCTCAAATGCCAAACTGTCTGGTGTCCAACTGTCCGCACATTCTTGTGCCAGATTCAGCCGCTCTTCAGGATTGCTTTGAGACCAGAAATTTAATTCCTCCCAAGATGCAGAAGATAGCGAGCTGTCTGCGACAGCTTCGGTCACTAGTTTGCACCATCATGGCCAAACAACAACAAGATTTGATACACAACAAGGTGTTTTTTATGATAATTTATAAGTTCATAATTAATAAATCCACTAAGTTCTATGGCAAGCTTCAAACCAAATGGATTCACTCAGTCATGGTCATTCAGCCGTATGTTTTTTCCCTCATTTTTGCAAGTGGACGTTTTTTGTATTGCATATTAACTCAGGTATCTTGCACTTCCTCCTTTTTAAAAAAATAAAATTTTGAAGTGTTTAAAAAAAATCTTAAGATATTTTACTATAAATTTGTAATTTCAATAGTTTATTTTATTCGAAAAAATTTCGTGTTTTTGTACATACGAATAAAATCTGATCCCGTATGTTTCCATCCAACATGCGTTTCGTACCCTTAAATTGACATTTATAAACAAAAAAAGCAAGGCTACACTGAAAGCTACATATCTGCCAGGTACCAAAGATAAAATTGAAAGCTTTTTATCTAAATCAGATAAGTAAAACGTTTATTTCTACAAAAAAAATAATTATCAGATCCAAACTAATCACACTAGTTAAATTAATCTTATATTTGGGGAATCTAATTCGACTGACAGCACTTAATTCAGAGTTGCTACCTTGCAATAAAAAATACGCAGATTCCGAACAATTAGGCACGCACTTGAAGGTTACCCACGTAACAATGACACATTCTTTAGCGTGTTTATTTCCTCCGAACAAAAGACTGGATAAATCGCCTCAATCAAGGATCGATCGGGAAATTTACATACTCAAACACACTGACCAAAAATGAATTTTTTCTTCGAACCAATTTACGACAGAAAGTTAAAAAATTAAGAAATAAAACTTAATAACGATGATAATTGTTTAAGTTGCAGGTAGAAAAGCAAATAATACAATAAACTTCGTGAATCACGAAATGTTAAAACAATTGTGCCTAATTATAGTATATTATAGTTTCTTGTATACTCTTAACTTTCTTTAAAAATCATAATCGGTTGTTTAGATTTTAAGTAATTGGTAGTTAGGTATTGGGTCAGATATAACTTAATTAGATTAAATTTTAAAAACATTTTAAGGACTTTTTACGTTCTATATTTTCGCTCTCTGTTCAATTCTTCAAAGATTATTTTTTTACTCCTTACGTCTTATAATATTTAGCCTACTCCTTTTTTAAGCGAAAGATTTTTTTAATGGAAAAAGTAAGTATTAGTATGCTTGAGATGTCCATCGGTCCGTGTTTTGTTTTAGAATTTTTAAAATTCATTTGAATGTACATTTTTAATAGTGAACTAGTTATTTTAAAATAATCGTTGTATTTCTTTCTAGAAAGACTACCAAAAATTCAAAAAGATTATATTATTTTTAGAATTATTTTATAGAATGGATATTTACTTAATAGTGGGATGGTTGTATTTAGTTAAGTGTTTCAGAAGAATGTTTAACGAGGACCCTCACACTTCAAGGCTGATGACTTTTCAGATCTTACAATTTAATGCCTAATTAGTCCTAAAAACCAAAAATGTGTTATACATAATATTTTCAGATTTTACACCTACTTGCAATGCACTAAATGTTTTCTTTGAAATTATAGAGTGCCACTGCTATTTTTCGCCTTGAAAACTCAACGACTAATAATCAAAATCCAATCGGTCATATCAATGAAGGGTTTCCCATTAGCTTCACACTACGGGAAGAATTATTTTCCGTTTACGAATGTCTCGAATGCTAAGTACTATCCTACAATTAAAGATATTATATTGACTATCATTGTGTAGAAACAACTAACTCTGTTTGACAAGGCCGTAACTAATTAAAGGTCATATTCCACTCAAATTTTAGATGTCATAAATGTAAAGCTTTTAGGTGCTTTTTGAGAAAACTTTTTTTTTAACTATTTTTTTATATATATAGTGTATACCACGAGTATATTATAGTGTGGCTGGCTGACTGTATTAAGACAATTTAAGGCAATTTTCTATGGACTTATTTTGATAGTGCAGTATTATTATGTACTTATGCATTAGTATCGAAATAAAAAAAAATAGCATAATTTACTTGAATTTGACTAACTCAAATGAAATTGGGACAAACCATAAACCAAGTTATTAAAATTAAAACCCGCTCGCCAAAAATAATTATTTTCCATTTCAGGGTCCAATAGAGTAAAATTAAAGTCTTATTATTATTAAGTACGAATTTAAGGGATAATCTTTAACTCCTTTATTCCCAGTTTATCTGAAATATAGGACGCTAGTTTGTTATTTTCTGTATAAGTATATCTAAATAAACAATATATAAGACTATACAATGGTATAGTACAATTTATGTAGAGCAAATTAAGTAACAAAAAAAAACGAATTTCAAAAACTTAAAGCTAACGTTATTATTCGGTAATGAAGGTGTTAGTGGTATTCACA
This sequence comes from Oedothorax gibbosus, assembly GCA_019343175.1. Taxonomy (NCBI): domain Eukaryota; kingdom Metazoa; phylum Arthropoda; class Arachnida; order Araneae; family Linyphiidae; genus Oedothorax; species Oedothorax gibbosus. The sequence continues at coordinate 23,861,585 of CM033276.1, read as the reverse complement.
AGTGGGGAGTTAGTGTATTAACACTAGTGAGACCCAGCAAACACTAAACTAATTTTTACTAAAAATAGGTTTGAAGATATAATGGAGGTCTATAGACGGAATGTATATAAAACTTCTATATTACGTTTTTTTTTTCTTACATATAAGCACTATATGTCTTAGAAATTTCGGTAACAATTTCATTAAACCAACTAGGTAACTTGTAGAAGTCTGAATGACAAATGAAGGGTCTAGTTGTCAAACTCACATTCTCCAAAGTATAACTGAGATACACAGTCCAGTCCGTTCATTGGCACCTTTTGACGATCGTAAAAGATACTAATAGTGTTGCGATACCTATCAAGTTTTCAGGGGATGATATTGAAGGAATGCGCGCACATGACAACTAGTTGAACATAGCAACCCTATTTTACGCTTTTTACGACGTCAAAAGTCGCCAATGTTATGTCGCCTTAGTTATACTTTGAAGAATGATAGTTTTGCAATTAGACCCTTCAAATATCCTAATTCCATAATCCTATACCTCCTAAATTCCCTCAGTAAAAATGTCACACGCTCTGTAATGAGTTTATATCGTGACAATGCAGAAGGGAAAAAAATATTCACCTCTAAGGAAAAAAAAAATCTCTTGTTATTTGAGGTCGACGATAATAAGCTGTAATTTACACCGATCTACGTAAACAAATTTCAGCTTCGTGAGTCATATTGTAATCAAAAAAGGGCGTATAATACTCTTTCGTATTTGTGGGAATTTTTATAATATTGTAGTAAGAAATATCTGTGACCTGAAGGCTGAAATTAAGAAGCCAAATGAGATAAGCCAATCTATGATTCATATAGAAAGAAAAAAATAATTAGACTTTCCAAGAAAATTACTGTCTAATATTGAAAGTTTAAAATATTCATTTTTAAAAAATAGGAGAAAACCCAGTTGCTGCTTTCCATTTCAACGGGTTTCTTCGTTTCTTGCACATTTTTTTTTACAATTTATTTAGCTACCACGTTCAGCTTACTTACGAATGAATGCTTTGAAGAAATAAAAAGTCAAACAGGTAATCAACAAGGAACTCACCTGAAATTTAAAAAAAAGCACAAAATTAGAACAGAAAGTTGACATTATAGGAACATCAGCACATTTAAAAAAATGATTCATGTCCACGTTTGGAAAAAAAAGATATTTTAAATTAAAAAAAGAATTGGCTATACAAATAAAGTAGTACAACTAAATCAAGAAAAAATAGTAATAACATGGTAAATTGCGTGTTTCCTTCTACAAACTTTCGTAAATATGTATCTAAAACACCCAATAACTTTCAAAATTTTGAATCCTCCCAAATCGACCCTAGTTACTCTTTATTAGTAAGGCATGTGTAATTTTTTTAAAATTCTGGGGGAATTCTCGGATTTTTCCATCCGTCCTCCACCTCAAAGTCTTATCAATTGTATAACTCTAATCTTGTATTCCTTTTCAGTGACTTAGCGACCTTCTTTAACGAATATTAATTGAATTTTTAAAAAAAAACTAATGAATATAACAAATTTTCGCTTTTTAAGTTCAAATTACAACTAAATGCTGTGTTTGGCAATTTCTTAAGGTGTATAAATTTTGTGTGGAAGCTTTTGTAGGTGACATTTGCCGTTAGGTTTTTGTATCACAAAAACCTAAACTTAGTTACTAAATCGATAATAATAAGCGTCGGTCTAAAGACTGAGGCAAACTAGTCACCTTAAATTTTTGTTAATGAGTGAATCTGATTAAACTGGCTGGACGTGAACGCGACTTCAAATTTAAAGCGTTAGTCTGCTGTGCTAAAAGCTTTTATGGGATGAAACTTTGACAGGCAAAAAATTTACCGAATACCAAAAGCCAAATTGATTGGTTTGTCTCGTTTGTTGAGTGTCACACACACGAAATCAAGATCTTCGAACAAGACCTCCATTTTCCCATTCGTCGAGATATATTACGTGAGAAAAGCTTGGAAGCAGCTTCATATAATAGTCCATTCGCGACACCCTGAGGTCCAGTCATAACAAACAGGTTGCCAAATTATCGCATTCTACATTTACGATATTTTTGCTAAATTGGCATGCTATCTAATATCTGTGCTGTTGCCAAGTTTTTTGGGGGCACAATTAATATTTTAAGGGTCTTCTATGGTAACAGATCTCTCTATACAATTCCAATGGGGAAACTTTTGACCCTGTTTTTAAATAAAATATACGACATGTACTCAACTCACGAACTCTTACCAAAAAAAATATTTTGCCATTAAAATAATTATTAAGTATAATTTTAAAGATGTTAATTAGTTATATTTTAAACAAAAAAATTCTTTAGATATTTACATACCGTTAGTGCTGCCATCTGTAATTTGTAAATAATTACTAAAATTTTGTTTTAATTATAACTAATTAATATCTTTAAAATTATACTTATGAATTGTTATAATGGCAAAAAAACTTTCTTCTGTATTTTTTGGTTAAAGTTTTCGTGAGTACATATCTTATACTTTATTTAAAAACAGGGTTAAAAGTTTCCCCATTGGAATTGTATAGAGATCTGTTCCAATACAAGACCTTATACCCTAACTTCTTTTTCCAAAATATGACCACAAAAATGAACATGTTGGAAATTCTAATAAAGCGAAAGATAAACTTTTAAAGTAATGTATTGATTTAAACTCAATAAAAGTGAATAAGGGGGTTTCACAGAAGTTGTAGTCTGGTCTCTGGTGCAACGTCAACCCCAACAAAACTAAAAAGAACGCGTGACGTTATACAAATTAACCCTCTATTAATCCAATAGTTCGTAGACTTTTAGTGGCGCCATCTTTCGTTTCTTAAAGGATTCTTTAGTTTCAAAGAGACTTCATTGCTTTTCAAATTACAACTTACAAAAATTAAAACTAGTTCGTTTCACACCAAACGGTTCCGGTAATGTCACCGTATTTTACATGCGTTGAATGCAAAGACCCCATACTTGCGCTTTAAGAGGGATTGTCAGTCCCATAGAGCTAATGCATTAGTTTTGTAATCATAACTTCCGCAGAAGTATTGCTTTGCCATGTTAGCCTTTTTCCCCAGGTATGGGAATCAACATAACATTAAAATGAAACAAATTTTGAAACGAAAATGTTATATAGCTATTTAATTATATATTTTTGAAGTTTTAAAATGCCAAAAATTACAGCAGATGCGACACTATTTAAACTTTATTAATTAATAATTAAATAACCAGATGTTATTTTCTTTTCAATTTTGTTTTAAATGGATGTTATGATGATTCCCATACCTGGTGAGAATGGGATAACATGGCAAACCAATTATTTTGCCAAAGTTGTGATTTCAAAACTAATGCATTAGCTCTATGGGACTGACAGTCCCTCTTAAAATGCGGTGCTCGATCAAGTAGTGACAATGTTAAGGGGAGTCGGATGGTTCTATCTCTCCCATGTTAATTTACCTAACTTTAGGAAAAATTTTCTCAGAAACTATGAGATACCATTATAAACTTTTTTTTTATATTTTGTTCCTTACATTAAATTCTTTGATTTAAACTGAGGATATTTCAAAATATTAAAAAATACTTGTACAGTGATTTTTTTTATATGTTTTGAAAAACACAAATAAAATCAAATTTAAAGTTATATTATTTTTTTTAAGATATATTAAAATACCTCAGTTTAAATCAAAGAGCTATTAATGGGGGAAAAATAACAAAACAAAATATGTTGATATCTTTTATAGTTCCCGAGAAAAATGTTCCTAACTGTTGAAAAACCTTATAATTCAGGAAACGCAAAAGAAAAGGTTTAGGTAAGAACTAATATTAAGAGTTTCTCAAAAATCCTTATAAAAAGAAAATCACTAAACAGAAATCAATAATCTTGGTCTTAAATTAAAGCTAAAAATAAGCAGAATTTCTAAAAAAAGGAAAAACGGAAAATCGACATTTTTGACCCAAACACCCATCCGACGCTGCTGCAGTGGCAATCTACCGCAGAAATTATTTCGGCACTTTCATAACTTTGACATTACCTTGATTGAAAACCGCAGGTAAAACCGTAAATACGGTTTTCGCGTCGCATGTGAGAGATCCAAACTGACTTGGTGTTGCCAATTGCTACTGCGATCATCTGTCACCGTAAGTAAGGCGACACTTTACCGTAACCGTTGCGTACGAAACGAGTCTAGAAACATTAGAACCAAACCATAAGGTTACCAAACTAGGAAACATTTTAATTTTAAGAAAAAGTCAAAGTAAACGAAACTTAAAGTAAACAAAAAGCTTAGTTAAGTTAGTTTCAGTTAAGGAATCAGGTAATAGATGACAGCTAGAGTGAGGAAAGTCAAAACACAGACAGCTATTTTCAAATATGTACTAATGATCTTGATTTATACATCAAGGAAATTTAATTAAGAACACAAATCACAGCATTGCTACACTTCAACCTTATCAAACCTAACTAAACTAACTATCATAGCTTAACAAGCGTGGGAACGAAACTCAAAAACCTTTCTCACTACAAAATTGTTCAATCCACTAAAAAAAAGATAAGTCTGAATTAACACCAAAAATTTTAATCCAATCAGTCCAGATGGAGAAAAAAATCAGTTATGAAAGGTTGCCTGGGTCTAATCAATTCGAGAATGATTTGATTCAATAAGAAGCTTATCAATCATATTCAATCACTGTCCGGTGCATAGGTTGACCGATAGCCAAGGATTGTGTTTCGTTAAATTTTGCCATTAGCACGTTGGAGGCTGATGATTGTGTTGGGTGATGGGGGCTCGATGTCACTCAACTAATGAGCTTTGTGGACATAAGGTGTTTTAAGATGGATCATTGAATGTATTGGTTTTGAAATCACCAAATTATTGTTTTTGAAATCAGTCCAAGTTTGGCTTGAAAATTAATGCATTTTTCACTAGGTATAAAAATTGTACTAACAAACATAACTTAAAGCGTAAACATCATATGGCAATTATTTATCTTTGTTAAGGAGGGGAGAGAGCCAGAAAGACTTCTCAAAATCCTAATTTTATTAAGAAAATAAAAAGTTAAGCTGCAATGAGCTAAGCCATCCTTCTGAATGCTCGCTCTCTTCTAGTGATGAGAAAATGGCGGTCGGCAACAGTTGTAGGGCGTGTAAGGGTTACACCGCTAGAGGGCCTGGGATGACAAACGTGCATACAACATCTAGACTATTAATGTGATATTGTGACTATGCATTTGTTCGCCTGTCTGAAATCTATCTCCGTATGAATGACGAAGCGTAGAGATATGGGAAGGAATTCAAAATACGCAGGAAGGTACGAAAAAGTCATGCCACTACTTTGGAAAGATTTGGCGTACTTTCGTTCGAAAGTTCTTATTTGTTTTTAAATCGATTGCATGGACTTTGCATCGAAACCCACCATTTTTAAAACAGGTTTCTGGTCTTGCGAAAGTTGTGAGATCTTTTACAATTTGGATATCTTTGGACCCCTACGTGGTTCTTTTTTTAAGAAACCAATAACGTTACTACAATTAAGAGGGATCGTCAGTCCCATAGAGCTAATACATTAGTTTTGTAATCACAACTTCCGCAGAAGTGTAACTTTGCCATCTTAGCACTTTTTCCCCAGCAATAGGAATCAACATAACATCGAAATGAAACAAATTTGAAACGAAAATGTTATCTAGTTATTTAATTATATATTTTTGAAGTTTTAAAATACCAAAAATATACAGCAGATGGCGACACTATTTTAAAACTTTATCAATTAATAATTAAAAAACCGGATGTCATTTTCTTTTCAATTTTGTTTTAAATTTATGTTATGATGATTCCCATACCTGGTGAATATGGGATAACATGACAAAGCAATTCTTTTGCAAAAGTTGTGATTTCAAAACTAATGCATTAGCTCTATGCGACTGACAGTCCCTCTTAAATACAAGTGTTTTTCCACATATTGGTAACCATCTGTCACTGCCACATACTAAAGCGAAATACATCATTTGAAATCGTTTGCAAATGACGGAAGCTTAAGGGGAGTCGGATGGTTCTATCTCCCCCATGTTAATTTACCTAACTTTAGGAAAAAATTTCTCAAGAACTATATGAGATATCATTATAAACTTTTTTATATTTTGTTCCTTACATATAGTTCTTTGATTTAAACTAAGGATATTTCAAAATATTAAAAAATACTTTTACAGTGATTTTTAAAAAAATATGTAATGAAAAACTCAAAAAAAATCAGATTTAAAGTTATAATTTTTTTTGAGCCGAGATATTTAAAATTCCTCAGTTTAAAACAAAGAACTATTAATGGGGAAGATATAACGAAACAAAATATGTTGATATATTTTATAGTTCGCTAATAAAATGTACCTAACTGTTGAAAAACCTTATATTTCAGGCGGGAAACGCAAAAGAAAAGGTTTAGGTTAGAACTGATATTAAGAGTTTCAAAAATGCTTATAAAGAAACCACTAAACAGAAATCATAATCTTGGTCTTAATATAAAGCTACAGATAGAGAATATAAAAAAAACAGAAAATCGAATTTGACCAACACTATCGGCCCCTTAATAATTGTGTGCTGCCATCTATGTGTTTCATAACAAACTAATCTAATGAAAGGTTACATTGACACTTCGACAGATGATTATTTAACAAGCTACACTCTGTGTTACAATGAATATTCTATTTTTTTTTAATTAACTTAAATATTCCTTGAGAATGTTTTCGAGCTAAGGAATCTCTACCAAAGTATTATGAGCGCAGCACCATCTGCTTAAACAACAACAAAAAAGATCTCTATATCGACGATTCAATAAACTGCAATATGCGAATACATTTACATATTCCTAAATTACAAGCACAAAGTTCCTTATATTAAAACTCAAATAAATATAAACGCATCATAAGCTAGTTTCATGCCGTGACGCAATGCAAGTTTCGTGACAAGTAATTTAAACAACTGAATTGGTGACACGAGAGGCAAGTAACATGTGTTCAAACACAATGAGAGGAAAGGTATTTATAAAAACTATTAGCAATATATTTAGTAGAGTCTACAAATTTTTTTGAGCAGCAACAAAATAACATCAAAACATTAGGGTCCTAGGAGGATAAATCATAAGATATTTAAAGAATGTTGAAAATTTCACAACACAGATTCTAAGCTATAAATAATGCGCCGTCTATGCTAAAACAATTTTGGAAATTTATCACACACACCGTGCCATATTATAACAATAGATCAAAAAGAAAATTCAATCATATTAACAGACAGATCATCGTGGATTTTTTTTGGAGTGGAATACGATACAATTTCTGACAAATCCTGGAATAACAAGGAAACACATTGTGATACAAACAAAACAATTCTAACTTCCCAACTTCCGGATGTTACACAATTCAGATTGAAATAATACAAATAATTTTATTAATGTTAAAAATTATCATGATTAGTTGAAAGAACGAAGCCGACTATTCAATTCTTGCCTTTGACAAACACATCTATAATGCAGACAATATTTCCTCGTACCTTTATACTTGATCTCGTAATCAGTTGTAATTTTATTGACCTTCGTTTATAAAGACTTTAGATATTTATTTAGTAAGTTTATTAGTTCTCATCTCGGTTGTTTCAATTTAACGATTTATGAATGTAACTGGATGGGTCGTTTGAGCAGAAAGAAATTCGCCAAACAGGATTTAGATTGTCTAATTCAAACTTTAAAGCCAAAATTAACTAGTTTCATTAATCTTCTTCCTCTATTTATAATTAGTCTTTATCGTTTGCTAAAATTGTTTAAGTTCGAAGAAAATAAACTATTTTTTTAAAAATATCTTTGAGTCGCCTAAATTTTCCGTTACACTACTTTCTTCGAAAATTCAGTTTATTTATCGTTTGTTAAATTAATTTACAGTGGAAAAATAATAATTAGTAAAATTTGCTTTAAAAATAAGCGAAATTTGCATATTTTTATGCAAGTTAGATTATCTATGCATCTTCTCATACGGTATATGAACCTCAAAGAACCTATTGTGATATTACAAAAATCCAACTGAATTATAACCAGATACATAAATAGATGGACTGGCATTGGCAACTAAGGATCCTCATGGCACGTGCTGGTAAGATTTACCCCAGCACGTGATCGCAACCATTGGCAGTTTTTTTTACAACGATTGAACATATGAGGCCGACATCTGTGGTATGAAATAAGTGAAAGGAACAAGATGAATTGCTTTCGGTGAAAAGATTGCTATTTTGGCAATTTAAATAGCAGCTGTTTTAATAAAAAAAGCTAAACATTATTTTTATATTTATTATCGTGATCTGATCAATGCATGTGCGCAGAAGGAATTCGATTTTTACAGAATATTTTTATCAGAAAATAATCCCTGCCTTAAAAAGCTTATGAATAATTTACTCTATCAAGTATAGGCTTTAGAAAAATTACTATAAATATACCATCTAAAATCTTACCTGTAAAAGTATCAAGATCTTTTAATTATGCTTACATTTATAAACTGCCAAAATTAGGCATCCAACAGAGATAAACGAATGGAAGCAATAATCTATTGAACAACAGCAACACGTGACTTGGACATGCATGTGAGTCACATTGCGGTTTGCCAGGCTAGATTTACCTGATTTTCGGGTCGGCGACAATTGGATAGTTCTAACGAACAGTAGCATAAGTTGCCATAAGTTGCAAACTTTCTCCTCTTGCGATTTCATGATGGTATGTTTTAGAACTGCTTGACAGAGCAATGAGCATCGACATTCTATTTGTGTTATGATTGTAACACATAAATAAATATTCTTTCAAGAGTTTTATTTTTATTTTAAATAAAGTTTATCGTACGTTTGACGAAATGGCAACAGTGAAAATATTGAATAAAAATGGAATTTACAAGTTATTTCAATCTAGGTTAAAATTTTAGTTATTTTAATTTTAAATAAACTTCCAATTTAAATTTTTTAATGAAACTTGGGATGTAGCCTAGCCTGATTTATTGCTTCAAAATGACGTATTCAACTTCTTTGTGAGACTTATGGTTCGTTCTGTGAAAGTGGGTGACAGACGGATGGACGGAGTGAACGATTATAATACCTGCCACTTTTTACGTTATAAACGTAGTATGGAAGCTAAAATAAAACATCTGTTAACAAAAACGAAATTTTTTAAACAATTTATTCTTTAGGATGGGAGGACAGTCGTTAAAATTTTAATTGAAAAATTAAATTCTTTAAATTTTTAAAAAATATTTTTTGTAGCAAATATTTATATATTCTCCATAGAAAATTATAAAATTTAGTATAATTACAAAATTTATAAAATTTAAAACGTATTTCCATAAAAACCCGACTGTCAGGTGACGGGTTTATGCGTCCGTATCCCTCAGAGGCTTACATATGAAGGCGACCTCCTATAATATTTCTAATCTATCAATGAACTCGAATGCTCTTACATATTTAAAAAAAATCTCAATATACGACACCGCAGTAGAGCCACTTATTTTCCCCTGCAAAATGAACTAAATTCAAAAGAGAAATTTTTAAAAAATGGAAATTTAAAGCATTAAAAAAAAACATGGATAAAAAAATATGTTTACTATTATGTTGAAAAAACTAGTATTGAATAGAAAAATAACATTTCTTGGTACGATGTGAATAAGGGCAGCATTTCAAACCCGCAATTCCATATAAAAATTATTTCAAAGAAAGCGATCTAAGTTCCAAGTTACAAGGCTTCTATTCGTGGAAACTTCTAAAAACATTTTTTACTGAGAACGTCCAACTGATTAAGGCATAACTGGAAACAGAAAAAGTACCTAAATCTATGAGCAGTTTTCGTAAACTCTGGTAGAATGTCAAGTTACGTACAAAAAATTAATACTGAATATATTTAAATTACTTCTATCAATAATAAATCTCATACCAACGTATACTATTTTATAAATAATTTATAAAGAAACATCGTCGAAAAGCCCAGCGCTGAGTGTTACAGCTACAAATATTTCTTGTATATTAATACAAAAATATATAATTAGTATACATACAGATTTTTAAATAATTTGATATATATTAACTGCTTGTTGGACTCAAAAGTAAAACCAGCTCAAATATTTATATATTTTATCAATATGTATTTGTCATCACATGACTAACTCAACCGGTTAAATAACAGTTAACACCAATTCAAAAAAAGAGCTCATACCTAAAATTCCAATTCCGGAAAAACCTTTAAAATTCATTGTAAACAAAGTTAAAGCGATTATACGATACACATCCAGAATAGTTCATAACTATTTTACTACTCTTACTGCATAATCACATTAGCATTAAACCAAAAATAATATAATTAATTCTAAACATGGTCATAAAAATTTCGCAAGTCTTATGTAGTTTTGGAGAATTGGAGGCTGTTTCTGGGTAAGCGGTATAAGAAGAATTTTAAATTAGAATGCGTGCAATGAAAGTTTTAATTATTTTTAGTTGAGCAAGAATAGTAAAGTGAAATTCAATGAACAAAGGTTGATTATTTTTGCTCTGAGCTTAAGTGACGCTCAAAAACAATAGTTTTTTCAAAGAAATTGCTGTTTAGAATTCCCACTACACAGCCCACTATGATATTGGATTGAATGCCTATAAAATTTTACTTTCTATGGCAATCAGACATAAAATGTACTTTTCACACGTAATAAGACCAAAAGCTGAATATGTTTAAGACTCTTATAGACCATACACTAAACCGTTTCAAAGCACATTTTAATAACAGATTAAAAATTCCTATCTTTTAAATAGAACCAAAACATTTCATATAAACAACAACCAATCCTCTTAGTGAAATATATTTGACGTCATTTCAAACTGATTGATGTCGCAAAAATAAATTTCTTTTAATTTATTTTTTCAAAGAATTAAAGTTTCTCGAATGATTGTTGCGAATGAACAGAGGTGCCGATCCCCCCAGAGCTAACGACGCACCCCCCAACATTTTTCAGAAGTTTATTTAAAATTTAAATAACTAAAAATTTAATCTACATTGAAATAACATGCAAATTCCATTTTTATTCAATATTTTCACTGTTGCCATTTCGTTAAACGTATTTGAAACTTTCTCTCTATAGTAAAAAAAGTAAGCTCTTTTAAAGTGTTAGCAGCCATAACATGATGAAATATTGATGTTAGAAATCCAAATTGTTTTGGGAAGGTGTGTCTCCCTTATGCCTCGACCTAAATTTTTTGTTTTTTTCAAATTTCCAATTAGTTTTTTTAATTAAAAATAAAAATTAATTTTTCTCTATGTTAAAGTATAGGATTTGAAAGTGTTAGCAGCCATAACATGATGAAATATTGATGTCAGAAACCCAAATTTTTTGGGGGCAGGTGTGTCTCCCTTATGCCTCGATGCCCACTTATTTGTTTTTCAAATTTCCAATAAGTTTTTTAATTAAAAATTACAATAAGTCAGTCACAAAAAAAAAATTATTCCTTTTCTGCATAACGGCCACAGAAAATGATCAAAAATGTGTGATTTTGTTACGTTCTTTTTAAAGAACAGTTGCTCTCTTTTCTGTTCTTTGAAAAAGAACAGTTCTTTAACTTGTTCTTTTTACATTGGTTTTGTGTTTATATGTAGAAAAGGTTTACAGATTTTTTTTTAAATGATTTGGCCTTAAAATATATTATAGCAAGATAGAAGGTTTATAGATTAAAATTATGTAAAAAAAGATAGTAAAAAAGTTATGACAAAACTATTTTAAATTAACATTTAACATAACAATTACTCTAATAAATATTTTCAATAAACAAACATTTTTTATACCAAAATTATTTTATAGCAAAATTATTTTATTTAATTCTGCTTAAGTGGAATCACAAAATTTCTCTTTTTTTATAAAACAGTTTTTTTTAATTTTCAGAACTGATGAAAAATATCTTTCTTTGTCCTATCTAAAAAATCTATTTTGTTATTATTTAAAAATATTTATATTTTATTATTTAAAAATATCTCTTTTGTTCTTTCAACTTTTTTCTTCATCAGCTGGCAGATGGCTTTCTTTTTTTTTATTTAATCTCTCGGTTTTTTTTCGTTCGCAGCAAAACACCACAGTAAAAGAGTTTTATTTTATTTTGTTATTTATCCTGAAAAATGTATTTATAGATGGAATAAAATAAACTTTGCACACTCGAATAATGTGACATTCTTTTTTGTTTTTTTAGAAAGTTTTTGAAGATGTTTTAATTATGGAAGTATCAAGATATGGAACATGTTAATTACTTTGGGGGAGGGGGGGCAAATTTAGAAAGTTGCTCTTGTTAAACATTGTTTTATGATTTGTTGTATAGCCAACATATTAAGCGAAATGTTTTTTTAGCTTCCACACTACGTTTATAACGTAAAAAGTGGAAGGTATTATAATCGTTCAATCCGTCTGTCTGTCACCCACTTTCACAGAACGAACCGCAAGTCGCACAAACGAGTGGGATACATCGTTTTAAAGGCCCTGTTTGGCGAATTTCTTTCTGAGGTGTATAAATAGTGCGTTTTTTTGTTGAGCACAAATATTGTGTGGAAGCGGTTTAAGTGACAGATTCTGTAACAAACCTACTTTTTAGTTTTATTTTTCGTTGTGAGATGCGTTTTTGCAAGGATCTCACTACGTGTTACGTTTCACAATTTTTTGTTTACGTAAATGCTAGTGTTTTTGTCTTTATGTATCTGTCCATGGTCAACTCAACTTTAAGGTCACAGAAGCTCTTTAGACGTTAGGCGGAGCCCCCTATTATATAAAATAAAAATAAACACGTTTGAAAGTTTATTTATGTGATACAATTCAATTTGGATTGTTGTAATATCACAATAGAGTTCTTTTGATGGTTTATTATATATGTATGAAGAAATATGCATAGAGAATTCTAACTTGGCATAAAAAATATGCAAAGTTTCGCTTGTATTTTTAAAGCATCATGCTCTAATTATATATTTTTCTAACTGTAAATTAATTTAACAAACGATAAATAACTGAATTTTCGAAAGAAATGTAAATGGTAAATTGTGGCGACACAAAGATATTTATTAAAAAAGATTACATTATTATTCTTCGAACTTCAAACAAATTAAGCAAACGATAAAGTCTAATTATTAAATCTGAGAAAGAAGATTAATGAAAATAATTAATGTTATCGTTTAAATGTTTAATTACAACTAGCTAAAGGTTCTGTTTGGCGAATTCCTTTCTGAGGTGTATAAATCGTTTGTTTCCTGTTGAGCACAAATGTTGTGTGGAAGCGGTTTAAGTGACAGATTCTGTAACAAACCTACTTGTTAATAGTTTAGGAATGAGGGGTCGGAGACTTTGCATAGTTGACAGAAACAAAAACATGTTAAATTTAATAAAATAAAGGCTAAAACATATGAGGAAAATCCAAAAACTGTTATAATATTGTACTTAAATGAAATGTATATTCGATGTTTAAAAATCTAGTTTTTGTCAGGGATTGGAGTAACTTAGTTACTTTTGGAGGTAACAGAGTAGCGACAAAATTGCGTTACTTCTCTCATCGCTTTTCACGGATATTTTCGGCAGTTCGACGTTCGGCTTAAATTTAATTATTTAAAATTTTAACTTTTGACGACGTTACATTTTCGTTCTTAACTTTCTTCTGATGGTCACTATTTTTTTAATCTTGGTTCTCTTGTAAAACTGTAAAATGGTTAAATTTAAAATTTTCTTATAACTCTTGAAATTTCTCAAAGTAACTAATTTGTTACTTTTCATATTTTGTTACTGTAACAGAGTTACTTTTTAAAAGTAGCTTTCCAATTCCTGTTTTTTGTCTTTGAAAAGTTTTATAGTTTTCTAGGGTTTTTTTTAGAGCCTTTAATTCTTCAATTGGCAAATTTCATGCTCAATATTTTTGAGTTCGCAAAAAAATAGTAAAACTTGAAACGTAACTACTATTTTATCAATAGCACATTTCATTTCAAAACTATACACTTTCTGTCAAAAACAATTATACACTGTTACTTTTGAATAACTATTAATTATACAAGCTTATCAAAATCTTTAAAATAAAGAAACACCTTGTAATTTCGAATTGTAGAGAGATAATAAATATACACGAGGCTGAAATTCAAGCAATTTGTTTTTAAATAAACCTCTTACAGTAAAATATACAACTGGCCAGAAGTCTGGTATTTTGCATAACTGTCTTGCGTACAACTAATTTTGGAAATTTTTTCCCACACAATTTTAACTAATATAGACCAATGTTAAAGCCCCTAATCATCCCAGCATTGGTTATCCATGCAAATATTGTTTGGTTGTTTGGTGGCCAGTAAGGTCAGCTTTTTGCTTCAGAAAGGTTCTTTCATACTAAGACTTACTCTTACTGATACTTGAAGCCAATAGCAAACATAATTTAAATATTTAATATTTATCTGGCTTTAAAATAAATTTTAATTAGCTTTATGATTATGAATACCCATGCCAGTACCGTTAAACTAACAAGATTTGATAAGAGTGCCTCAAAATTCTTCCGCTAGGGCAAACAAATGAAACAAATTTCAATTTTTGGAACTCTTTAACAAGCTATTTCACAACCCTTCAGACTAATATCTGGCATCATAAAAAAAAATTCAAAATAAAAAATTCCCATAGCGTTCCCTTTGTCAAAAATTCCCCTAACTTGGAAGACTGTTTATTTCAGGAGTTTGCATATCTTTGGTCATGAAGACACAAATGCTAGATTTGGTTAAAAGTAATACCAAAAAAAAACGGAATTAAAAACAAACTATCTTTCAATGACTAAGAATTCCAAAATTTAAAAAAGCTTTTAAAAAAAAGTTGAAAACAAAACTAATGTCAAATGAAACTTCCTTTCTTCATTAATGAATTTTACAGTTGCAGTAATAAATACTAAATAAAGATTTCCATATTTTTAAGTTTGCAAAATTGTATGGATATTAGATTGGTGCATATCTAGCATCAAGTTTAACATATACAGGGTGTATATAAAAGAATGTCCGAGTTTTAATGGTATATTACAGGAGTTTATTTTATATTAAATATAACAAATCATACATGACATTGAAGGAAAACTAACCTAGTTTTTCCTATAAGTGCTCAATGTGGGCGCCTTTAACGATACGGCACACATCCAAACAAAATTGCAATTCATCCCATACTGTCTGCAAGTCCGGAGTAATGGAAGCAACAGCCTGTGCAATTCCCGTATCACTAAATACACACACATTGAGCACTTATAGGAAAACCTAGGTTAGTTTTCCTTCAATATCATGTATGATTTGTTATATTTGGTACATAAAATAAACTCCTGTAACATACCATTAAAACTCGGACATTCTTTTACGGACACCCTGTATTTTTAAAAATGCAGCATAAATAGGGTATATTTCAATAATTTCACACATGGGGTTACAAAAATCTGTCCACCTAAAACACAGAAGTGAAGGTAACCTGCCAATCCAAAATTTTAAACAAAATAGACAAAGATTTCCGAATTAAATTTTTAACCATGTTTAAAAGAGCATTTCCAACAGTAGTCCTGGTGTGTCCCCTGTCTAAAACATGTTTACATCATCCGATCCCAGTATCATGGCACCACATTCAGAGACCAATCTGCACTTCCATCACTTGTCAAAAGTTGTAATGCATAAAGAAATGCTACAATTTTTATGCTGGGCATGTTCTACGTACTCTATTTATTGAACTACTTTGCATTCAAAGCCATTTCTAATGTAAATCTATAGGGTTAAGACAAACTTGCAATGCCATGTAGTTGGAAAAGCTCCCAGGTGGGGTAAGGCTACAGGGTCAATCAATGCGTTGCTTACAAAACCAAGACTTCTGGGATGAGAAGCATATGTCCTGATCATGAGGTCAAAATTATTGTCTTGAATGTGTTATCATCAAAACTTGTCGTCATCAAAATTTAATATTAAAACGTTTTAAGAAAACTCTGAGTAAATAAGGCGAAAACAGCTGTAGGCTAGAAATAGACTAGCTGAAAAGCTAAAACTAAAAGGTGGAACAGTTATAACATAACGAAAACGAATGGTCTCGATTTAGCAATTCACGTTACGCTGCCAAGCAACCAAAAAGGGTAAACATTCCGCTCCATATTTCATACAAATCGACAGGCATAGCAACCATACGTTAAATTTTCAAGCTCGCCAAAAGTCACCATTGAACAGAACGCCATTATGTCAGAACTAGTTTTCAAACATGGCTGGTTTCCATACATGAGAAACCTAGGTACGTTACAACTAGACGTGGAAAATATTCAATAAGACTTGAGCCCAGTGTGTAGTGTCACAAAAACCTTTATCAAATCACAAAATAGTACAGATTCCTGGGATGAGTTTAGATTTTATAAGACGTCTTACTTTCAAGTTAAAACAATAAAAACGATACAAAGAATTAAATTATTGAGTGTATACAGTTTTTTTTATATAAGAATGATTAAAAACTAAAATAATAACGTTTAAAGTAACGCCAACTTTATGTTAACTAATGTATTTTTTAATGCATGTTTTTGCTTCTTGATGTTTGGGAATGCAAGAAAAAAACATTGGCATTTTAAAACATTAAAAAATACGTATCTATTTATTCTAGCAACAATTATTGCTAAACTCAACATACATGTTACTAAAGCTAAAATAATGCCAGCAAATTTAATAACGACCATCACTATGAAATTGACAACAGTTTGACAACTTTACTTGTGGTACATTCTATGTTGACATTCGACAGAATGGACTCGTATTTACGTGTCAAACAAAAAATATGTATGTATAAGAAATAAAAATCTGTATCTGAACTTCAAAAAGAATTATCTTTCAACATGACATCTACTTCAATTTCATTTGTTTACTTTTCTTATCAGTAGTTATCGTTTGAAACTTATCTCGCCTTTACCTGTGCGACCAAAATATAAACAAACCGTACCATACCGGCGCACTTACGAGCTATTAATTTATTTAGGCTTAAATGAATGCCATAAAAGTAAATAAATGTTTACCTAAAACAGCTTGAAGAGTCTGCTCATCGCTATTAAAATCCATTTTGGTTATTTTCATTCACAAAAACACATTAAAAACACAGGTATCGACATTACGATTATCACAAATCACCAACACATTCACTTTTTAAGTTGCATCACGTGACAAAAGTTCAAATAAACTTTCACCTGTAGAAATGCCTTCAGTATTTACTAAAATATCCATAAAAATGTGCAATCATTGAATGCACACACATAAAATACTTGTAAACATATTGAGAAAAAACTCATTCGATAGAAATGAAAGAAAAACTTCGACTAATGTTTTCTTCTTGCCCTTTGACCTTGAATTTCGAAGCGCAACAAGTTGTAACCTCTGCTGCTTTATTACTTTTATATTTTAAGTTTCGACCAATGGGTGAAAAGTATTCCAGAATGTCCTCTTGACTTGCGCTAGGCAGAAGATAGAACAGAACCTGCGTTTTCGTTATGGTTTGGTATTTCATGTCGCACAAGAACTTTCGGCTTGAAATAATAAATAACATGTTTCAACATTTTTAAAAATTAATATGTATTTTCTTGGACTTTTTTAAATATTGAGGAAAATGTAATTTTTTTTTAAATATTTTATTTAACAAATTTTACAAGATTTTTCTTAGAAAAAAAATTTAAATTTATTATTTTCATATTTAAAAAAATAAAAGGAAATATGATTTGCCAAAATTTTGACACTGCATTTAAACTAAAATTTAATTAATTTTTTTTTTTTAAATTCGTTTGATTTTAGTTATTTAGAAAAATGTATTCTAATAAAGAAAATCTGAATTGCGATATTCTAAACTCGAAATAAGTTAACTAAGTTTATGGTAATCGTATTAATGAATAAATGTAAGTAGTGCTTTTTAAATATATTTAGGGAATTTAATTACTTGAAAAAATTTAATATAAAATTTTTATAAAAATATAAGACCATTACAACCGAAAATTCTTAGGAAAAAAATATTCTAAAAATATTTAGAGGAATAATCGGGTCTTTGTAACAAATAATAATTTATAAAACCAGTTAAATGTATATACATATTTAATATTTTAGAATAATCATTTTAAATTTTTATCAAATATTAATACGAAATTCTGTTTAAAGAGTAAAATATGCTAATTACGCATAGATTATAACCGATTTCTTTTTTCCCAAAAACTTTTATATTTTCTTAGAAAAACACTAATATTCCATATTGAATTTTTAAAAAAAATAAGATTGAATACTAGTTGTTCTTGTTTTTTTAAATAAGTTTTTCTCAACGGTTTGTGTGTAACTGACAAGTAAGCTTATTTCATTACTCGAACCCCAAATGCCATAGACGATGTTAAAAAATATATCTAAGTTTAATACCCAGCCATTCCATAAGGCATAAATGTCATTGTATTAGGGATTCTTTTTTCTATTTCACTGTTTCCAAAATTTATTTCTTATTAGAAACGTACTTGTTTCAAATGAAAAATTTATAATGGTTTAGCTACAGCCTAATTTTTTAAAAAATGTTTTTTAATATTAAAATACTGATTTTGATTTCTATTCATCTGACTAGAAAGAATTTTCTGAACTGATAATAAATACTATTGAATTTGCTAATGAATAAAAATTAATCTTTCCAAATATGAATAAATTTTGGCTTTTATATATACTATTTAACCTTATTCCGATTTTTTCTTAAGTTTGATATTTCTTAGAACACCGTCCAGTTTATTTGCATTGGGCCTCCCATTTTGTTTGCGCTTCCAAACACAACCTTAACCTCTAAAACCTTAACACCCGCTTCCATAATATAGCAATGAAAATTAGGTGTAATATAGTGGTATGGTAATCAAAACACACCAGCATATATAGGGGTTCAGAAACAACTGCACCTTTATGCTGGTACAAGCAACTCTAATATGACTTATCTCTCCAGTATGATCCACGAAATAAGGTGACAATAAGCTGTGTTCAATGGCAGTAAAGTTAGACGAGGAACTGAGAAATGACTTTAAATGGCTTATTGACGATTTTAATTTGCATGCTTTTGGTATGTTTGATATCGATGGAACTGAAGTTGATGGACATCGCAAGAGAAGTGGTACCGATAATGCTTGGAATAAAAAAGGTGAGAAATTTAATGTTATGCTGCTAATAACCCCTTTCGTTTTTAGACAGGGTAAGACCAAAACATTTTAATATCTATAATTCCAAATTCATAACAGTTTTCAAACATCGGTTGTTTAATTGAAATAAATGTTTGGTAAATTGGCCTTTATTATGTTTCTCGCTATCATTTTTAAAACTTTTTTTTCATAATTGTTCTTTAATTCTTATAATATCTGGAAAGCTTCGATTTAACTGGTTGCAAAATTAAAATTCACTGGCTTTTTAAAAAAAAAAGTTAACTTCTAGTAAATGTACAATAATTAAATGACTGAAATTATGCATTTGAAGGAGGTCATCCTTAAATTTGCCGCGATAAGCATACACTATTAAAAATAGGTTTTAAATTTAAAAAAAAAATCTCATTTTTGAGAACATCAATGGTTTATAATAGCTCCGAATACATTGTTTTAAATTTGTCAATAATGCATGTTCTCATTTTAGAGAGTGATTGGGAAAAAATGCATTTTTCCGACGCAGACTTGAAGTTGTCGAATTTTAAAAACATATATGATCTAAAATTAGTTATTTTCATGAATATTATTTTCCCAATGAAATAAGAACATCCTAATACTCCTTTTTGAGAATTTCTTTTTTAACAGTTCTCAAATTTGAGATTTCAACGTATATGCTTTTGCGAGTTTTTTTCCACACTAATGGGAACATTCTAGTACTTATTTCGAGAATTTCATTAACAGTGTATACTTGAATTTTATTTTTAAAAAATCTAAATTAGTATATGAAATAATTTTTTTTAAAGAACAAATAGAGGTTTACTGAAATGAACGTCTTGCCTTTGGATAAACGCTAGGTGCTAGACAGTAGACACGGCATTTGTAAAATGCCTATTGCAACTAGTACACTAACAGATTTTTTAAATTTCATCAATATTTTAGAAAAAAGACCCATTTTACGAAAAAGTGGAGTAAAAAGACGGACTTTCAGTGTCACCAAAAGGTACTGCGAAATTATTGAACGCTGTCTGAGTGAGAAAGGTGAATTACCTGCCCGAAATATACATAAATGGATCGCGTAAGTTAAAACTTTATTAAAACATTTGTAATGTTTAGTTTTAGAGAGCCTGTTTAAATTAATTCCCAAATGAAAAAAGAACATTTTGAATAGAAATTTATTATTTATAAAATGTTGAAATTTAAGGTTATTGTAAGCGAGTACCGACTACCGATGCACAAAATACGGAAAAAGACGGAGGGAACGCTCGGAGGGTTGTGATTTGCAGTTAAATATTTAAATTCATTTCAAAATTTAAATCTGGGCTAGTCAATAAATCAATCTTTTTTTTTATTTATATTTTTGATTATTATTTATCAAGCAGATAATCTAAAAAATTACGTAATGTTGCAATTTCTACTTTTCAGAGAAAATTTTCCTGGATTAAAACTTACGGACAGAACTTGGAAAGTAAGATTTTTATCCTCTAGATTTTTTAAAAATCTTTTTAAATACTTGTGGTCTGAAATACGAATAATAAATGAAATAATAAAAGATGTCACTGGGAATCGAAAACTTATAATTGGTGGACTAAAAATTAATATTAAATATTTCTATGCCATTATTTCTCTACAGAACCCCACTTATAATACATTTCGTTTTTTATGCTCTTTTAGAATCCATAAAAAAATTTATTATAATTTGCAATAGTCTATTATAACTGCCTTTTTCTTGTTTGTGATCCTTTTTCAATGTTTTACATTGCAACTCTTATTAGAAGATGTTAGATTGGATGCCCCCCCCCCCCCCCCCCACCCTGCCCATTACATTGAGTGTGCATCATACATAAAGAAAAATGATTTTTTCTAGTACTTATAGTAGTTATTATTTACGTAAACTGAGAAAACATTGGTTTTTTTTACGTTTATAATCATAAGAGGAATGGTAGTAAGTGATGATATATTTTTACATGTTGTTCTTAAATAACTTTAAATTTAAATAAAATTGCAATAAGCACAATAACAGGTTATTATTGGATATTTTGTTTTAGAATAAAGTTAGTTACTCGTTGACTACAAATCCCATTTTTAAAAAGAAGAAATTAGCATTTGGAAGTGGAAGTAGAAATGTCTGGTATATGGATAAAGAACTTTTTAAACCTTTGAAGACCGAAGTTCAGAAATCGCTGTATCACAAGGTGAGAAAAATATAAAATATCTTTACTATTTTAAAGCCATAGGAGAAAATTAACAATACTTAGTAATTTTACGATGTAGAAGATTATACTCAATCTAAACTCAATGGCGTCACAGAGCAGGCCAGGCCTTCCGTCCCCATTTCAACTCTCCAGACCAAGAAGGCTGGGGTGCGAATCATATGTCCCGGTCAGGTCAACCTCACGCTCAGTGTTTACTTACCAAGCATGTTTGGTCCCCACGTTCGACCACTAAAGGGATGGAAGGCTGAGTGCTGAGTGAACCTTACCCATTCCGAGATTCGAACCCTATGCGACATGCTCTAATGTACAAGATTACCATAAAGTCGTTAGCAGTTTTTACCTCCAAATGCCTTACATTTGCTAAAAAGACCATCCCTATTTAAAATATTTATACTTGAAACATATCATATTTGAAACAGCGCCTTGAGCGATGCCTTGGTCGCTGTCCAAGGCACCGCTCAAGGCAGTGTAACCCGGGAAATCCAATCCGATGCCCAAGCATCGTCCAGAGCTAGCTTCCCGTTTGGTTTGGGAGTCTTGCGGCGACTTCAAAGGAAAGGGTTACCATAGGTAAAGAGCAGCCATCTTGGCGGGTTTTCTCTTTTTGTAAGCGATCCAACATGGTGAAAAATTATATTAAAACTTCAGATTGAATTTTATGAGTTTTTCTCAGAGGTTTTACTTAATATATTTATTATTTTGATTTAAAACAGGACGCATTTATTATTTTGAAAGTAAAATTCAAACATATGTATGAATGAAATTCAAAATTTAATACTGTAAAATATGTTGATAATAAAATGCTTCTATGTTAATAAAAGTATTCGATCTCTTATAATCTCACCCGTAATCAATAAATTTAATTTTTAAACCAGATTTTGCATTAAATGCTAAAACCTGGTTGGAGTGGATAGCTTAATCAATTATTTTTAATACTAATAATTTCGAAATTTTTGGCAGACAATACTATAAACACTTTTTTACTTGACCTAATTTTATTCAGTAATACTCCGACATTAAAAGTTAAAAATATAATTACGGAAAAGAATAGTCCCCGAAAACAAAAACAATCAAGAAAAAACACTCTCCTACACAATTAAAAAAAATTCCCTGTAAAATAATGGGCAGGAACCGGCAGCAGAGATTCCAGTCATATCCCGTTAAGAAACAGTCATGTCCCGTTAAAAAAAAAACAGTTACGCCCGTTAAAAACATTACAAACAGTTAAAAACTAAAAATACGGAGATTTCCCTAAATTTCTAACAGTCTATGGGATCACCATCTTCGACGACGTTTTTCAGATATTTTTCTAATTACCTCTAGATAATTATCTATGCTTTTTAAATGTAAAGCGCAAGCAGCAATCAAAATTTTTTCATCCATAATCTCCGTTGGTTTACAAACAATGAATAAAATCGAACGCGATATAGAATCACTCGCCAATTTCACCCAAAAAAAACTTTTGGAAATCCTTGGCAAATCCAAGGTCAAATCCAAACCGCTGCTCAAAGCAGCGACCAAGGCAATATAACCGCAGTGTTACAATTTCGCCAGGCGTCAAAATAAAGTTGTCCAGTTCAACTCTTTCTTCGATTTTTCTACTAAGATGTAGATAAATTAATGTGCTTGTGTTTAAGTTTTTCGCTAATTTTAATTGGAGTTCTCATTATTCGCAGAATTTTCTATATCCGAAAAAAGAAAACAGCAAGAGGAACTACGGTTTTCAGAACAAAATCCTAACGAAGCCAACACCAAAGAAAGCTCTTATTAAGAAAGAAGAATTACCATCAGAAGATTTCATAAAATTTTCCGGTGTTTCGCCTACTAACTTGAAGCAAAATGTGGAAATGGATTCATATAGTTTCGGTACCCAAAACTTGTTTCATACAAGTAAGTATTTCCTTTTAAGTTAGGAGTTTTCCAATGAAAAATGCAATGTTAAAAATAAAGATATGGGTTAGTAACAGAAACTGTCACTTAGAACCGCTTCCACACAAACTTCATGCTCATACTGACGTAAAAACTATTACGTCTTTATGATGTTTTTTTTCTATTCAGTTTAAAAGACGTCATTTGGACAACTAAATACATAAAACCAAATTATTTCGTTTCAAAGGCATCATTTCATTTCAAGTAGTTTTTTCTGCTGATAAATAAATTCTAAAACATAATCATGGTAATTTATGGTGACACAATATCCAAAAAATTATTTTGGACATTATTTCAACTATAAAATTATCATGGAATATTTTTAGCTATAGTTTATCACAACTAAAAATATATAAAAAGAAAAATATATTTTAATAAGATGGTTTTTTAATATCAATACTTTTTTAGACTTATTATTTTAAATCTCTACTCACCTATAGTTTTAAGATTTATTAAAAATATATATATATTCCTTATAGGCACTTGTCTAAAAAAGTGTAAATAGAATTTAAAATAGCACAAAAAAACATAATTTTGTAAAAATTAGTTTAGGTGCAATAGTAAAGAAAAAATTAATTTTTTAGCTTCCACACTACGTTTATAACGTAAAAAGTGGAAGGTATTATAATCGTTCAATCCGTATGTCTGTCTGTCACCCACTTTCATAGCCCCAAACTACAAATGCTACGGACAAGTGTAACACGTCAGAAAATTCAGCGCATCTCTCTCTCTCGAAATTAGAATACATTGAAAATTTCATAAAAGAATTCGAATTCTCGAAGTACTTCAATTATTTAAAAAACTGCAACATTGAATGCTCATTTAAAAAGCATAGGAAGCCATTTTTATTAGAATTAAATCACCATTGCTATCGCAACAATCGCTAGGGAAACTTTAATTCTTTTAGACAATAAATTAAAATAAATTTATTTTTGCGACATCGATCAGTTTGAAATGACGTCAAATATATTTCACTACGAGAATCTTCGTATGTTAATATGAAATATTTTCATTCTATTTAAAAGCGAGGAATATTACATATTTATTCTTTAAAATATAGATTATTTTTTGCTAACGATAATTTTCGAAATAAAATTTAAATGAAACTAGCCAAATTTATTTATTCAATATTTTCACTGTTGCCATTTCGTTAAACGTACGAGAAACTTTATTTAAAATAAAAACTTTTGAAAGAATATTTATTTATGTGATATAATTCAGTTTGCATTGTTGTAATATCACAATAGAGTTCTTTTGATGGTTCATTATATATGTATGAAAAAAGATGCATAAAGAATTCTAACTTTGCATAAAGAATATGAAAAGTTTCGCTTTTATTTTTAACGCATCAATTTTATTAATTTACTAGCAAATAAATACCCGTACTTCGCACGGACTAAAAAAAAAGTTTTAATTCATCCAAGTATATGTACGATTTAATCCATTATAGGATAATAAACATGTTTTTATTCCCGCTCGTTATAAAGTATAAAATAATGTTACTTATATTACCTTAAAAATCCAAATTAAAAAAATGCGCAATAAATGCACTCATAATAGTTATCGTAATTTCCCTCATAAACATATAAAAGCTTTGAGCTCATTTGGCGCGGTTTTGGAAAGAATTTGGCGAGAAAAGCGATATAGCTACAAACACTCTTACTATACAGCTCTACCACAATGGCCTTCGAACAACAAACCAGCTTAATATATATATTATTTGGCGCGTTTAGGTAAGAATTTGGCGGGTTTGACAAAATATTTGGCGAAAAAGTGAAAACAAAACCCTAATATGTAGCTCTAGTACGATGGTCTTGAACAACCATCATAGTTATAATTCACGGAATTAGCTTAAATATGCACATTTTTGCAATCAACCGAACCATCAATGAAGAAATCCATCACCTAAACCCACAATAAAATCCTAGAATGGAGACTGGACGGAATTATGTCACTTGAAACATGTCAATTATTTTTCAAATAATGAATTTAGTTTCTGAAGGTAATGGCAACAGAATAGAATAAACATTTTCAATTTTAAATATTTTCGTTAAAAGTTTTATTTAATTTTTTCAGCAGATGGCATCAGGAAAGTAAAAAAATGATCGGATTTGAGCGAAAGTGGTGTATTTTTTTCAGAATATTCGAATTTTCTCTAAAAATAGAACTTTTGAGCTCTGAAAGTTCAAAATCTGTAACTTAAGTATGAACTACACATTTGTGCCAAGTTTCGAGTCAAACAAATGTCTAGTTTATGAATCTATAAGAGACATACCCACAAACAAACAAGCACACAAAACTTCATTTTTATTATTATAGATTTTTCGAACTGTAAACTGGTGGCTACTAAAAGATATTTATTAAAAAAATATATCATTATTCTTTTAACCTAAAAAAAATTAGCAAACGATAAAGATTAATTATTAAATCTGCAAAAGAAGATTAAAGAAATTAGTTTATTTTGGAATTACAACTAGCTAAAGGCGCTGTTTAGCGAATTTCTTTCTGTGGTGTATAGTGTTTCCTGTTGAGCACAAATGTTGTGTGGAAGCGGTTTAAGTGACAGATTCTGTAACAAACCAACTTGTTTATAAACATTTCAACATCAAAATTTTTAGCAAATAATAAAATATAGACATTTTCCCTTCCAGTTAAAAATAAATGGAATGTTGAAATCGATATAATTGAAGATGTAATAGAGATAATTTCACTCTTCTATTGCAAACGCTCTTAGTCTCATTAGGCAGGCTGTTTGCTGAAGAGTTCTCATATACAAAAAGTTCATAAAAGAAATAGACTCAAAAACAAAAAACAATATTTTTAGGTACTGATTTTTTTTAATTAAAAATTATGGTTTCTTTTTTATTTAGGTATATACGATTCCGGATCATTTAATACAATGATAGAAGAATGCAGGATTGAACCTGAAGAGTACTATGAACTAGAAGTTCCAATACCCAAGTACCTGGTTGAAAAAAATGCATATGAAGATAATATGGAAGTAAAATATTTTTTTGATGAAAGTAATGCTATGACCTTAGAAATTATATAAAAGTTTGTTTCGGATTATTGTGTATTTGAAGATAACCTTAAAGCTTTTTTTTTTGTAAAACATTTGTTTCGCAGTTCATTTAATGTTACAAAAACAATGTTTTTTAAATAGTTAGAGTGAGACAAAAATTAGTCCTTGCCAAAAATCTATGTGTTGAAAAATTAAATCAGAAACTTTTAAGTAGAATCATAATTAGTTAAACCTATACAGCTTTCTTTCCGTCCTATTTTATAACTTCAAACATACAATAAAAGTGTGTCTATAATGCCAATAGCAAAGAATGATGAAGTATATTTACTGAACTTTTATAAGTTTATAACTTTTTAAGTGCAAATTTAACATGAAAGTAAAAGGTGATATAAGTGTTTTTAATTTCAGAAAACCTATAGCCTAATTTTTTTAAACCATAACTTGTGCAATCAGCTCAGTATTGAAAATACTAAAAAGGTCAGTTTCAAAGATGTAGCAAGAATATGATTCACTTGGTGTAGCTGACTTTTGTCCATTATCAGAATTTTTTAAAATGGAAAGCTTTTATAAACTATATAAAAATTTAAAAGATTGTATGAATGAACAGGCATATGTTTCGAGGATTATAAATAATTTTTTGATGAAAGTTGTCAAAACATTTATTGCTGAATTAAAACTTCAAAAACATACGTATGAAGTAGTACAGATATTATGATTATCTTTGACACACTGAAATATCTCTACAAATAAGTCGTGGCATATAAAATAATTTCACCTTACAAATATAAAAGTATAGCTCAGAGGGGAAAACTATATAGTTATAATACAAGATATAAGAAAAGAACAATAACTGTGTTTACCAAAATGGCATAGAAGTACAAATGTTTGTGGCAAATATGAAATGCAATAGTAATTCTGAAACTGTTAACTTTCAATGTTATGTTAAATAAAAGTGATACAGTAAACACATATAAAACAAACTATGTAACAGTTGATATATACAAAAATGAATTAAACACTATAGAAATGTATATCCAGGGTTGTCACTAACATTTGGCAAAGAAAATTCCTATACCTTTTTTTTTTAGATTTTCCGGAGCTTTTAGAAAAATTCCAAATATAAAGTTAAGTAAATATTTTGTTTTCAAAATATTCACGTGACAATTTTAAATTATTTTTACTATGGCTGACAATTCCAAGTAGGATTATTATTATTATTATTCCCTCAAGTGGAGGAAAGTAAAAGGAAATAAACTCCAACTAAGGAAAATAAAAAAAAAAGTTTAACAAGCTTTTTACGACAGAATAGCATAGACATTAAGAAGCTGTAAATGGAATGGTACAAAGTGAACACAATATAATTTATAACAAGAATAAAATTTTATCAAATAACATGTTAGAAATTAGTATTAGGGAAACATATTTTTTACAAATTATTAAATCTCAATATATCTGAAGATGCTATAATTTATAAAAACATACATAGATTTTTTTTAGATTAAATGTTTATACTTTAAAAGTCCTGGTATGTTAAAATTAAGAAATTAAGTCATTAAATATTTAAGCTGACAATTGAACATAATAATTGTTAAAAATGTTTTTGAAAATTCGCTCACGTAATACTTGCAATAGCAACTTTCTTATTTTCAAATATGAAGAGCTTAGTGGAAGAACGTGCTAAGTGACATTTTTGAAAAAAATTTAGATTTTTGTGTCTATGAACATATTTTTCTAACCTTTAAGGATAATAAGTTTCACCTTTTTCATAAACTTTAAGTTAAGCATATTTTTTACGTTTGCAAGTACCGTTTTTAACCTATCTAAGTGCAAACTAAAAACTTTAAAGCAAATTTTCTCGTTTTCACCTTTTTGTCACTTAGCACGTTCTTCCATTAAGCTCTTCATAACCAATAAACTCCAAATAAACCTTTACAATAAGAAGTTCAATTAATTATTTTTCAGACAATGTAAGCATGTTTTTTTCCAACAAAAGTCATTTATAATGGAGATCATTCCAAAAGATATTTTCATATTATAAATATGAAAGTGGCAGTGTGGTTAAAGGACAAGAAAAGGGCATTTGTATTTGTTGCTTCGTCATAATATGAATTACAGCAATAGTAAAACAAAACCACTGTAGATCAATTATACCTTTAAAACATAGAAATAGTATTATATCTGATAGATAGCACCAAATATAACAAGGATTGCACTGACTGTAAATGACAAACATATGAATTACAAATGGAACTGTAACAATTTATTATTACAATAAATTTAACTAAATTAAAGAAATATATTAAATAACAGCAAGAGCCAATGGTTTAAAAAAATTAACTTTAACAAAAATAACATAATAGTCAATATTTGCAATCAATATCAATTCTTATTATACAAAAAAGAAAGAAATATATAATGCATTAGACTTAAGTACACGTCAACTTAACAGAATACCACAAAAAATTTAATTGAATATTTTTTTAATGTAAAGCAATTGTGAAACCACAAAATAAAGTTTATGATTCTAGTTTACTGTAATATAGTAATGTATTAAAAAAATCACTTAGGTCAAAATAAGAACCGTATTTCTTTAATTCATAAATAAAATAGTATTGAAAAGTGCCCAAAATATGCTATTATAAATGTACTCATCCTTAAGTAATGTAATTAGTCAGTTCAATTGAACATTACAGTTAACAGAAAAGAAAAAGAAGAAACCAAACTCTAATACAATCTTTAAAAAGTTTTGATAACTTAATAAATATAAGCAGTTTCACATAGTGAAGAAATCAACAATATTTACAGATAACAGAATATGGAAATCTTAAAAAAATAATAATAAATGGAGGTCTCAATCTTTAGAAATTAGTGTCAAATATAAGACATCAGTGCCATCTGGTTTCTTGATTGTGGAAATTCCAACATGATCACTGGCAGCCTGTAAACAAGTTATATGCAATTAGCATTAAAGCATTTTAAAACAACAGTATCAATTTTATTAATCAGTCTGCTTTTTAAATAAAAATAGCAAACTGCATGGATTTAAAATAATTAATCTAAATTTTGTGAAATGATATTTAAACAAGAATTTACTACAATACTCTCCTTTTATTTATTTGAAATCTTAGCCCCACTGTCACTTTTGTTTCACAAGACGTCTTCCTTTTTTGCAAATACTGAAGGGGCAACTGATTTCGTAATTTTGGAGGCCCATTCTCACTTTAATATGAACTATAAAAACCATGCAGAAATAATTTAGGTACAGCTATGGTATAATGACTGTTCTCTTTATTGGTGACTTTTGGCAAGCTTAAAAATGTAACGGGTTGCTACACCTATCAAGTTGTATGATACATTAAGTGGAATGTTTACCACATATAGGCAACGTAGTGCCAATTGCCTAAGACCATCATATCATGGCTGTTCCCTAATTAATTTTTTAAGCTATCAATATTTATAAAATTTATACTCAGAACTGAATAAGTAGATTTATAGTTACATTTAAAATTTACAGAATAAGCTGTTGTCGATACCCTGTTCCATAAGTTGAAAATCAAGCCAATTAATTTTTTTTAAACATTATATAGAAACTTTAGAAGAAAAGACTTTTTCCACATGTTTCCCATTGTGTCAGAAAAATAAGTATGGAAGTCATAAACAGCCCTCCCCTCACACAAATTTTCCAAAATCATGCAAAGTAAAAAAAAACAACATAACTTACAAGATGCAAACAAGCAAAGAAGTATCTACAGGTTTCCCAGTGTTCTTTGCCTTCACAAAACTCAGAAAATGAGATTATATTTTTGTTGTTGTCAGTAAAATATTTCATGAGACGATTGCTGTAAGCTTGCACATCGTAAGGTTCCCTTTCAGTCTGTAAAAGAAATTGCACAAAACAGTTAAATAGAGTAAAATGTGTAATTTACTTAAGACCAATAAATTATTAACAAACTGATTGTGTTTGATGCAAGTACTTCCTGGTTGAAAGGCTGATACCTTACTAATTGAAGAGCTTAGTGGAAGAACGTGCTAAGTGACAAAAAGGTCAAAACGAGAAAATGAGCTTTAAAGTTTTCTGTTTGCATTTAGATACGTTAAAAACGGCATTTACAAAAGGTAAAAAATATACGATACTTAATTTTTGTGAAAAAGGGGAATCTTGTTATCTTTAAAGGAGGGAATAACGTATTCGTCGACACAAAAATCTCCATTTTTTCAAAATTGTCACTTAGCATGTTCTTCCACTAAGCTCTTCAATTAAGACCATTAGCTATGGGGAAGATTTAGCTTGGCAAAAACAGAGGATTTCTATTCATGTTACCTTTTCTTATGCTATGAGTATTTTTTGGTACAGCTATGATATAATGGCCAGTCTGTTCATTAGCGACTTTAAGCGAGCTTGACAATTTAATGTAGGGTTGCTATACCTATCAAGTTGTATGAACTATGAAG
This sequence comes from Oedothorax gibbosus, assembly GCA_019343175.1. Classification (NCBI taxonomy): domain Eukaryota; kingdom Metazoa; phylum Arthropoda; class Arachnida; order Araneae; family Linyphiidae; genus Oedothorax; species Oedothorax gibbosus. The sequence goes on along the minus strand of CM033276.1, from coordinate 23,830,791 downwards.
TGGAATATTTACCACATTTGTGTATTTTCATTGGTAGGCAACATAACACAAAACACTAAATCAAGACTGGCTATTATATCTAAACTGTTCAGGGTTTTTTTTATTGCAAATTAAGCAATTTACATGGTTACTTGAGAATAATATAGATTTTCAATTACAATTTTTTTTTTTTTAAATCAATATTTGTCTCTACTGTAACAATCATTTTTACATGTTCTGACAAAGTATATATTATATATAGACTAATATTTACACAATAGAAAGAAACATAAGCATTCTAAATTTGCCTAAAATTTTATTTACATTTTTTGATAAAAAATATTCTAATTCAAACACCATATAAAAAATACCTACACTTTTTAAAAGGCCAGGCATATTTCACCCAGGTCTCAGCACACTGCAAATAAAATGAGAGATAAAAATTGAAGATAAACTTGGATACAGCTGTGATATACACTGGCAGGACACTATTTGGCAAGTTTGAAAGTTTCATGTAGAGTTACTATGCTCTAATGTAGTCACCATTCCACTTCAGATTTCATCGAGTTGTATGAAATCTGAAGTGGAATGGTGACTATATTTGGGCATATTTGTTGCTTGGCAACATAATGCAAACTGCCAAATCTCAATCTGCCATTATATACAGACCCTGACTATTGAATAGACCTACAAGGCCCAGGCCTCCCTTATTTTAAAGGCACCGAAATTGACTGCAAAACCTATAAATTTAGCTTCATACCTTACAATTTTGAATAATTCTAACAAAAACATAATTGTAATTACAAATATTTTTAATTTTTCCATAACAATAACCACCATAGTTGAATGATATTATATTTGATGATTGACCTTGCTATAAACATCATATTTTTACAGTGTGTATATTTAGAAACAATATTCCTCGGTTAGGCCTCGATTATCATAGCTGTTCCTAAACGTGAAGTCTAGATAAAGTAATTAGCAATATATAGTACCAAAAAAATTTAATTTTGGTTAAAGTAAGCTTTAGCCCCCGGATTTGGCGACATCTCAAAATTTGTCGCCAAGTCAAAATGACAACAAACCTGACGTAAGCCAAGTCTGTTGCCACCTTGAAATGACAACAAATACTTGCTGAAATTACTAACGAGACCAAATATATCTGACCAAAACGATTAAAGGAACCAGAAAAATGCCATTAACTAAACAATAATCTGGCATAAACGACCGAAGCGATATTTTGAAAAAAATCGGAAAATAACCATTTGTTGTACGATCAAAACAAAGCTAAAAATAATAACAGGTTCTAAAGCAAATGTATGATTATTATAAATAATTTAATGCTATTTAAAAATTATTAATGAGGAAAACGCTCAAGATTAACTAATAAACTAAGGATAGAACCGTAACTTAATTCTCAATTCAATAGCAAACAAAATATTTATTTAAATAAAATAAACGTAGAACCATCTAAAAATTATTTTAAAAAATACATTTTTGACAAATGAAACGTTTGATATACATTACATACCAGGAAATTAACCAACGTATATCCTACCACGAAAAAAAAAAACGTGGATAAAAATTCCGAAAATAAATAATAATAATAATGACTTGAAACGGTTAAATATAGCATTAAACATTGATCGATAATAAAAAATCTTTACTTTTAATTAAAAAACAATTAAGATTAAACTGGATTGATATTTTGATCCACATTCCACTGAAATAAGCATGGCTACTGCTTGACTGCTTCGTGAAAAAATAAAAATAATGGTTGCCGAACTTGGACCAGGTTTTTTAGCCAATACACAGTGGAAAGGTTGCCAAACTTGGCGAATTTCGCTTGAAGCACGATATTTGGCGATCTCGCCAATTTTTTGTCGCCAAGGGTTGCCGTAAAACAGATTTGGCTGGGTTGCCAGATTGGCGACTTTATTGCCGGGGTTATAACTTACTTTAGCTTAATTTTTAAATATAAATGTTAACCATACATTAGTTAAAGAGAATAATTATCTAAAACCAGCACAATATGCATTCTTGATTCTTTTGACATCAATATATAATTTATTTACATACTGTTACATTATCAATTTCAAAAAAGTATTCTGCATTTAAAGGGTTAATTTTAATTTGACGGTACTTCTGTCGCCAAGGGATTTGGCGCTTTTGTAGGCAGCGAAACAATATTTTTGGTGATGCGGCATTTGCTGGTGAAAATGCGTTGTGGCGTCTTTGTTGTGGCTAGGTGGCGCTGGTTATACCATAGAGTAAGGAGTGGGATAAAGAGGCTTCTTTCTCATTGGACCCCCATACAATCGCCTTAACATTGGAGTTTCCCATAGACACTAGCGACACCTACGCAAAACGGGAGAGGAATGTGAAGGGAGGAAGTGAATGGGAGGGAGGGGAGGAAAAGAGGATAAATAGTGGCGCCATCTGTGTGATTGCAAAAATTACTGCCAAGAGCACTGAGCTAAAGTATTCTTTAGCTCTTATTCTCCCCTCCCAAGAGGGGAAAAAAAAATATCGTGGGGCAGTCAAGATTTGATCCGGGGCATACGGGACAAGAGTCGCATGCTTTACCACTGAACCAGGGAATCTTGTCTGCGGAGCACGATTTAAAGTTCAATTTGAGTTTCTCATTATAAACTAGTGATTCTTATAAAAGTCGTCTTTATTAGTTATATTTACTGAATATGGATAATAAGAGGAGAATAAAAGATATAAAATAAGTTACACAATTATTTTATACTTGCATTTATTTTTTTACACAATGCAATATTTTTCTTGCATACATAATTGAACTCAATAGAATTTTATTCATGAATAAAATTAAGACGCTTATTTTTAAATTTTATTTTTATGATAACTGATAGTGTTACAATTTTTAATTTCTTAACTTTAAATACAAATATAATATTCTTAGTAAAATGCAACGATAAATTAGAAAAAAACTAGTTTCAAAGATAACAATTTTTCATATTTTTTTAAAGAGAATACTGAAAACTTAATAATTTTCTAAAATATTATTTAATTAATAAACAAAAAATTGAGGTACACCTTTTTATGCGCATCATGTGAATCTATTAACAAAAAAAAAACTCTTTTAAATAGATAATGTGCATGAAGATGAATACAATTATTATTTTACATTGTTAGTTAACGAAACTTTGTTCAGTTATACGTTTGTTCTTTTGTACGTTTTTAAAATTATTTACGGTTTTAAATTGAGTAGGATACGAAGACATTTTACTAACATTTAAAAAGTTTTCGTTTTAAAAATTATTGTAATGTTTATTAACCTATTTTTTCATTGAAAGCTAAATTAAAATATAATTAAAATTAAATTATTATTAACTTTTTATACAAATATAATATTCTTAGTAAAATGCAACGATAAATTAGAAAAAAACTAGTTTCAAAGATAGCAATTTTTCATATTTTTTAAAGAGAATACTGAAAACTTAATAATTTTCTAAAATATTATTTAATTAATAATACAAAAAAATTGAGGTACACCTTTTTATGCGCATCATGTGAATCTATTAACAAAAAAAAAAACCTCTTTTAAATATATAATGTGCATGAAGATGAATACAATTATTATTTTACATTGTTAGTTAACGAAACTTTGTTCAGTTATACGTTTGTTCTTTTGTACGTTTTTAAAATTATTTACGGTTTTAAATTGAGTAGGATACGAAGACATTTTACTAACATTTAAAAAGTTTCGTTTTAAAAATTATTGTAATGTTTATTAATCTATTTTTTCATTGAAAGCTAAATTAAAATATAATTATAACTTTTTTAATTTAATTTGTATGTTTTATTAATACCATTTAAAAAAAAATTATATTTTAAATGAAAAGTTAAATGCGCATTTTGTTTTATAAAATATTTTATAAACTACAATATTTTCTGAAATATACATTAAAAATTGTAATTTAAAGATACTTTTATTCAGATATTTTTTTAAATAAAATATTGTATTTAACTTATTCACACTTTTACATTCTTTATACTTCTTATCATAAACATCTTTAATAAAAATATTTCGACTGTAATTTTTAAAAAACTTTAAATATTATGCTCTTATTTGTCTTTTTAATAATTTATAAATAATAATGCACACGTTTACTGCACACATAATAATTGACGGTCGAATCATCGCGTTTTTTTGTCTTCCAAACTCGAATCGAAGTCCCTTCACGTTTCTCCTCACCCGCCCCGCTTCGTAATACCCCCTCAACCCCCCGCCCCCCCTACTTGGCGTGACGTTTCGAAGAGGGGGGAGGTGTGTGTGGAGGGGTGGGTAGGGCCACATTCCAATCCCGTTTTCCGTAGATGGCGCTCACATCTGTCTACAAAACCGGTTGGTGAAACCTCTTCTTACCTTCCTTACTCTATGGGTTATACTTGCGCGGATGTTAGGCGCGTGGGATTTATTTGTTCTAAATTAGTTTTTGACCAATCGCCGGCGCTAGTAATACTTGCGTGGTATTTAGGTTGCGCGGATGTTGTGCGCACGGAATTATTTTTATTCTATTAAATTTCTTTTTGTTCTATCGTCATTACGTTTGGGGTTACGTTTGGCTTTTGAGCATCCGATTATTATGGATGGTGCGTATTAAAATTCTGAATTTTTTATCGGTTTGAAAATGGCTGGACAGCTAGCTATCATTCAGTTTTGAAAGAATAAAACTAAATTTTTTTAGTTTAAATTTTTTGTTTTGCTTCGTAAAACAAAACTGCCCGGGGCCCCAAACCAATATTTAGGCTTTCAATGGGCCCTACAATACTGCCCCATGTTGGATACTGATGTTTTTTAGAGAAAACAAAATTGCCTGGGGCCCCAAACGAGTATTTAGGCTTTCAACGGGCCCTACAATACTGCCCCATGTTGGATACTGATGTTTTTTAGAGAAAACAAAATTGCCCGGGGCCCCAAACGAGTATTTAGGCTTTCAACGGGCCCTACAATACTGCCCATGTTGGATACTGATGTTTTTTAGAGAAAACAAAACTGCCCGGGGCCCCAAACGACTATTTAAGCTTTCAACGGGCCCTACAATACTGCCCCATGTTGGATACTGATGTTTTTTTAGGGAAAAAATAATTGCCTGTACCCCCAAACGCGTGCGTACTGGATTGCCACTCATTCGTGTAGCTCTAGTGCGACAATAATTCAAACTAAACTAAACTGGATTGCCACTCGTGTAGCTCTAGTGCGACGATAATTAAAACTAAACTAAATTGGATTGCCACTCGTGTAGCTTTAGTCCTACGAAAATTCAAACGAAACTAAACTGGATTGCCACTACCAGCCCATTGTGTAGTGTAAAGTTTGTTTTGTGTTTCCCAAAGCAAACCAAAACCCTGAGTCTGTTTTTTTTTTCAAAAGTAACTAGGGTTACTGCATCGGCGGAAAGGAATCTGGCAATGCGGAAACACGCGAGTTTCGCCAAGTTGTTGTTGTTTCTGGAGCCGCGCCAAGCAGTACCGTGAAATTAAAATTTACCATTTAAAGAATAGGGGCATCAAAATTATTTGCCAATCCATGCAAATACACACACAACCATAATAGCAACAGTAGCCATGGAATTGCATTGTCCAATATAACTTCATAGAATGTTTTTTTTTACTTTACATCTGATAAGAAAAAAATAAAATTTTGTAATAGAGTTTCAAAAGCACATTGTGATTTTTCTTCTTGAGCTTTAATAATAAAGAATAAATGAAAATATTTTGTCGCAATAAATTTAGAATTGTAAAGTAAGACTATAGCGGTAAAAAGTAGGCTTAACTTGATATGCATTAAAAATAAGGTTAAATAATAAAATAGCTTAATACTATCATTCAGGAAAATTAACCACTTCTATAATTGATTAGTAGGTCATAAAATATCAATAATTCATATGACATCTTCAGGTAAATATTGTAAACAAAATTATTACCTTTCGAATCCGAAACAAAATATAAAGCCGACTGATGTGTTGCCAGATTCACTAACATTTTTATAATTTCATTAATGAAAAACAATTACTTTTTTTATATAATTACTGCGCTATATAGTCCTTTTGTATTAGATAAATTTGAATATTTACAGAAACGATTATATGCTTAGAAAATAATTTTGCGAAATTTTTTTAATGTTTTTGAATTCTTATTGAATTTATTATTTTAATTTAAAAAACTGAAGTGATTTAAAAATGTATAAAGAAAACAAAACCCAAACTAACGAAATCGAAAAACCAGTTGCCCGAAAATATTTGAAATTCTTCGTTTTATAACTTTTTTAAAAAATATTTTTGGGGGGCAAGTGAAAATGGTAAAATGTGTGTCGTTAGACCTCAATTCAATTAATTTCGGATCCCCTTATATGATTAGTACTTTAGAATGAAAACCTATCTATACCAAGAATTTTTTTTAATATCTATAACCAAATTATGGTCAATCCGGAATTCTAGATATTATAAGGTATCATCCGGTCCACATTAAAGCTGTATTGAATTATTAAAACTGTTTTGGGATTAGCTTATCTATTTTCCTACAAAACCTACTATGAAATAGGTTTGAATTATCATTACTAAATTGTCAACGTAATTAATTTAATGGGGTAGGGGAAGATTTGCAAGATTCTGGATTACCTACTATGTACTTATCTTATAGTATATATATATATAGGAAATTTTGAACCTATGCTTTGTACCTTGCTTAAATATCTTTAACATTTACATTAATTCCAGGTTCTTTTAAACCAATGGCACTTTACAAATATGAATCTTATATGAAGTATGAACTTCCATTAAGTTGATGAAGCACAGATATATGCACTAGTAAACTTATTATACATTTTTTGTTGTTGAAAAAGTTAATTTGCATATAGTTATACTTAAAGTAGTTATTCTTATCATATACATCTGTCATCTATCAAATGCTTTTTTTTAGTACTATCAGGTAGGAACACAAAGACGACTCTAACCTTAATGTTTATGGCACTTTAAGATGCTACTTCTAAAATGAGTGTTCAGGTGTCGGCTCCTCACTTGACTGTGGTTCTAAAATATGACGCCTGTCGCCAACAGCCTTCGTGCGAAGATAATTTAAACTAACTAAAATAAGTGCAAGGAGTCCAACATCTATGAAAATAGGCTCTTTATATTATCCAAAGATCAAATAAAGTTAATTTTTCTTAAACATAATTTAATACGAGTTACAAAGAACAAAGTATAAGTTCTTTGAAAATATTGTGATATACACAATGATGGAGAGAGAGGCTATAATAACTATCATGATAAGGTACAATTTAACTAATTCATTGATATGAATTTGGTTTAGATAAATATATGTAGAAATTATCAGCAATATTAAGGACTTTGCCCTATTGCAATGGAAAACTAAAGTACTTGTCAAACACTATTCCGTTCTTTGTTATTTTACATTGAAGTAGGACAAAATCGGTTTTTCTTATGCTATATTAATAAGAAAAATTGACCAAAATGAACCTATCAACTAGTTTTTTTTTAAGTGAAGAAAAAATTAAAACTGACTTTCGTTCATCCCCTCGATCTTGCATTAAATCAGGGAACTGTGCTTTGTAATTTCTAAGCTAGGCAGAAATCGGTTTAGTTTATAACCGACATGGATTAAGTCATTCAATAACAACTAAAGATTAATTTTTAACTAAGTTTTGTCAATTATTTAGGGGTTTAGTTTGGTCAAGTGGGTTTAACATACGCCTCTTGCTTAGAAGGCAGAGTTCAAATCTCACCATCCACCCTTCAGAGGGTATGTCTCACTAAAAATAAATCTATTCAATATTCGAGTAGTACACATATGGTCATTTACGTAAATCGGTGGTATAATTCCAAGGTTGAATGTATTAAAAAATATTATGCATAAGTTTTATTTTAAAATCTACACAATTCTTTTACACACAATAAGTATGGTTAGCGGCATTTTGCCATTTAATTTTATATTTCAAGTAAAAGTAAATTATAAAATATTAGTTCTAACTGTAACGGGATAGGATAATAAGTGTTCTCAAAAAATATTTCTCTGCTTTTATCTGACTATGACTGTTTTGATTAAATTCATAGGGTGTAGATTTACATCCTCTTGGCCTTTAAGTGCTAAAATAGTTTTGATTTCTTTTTCATTTAGCAAAAAAAAATATATATATTACCAATATCAGTCTATTTCTAAATAGCATGCACATTTACTTGTAATAAAGCAATAAAAAAAACAAGTTCAATAATTAAATATTTATTGGTTCCAAGTTGTAAAAACATTGCAAAACTGTAGCTGTCAAGAGTAACAAGTTAAAACAATTCAGTTAAAAACACCTTTAAAAATTAAAAGGCAAACACTCATTTATAACATTTAAATCTTTAGGATGTCTTAAAAACTAGACTAGCAAAGACTAGTACCGTAAAAATTATCACAGCCTTTCAGCTTTACAACCAGAGCCCCCTCATAACTCTATGTTTACAACACTTGACACCAAACACAACTCATTCTTTCAACAACGTCGCTGACTAATCAATTCATACTCAAAAAGTTCTGAGAAACCGAGACACAAATAACAAAATAAGAAATGCAGACAAACAAATACAGCTAGACAAAGCAAATTCAGACAAATAGTTGGACAAAGCAAATTCAGACAAACAAATACAGTTGGACAAAAGCCGGATTAAAAAAACTTTTGATTGCAATGGAATTACAAATGTTGCCAGGGCTACAAAAGACTTAAGCTTCGTTTGCTTTTTTTGGTTACCAATAACACTTTTTGGTAAAGCTTCATTAATTGGCTTTTTCATCAATTCATAAAGAATGACATACATAATAAAACAAGCACAGGTGGACAAAAAAAAAAACAGTTAAGAGAATCTTTCGATTGCGATGGAATTGTAAATATTTCCAAATCTATAACCGCCTCAAGCTTCGTTTGCTTTTTTGGCTACCAATAACAACTCTTGGTACAGCTTCATTAAAAATTGGCTTAAGGCATGTGTGATTGGCGAGAAACGGTCCACAGCATTGGCGGCAGAATTCATAGGCACAGAACTGGCGGGTGCAGGAGTACTTGTTGTCGGAATGCCTTTTGGATGGATGATTGCATTTTGGACATTTCAAGAGAATGTCTTTCTTGTGGATGTTCTTGCCCATCTGAAATAGAAAAAGGCATTATTTTCACATGGTTTGAAGCATTTTATAAATACAAATTTAATTATTGATTAGTAGAAATATTTTTCAGAAAAAAAGGTTTGTATGTATTCTGTTATAATGTTGTTCTAGAATAAATGTATTTTGCACCTGTGGTATTTCTAGGCCGAAAAGTAAGAACTCCAATATGTAAATAAGAGTCAGGCCAGGGTTTGAACCATTACTTGTGATTTTCATGGTTTTGAACAGCTTAGAAGTATTAAGACTATAGACTACCAATTTTCATTTAAAAAGCTTATGACTCGAGTTTAGTAGTTCCCACAATAATTTCAGTACCACAAGAGGGATTATCAGTCCCATAGAGCTAATGCATTAGTTTTGGAATCACAACTTTCGAAGTATTTATTGCTTTGCCATGTTAGCTCTTTTTCCCCAGGTATGGGAATCAACATAACATCGAAATGAAACAAATTTGAAAAGAAAATGTTATCTAGTTATTTAAATATATATTTTTTAAGTTTTAAAATGCCAAAAATATACAGCAGATGGTGACACTATTTTAAAACTTTATCAATTAATAATTAAATAACCGGATATTATTTTCCCCCCAATTTTGTTTTAAATTGATGTTATGATGATTCCCATACTTTGTGAAAATGAGATAGCATGGCAAAGCAATTCTTTTGAAAAAGTTGCGATTTCAAAACTATTGCATTAGCTCTATGGGACTGACAGTCCCTCTGAATTTATAGGTGCTCCAATTTTTTTAAAATTTATTTTTTAAACAAGCTCAACTTCTCACAAAACTCGAACCATTTTATAACCAACCACAACCAACAATATAAGCATATCTAGGACATGTAGAATTGCCAAGTAAAAATTAAGCAACTAGAGTTACAGGTAGGTGTTTCATTTTTTTCAAAATGTTGACCCTAACACTGAAAAAAATATCAGGGATGCAAGTATATATCTTTATTTGGCCTGGTATTGTTTTATAATTATTTTATAAAAACCTTTGAAAATTAAATGTATTCATTAATGATTTTAATGTTTAGTAGAAGTATTATTTTTTTGGTAAAATTAATTACTACATCTATTTTGCAACATATAATATTAATATGCCTAATGAATTTTTTTAACACACTGAAATTATCAACTAAGTGTTAGAATTTGTTGCAACAATAATTATTTGGGTACTGCTAGCGTATTCAGGCTGGTCTCGATTTGGCGGCTTAACTTTTGCAGCCAAGTAGCGAAAACGTACTTAATTTGGTAAACATTCCAGTTCAACTTTCAACTCAATGGATGTTTACATCAATCTTGTTGCCAAATCTTGCAAACGAATTTACTTTTAAGTTGGTTTGGTTGAAAAGACGGCATAAAAGAATTATGTAAACAATAGTAAAGCGTGAAATGGTTTTATTTTGAAAATTAAGTTTCGACCATTAAAACATTACTGGGCTTTTAAGACATGATGAAAACAAAATATCATGTGACACTATTCCCTCACGCTACCGATACTACTCCGTGAGCAGAAACAGCGGAAAAAATTCAAGAAATGCAACCGAGAGAATACGTCACGGGAAAAAAAAAGCCATACTACAATGACAGGAATAAGTGCATCTGGAGAAGCAATAAACCAGCTATGAAACAAAACAAACAAGTAACGAGCTACGTAATTATTATTCTAAATTAACTAATCTTAATAATTTTTCAAGGTTTGGAACCAAATATTGATGTTAAAAATTAAAATAATTTTTTTAAAGTGAATTTACTGATGCCGTACCGGAATTAATATAAATATTTCGTAAAATACTACTAACTATAGCAACCCTGTGTTTACTTTTTCACGAATGCCAAAAGTTGCCAAATGACATTCCTGAATACACTAGGTGTTCCATTATTTGTAACAATCAATGCAAATTTGCATAATGTTGTTCAAGAAATGGTTAACCCTACCAATGTACTTTTAAGCATATTTTCTTACCTCAACAAATGACTGAAATACATCAACAGTTGTATTTTCTTCTAGAGGCTGTTTAGGAAGTGACTGCTTGTTTGATACGTCTTGGAACAGAACCCGATTATCTCTTGCTCTTATTGGCTTAGCAGTCGATTTATTTTCCTAAAAAGAAAATAAAAAATATATATTATAATCTGACTTTTTTACTGCTTATTCCTTTTAATAGTGAACAATATAACTTGGTAAATAAAAAGTGATAGAGAAGTCAAACTAGATGAAACTTTATCCAACTACAATGTATAGGGTGGCCACAATTAAAGTTAAAACTTTAAAACGCTATAAAAAAAGAACTACAGATCAGAATGACTACAAATTTCAAGAGATTATTATTGAAGTAAGGGGAATAAAGAAGAAACGACAGAAAAAAAGTTTGATTTTCTGGTGGCAGTGCTGTAACTACTCTAATTTAAAAAAAAGTACAAATGATAAATGAATGATAAAACAATGGTTAACCCTTTATCAACAGATGGTACTTATAAGTACATACTACACAAAAAGCCGCAGATTCACTTCTTATTGTTCAAATTGAAGAAAACGGAGAAAGATAAAACTTTTTGATTGACAATAGTGTTCGGTTTTAGCACATTAAAGTCGATAAAATTAAAGTAAAATCTTCCTAAAACTTTTACTTTAGTTATCCCACCATTAAAAAGTATTCAAAGTCAAACGATTAAAATTAAAATTTAATTCTAAGATGTGCATAAACGGTTAATGTGCATTAGTGCAAGTTACATGTCATGTTAAAACCAACTGTTTCAGTGTGTATGACTGTACTAGTTAAAACAGTTATTTACACAAGCCCATCCACAACGATGGCAATATCAAATCAACACAGAAAAATCTGCTACTAATTGGGGTTCAGGCAAAATTTTAATTTGGGCACATGTCAGTTTTCATTTGGGCTGAGGCTAAAAACAAAAAAATTAAATCGTCTTTAAAAATCAGTTACTGAAATGTGTTTGAAAGTTGTTACTGAAATAATTATTTAAATATATAAAAATAATAATTATTTTCATACCTTACTATGCAACATCTTCTGGATCAAAAAGTCGCATCTCCTTTTATTAGCTGCTGCATTGTCCAAAACCATAGCCCTCCACGTTTTGCTAACGCTACTGACAGTCTGGATATCTTTGGGCGACAAATAGGACAGCAACAGAGAAGTTACTTCATAGCAATCGATCTTGTTAAGCTCTTTAAGAATATCCCGTTCAGGCGAGAAAATCTGCTCATAAAATGATGACGGGGAACTGAAGCTGCTACCCAGACCACTATCATGAGAATCATTGAAGCTCGAACACAGCATGCTATCGGATCTCCTGGTCTTCAACACATAATCTCGATGGCTAACAGGGGTGCTTGGAAACTCGGGGCCTTTGCTAACTGGATATGGTTCCAGAGAATTAGTAAGGTCTCTGGTGTGCCTTGTCATCTTACTAAAAGGAGAACTCAAAGTTTGAAGAGATCGAACTTTGTGGTACAGCTTATACGCTTCGGCCAGCGAAAACTCAATCTTGTAGCTCTTATCACAATAGTTTAGGACATAGTAAATATCCTTGACACTAGTTCCCTCAAAGGAGGGAGCTCGGCGAGAAATCAGGCGACTTGGAAAGTCTTCCAGAAATATCCTTTTTGCCTCCATCGATGATTTAGAAGCAACATGTTGCAAGTTCTGTAGGAAAAGTAAGACTTCCTTCTTGAAAACTTGCAATGGGCGAAGCTGGCGTCGAATGGGAGTGCAAAGGAAACTGCTATCACTCCGTTTTGGTGTGCCAAACTTTTCAGCGGACACAGGTGAAAATAGCCGGTCAAAGCTGGAAATGCGGGAATCATCTCGATGTATGGGAGTACTTGTGGTAAACATCTCTATAAATAAATGCAGTTCATTATAAAATTATTCCTAAAGCATAAAAAAAAAGATAGTTATGAAAATTGGGTCTGTTAGGAATCCTCATGATCCTGTCACACAATAAAGAGATTGCTCTTTTTCTAAAAACCGATTTGGCTATGGACCTCTTCGACTTAAACGGCAATGTATATAGAGTGTGGATTGTTTGTATAGTAGAGTTGAGATATAGGATACACTTTAGCCAAAAACTAACGATTATGTTAAAGGAGATACTAAGAAAACATCTTTAGAAAACTAGTTCAAAATAACAACTATATGCCAAATTTCTAAAATCGCCAAATGTTGCCTATCGACAGACCGAACATTATATCCTAGCTGTAACAAATACAATCGTACATAATATTTAAAAGAGTTATGATATTATAGGTAATGATACCATACTCTTTTGTTTAACATTATCATTTAAATCAATGTACACAGGTTTTGAATCATGGGCAAGAAAAGAGCTGCTACTAGGCCAAATGTATTTGCTGATATTAGTAAAAATAAAATAAAGCTCTGGTACTCAACAATTTCATAATATTTGAAACATTGTAAAACAACATCAAGTTTATTCAGAATTGTTTTGATTTTACTTCGTAAAGAATTCAAATGTTTTTCCTTACATTTCAAAAACATCGTCCAATTAATATGCTTGTATAGGTAAATAAATTTTTATGCAGTCATTTTCAATGTATGCATACATATATGAGTATGCGACTTTTACCTAAACTTTATACACATTTTAAACATTTTTCTACGGATAAAGGCATGTAACTGTAATACTGATCAAAATAGAACGATTTTCTCAAGAGTTACGTTGAGCACGTTTTAAGAACAAATTATTTAAAAGTGTTGTTACTATATAATAATTAATGTATTATATTAAATAATTCTTTGAATAAAATCATATAATAAATGATTTTATACTGGTAATTTATATAGATTTCATGGAAATGGAGTTCCAATGGTAAAGCATGGCAAGAAGCTATTTTGTTTGTAAATTTACATAGAATTACAAGTTTTAAATATAATAACTCATGAACAATAAATAGTATAACATATTTTTAAATATTACATCAAAAACCTAAGATACATACCTATTTCTCTTAACACCATAGTTCCCGCACTATAATTTGATAAAATTTTCACGCGGGCCCGCGAAATTGCCAAAATTTAGCAATCGTCAAGACCAGTACCGGTTTTTATCAACAAACCAGTTTATTTGGAGATTAGTTCCTTTAAATTTTCCCTCATCGAATCACATTTGAAAGGGCTGTGACGGCAACCAATGAATTTTCTAGACGGTTGTGTTGCCAGATCTCTTGGTACTGCGAGTCAGCTGGGAATATTTACGCCAACAGGAGATTTAGTTTATTCTTAGAGCTTAAAATGACTTTTTAAGACCTTTAAATGATATGTAAAAAGTTTATAGGGGGTTTAAGGGTAAATTAGTCATAAAAGAATTCTGATTTAACACACAATAAGTCAGTAACCATTTTGACGTCATTAATTCGAGAATAATTTTACATTTTAGTAAACTTGGTAGGCATTTCTCAGAAATACTGATTAGTAAGGGCCCGTTCTCATGCAGGGCAAATTCCGGCTATTTTCCGGCTTTCAGGGAAAAAAATCCCTCTCTAGGTAAAATTGCGGTAACGAAAACGTACCTGCCTCGGAGGTAGTAATGATTTTATGCCACCTCAGTATGCATTGCGGTTTGTTGATCAGCGGAATATTTGGCGTCTGTTACTCGGTTATCAAATGCATAAAATTGTCAGTTGTATTAGGAGCAATTATTAATCCTTTATTTTCAGAATTTTTGGTTAAAACTAAAAAACTTTTTCAACTCAATTTAAACAAAAATATAATTCATTAAAATTTTTGGTTATCATTGTAATTATGAAGTTAATTCTGCGGATCCAAAGCTAATCTTATTTGTAAGCATTTTTATTTTTTAATAGAAAAATTGTTTTTTTTAAATATATAATTGCCTTAAACGGCGAAAAGAGCAGCATCGTGTAATAACCCTGTATGTGACGTTAACGCTATTACGTTGCTTCCGCGATGTCGGCATTTGCATGTGAACGGGGTATAAGGTTTCACAAAACAGCCGGCAAAATGCCGGCAATTTCTCATGCAGAGCAAGCCGGCCATTTGCCGCCGTTCAGGAAAAAAATCCCTCTCTAGGGAAAATTGCGGTAACGAAAACGTACCTACCTCGGAGGTAGTAATGATCACAGACAAGAAATCAGTGGTAATGATTTTATGCCACCTCTGTATGCATTGCGGTTTGTTGATCAGCGGAATATTTGGCGTCAGTTACGCGTTTATCAAATGCATAAAATTGTCAATTGTATTAGGAGCAATTGTTTTAGAATGCTAGAATACATATAAAGCGAGTATATATGCTTTTATTTACTAAGGTTTTGTTAATTTTCATCATATTTTGTTTTCATATTGCTACACATTTAATAATTCCTTTGAAAATATTTATTCTTAAGATTCCTGGCAGGAGTTTATTTTATTATTATTCCTTCATTTTCAGAATTTTTGGTTAAAACTAAAAAAAATCTTTCAACTCAATTTAAACAAAAATATAATTCATTAAAATTTTTTGGTTATCATTGGAATTATGAAGTTAATTCTACGGATCTAAAGGTAATCTTATTTGTAAGCATTTCTAATTTTTAATAGAAAAATTGTTTTTTAAATATAATTGCCTAAAACGGCGAAAAGAGTAGCATCGTATCGTGCAGTAACCTTGATGTGACGTTAACGCTACGACGTTGCTTCCACGATGCCGGCATTTGTAGTTTTAGATTTTTTATTTTCAGTTCATCAACGACATTCTGAGTTGATTAGTACATGTAACAAAAACTAGTAACTGAACTAATAACTAATCAGTAATCGTCAATTTTGTTCTAGAAGTTGGAAACTGTGGACTTTCATTAGATGAACTCTTTAGATACCGTTTATTACCTGACTTAATCATTTTTAAGTCAGTTTTCTCCGAATCAAAATGTGTCCAAAATCTTGCGGAAAACAGAGAGTGACAAAGAAGTACAGGTTTATTGATATTAGGCGCGTTTACATGAGTTATCGAATCCATGGAATGAAGAGCAACTCCGCAATTTTTCCCTCTTGGGAATTTTTCGCCCAGGCAGAACCGGAATTGCAGGGTTCATTGGAGGGTTTTGCAAACCCTTTAATTAAGGAGGGTTTGCGTTTCATTCCATGGATTCGGCCACTTGTATTAGTTTCTTTGTCTGTGGATTCGACAATCCCTTGTCAAGAAATGTCAGATGTCCCGCGCATCTACATCATCAACCCCCGGTTTCCGTGTAAACGCCTTATTTAACGAAGGGGGGTTGATTGCGGAGTTTGGGTTAGAAATCCTGCTCGACCCCTTTTTCCCCTAATGGAGGGTTTGGCATTCCATAGATTCGATGGCTCATGTAAACGCGCCTATTCACGGACAATTGGACAGTTCCACTCATCAAGGGGTGGTTGAAAATTGAAAAGAATAGTCAGTTCGGGAGCTAATGGCTTCTTGGAACACCGTCGAAGGACAGGCTAGGTTGCAGTGCGAATATTGACATCTGACCAGACACGCGCCTTCCAGAAACCGAGAAGTGAGTGTGTGTGAGGAAGGGGGGGGGGGGGATTTGAATGGATTGAAAAGAATAAGGTTGGTTCCTGGAACCCAGAGGGATAGAAGCATTTGCAATAAGATCGGAAGGACAGGTTTAAATTTGAAACCTTTTTAAAGATTGCTATCTCGCTTCCTTTGTCACTCATATATAACCTAAAATATGCAGATTTGAAGGAGAAAAATTATGGAAAGGAAACCTAAGTCCACTACAAACGAACTCTCATTTTTTAAGCAGTTCACTATAGATGAATAAAACAAACATTAGTTAAATAGGACTTCCGAAGGGAACGTTAAAAAGGTTCACTACAAGCAATGAGGGTCCATTTTATCACAGGTTCATTATAGTGGGGTCGGGGTTCGACTGTATTATTTCAAAGATGTTATATATTTTATTTTAAAAGCTTGATTTAATAATCGTTGAACAGGAAAAATTTCTTATACATGGGTTAATTAAGAAAATATTTCTGAAGCATTTTAAACCTTATGTATTTCATAACAAAATATATTGACCAAGTCACCACGACACAAATAATTAACTAATGCAACTACAAATTATGCTTTCCCACAAAAATTAATCATATTTTTATTTATAATTTTAAATAAAAATTGTTTTATTAAAATGTTTAAATTATGTGTTATTTATTTTTAATCTGGTAAAAGTAACTTTGAAACACGATTTCGTTAAAAGCATAACTTTTGCCACGATTATTGATTTGAAAAAGTTAGTTTTTTTGCACGATATTATAAAAAATCAGTTCTTAATCCATTAATGCAAAAATCGTGTTTTAATTTATACAAAAATCATGTAATTAAAAAAAAAGAAAACTTATCGTGGCGTAGAAACTTCCCTAAGTAGTAAGTTGTATGTTAAATGTAAAGCAGCGAGAGATAAGAATTTAATTGAATTGTTTCAGAATTTCGAAGAGGGAAAAAGAAGACACAAACATTTTTTTTTAAAAATGACTTTTTGCTTTGATTTCTTTTTCATGTATCCCAATATTATTTGAAAGAAGAAATTAACAAAAACTATCCGCATAGTATTTAAATTGATTGTGAGAATAATTTTTAAGCTGACTGAGGGATAAATCTAGTAAACCATTATATGGTTGCCACTTAAAATTGATTCATATTTTTAACCTTCATTTTTATTAAAATTTTATACTCCAAAATACCCGATGTTTGGAATAGTTTTCGTATTACTTTAGAACTTGAAACTTTCACACACACAGCCATTGCACTTCGTACACGTCGTATATCACATACATGTCGATATTTTTTCAGGACATCCGAAATGAATGAGATTAAAATTTAAATTTTTAACGGAAAAATATTATTAAAATTATGTTTTTTAGTAAATGATTATAAACTAGGCTGCTATAAACTGCTTAAAATTTTAAAATTTGGTAAAATTAAAAAATTTATAAATTGGCAAAAAAAAAATCCGTGTTGGAAAACTGAGTGTCAAGTGACGGGTTTATATACGTCCGTATCCCTGGGTTAATGCCAATCACTCCATATCTGAGTGTTCAAACTGCGAAATTCACATTCTCCACTACTTTTAGGAAAACAATTAGAAACAGCTAGGCACTTTTAAAATATTACCCTAGTTTACCCTAGCTAGGCACTTTTAAACTAACCCTAGTTATATAAACTTAAGGACTCTCTAAAACAATCACATTTACACCAGGTTTTGGACAATAAAGGTGGTTTAAAAATGCCAATTTTTACTTTGCTGTTCGTTGTTCAAATGATTTGTTGAGAAAATAGAACGAAAAGTTTCTTTTCATCTATGACGGTCATTTTGAGAGTAAAAGCGAAACAACCAATGAAATCGCAGGACCCAGAAAGAGGAAAACAAGAGCGTTACATCACCTGAAACATTCCCATAAAGGAATTCTACATTCGGTTGATTTTTGAAATAGTTAATTTAAATACATTTTTTCAATTATCTTAATTTTTTTTTGTAATTCCCTCTTCCCCGTCAAAAAAATTGTAGTTTCTAATCTGTTTATCAACGGCGTCAAAGTATTGTGTAATGTTTGTAAAAAGTATGACAACAAAAATATATCATTTTCAACATAGATCTATCAAAATTGATTTGCAAAGTACACGAAACCTTGAATATGGGACATCAAGCCCATTAAAAAAAATGAAAAACAAAAATGTGTGAAAAAAAACTGACGTTTAATTTGTACTGAATCCTTATCGCTGTTTCACCTGGAATTAAGGATTTTATTAACTTTTTCAAGCCTGTGTAAAACTAATACAATAAAAAAACAAGAAGTTATGAAAAAACTAGAATAGTCTACTTTTCTGTTACTCTTTAATACTCTCAAAAGTACAAATAGTCCGACAAACGTATACAACATGACGTGCGCAACGTATAACGTGCGGAAATAAATGTCTCATTAAAAACCGCAACTCATAACTTTTTTATTTATCTTGCTCAAAAAAAATTACGCCATAAATTTTTGACATTTGAACTAAATAAAAATACAAAGCTTTTATAACTTACAAGAAAAGGCGATTATAACTAACATCATATTTTGCTACAACGAATTTCTCTCTTTCTTTATAATTCTTATTTATAAGCTGCCAACTTCGAACTAATTTGTGTTTTTAACGGTACGTAACTTTTTAATTACTTATTTTATTTAACCTAAAAATATAAAAAAGAAAAACATTTCTAATAAATAAAATGCAACCTTTCATGGCAAACTTTTTACTCCAGTCATACGGAAAAAAATATTGATAAACAATTTTTGATTTGGTTGAAATGAGATATGTGCTCGCCCAAAGGCAGCTTCATCTCAGTCATCCTTGATAAACAATGTTATGTCGAGGGGTGGGGTTGATACATATATATTCCGGTTTGTGTGCTTGATCAGAGACCCGCTTATAAACCTTCGTCAAGTAAGACAGACACAGGAAGAATTTTTACTGTCACAGAGAGAGAAATTACACCCAGGGCGAAGGCGGGAATCGAACCCGCACCCGGTACAGTGCGCAGACTGTTAGCGGAGGCAGCTATCTTAACCACTCGGCCACCCGGGCCCCAATGTTATGTCGAGTAATTTGGTAATTTAATCGTTTTCGGCTGTCTATTTCTAGCTTCCTTTAGCAGCTTTAACATAGCCAATTACGCTTTGTAAATTAGAACCGCAGTCAAAAGATGAGGTCGATCAGAAATGAGAAAACTTATTTAGATTGTATTTAAATGTGTGATTTCAATTAATGTTGTAAAGGAAAATAAGTGGGAAAATTACTAAATAAATAAGTCAGAGAATAAATGCATGTTTCATCTCAAATAAGTTATATATTAACGCTCTTTTTAGGACGGATGTTGTTGTTGTTGTCACTAATTCGCCATGATCTAGATATACTCTACACTGTTAAAAATTAGGCACTTTGTTTCACCAAAAATATGGTTCCTAGTAGCTGCAACGGCTGTGTGGTGAAACGTTAAACCATATTTTTGGTATTAGGTTGAACCATTTCTCAGGTTTTTGTTTCCAAATCCAGGAAAATAGTTCAACCAAACACCGAAAAAAAGGTGAAACATTTCACCATACAGCCGTTGCAGCTACTAGGAATCAATATCATGGGGGGCTAAACTATATTTTGTACACAATGAAAAGGTCTCGCAACCCTGGTCTGGTTAATGTTTTGTAGTAAATGGTTTGGGAGAATTCATGTCACACTAGAGTTCCACTTGAGCTGCTGGTAACGGATTTTGTAATTTTAAAAAAGGTAGCAAGTGACGAGGCCGACACCTAAGTGGGCACCCAACGCAACAAGTGTGACATGGTACATGGCGTCAGGACATCGAACGCATAGAGAGAGTAAAACCATTAAAACCATACGCTCTCGCATACTTTTGAGAGGAGACAGGGAGTAAAAAGCTGATTTCTTTCTCCCGCCATGTTGAGACCCAATCAAGGAGTTGTGTAGAATGAAACTGAACTAAAATTGAGTTTTTTTTAAAAAAACTTTTTACAAAGGAGTGTATGATTTTTGGAATTTATTTTTAGTTTTTACTGTTTAAAAATACATGAGTTACCTTTATTTGTAATTAATAAATTCTAAATAGTAATATTCCAATAGTCTAGTAATTAATAAAAGTTCTAATTAATAAATCATATTTTATCACTCAAAATTTACTTAAACTTTATTGTCAAGCCCCCGAAGGGTTTTGGATGGGGCGCAACTAGAAAAAATTCCGGGGGGGGGGGGGTCAATTTTTTTCAATTAAACTTATTATAATTAAAAAATACTTGAAATTGCTTTAAATTAAAATTATTTTTAATTAAAATTGTTTTTAATTAAAATTGTTTTTAATTAAAATTGTTTTTAATTAAAATTGTTTTTAATTATAACTATTTTTTAATTGAAATTATTTTTAATTGAAATTATTTTTAATTAAAATTATTTTTTAATAAAATTATTTTAATTAAAATTAATCTTAATTTAATTTTCAATTGCAAATGCAGTTTTGTACTATTAATTTAATGTATTACTAATTACTATTTAAAAACATTAATTAGCTTGTATTTTATCTAACTCATATTTGTATTATTTAGTAAATAATTGATGTTTTATTTTTTAAATAAAAATTAAGTTTAACAAATAAGAAAAAATTTAATTATAGAACGTTTTTTATTTAAAATTTAACTACTTAGATTATTTAAATTACCTGATTTGTTGTTCAGAAATTAAGCGATAAGCTTCTATTATTAAATTTTAAGTATAAAATGATTTGTGTAAAGATAAATTTAACATTTATTTAATTTATAAGAATTTAAATTATAAAAATATACTAAATGCAAAACTATTTTGCACAAAAAATAATTTTTAAGAAATTAGTGTATACAATGAATTAATTAAGTATATTCTATTATTAAATGCATTATCTGCATTTGAACAGGATAAACATTTGAAACAGATATTAGCAAACTATTTCATAAAAGTTTTTTTTTTTAAAGTTGATTCGGATTCACACAAATTTTCGAAAATACAAAGTAGCTAACACATAAACAAGGCAAACAATGACTGTATACAGGGCGGATCCAGAAAAATTTGACAGGGGGTTAGGAAAATTTAATAGAGGTAATAATTACCAATAATAACAAGAAGTTCATAAAGAACTAAAATAGCCTACTTTCCTGTTACTTAAATACTTACTGAAGTTCTAATCGGGAAAAAAAACTAGGTTCCTAAAGTAAATATCATCAACAGCCGTTTCTACACTAGATTTATACACATTAGAAAAAAAAATCGAAACACAGTACCCATCTAAAAAAAAAAAAGCCAAAATCAACTATTTTCCTTAATATTCTTTCGCAAATTAATTAAATATTATTTATCATCTGCTCGTGATTTATTTGTAGTTCGAAGAATAATTAAATATTTATTAATAACAAAAGTAATGAAACTACTCCGAACTGCATTAAAAAATAAGAAATGTAAATTAAAACTAAGCATAATTGGCATGCAAAAGTATGCCTTGCCGCTTTCTTGGTAGATAATTAATGAATAATCAAAGACTCAAATTGTGCTACATTTTATGACGTCATTCCAAACTGATTCATGAAAATATTATTTTGCTTCAAATATGTTTAAATAAATAAAGTTTCTCATGTTATTGTTGATTTGGCAACAGTGATTTAAATCACTCAAAATTGAATTTCAATGCTAATTCAATGGGAAATTCGCCGACAGATAGTAGATTTATGTCCGTCCGGACGTACAGACAGACGGACAAAAAGTAGGAAAGTTGGGTATCTGAGGTCATAGCTTTCTAACAAAAAAAGAATTTTTAAGATCCGAGGGATAGAACCGATTTTGTAAGAGGGATACGGACAGACGGACAGACGGAAAGACAGACAGACATACGAACAGACAGACAGATGGACATCAACCGCATTTCAATACCTGCAGTGATTTAAATGACTCAAAATTGAATTTCAATGCTAATTCAATGGGAAATTCGCCGACAGATAGTAGATTTATGTCCGTCCGGACGTACAGACAGACGGACAAAAAGTATGAAAGTTGGGTATCTGAGGTCATAGCTTTCTAACAAAAAAAGAATTTTTAAGATCCGATGATTAGAACCGATTTTGGAAGGGGGGTACGGACAGACAGACAGACGGACATCGACCGCACGTCAATACCTACTTTTTCATTTTTTTAATTCTTTCGAATTAAAAAAAGAAAAGTAGGCTAAAAATCACAAATTAAATTCATCAACTAAAGATATGTGCATTCGTCAATAAGTATAAATTTTTATTGATTAAGATTCAAAACAGTAGTTGCATATTTAACATATCTCAAAATTTAATTATTTAAATACACTGGTAGTTAATGAAAACATTTAATTAAATGGTCATTAATATATACTATTTAAATTAAAAACCTTCCTGATTTGCACGAGAAGTTTATGTCTACATTTTAAATAACTACAACTATGGCAACCCGGCGCCGATAATCTAGTGCGACGATAATTCAACATAACCCTAATCATTTATGTCATTATTCAAAAATAGTTTTTAAAAAAATGTACTTTTTTTTTTTTAAATATTAAACAGCAATTAAAATGTAATGAAAACAGAAAGAAGCGGCGATTCTTATATTTATATTAAGCAGTCAGACAAAAGCAGTAATGAGAGAGAGAGGGGAAAACATTATTGGGTATTATAAAAAATAAGTCTAGTAACTTTAAAATTTTAACTTATTATAAATAATACATCTAAATAAAATAGATGTTAATCATGCAACACATTGCAGTTTTGGTAATATTGCATAACAGTAATTTAAGATTTTGTAGTTTTGACGCATTATATATATATTTTTTAATATCATTGAGTAACAGGAAATGTCAGAAAATGTTATATATTGGAACTTACCCATTGATTAGATCAAGAAACTAATCCTCTTACTCTTATGTAATGGAGGCATAACTAGACAAAAGGGGCGAAAAACTCCGATTGAAGCATTGAGTTCACTTATATTAGTGGTTCCCCACCTTTTCTGGACCATCGTCTCGTATTTTAGGTTGATTAACATCCATCGCCCCTTTTAATTTTCATGTTATGTCTAATCATAATTTGAGTTAAAGTGTAACTATAAAACAGTTTTATAACACTTACTACCGTTAAACACATATTTTTAACATAAACACATATACACATAACAAACAAAACATAAAACACATATTTTTAAAGAACAAAAGTGAACTAATTAACAGATATTTTTACTGGTTTCTAGAAAATTTAAGAGAGTTTAAAGTAAAAATTGGCTGGTTTGGTTATGGTTTGAGAATGGTTTTACTGTACAAAGGTACAACATTATTTTAATTTCCCCCCTTTGAATACTCATCGCCCCCTGATCGCCCCTCAAGTATTTTTTGCCCCCTTGATAACACAAATCGCCCACTTGGGGGCGATCGCCCCCAGGTTGGGAACCGCTGACTTATATCACTGGGATAAAAAACAAAATAAAAGCCTTAAAATTAAAAAGATTTAAAAATATATAAATTTGTCCTCAGATAGCAAGGTGGCATTACATTGACTTATTGTTATTACGAAGAAAAGCGATTTCAAATAAATCTGTCCATATTTTCTTTTTGTTTTCTTTAAACATCTTGTCAGTGCATACTCGCTGGTAAATAGGCGCCTGCTTAGACGCCACATTTATTCCAAAAGAAAAGCAGACCACAAGTAATATGTGATGAGTCTCTTTGGTTATCAGTTAAAATAACAAAAATCCAAATAAATAGTAAAAAAATCGAAATCTTGTTCCTACTCAACAAGCAACTCATAAAAAAAGTACAAAAGAAAAAACTTTAAAAAAAAATAATAAAGTGTTATACAAAAGCCGTAACGTTTATTACGCCAGTTGCAAATGTTTAGACTTTTTAAGAACGATTATAATCGTTTATGGGTAATGATTTTCATAATATTGGTCTTGTTGCGCCACCGCTCGTCATCGGTAGTTTGCTTTTTTAGTTTTAGTTTAGTTTTGAATAATCGTCGCACCAGAGCTACACGAGGGGTATTGGCGACGGGCGTCATAATTTAGAACCACAGTCAGGTGACGAGCCGACCCCGAATTATCCTCCCCCCGAATTTCTAGAAAGTGTATTTTTTAAATAAATAACTCTTTTTAATTTTACTAATTAAACTACCATTTAAAGTAACCATTTATTGATTTTTTAATCGTTTTGAAGGGTGAAAACACAAATGGCACATTACTAGATAATGATTTTATACGGTATATTTTCATAAACTTGGTTGTAACTCAGAATCGGTTAATTCTACGAACTCAATTATGGTATAGATCGATTCTCGGAAGGGTTAAAAACCTATAATGCTGAATTTCGAAACGTTTCCATAAAGAAATAAAAATATGTAAGTATTTTGGCCGTTTTTAGATCTTTTAACCCCGGCCACTGTGCGATTCGAGGATCCCCGCTAAGTAAAGTGCACTGTTCATTTGTGCAATTCCACTCTGTAATCCCAGCAGCAAGTGGGTGTTTTAGGCTATTTCAAATTATTGAATCTGAAGAACATATATATGATGCCAAATTTGATATTTCAACATATAGATGATTAATATATGACATATCATAACTTAACCCCCTCAATATAACTTAAATCTTATATTTTGTACCCCAATTAAATTTAATAACTTAAATTATCTTTCTCATATATCCTTAATATCACTTAGTACTTTAACATCCCAACCACACCCTGTCGGCGACAAACAGTCGCTTAGATCAATTCGTTCCCACAGAAACTATTTAGTCAGCACATATTTTTAATTGATCTTTCAACTCTCCCATGGATGTAATTGGTCAGTGAAACAAAGCACGGATGTTTTCGCCATTTTTTGTACACATTCGATCACACTCTTTCGTCGACTGCGGACGTCGAATCAATCTCTTCCTGAATCCTGATGAATAAGTCTTAATAAAAGATCTTTAATTTCTACGAAGTTTCCCTGTCGACTTATTTGACATATATGATTGATATATGACATATATATGATCTTTTGCTAATATAGTTTCCGTAATAAAACTAGAAGATCATAGTTTTGACGCAGCACATAAACCAGCTGAATAAGCTACCGAATTTTTTTCCTGCCGAATCATATGTTTAGTGTATTTTGAGAGGTATGCAATTTAACTTCTTCAGTCCTTTGTGATGTGTTTTGCCGATGTTTTGTCTATTTCGAGCTTTTGAGACTAGAGGAGCTTTGAAACAGCTAAATATTCCTTGTAATTTGGAACCGCGGTCAAGTGACGTGTCTGACACCTGAGCACCAAACGGAACTTTGAACGTCATCGTACGCTTACGTTGGGAGCAGCGCAGATGCCCAAAACGATTAGAACGAGTAAGTGCTTTCCCCCCTCAGCAGGGGGCCGGGGTGACCGTGGGCTACATTTACGGCAAAAGTTTTTCGCTAAGAAGCCAACGACCAAAACTCGGGATATTGAATTATTTGTGATTTGCACTTAGCCCCTTGTCTCAGAGATGTTGGGTCCTAGGGCACTTTTTGGGAGGTTTGTCCTTCACGAGGGGTTGTTCTAGACACCCCCCCCCCCCCCTGCCAACTGAACAATTAGGACGTGACAATATATATTACTGACGCCTATTCCCTAAACGTTTTGAGATGGCTACGGATTCTTGCTGACTATTTTCAATTACCGTTACTTTAAACAAAGCGTATACATACAATTTAATAACTTTAATGAGAATATATCAAATAATCAATTTCTACAGGATTAGAATTCAAAGAAAAACTCAGAATAAGTAATGGTTAAAAAAAATTGTTTATGAAATAGCCATTCCGTCACCTTTTTACATTTGAAAAATGTTATAATCAGCTTGTGTTGTAAAATAAACTTTACCTACCTACACTGTTAAAACAAAAGAGTGAAATTCACTCCTATAGGAGAAGTGCAATTTCGACATGGAAAGGAGTGGAAATTAACTCAGACTGAGTTAAATCCGCTCGTTTGTTTTAAGAGTGTACTATAAACTTAGATGAGTGTGAGAGCACAAATTAAATATTTAAGTTACCGAATTAAGAAATATTTTGAATGGCACCTAAACACAATCAGGTAAAAGTTCAACTGAATAACTTTTTGAAAATATAATTTTAAATATAAGTTTGCGTCCAGAAATTCATTAAAGATATTCAATTACATTATCACCATTTTATTTATAAATTTTTTTTATTATTACGAGATCAGCTTTCTTATATTGATAAAATATTTTCTCAAAAACTTGTTTTATATTTGTAAATGTGAGGAATCTATGATAATTAATTATGTGCTTGAAATTATTCAGAAAAAATTAATTTATACTTTAGTTTTAAAACATTATTAACCAATAGTCTCGTTACCTTGTCTTAAATGACTTCTTAATGGTAGGTACGTCTACTAACTTTTTGTTGTCTTTTGCAATCCATGTCTAGTTTTTTTTTTATAGTTTTCCATGTTGTTTATTCTATAATTTTTTAAGTATTATTCATATATTAACATATAATCAAATTCTAAAATAGTGAATCAAATTCTTAAAATAATGTATTGTATTGAAACAAGTGGAACGCCATGCACGCACCTACGTAAAATTGATAACCAACAAAGAATCTTAAATAAATAAAAAACTAAATTAAGTATTTCAAATCCCTAATTCAAAATGAAATAGTCAAATATTTTTTTACAGAACTTTTTGGTACAGTAAATAGCACCTGCCATTCATGTGTTTTATAAAATGAATTAACGTAAACTCGGATTGGGAGTTCTTGCAATAATATTTTTTTTAAAAATCAGGTTTTTTTTATAGTTTTATAACTTTTATTTTTTAAATTTGTTTAAGTTTTGGTTAGCTCAATATGACAGTAAAATTGTAAAGTATTAAATTTTAGAATATGACAGTAAAATAACCGTATCAATCATAAATATGGAAGAATTTACTATCCAAAACTTTGGAAATTTTCTTTTTATGATTTTGTAGTCGTAAATATAGGTGAAAATGAACAACGTAAAGAGGTAGTTTAGCTTAATTATTTTTTACGCAAAAAACAAATTCGTAAAAAAACCCTTTCTAAACGAAACTAAAACAAAAAGCCTAATTTCAAAACATACTAAATCTATATCTACAAAAAAAGAAGTCCTGACTGACTGGATCACGTATCACCACCCATTCGAAATTACTTTAGTTACGGACTCCTCATATTAAAGAGCTTATTCCTGTACCGAAGGCGTCATTTAGGAAGCGATTCTTCGAAATTCTAACCTAAATGGGTATATGAGGGCAAAACGTGAACTAATTTCTCCATAGGAATAGCATTGTGCATTGTTGTAAGCATGGGATTTATACTTTTCATTCCCAATTAAAAAATTTTTTTTAGCGCGAGTGAAAATTAAGCATAAACATGTAAAAGCAACCACAAGTAACCACATCAACTGTCACATGAGAAACTTATTTAAAATGATTATTTGAAGAAAATTTTTTACAGTTTTAAATGAAGTCATAATATGTGATTCTTTGAATGTTCATGAATGTTCATTCTTTGAATGTTCTATTTACTACGAAAGCGGCACACAGTGCCATTTTTTTTGCATAAAAAGCTGGTTAGTTTAGATCAAATTTTCTTTCTTTATTAGGGCTGGGGAGCCCAGTCGGTTAGGCATTCGCCTAGCATGCGGAAGGTCCCAGGTTCGGGTCCGGGCATCGCCAAAATAACTGCCGACCTATAAACGGCCCGTGCAGCCAAAAATGTCCGACGAATAATACCCCGTGTGGAAGGAGTGCAGGTTAAATATACTTCAAAGTCCTAACGCTGCGTACGATGTCGCCCTTAACGGTTGCGTTGGGTACCTACTCAGGTGTCGGCTCGTCACTTGACTGTGGTTCTAAAATACGACGCCCGTCGCCAATAGCCCTCGTGTAGCTCTAGTGCGACGATAATTCAAACTAAACTAAACTCTTTCTTTATTAATGTGCAATTTATAAAGGCGTCAACTGTGACATGAACTTTAGCGATTTTTGTTTTACGAAAGCATTTGAAAATCACACTGTTTTAAGAGACTATTTGAGGGATAGATGGTTTGCATGTTGATGTCAACGATCGATAATATATACTGTATATACTGGAGGGTTTGTGCAATGTTAAGAATACACAGCCTAAGTCAGATACTGGAGACAATTATTTGGGTTCTTCTCCAACGTTGCCACTGTTTTTTGGCTCCTCTTAACTTTACCTATAAATATAACTGCCGCTTTGATTGCTGAAGTGAAAATCCATAGCCGCTAGATCATTATTACTAGTTGTAAGTCATTAGTTGTAAGACCATAGACAATAAATTTAAATTAATAAAAAAATATATATTTGCGATCAAGTTTGAAAGGACAACCAAATGACGTTATTTTTGCTACTGCATGCGCTACGCTATTTTCCTAGAGTCGGATCATGAGAAAATTTTTAGAATAAGCTATTTTACATAATTATTTTTTTTAATGCAAATAAATTTAGCAAAGTATAAAAAATGTTATTTGAATTTGCGGAAGAAAATTCATGAAAAAAGGAAATTTCACTCTTTAAAAGTTTAAACTAAAACTAAATGCTGTCAAATTGCGTTTTTTTTCTTCAAATCTTGTGTCTAGCGGATCTAGGTGACAGTTACTCGTGGCAGTCCACTCAGCCGAATGAGACTCAGCCGAAACCGCAAAAAGTAGCCAACTTGGTGATAAAGTGTGGTTGTGCTTGGCGAAGACATCATTATGACAGCCGCTCTCTTCAGTAAAATTCTCAGCCCCTTAGTGAAAAGCTGTCAGCTATCTTCGGAGGGGCCGTATATGTTGGGTGTTTATATGTATGCGGTTTGTTTTCTTAAGCACAATTGCTATTTTAGAGCGATAAACCAGTCAAATCGTTAGCCGTCTTGAAGTGCAGGATAACGAAAGAAAAATCTATGTTGAAAACATTATCGCCATAATGGTGAATATGTTGCCATGAAATTTGGCGAGATTTTGCGGATTAGGGCGTTCGGTTGAGTTTCATTCGGCTGAGTGGACTGTAACCCAGTTACTTTTACAAAACTAATTGTTTTTCTGTAAGAATTTTAGTGAGTATTAAAATACTAAAGCTATTTTAGGTCTTTTAAAACTTCTTGTCGAATTTATTATTTGCAAACCGCATATTTTAATGTTCATTGTTCAAAACCAATTTAAGCTATTATTTTAAGAATATATCTATATATATAATACTCTTATACGGCACCCAAATTTCCTTATATATCTATCACTGGAATGGCAACAATTGAAATGAACAAAAATACTACTTATTTCAAAATGGCCGACTGAAAAAATACAAAAAAGTGTTTCTTCAGGAATGGCTTGAAAAAGAAAATAATAACTATAAATATTATGCACAAAACAATGTTCGATACGGCAGAAAAACATTGAATGTATTTTTTTTGAGAGAAGCACTACGAAATAACACAAGGATTGACAATTTCGGGAATGGCTGCAATAAGGCCAAAAAATGAAAAACCACCATAAATATTATGTGCAGAATCAGTAAGTTTAAATTTAAACATGCATAATATTAGGGACGTTTAATGTTTGAAAATTTAAATTATAATTTCGATTGACTGAACTACCAAACACAATTGTTAATAAAATAGGAAAAATTCAAATTGGTTTTAAATATAGTTTCTCAGCGTTGACGGCTACTACGGTTTCCAATTTATTTACAAATGGATCTTAGTCAAGCAGCGAAATATTTTCGCCCTAATAACCATTAATTTCTAAGCATTAATTTGTAATTATTTTATTTTAAAGGGATACTAAAGGCGGTTAACCTAAAAGTCCGGATTTGGCACCAGTCGAAAAATGTCGCCAAGTCAAAATGACAACAAACCGTGCATTTGCCAAGTCTGTGAAATGACAACAAATATTTTTTTAAAATGCTGCTCAAAACTGAAAATGTCTACTGAGAGAACATGAAAGATTTCCTTATTAAAAATTATCGTGGCATTTGCAATCGTAGATCGTAGCGATATTTTAAAATAAGAAAAACAGAACTCAACAGTTTGCTGCAAGTTCAAAAACAATGTGCACAAAAAATAATTAAAGAAATGAGTTATTTTAATAATTAATGATTAATAGTATTTTAAATATATTAATACGATTTAAGAATTCTTAACGATGAAAGAAATGGACAGGATCAACTTATAAACAAAGTAGCAAAATAAAATTCTCTAATGCAAACAGGATACATAGAAAAAAACTGAACTATTTGATAGTTATTCGCTTAAAATACAATCTGTGGCGATTTTTGTAGCTAATGGCTGCTATAATACGTATTTGGCGAAACAATTGCCGGACATGTTCCTTAAGATTAACCCTTAAGGCTAGACTAGAATATTTCAATGAACGGTGAGCGAGCGAAGCGAGCCTGGATCGTGAAGCGATCCAAAGGGAACTGCGAAAGCAGTTCCCGGGGGTTGGCGAGCGATAGCGAGAAGGGGGCGTGCCCCCTAGTTTGTTATATTTTGCCTGTGTGTCCTACCTAATAATTTATAATTAATTTTACTTAATAATATTTTTTTAAAAATACTGGAATTTAATGAACAATCACGATCTTTTTTCAAATTCTTCTGTTGCTAAACTTTTTACATTGAAAACTTGAATATCTTGATTATATTTTTTAATTTGCTTAAAAAACCGATTAGTGGTACGCATGTGATAAAAAGCGCTGGAAGAGGAGTAAGAATTAAAAAAAGGTTAAAAATTTGATGAACTGTTTTAATTTTGACGAATTATGCACAAGTTTTAAAACGCAAGTTATTTTTAAATTATTTTAGCTGAAAAGTGATTTTTATTGTTGCTGCTTATGTAAAAAAATTAAATGCTGAAAAGTGCGAAAGTAATATGAAAGTAATGAGCAACGAATTGGAACCCCTTAAAATTAAAAAAAAAAATTAGTAATAATTTAAATTCCCTTAAAATTGCATTTTTTATTCATTTAAAACACTGTTCCAACATAAGCAATCGAACGATAAACTTGATTTAAAATTAAAAATTGAAAGACAAACTTTTTTAATGCCATCATAATGTACTATATCACAATATGATTCTTTGATGGTTCATTATTCAAGTCAGTTTTTTTAGTTTATATTTGTTTTTTCGAAGATATTTGAAAAATACCATTGATAGTTTGCTTCAAAATTTTGAATAACTGCTCGAAAAAATATAAATTAAAATAATGATAAATTTCGTTTAGATTTTTTGAGATAGCAATTTTGCATAAATTTGCTTCGAACGTAAATGAATTTAACTATGAAGAATATTCATTGAATTTGTGAAAGAAAGTTAATGAAAATTAAAAACTAAATGGCCGCCTCTGAAAGTTTAACAAAAATAATTTCTATGAGTGTTAAAGTAACAGGAAAGTAGGTTGTTGTGTTAGTTCTTTTAGAAGTTCTTGCTTTTATTGTTATTTATACTTTAAAATAAGCTTAAAAATAATTTTATTCTAATAAAACACGTTTACTTTTGGAAATTACCAAATAATCAACTCAATATCCTATTGATTTTTACCCTGTAAAAATGTTTACTAATCGAAAAACTCGTGCACGAAAACTAAAAAATCTTAAGTATTCTTATAAATTGCAGATTTAATATTGAAGCATATTCTTTTAAATACTTTTTTCTAAAAACCGTGTTTGTGCAAATCCAGCAAACTTTAATTACAAATTGAAAAAACAAAATCAAAACGTTCCAAAAATGGGAATCTATAGGCACTAATGGCCTAAGCCATATTGAAAATGCGTTGATAAGGATGTCTAGTAGAGAAGGAAACATGCCTTTTTTTTTGTACAACCCCTGAAAATGGCCAAAGAGGGAAGAAAATAGTGTGGCAGTCGTATTTTGGGCAGGTGCAGTGGAATCCTTATGCCGAGTGGATTTTGGACTCTACATATTTCACGAGCATGTCATTCCCAATGTATTTGGGTACAGCTGTGGAAAAAAAGTACCCACTAGTGATTTTTTCGGCCGTTATTCATCCTATAGAAGCGAACCTTTTTTAACTTTGTGAATAAATATCATTCTCAGTAAAGTGCATCACACAAAATTTGCATGAGGGGCCGTCTTCATATAAAAAATGTTTATAACTTTTACATTTTCAATGGCAACACCCAATTTTAATAACTTAGAAATGTTATAAGCACCCTCAAAAACCCTTAAATGTTAGTTTTTGTTATTTATTGATGAATATTTGACGAGTCATTTAATCCAATCACTTGATGACCTTTGGGGGACCATCTTTAAAATCACAAGCGTAGTTTGTAGGTTTCTTGAAGGATGAAAAAGATTAAAATGTTAAATAACTTGAGAGAAGGGGTCCTACAAGGGATGTATAGTCAATGAGGATGAAGCCCTAAGATTATTTTTAGTCTACTTTCCAATTTTTTT
This sequence comes from Oedothorax gibbosus, assembly GCA_019343175.1. NCBI lineage: Eukaryota > Metazoa > Arthropoda > Arachnida > Araneae > Linyphiidae > Oedothorax > Oedothorax gibbosus. The sequence goes on along the minus strand of CM033276.1, from coordinate 23,797,588 downwards.
TAACTCGAAATAATTAAGAAATAGAAAAGTAGGCATTGATATGGTAAAGTTGTCTCTCTATCTGTACTTCCCTGCCAAAATCGGTTTTATCTGATCTTAAGAATTATTTTTATAATAGATAGGTATGGCAGCAGAGATCCATCTTTCATACTTTTTGTCTGTCTGTACGTCCGGACGGACATCTGTCCCCCTGTCAGTTGACGAATTACCCATTCAATTAGAATTGAAATTTAATTTTTAGTCATTTAAATTGCTGTTTGGAATGACATCATAAAATGTAGCACAACGTGGTTCTTTGATTGTTCATTATTTGTTTACTAAGAAAGCGGTTCACGGTGTTCTTCCGGGATTTTTTTACAAACCTTTTTTTGCAGATACTTATTTAAGTATAAAAAGGTCAGGTCATATAAGGTGACATTTTCCTAACATTGCCAAATGTCGTGTAAAGGATGCTAGGATTTGATTCATTCAATTTGACATAATTATTTTTGCAACTGAAAATAAAATTAGCAAATTATAAAGAATATTTATTTAATTTCTGAAAGAAAATTTATAATAGTTGCCGATTTTTGGCGTTGAAAAGTTCAAATTGCAACAAAATGCGTTGGGTTGGTGAAGTTATAAAACTTGTGTGGAAGTGGTTGTAGGTGACAGTTACTGTTACATAGATACTTGTGTTTCGACGAAAATTTAATTTAAGTATTTAAGAGTCTCTTTTAAGAGTGAAGGCACCTATTGCGTCATACTATAGAATTCTTATGGTCTTTTTTTTCTTTTTTACAAGGCGTTGTTTGTTTATCAAGTTCACATTTAGTCTCGTATACAGCCCCCTAAAGATTAATTAAAAAGAAATTTGTGATTTACTCAGCAAGTTGGGATTTCGCTTAAACTTCATGTCCTAAATTCATTTATGTAAAAATATTGAGGGGTTTCTATTCATAATTTTTTTAAAAATTAAAATAATAAAATAATAATTATTTAAAAAAATATTTTTTTAAAAAATTCCTTGATAGTGTTTGCATATTTTTTGGGTTATTTTATACTTACTACTCAGTACAAAATTGTTTCATTATCTTAATTATTTATAGATTGGGATAGTTTTTTTTATGTGCAACTTATTTAACATTACCGACACCTAAACTTTGCACGTCTCTAACTCAACTAATAATGCTTAAAAACTAACAAAACTTGGTATTTGGAGTTCAAATTTTTCATAAATTTGAAATATGAGCTCAAAAAGGGGTGTTGCTATTGAACATTTCGAAGTTGGTAACATTTTTAATATGAAGACGGTCTCTTATGCAAATTTTGTGCCATGCAATTTACTCAGAATGTTATTTATTCCCTAAGTCAAAAAGGTTCGATTTTATAGGATGAATAACAGCCGAAATAATCACTAGTGGGTACTTTTTTCTTTCCACAGCTGTCCCCAGTAATTTTAAGGGATTTTCCCCCAGCATAAATACGTTTATAGTATGACTTTATTTAAAACCGGGAAAATTCTCGATGAGAAACCGGCTTCCATCCACTTCGGTCACGCAGAACTCATCATATTGTTACGTGCAATATATGATAGATTTCAACTTAAGTTCTTGGGCCCCCTTTATCACATGTGATACATAATATATATTTAAGAAAACGTTTTAACGCTTTCGTAGTTCAACGTTACAAAAATGTTTTTGTAATTTTAACGTTGAACGTAGAAACTACGAAAACGTTTAATCTCGACACTAAAACATGGTTGTTTAGAAGAAGCAGGTATTCTCTTATCCTGTTAATTTACCTGGTTTATGTAATCAAACTAATCAAAACCTCAGTTTCACTTAAAAGCAGTCTAAAGTTTTAGATTGTTTTGAATAATTATTTTATTTCTGTAGATTATTTTTATAACAACGCGACTAGGTTTGCTTTTAGAGACTTCGAACGGTAGATAAAGGAAAAAGGGATACTGGGATTTTAATTTTGTACTGCTGGAAAATAAATTCATTTAATTCGCTGCGCTGCATAAAACTATAAAAAATTTAAAAATTAAGGAAATTAAAATTAAAAAAAAAAATATGTTGACAGTTTTGTCTGATTTTTTCTTCTTTTTAGAGGCAAACATGATTGCAGTTCAGTTGCTACTTCTAATCTGTCGAACAATTTTGTGCTTGTCACAGCCAGTAATAACTTCGCCTAGTGTCGAAATCAACAGTCATCAAATTATAGGACAACAAGCTAGCCTTGAAGGAACATACGTCAACGAGTACCTAGGAATCCCATACGCTGAACCTCCAATTGGACCCCTACGATTCCAGAAACCCCAGACCTTGCAGAACTATCCACCAGTGTTCGAGGCCACTACCATTCCTCCAGCATGTCCCCAGTTCATCAAACAACCGAATTTCTTCGCTGTCAACATAACCGACACAAGCGAGGACTGTCTGTACCTGAACATTTGGACCCCGTCTGACGCTGACCCAGCAAATAAGAAAGCGGTGATGTTCTGGATTCATGGCGGAGGATTCAGGCTCCAATCAATCAGAACATGGGTGCATACAGGCACTGCTCTGGCGTCGCAAGGAGACGTAATTGTTGTTACTGTGAATTATAGACTAGGTCTGTTTGGGTTTTTGACGACAGGGACGGAAGATGCACCTGCTAACCGAGGTAATTTTATTTTTGTTTATGTTTTTTAAAAAAAATTATCTCAATCTTTGAGCATTTAATAATCATAAAAAATGAATTCTTTAATAAAATTTTTATAGTATATTATTATTTGTTTCTTTTAAAACACATCACTATTTTAAATAGTAAAGATAGCTAGACTATAATTATATATATTAACAGATTTCTGATTTCTACTTTAATAAAATTTCATAATTATTTTGTCTCGTCCCCTAAAAAAGAAGCATTTCTAGCTAAACTGTTAGTCACTAAATCTGAATAATTTTTTTATCAACCTGTACTAATTCATATTTAAAAATTACAATTTTACTATGAATATTTATATTCCTAGTATGTGCGTATTTAAGCCCTTTTTTCTGATATTCATTGCTAACTATATATTTCTTGAACTATGCGAAAATATTCATACTTTCTTCTTATTTTTTTAAATGGTTAATAAATTCTTGGAAATCCACCATTTTTTAGTATTAGACCCTAGAGAGAAGAATTATTAAAAATATCTGGAGGGAAACTCTAAAAATGTAAACTAGCCTGAGCTCTAGTGTGACATTAAACCCAAACCCTATAAAATTAAAGTAATTAAAAAGGAAATATTCCAATAATATTTTAATCATCCAGAATATTTAAGCCTTGTTGGCAAAGCGCTTGCTTTTCCATGCGAAAGATTCCAGGTTCGGTTCCGGACATTGCCAAAATAACTGCTAACCTATATAATCGGTTTGTGCAGCCAAAAAAGCCCAGAAAGTGCTTTGTTACGATAGAGATATGCAGGGAAGTTCGAAAAAAGACATTGTAACATAAATGTAGAAAATTAAGCTCTCGAAAAAGCGATTAAAATATATATTTTGTATTGAAAAAATTGAATCTGTATTGTCCACCCCAAAATGATAATACCATAACTAATCAAGGAATAAAACCATGCATAATATAGCGTTTTTAAAAAAAGTTACATGCACTTTACATTTAATATGGTACAGTGAATTGCATATAATTTATTTCATTATAGGACTGTATGACATTCTAGAAGGACTAAAGTGGGTCAATAAGAACATCGAGGCTTTCGGAGGAGACGCTCAAAGAATCACAATTGCTGGTGAAAGTGCAGGAGCAATAGCTATCGGTTTCTTCACTATTTCTCCATTATCCGAAGGACTCTACACGAGACTCATCATGGAGAGCGGAAGTCCATTAAAACAAATGAATAGTCAAACGAAGAACACCATTAACGCTCAGAAAATTACAGAAGCCGTTAAATGCGGTAACGAAACATATCCAATATCACAACATCCTAAAGAGGTTGTGCAATGCTTGAAAAGTTAGTAATTTTTGATAACTACATTGGAAAGTATCATATTCAAATTCAAACTTTTACTTATGTGACTCAGAATTCGGTATTTCGCAATTTGGTCTATCTATATCTAGTTAATGTAGATGTTATAAAACTTATTTTGCACCAAGGCCAAATTAAATAGAGTATGGGCATCGGCAACTGGGTAGCACACACTGAGATCTCTAATATTACTGAGAATATATGTCAGTAATATATGTACTATATTAAATCTCAAAATTTGTTTCGGGACATTATTTCCTTCAGCTTTCATTCTTTCCTTTTTTGATCAATTCTTCGGCATTTTAACGTTCCACTTTTTTATAAATCGTTGTGTTTTTATTCAAAAAACCGTTTTATTGCCGTATCGAACAATGTTTTGCACATAATAATTATGGTTGTTTTTAATTTTTGGCCTTATTGCAGCCATTCCCGTAATTGTCAATCCTTGTGTTATTTCGTAGTGCTTTTCTCAAAAAAAAATACATTCAATGTTTTTCTGCTGTATCGAACTATGTTTTGTGAATAATATTTATAGTTATTTTTCCATTTTTCAAGCCATTCCTGAAGAAACACTTTTTTATTGTTTTTAGTCGGCCATTTTGAAATTAGTAGTATTTTTGTTCATTTCGATTGTTGCCATTCCAGAGATAGAAATATAAGGAAATTTGGGCGCCGTATAAGAGTATTATATATAGATAATTAAATCTCAAATTATTTGTTTCAGGTGACATTAGTTTCTTCCAGCTTTCATTCTTTCCCTTTTTTGATCGGTACTCTGTTCTCCCGTGACATTGATTTATCAATCGAGGTTCGAGATAGAATTTGTTTGCATTCAGTATTTCTGCTGCCAAAACAACCGAAACATACCCATTTCTCCGAAAAATGTTACTTATGGCTTAATTGCTTAGGATAATTTCACAAAATCACAAAATGAAAAACATTTTTACACACATTCTAACATTAGGTTGTGTTCTATATAATCAAATTCTCCATTGTATATTTACTATTAGGTCTGGATGCCGACGATTTGTTGAGAGCCGAAGAACAACTCATCCCGAAAGAGGTCGGCAGTTTCGTTCCCCAATTTGGAGACGAATTACTTCCAAATGATCCGGAGACAGCTGTCTTTCACACGAACTTCAAATGCAAGGATTTATTCTTTGGATTTAATAAGGACGAAGAATCCTTGGGAGTGGGTGCATTCAAATTGAAGGAAGTACAGGGTGGCGCAAATAAAAGTGGCCCCGTCATAGAGATAAGAATAAGATAGAATTGTTGCCAAGTCTAAAACCAATGCAAAAACAGGTTTGCCAATTGAAGCCATTGATCGCTTCAATATCAAGCCCAAACAAACGCTTGGCGAATTATTTGCCGGCAACTATGCTATGGTTTGATAAACTAGTTGGGTTGCAATATTTATTTGGTTTGAATTATAGCCGCACTAGAGCTACACAAGGACTATTGGTGGGTTGCAATATAAATTGCAGATTTCTTACAGCTGTGCAAAAAAAAAGTTCCCACTAGTGATTAATTCGGCCTTTATTTATCTAAGAGAATCGAACCTTTTTGTTTTAGTTAATATAAAACAACAGTAAATTGATTGCAAGACACAAAATATGGTGTTCGAACCCGTTTCGGAAGGTTTTTGGACTTGTTCAAAACAGATCCTGTCTGCTACCATTTCCTAACTAATCGTTGCACCGCAATCTTTTTCGACACTTTTACGCCTTTGAAACAACTGGCCATATTTTTTCTACCAAATTGTTTTAATAAAACTTTCTACAGTAAACACCCTCTGCTGTACTGTGAGTATCATCTTCATCTGTACTTTGAGCAACTCGCACAGCCGCAACTCACACTTACGTACTAAGATCTGAATGCGTCAAAAGCCTATGAGTAGCTCTAAATGTGATGCTAATCCAATCCAATAATGAGATCCAATTCCGAGATAGGAAGCTAACGCATTCCTATCTCTACGACGGGGCCACTTTTATTTGCGCCACCCTGTAGTTGCAAAACGCATACTCCCAAGTATAACTAAGATATAGGGTCTGGTTCCGTTCGTTGGCGACTTTTGTGAATGGTTTATTCAATTGGGCGAAGCGATAAACGTACCCTATTTCTTAGGTTATGCTTTAGGAGAACGAGAAATTTGCAACTGTACCTTTAAACTTTTTTTTACCATAATAACCAATCTTTCTTCGAACTACTATATTGATAAAATGCTTTTGAATTGCAAAAAAATGAAAAGTAATCATATATTTCTAGTTCTCAAAGGAAATTTCCTTTTTAGGCATTCTCTCTATCTTTTTTTTCATTCTTTAACGTAAGAAAATTGCAGTTGCAAAAAGAATATAAAGCTATGTTTTGTTGAAATATATCATCTATAGACAAGAAATTACAAAGTTAAATTATTTTGGCTACTTCTTTACTAATATATTCTTAATGAACAGTTTATAAAAGTTGTTTTTGCTTACCTAATTTTAATTCCAAAGATGAAAACATCTCTTTAATACATTAATGGAATATTTTAGCTAACCCTGTCCCATCCTGAACTGTATGGATTCTTTGGCGAAAAAAACCCTCACCTAAACAAAACCTACGGCAGAGACGAAATAAGGACATTTTTAAGTAAAACATTTCCACAATCACCTGTAGGCTACGAAGCTATTCTTCAATACTATTTTCCAGACGGCTTAGCTGAAAACGATTCCGTGGCCACAAGACACCAAATATACACTGCGCAGGGAGATATGGAAACAATCTGTCCAGCAATGTTCTACGGGGAGAAGTGTTCTGAGCTGGATCATAACGTTTATGCTTACTTCTTCACTCACAGACCAAGTGTTACAAAGCTGGCAGAGTGGGTGGGGGCCACGCATTTTGACGAAGTCCAGTTTGTTTTTGGACACCCTCTACTGAGTCCAGGAAAATATAAGGAATCAGAAGTGACGCTGAGTCGACAAATGATCGATATCTGGAGCAATTTCGTAAAAACTGGGTAAGATAAATTTTATTTAGATCGCTTGATACAGCGTTTAGTCTTTACTTGACTTATCATAGAAGACAACTTCACTGTAAAAAAAAGGACATGTTTTACCGAAAATTGGTGACAGTTTACTTGCTACAACACAAGGTACACAATGTCACTACTTTTTTTTTGCAGATGAAACAACAACATCTCTGATATCAACCAACAATTTTGAGCAAATATAGCCAAGAGCACTAAATTTTGGCTTGAGGTTTCACCACAATTTTGAGTTTACACATGCACCAAACTATGACTGGGAATTGTGATAGTACTAGGTGTTTAAAAAAAATATTGAGATTGAGCACCAATCTTTGTATCCAAAAAAATATCAACACCAATAACATGATTTTTTTACTGTAGGGTTTTAGCTATACAATATAGCTCTCGTATATTATTTTAAACTACTAGGGGGCTCCGCCCCCTGCTCGTTATCGCTTGCCAACTCCCGGTTTCCCATATAAGGTTGCGGCGCTTTGGTAACGTAACTTTTTCCTACCCACTTTCCGGCTATGCATAGTTTTTCATCCAGGTTGTTGCTTGCCAAAATTAGACGATCCTTTGTAACTATAGTTATATTCAGGCCGCAAAGCTCGTACCTTGAATTGCTCCGAACTCATTGGGTCCAGAGCTTACTTCTTAGGATTCTGGACAGATACATAAGACAAAACACTATCATTTACGTAAACAAAAAATGGTGAAACGTAACACGTAGTGAGATCCTGCAAAAACGCATCTCACAACGAAAAATAATAAACGAAAAAGTAGGTTTGTTACAGAATCTGTCACTTAAACCGCTTCCACACAACATTTGTGCTCAACAAAAAAACGCACTATTTATACACCTCAGAAATTCGCACAAACAGGGCCTTCAGCTTATAATTTATTTCTAATTGAAACTTTTAAACGCCAAAATTAACTATTTTCATTAATCTTCTTTCGAAATTAATGATACTCATTATCACTCTCACTCATTATTACTGTCATTCACTCTATTGTGATATTACAACAATCCAAACTGAATCATATCACATAAATATTTTAATGAAATTTGGATGTAACCTAGCCTGATTTTTTGCTTCAAAATGATATATCCCACTTTTTGTGCGACTTGCGGTTCATTCTGTGAAAGTGGGTGACAGACAGACGGATTGAACGATTATAATACCTTCCACTTGTTACGTTATAAACGTAGTGGGAAGCTAAAAAAAACATTTCGCTTAATATGTTGGCTTACAATAAATCATAAAACAATGTTTAACAAGAGTTCAAACATCTTCAAAAACTTTCTAAAAAAAAAAAAAAAGGAATATGTCAATAAAAAATAAAATAAAACTCTTTTACCGTGGTGATGCGACGAATAAAAATGAGAGATTAAATAAAAAAAGAGGAAGCGAATCTGCACAAGCCGCTGAAATAAAGTTTAAAGAAAAAACGCGATATTATTCATATTTGAAATTTAAAAAGAAATGGCTGTTTTATAATAAGGAAATTTATTATTACTTTCGGGAAATTAACAATTTAAAATAAATTAATTTTGTTTAAAAATTTAAAAATTTTTCATAAATTCTTTATATTTACTCTTTTTTTACATAATTTATTTTAATTCTAAAAACTTAATTTCTTGAGCATATTTTGAAGGCAAATGTATTTTTTAATAAAAAAACTTTGCTTTTTAATCAAAAAAGGAAAATTCTATTTGATTAATCTCTTTAGCAGAATTAATAATTTAAATTAGTTTAAATATTTTGGTTAAAATATTTATTTTGTTTATAAAATTTTGTCGCACTAATTTCATGTTAAATGTTTTTCAAAATTCATTTATATCGTTTTTTTAATTAATTTAATTCTAAAAACTTTATTTGTATATTATGCTTTTAAGAGCAAATAGCATTTTTAAAAAAATCTATGAATCTTCTCTCTATATATAAACATAAAAACCAATTGATAAAAAACGAACAATATTAAAAAAATTTTTTTCAAAAAGGGGCATTGTTCTTTAAAAAAACGTTACATCACGATTTCTGATGAATTGCACAGTGGCGTTTGAATAAAAATAAGATTTTTTTGGACTACATTTTGTAATTTTTAATTAAAAAATTCTATTGGTAAATTTTGAATAAACAATGTGGCAATCGATGGCATTAAGGGAGACATGCCCAAAATTTGGGATTTGACTGACATCATGTTTCATCATGTAATAAACTAACATTTGCAATCTTATTTACATGTAGATAAAAAATTAGTTTTTAATTTATTAAAAAACTAATTGAAATTTAATAAACAAAAATCGATTTTTTGCTTTAAAATGACGTATCCCACTTGTCTGTGAGACTTGTGGTTCTTTCTGTGAAAGTGGGTGACAGACAGACAGACGGACTGAACGATTATAAAACCTTCCACTTTTTACGTTATAAACGTAGTGTGGAAGCTAAACACTTTTTACGTTATAAACGTAGTGTGGAAGCTAAAAAAGAAAGCCATCTGTCAAGCCAGCTGAAGAAAAAAGTTTAAAGAACAACGCGATATTTTTCATCAGTTCTGAAAATTAAAAAAAAAAACTGTTTTATAAAAAAGGGAAATTTTGTGATTCATTTTAGCAGAAATTAATAAAATAATTAATTGTTTATTTAAATAGTTTTGTCATAATTTTTTTACTATCTTTTTTTACATAATTTATTTAATCTATAAACCTTCTATCTTGCTATAATATATTTTAAGGCAAAATCATTTTTATAATTAAAAAAATCTTGTTTTATAAAAAAAAGGAAATTTTGTGATTTCACTTTAGCAGAATTAAATAAAATAATTAGTAAAATAATTTTGTTATAAAATTTTTTTTGTTTATTGAAAATGTTTATCAGACTAATTGTTATGTTAAATGTTTATTTAAAATAGTTTTGTCATTTACTATCTTTTTTTACATAATTTTAATCTATAAACCTTCTATCTTGCTATATTATATTTTAAAGCAAAATCATTTTAAAAAAAATCTGTGAACCTCTTCTATATATAAACACAAAACCAATGTAAAAAGAACAAGTTAAAAAACTGTTCTTTTTAAAAGAACAGAAAAGAGAGCAATTGTTCTTTAAAAAGAACGTAACAAAATCACGCATTTCTGATGAATTACACCGTGGCGTTTTGCAGAAAAGAAATAAGATTTTTTTTGGCTGACTTATTGTAATTTTTAATTAAAAAACTTATTGGAAATTTGAAAAACAAATAAGTGGGCATCGAGGCATAAGGGAGACACACCTGCCCAAAAAAATTTGGGTTTCTGACATCAATGTTTCATCATGTTATGGCTACTAACACTTTCAAATCCTATACTTTAACATAGAGAAAAATTAATTTTTATATTTAATTAAAAAACTAATTGGAAATTTGAAAAACAAAAAAATTTAGGTCGAGGCATTAGGGAGACACACCTTCCCAAAAAAATTTGGATTTCTAACATCAATATTTCATGATGTTATGGCTCCGGACACTTTAAAAGAGCTTACTTTTTTTTTAATATAGAGAGATAATACATGATAAGCTGTTATAGCAGAACATTAAACATAGATTAAGCAAATGAAATAATAGAACATTTTAAACTATAGTTCGTAATTATTTCCGATGAAGTATTCTTTGAGTGAAAACTAAACCATTTGTTTTTAATCAAGTTTAATATCAATTAACTTTATGTTTATGATTTATGTGATTTTTTAACTTTATGAAGTTTATCATCGTTTAACATCAATTAAACTTTTTTGTTTCAGAATACCGGACAGTTCTTGGCCATTATATTCAAAAGAAAATCCTTCGTTTAAGTATTTCGGACCGGAGACTTTTACCGGCTTCAGAATTCATTCCAAAAGCTGCAATTTACTCAGACCACTCTTTGGAGCAGATTGATTCTTCGTTTACGAAGACATTTAAATAAAATACCTTTGGTGCATTAGCTTTGTGAACCATTTGACAATAAAATCCCAATAATCTAGTACAATTCAGGAAACTAATGTAAAATATTAAAGAAGTTTTGCAACTGGACACAATAAAGTGTTTCAAAAACGATGTTGACCGTTTTTTGAATTATGGCTTCCTGGTATAGCTTTAAGTTTCTATTATTTTTTTTAATGTGTTAAAAATAATACTAATCTATATATATATAAAAGAAAGTCGTGTTAGTTACACCAACTCAAGAACGGCTGAACTAATTTGGCTGAAAATTGGAGGAGAGGTAGCTTAGGACCAGGAATAGGCTATAAGATAATTTTTATTCGAACCCAAACGGGTGTAGGAGTGCAAAACGTGAGCCGATTTCCCCATAGGAGTAGCATTGTAAGATTAGAATTTATATTTTTTACTTAAAATTAAAAGAAATTTCAGCGCGTTCAGCGTAAACGAAAACTAAGTAAAAGCACGTACGAACACGCGAGTTTAATTTGTAGGATTGTTATTTGAATATCATTATTTTATTTTATTTATTGAATTTAAATCTTGATTTCTTTTGGTTCCCGAATTTAATTTAATTGATGTTTATAAATGGTAAGAAGTGAAGATATTGCTACAACGTCTCATGACTTTCAAGGCGATAACTATTCTAGATCTGATGAAAACTTCTAAGAAATGTTAATTCCCTGTACGTATAGCATACAAACTTTGTTTATGATATCCTTATGTCAATTTTGTACAGTTATGATAAAATGGCCGATTGAATTTTGGCATGGGCGGCTTTTGGCGAAGTAAAAAATTTACGTAGGGTAGTTTTTCCCAACCAGTTGTATGGGTTAGGGTAAGTTTGAATAATTGTCGCACTAGAGCTATACACGAAGGCTATTGGCCACGGGCGTCTTAATTAAGAACCACAGTCAAGTGACGAATCGACACCTGAGTAGGCACCCAATGCAGCTTTTAAGGGAGACTTCGTACGTATCGTTGGGACTTTTGAAAAATATGTAACGTGCACTCCCACCACATGGGGTATTATTTGTCGGACATTTTTGACTGCATTTGCCCTTTATAGGTCGGCAGTTATTTTGACGATGCTCGGACCCGAATCTGGGACCTATCGCATGCAAGGCGAACTCCATTTCCGACTGGGCTCGCCAGCCCTGTCGAGTGGTCGAATATGGAGTGGAATGTTTACCACATTTTAGGCATTTTCGGGTGTATAAGGGCAAATGGAAACTGGCCATTATATCACAGCTATTCTGGAAATTTAAACAGGACCTATGGGAAAGCCATCTAACTTCTAGAAGGGCCTGGATACAATCGGATTTCCTTTTTAAAATTAATGCTGATATTAGAATGGGAGGAAATTATATTATACCGAGTGCTGACCAGTGGAGATGGGATCAATTGGTATGAAATTAATGTTTACATAAATAGAAATAATCACCGTTATTAAGGGTACACCCGTGCAACACCGGGTTTATAAAGCTAGTATATAATATATATAAAAATAGTGTTGTTGTGTAAATTTTTCCTTTATAACTTTTTGAGTATCATGGTCTTCATCCGTCTTATATTTGATTTACTTAGACATATTTAATCAGAAATCCTAAATTCGCATGGCAAATAGTCGATAATGAGTTAGACTCCAAATAGTTAAAAAAAAATTGCCGACCTGATTATCAAGCAGGATTTTCGAAATCTTTCTTCTTTTAACTGAGATTTTATGCAAAATAAATTTAGCATGCTCTCCAAAGTAATTAGGGCGTGTAAGCCTTGAAGATTTTTTCCCCTGATACAACTAGCAGCACTCAAACTTTCCCATCCATAATTTGTATGCGTCTCCCTATACGTTCTCTTAGTTTACGGATACATTTTAAAGCCCTGTATTTACAGTTCAGTTTCATTATTGTAAAATGAACTAGTTATACCTATGAATTTACACATTAATTAAAACTGCCACAGACACAAAAAAAATCAAATTATTTTACTTTTTTTTTATTAAGAACAATGCACAGCAAATGTTACAAGACAACCAAGTTTCCATCATCAGTTTTTTTTACACGTGATTTTTTTTAAGTTCCTGATCAACTAAAATTTGTAAGACCATAAAATATCCGTTTCATACTTAAATACCACTTTATGAAAAATAACAATTTCACAAAGCAATTAAAATGAAAAGAACAATTAAAATATTGTTAAAAATTTACAGAATAAAATCTGTACACTTTTAGCAGAAGCAAGACTAATACCCAATGGAAAAGACATGAGGAGAAATTTTGCACCTAATCCTTATATTAGATTTTTCAAATCTTGCCCTTTTTATTCTAGTAGGGTAAGGAAAAAGCCTTTAGCATTTGAGCATTTTAAACCTCAACACATGTTTTCGAACATCTAATTCGGCAGCAGATTCTCGAACCTAAGCAGTGGCTATTAATTGTGCAAGTATCTTGAGCGAAAAACCAGAATATGCAAATTCCTGGTGGAGGACACTTCACTTCGACAACTACATCAGAAGTATTTCTTGCATCAGGTTGGGCAGTGTCAGTTTTTGCATTAAACTCAGTAGTACTATTGAGAAGCATTGTAGGAACCATTGTAATATTAGCCAATTCTTCAGTAGCATTGAGGGTTGTAGGAGTAAGGGCCCCAGTGCTTCCATTTGTACCAGACAATACAGATAAAGAATTATTTTCCTTTACGAATGTTTCTTTTATATGATTATTAACTTCGGAAAATTCGTCACTATTATCTACCACAGAAGAACTTTCCGTAACAAGGGTAGAACTTTCAGTGTCTATTTTAGAAGAGCCAGTAACAAGTGTATTGAATGTAGAACTATCACTAGCATCATCATCTATGGCATTAAATTGCTCACTATTCTCAGAATTTGAGAGATTATGGTCGTCTCCTGTCGACGATCTTGTATCCAACAAATCGTGCATGTCGTTTTGATCGTCGATTATGTGATCAGTTAAAGCAGAGTCCGTAAAGTTAAAGACCTTCATTGCGCTGGCTGCATTTTTAGCCAATTCTGAGTTCATTAAGAAATCTAAACCCAGTGACGAAAACAAACCTTTTGAAGCATTGTTTTCTACAGCAGTAACTACTTCTTTTACTCTATCAAATGACTGCGATTTTTTATTGATAATAGGATCTTCAAGAATTTTGTCCTTATTTCTTGTTGAAAACTCAACTTCGGTTTCATTAACAGTGATGTCCTCAACTGTATTACTTGGAGAAGTGATGTCTTTCTTTATGTCCAATGCATTAACCTCTCGGAAATTTGCATCAATGTTCGAAGGTTTATTTGAGTTTAATTCACCTAAAAAATAAAAACAATATGCATTTTAAAAGAGTACTCTATAAAATTATATATAGCTGCATTACATAAAAACGAAGTATCTTGCTATTGTGCAGATAAGAAAATTCACTTTATATGTAAAACAAGTAGTCGTAGTACCATCATAAGACGTCAAATAACGTAAGAAGCTTGTAAAATCGTTTTGAAAGCAGCAATTTGACTCATTAAGTAAATTTGTTAAAAAAAAAATTATGAAATTAATCTATATTTTAAATAATAAATATGTAATATTCCTCGGTTTTAAATAGAATGAAAATATTTCTTATCAACATACGAAGAATCTCGTAGTGAAATATATTTGACGTCATTTCAAACTGATCGATGTCGCAAAAGTAAATTTATTTTAATTTATTGTATAAAAGAATTAAAGTTTCTCGAGCGATTGTTGCGAATGGCAATGGTAATTTAATTCTAATAAAAACGGCTTCCAATGCTTTTTAAATGAGCATTAAATTTTGCGGTTTTCTACATAATGGAAGTACTTCGAATTCTTTTCTGAAATTTTCAATGTATTCTAATATCGATGCGCTGAATTTTTTGACGTATCACACTTGTCCGTAGCATTTGCAGTTTGGGTTATGAAATTGGGTGACGGACGGACAGACAGACAGACGGACTGAACGATTATAATACCTTCCACTTTTTACGTTATAAACGTAGTGTGGAAGCTAAAATGCTATAATACAAAATGATAATATTTCAAACAATTGTGCATACGAACGACTTCACTTTAGTTTCAGCCTAACTGGTTAAAACAAATAGGTTTGTTACAGAATCTGTCACTTAAACCGCTTCCACACAGTATTTGTGCTAAACAAAAAATGCACTATATTTATACACCTCTGAAAAAAATTCGCCAAACAGGGCCTTCAGCTTATAATTTATTTCTAATTCCAAACTTTTAAACGCCAAAATTAACTATTTTCATTAATCTTCTTTCGCAAATTAATAATTACTGATTATCGTTTGCTGAATTAGTTTGAAATTCGAAAAATAATGATGCAACTTTTTGTAATAAAAATATTTTAGTTGTCACAATGTCCCATATTCATTAATTTTCTTTCGAAAAAGAGAATAAATAATTAGTAAAATTGATTCTTTAAAAATAAAAGCGAACTTTCGCTTATTTTTTTATTCAAAGTTAGAATTCTCTATGCATCCTTAACATCTTTCCTACATATATAATGAACCATCAAAAGAACTCTATTGTGATATTACAACAATCCAAATTAAATTAGATCCCATAAATATTCTTTCAAGAGTTTTATTTTAAATAAAGTTTCTCGTACGTTTGACGAAATGGCAACAGTGAAAATATTGAATAAATAAAAAGGCACCAAACACAGCATTAATTCTATATTAAACATTTACATGCTAAATTTGGCTAGTTTCATTTATGTATTTCGAAAATTCAATAATTATTACTTATCGTTTGAAAAATTTAATTTATATTTCAAAGAATAAATATGTAATATTCCTCGCTTTTAAATAGAATGAAAACATTTCACATCAACGTACAAAGAATCTCGTAGTAAAATATATTTGACGTCATTTCAAACTGATCGATGTCGCAAAAATAAATTGGTAATTTTAATTTATTGTCTAAAAGAATTAAAGTTTCTCGAGCTATTGTTGCGAATGGCAATGGTGATTAAATTCTAATAAAAATGGCTTCCTATGTTTTTTTAAATGAGCATTAAATTTTGCAGTTTTTTAAATTATTGAAGTACTTCGAATTATTTTCTGAAATTTTCAATGTATTCTAATTTCGATGCGCTGAATTTTTTGACGTATCTCACTTGTCCGTAGCATTTGTAGTTTGGAATATGAAAGTAGGTGATGGACAGACAGACAGAACGGACTGAACGATTATAATACCGTCCACTTTTTACGTTATATACGTAGTATGGAAGCTAAAATAGACATCGGTATAGCAAGCGAACATGTATAATCTTGTGTTTTAATGAATATTTGTAAAAATATTCAATATAGCCGGAGAAATGTGGCAGAGTTTTTATTTTCTTCGCATAGGATTAACACAGAGAGAAGCCTTCGCTTGAAAAGCCGATTCTCGGCCCTATTCCCCCTTAAGTATTCGTTCACCGAATTCTTAAAGGGAAAACACAACTTTTTTAATCATGTTTAACATCAATTAAACTTTCTTTTTTTTTTAGGAAAAATATTTTTTAAGCCACATTTCTCCCGGCTGCATTGAATATTTTCACAAATGTTTTTTTTTTCTCAAATAAATGCAGCCGACATACAGGGCTCTATAATCCCACTTTTTGAAATTAGTTCGAATATACAATTTTCAATAAATAATTTTACATAAAATATTTGAACCAATTTGAAAAAGTCGTATAATAGACCTGTATCTCAGCTACATTTATCGTATAAAATAACCGTTTGTAAAATATAGCCCGAGAAATGAGGCTTAGAAAATCATTTTTCCCCATTGGATTAACACACATGCACTTTGGTTTGGAGACCCTAGGTCACTCGGGCTCATTCGCCCTTAACAGCGGAAGGAGAGAGTACGGAAATCATCCAATGAGGATGACCCTATTTTTAGCTTTCACACTACGTTTATAACGTTAAAAGTGGAAGGTATTATAATCGTTCAGTCCGCCTGTCTGTCCGTCACCCTCTTTCATAGGCCAAACTACAAATGCTACGGACAAGTGTGATACGTCAAAAAATCCAGCGCATCGAAATTAGTATACATTGAAAATTTCATAAAAGAATCGAAGTACTTCAATTATGTAAAAAACTGCAAAATTTAATTCTCATTTAAAAAGCATAGGAAGCCATGTTTATTAGAATTAAATCACCATTGCCATTCGCAACAATCGCTCGAGAAACTAATTCTTTTAGACAATGAATTAAAATTACCAATTTATTTTTGCGACATCGATCAGTTTGAAATGACGTCAAATATATTTTACTACGAGATTCTTTGTACGTTGATGTGAAATGTTTTCATTCTATTTAAAAGCGAGGAATATTACATATTTATTCTTTGAAATATAAATTAAATTTTTCAAACGGTAAGTAATAATTATTGAATTTTCGAAATAAAATAAATGAAACTAGCCAAATTTAGCATGCAAATGTTTAATACAGAATATTAATGCTGTGTTTGTCGTCGTTTTACTTGTTAAACACAACTGTTGTGTGGAAGCGGGTTAAGTGACAGATTCTGTTACAAACCTATTTGTTTATATTTAACGATTCATATAGCTATTATATATTGACTGTTTTGAACGTTCCAATAAGTAACAAATAAATGCAAGGCAGAATATGAATTTTCAAGCTGCCAAGTCGATAAGGTTAAAATAAGTTAGTTTGAATTCTCGTTACACTAGAGCTAAACGAGAGCTATTGGCGACGGGCCGTCATAATTTAGAATCACAGTCAAGTGACGAGCCGACACCTGAGTAGGGTACCCAACGCAGCCGTTAAGGGCGATATCGTACGCTGCATTGGTACTTAGCATATTTAACGTGCAATCCCTCTACACGGGGTATTATTCAACGGAATTTTTTTTAAAACCGTTTATAGGTCGGCAGTTATTTTGGCGATGTCGATTATTTTGGCGATTTTAAGTTTTTGCCTCAACTAATTGATAAAATGGGCGTAAAGGTTTCCCATACTTATGTGCAGTTAGTTACTTGATTACGACTTAATTTTCAATATGTTTTTTAATTGTTTAACACTCAAAACAAATGCCCTGAAACTGACTATCTCAACGAGAAAATATATTAAAAAACGCCACTATTTTACCGGATACGAGGACAACAGTAAAAGGGAATGAATTTGGAAATATTTTCTAAGATTTTCCTAGAATTACAAGAAATTATTTCACTACACTCTAATTCAAACAAAGAAATTAACGAAAAATATTTTGTTTGAACAATTAATTTTTAATTTAAAAGTTACTAAGTACACACAATTTTCTAAATAAATTTCATAAACAAAGTAAATAAAAGTACTCACTTATTTTAGATGTAGTTAGATCATCAGATACACTTCTTTCTGATGTTTCATCAACATGCTTCAACTTGGCCGAATCGGGTTTCTCAGTAGGATTTAGTCTCATAAACGAATTATGAATGTTCAAAAATAATTTGGAATCCGTAATGCTTGCGACAGTGCTTTTCAAAAGATTGTCAGTGTTATCTGCGTGGTTAGAATGTTCCTGTGTTGATTCTGTTGTCTTTAATGGATTATGAGAATCGTTCTTCAATTCTGGAGTGTTTATTGTCACGCTATTCAAATCTTCTGAAATATTCTCGTTTACGGATTTCGTCAAGTCATTGGACGGAATTACTACTGAAACATTCGCATGATCTTTATTTGCATGATTGGAATCGTTGTTAAAATCTAATTTTATAAAATCAACAGAGTGGGCTGCGATTGATTCATTTAAATTATCTTGATTCAAATTATTTGAGTCATGAACAACGTTTTGAGTAGAATTTGAAAACTCAGTTAAATTATTATTAATTGGATCATTTTTAATTTCTTGGCTTGCACTGTTCCAATCATGTAATAAATCTTTCGCGGAGTTTATTAAGTCATCAGATTGAGATATATTTGAAATATTTACAGTAAAATTGTTCGTATCATGTTTAGCGTCTTCCGTATGGTTTTCGTTACCGATTTCTTCATCTAAGAAAACTTTTTCTTTACGATTCGATTCATGGATTGGAATTTTTAACATGTCATCGAATGTAGTTGCGAAATCCTTCGAATGTTTAGGTTTTTCGTCAAAATGAGCAGTAGCATTTTCTAGATTAACACTTTCTGAAACGGTTTTGTCGGTATGAGAGAAATTTTCAGAAGCATGGTCTAGTTCCGAAAAATGATCTCCAACTGTACCATGAAATCCTAAATTATCGGTTTTACGATCTAATTCTAGATGGTGAGGACCCGGAGAGTGGTCATCAACCGAAATGTGGATTTTCACGTCTTCAGTTTTGTGATGGTCTATTTGTTGATGGTGTGGTTCTAAAGAATCGTTATTACGAGAAACATTGATTTTTAAATCTTCAGCTATATGGTTTGTTTCCAGATGGTGAAGTTCTGAAGAATGATCATCAACTGATCCTTGGATATTCAAATCTTCAGTTTGATGGTCCATGTCTAGGTGGTGATGTTCCAAAGAATTTCCATCAACCGAACTGTTGAATTTGAAAACTTCAGTTTTGTGGTGTGGCATTAGATGAGATTCCAGAGAAGGGTCATCAACTGAACCTTGGGTTTTCAAATCTTCAGTTTCATTGTCTATTTGTTTCTGGGGAGATTCCGAAGACAGATCATCAACCGAACCGTGGCGTGTATCATTCACGCCTGCATGATTAATTTTTACCTGAGATGGTTTACTGAAACGCGTAGAATCTTTCTGAGATTTCTTTTTAGAACGACTAGATACTTTGGGCATTTTCTTGGCAGCAAGATCTTCTTCGGAAACAGCTTGCTGAACATGGTTAAAATCGGAAACATTATGAAAATCTGAAATTAATACATCTGAAATGTTGAGCTGATGATGGTCAACTAAAACTGTGCTCGATGTGTTTTGGGATTCAGTAGAAATCCCAAGAATCGGGATGCTTGCATTTGAGACGGTGCTTGGAAGGATTTCTTCGGCATGCATGTGTTCATCATGAGGGGATTTAAAGTTTGATGGGACAACACCACAGCTGGCCAGACCAAAAATCACGCACAAAAAATAAAATGATATTCGTACCTTCATATTTCTAAGCAACGGCGATAAATAGTTTCTGCATTGAAAGGATAAAACACGATTGGAAAATTTTGCGCTCGGCTAAACTCCCTTATGTGTCTTTGCTTCACTTCTGTACTAAAATTTAAAATAATAAACAAATTTTGATTGCAAGCCTTATTGTCATTGGTTGGTTGGTACATATATATTCAGGTTTGTGTGCTTGATCAGAGACCCGCTTATAAACCTTCGACAAGCAAGACAGACACAGACAGAATTTTTACTGATACAAAGAGAGAAAGTACACCCAGGGCAAGGGCGGGAATCGAACCCGCACCCGTTACAGCGCGCAGAATGTTAGCGTAATGGGTTGCGCTCCAACTCACTAGGCCATCCGGGCCCCTTGTCATCAGTTAATCCTCGTTTAAAATTACGATACACTTTTCCGTATGTTTCATTACGTGAAAAATATATCGTATATTGAATATTTGTGGTTGTATCGAATTTTTATGATGCATTGTTTTCGTATATCCCGAAATGTCTCTAAAATAGATATTGAAACTCATAGTGTGCTAAAAAAAACGTATAAAGGTTTAATTTTAGGACATTCTGTGTTTTTGAAACTAATAAACTGTGGTTTTCCTTATGATTTCCCGTGGTGCAAAATTACGAGGATCGCCGACATTTGTCCACGTTGCGCTAGTGCGAAGCTCATTCAACCACAATCAAGTCTATGATAACGCTTTCTCGTTCATGTTTTGTTTGTTTTGCTTGAAATAACGCCGCACTAGATATACAAGAGGGTTATTCCTCCTTGTTAGCTTCCACACTACGTTTATAACGTAAAAAGTGGAGTTTTATAATCGTTCAGTCCGTCTGTCTGTCCGTCTGTCTGTCACCCACTTTCACAGAAAGAACCACAATCCCACAGACAAGTGGGATACGTCATTTCGAAGCAAAAATCAGATTAGGCTACATTCCAAATTTCATTAAAAAATTTAAATTAGAAGTTTATTTAAAATTTAAATAACTAAAAATTTAATCTAAATTGAAATAACATGCGAATTCCATTTTTATTGAATATTTCACTGTTGCCATCCACAAGTCCCACAGACAAGTGCAATGCGTCATTTTAAAGCAAAAAATCAGATTAGGCTACATTCCAAATTCATTAAAAAATTTAAATTAGAAGTTTATTTAAAATTTAAATAACTAAAAATTTAATCTACATTGAAATAACATGCAAATTCCATTTTTATTCAATATTTTCACTGTTGCCATTTCGTTAAACGTACGCAAAACTTTATTTGAAATAAAAATAAAAATATTTATTTATGTGATATAATTCAGTTTGGATTGTTGTAATATCACAATAGAGTTCTTTTGATGGTTCATTATATATGTATGAAGAAAGATGCACAGAAAATTCTAACTTGGCATAAAAAAATATGCAAAGTTTCACTTTTATTTTTAAAGCATCAATTGTACTAATTATATATTTTTTGAACTGTAAATTAAGTTAACAAACTATAAATAAGTGAATTTTCGAAAGAAATGTAAATGGGAAATTAAGGCAACACAAAGATATTTATTAAAAAAGATTACATCATTATTCTTCGAACTTCAAACAAATTTAGAAAACGATAAAGTCTAATTATTAAATCCGAGAAAGAAGATTAATGAAAATAGTTAATTTTGGCGTTTAAAACTTTGAATTACAAATAGCTAAAGGCCCTGTTTTTATTAGAATTAAATCGTACCTTTGCCATTCGCAACAATCGCTCGAGAAACTTTAATTCTTTTAGACAATAAATTTAAATAAATTTATTTTTGCGAAATCGATCAGTTTGAAATGATGTCAAATATGTTTCACTACGGATTCTTTGTATGTTGATATGAAATGTTTTCATTCTATTTAAAAGCGAGGAATATTACATATTTATTCTTTGAAATATAAATTAATTTTTGCAAACGATAAGTAATAATTATTGAATTTTCGAAATAAAATAAATGAAACTAGCCAAATTTGGCGTGTAAATGTTTAATATAGAATTAATGTGTTTGGCGCGTTTATTCCTGTTAAACACAAATGTGTGGAAGTGGGCTAAGTGACAGATTCTGTTACAAACCTACTTGTTCTTGTTATAATAACTCACAGTGGATTCTAAGGTCACAGTGGATGGTGCGCCATCTCAGGTGTTGTCCTTGTTATAAGACCATAGTTGCAGAAACAAACTCAACATAATGCAGACTACAGAATGAAACTTAAGATACTTTATCGAAACCTACGGGGAGGCTGAATATTCAGGGTCAAGCAGTCAGAAAGTTACGGGTTTGAATCCCGGCGGTATAGGCATGGATAGGTGTGATGTGTGTGTTTGTCTGTATTTGTCCTGAGTACACTGCGACACACGTGCTTGTTAAAACTGTGGAGCTTCCACTGGTTGGCTTTTGGGTGCCCGCTCAGGTGTAGACGTCGTCACTTGACCAGGGTTCTAAATTACGAGGAGTAATTGGATGTGTTAAAGGTACATGGAGGCTAGAAATAGATAGCCGGAAAAGTACAACCTAACCTAACTTTATCCAAACTCATTAAAACTGGGGCCGTAGTGAGCCTAGTGGTCAGCGTCTCGGTCTCGGGATCGGAAGGTCCTGTGATCGAGTCCCGGTACCACTGAAGACCTACCGAGTATATGCGGAGTACGTGCTCGTTAAATCTGTTGGGTCCGAAAGTAAGGTAAGGTAAGGTAATTGTTTCCGGCTGCCTATTTATAGCCTACTTCAGGAGCTTTAACACAGCCAATAACGCCTCGTATTTTAGAACCCTGGTCAAGGGACGAAGGGTCCGAAAGTCTTCTAAGTTCCCATACCAAATCAATACCTCTGGGGGTGACAAGTCAATTCTGGGGATCCTCTAGTTGGCCTCTGTCTCTAAAAATTAGATGGATCCACTTATGTGTGTGTGTTGTCCGTTGTGTCTGTCTTACTTGACGAAGGTTTATAAGCGGGTCGCTGACCAAGCACACAAACCTGAATATATATGTCTACCAACCAACCAACCAACCATCATTAAAACTAACCTCCATAGAGGTATGAAAGAAATTAGAGAGGTCCATGTATATGCGCAGTAGCGCACAAATGAAGCAGGCTAGAGCGGTGCATCTTGGGATACCTCAGTGCCAGTTTCGGTCACTATGTTATGCGCAGTAGCTCAAAACACCGCTAGAGCGGTGCATCTTGGGATACCTCAGTGCCAGTATGTGATGCGCAGTAGCTCGAAAAACCTGACAGCCCTGCTTCAAACCATTTGAACTCATAGACCCCTCTACCTCTCCTTCCTAACTCTATGCTAACCTCTTGAAATTTACGATTGATAGAGCTTGGATGTAGTCTGCTTATTAACTGCTTTCCTGCGTCACGACGACACGTAAATCTTTGGTAATTTAATCGTTTCCGATTCCGGCTGTCTAGTTTTAGCCTCCATTAGGAGTTTTATCCCAGCCAATTACGCCTCGTAATTTAGAACCTGGGTCAAGTGAACAACGACCTGTATTCATGTATTTTTTCATCGATATCGGAACATTTCTGCAAAATTCATGAAACATTAGGACGACGGGGCCCGGATGGCCTAGTGGTTTAGATCGCAGACTATTACGCTAGCAGTCTGCGCGCTGTAACGAGTGCGGGTTCGATTCCCGCCTTTGCCCTGGGTGTACCTTCTCTTTCTGTGTCAGTAAAAATTCTGTCTGTGTCTGTCTTACTTGACGAAGGCACTGAACTGAACTGAAACTCTGGAAGGAGCATCTCATGAAAAGCTGGTGAAGCCTATTTTTAGGTCACTTGGCGACGCAGGTCTTCAGTCGCAGACGTCAAAATCGCTCGCCAAGAATAGTACTCCAAAGAATTTAAGTTTTAAAGATTGTTCGTGCAATTCTATTTTTTTAAAAGTACATGTTTCCGAAACTTCATTATATAAAGAACCTCCTAAAGAAATAACATATCAATTTTCTTTTAAAAAATTTATTGAAAAAGTTGGTTTAAAATGCCTATTTTAACAGCTAAAGTATAGGATTGGCGACAAAAGTTGGGTTGCTCTTACAGGGTTGCCGGGCTTCACCGACCCTGTTAGCGAGCTGTTCCATGTTCGTTCCAGAGTTTCAGTTCAGTTCAGTGGTCTCTGATCAAGCACACAAACCGGAATATATATACCAACCAACTAAATTAGGACGACAGTTCTGCTTCCTCGTGAAACCATGCTCGCTTCCGTGACATGCCCAAACAAACGTTTTGCAAATTACTTGAAATCGTTTACAATTAATTTAATTAATTAAGATGAAATCTTTCAAAATCAAGGAAAATACTAGAATCTTGTATCAATTCGGGTGTTTCAGGTGACGAAATTCCTTCCAGCTTTCATTTTTCTTCCTTCCATCGGTGTCCAGTTGGTGCTCTGTTCCCTGATATACTAATCGAGGCTAAGAAACAAGTTATCTTCATTTTCAACATTTATGTTGCATCTCAAGACCTGAAACCTACCTATACCCATTTTATATCTTCTACAACAATTTACAACCGTACAAATATTCAAGAAATATCTTCGACTTTGCGCAAGAAACATGAGAGTGAAGAAAAACAACGTGATTATTAGCGCAAATGGTTTATTTAGGTGAAATTGTACATGTTTCGGAAAATATCGAGGCTTTCCTTCTTCAGCATTGTACACAAACAAACTGACAGTGAACGCGATGGCAGGAAGCTGTGTAATATGATATCCGGAAAATGGGGGGTGTAGAGGGAGAGGGTGGGGGAATGTGGGTGGGGAGAAAAAGAGAGAGAGAAAAGTTACTCTATTGCTTTAAGGTCCTTCCAAATATTAGAAAAATCAGGCATGTTGGATGAATTAACAATGTTATTACGGTTTTTAAGTATGTGGTAGGTTTCGTAAAAGTCAAGTTTTCCAATGCTAGAAGGTTTTATAATATCCCTTGCCAATGCGGCCTTTCATACATAGGACAAACTAAGAGAGTACTCACAATTAGACTTAAAGAACACGAAGCGTATGTTAAAAAACAAGAATGCCAGAAATCTTCAGTCGCCACACATTCTTAGGAGTTTAATCACCGTTTTAATTTCTCCTCTGCTTCAATTTTGGTCAAACCTTCTAGCATTGGAGAACTTGACTTTTACGAAACCTACCACATATTTAAAAACAGTTTTGCATTGAATTAACAAGTTTTAACATTGTTAATTCATCCAACATGCCTGATTTTTCTAATATTTGGAAGGACCTTAAAGCAATAGAGTAACTTTTCTCTCTCTCTTTTTCTCCCCACCCACATTTCCCCACCTTCTCCCCCTACACCCCCCATTTTCCGGATATCATATTACACAGCTTCCTGCCATCGCGTTCACTGTCAGTTTGTTTGTGTACAATGCTGAAGAAGGAAAGCCTCGATACTTTCCGAAACATGTACAATTTCACCTAAATAAATCGCCGGGTTACGTAATTCTTCTGGGTAGAAGGCAGAGTTCCAAGTTAAGTCTCTTACAACCAAATGCTATTAAACGAGTCTATTCAAGTTTTATGTTGTGGGCTAGTGTTAGCATAAAAAAGAATAAGGTAAATGTTGGTTGGTACTATATATTCCGGTTTGTCTGCTTGATCAGAGACCCGATTATAAACCTTCGTCAAGTAAGACACACACACACAGAATTTTTATAGACTCAGAGAGAAATTACACCCAGGGCAAAGGCGGGAATCGAACCCGCAACCGGTACAGTGCGCAGACTCTTAGCGTAGGTAGCTATATTAACCACTAGGCCACCCGAGCCCCAAAAAAGAACAAGGTATTTTTGAATCAGAAACATCATCGTACATAGAAATTTCAATTCTGGCGAGGCTGTCACATTCAATCGGAAATTTCTTTCTCAACCACAACCGCGTTCTTACCCTTTGTAGCCAAGGCCAAACTAAAAAGATGATCACGTATGGACATCCCAAAAATTAGCATTGTATTTAAACTAGTTGGTTAGAAAATTACTTCACTGTGTTTGTAGCATGATAGTTGAACTTGATTGGAGCGGTCTTCCCCGTACAGAACGTTACTTGAGTGAAACGGGGAAAATCGTTACTACTAACTCAAACAAAGCTTCGCTCATTGGATAACTATTTCCATCGTTTTTCGTTGTGCCTGGTACTCTATTTTGTTGTGCCTTGGTACAAACTATAGTTTATCACAGCCACCTTATGCTAACTTTGCTCATGCGCTATTTTCTCGAAAACCGTATTATGACGTCCGATAGGTAGTATGGACTCACTCGTGTACCAAATTTGAAGTAGCTCTTTTAGTTCGATCTGAATGGTTTCAGACAAACAGACGTACCAATGTTCAAAATCCACTTTTTAGAATCAACACCCCCCCCCCCCCAAAAAAAAAAAAAACGTATAGAAAATGCAAAATCTCCATTTCGGGTTTTCGACCCCCATCTCAATACTTTCATTACCTTATACTACCTTACGTATTTCATTTCATATTAGGTAAGTGAAAGTAATATACATAAAATATGCTAGCTCTCGCCATCTGTAGAAAGTTCCAACGAGGCTTAATAAAACTGCTTTTCCCATGAAGAAATGTCGAACTTCTGTCTGTATTTTTGGTTTAATTAAGTTTTATTTGCAGTAAATAAATATAAATTAAGCTTACTACCTGAGAAACTTGAAGAGGCAATATGAAGTTCAATAATCAAGCTGTTTAACAATTATCCCGCTTAGTCCAATAATTCCCCCATAACTTAACATGCCATGTCATAATGTTACTCTTCATCCTACAATAGTATTTTTCAGCACAAACCACCTTGTTAAACACCTTCAAACCACCTTCATTGAAAAAAAATGTAAAACTTTTCTTCAAGCGCTTTGGGTTATTAATATATTTTTTGGGAAAAATACTAATCTCATCAAAATAATTAGAGCTATTCTGGATATGCAATCAACAAATTTTGGTTTGTTAAATGTAATAAATTATGATATATTATGGTTGTTGGGCCCTGTCCAATAATTACCCAATTTTTCGTGTCCAATAATTAGCCTGGGTCACCCTACATATTTTGGCACCTTTTGAAAAAAAAGTTTAAACACTTTTCTTCAAGAGTTATTAATATATTTTTTAAAGAAAAATTAATCTCATCTCCATAATTATTCAGAGCTTTGCTGGATTCGAAGATCTTACTAAATAATCAAGTCGGTAGATTCGTATGACTATTTGAAGTTTAACTAATTATTGAGGATTGGCCAGAAAATTTTCTTAGAGAAACTGCTTAATATATTCTGCTTAATAAAATAAATAAAGTGTAAGACAAATGAAAACTGTGGTACTTGAAATAATTACGAAGGAAAAATTAAGTTACAACAACACATTTAAAAAATAATACAAACTTATGGCGACATCAGGAAGTCTGAATTCAAAACTGGTCAACGTCGTTATTGAAACCTTTTATTGTAAAAAATAGTACAAACACTTCTATAATATTTTACATTCGTGTCTTAATTGTGCTGTGTTCTCAAGTGTATTGTTCTCAAAGTGGTACACATCCATGGCATTATTTTATTTCAATGTCTATACACTGCGATGCAAAAGTTTAGACAATGACTTCATTTAGCTGTAAAATTTAGAATTGTGATAGTAGAGTTACAAAAACCTCCTAAACATATTAAAAAAAGTATTTTGAAATGCTATAATTGAAACATAATTGTTTGATTTGCTATAAAAAAATTTATTTTCATAAAATAAAAATTTGTATGATGCAAAAGTTTAGACACAAATACGATATTATGCTAATTTAAAGTAGATAAGGGCCTAATTTCGCATTTTTATTGATGAATTAATTTTTTTTATATGTTAAATTAAAAAAACTTGATATCCGGTGAACTAAACAGAATATTGGTTCAATTTTACACCAAAAAGACAATATAGCCATTTTAAATCTTTATTCAATTCATATTTGCTTCAATTGTACAATTTAACATATCTAAATACGAACCGAATGCCTACCAGTTCATCACCTTAAAGTTTTGCCACGAATTCGTAGATTTAGAGACATGCATTGGTCGATTTTCTTGATGAAAAGTGCAGTCTTTCCCATATAAAAATCACAAAATATATAGCAACATATTATTCTTTTTTGCACTTTAGTACAATGCAGAGATAGTCACCTCTTCAAAGCGCCAAAAAAAGTCGGTCATTTCAACGTAAATTTACTCCACACCATTACGAAAGTTCTTTCTTTATACTGAAGTTTGAAATTTCTTGAGAAAACACCGGTTTCTTTGAACCGGTTACAATTTAACCGGTCTCTTTAGTGCTATTTAAACACGTTCGGTTAAACCGAATATTGAAAAGTAAGCTTTTGAAAATACCAGTTTTTTCCCTCAAAAACGAGGAGGAACGTTTATAATGGTGTGGAGGGAATTAGGTTGATGGAGACAGACTTTTTTGTCGTTTTGGAAGAGGTGACTATCTCTACATTGTACTAAAGTGCAAAAAATAACAATATGTCACTATTTTGTGATTTTATATGGGAAAGACTGCACTTTTCATCTAGAAAATCGGTCAATACATGTCTCTAAATCTACGAATTCGTTTCAAAACTTTAAGGTGATGGACTAGTAGGCATTCGGTTCGTATTTAGAGATGTTAAATTGTACAATTGAAGCAAATATGAATTGAATAAAGATTAAAAGAGGCTATATTGTCTTTTTGGTGTAAAATTGAACCAATATTCTGTTTAGTTCACCGGATATCGTGTTTTTTTTAAATTTATCATATAAAAAAATTAATTCATCAATAAAAATGCGAAATTAGGTCATTATCTACTTTAAATTAGCATAATATCTTATTTGTGTCTGAATTTTGCATTATACACATTTTTATTTTATGAAAACAACATTTTTTATAGCAAATCAAACAATTATGTTTCAATTATAGCATTTCAAAATACTTTTTTTAATATGTTTAGGAGGTTTTTGTAACTCTACTATCACAATTCTAAATTTTACAGCTAAATGAAGTCATTGTCTAAACTTTTGCATCTCAGTGTATCAACGAGGAATCAGTCTGCTTCGAAGAGTGGTCTGATTAAATTGCAGCTTTTGGAATGAATACTGGAGCCTACTTGTCCTGTAAATGTCTCCGGTCCGAAATACTTAAATGAAGGATTTTCTTTTGAATATAATGGTCAAGAACTGTCCGGTATCCTAAAACAAAAAGTGTTTAATTGAAATTAAACATGATATAAATTAAATGGTTTTGTTTAAGAATTCTGTGAAAGAAAACTCGATTGAAAATGATTACGAGCTATGCTTTAAAATGTTCTATAAATTTAAGATATTTAGTTTGACTAATCTATATTCAATGCTATCAAATTTGTTAGTATTTATATTAGTACGAAGGATATATAACTAAAACCCTACACTGTAAAAAAAAATAAAGAATCATATTTCACCCAAACTTTGTGTTCATTTTTTTTGGTTACAAAGAATGGAGCTCAATCTCAATCTCATTTGAAATTCCAGATATTGTTGCAATTTCTTGTCATAGTTTGGTGCATGTGTAAATTCCAAATATTGCGGTGAAAGCGGGGAAACATCTAGCCATAATTTAGTGCTCTTGGCTAAATTTGATCAAAATTGTTGTTGGTTGCTCATCAGAGATTGCATCAAAATTTTGAGTTTCACATGCAAAACAATTTGAGGAGATGTGTTCTATGATATGTAATTTTAATTTACAGTGAACTTGTGTTCTATGATAAGTAAATTAAAAGTGAATACGGTATAAAGTTATTTAAATAAACTTTATCTTACCCAGTTTTTACAAAATTGCTCCAGATATCGATCATTTGTCGACTCAGAGTCACTTCTGATTCCTTATATTTCCCTGGTTTCAGAAGAGGTTGTCCAAAAACAAACTGGACTTCGTCAGAATGCGTGGTCCCTATCCATTCTGCCAGCTTGGTAACACTCGGTCTGTGAGTGAAGAAGTAAGCATAAACGTTATGTTCCAGCTCAGAACACATCCCCCCGTAGAACTTTTGTGGACAGATTATTAGCATGTCTCCCTGAGCAGTGTATATTTGGTGTCTTGTTGCTTGGGAATCGTTTTCAGCTAAGCAGTCGGGAAAGTAGTACTGAAGAATAGCTTCAGTGTCTACCGGTGATTGTGGAAACGTTTTACTTAAAAATGTCCTGATTTCGTTTTTGCCGAAGGTTTTGTTCAGGTGAGGGTTTTTTTCGCCGTTGACTCCATATAGTTCAGGTTGGGACTGGGTTAGCTGAAATGTTCCATTAATGTATTAAAGAGCTGTTTTCATCCTTGGAATTAAAATTAGGTTTATAAAAACAACTTTCGAAAACTATGCATTAAGAATAAATTAGCAAAAAGAAGTAGCTACTAATGAAACATTGGTAATTTTTGCGTTTAAGCGATATATATTTTCAATAAAACAAAACTTTATATTCTTTTTACAACAAAATATGTCATACTTTAGTTTATGAAATAATTACAGAATAACTAAAATAGAAATTTCATTTGAGAACAATTATGAATATACAATTACTTTTCATTTTTTTTTAAATTTCAAAATCATTTTATCAACATAATAGTTAGTAGAAACGATCGGTTTATATGTTAAAAAAATAGCGCTGAAATGGTGTAGTTGCAAATTTCACGTTCTCCAAAGCATAACCTAAGGTATAGGGTTCGTTACTTGACGACTTCATCAAATTGAGTTTACGATTCACAAAAGTCGCCAATTAACGGGCCAGACCCTATATCTTAGTTATACTTATAGGAATATGAGTTTTGCAACTACGCCCTTCAGTTTGAATGCACACACTCCTAAGGCTCCTTCGTCCTTGTTAACTCCCATGAATAAATCCTTGCAGTTGAAGTTCGTGTGAAAGACAGCGGTCTCCGGATCATTTGGAAGTAATTCGTCTCCAAATTGGGGAACGAAGCTACCGACCTCTTTCGGGAAGAGTTGTTCTTCGGCTTGCAACAAATCGTCGGCATACAGACCTAGTAGTAAATATATAATGAATAACTTTATTTTAGTAGATAAACTAAATTAGTTAGGCTCCTTTTCCCGAATGTGCAAGAAGAGTGTTGTGTAAAAAATACATTTAATTACATTTTTTCATTTTGTGATTTTGAAGTTACCTTATTACGCCATAAAGAACATTTTTCGGAAGAATGGGTATGTTTCGGATAAGAACAAACAACAAAGTTTATCTCAGCCTCCCTAACTAGATATAAGTAGACTAAATTACCTCAGAATACCAAATTCTGAGTCACAGATGTAAAAGCTGGAATATGTTACTTCCTGTGAAGTTTTCAAAAATTACTTACCTCTCAAGCATTGCACAACCTCTTTAGGATGTTGTGCGATTACATAGGTTTCGTTAGCGCATTCAACGGCTTCTGCAATTTTCTGAGCGTTAATGGGATTCCTTATTTTACCATTCATGGGTTTTAATGGAGTTCCGCTCTGCATGATGAGTCGCGTGTAGAGTCCTTGGGCCAATTGAGCTATGGTAAGGAAACCAACACTTATGGCGCCTGCGCTTCTGCCCGAAATTGTGATTCTTTGAGCGTCTCCTCCGAAAGCCTCGATGTTCTTATTGACCCACTTTAGTCCTTCTAGAATATCATACAGTCCTGAAATGAAATGAAGTATATTCATTTCACTGTACCATATATATCAAATGTAAAGTACACATAATCTTTTTTTTTAAACCCTATATTATACATGGTTATATTCCTTGATTAATTATGGACGTGACGTGGCCGTTGAAGATTAGAAAAACTTATGTATGTAGTGGAGCAGAAGGCAACGTTTGACGTAGCTGATGGGAAAACCTTAGTTTCAGAAAATATCGCTAAAATAAATATTACCTCGGTTAGCAGGGGCATCTTCCGTCTCTGTCGTCAAAAACCCAAACAGTCCTAGTCTGTAATTTACAGTAACAACAATCATGTCTCCTTGTGACGCCAGAGCAGTTGCTGTATTATCCTCGGTTCTGATGGATTGGAACCTGAATCCTCCGCCATGAATCCAGAACAGCACCGCCTTTTTATTTGCTGGGCCAGTTTCCACCGGTGTCCAAATATTCAGGTACAGACAGTCCTCACTTGTTTCGGTTATGTTAACAGCGAAATGATTCGGTTGTTTAATGAACTGTGGACATGCCGGAGGATTGGTAGTGGCCTCAAACACTGGTGGATAGTTTTGGAAGGTCTGGGGTTTCTGGAATCGTAGGGGTCCAACCGGAGGTTCAACGTATGGAATTCCTAGGTACTCGTTGACGTATGTTCCTTCAAGGCTAACTTGTTGTCCTATAATTTGATGGCCGTTGATTTCGACAGAAGGCGAAGTTGTTACTTGCTGTGACAAGCACAAAATTGTTCCACAGTTTATAAGTAGCAACTGAACTGCAATCATGGTTTGCCTCTAAAGAGAAGAAAATTCAAATAAAATGGTGAATATAAGCCTTTTCTTATTTTGGGTTTCACTAATTTTTAAACTTTTTATAATTTCACAATACTACTTTTAATTGATTCATTTCACAGCAGAACTAAATGAAAATCGCAGTGTCTATCTATCCCTTATCTACCGTTCAAAGTCTCTAAAAGCAAACCGAATCACGTTTTTTTTTTAAATAATCATTAGAAATAAAACAATTTTTAATTTATCTAAAAGTTAAGACTGCTTTTAAGCGGAACTTGGGTTTTGATTACAAAAACAGGTAAATTGAAAGGATACGAGAATACCTGCTTCTTCTAATCGAGCATGTTTTAGTCCCAAACTAAAACGTTTTCGTAGTTTCAACAGTGGTGTATATCATGTATCACATGTGATAAAAGACCGAAGAACTTATGCTGCAATCTATCATACTGCATGTAACAACATGATGGGTCTTGCGTGGCCGAAGTGGTTGGAAGCCGGCTTCCTATCGAGAAGATTCTTGGTTCTAAATGCAGCCATACTATAAACGTTTTTGTGATGGGAAAAAAATCAATTAAAAGTAACGGGATACCCAAGTACATTGCAATAGACGTTCTTGTTAAATATGTGGAGACCAAAATCCACACGGCGTAAGCGTACGATAACGTCGAAGTTCCATTTGGTGCTTAGGTGTCAGCCTCGTCACTTGACCGCGGTTATAAATTACAAGGATTATTTAGCTGTTTCAAAGCTCTTCTCATAGGTTAGAAATGATGATGTGAAACATTATCAGCCCAAGCACATCACAAAGAACCGAAGAAATTAAATTGCATACCTCTTATAATACACATACCATATGATTCGGCAGGAAAAAAATTCCTTTGATGATACTTTGAAGCTTTCAAGTAATTTGACTCGAATGATTACTCAGCTGGTTTATGTGCTGCGTCAAAACTATGACGTTCTCGTTTTATTACGAAAACAATATTCGTAAAACAAAATTTTATTTAATTAGAAATGATAATCTTTCTTCGTTTTTATTGCTAATCGACTCAGTTTTATTTCTGTCACTATAAAAGTAAATAATTACAGTCCCTCCAAAAAAAATGAAAAACGTAGAAAGATTGTCGGTTCAACTTAATTAAATTTTTGTTTATTTAGAAAATACGTAATGCCATGTCGCACCACTAGATGGGTGGGACAAAGTCTGAACTTTACAGGGACGTTTAAAGCGCCTGGCAAAAGTTTCGGCCGGCGGAAAAGGTATCGCAGATCGATTATTAACTTTAACAATATCTTCTAACACATACGTAAAAATCAGCCTTGAGAAAATGACTTAAGTAAACTTATAATTTACCTACTTTTTGCACCCGATACCTGTAAATTGGCCGTCGGTCCACTTTAGCGGGTATGCATACACTAATAGTAAATGAAAAGAGAACCTAATCCGATACATTTTATTCGTGCGAAAATAACTTAGGTCTGTGGGCCCTGGGCTCTTGGTCTAAAAGCTAATACGTTGAAGTATCAAATTTGACATCATACATGTTCATATAATTTAATAAATTCATATAGCTAAAACACTCACTTGTAAAAACAATTAAAAGGAGAATAAAAAGCATAACCGGTAGAATCCAAACTTGTTAAAAATAAACGTCGATTACGCAGTGAAAATGGAAGAACCAATAAATTAACCTGTTCCAATAAATGAAGGCAATCAATATTATTATTACATAAATTAAAGAAACAAAACAAATGATACTGTATTCTAATTGCAAGAGATTTAATGTTAAACAAATTAAGTATATACGTAATGGATATAGTGCGTGAAGAATCATGTGTCAGCTTCCTGTACAAAGTAACGAATAAACTTCATTTGAGGTCGCTCTAAAATAGCAATTTGAAAATCAGAATGGGGATTCCAAATAACAGAACCATATTCAAGAATAGACCTGACATAAGCATTAAAAAGAGTAATAAGTGTCTCACTGCATAAAAAATCCCTGGAAATTCACATTACAAAACCCATTGAACGAAAAGCACGAGCAGTAATATTATCTTTTTTGATCATCAAAATTTAAATTAAATTTAAAATAAATGCCAATATCCTTAATGGACTGTTACTACAAATTCAGACACTTTTATAAGACTGAATTTTTTTTCGCATTTCGGCAAATAACGCCTTTTTTGCCTTTTTTAAAAATATTTTTAATTAAAAAACTAATTTCAATTTTTTCAATATATTTTGCGGACATGAAATTTAGACCATTTTTTTTAAATCAGTAAAAAAATTGGAGTTGTCCTATAAAAATTTTGTCGTAGAGATCAAACAGTCTTACTTTAAAATAAAAATATATAAAATTAAAAAACACATAACTTAAAAACCGTGGTGAAATTTATTTTCCTGTTTTGCCAATTTGTTAATAAATAAAAAATCTAACAATACTACAAATTCAGACATTTTTATAAGATTAATTTTTTTCTTCGAATTTCGGCAAAATAACGCCATTTTTGGCTTTTTTTGTTATTTTTTAATTAAAAAACTACTTGGAATTTGTAAAAAAATATTTTGTGGACATGAAATTAGACTTTCAGTAAAAAAATTGGAGTTATACTATAAAAATTGCGTCGTAGAGATGGTAAATAAATAAGTCGGAATCAATACATATTTCGTCTGAAATAAGTTGTTTTAACGGGTTTTTTAAAGACAGATTTTGATGTCTTGTAGCAATTGGAAGATATTGGATTGGCAATTGGATAGTGTCGCACTAGAGCTCCACTTGGACTTCTGGTGACAGACTTTGTAATTTTAAAAACGATTGTAAAGTGACGATGCCGACAACTGAGCTGGCACCCAACGCAACGAGAGTGGCATAGTACAAGGCGTCAGGACAACGAACCCATCGAAAAAGTAAACCGTACGCTCACGCACACTTTCTAGAGGAGATACGAGGGGGGTGAATCCTTCCTCCGGTTATTTGAGGTTCGTTCAAGGAGTTGTGTACACTATTCATAAAACAGGATAATTTTTCGGATAGTTATCTTTCTATACTGTGTGAAAAACTTTGTAAGTAAAGTGCAGTGTGCATTTGTGTAAACTGATTCTGTCATTCCAACACCAGCAGCAAGTGAGTGTTTAGGCAATTTAAAGTTATCGAATTTTAAGAGCATATATGATGTAAAATTTTATATTTCACCGTATTTACTTTTGCAAATATAGTTTTCATAATAAAACGAGAACATCATAGTTTTGACGCAGCACATAAACCAGCTGAGCAATTATCCGAGTGAAATTATTTGCAAGTTTACAAATATTTCAAGAATTTAGTTTAGTCTGAGTAATCATATTGCTATGTTTTGTGTATTTTAAGAGTTATACAATTTAACTTCTTTGGTCGTTTGTTAGTTTAGGTTTGGTTGAACGTTTCCGGTTTGTGTCTTTCTAACCGCCAAGGAGCTTTAACCCAGCCAAATTGCGCCTTGTAATTTGGGACAGCGGTAAAGTGACGAGGTTGACAACAGAGCTCAGAGCGAGGTGAACAGCAGAGCGAGATGACACCATAAACCAGCTGAGTAATCATCCGAGTCAAATTATTTGAAAGCTTTCAAAGATTGAAGGGCAAAGGAATTTCTTTTCTGCCGAATCATGTTTTGTGTAATATAAAGAGGTTTGCAATTTAATTTATTTGTTCCTTAGAGTAGGGTAGGGTAGGTACATATATATTCCGGCTTGTGTGCTTGATCAGAGACCCGCTTATAAGCCTTCGTCAAGTAAGACTGATCAGAAAGAATTTTTACTGTCACAGAGAGGAAAGTAAGTACACCCAGGGCGAAGGCGAGACCCGCACCCGTTACAGCGCGCAGACTGATAGCGTAATGGTCCAAACCACTCGGCCGTCCGGGCCCCATTTGTTCCTTTGTGATGTGCTTTGGCTAAATGTTTTGTGCTGTCTATTTCTAGCCTCTGAGAAGAGCTTTGTAGAGCCTTGTAATTTAGAACCGCTTCCAAGTAACACCTGAGCACCAAACGGATCCAACGTAACTTCGAGCGTAACGAGCACGTTTCAGCACATTTTAATTTTTTGTAGGCTGCCATTTTATTTTTAGCTTGACTTTGACTCATACATTGACCGAACGAAATTGATATGCGAAAACGTTTAATCTCGGCTCTAAAACATGGTTGTTTCGAAGAAGCAGGTATTCTCTGATTCTGCCACTTCAGCTGCTCTTGTAATAAAACTAATCAAAACCAAAGTTTCACATAAAAGCAGTCTAAAGTTTTTATTTTTTGTTTGATTATTTTTATAACAAAAGGTGTGCTTTTAGAGACTTTGAACAGTAGATAAGGAGAAGATAGATACTGCGATTTTTATTTTGTTCTGCTGGAAAAAGAATTAACTTAAAGTATCTGCGCTGTAAAATTATAAAAAGTTTAAAAAGGAGTGATATTAAAAATTAAAAAAAAATTCATATGTTTACCGTTTTATTTGAATTTTCTTCTTTTTAGAGGCAAACATGATTGCAGTTCAGTTGCTACTTATAATATGTGAAACAATATTGTGCCTGTCACAGCAGATAACAGTTCCGCCGGCTGTCAAAATCAATGGTCATCAAATTGTCGGACAACAAGTTACCCTTGAAGGAACTTACGTCAACGAGTACCTAGGAATTCCATACGCTGAGCCTCCTGTTGGACCCCTACGATTCCAGAAACCCCAGACCTTCCAAAACTATCCACCAGTTTTCGAGGCCACTGCCAATCCTCCGGCATGTCCACAGTTCATCAAACAACCGAATCTTTTCGCTGTCGACGTTTCCCAAACAAGCGAGGACTGTCTGTACCTTAACATTTGGACCCCGTCTGACGCTGGCCGAGCAAACAAGAAGGCGGTGCTGTTCTGGATTCATGGCGGAGGATTCAGGCTCGAATCCATCAGAAAAGAGGTGTATACAGGAACTGCTCTGGCTTCGCAAGGAGACATAATTGTTATTACTGCGAATTATAGACTAGGTGTGTTTGGGTTTTTGACGACAGGGACGGAAGATGCACCTGCTAACCGAGGTATTGTTAGTTTTACAATATTTTCTAAAACTAATTGACAACAGGACCAGTCACGCCTGCGGTGAAACGAAGAATGAAATGATAAATTAAAAAAAAAAATGTTTTGGTATTAATGGTAGTGGAATGTTAATTTTGATGAATACATCTGTTTTGCACGAAATGAATTCCACTTGTTTGGCAATTATGTCATTTTTTTCTGTTGAAACAGACATCAGTTTTTTTACTTCAAAATATTTGAACCACATTTAAATGATAAAACTAATACTTTACTAGATATATGATGTGTAAAAATTGAATATACTTGATTTCATTTCAATTTATGGATGCCAT
This sequence comes from Oedothorax gibbosus, assembly GCA_019343175.1. Lineage (NCBI taxonomy): Eukaryota > Metazoa > Arthropoda > Arachnida > Araneae > Linyphiidae > Oedothorax > Oedothorax gibbosus. Next base: position 23,759,645 of record CM033276.1, on the reverse strand, counting down.
ATCTAGAAAAAATTACGATTTTATAATGTGATACCAGTAGATATATAGTGTCTAGAAATTTAATATACTTTATTTCATTGCAGGACTGTATGACATTCTAGAAGGACTTAAATGGGTCAACAAGAACATCGAGGCTTTCGGAGGAGACGCTCAAAGGATCACAATTGCTGGTGAAAGTGCAGGCGCCATAAGTGTTGGTTTCCTCACTATTTCTCCATTGGCCGTAGGACTCTACACGAGACTCATCATGGAGAGCGGAACTCCATTAAAACCCATGAATGGTCAAACGAAGAACCCCATTAACGCTCAGAAAATTGCAGAAGCCGTTGGATGCGCTAACGAAACCTATCCAACCGCACAACATCCTAAAGAGGTTGTGCAATGCTTGAAAGGTTAGTAATTTTTGATAACTACACTGGAAGTAACATATCCAAGCTTTTACTTCTGTGGCTCAGAATTCGGTATTTCGTAATTTGGTCTATCTGTATCTAGTTAAGGTGGCTGTGATAATAAAACTATGTAGTTTGTATTGAAGCTAAAATGAAAATAGTGTGCCAAAATATTGTGTAGAGATGCAAAACCAGTTACCCCCCCCCCCCCCCCATCCAAATAAAAGAAAAACTGATGCTGATATTTTTTGGTTCCTTCCAAAAATTCAACAACGCTCATTTAGCGATTATGTTCTAAACATATCGCCAAATGAGGCAATTTTTATTATTGCACAAGCGTGTCCGCCTTTTCACTGGAGCCTACCGGTCACACAAATCGCGATCCGTTACCACTGGATAGATACTTCCAGTAATATATGTATATACTCTTCGATGATTAAAGCTTAATTGGCTTGTTTCAGATAAAAAAAATTCCTTCCTGGTTTCATCCCACCTTTCTTCGATCGGTGCTCCGTTAGCGAAAAATGTTTTTTGTGACGAAATAGCATAAGGTATAGTCCTCCGCCACTTCTTGGCATCTGTGATGCCATGAAGTGATAGGCGGACTATATCTTCAAAATCACAAAAAGAAAATATTTATTTAAATGCATTTCTTGCGCAACCCTTTTTTTGTTGGTTGGTTGATGTCGTGTCAATGGGGAGAACTATAGATATACATGAGTGCGCAAAACACAGCCGGCAACTCCTTGATGTTGTCGGAGTACAGATTGTCAAAGGGGGAAAATTCCCCAAGCTAGGCCGGGGATCTTAAAATGGCGAGACAGTCGAAAATATGTTTTGATGTTAGTGGAACATCGTCACAGTTACTGCAGTGACGGTAGATTCTAACCCTTTTTTTGTATATACGGGATAAAGGGCTATACTAATGCATATAATGTTAGGTTGTCTTCAAGTTCTTCATTGTATATTTACTATTAGGTCTGAATACCGATGATTTGTTGATAGCCGAAGAACAGCTGATCCCGAAAGCGGTCAATAGCTTCGTTCCCCAATTTGGAGACGAATTACTTCCAAATGATCCGGAGACCGCTGTATTTCACACGAACTTCAACTGCAAGGATTTATTCATGGGAGTTAACAAGGACGAAGGAGCCTTGGGAGTGGGTGCATTCAAACTGAAGGGAGTAGTTGCAAAACTCACATTCTCATAAGTATAACTAAGATATAGGGTCAGGCCCGTTCATTGGCGACTTTTGATAATGGTAAATTTGATTGGACGAAGTTGCCAATGAGTGAGCGGACCCTATATCTTAGTTATGCTATGGAGGATGTGAGTTTCGCAACTAAACCCTTCAACTTTTTATATATTTTGTACATTTGTATATTTGTAATTTTTTCAAATGAAATTTCTAGTTTAGTCATTCTGCAATAATTTCATTACCTAACGTATGAAGGATGCAAATGCAAAATGAATTTAAAGCTCTAGTTTTCTGAAAATATATTGCTTATAGACAAGCAATACCATTGTTTTATTATTGGATACTTCTTTACAAATTTCTTCTTAATGCATAGTTTATAAAAGTTGATTTTGTTTACCTAATTTTAATTCAAACGATGAAAACAGCTCTTTAATACATTATTGGAAAATTTCAGCTAACCATGTCTCAGCCTGAACTATATGGAGTCTACGGCGAAAAAAACCCTCCTCTAAACAAAGACTTCGGCAGAAACGAAATTAGGACATTTATAAGTAAAACATTTCCACAATCAACGTTAGGCACTGAAGCTATTCTTCAGCACTACTTTCCAGACAGCTTAGCTGAAAACGATTCCCAAGCAACAAGACACCAAATATACACTGCTCAGGGAGACATGCTGATAACCTGTCCGCTAAAGTTCTACGGGGAGGAGTGTTCTGAGCTGGAACACGACGTTTATGCTTACATCTTCACTCACAGACCGAGTGTTACGAAGCTGGCAGAGTGGGTGGGGGCCACCCATTTTGACGAAGTCCAGTTTGTTTTTGGACAACCTCTTCTGAATCCAGGGAAATATAAAGAATCAGAAGTCATTCTGAGTCGACAAATGATCGCTATCTGGAGCAATTTTGTAAACACTGGGTAAGATAAATGTTACTTACATTACTTTTTTCCGCAGGACAACTTCACTGAAAAAAAAAGAGACTGATTATACCAAAAATTGATGACAATTTGCTTGCTATACACAATCTCACTACAATTTTGTGCATGTGAAACTCAAAATTTTAATGCAATCTCTGAACAACCAACAACAATTTTGAGCAAAGTTTCACCACAATCTGGAGTTTACACATGCATCAAATTATGCCTAGAAATTGCAACAATACTTGGAGTTTTCACATAATATTGAGATTGAGCACCATTCTTTGTAACCAAAAAAATATAATACCAATTTTTAGTGTAACACATTCCTTGGTTTTTTTGGACAATTTAGGGTTTTAGTTATATAACCCTCGTACTTTATTTTAAACTATTATAAACGCTAACAGCTTTGATAGCAGAATGTTAAGTATTGATTGAGCAACTTAAATATCTTCAGTTTATAGAGTATTTTAAAAGCATAGTTCGTAATCATTTTCTTTCACGGAATTCTTGAGTAAAAACAAAACCATTGAATTTTAATCATGTTTAACATCAATTAAACTCTTTTTTTAGGATACCGGACAATTCTTGGCCTTTATATTCAAAAGAAAATCCCTCATTTAAGTATTTTGGACCGGAGATTTTTACAGGACAAGTAGGCTCCAGTATTCATTCCAAAAGCTGCAATTTAATCAGACCACTCTACGGAGCAGACTGATTCCTCGTTTACGAAGACATTTAAATAAAATAATGCTGTTGGTGCATTAGCTATGTGTACCACTGGACAACAATAACACCCCAATAGTCTAGTACAATTTAGGAAACGAATGTAAAATTTTAAAGAAATTTTGCAACTTGACCAATAAAGTGTTTCAAAAACGACGTTGACCGTTTTTGAATTTTAAAATTTGACTTAATGGTATCGCTATAAGTTTGCATTTTTTTTCAAATTTGTTTTCTGTGTAACTTAATTTTTCCTTTATAATTTTTTATCAGCCTTCCTTCACCTGCCTTATATTTAATTTATTTTCATATATTTTTAAGCCAGATATCTTAGTTCCGAATCTCAAATTTTCTTGCCAATCATCGATAATGAGTTTGACTCCAAATAGTTAGAGTTTACCGACCTGATTATCTAATAAGACTTTGAAGTCTTTTCCCCTGTTACTGAGAATTTGTACAAAATAAATTTAGCATGCTCTCTCCGAAGTAGTAAGGGCGTGTACTTCTGAAGATTAGTATCCTGTTGCAATATTCAGTTGCTACGATACACAATTTTAATCATCCATACGTACTTCTACTGTATGTGAAATACTTTTCCCATCCATAATTTTTATGTATCCCTGGTGTACGTTCTCTTAGTTTGCAGTTACGTTTGAAAGATCTGTATTTCTAAGTTTAGTTTTTGTAAAAGGAACTACTTTGAAATAAATATTAATTTACGATGGCAGGCAAATAAATGTATTTTTCTTTATTTATTAAAAACAATAAACAGCAAAATTTTACAAAACAACCAAGTTTCCATCATCAGTTTTTTTACACATGATTTTTTTTAAAGTTACTAATCATTAAAATTTATACAACCATAAAACGTCCTTTTCACACTTTAAATACCACTTTATGAAAAGTAAAAATTTCACAAAGCAATAAAATAAAAAAAAAGTACAGTTAAAATACTGATTATAAAATTTGCAAATTTTTCCTGTACAGTTTTAGTAGGAGAAAGCCTTATATCCAATGGAATCGACAACATAGAATCGACCATGGAATATCCATGGAATCGACGCACATGGGTTTCTACTGGTTTTTCAAACCTTGCCCATTTTTGTTCTAGTATGGTAAGAAAAAAGAAGCTTTTAACATTGCAGCATCTTAAACCTCGACACAAGTTTTTGAACATACAATTCGGCAGCAGATTCTTGAACCCAAACAGTGGCTATATTAATTGAACAAGTATCATAAGCGAAAAACCAGAATATGCAAGTTCCTGTTGAAGGACACTTCACTACGCCAACTACATCAGAAACATTTCTGGCATCAGGTCGCTGTGTTAGTTGTTCCTTCAAATTCCACAGTACGATTTAGAGACATTGTAGCAAGTAGGAACCATTGTTACATTAGACAATTCTTTCGTAGTATTGGGGGCTGTAGGAGGTAGATTCTCAATGCTTCCGTTTCTACCAGACAATAATGATAAAGAATCAATTTCTTTACAAATGATTCTTTTAAATTATTAACTTTGGAAACTTTGTCACAAATATATCTACACTAAAAAACTTTCCATAACAAGGGTAAAACTTTCAGTATATATTTAAGAAGAGCCAGAACATTTGTACAACTGGGGGCATTGGATGTAGAAGTATCGATGTTATCTATAGAATTAAATTGCTCACTGTTCTCAAAATTTGAGAGAATGTTAACGTCTACTGACAACGATCTTATATCCAACAAATCGTACATATCGTTTTGATTGTCGATTATGTGATCAGTTAAAGCAGAGTCCGTAAAGTTAAAGACCTCCATATTGCACTGGATGCGTTTTTAGCCAATTCTGAGTTCATTAAAAAATCCAAACTCAATGATAAAAACTAACATTGGGAAGCATTGTTTTCTTCAGCTTTAACTACTTTTGTTATTCTATTATGACTGAGTACAAATGACGATTTATTATGGAGTTTAGGATCTTCTAGAATTGTTTCTATATTTCCGGTTGAAAACTCCACTTCGGTTTCAGTAACTGAAACGTCCGAAACTGTATGACTTGGAGAAGTGATGTCTTCTTTTATGTCCAATGAACATCTGGGGAATCGGCATCTATGTTAGAAGGTTTTTTTGAGATTTCTTCATCTGAAAAATAACTATAGACATTATAAATATATAGATCTTTTGGATAGATTAACAAAGTACATGAAACCTTGAATGTGTGACGTCATGCTCATTAAAAAAATAAAAAACGAAAATCTATGATAAAACTGACTTTCAATCTGTACTGAAGCTTTTTCGTTGTTTCACCTACACAATTAAGGATTTTATAAAATCTTTCAAGTCTTCAAAACCAATTCAATCAAAAAATTAGTTGTGTTTTTAAAGGTAAGTAACTTTTGAAATAATTTATTGGATCTAACCTAAAAATATTAAACAGAATAAAATTTCGTATAAAAAACTAAAATACAACTTTTCTTTGCAAACGTTTTACGCCTGCTAGAAAGAAAAAAATTCAATATAATTTTATTTGTTGCCAGCAAGGTTTGGATCATGTCATCAGTACTGGTTTTTCCAATTTGGTGTTATTAATTGAATTTATTTCCAAAATAAATTTCTTCTAGGTCAGAAATGAGAAAACTTAGCTATGTAATGGCTTGTAATGGCTAGGTTGCGTACCAAAAGAGAATCTCGGGGAAACTTTAGAAAATATTTAATGTAGCTAAGCACAGCATGTACACAACACTAGATTACAACAATAACAACTAAAACAATTAAAGTTAAGGTAAATTAAGCGAAAATGAAATTAATAAGTTGGACGGACAAAAGTTCAATGCTTACAGTCTGAAAGCCAGGCCCTCTCTGGTGACGCAATCACCAATTGGACAAAACGTTGATGCCCAAATGGTGGCGCCCTCTTCATGGTGCATTATAGGAGCGCGTTACACTCCCCCTCTGGTTCTGAAATCGTCCCGGTGAGGAACCAGAATATTTTTTGGGTCGTCCTCTCTTTCTGAGGGGAGCCACGGGCAAAGTGTCTCTGTCTGGGCCAGCCTCACGGTATTCTTCGAGTGCTGACACGTGATAAGTCCCAAGAATCTGGTCGGGAGTGGCTGGGTCGGCAACCTCGTACGTTGTTGGTGATCTCAAGGTGAGAATGAGATATGGACCTTCCCTCCGTGGCATAAATTTCTTACTTTTTTTATTTCGACTAATGGGATGAATGGTCACCCAAACTTTGTCTCCAGGTTTGAAGTATTTCCGTCTTCTTCGTTGATCGAAATATTCCTTCTGACGATCTTGCTTTTGTTCAACTCTATCTTTGACGTCGAGGATTGAGTTGGCAAACCTCTTGAGATATGGTGTGATCTCGGGTACAAAGTTGTCGTTATCTATCACTTGTCTTAGATCATGTCTGATGTCGTCTGTCGTGCGTAACTGTCTTCCAAATTGGAGATATGCAGCCGTGTGACCGGCAAGGGCGGATCCAGGGTGACAATTTGGGGGGGGAACTTATAATAAATAAAAATTATTTTTAATTACAATTATTTTTAATTACAATTATTTTTAATTACAATTATTTTTAATTACAATTATTTTTAATTACAATTATTTTTAATTACAATTATTTTTAATTACAATTATTTTTAATTACAATTATTTTTAATTACAATTATTTTTAATTACAATTATGTTTAATTACAATTATGTTTAATTACAATTATGTTTAATTACAATTATTTTTAATTAACATTGTTTGGATTAAAATTAATTTTTAATTTATTTTTCCATTGTAAATGCAGTTTTTTACTATTAATTTAGTATGTATTACTAATTACTTTTTATAAGCATTAATTAGTTTGTATTTTACATAACTCATATTTGTATTATTTAATAGATAATTAATGTCTTATTTTTTTTAATAAAAATGGGGTTGTTTCACGGAGAATATCTGGCAATAGCTCTGCGGTTTTGTTTTCATGTCTCCCGAATTACTGTTGTTTTGGTATTCGGGAGTGAGTTTCCGAAGAGAATATTTTAGTTGTTAATTTTTTTTAATTCCAACTTCTTTCAATGCAAGTTTTCCTTGATAAATGATTAAAACAACCAACAGTACAGCAAGAAGTTGTAATTTAAAAAATAACAAAACTTAAACTCAATTTCGAATAGCAACAAAAGTAATTTGAGAGACATGAAAACAAAACCGCAGAGCTATTGCCAGATCCTCCGTGAAACAACCCCATTAATAGTAACAATTAAGAAAAATTTAATTATAGAATATTTTTATTTAAAATTTAACTACTTAGATAATTTAAATCACCTGATTTGTTGTACAGAAATTAAACGACAAGCTTCTATTATTAAATTTAATTGTAAAATGATTTGTGTATAAATCATTTTACATTTACTTAGTTTATAAAAACAGTAGTATATTTAACATATTTCAAAACTTAATTATTTAACTATACTAGTAGTTAATGAACACATTTAATTAAATAGTAATTATTAAAATATTAATCAATATTCTATCTAAATTTAAAAAAAAAAACCTTCTTGATTTGTATGAGAAGTTTATATATCCATTTTAAATAACTACAACTATGGCAACCAGTCGCCAATAGCCCTCCTATAGCTCTAGTGCGACGATAATTCAACATAACCCTAATCATTTATGTCGTTAACATATATAAAAATAGTAGCTAGTTTTTATAAAACATGTACTTAAATTTTAAACAGCAATTAAAATGTAATGAAAACAGAAAGCTTATTATAAATATTAAATATAAATACATCTCAATGAAATAAATGTTAATCGTGCAACAAATTGCAGTTTTGATGCATTATCATTAATCTCGTTAATCATTTTAATATCATTGAGTACAGGAAATGTCAGAAAATTTTATAAATCGGAACTTACTCATTGATTAGATGAAGAAACCCCCTAAAAACTATTCTTCTTACTCTTACTCGCATGACATCTATTTTGCTCCTATGAAATGTAATTGAGACATACGAGACCGAAGGCGCGAAAAACTCCGATTGAAGCATTGAGTCACCTGCTTAGACGCCACATTTATTCCAAAAGAAAAAAACAACCACCCGTAATATGGTCTCTTTGGTTATCAGTTTAAAAAATCCAAGTAAAAAAATCAAAATCTTGTTTGCACGAAACAAGTAACTCATAAAAAAAAACTACAAATGAAAAAAAAATCGACGCCACACCACACGATATTTTTTCAGACTTGCGTTTTCTTATTGTAACCGATCCGACGCGTTTTTCCGTTTTCTTCGCTTTAAAAAAAACACAAAATTATAGTGTTATACAAAAGCCGTAAGATTTATTACGCCAGCTGCAAATGTTTAGACATTTTTATAATTTTATAGAACGATTTTTAAATGAAATTCATAATATTGGTCATGTTGGCTCCACCGTTCGTCATCGGTAGTTTGCTTTTTAAGTATACTATAGTTTAGTTTAGTTTGAAATATCGTCGCACTAGAGCTACACGAGCGCTATTGGCGACCGGCGTCATAATTTAGAACCACAGTCAGGTGACGGAGCCGACATCTGAGTAGGCACCCAACGCAACCGTTAAGGTAGACATCGTACGCAGCGTCGGGATTTTGGAGCATATTTAACGTGTACCCCCTCTACACGGGGTATTATTCGTCGGACATTTTTGGCTGCGCGGGCCGTTTATAGGTCGGCAGATATTTTGGCGATGTCCGGACCCGAACCGGGGACCTTCTGTATACAAGGCGAACGCCTTAACCGACTGGGCTCCCCAGCCCCTTAAGTATGCAATAACTTTAAGGTTTCGGTTAACCGTCTTTATACCTTTATGGTCAAAAAATATATTATTAGGGCTCTTTGGAAAATTTCTATTGTTGACAAAATTTTAAATTGACTACATTAATTTGTGTCTGACGCGTAACAATAAACATACTCATTCATACTTACTACAGATACTTTACAGTAGAAATTACGATAGAAAAAAGCGTGAAAAACTCCTAACTTATAGTACACTTATTTCACTTGTATTAAGCAAAATAAAAACCCAAAAAATGAAATTAAAAAAATAGTCATAGTGGAATTTCTTTGATTTATTAACGAACAAATTGCACTATTATACTTGAAAACGAATTCAAATATATCTGTCAATATTTTATTTCTATGTTTTTTTTATACTTCCTTCCTATTCGAGAGGATAGCCGTCGTTTATTCGGCGCCATAAAAAATGTATCTAAAATCTTATTCCCGCCAAAATTGCGATTGGCTTAAAAATAAATCCGAAGGGAAGGGGGGGGGGGGATAGTTTTTATTTCTTTTTTTTAACATTGCGTAATAACCTGTTCCCCCAAAGCGCCCGAGCTGTAATATTTTTTTTCCATGTTCTAGTTTCTAAGTTGAGAATGCAACGAGTTGTAGTATAAATATAAATATTTGTAAAAAATAAAAACATTTCTTTACAAGTCGATTCTATCTAGTATGAATTTTAAGATTTTGGGGGGGGGGGGGGGATTTCCCCCTTTCCCCCCCCCCCCCCCCCCCCCCCCGTGGATCCGCCACTGGTGACCGGTGGTGTCACACACTGACGTATTCATTGAGAATCTTATGAGGGGTAACTTGTCTTCCCAAGCGGTGTGTTCTTCTCCAACTAGAATTGCCAATCTAGGTTTCAAGTCGCGGTTTTTGCGTTCCGATGGGTTAGCTTGTGGATGGTAAACTGGGATGAGGTCTTGTGTAATCCCTAACAAGTCACAAGTCAATTGCATGACAGAACTGACGAACTGTGGGCCGTTGTCACTAATCAGTCGTCTTGGGATTCCATAACGTAGGAATACTTCTTCAATTAGTACTCTGGCGCAGTTTGCAGCAGAAGCTTCAGCAAGAGCAAACAGTTCGACCCATTTGGTACTTGTATCTTCCACAAGAAATATCCACTTCTTGCCAGTGGGGGTCTCGGGCAGAGGTCCAAAAAGATCAATGGCAAGAGTTTCAAACCTTTGTGCATACGCCGGCGTTCTTAAGAGTCCTGCTGGTTTCTGGTTAGTTGGCTTGTAACGATTGCATTCGGGACAGGTCTTAATGTAATCTGAGATAAACTTCTTCATTCCTCGAAAGTAATATCTTGATGCAATCTTCTTGTATGTGTTTTCTACACCATAGTGTCCAGCAGTTGGGGCATCGTGGTGTTCTTGAAGGATTCTCTCCCTCTCCTGGACAGGCACCACGAGTTGAGCCTCTTCCTCATCTTCTTCGTGCTCTGGTGAATACCGGTAAAGGACACCTTCGTTCATAAGGTATCCACGACTGGTGTGGTTTGCAAAGTTCTCATCTTTTTCATCGCTCTCAAAAGGATTCAATTATTTTCCTAAGTTTCTTCATCCTCCATCTGCCCTTTGCGAATATCACTGGACTTCCTGGATGGCATGTTCAGAGTGATGGCGCAAACATCAGGGATTTCGTTTTCGGCATACGTTGGGCGTGACAGCATGTCAGCGACAACGTTGGCTTTGCCTGGGGTATATTCAATTTTCAAGTTATATGATTGAATTTTTCAACGCCCATCTTGCCAGACGACCTGAAGGAGATTTAATACTCAAAAGCCATTTGAGAGGTTGATGGTCTGATGCAATGAAAATTTCTTGATTTTCAACATATCCTCGAAATTTCTCTAAGGCCCACACTACTGCCAAAGCTTCCCGCTCGGTTGTAGAGTAGTTTCGCTCTGCTGGGATCAACAGCCGACTTGCATATTCTATAACATGTTCATGAGGCCTTTTCCTTGGAGAAGGACTGCTCCCAAGGGCATAGTTACGTGCATCTGTACGGATGGTGAAAGGTTTTGACCCGTCAGCTTGCTTCAATATGGGAGAAGTCATCAGCCGATTTTTTAAGGTTTCAAAGGATTCTTGTTGTTCAGTACCCCATTTCCAATGCACTTTCTTCTTAGTAAGGTTACTAAGTGGCCGGGCTATGTCGGCAAAGTTTGGGACATATCGCCGAAACCAAGAGCAGGTTTGTAGGAAAGACTGTACTTTCTTTCACGTTGGTAGGGACTGGAATTCTTTGATAGAAGAGATTTTGTCTTTATCAGCTTCAATTCCATCTTTGGTATCCAAAATCCAAGATATTTCACTCGGTCGCACGCAAGCGACACTTCTCTCGATTGGCATGGAGTTTGAAGATGGACAGTCTTGCGAATACCTCTTCAAGATCACTAGATGTTTTTTCAAAAGTATCTGACAGGATTATGATGTCATCCAGATAAGATAAGGCAAAAACATCTTTCAAGCCACTTCGAAATTTGTCAATTAATCTTTGAAAGGTAGCAGGGGCATTTCGTAATCCAAACGGCATCCGTAGATAACGGTATGTACCAAAAGGACAAATGAAAGCAGTTTTGTCCTGGTCAGGTTCAGAAACTTTTACTTGATGATAACCTGATTGGAGATCTATGGTAGACATGTATGACGTCGGGGTAGCTTCATTCAAAAGATCGTCCATTCTGGGCAAGGGATAGGTATCAACCTTTGTCACAGAGTTCAGCTTTCTGTAGTCGATACAGAGACGTACTTTTCCATTTGGTTTGGGAACAAGTACCACAGGTGCAGCGTACGGGGACTCGCACTCTTCAATTATGTTCTGCTTCAGCAGCTCCTCAATCTCTTGCTTCAAAATTTCTTTCTTCATAGGATTCATCCTATAAGGAGACGTTGCTACCGGAGGGTGATCTCCTGTATCGATGCGGTGTTCGATAAACGGTGTGGGCTCTCCCCCTGGCTGGAAACATGTCTTTGTGTTTGTCCAAAAGAGAGTTCAGTCTTCTTGTTTGTTCTGGAGAGAGGTGTTTGCCTTCATTTTCACGCAATTCGAATGAACTGATGCATGGATCTTCAACTGTCTTTTTGAAGAACTTGTACCGGGTTTGAGGATCTTCGGAAAAGTACCATTTTCCGTCTTGGACATCAAGGACGATGCCAGCCGCATGGAGAAAATCCATTCCCAAGAGAGTCTTATTTCCTTTTGCTTCGGGCAATACTAGAAATTCTGTTAGGATAACTTTACCCTCGATGTACAGTTCGACAACAGCACTTAGAGCGGTAGTGGTTTGTCGTATGCCATCAGCCATCATAAATGAAATTATTTTGTTTACAAACGTGACGTTGTGTTTCTTGCAGGAATTTATAGAGCTTTTCACCTGCGATGCTATGTGAAGCACCTGTATCAGCACATACAGCAATTTTCTCTCCAAAGATGTTGAGGACAATCAAACTAGAAGGATACGAATTTGAGTCCAAGTTGAATAAAGTCATACAGTTCACTGTAGTTTCAACAATCATTAGACCTTGTACAAGTAGGACACTTAGACTTTATAACTCCAGGATTTCCGCAACCGAAGCAGTGGATGGGTTTCCTTCCTTCACTTCTGGAATTTTGAAACTTAGAGGGTACTGCTCTAAAAGTTCCAGGTGGATTGTCATCAGAAAGTCTTCCAAAGGGCTGACTTTTCTTGGTAGGAAAGGGTTTCCTGTATTCTTCCTTCTTCTTGAACGTCTGGTTTAGACTGTTCTTCATTCCAGGTCTTAGGCTATCGTAAGCGTCTAACTTCTCAGCCAATTCCAAAGGATCGTTTAAATTCGCCCAAATATCCAGAAAATGATCTCTGATATTCTGTGGTGTTTTCCTTTTGATGGCATCAGCTATCATCAGGCTTTTAAGCTGGTCGAAGTGGTAATCTTCAACTCTTTTAGCCATCCTTCGAGGTAAGATTCCAATTCGAAACAGAAATCGCGCCATGTTGTGTCGGGATTTTTCTTCTGTTGAGAAAAATACTGTCTAAACCTGTCCCCAGTAACTCGAAATCTCTTGAGGAGCATTTCTTTTACCTTTTCGTAGTTTTGAGCATCATCTTCATCTTCCCTGGCGATTGAGTTGAGATATTTCTGGTGGCAAGGAGCCGATCAGATATGCAGTCCAAGTTCTTTCAGGAATGTTCATAAACTTTACTTGACGTTCGAAGATTGTCAAGTATAGTCCGATTTCGTCTTTCTTCGGATTGAACTTTGGTATAATTCTATTGAGCTCAAACTTCGGTTGTTCCACATGTTGGTTTTCAGCAGCTGCTGACGACAGTTTCTGGGCTTCAAGTTGAAGTTGCAACTTTTCTATCTCGAATTGTCGTTCGAGTTGCCTCGCCAACTCCTCCGCTTTATGTTTTTCTTGTATTTCATCAAGCCTTTGCTTCTCTTGTAGTTCCATGGCCTGCTGTTTTTGTAATTCCATACGTTCCTCTACTATGGTGTTGATCATGCCTTTAGTGAATTCTTCATCATATTTGTCACTTTTAGTTATGAGATCCTTTAGGTCCATCACCTTGAGATTTTCCGCCGGTGCCAGACCCAACTCTGTTGCCAAAGTTCGTAGATCTTCCTTTCGAAACTTCGCCAAAAAGGCCATAATTCCGGATATATAGAGTCTCTTATCAATAGTTTAATGTTGCAAAATTTTAGAGTTCAATTAAGGTATTCGAAATTTTTTCTTACGTGCACTAATAATTATATATAAAATCACTCAAAATATTCATTGCATATCTTAAAATTACTCAATATCATATTAAACCAAATTGAATAATATTTCAATCGTAATTTTCAAACAGTAAGTATTAAGTTATAAAATGTAAATGTAAACAATTTTATAAAGTAATATATGCATGTAATGTTATAAACTTGTATTTCAATTATAATGTAAATATAATATAAAACATACAATCGTAAATGAAAGAAATTAAATGAAATTACTATAATGAATACAACTGTATAAAACCTAGGTGCACAAATATATTTCACAAGTGAAATTCTTTTTTTTTTTTTAAATATAATTATTCTGATATACAATAATTGTTTTTGTACCTTGCACCGATATTTTATTTGCACAATATGAATAAAAATCACTTCCCAACTCATAAGAAATACCATTCACTTAGATCAACATCATTTAAAAACAAGTATGCACTTGAGGAACGCTTAATTTAGATTAAACAAACATTAATGTTAAATCTTTACTTTCAGACAACTTCAAATCATAAGCTTTTAATCTTAAGCAATTATAATACTCTATTCCTAATCATAAAACTTTTCAATCAGGGAGAATTAAAAACTAAAACACAAAAAGATATTTCCTTTCAATCTCATTAATATTCATTTGTTAAACCTTCTCGATGAAGTTATAACTCTCATTCATTGCGAACGAAAGATTGATTCAAAGATGAAACATTAACCATAAACAACTCGAGAGCGGAGAATCGAAAGCCAAAACAATCTGCGCTCGCTTTTTCGCGGTTCGAAATGAGCAAGGCATGCAGTTTTAAGACGCCATCTTTAAAGGATTTGGCTATAACTGCGTATCTTTGTTATGAAAAGAGCTATTACACTTTTAAGGACTAAAAGTATATTTTTAAAAGAACAAAAATGATTTTACGCATTAAATTACAAATTAAATGGTTTAAAGCACTTATCTGATTGTCTGCAGATTCCGGACATAGGTTCCATATGTTTCGGATGAAACATTTCACATCAAATTCCAGGGTTGGAATTAATCATAACACTTTTCAATCGGGGTGAATGAAAAAAACCTGAAAACAAAATGAGAGAAGAGCGGGTTTTCGTTTGACTTACTTAAGAATCACTCCTATCCGGACGGTACTTTGATTCTGACTCACCAGATGGCACTACAATTTCCGCCAAATGATACATTTGGCGATTTAAAAAAAGAGATGCGTTTCTCTTTCTGGAGAGTGGTGCACGGCAAGATTTCTTAATCATAAGATGAAGAGGATTCGATTGTAAAGAAGGTAGACTAACGGATACGGGTTTTAGTACTCTTTTGCGAGCCGGGACGGTGTTTCCGGAAATTTATTGGCGTATTGTTTGATTATTTCTCTTTTATTTTATTTTTTTATTTGTTTAAAAAATATATTTATTTTGTAAATTGTGACGAACCCCTTGGCGGCAAATTCCAGATAGGACGGTGGCATAAATCTTAAGATCTTCAATCCTAAGATCAGTCAGTTCTTTTCTGGTTTACTGGTATTAATTATTATATTTCTATTTATAATTACCGAGATGTGGTGCCATTATAAACTGCTCTAAAGTCATCCCTGTAAACTTCGGAATGCGAGTTTATCTTCGCATATGAACAGTATCGTTTTTTAATCTAGTTCCATAATTTTAATTGTCGGCGTGGTAATCTTTATGTTTGTTAAAACTAATGGCCATACCAATGCAAAAGGGGAAACCCGATGCATAAAATATGTCGTTAGCTGTTTTAAAGGCAATAATAAGTCAGCAAGATACAAACAAACGCGGGTGTATGTGTAGCGTAGGTTATCGCTCGAAGGTTGCGTTATGTGCCGGCTCTGGTTCTGACCTCGTCACTTAACCGCTGCTCAAACTACGAGGTGAACGTGTTGAAACTCTGTACAGCTAGGTAAAAATTTAGACAGCCTGAAAAGTTCCGGCAAACGATGGAAGGGGGAGACCAAATATATCATATGCATAAATATGACATAAGCCAAATATATCATATGTCGGTCCAACCCTGCAAGAGGGTTGGACCGACGGGTTGGATCCGGCCCAATACAGCTTTTCAGCGTCCTGCCTGCAACACAGAACAAATTCAAATTTCTCGTTTTATTATATATTTTCGTCCCGAAAGTGGCGAACGATATAACTAAACGGAAAAAGGAAGTATTTACGGAAATATTGAAATAAATTTTAAATTTTTTGTAATCTCCATTACAAACTTTGTTGAATTATATTAAAAGAAACTCAGAAACTCCTTCACCGTGCCAACACACAATTTATTGTATTGAAAAGAAAAAAACTAGCTATAGCTGCGTAGCCCACCTTGCAAAGAACCGTCATTGTGAATCGATTCTTTTCTTTTTTTTTCTGAAGTTTTTCTTTCTTTTTCTGCAAATGCATCCAAAATGTATTGGGGCTCACGTAATGGCCGATTTCGTGATGCTAGTGGATCGACAATCTCAGGTACGCAGTAGTCCAAATAAAAAGTTTCCAATTTCGGTGTGATTTTCCTCCAAAATTCTTCATTTCTTTCAATTCGAAAAGTTAAGTTGTCATTTCGACACCAGAAAAACAAATCGCACCAATTTCTATTGGCCAATGCTAGCTGTCCTTGAATTTGATAAAAATATTGGTGTAATCTTGGCACATGCAAAGAGCCATTAGGACTTGCTCTAATACCAATGGCGTGTTTTTTACATGTTTCAACCAAACTGTTGGAATCTCTTGCGGAGTATGGGCATTTGACTTCGACCAGTCCATCTGTACCAACTAAACCGTCTGGTGCTGAACAAAGAAAGGGCTTATCTGGGCAGATGAACATCCCGCAGCGTTCCACTTTTACGTTATTTTTTATTCAATATTCTTTCAGTACAATGTTTTCATTCGCTCTACCGTACTCCATAGACTTAGTAAATATATTATCCTTGTATAATATTCTTTTTACCAAGTTGGAGCTGAGGGTAGTTGCTCTTCGTTGAACGACGTCCTTAAACATTGTTGAAGGTATTCTTTTGCATCTTTCTCGTCTCCATATCTCTGACGTGGCTTGGGTTCGAGTTAAAGGTCCGTATTCATCCCTTGATTTCACTTGTAAAGATCAAAGGTGTGCAATTGTTTTCACCCGAATCGCTGCAGGCTGCAGCATCCAAATCAAGAACATTCGGATCATCACCATGATGCTCATCGCCCCCGCGACTGATATGATCAGCTAGCTTCCTTTTTCTTTTATTGGTGTCAGGAAAGATGGATTTTCTTTTAAGTTTCCTAAGTGCTTCAATATTCCGCTTGTGCAGCAATTTCCTATGGGGTGATTTAGGGCTTTCTCCGACCAATGCCTTATTCACTAATTACTGCCATTTAAGAGATGGTTCTTGAAAAGCTAAAGCAGCAACATTGGATCTTCTTTCAATTGATCCCCCTTTAGAAAAATCGATTCTTTTGCCACCAGTTGTTTTGCATAATTGACTCATGTATATTTATGCCGGATTGTTTGTCAAATTGTAAATCAGAGTGTTTACAACAAGAGACAAGAATTCTCCTGATCTCTGCTTGGATTGCAGAAAGCATATTAGTGACTTGCTAGTGACAGTTCGTCGATTTGTTCATTTGATGGCTCTTGCTCTTGTAAATTAGACACTGATAGTTATTTGATTACAAGCCTCACTCCCGCCAGTCTGTACATTCGTTCTGCAACGAGCTTCCTACAGTGTACACCTTTGGAGCCGGGAAATCTTGACGTGTTTTTTTGCAACTTTTCAAGGTCTCTAAAATAGCGTCGGACTGCGTGATTGGCACATTCAACTTTCAGTACTCTGCCACCATACGACACATGTTCTTGTACATTGCTCATTAGGTTCGTGTCCCCATCTCCAACAATTCTGGTGCAACGAATGTGGTATTTGCTCTCCAAGTGTTTCATGTCATTAACTATTATGTCTGCTTCCATTGCTGTCGATGGCCCAGACCAGTTTTTTGTGCATGTGTGTGGCTTGAGAGGGCATCCCTCTTTGTTCACTTGGCATACCAAACACACTTTGTTTCGTGAATTTATAAATAAGATCTGCGTCAAGGTTCCTATAATGACGGCCACACCATTCGACGCATTATATCCATGACCATAAGAACGTTTAAACACACCACCGTCTACTATAACGCATATATTGAAGTAGCCATCAAGATCAATATCGCCTCTTTCTTCGGCTAATTTTTTCTCTTGCTCAATTTCCCTGATAAGCGAGTCTTCCTTGCACGATTTTACTACTTCTCCAGCAAATTTTTCACAAGGAGCTAAAGTGTTCTGGGCCATATATGACATGTTCATGATGCTAAACTTTTGCTCTTCAAGTGAATACCCACTTCCGGTAACAAGAGCTCCCAAAACGGCAAGTTGGTTGAACGAGCGTTTTTCTATATCAGTCGTCACTTTTGCGGTACATTTGCAACGGGATTTGTTACAAATAAAATAATAATCAAAAATTAATCCTCTTTGAACTACATTCTGAAGTACCATCTTGCCTTCAAATGTGCAGTTGAAAGGTTAGGTTTGAATTATCGTCGCACTAGAGCTACACGAGGGCTATTGGCGACGGGCATCGTATTTTAGAACCACAGTCAAGTGACGGCAGTTAAAAGAATGTTCTTCCAGTTTTCTAGCCTGAGAAATTACGTGAGCTACATCGCAAATGACCCTATTTGAGGGATATGGGTTTTTCCCTTATACTTTCAACATGTTCAATAATTAGTGGAGGAAGATCGTCGTCACTTGAAGGTTCGAGATCGTAATCGTTGTTAGTTGGAGAAAGACAGGCCTTCGGTTTATCTTCCATCAGCGATCCATTGAGTTCGGAAGTTAATGGCTCTAATGTCATTTCACCGTCATTCAAACTTGGGATTAATACGCCTCTAGAAATCCTGAAAATATAAATAATTTATGTTGTTTAGAAAGTGCTCCTCTCTCTATAAATTGAAACCGGAAAGCCATCCCAAAACACAATAACAAAATAAAAAGAAAAACTTAAGAACAAGAAGTCTATTTCAAAGTTAAAAAATCGGCATTATATTTATCTGAATCTCAAACTTTGACGGTAAACTAGATCCCACTAAAACGATGCGTAGTTCTTGTGCAAGAAAATCTCTAATTCAACCAATTTTTCAATCAGTCGACTCAGAATGTTGTTTATCAACTGAATAGAGGCTGATAAATCGTTGGTGTGAATTTTTTTTGTCGCAGCTGTACGCTAATAGCATCAAACAAAAAAAAATACAAAACATTATTACGTTCGATTTTTTCGATTTCTAGTACGCCTTCTTCTTTGACTAGTTGAGACCTTTCCACGTTTTTTCGGACGTCTTATTATGCACAACACTTTTCTCCATTGAAAGTGGTGGTGTCATTTTTAATTCTGAAGACCAAATTCTGAAAAAAGTTATTTATGTATTATATTATTATAATAGTAGATTCGAAAAAGTAACTGCCACTTATAACCAGTTCCACACAAGATTTATACACAAGAAAAAATCAAGCAAAAACACTATTTAGTTCTAATTCCAACTTTTAAATACCAAAATTGTTTATTTAATTTAATTTTCTTGTGCATAAATGATTAATTATGCTTATCGTTTTTAATTTCTCTGCAGCTAGAAAAATTGTTAAGTAGGTTCCTGATGGATAAAACTAAGAATTTTTTTAAGGGCCATTTAATAAAATTAAGGAATTCTTAAATGCCCTTAAAATCCAAAATACAGAGTTCTTAAGACTTGACCCGTAGGATCCTGTAATTGAGTAGGCTACATAAGAGCAAAAAAAGTCCTCGTCCCTGATTAATCAGAAGCTATTCCACCAAGATATAGAATAAAACAATGGACAAGTTGCATGAAACTCGAAATTCATAATATATGTGTTTTACTGGTACATTAGAAGCTGCAGATTGAGAATGTAAGGTTAAATATACACAAATGTTTAATTTCAACAAAAAATGCATTTGAAATTTGCCGAAAATGTACGTCACTGAAAACAGCTCTGACGTCAACTGTTATGTTTTTGGCGATGTTTCGATCTATGCTGTAATACACTTTATTAAATAGTAAACCTTACAATTTCTGCGAAACCTCATTAAAAGAAGAAGACAATATTATTTGTAACCAGTTCATATCAAGGAAGTTAAACAGCTTGTTCCAAGTTTGGTTGTTACTTAAAATACACACACTAGAGCGCGTATGAGCTATTGCAGAACTATTGACTGTTGGATCTGATCGGAATAGTCGAGTGAAATCGTTCAACGTTTGAAGAAATTAACTGGAATGAACATGACATGTTTCTGTAAAATAGCATAACTTTTTAAAGAGTTTGATAAGGATGAAAGCACGTTTCACCGTTTCAAAAGCGATACAGTGAAACGTGATACGAAATAACACGCCAAGAACAAAAAAAAGCCAACCGTGACGTCATCTGTTATGCTAAGAGAGGTTTAACAGGAGTGACGTATCATTATCTTTAAAAATGAATTTAAAAATAAATACATCTTCAAAACCAGAAATACTTCAGTTTTAGAGGTTTTTTAATATGCTTAATCGAATAAATTTGTTTGTGGAAAACGCTGTAATTGTCCATTAAAACACCTTGGAAATATGACGGTTAGAACGTAATTTAGAAAAAGGGTACGGACAGATACACAGACAGGGGGACAAAAAGTAAAAATGTTAGGTCTTTTGATGTTATAGGTATCTTTAAAATAAGAATTTTTAAAATCTGACGGTTAGAACGGAAAATGAAAGGGATTACGGACAGGCAGATGGACAAAAAGTATCAAAGATAAGTATCTGATGTCATCATTTCAAAAAAAAAATAGAAATCTGATGGGTAGAATGTAGGTGTTGGTGCATGTATTTTCCGGTTTGTGTGCTTGATCAGGGACCCGCTTATAAACCTTCGTCAAGTAAGACAGACACTAAAACTTTTTCCTGACACAGAGAAAGAAAGTACACCCAGGGCGAATGCGGGAATCGAACCCGCACCCGGTAAAGTACGCAGACTGTTAGCGTAATGGACTACGATCAAACTCACTAGGACACCCGGGCCTCAAGGTGATGGCTAGAATGTAAGTTTGGTTCTGACAAACAGACAAACGGAATTCTCCACGATGTCAACACCCTACTGACCTTTTTTTAAAATTCTTTAGAATTAAAAAAAAAGCTATAAGTAGGCTAAAAATAATTTATTTCTTCAAGGGCTATTGGCGGTGGACCTCGCAATTTAGAGCCGCGGTCAAGTGAAGAGGTCGACACCCCAGCCTATTATATAAAAAAAATTCTGATTTTAATCGAATATAATGTATCGGTTTAACAATTTTTCTGGTCAAGAACAAGAAGAATACTTTAGAGTTTATATAAGGGCAAATATTACAATATCTATAAAAACAATGTCAAAACAAGGGGCTCCAATATTCATGAATATTCAATTTCCAGGTTGCACATCAAAATCGCTGTGTTATAGTATCAAACCTGACTACAACTAAAGTAATCAAGTTTAAAAGTCACGCCAATTCTTTGACAGGATTTTTCATGAGCTCCGCCCACTTTTCCCACTTTTCGTTTTTGTGGTTTTAGGGTTACACTTCAAACGACTTACAAGTTGGCTGCTGTTTTACTTCTACGATTTGGCGACCTTTATTTCTGTCTGAAATTCCGATAAAATCATAGTTTCTCGTTTGTAATAAACGTTTTTGTCATAAAAAGTACTTGAAATGCAAAAGCATCATTTAAATTCTGTCTTAACATACAAAGATAATACATAAGTGAATTGTTTAGATTTATTAAAAAAGATTTGTATCACTTAAGCCAGTTTGTCCTACAGATGTCGCCACGATTCTTAAAATGCTGATTTTTTTAAAAATTAATAATTAAAAAACTGGTAGACATTTTTCTTTCAAATCTTTTTTAAACTGTCTTTCATTCCTATTTGCATATCTGGTGCAAAAAAATCATACGTTAAAAAAATACTTTACCAGAAACTATGATTAGAAAAATAAAGCATTACGTCTATAGGACTGACAGTCCCTCTTAAGAGGGATTGTCAGTCCCATAGAGCTAATGCATTAGTTTTGTAATCATAACTTCCGCAGAAGTATTGCTTTGCCGTGTTAGCCCTTTTTAACCAGGTATGGGAATTAACATAACATCAAAATGAAACAAATTTGAAACGAAAATGTTATCTAGCTATTTAATGATATATTTTTGAAGTTTTAAAATGCCAAAAATTACAGCAGATGGCGACACTATTTTAAAACTTTATTAATTAATAATTAAATAACCGGATTATATTTTCTTTTCAATTTTGTTTTAAATGGATGTTAGGATGATTCCCATACATGGTGAGAATGGGATAACATGGCAAAAAAATTCTTTTGCCAAAGTTATGATTTCAAAACTAATGCATTAGCTCTATGGGACTGACAGTCCCTCTTAATTAGCAGATTCGGCCACAAGTTGGGTAGCCAATTTGTAATGGCTAGGTTGCGTACCAAAAGAGAATCTCGGGGAAACTTTAGAAAATATTTAATGTAGCTAAGCACAGCATGTACACAACACTAGATTACAACAATAACAACTAAAACAATTAAAGTTAAGGTAAATTAAGCGAAAATGAAATTAATAAGTTGGACGGACAAAAGTTCAATGCTTACAGTCTGAAAGCCAGGCCCTCTCTGGTGACGCAATCACCAATTGGACAAAACGTTGATGCCCAAATGGTGGCGCCCTCTTCATGGTGCATTATAGGAGCGCGTTACAGTTAGATTATATTCAATTTTGTGTTATTTTTTATAATTAATAACGTGGGAAAATTGGTAAATAAAAAAGTCGGAATAAATACATATTTCGTCTGAAATAAGTTGCTTTAAAGGTATTTAAGATGGATTTTGATGCCTTGTAGCAATTGGTTTGGACGAATTCATGCAGTACTAGAACTCCACTTGTGCTGCCGTTGACGACGAACTTAGTAATTAAAAAAAAAAAGTTGGCAAGTGCCGAGGTCGTTACCTAAGTGGGAACCCAACGCAACCTAAGGGCGCTTTTTCATTGACCGACACGACACCGACAAATCGTATACGATTTCAGTAACACGATATCGTGGAACGCAAAACACACACGCGAAGCCGGGACGCTTTTCACTAGCCGATACGATAACGATTATGCCGTTCCTAATCGGGCGATATCGGTTATCGCCATGTTATATCGTGGGTACGCACGAATCCTTCTTAATCGTGGCGACATTTTCTGTTTGTTGTTGTTTGAAAACTTCGTTCTTTGAAAACTTCGTAAAAATGGCTCTTAAATTTGATATTGTGTCTCTTTGCGAATTAGTTGAGGGTAGACATGACGGAAAGTAAATAAAATGGTGCTGAAATCTATGACCTAGTTAACAAAATTAGTTTTTAAATAGTTTTAAAAAATTGCATGTTTTTTTATATAAAATTCTTAATTTTTTTACAATTAACTAGCAACTGTTTTAATAAGGTTGTATTTTTTTAAAAACTGATTTCAGCTTGTAATTAAAAAATTATTTTTTAACGTCATGTTAGAAAGTTCAATCGAAAGTTTCCACGCTCATTCTAAAATAATTGAAGAATTTTGCAGGATCTTTATGTAGCCTTTCAAATAGTACGTGAAAATCCCCTTCAGAATGCCTTGCTTTTAAAATATCGTGAACCCAGAAGCGTTTTGTAATACCTCGTCTTTTCCTTCTTAAATAAAGTAAATATAAGAGGCGCAATTGATGATAACGTAGTTTATTGTGACGAGCCATTTTTTAAATGCGTCTGCTCACGGAGAAAGACGAACACGAAAATGAGCGGAAAATCGGCCCGTTTCAGTGAACGATATCGGTGCAGTGAAAAAGCGACTACCTAGACGATACGATAATATCGTATGCCGTCCCAAGCGATAGTGTACGATTTATCGGTGTCGTGTCGTTCAATGAAAAAGCGCCCTAAGAGTGACATAGTACACGGCGTCAGGGCATCGAACCCATAGATAGTAAAACCATATAACGCTCTCGCACATTTTCTAAAGGAGACAGAGAGTAAAAAGCTGATTTCTTTCTCCCGCTATGTTGGGTCCCGGTCGAGTAGTTGTGTATAGAATAAAACTGTACTATTATTGCTTTTTTTAGAAGCGTTTACATCAGAGTCTATGGTGCGTTTTTTTTTTTGGCGTTGATAGTACTTTTTTTATTCATAAACCAGGATAATTTTTTTTATAGTTCTGTTTCTATATAGTGATTAAATTTATAAGTCAAACTAAATTTTTCCAAATAAACACTTTTTGAGAATTATGTTGTTATTTTGGGGAACATCGGTGATTCATAATGGTTCCAAATACATTACTCTCAAATTCGAGACTACGCATGCTCTCATTTTTTTAGAAAAAAAATTATGTCTCCGACCCAAGCTGGAACCCACGATGCGAGGATCCCCGCAAAGTAAAATGCAGTGTGCTATCCTACTCTGTCATCTCAACATCAGCAGCAATTTTATCGTTTGTATAATTTTCTTATTACTGATCTAGATGTTTTTTATATGTTTTTAAATCAACTGTTTTGGCTCTGTTTTAACCAAATGTTTTTAAATCTACTGTTTTGTGTCTGTTTTTAACCAAATGTTTTTAATTCTACTGTTTTGTGTCTGTTTTAACTAATTTTTGTATGTGTCTCTTATAATTGGGAGTTTTCTCCTGTAGTTGCGCACAATAAATACATAAATAAGTAATAAAAAAAACATTCATTAAAGAAAATAATTTTTTATCAGTATTGTATGATAGAAAAGGAAACATTATCTCCTACAGCCGCCTCAATGCTACCAAAGAATTGGGAAATGTCTCAATGGTTTCTACAATACTTCTTAATGCTACAACTGTGAGAAACAACTAGCAGTGCCCAACCTGATGCAAGAAATGCTTCTGATGTAGTTGACGAAGTGAAGTGTCCTCCATCAGGAATTTGCATATTCTAGTTTTTCGCTCAAGATACTTGCACAGTTAATAGCCACTGTTTGGGTTCAAGAATCTGCTGCCGAATTGGATGTTCAAAAACATGTGTAGAAGTTTAAGATACTAGAATAAAAAGGGCAAGGTTTGAAAAATCCAATAGAGGAACTACCCTGAATATGAAACCCTCCCCCCGGGGGGAATTTTGGACATATACAATTTTGTGTTCGCATTGACATGTACAGCTGTGGACAAAAAAAAGTAAACACTAGGATTATTTCGGCCGTTAGTCATCATAAGGAATCAGACCTTTTTGACTTTGTGAATAAATAACATTCTGAGTTAATTGCATGACACAAAATTTGGATAAGGGGCCGTCTTCATATTAAAAATGTTACAAACTTTAAAATTTCCAATAGCAACACCCAATTTGAATAACTTAGAAATGTTAAGCGCCCTCGAAAACCCCTAAATTTAAGTTTTTGTTACATTTGGATGAATATTTGACGAGTTATTTAATCGAATCACTTGATGTCCTTTGGGGGACCATCTCTAAATTAACAAGCGTAGTCTATAGGTTCGTCCGAGGGGAAAAGCGAAATATTGAAATATATGGTAGAATATGTTGAGGAGCTCTGTAAGGGATCAAAAGTTAATGGTGATGAAATCTAATTTTTCCCCCTTTTTGCAAGTTTATTTCAACTGTATAGTTAATATTTTAAGTTTATTAAAGTTTAAATTTTAAATTTTTTGTGTACGTCAAGGATTTCTATACTGGGCGCCATTGAGTAACGAGACAACAATATTTATTTTTTATGAGAGCCACGATATGTTTTAAGTTTAGGTATATGTTTTGTTGGTAAACTTGTTTATAAAGATACAATTTTTAATTTTTTTTATTTGTTATTGAATATTAATCATTCGTTGGCATGCTGAAAGTTGTATCTAAGTTTTAGGTTACATATTTGAGATAGACGGACGTGTGATTTAGTTTTTTTAAAGAATGTTTTCTGAATGTAATTTATTAAAAAATCAAACTAAAAAGTAAAAAAACAAACAAAAAAATAAATTGAATTTGAATTCAATATTAATTTGAATTTTTGAACTAAGAATGACAGAATAAACTATAAATTATGCTTAAAAAGTAAATTAATTATTATTGGTACGTATTTTTCAATTATTTTACTAGTTATTAATATACTTTATTTTATGAATTGGATTCAAAGATTTTTATATCTAACTGCATAGTATTTTATAATATTTTCATGACGATGGAATATTTTTAAACACTTTCAGCGCATTCAAAATAGACGAGCAGACGATAATTGCTTGAAATGCGAAAAAATCGTTTGTTACTGTAAAATAAAAATTTTCATTTTGTAATTTAAAAAAAAAATACAGCATGGAAATGCAACACAAGCCTATAGTTATGTTTATAAAAATATTCTGAGCATATACCATAGTTGATTGTTATTTTTAAAAAAAGAATTGCATCCGTATAATTATATTCAAGAATTCTCCTCTTAAAGTTGGGTTAATTACAAAGATTCTTACCATAATCGCCATTAAAAAATGTTCGGTGATGAAGTTTAAAAATACATAAGTGATTCAAAAAAAAGAAAGAAATAGCGCGTGCGCATACACGCGCTATTTAGAAAATATTAAATTTATTGTGAGTTCATTTTTAAGCAATCCTATGTGACGTTAAATGACTAATATACTTTCTTACTAAAAACTAAATAAAAATTATAAACATTTGTTTAAATATACGAAATAAATTGACTTTAACACAAGACACTGAAAAAATTTTTTTTTAAAAAATGGCTCTCTGTTCTGTGGAACATGCCGAGTCTGCAAAGGCTTGACCGCCAATATTGCAGCCCCATTAGAAAAAAATTAATTTGAGATGCATGCATTGAAATTTAATAAAAACATTTTAAAAGATGAATAGAATATCTTTTTTTTTTTGGATACAATCTCAAATACATTAGTTCATCTGTGTATATGATAGTGATATGTGTTTGCCTGAAGCAAAAATTCAATGTAAATACAAAACGAAAAATTTTAATATTTAATTTCGTAAAACTTGGATTCAATTTCCTGAAAGTTGTCCAGTAGATTTTTCTTAAAAATACCGCGCATCGCTTCCATGTTTAAATAAAAGATGAATAAAGCAGAGCTAGATGAACAAATATTTTTATTGAACATCGATTTTAAAACAATATTTACGAGTAAAGAGTAAAAAGAATAAATAAAAGCGAATAATAATAGATGAAATATTAGAAGGCCTACTTCTATTAAAAAGTAATCAATTTATAAACGTA
The DNA here is from genome assembly GCA_019343175.1 of Oedothorax gibbosus. Lineage (NCBI taxonomy): Eukaryota > Metazoa > Arthropoda > Arachnida > Araneae > Linyphiidae > Oedothorax > Oedothorax gibbosus. The sequence goes on along the minus strand of CM033276.1, from coordinate 23,732,540 downwards.
GCTATTCTAGAGATTACCATGAAAGTGATAGACATTAATCTTATAATTCGATAGCTTAAAATATAATACTTTGGTTAACGTTACTTATTCCAAATACAGATTTAACTTATGTTTACTTAGAGCTTTTCCGGCACTTCGACAGTTGTATATATATATCAATATTTAATAGCCCTCGTGTAGCTCTAGTGGGACGTTATTTAAGCCAAAACCAAATGAACTATCATTAATCAGGCGCCTGTTGGCGCCTAAAGGCGCCTGTTGTGTTATACATCAGAATTTTCAAGGTCGTTGGTGTAATGTTTTCTTCCTTTTGCAAGGCCGTATTTGTTTATCAAGTTCACATATAATCTTATATACAGTCCCCTAAAGGGTAATTAAAGAGTATTTTGTGATTTACTCAGCAAATTATCGATAAAATTTTTTAAAAATTGGGATTTCGCTTAAACTTCATGTCTTAAATTTATTTCTCTAAAAATATTAAGGGGTTTCTATTCATAATTTTTTAAAAAATTAATATAATAATTGTTGTGATCTACGCATCACGTCATACCAGCGCATATGAAGACAGTTGTGCATGCTGCGCATAACTAACTGTATAAAAGTTCTGTGTTCAATTTCTAGTTGCTCTTTTCCATATTTACCTTATGTTGTTTTTGTTGTAATAAACAAGATGCATCTTTATGATTTGAATCCTTCCTGACTTCATACTACACCAAGCCGACAACATCAGAATTTATCATTAAAGGGTAATTAAAGAGTATTTCGTGATTTACTCAGCAAATTATCGATAAAAATTTTTAAAAATTGGGATTTCGCTTAAAATTCATGTCTTAAATTTATTTCTCTAAAAATATTAAGGGGTTTCTATTCATAATTTTTTAAAAAATTAATATAATAATTGTTGTGATCTACGCATCACGTCATACCAGCGCATATGAAGACAGTTGTGCATGCTGCGCATAACTAACTGTATAAAAGTTCTGTGTTCAATTTCTAGTTGCTCTTTTCCATATTTACCTTATGTTGTTTTTGTTGTAATAAACAAGATGCATCTTTATGATTTGAATCCTTCCTGACTTCATACTACACCAAGCCGACAACATCAGAATTTATCATTAAAGGGTAATTAAAGAGTATTTCGTGATTTACTCAGCAAATTATCGATAAAAATTTTTAAAAATTGGGATTTCGCTTAAAATTCATGTCTTAAATTTATTTCTCTAAAAATATTAAGGGGTTTCTATTCATAATTTTTTAAAAAATTAATATAATAATTGTTGTGATCTACGCATCACGTCATACCAGCGCATATGAAGACAGTTGTGCATGCTGCGCATAACTAACTGTATAAAAGTTCTGTGTTCAATTTCTAGTTGCTCTTTTCCATATTTACCTTATGTTGTTTTTGTTGTAATAAACAAGATGCATCTTTATGATTTGAATCCTTCCTGACTTCATACTACACCAAGCCGACAACATCAGAATTTATCATTAAAGGGTAATTAAAGAGTATTTCGTGATTTACTCAGCAAATTATCGATAAAAATTTTTAAAAATTGGGATTTCGCTTAAAATTCATGTCTTAAATTTATTTCTCTAAAAATATTAAGGGTTTCTATTCATAATTTTTTAAAAAATTAATATAATAATTATTTAAAAATATAAATTTTTTTTAAATACCCCAATAGTGTATGCATTTTGTTTGGGTTATTATAATTATTATTCAGTAAAAAATTCGTTTCATTATCTTAATTATTTATAGAGTGGGGTAGTTTTTAATGTGCAACTCATTTAACATTACAGCCCCTAAACTTTGCACGTCTCTAACTCCACTAATAATGCTCAAAAACTAACAAAACTTGGTATTTCGTGTTAAAATATGTCATAAATTTGAAATATGGACTCAAAAAGGGGTGTTTCTATTCAAAATTTTGAAGTTGGTAACATTTTTAATATGAAGACGGCCCCTTATGCAAATTTCGTGTCATTTGTTTAACTCAGAATGTTATTTTTTCACAAAGTCAAAAAGGTCCGATTCCATAGGCTCATTAACGTCCGAAATAATCCTAGTGTTTACTTTTTTTTGTCCACAGCTGTACTTTAAGGTTTTTAGGTGTTTACCACCTGAGAATTACAGCGTATGCCGGAAAAAGCCAAAAAACACTAGGGGTGTGTAACACTTCATATGACTTTTAATAACCGCTCAATAAATCAATACATTCAAAGTAATTATATACCCTGTATGGTAATTTAAATAATTTTAAAATCTAAAAAGTTCTATGATAGGTTCTATGTTCAATATTTGCGCACGCGCGATTTTCGAAAAAACCCTATTATGACATCACCCAGGTACTTGGAACTTGTGTACCAAATTTAAAGTCCACATATTTTTTTCATTTTTCAGCAATACCTTTAAAACCAAAACCGTTCTATGGCAGCTACCCTTTGCGCATGCGCGATTTTCTCGAAAACCTTATAGAGCGGATGCTACCCCCTCCCCCGTGGAAAATTTTGGACACACATACATTTTTGTGTTTGTATTGACAATGACATGTACTTTTTAAGGTGTTTGCCACTTGCGAATTACAGCATATCCCGGAAAAAACATGAAATGAACCAAAAAGTCCTAACAATTCCATGCTTTGGAGGTCAAGGGTATACTAAACGAACCTCCTAAGATTGAAGAATGTATATATGTAATTGACGGTATGGCGTATTTTCAGTCTCTCACTAATATTCCAGAAACCTTTGGGGAACTAACAGAGATTGTTTTGAGCCGCTTTCTAAAATGCCGCAGAATAGATTTCGTTACGGATACTTACCTAGATGTATATATTAAAAACATTGAAAGACTACGTGATGCTCGTGGAGATACTTTTTTTAATAAGAGGGCCTAAGACTAAGATTCCGTGGGATTGAAAAAAATTCCTTGCTAATGGGAAAAATAAGGAACAACTAGTCAACCTGCTACTTAGTGAATGGACTCAGAACAAATATGCCCACTAAGTACAATGTACATGGAAATAATCTTTACTTGTCACATAGTGATAAGTGCACTTGGTTCACTAGCGAAGACGGTTTAACCATCAAACATTTAATATAAGAGGACCTATGCTCTTCACAAGATGAAGCGGATACTAAAATTATATTGCACTGCACCCAAGCTTCACAATCTTGTCAAGACAACTTCACATCGCAGTATTAGATCCCCGGACAGAGATGTTTTTCTGTTGCTAATAAGGTATGCCAGCAACATGAAGACATAGTTTTCTTTAATACAAGAACTGGGAACAAGCGTAGGGCCATAAATGTTACCGCCATTTCTCAAAATTTAGATGCAGAAATAATCCATGCTCATGCTAAATGTGCATGCTCTGTCCGTATGCGACACCACCAGTTTCTTTGTTGGTTATGGAAAGTTGTCTGTGAAATCTAAATTGGAAAAGTTTTCAAAGTTTGCTACTATCCTTACATTAAGGAGCATCATCGACAATTACAGACACGTAAGGCCATGACAGACCTGGAGGAATTTGTATGTTGTTTGTACAGCAATAAGGAATACACAAATATAAACAAACTACGGTCCTACTTAGACTGTTTGCCTGTTGAAAATTGTTTACGTATTGCTTTAGAATTTTTAAGCCAATAAAATGACGGTAAAACGGTGGTTTGATCCAAATTAGTAACAGCTTTTACGTAATTTATATATTCCAATTCAGCGGTTGTTCGATTAACCAGTAATCCCAAAAAACAGCGCCATCCCCAAAATCTATTATTTGTAGTAGATTTCATTATTTTTGGGTTCATTTCATGTTTTTTCCGGAATATGCTGTAATTCGCAAGTGACAAACACATAAAGCCAGTACATGTCAATACAAACACAAAAATGTGTGTGTCGAAATTTCCTAGGAGGGGGGGTACATGCTAGCCTCCGCTCCATAAAGTTTTCGAGAACATCGCGCATGCGCAAAGGTTAGCTGCCATAAAACGTTTTTGGTTTTATTGGTGTTGCTGAAAAATGAAAAAAATATGTGGACTTTAAATTTGGTACACAAGTTCCAAGTACCTGGGTGATGTCATAATAGGGTTTTTTTCGAAAATCGCGCGTGCGCAAATATAGAACATAGAACCTATAATAGAACTTTTTAGGTTTTAAAATTATTTAAATTACCATACAGGGTATATAATTACTTTTGAATGTATTGATTTATTGAGCGGTTATTAAAAGTCATGAAGTGTTACACACCCTAGTCTAGTGTTTTTTGGCTTTTTCCGGCATACGCTGTAATTCTCAGGTGGCACAAACACCTAAAACCTTAAAGTACATGTCAATACGAACACAAAAATGTATATGTCCAAAATTCCCCCGAGGGGGGAGGGTTTCATATTGCTGGCCCATGGTCTACATGGTCTCTGAGTGGATGCGTAATTTCTCCTCCCGTCGTCGATTCCATTGGATATTAGTCTTACTTCTGCGCTAAAATTGTACAGATTTTATCCTGTAAATTTTAATCAATTTTTTAATTGTTCTTTTCATTTTACTTGCTTTGTGAAATTGTTACTTTTCATTAAGTGGTATTAAAATGTGAAACAGACATTTTATGGTTATACAAATTTTAGTAGATTAGGAACTGATCGTTTGTAAAAAAAAAGCTGATGGTAACTTGATCAGGAAAAAAAATCCTCAATACGTACACGCCCTAATTACTTTAGAGAGCATACAAAATTTACTTTTCACAAAATCTAAGTTACAGTGAGAAAGACGTCGGAAATCTTACTACTTCAAATTATTTTAACTATTTGGAGTCTAACTCATTATCGACGACTAGCAAGAAAATTTGGCATGCGAAACTAATATTTCTGCTTATATGGCTGACGAAAAGCAGATAAAAAAATTACGACGGAAAAATTAAGTTGCCCAAATAACAAATAATGCAAACTTATAGCGATACCAGGAAGTCTAAATTCAAAATTCAAAAGCGGTCAACATCGTTTTTGAAACACTTTATTGTGTCAAATTGCAAAACTTATTTAATATTTTACAATCGTTTCTTAAATTGTACTAGATTATCGGGGTTTTATTGTTGTCAAGCGGTACACAAAGCTAATGATCCAACAGCATTGTTTTACTTAAATGTCTTCGTAAACGAGGAATCAGTCTGCTCCGTAGAGTGGTCTGAGTAAATTGCAACTTTTGAAATGAATACTGGAACCTATTTGTCCGGTAAAAGTCTCAGGTCCGAAATACTTAAATGAAGGATTTTCTTTTGAATATAAAGGCCAAGAACTGTCCGGTATCCTAAAACAAAAAAGTTAAATTAATGTTAAACATGATTAAATTGAATGCTTTTGTTTTTTCCTCTAGAATTCCGTGAAAGAATACTTAATCGAAAATGATTCTGAACTATGCCTGAAAATGTTCTATTATTTAATTTGCTTAATCTATGTTTAATACTCTGCTATAAAAGCTTTTAGCATTTAATAGTTTAAAATAAAGTACGCACGAGCATATTATACAGGGTGGCGCAAAAAATATATATTGATAAGAATACGATAGAATTGCTGTCAAGTCAAAAACCAATGCAAAAATAAGTTTGCTAAGTGAAACTATTGATCGCTTCAATATTAAGCCCAAACAAACGCTTGGCGAACTATCTGATGTCAACTATGCTATGGTTTGACAAACTAGTTGAAATACTGAATAAAACTGAAAATATAAACTGAAAATGAAAACTTGAAAATATAAACTGAAGGTTTCTACAGCTGTGCAAAAAAAATTCAATAGTGATTATTTCGGTCGTTATTAATCCTAGAGAATCAGACCTTGTTGTTTTTGTTACTACAAAACATTATAAATTGATTGCAAGACACAAAATTTGCATAAGGAGCCGTCTTCAAATAATACACACTAAGATCTGAACTAGAATTGCCATGAGTAGCTCTAATGTGATGTTAATCTAATCCAACTAATGGAAAAACAAGTTTTGCCAAGTGAAGCTATTGCACGCTTAAATAATCTTTTATTTCGACTTAAAGGCTTTTAGACGGCTTCAATAGTTTTTCTCGCAAAGCATCTCAATAAATTCCTATCTCTACCATGGGGCCACTTTTATTTGCGCTACCCTGTATAACTAAAATCCTACAGTAAAAAAATAAAGATTCATGTTATATTAAAAATTGGTGTTAATATTTTTTGGTTACAAAGAATGGTGTTCAATCTCTTTATTATCTGAAAACTCCTAGTATTGTTGCAATTCCCAGTCATAGTTTAGTGCATATGTAAACTCAAAATTGTGGTGAAACCTCAAGCAAAAATGTAGTGCTCTTGGCTAGATTTGCTCAAAATTGTTGGTTGCTCAGATATATCAAAATGTGTTGCTTCATTTGCAAAAAATTTAGTGATATTGTGTACCATGAGTTGTAAAAAGCAAACTGTCACCAATTTTCGGTAAAACATGGATTTTTTTACAGTAAAGTTGTCCTTCGTTATAGGTCAATTAAAGACTGAGAACGGTATCAAGCAATCTAAATAAAATTTATCTTACCCAGTTTTTACAAAATTGCTCCAGATATCGATCATTTGTCGACTCAGAGTCACTTCTGATTCCTTATATTTCTCTGGATTCAGTAGAGGTTGTCCAAAAACAAACTGGACTTCGTCATAATGTGTGGCCCCCGCCCACTCTGCCAGCTCCGTAACACTCGGTCTGTGAGTAAAGAAGTAAGCATAAACGTTATGTTCCAGCTCAGAACACTTCTCCCCGTAGAACTTTTGTGGACAGACTGTTACTATGTCGCCCTGAGCAGTGTATATTTGGTGTCTTGTGGCCACGGAATCGTTTTCAGCTAAGCAGACTGGAAAATAGTGTTGAAGAATAGCTTCGAAGTCTACCGGTGATTGTGGAAATGATTTATTTAAAAATGTCCTGATTTCGTCTCTGCCGAAGGTTTTGTTTAGAGGAGGGTTTTTTTCTCCGAAGAGTCCATATAGTTCAGGTTGAGACAGGGTTAGCTGAAATGTTCCATTAATGTATTAAAGAGCTGTTGTCATCTTTGGAATTAAAATTAGGTAAACAAAAAGAACTTTCATAAACTATGCATCAAGAATAAATTAGTAAAGAAGTAGCCAAAATAATGGAATTTTGTAATGTCTTGTTTATATGTGATATATTTCAGAAACTCTTAGCTTTATATTCATTTTGCAACTTCATTTTTCTTATACGTTAAAGAGTGAAAAAAATAGAGAATGCCTAAGAAAAGGAATTTCCTACGAAATTTGAGAACAATTATAAATATACGATTGCTTTTCATGTTTTTTGAAATTCAAATAATTTTATCAATATAGTAGTTAGAAGAAACGATTGGTTAATGTGGTAAAAAAAAGAGTTGAAGGGTGCAGTTGCAAATCTCACGTTCTCCAAAGCATAACCTAAGAAATAGGGTTCCGGTTTTTGGCGACTTCGTCCTATTGAATACGCCATTATAAAATGTAGCCAATGAACGGACCAGACCTTATAGTTATAGTTATGAGAGTGTGTGAGTGTTTTGCAGCTGCTTAGTTTAATTTGAATGCACCCACTCTCAAGGATCCTTCGTCCTTGTTAAATCCAAAGAATAAATCCTTGCAGTTGAAGTTGGTGTGAAAGACAGCGGTCTGCGGATCATTTGGAAGCAATTCGTCTCCGAATTGGGGAATGAAGCCAACGATCGGGATTTTCGGGAAGAGTTGTTCTTCGGCTCTCAACAAATCTTCGGCATCCAGACCTAGTAGTAAATATACAATGGAGAATTTAATCATTTAGAAGACAACCTAATGTTGTAATGTGAGTAAAAATGCGTTTAATTAAATATTTTTATTATTATTTTTATTTTGAAGTTACCTTATGCAATTACGCCATAAGTGAAGTTTTTCGAAGGAATGGGTATGTTTCGGGTGTTAAGTGGCAACAGAAATGCTGAATGCAAATAAATTCTTTCTCGAATCTTAATTAATGATGTCACGAGAGAACATATAGTACCGATCAAGAAGATGGCAGGAATGAATGAAAGTTGGAAGGAACTATAACGTCATTCGAAGCAAGCCATTTGAAGCAAACCATTTAATCATATACATATATTACTAGAAGTTGGTTGGAATACATATATTTTTAGGCTTGTGTGCTTGGTCACAAAGACCCCCGAACCCAGAGGCTCCAAAGGCTAGATCTCTAACCGTGGCGCCGCCGGGTCGGCTTACTAGAAGTACAGGACGGAGCAAATAAAAGTGGCCCCGGCATGGAGCTACGAATGCAGGTAGATAAATGGCGAGAAAAACTATTGAAGCCGCCTTGAAAGCCTCCAAGTCGAATCCATAAATATTTCAAACGTTTAGGCTTCACTTGGCAAATCTGTTTTTTCTTTGGTTGGTTTAGTTGTTACTAGACTACTTTGATTGCTACTAGATTGTTTGTTACGGTCGTTTTTATCATTACATAGGATACGGCGAAATAAATGGGAGCACCAAACGCAAAATAAATTGCACTCAATTTTGTTTGCAGGAAACCTACAAATTTTTGCTCATACAGGTTTTGTTTGATATTATCAGCATAAAGGTGGGAGGAGATGATAAGTTTCAAGGTATTTGCACCCCTATTAGCAGCTTAATACTCCTTCGTTAAGTAGAATCGTTCTCATGTCAAGAGGTGCAGAACAAAAGAGCTATAAATTCCTTGTGATTTCGTCCCTGGTTGTTTTAGAAGCTGTAGAATATCAAAAATTAGTGTTAGTGATAAATCTAAAACTGGGTAATGCCTTGTAAATGCATTAATAGTGCTAATAACTTCTGTTATATTTGCTGCAAAGTACAATTTTCTGCCTAAAAAATGGAGCATCACTATGCAAGTTAAAAAAGCGTTTCATTTGTATTTTGGTTACAAGATAGGGGACCAGGAAAAATGTTGGGCCCCTCAAGTATATGTATTTAGACTTTTGTAGCAAATTTGTGACTTCGGCTTCATGAGGGAAAAAAGGTAATGCAATTTTCTGGGAAGAAAATGAATGCCGTCTTGTGAAAGGAAAGGGCCATTTTATGAATAGGAGGGCACCAACAAATCATATTATTGACTGTTATTTCTGTATCATCTTATCAGTTAAATGAGGTGTAATTTAGAAAAAGGTAAAAATTAAATAGCCTAACATTCATTCTACTCTGCATCCTGTCCAACATGTCCCTGCTCTAAAGTCTCCATTATTTTTTTAGTTCCATGAGGATAATAGCCATGCGTCTGCTAAACATGCTACATTTTCAAAAAGCAACCTTGGACGAAATGCAGGAATTTATTGCTCTTTTTTCTGCACCTCTTGACGTGAGAACGATTGTACTTAACGAAGGGGTATTAAGCTGCTAATAGGGTTTCAAAAACCTTGAAACTTATCATCTCCTCCTACCTTTATGTTGATAATATCAAATAAAACCTGTATGAGCAAAAATTCGGATATTTTCTGTAAACAAAAGTGAGTGTAATTTATTTTGCGTTTGGTGCGCCCATTCATTTCGCCGTATCCTATGTAATGAAATAAACGACCGCAACTCAAAAACTAGATCTAACAAACATTTTTTAAGGTGAAATTCGTGTTCAGCACATTGAAATCATCCAGAATTGGGTACTTTCATCTCAGTCGCAGAAAATTTTCGAAATTTTGTTGTTCAATGTAATTCGCTAAGTGTTTGTTTGTGCTTAATATTCAAGCGATCAATGGCTTCACTTGGCACACCTGTTTTTGCATTGGTTTTTGACTTGGCAGCATTTCGCGTCAGATCCCTACTTCTAAGCCGGGCCACTTTTATATGCGCCACTCGGTATATCTTCAGAAGAAATTTATCCCAATGGGTGTGTGATATCAGTCACCTTCGCTCATATGGATAATCACTTCCTTCGTTTACTCAAATAACGAAGAATGTGTTATTCCGGTCCATGCGTTGTCATAACGTAACCGCTTGTTGTCGAGACTGATACTCTATTTCATTTGGCATTAGTGCAAAATACGAGGGTTGTTTTTTTTTCAATCTCCGATGAGCTGAAAAGAAAAGACATTTCAATAAACAAAAAGATTTTATTACCAAAAGTAATCTAGAATACAGCTTATTTCTTTGCATAATCACCTTGACTATTAAGGCATTTGTCATATCTATGAAGAAACTTTGCAATACCCTCTTCATAAAATGGTGCCGCCAAGTAAGAATTGTGAGCTGTATCGAGGCAGAAAGAAGAATCGCAGTCAGAAAGGAACAGTGCAACGGAAATTCATCGGAGAACGAGTCAAGTGTATGGAGACATCTTTATGAGTGATGGCGTTGCTCGTGAATGGTGTCGAAAAAGATGGCCGAACAGATGTTCATGAAGAAGGGGATCAAGGACGCAAGTCTGTCACTACATACGACATTGTTCTGGGAGTTGACCAAGCGGTTGGGGAAGCTTAAAGGTTCACCATAAGTGAATTATCGATTAGCAGTGGCTTGGAGGGCATCAGCGATTAGAAATTGATGTGGAGCTCAAAGAAACCGTCACAACTCCCTTCAAATCGTTGGCGGCTATATTTTATGAAGTGGGTATTGCAAAGCTTGTTCACAGGTATGGCAAATGCCTTAATTGTCAAGGTGATTATGTAGAGAAATCAGCTGTATTGTACATTACTTTTGGTAATAAAATCTGTTTTGTATATTGACCCGTCTTTTCTTTACAGCCCCTCGGAGGTTGAAAAAACTCAACCCTCGAACAAAGTTTTATCACAACCACCGTAACTAGACATAGGTAGACCTAATTGCGAAATACCGAATTTTGAGTCACGGAAGTAAAACCTTGAATATATTACTTTCCAGTTTAGTTAATCAAAGATTACTAACCTCTCAAGCATTCCACAACCTCTTTAGGATGTTGTGAGACTGCATAGGTTTCGTTAGCGCATTCAACGGCTTCCGCAATTTTCTGAGCGTTAATGGGGTTCGTCGTTTGACCATTCGTATTTCTTAATGGACTTCCGCTCTCCATGATGAGTCTTGTGTAAAGTCCTTGAGCCAATGGAGAAATAGTGAGGAAGCCAACACTTATGGCGCCTACGCTTTCACCCGAAATTGTGATTCTTTGAGTGTCTCCTCCGAAAGCCTCAATTTTCTTGTTGACCCATTTGAGTCCTTCTAGAATGTCATAAAGTCCTGAAATGAAATAAAGAATATTAAATTTCTAGATATCATATCCAGTAGTAGCGAATTATAAAATCAATACTTTACTAGATATGGTATCTAGAAATTGAAATGAAATCAAGTACACCATATCTAGTAAAGTATTGATGTTATCATTTGATATTAGTTCAAATATTTTGATTTCGAAAGTGATGTCGCTTTCAAATGAAAAAGTTGACAATTCAATAAAAAGTTGAGTCAATTGAAAAGTTTCGCTTGCTCATCGTTACAATAATTTACTTCGTAGAACTACAGTACTATGTTTAGTATAACTACAGTACTTTTCTTTGTATCATGCCTACACCCAAATATTTGTAAAAGATGATTTTCTGCAAAGTGCCACGTACATTTTTGTACAGTATACTTTAAATTTCACATTGTTATGGTACTGTCTGTCACCCCATAACGCGAATACTTGTTTTACTCCTATTTAACTTAAGCAGCCACATGGGTGAAATATGAAATGTAATAATCCATTAATTCACCAAATTTCCTCTTAGGGGTAAAATGAGTGTTTCTAAATGATAAATTGGAACTATACAAGCTATACAGTATTTTAAAACTATAAAGAACTCCAATTTAGAACAAAACTTAAAGTTCAGCAAATAACGTTCAGAATCGTTCATCAAATGAATAAAAAAACGAAAGTATGATTCGAACAGGGTGTAAGGTTAATTTTATGGGTTACAAGACAGTGTTTGATGTATCTGTGACGTCAAAATAGCCGCAGCCGTTGAAGATTTATTAGATTAACCGTTGAAAAAATTAGCTGCTTGGTGGTTTATTAGTGGGGTATAAGACAACGTTTGACGTATCTGCGACAACACCGTCGGCGTGGCGGGTTTGGTTATCCATTAGTTTCAGAAAATATTGTAAAATTTAAATTACCTCGGTTAGCAGGTGCATCTTCTGTCCCTGTCGTCAAAAACCCAAACAGACCTAGTCTATAATTCACAGTAACAACAATTATGTCTCCTTGTGACACCAGAGCAGTTCCTGTATACAGTTCTTTTCTGATGGATTCGATCCTGAATCCTCCGCCATGAATCCAGAACAGCACCGCCTTCTTGTTTGCTGGGCCAGCGTCAGACGGGGTCCAAATGTTCAAGTACAGACAGTCTTCGCTTGTGTCGGTTATGTTGATAGCGAATCGAGGCGGTTGCTTGATGAACTGTGGACATGCCGGTGGATTGGTAGTGGCCTCAAACACTGGTGGATAGTTTTGGAAAGTCTGAGGTTTCTGGAATCGTAGGGGTCCAACAGGAGGTTCAGCGTATGGAATTCCCAGGTACTCGTTGACGTACCTTCCTTCAAGGCTAACTTCTTTTCCTATAATTTGATGGCCGTTGATTTTGACAGAAGGCGAAGTTATTACTTGCTGTAACAAGCACAAAATTGTTCCACAGGTTATAAGTAGCAACTGAACTGCAATCATGTTTGCCTCTAAAAAGAAGAATATTCAAATCAAACGGTGGCGAGGTGTGACGAGGCTAGGGGTTCAGTGACGAGGCGAGGGGTTTACCAACAGTAGTACGCAAAAACCCGTTTTCCAGGAATTTCCTATATGTATCTGACACAGGTGCGTGGACTTTCCATTTGTTCCGATGCGTACAGATAGAAAATTCCCGAAAGCTTGGCTTTTGCGTACCATGGTTTGCGAACCCCTCGCCTCGTCACTGAACCGTGACGGCGACTAAAAAAATTCATTAAGAACTGTTCTGCAATCCTATGTAAAGACCGTAAAATGGTTTTTAATTTTTAATCTAAAGCAAAAATTAAATATTGCTTAGTTTTTTCTCTAGGGTTTAAAGTTAAAAGTCAATTTTAAATACCCGAACTCGCTTTTTTTTCTATCTTACTAACTTATTTTGGTTTTCTTCCAAAAATTCAGAAAGAGAGTAGGCGATTATGGTTAAATAGATAGTAATGTTCTGATGCACTCAATAGAAACCTTATCCATTGTTAACGATCCCCGATCCCCTTAGAAGAAACACGCCTTACATCGCACGCATTTAAAACTTATGCAATCAACCATAACCATGTATTTTTTCCTTCCGCCAGGCGTAAAAAGTTTGCAAAGAAGGTTGCATTTGTTTTTTTTATAAGAAATGTTATTCTGTTTATTATTTTTGGGTTGAATAAAAAAAAATAATTAAGACTTACTTACCTTTAAAAACGCAAACTAGTTCGAAGTTGGCATATTATACAATAAATATAAATTGTAAAGAAAGAAACAAATTCGTTGCAGCACAATGCATTAGTTGAGTTCCTCTTGTCTTGTTGGATGTAAGAGCATCGAATTTTTATTTAGCTTATATGACAGAAATTTATGGCTTAATTTATTTTGAGCAAAAGTATAAGATAAATAATAAAAAAAAATGAATTGCGCTTTCTAAAGAGACATTTGCGCACGTCATACCTACTTGGAGTTCTCTTCTTGAGTTAACACATTTTTCCGTTATTATTTTTAGACAACTTTATTTCAAAATTACAATGCCTTGTCACTCTCTTTGTAAACATATAATGAACAATCAGATAATCATATTGTGATATATTTTATGTCGTCATTCCAAAGTGATATCAGATATCTGTCTTTTATAATTTTGTCGGTCTGTCTCATATGCTTTTCCGCCCGTCTGTCCGTCAGTCCAAGTTTATCATATTTTCTTTTCTAACCGTCCGATTTTAAAAATTCCTTTTTTGGTTAGAAATATTTTTACTATCGGAAAACCTATCTTTCTCACTTTTTGTCCGTCTATCAGTAAGCTTTTACGTCCGTCTGTCTGTTTTTAACTTCTTTTCTAGCAGTCCGATTTTAAAAATTGTTCGTTTTTGAGAGAAAGGTATTAGGGTATCAGAGATGCCTATATATTTTATGTGTTGTATACGTACGTCTGTCATTTCGTACGTAAAGAATATTCAATAAGTACATATTAAAGTAAAAGAAAAGTAGGCTATGCTAGTTCTTTCATAACTTCTTTTTTTATTGTATTGGTTTTTAAGATTTGAAAGAGTTGATAAAATCCTTAATTCCAAGTGAATCAGCGATAAGGATTCAGTACAAACTGAACGTCAGTTTTATCACACATTTCCGTTTGTCATTTTGCATAATGGGATGGATGTCACATATTCAAGGTTCCATATCTATTTTGTGAATCTATTCGAAAGATCTATTGCTTAAAATGATATGCTGTCGTCATACATTTTACAAACATTATACAATACTTTGACGCCGTTGATAAATAAATGAAAAACTACAATTTTTTTTTTTTTGACGAGGAAGATGGGAGTCGTCACTAATACTAGTAGAGTAAGGCAAGTAAACCGATGGGTGTATAATGATGCAGCAGTAGCACGTAGTAGGTACTTCTACCATGCGTCAAAAGCGTTAAGGTTGTACCTATAACAGTCACTTTAGTGGTATATAGTTGCGCTGTAAAAAAAAATGTCGAATTGTAGCACATTTGCCGCAATATTCATAACACATTCTACTGTATTCGAGTTACTGTAAACACAATTTTACAGCATAATACTCTATGTTACCAGCTTGCACACGCGTACCCGACGTGACATGCCGTTAGTCCCGCGAACTTAGTAACTCCGCGCATGCATAGTTTTACTCTTTGGTTTATTGCTAAACACATTTTTTTTATTTATTTATTTTGCCTTTCCTTTCTGTTTTGCAAAAAATATGAAACTAAGCATAAAATATATAAGACATCAAAATGCATATTTAAATATATTTCCATAAGATTTTTATTGTTTGTTTATAACACAAATATAATTTTATAGTCTTAACAAATTATTTCGTATGAGTACATTGCTATTCACAAAATATTTACAAAAGCAAATATCATATTTACTTCGTAAAAATCAAGAACTGTATGAACAAGCATAAATAATAGAAAACAAAGCAAAGGCTGCAGGAAACAAAATTCTTGATACAAAGTCAAGTGCATGAGGGGATACTTGGTACCATTTTTCCCGTATCCAAGCTCCTTTAAGAAATTTTCGAAATTTGTTTTTTTCATCCTGAAACAACAAAAATATCTTGTTTATCCTCCTAAGATCCCAGCAACAAAATCCATAGAGTTTAGAAGAAGACGGAGATGCTTGGCGTTAAATAAAGTGAAGCTGTCAGAAAGTAGCCAAGTAACCCTAGTAAGCCCCAGCAAAACCTTCTCTCAACACTCTTCGATATAAAGTATCATTAAATATATATATATATATATTAAAAATCTAAAAATGCTGTTTGGGCAGTTGTAGGCTGTAGTACGAGATCTGAATTTACACAAGATGGAAGCAATTCTTTTTACAGGTAAAAAAAACAACGTTGTAATTATAGGTTTATTATCGAGTCGAAAAGTCGTCAAGTCGATGCATAAGCCTATACAAACTCCTGAAATCGTGACAAGTAGTTCACCGAGAGCGTTTTGTTTGGGCTTACTACAGGACGATCAATGGCTTCACTTGGCAAACATTCTGTTTTATTATTAGGTTATTATTGGTTTTTGCAGCACCTCCATCTTCTCCTTAACTGTATAACAAAATATAACTTATATATTGCTTATTTAAATATAATTGATGCTAACGATGAAGTTTAAAAAAAATTACAACGGACATGTTTCTTGTCATAAGTGGCAATAGTTCCAGAGGTACGGTTTTCATATTTGGTGCTTCTGGAATTACATTTGTTTTTGTGATAATTTGAACGAATTATCTCAATTTAATATCACACACATTAGATTCGCTAAATATTTTTGGACAGTGTATGTTTTCAAAGCGATTTCTTTTAATTTTATTTTATCTCATTGTTGTTATATAAAATATGTAGCTAAATATAAAATATCCTAAATACTAAATATTCGCGTTTTATTTACCGTGCATTGAGAGTGAAACCGAAAGCAACCCCCTTAAAATCGCAAAACAAGAATGAAAATTCGGGGGAGGGGGGAAGGATGGAATTTTAATGGAAGTTGGATTCATTAAAGCAGTATGATATCAGACTTCAAAACGAAGGAAACTGGTTGAAAATTTCATTTGTTGTTAACTTTTGAATGTCGAGAATTTGGAATTGAAACGCACCATCTTTTCATAGATTTCCGGGCAGCCTATGATAGTATCGATAGACTAGAAATTCAGAGAGCCTTGTTAGACTTCGAGGTACCGAAAAAGTTAGTTAAACTATTGAAGCTCACCTTCATGGATACCTCTTCTATGGTTCGTATACAAGGAGAACTATCTAAGCCCTTTGAGATCTGCAATGGTGTTCGACAAGGAGATGCTCTTGTATGCCTCCTATTTACAATAACTTTGGAAAAGGTTATCAGGGATTCTGGCATAAACACAAGAGGAACAATTTTCAACAAATCTGTACAGATCCTGGCTTATGCGGACGACATAGATATCATTGCTAGGTCTGCAAGCACACTAAGGGAATCCTTCACTGCAATAGAAAAAGCTGCAGAAAAGGTAAAGCTAAAGATAAATGAGGGAAAGACAAAATACATGTATTGTGGAAAGAACAATATTGGCTCTACTTTTGAAATCGAGGGACATAAATTTGAACGAGTTGAGAAATTTACTTATTTAGGCTCTGTGGTTGAGTGCCAAAATGGCATCAGCCCCGAGATCAGGAAGAGAATTGCTGCGGCCAACCGATGTCTATGTGGGCTCAGAAGTCAATTGAGGAGCCATTTAATTAAAAGAAGAACGAAAATCCTGTTATACAAAACTCTTATAAGACCAGTGCT
This sequence comes from Oedothorax gibbosus, assembly GCA_019343175.1. Taxonomy (NCBI): domain Eukaryota; kingdom Metazoa; phylum Arthropoda; class Arachnida; order Araneae; family Linyphiidae; genus Oedothorax; species Oedothorax gibbosus. Next base: position 23,715,569 of record CM033276.1, on the reverse strand, counting down.
GACATATGCCTCTGAGACCTGGTCACTTACGTCAACGGAAGAAAAAATGCTTGCACTCTTTGAAAGGAGAGTGCTGTGGACCATCTTTGGTGGTGTATTTGACAGGGGAGCCTGGCGGAGAAGATTTAACTTCGAACAGTACAAGCTATACAATGAGGTTGACGTCGTCAAATTTATCAGGCTGAATAGAATGAGATGGGCTGGCCATCTATTGCGAATGGACGCAGATCGGACTGCTTTAAAAGTTTTTAATGCAGTCCCATTCGGACAATGACCAAGGGGCAGACCAAAACGACGGTGGATCGACTGCCTGGAGACGGACTTCGATCTCATGAAGATTAGAAACTGGAGGTCCCAAGCACAAAACAAAGCAGGATGGGAAAAACTTCTTAAGAAGGCGAAGGCCCACAGCGGGCTGTCGGGCCAACTATGATGATGATGATGATGTTAACTTTTGTGTAGAATTATGCAAAAATTATGTTACCTAGTACGAAATTTTCGATGTTGTATCCGGAAATACGCATAAGAATTTTTTAAAAAATCTAAACTTCTTCAAAATCGTTTAATTTGTGCCCATATTTAGGGCAATGACCCCCCCCCCCCCCCCATCTGACCCCCTTACTGTCATAGATTTTCTGGCAGTCAACAACCTTCTAGAGTTGATCTGACATATGTCAGGTCCATTGAGGATAAGCGACAACAACAACGGATGTACTTACATCGTTTACTCCGTCCGTATCTACAGGTTTGATGACACTGGACTGATTCTTCATGAGGCTGACCACCACAGCATACTCTAGGAGACTGCAGAAGACGAACGCGATGCACGACGAGAGCCAGACGTTGAGCGCGACCACGTACGACACGTTCGGCATGTTGGACTGGTACTGCTTCGTGATGATGGTCAGCAGAGAGGTCACACCTAAGGTTAGGATACAGGCAATCAATATCAATTGAATAATACGGAGTCACGACAACCTGCAGATTTGGTCAATTGTCGGACATTCCCTTTTACCGTCAAAAGCAATGTAGTGCCAATTATGTACTTTCTGACACTTCTGCCTTCTGCACACCTACTACTTTTACTTTCTGCACCTCTCTGTACCTTCTTCTCTAGCTGGATGAACGCGGGTTGACATACTGCAAAGTTTGTAGTGACTCTTTTTACTCAAATAGAGCTGCCTAGTCTGCCGTGGGCAGGTAAACTGTAGTAACCCCAACAATTAATTGGACACTTTTTACCCTGGAATTATCAGTCATTTAGTACACTCTTTTGTAGGTTAAAGTTATTTAGTTCTTACAACAATGGTAGAAGTCATTAGTGTAGTTACTGCAGCTTACTTGCCAACCACACTAGTTACTTTAATGTTAATGATGCAGTTAACTTTTGACTTACAACCAGTAAGACTCATGTAGCCTGACCAGATTCGTTTCAGTGATTAACTTTTTGACAAAGAAATCGTCATTAATTTTTCATAAATCGCATTTTATTTACGTGGTTTTTGTTTGAAATTTTTTACATCAATTACCCGGAGACAATTTATACCATTTTTATATCTACATAGTTGAATGACTAACTTAACTGTACTATGCGAAATCCAGTACGTCTTGTCACCCTAAACTTATGGAAATTATTTTGAAAATCACCCAGCACGCCAAACCACTGTGCAAAATGCAGTTAGTCTAATTGCCCTTACCTAAGGTGATTCTGGCCGGAACCGCTTCCGGGGGTATCCAGAATGTTAGCATAGACATGGCTACGATGAGGACGGTTGGGACGTAGATGTTAATCATGAAGTAGCCGCCGCGACGAATCAGAGAAAAGGACACCCGGATGCAGCTGAATTTTTCTACAAAATTGGATCTCTAAGATTAAGGCCTGTAAATTTTGATGTTAGAAATAAAAGCAAAGTATAATCATGTTATATCCTCTACCTTCATACATGTCTGTGTCGCACCGGGAGAGGGAGAAATTATTCACATCGAACTGAGGTAGGTTCATTATTTTGCTCAAACGTATGGGTCTCTGTGGCATCCAGTGGAGGCTGACATCCGTAGATGGATTCATAACTACACAGTAAAGGAATAGAGATGGTAGAAGTAATAGCATTTAAAACAATAATAATGCTAGTAATAATGGTGGTAATGCTGCTAATGATGATGATAACGCTGTAGTAATGATGATAATGACAGTATTAAAGTAATGCTAATAACAATAAAACTAAGAATAATAATAATGGTTAAAGACATAAAATTACAAATATTTACAAATTATGTTATTTTAAACAGTGTCTTATAGACGAGTAAATTCATGAAGTAAACAACGTTCTTGTCATCCTTTTCAACAAAAAATAGTAGCATTTTACTGTTTTACAAACCGAGCATTAAACATTTGTTCAACTGATAAATCTCTAGAATCGGAGATCCTATACATCAAAGTCATTTCTAAGGACAGGGGCTATAACCCCAGAATCATTGACACGATAACCTAAAGACTTAAGAACAAAGTAAATATCATCCCTACTACCGAAAACAAATATTCTCAATTAATTAATCGATATCACTACTAAATCAGTAACAGTAAAAAAAAACACTAAAAAAGTAAGTTAATTCGTTAATTCATCTAACTGGCCAAAGTTCTCCCCAATCTGGAAAAGTCTCATAGCAACAGAATACAAATTTCGTTTCTCCCACACACTATACCCCCCTCTACACCCCTTTCCAGATATCATGTTTCACAACTTCACGTTGTCAACTGTTAGTTTTTGTTGTGTGCCATTCTGATGAAGATGGGAGTTTTGAGACCCATTGAAACATGTAAATTTATACTAATAAAAATTTGCGTCAATAATATACGTTGCTTACTTCATGAATCATCTCATGTATCATGCGCCAAGTTAAAGATATTTCCTGAATGGTGTCTTATAGATTTTTACTCACTAAATTCTTATAAAATAACTTTATTTCCATCAAGTATTTTTTTATACTCATACTTTTAATTTAGTTATGCCTGAACCGTTTCTTCAAGATAAGATTTGGAATTTTATTGCTGATTTTAAAATCCATATATCAAAAGGAGGGATTTCTTTTCAATTTCGGTCATGATTGTGCAATTCGCAATCTCTCAAAAACAAAATGTCAAAAACCGGTTAAAATGGGTACATAAATGGGAAAAACAATACATAGAAAAAAAAGTACCTACGAGATAAGATGGTAACTCCACAAAACTGAACGTCATGAGGATACTTAGCCATGTTCATGTCACAGGACAGCTCCAATGTTACCCTAAATGTATGGTATACATTTTATTAAAAAACATGTTCAAATAAAAATTAATGCCTTAAAAATTATAGAATTAAACACACAAATGATTTCAAATCTTTTTTTATTAAATTCTACCCAGTGTCATGAATCGAACAACATTAATTTAGAAAGTTTAATAAGTAAAGGTTTTCTTAAAAATGTATTTTCTTTGTAAATTTTAGTGTGATAAAATAGCTACACGAAGGATATTGTCGACGGGTCTCATGATTTAGAACTGCGGTCAAGGGATGAGGCTGACACATGGCACCCAACTAAATCTTACAGCAACAGCGTACACGGCCACAATATATTGAATCACGAAAGGTTTAACGTGAGCCCCATTTAAAAATATAAGTAAAATATATTGAGTTTTTACTTAATAGGATAAAATTGACGAAGAGTATAGGGGAAGAACCCTTTTCATCGACTGAGAATCTGTCTGCACCATAGATTTCATAGTTAAAGTATTAGATTGGCAGATCACGTGACCTCCAATGCTAACGACGGGACGCGCATGGAGGCCAAAATAAGAGGACGAAATGGCCAGTGTTGTCACCACTTTCAGGAGAAAAATACAACGGCATCATCGGAAAAATAACATTTAATTTTAAAATTACCAATAAAAAAATACTAGAAAAGCATTTCAAGTCACTAAAAAGATTCCAAAATGCAGTTAGTATTTTTACGATATATTTTTTTTTTGTAATTTTAGTATTAAATGGTATTTTTTCGTAGTATTTTTCTCCTCAAAGTGGCAGCAACACTGGCCATTTTGACCTCTTATTTGGCCTCCATGCGCGTTCCGTTGTTAGCATTTGAAGTCACGTGATCTGCCAATCTAATACTTTAACTATGATATCTATGGTCTGCATCAGGTCTGCTTGGCGAAGATAGCGATTCATTGCCTAAACTGGTGTAAAGAGAACAGTTTTGCCTTGGTTCTTATCACGCGGCCCACTGGATCGATATTCACGCCAAACACTAGTCTGAACCTTAAACCGCGGAAGAAGAATCGAGGGAGAAACCGGTTTCTGATAGCCACTACTCACCATGCAGACCCCAATACGGATTCCCAGTCGATGAAGGGTTTTTTCCCTGTATACTCTACAATCTTGAGTCTGTCTGTGTGTCTGTATGTCTGTGGATCGTAAAAGACCTACTTATACTGCCCTCACAAATTCGAAATTTTTAAGATAGATTCCCTTTAATACCAACGTGTGCACCTGAGGCTTAGTTTTTTCATATTTGTTCCATTTTTAGAGATAATTCGAATTTTCTGAAAAAAATACACCACTTTCGCTCAAATCCGATCATTTTTTCCCTTTCGTGTTGCCATTCGAGAGAAGAAATTAAAATGAACACAAAAATTAATTAAAATTGAAATTGCTTTTATTTTCTTGCCATTACCTTCAGAAACTAAATTAATGATTTGAAAAATAATTGAACGTGCCAATGAGCTAATTTATTTTTAAAAAAAACCAGAATGGAGGTTCTGACGTGAAATAACATTGTTATACAATTATGGTTAATTTTGAATTTATCAGGAAAATCGCGATGACAGTTAGTTCATATTGAGGAAGATTTTTGTGATTTGAGGATGTGCATTTTATAGTGATGTATTTTTATTTTGGAATTTTAAAGCAATATAAGTAACGGGATTTTATTCTTTATAATGAACGGGAACAAAGGCAAAGTTTATTATCCTATAGCAAATCAAATGACACATATACTTGGATCGATTTGATATTCTTTTAGTCCGTGCGAAGAACGGGTATTTATTTGCTAGTTGTGTATATTACCTTCCAGAAAAGAGCACAGTTTTGTTACTCATAAACCAGTAAAAAACGCTCGGGTTGATCCATTCTTGCAGTTTTACGTTGAGGGCGTTTTTGAACCACACGTCCGGGGTCCAAATATTGGAGCCCCAGGTCGAGTCTAGGACCACTTTGTCCCGCAAGCCTTTGAGGGATTGCGGGAAAATTAATCGGTCATCTTCCCATAATTGGCGCATCACAAAATCCATCTTGAAGTTCTGAAACGAAACTATCTGTGTGTAACACTACACGACATTAAATTAACACTGAATAAATCCATTAATTTAAAGATAATTTCATACCCTAAAAGGTAATTGGTAATAACTTGACGACCTAAAAAATTCTATGACAGCTAGGATTACCGCAAGCGCGATTTTCTCCATTTCGTATTTTTGACCCCACTAAATATTTTCCCCCCAATATATTTTCATCGTAACCTTATACTTTAATTCATATTAGGTAATTTAAAGTAAAAAGTTATCGATTTGGAATATGGTGTGATTTTTTTAATTCGTTATTTTGCGCATTATTATGTGTATATAATTTTATTGTACTAGTCAAAGTTAGCAGATCCGTGGAAATGTCAAAAGGAGTTTTTTTCCCACGTAAATTTGGCTATAGAAAAGTGGTAAACTAGAAGTGAACCAAAATGACTTTACACACCTCAGTATAAAATTTCTGTTAAATTCGTCATGATTAAAAAGATCGAAACTCAATCATGTTTTGTAATCACACAACAATTTTTCTGTGATCGGACTATATTTTAGTAAATTAGGATTGATAAGAACTCTGCAAATTATCAAACATGAGAGGCATTTTTTTGGCACCAGATACTAAGTCTTCAATTTTGGCGCAATTAAAAGTACAAATAATCTAAGCTATCTGTGAATGATAAAGCATTCCAAAAATACATAAGCCAAATAGGTAGTTATACGGATCTTTTAATTTGCATTCCTCATAAAAATCATCGAGCAACTGAGACGGTACTAAACATTAACATCATTTTAAAGAGAAATCTTATAACTTCTATAATAATTAACTTCTGGATCGGATGTAAAACCTAGTACCCTTTGATCTTCCGGCAAGCTCAGCTATATTTTTGATGCCATTTGTTACGAGTTACGTGTGTGAGAGTGGATTTTCTGAACTCTTGTATACATAAAAAAAAATATATAGAAGCAGAATAAGTGTTGAAGAGGACTTATGAGTGAAAATACGTTCAATTATCTCTAATGTTGCTAATTTAATCATAAAGACTATAAAAGTATATTTTGTATGATAATTAATTTTTTGCTGAGTTTGTATTATTTTTTTTATTTGTATGTTTTTAGAACTATGGGTAATAAATAGTACTGTAAATTAATACCATTTTAATCTTTTTATTTCTCCTTTATTATAAGCATGTTATAATTAAACAAATATCTAACCATTAAATATGAAGTTTTCTCATAAATTTAATTAAAAAGCCTTTGAACACTTTTAGAAGAGTAAATATTATACGTTTATTAAAATATTTATGTCTGGTGTAGTACGTCAAAATTTCTCAAAAAAGTCAAGTGGTACGCAGATGCAAACATGTTGGAAACCCCTTGGATTAGGAGAAAGATGGCTCTCATCCTCTCTGTAAGCCACTCAGTCGGCTAATAAGATTATTCTAGAGTTTACAAAAATGGTATGACCTATAAATTTTTACAAACCATTTCAATTTCATCTAGTGAATGCATTTGTAGTACAAATAAACTAACTGAAACGTTCACCGGAACTCCTGAAATTTAAAATAAAATTTTTAATATTAAAATAGGAATACAGCAAAAGTTTTATAAATAGCATTTTTTTAATATTAAAATAGGAATACAGTTAATATATTAATATATATTTAAATTTAGGAAAATTATCATGATTTTTTTTAATATTGGTACTTGAACAAAAATAAAACCCAACTTTAGTCCTTATTCTACGTGGGCAAAACGACAATTTGGATATATTTGGGAAAATGGACTATTAAGGTAATTTTTTTTTGGTTAAAAGTCAAACAAAAAGGTTGTATAAAAAAATTCTACACTCACAATATATTTTTAAGAGAATGAATACCGCATATATAAAGAATCTTTTTCTATGACAATGCCTTTAATTAGTGGAAGGCACGACAATCAGATGACAGGTTGCTGACGAATGCTATTATTTGTTTTGACAACGAAAAAACAAATTGTGCATTGTGTTATTAACAGAACATTTAGAGAGCAGAGCATAGAGAACTAAAGACTGACAATAAAATAAACAATGAAGTATGACTTGTAATGCAAAATCATCCTTTTTATTTAAGCTTTATTAATCAGGAATGAAATTTGTATTGGTAACTATAAGGTGCTAGTGAGCAATAGCATTTCGAAAGACTGAGACAATATAGGGCAAAATAGGATAAGATTACTATTCTGGTAAGTCGACGAAAATGGAATTTTCAGCCACTGGCCTCTGTACAAAAAAACACCTAATCATTTTTTTTAAAATATGGTTGATCAAATGAAATCACTTAACTATGAATAACTTTTCAGAAACGATGTAGGATAATAATACTTTTTGCTCAGTGTACTCAAAAGTGCCTATCAGAAAAGTACAAATCATAGAAAGGTTAAAGATAGATTAATCTTTAACAAATTGTTTTCAGATCAGAATTTTAAAGGATTTAAATTTTCTACCTTTTTGGCGTATAGGTGGTAGTAAGTTGTCATATTCGTTGGGAACCACATCATCCATTCGAATGCTTTGAGCCATCAAACGCCTGCAGAAAGAAATTAAACCAATAACTCAAACTGGAAAAGTGATCCACAATAAAAGCACGTATTTGAAACTTTGCTATTCAGAAACATGTTTAACAAGATATATATTTTGAAACATTATAAGTTTAATTTTTTTCAACCATCTAATGCAGTGGTAGCCAATCATTTTCATTAAAGATACACCCAGTCCCAAAAATATAGACAAAAGTATAAAATGCAATTCCTAGTAAAAATAAGAATGGGATAAATTTTTCTCCATGTGTATATAGTTAAAATCACTCCATGAAACACAAGTTAAGGTTAATTTATTTGAAAAAACAAATAATGCAGAATTTATTTAAAAAAAACAACAGAAAATGGGGTGTCCCATAATAACAGACAATATTTGTTTTGTAGATTATATTTAAGGTTAAGGAACACAGTTACAAATCTTAGTATTTAATCGTAATTCCATTACCTTTAATCACTTCAAATACACGATTTTCCAGTACTAAATTTTGCATTACCTCTGGGGACGGTTCATGCCATTCTTTCTCTATCGCTTTTTTGAGATCAGTTGGTTGCAAAATATTGACTTTCATTTCAAATACTTTTCGCGCTATAAATGTGCCCACACGTTTTCGGATTTAAGTCGGGACAAGTGATGGCCAGTCCATGACATTGATATTGTTCATGGTGAACCACATATTTGGAGGGTTCAGAATACAAGTGAACCAAGTCCACATGGACTTGGTTCACTTGTATTCTGAGCTCTCTCCTTTTATTTTTCTACATAAGTAAATGGCGAGCTCAGAATACAAATGAACCAAGTCCACAGTGGACTTGGTTCACTTGTATTCTGAACCCTCCATTTGTCGAGTTAGCCACATGAATAGGCGCCCTGTCTTGTATAAATACACAGTTCGGTCCTCCCAGCAAATCCTGTAGTGGAATAAAATGATCATCTATAATTTTCTGATAGTCTTGGGAGTTAATTTTCTTGATATAAGTGGCCAAAAATGTTTGTCCATTAAATCCAAAACCACCCCAAGTCATCACTGATCCGCCACCTTGCTGCCTATTAAAAACACTTCTGGGTTCGCTTCTTAAATCATGCCAGTAAAATTTATATCCATCTTGGTCCATCCAAGTTCCACTTCTCTTAGTTATTCGTTTAAATTCCAGTAGTCTTCTGTGAATGGTATTTTTCTATACGTCAAAATTGGATGCAATTTGTTGTAATGACATTCACTTTTGACGTATAGAAAAATACCATTCACTGAAGACTACTGGAATCTAAACGAATAACTTTCAAGAAAATGTTAAAGAAACAAGCTTAAAATTACACCACAAAACTGGACGGTTTAAACTGGGAAAAGAAAATGATGTCTTAGGGTGATAAATGGCTGTCAACAATATTTAGTGACGAGAAGAAGTGGATGGGCCAGATGGATATAAATTTTACTGGCATGATTTAAGAGCGAACCCAGAAGTGTTTTTAGTAGACAGCAAGGTGGAGGATCAGTGATGACTTGCGATGGTTTTGGATTTAATGGACAAACATTTTTGGCAACTTGTAGCAAGAAAATTAACTCCCAAGACTATCAGAAAATATTAGAGGATCATTTTAATCCACTACAGGATTTGCAGGGAGGAGCGAACTGTGTATTTCAACGAGAGAGGGCGCCTATTGATGTGTCTAACTCGACAAATGTGTGGTTCACCATGTATAATACCAATGTCATGGACTGGCCATCACTTAGTCCAGACATAAAGCACTGGTTTGTAAGAACACAAAATCGGACGCTGAGCAGTTCGTCCGAATTTTCCGCTTTCTTATTGGCCCTAGTTGTCACGTGACCAGAGCTCAAAAAATAACGTTGATCTCAGACGTAGAGCGTCCATAACGTGCGAAATGGTCGCATACATTACAAGTATCTACGTAGTCGTAAAAGATAACAGTGGTCTTCGCTAACTACACATGCGTTAGATGCGGACGCATCGCTAGATGCGAATTCTAACTTCGAACAAACCACCCAAGCCAAAATAAGACAATGAAATCGCGGAGCAGGGCATTTTTTAGCGCCTTGACGTGCTTTCTCAATCCTTACAAACCAGAGCTTAAATCCAATGGAAAACGTGTGGGGACATTTAGCGCGTAACGTATATGAAATGGACGCCAATATTTTTCGACCAACGATCTTAAAGAAGCGATAGAGCAAGCATGGCATGAACTGTCCCCAGAGGTATTGCAAAATTTAGTACTTTCGATGGAAAATCATGTAATTTAAATTATTAAAGGTATTGGAATTAAGATTAAAAATACTAAGATTTTTGCAACTGTGTTTCTTACCTTAAATATAATCTACGAAACAAATATTGTCTATAATTATGGGACATGCCATTTTCTGTTTTTTTAAAAAATAAATTCTGCATTTGTTTTTTTTTAAATAAATTAAACTTGTGTTTCATGGAGCGATTTTAACTATATACACATGGGGAAAATTTTACTCCATTCTTATTTTTAGTAGGAACGGACAGATGCATGAAACACGAAATTCAAAATATATATGTTTTTCCGGTAGATTAGAAGCTGCAGATTCCTAATATAAGCTTATATATTCACAATTATATGTTTAATTTCAGTAAAAAATACATTTGAAATTTGCCGAAAATGTACGTCACTGAAAACAGCACTGACGTCAAAAGATATGTTTTGGCGATGTTTCGATCTATGTCCGTAATGTTTTAATACACTTTATAAAATAGTAAACCTTACAATTATCTAATTAAAAGAAGAACAAAATATTATTTTTAAATAGTTCCTATCAAGGAATTTAAACAGCTTGTTCCAAGTTGGTTGTTAGTTAAATTACACAAACTAAAGCGCGTATGAGCTATTGCAGAACTATTGACTGTTGAATCGGATCGAAATAGTCGGGTGAAATTGTTGAATGTTTGAAAAAATCTATATGATCTTATACGGCTCCCAATACACGGTTTAGTATTAGCCTACACAGATGGCTCCTCCGATTCAAATCTTGATGGAGGAGGTGCAGGAGTTTTCTTAACGGGTCCAGGCGATGAAAATGAGTGTCACAAAATTCCTGTAGGGAAAATTGCCTCCAACTATACATGCGAACTCGTTGCCATCAAGAGTGCGTTGGAGATTTTCCTGTCCAAAAGCATCCACAGATCCAGCGGCATTACCATCCTTTCTGATTCAAGATCTGCCCTGCAGGCCATTCAGAAGGGCAAGTGCCAAATCAGCCATGAAATAATCCTATCCATCAACAAAGTCATCGCAGCCAAGAAAACCTGCACGTTACAGTGGATACCAGCTCATGTTAACATCCTTGGAAATGAAAAAGCCGATGAGCTTGCCAAAGAATCAAGAGCTTGCCCCCAATCATCTAACCTCATAACTCTCGTTGACGCCAATGCAGTTGCCAGCCGTAGACTTATCAAAAATAATTTTAAATATTCCATCCCTGCTCTAAATTGTAACCGTACAATATCTTCAATAATAGCCAGACTACGAACAAAACATTTAAAAGGAATGAAAATCTCAACGGAAGGACAAAGAAGCTTCTCCACACACTGCCCAAACTGTCCTGGTGTCCAACTGTCCCCGCAGCATATCTTTGGCTGCCCAGCAATTCAAGCCAGGCTCTTCAGGATTGGCTTTGAAGACCCAGAAATTTTAATTCTCTCCGAAGATGCAGAAGAAATAGCGAAAGCTGTCTACGACAGCTTCGGATCCATCTAGTTTTTGCACACAACATGGACACGACAACAACAACAACAACAACGGCTCCCAAATTTCCTTATATTTCGAACTCTGTAATGGCAACAATCAAGTTTGTTTACACTTTCGAATACGGTAAAGAGAAGTTGATTTTCGCTATTCAACCAACCAACCAAGTTGATTTTGATTTACTCTAAGCGTTATATATGATTCGTTATTAGTTAAAAAAAAAACTTTGGAATAAAATCAGCAAGTTTAAATTTAAACATGCATAATATTAGGGACGTTTAATGGATCTTAGTCAAGCAGCGAAATATTTTCGCAATAATAACCAATAATTTGTAATTATTTTATTTTAAAGGGATACTAAAGGGCGGCTAACCTAAAGGACCATTTCGGATTTGGCGCCAGTCGAAAAATGTCGCCAAGTCAAAATGACAACAAATAAATTACTTAAAATGCTGCTAGAAACTAAAAATGTCTGCTGAGAGATCATGAAAGATTTCCTTATAAAAAATTATCGTGGGCACTTGCGTTCGTAGATCGTAGCGATATTTTAAAATAAGAAAATCATAACTCAACAGTTTGCAGAAAATTTTGCAAATCACGATTCATAACTCTTTTCTGTTTCTTTCATTTATCTTTTATTGTAACAACTTGCTATTTAAGCGATTGAACGAAATTTTTTTGTGTAATACATAATACATTATCCATCGTTGAAATAAATAAAAGGAAAAGAGTTCTTTTGAAACAATTGTAAAATAGTTGTGTTTTTCTTTTTTTAAAGTAATTAGTTTTTTTTTAAATCTGGGTTTTGAAAGGGCGAAGAGCCACAAAACTTCGGCAAAGAGCCGCAGGAACTGTAATTTCTTTTAAACAAAAATATTTTTAAAAATCTAAGCAACTTACAGTTGTTATATAAAATTATTATTAGATTGAATATTTCATACAAATTTTTTAAGTATTTCATAGACAATTAGAAGAATTTTGAAGTACATAGAAGACTTTAAAATCATTTTTTTTAATTATATTTTATAAAAAATAACTTTAAAAAAATAGTTGAAAAGCTTTGTATTCAGACTTTATGCAGTGAAAACAATTTTACACATTATGAAGAGTACCAGGGGACGAGCCCCTTCGTTGACTGAAAATCTGTCTGCATCAGGTCTGTTTGGCGAAGATAGTGAGTCATGGCCAACTGGTGTGAAGAAATCAGTTTTGCTTTGGTTCTTATCACGCGGCTCACGGATTTACAACCTCTATGATCGAGATTCACGCTAGGCAATAGTCTGACACTTGAACCGCAGAAGAAGAACCAAGGGAGAGACCAATTTCCGATCGCCACTCTCGCCAAGAAGACCTCAATGTGGACAGCTTCCCAGTCAATGAAAGGGTTTTTCGCTTGTACTCTTCATTTACCAATTTCCTCATATCCTTCAAAGAGTTTTCTAACTGATAATTTCTGTAGTAAGTTATTTGTTCAATATCAGACGGAACGGTCGTTCCGCCCGCCAATCTCAAAATGACGCCAAGGGCTAAACGGCAGTTATGTTTATATATACTCTAAACATTTCGCCATGTTAAACGGAAAATCGATTTTATTTTCTATCAGGCAAACTAAACTTTGTAGATATAGCCATACTGTACATTTTAGTTGATTCAATAACTTCAGAGATATTTGCCAGTTTCTCTCTATATTAAAAAAAGTAAGCTCTTTTAAAGTGTCCGGAGCCATAACATCATGAAATACTGATCTTGGAAAGGAAAGGTGTGTCTCCCTAATGCCTCGACCTAAATTTTTTTGTTTTTCAAATTTCCAATTAGTTTTTTTAATTAAAAATAAAAATTAATTTTTCTCTATATTAAAGTATAGGATTTGGAAGTGTTAGTAGCCATAACATGATGAAATATTGATGTCAGAAACCCAATTTTTTTTGGGCAGGTGTGTCCCCCTTATGCCTCGATGCCCACCTATTTGTTTCAATTTCCATATTTTATTAATACAATAAGTAGCACAAAATCTTATTCTTTCTGCAAACGCAGAATGTTGTTTGTTACGTCTTTTAAAGAACAGATGCTCTCTTTTCTGTTCTTTTAAAAAGAACAGTTCTTTAACTTGTTCTTTTTACATTGGTTTGTGTGTTATATATAGAAAAGGTTACAGATTTTTTTAAAAAATGATTTGGCCTTAAAATATATTTAGCAAGATAGAAGGTTTATAGATTAAAATTATGTAAAAAAAGATAGTAAAAAATTATGACAAAACTATTTTAAATAAACATTTAATATAACAATTACTCTGAAAATTTTTATTAGGTTAATTCTGCTAAACTGGAATAAAATGTTGACATTTTTTTATAAGAAGAACAAAAAGTTTTTTTTATTTTCGGAACAAGTTACAACTATCACGTAATTTTATCTTTTTCGTCCAGCTGGCCGAAAAGATCGCGTTGTTCTTCTTTAATCTTTTTTTTTCTTCTTCAGCTGGCAGATGGCTTTCTTTTTTTATTTAATCTTTTGGGGTTTTTTTAGTTTTTATTATTCATTCCCAGCAAAACCGCGGTGAAAGAATTTTTATTTTATTTTTTTATATATCCTAAAAATGTATTCTTATGCGAATAAAATAAAATTCGTACACTCGAATATGCCACACATATTCCTTTTTGTTTTTTTAGAAAGTTTTTGAAGATGTTTTAATTATGGAAGTAGAAGTATCAAGATATGAACATGTTAATTACTTTAGATTATTAATTTAGAAAGAAACGCTTGTTAAACATTGTTTTATGATTTGTTGTATAGCCAACATATTAAGCAAAATGTTTTTTTAGCTTCCACACTACGTTTATAACGTATAAAGTGGAAGGTATTATAATCGTTCAATTCGTCTGTCTGTCACCCACTTTCACAGAACGAACCGCAAGTCGCACAAACGAGTAGGATACATCGTTTTAAAGCAAAAATCCGGCTAGGTTACATCCCAAATTTCATTAAAATATTTATTTATGTGATATGATTCAGTTTGGATTGTTGTAATATCACAATAGAGTGAGATTAGAGTAATAATGAGTGAGAGTGATAATGAGTAAACATTAATTTGCGAAAGAAGATTAATGAAAATAGTTAATTTTGGCGTTTAAAAGTTTGAATTAGATATAAATTATAAGCTGAAGGCCCTGTTTGGCGAATTTCTTTCTGAGTTGTATAAATAGTGCGTTTTTTGTTGAGCACAAATATTGTGTGGAAGCGGTTTTAAGTGACAGATTCTGTAACAAACTACTTTTAGTTTATTTCGTGTGAGATGGGTTTGCAAGGATCTCCCTACGTGTTACGTTTCAACCATTTTTTGTTACGTAAATGATAGTGTTTTGTCTTTATGTATCTGTCCATGGTCTACTCAACTTTAAGTCACAGAAGCTCTTTGGACGTCATGCAATCCGACCGATCGAAATGTAAGCAATTTCAAAGGAAAAGTAGAAACCTATTTGCGCACGCAATTATATATACTTATCTGTTTGCTCTAGTTATCTAGTATTCCAATATATTAAAATACAATGACTGAAATCAATACAGACATATACTTTAGAAAATAACACAGTCGTTTACGTATCGAAGCAAAAACTGCACTCTTTTCTACAAATGAATACATTTCAAATATGAGCTAAATATCATGTCAAATGAAATGTCACCTTTTTAGCGAATATAAATAATTTGTTTCACGATTGTTAGCTTTGATAATCTTATTCAAAACTAACTGATTTTGTTGCAATTCCTACTATCGGAGTAATCAACATGCTATTATGCAATTTTCAAATGCAAAGCTTGAGCAAATATCAATTTTACGAAACATAAAATTTAAACCCTAGAAACCAGTAAAAAAGCCCTAATAATTTCTGTCTTAAAATTGCATTTTGCGATAAAATGTATGTAAAAACACCATGTTAAGTTTGAATAACATGCACTTAACTTAAATGTATTCATAATAAAATATGCGCATGAAACTTACAGGGCAAATAAATAAACTCAAGCATTTTGTTGCTATGCAGTAGAAATGAACAGTACTTTCATAACGGTACTTTTACTACAAGAGAAAAGCATTTCTATATTTTTTTTAACCTCAATATCTTAAAGCTGTGGCAACCTACGGCCCGCGGGCAGCATGTGTCCCTTTGATGATTTTTTGTAGCCTTCGCTCTTTTTAAAAACCCAAAATTATAAAAATTCTTGTATCTTCTGAGCGTTTGACCAGGGCCTCCTAGAAGAAGAAGCGAAAGGGAAAAAATATTATTGTATTCGGGCCCGGCCATTGATTCTTGGCACTGAGCCTAAACGACCACTGAAACGGCTTTTGCAATGCATTTGAGTTAGAACTTCCATATTTTCAAGCTCAAAAAACAACATCTATATTTGCTTAAATTATAATAAAATGCAGCAAACCCGATATTAGTATGTACAAAGTGTTCATATTTTAGTAGCTTTGGCAATAAATTTCATGCTGTTTTTAGTTGATTTAAAATGCGGTAGCTAGACTAATGACTTGGACCATTGTTGTAGAAAACGAAATAACTTTAACCTTCAAGGAAATATACTAAAAGACTGATTATTTCAGATTAATAATATAGTCCAACTCATTGTTGTAGTTTTTGCAGTTTATGGCAGTCTAGTTATTCAACCCCATCTGTAATGATTTTTTTAAAAATTGTATTATATAATTATTTTAAAATATTTCGTGTGTAAAAATCAATATAATTAATATCAAGAATGACAATTATGGTTATAGTAATACATAAGTGAAAAAAATACGTGATAACTTATGATTTATGAATGTTATTACTTTCAATGACTTAATATGAAATCTAAGGTAATGGAAGTATTGCGATTGGGTAGAAAAACCGAAATGGAGATTTTGTGTTTTTTCTACGTGTTTTGGAGGGTACTGAGTCCGATGAAGTTGCTTTTGAAAATTAGTCCGTCTCTTTAAAACCACTCTACAGCTTGAACTAAAAGAACTATGTACTATTTGATATACGCTATCCTGATACTTGTCGAACGTCATAATAGGGTTTTTGAGAAAATTGCGCATGCGCAATCGGTAGTTGCAATAGAACTTCTTTGGTATTAAAGGTATTACAAAAAAAAAGAAAAAAGCTACATGCTTCAGATCAAATAATAATTCAAATATCTAATAATTCAAATATCTGGGAAATCCACTCTTTCTTTCGTGTTGCTTTGTATGGTAAGCTTTTACAAAAATAAAAAATACTTAAAATTATTTTTCAAAAAATATTCACAATTTTCTGCTTACTAAATAAATTAACATTTGTCATATATTATTCTATTATTAAAATGAAAAATGAACCCATCGAAATCGTAACATACCGAGTAAACACAAAAACTTAAAATCGAAACTAAGGAAATTAAATGCAAATTTATATGTGTTATAATGGAGTAAAATAAATAACCTGTTATTTACTTTCTGGTAATACTCGATCCGTTTATAATTTGATACACTACAGCTTGTAAGAAATATCAAGAAAATAATAGACACAGGATTTATTGAGAAGTTTATGGTAATCTTACCTAATTAAATGTGAAAATTTGGCTTTAAAAATTCCTTCATAATGTACAAGATTTAAATATTTTTATGTAAAAAAGTTAATATTGATTAAAGTTTTAAACAGATTTTTATGTTTTGTCTTCGACTGCTCTAGAAATAGCAAATCAACTTAAAAAAAACATTTTTTATTCTTTGTTTCTTCCCCGCTCGTATTCAGTAGCGATCAGCGCCAGTCGTTTAACGTATAGTCTCAATGGCGGATTACGGAAAGAGCCAGGCCCTGTCTACTATTTTTACTTTTCTTTTCTTCTAGGAGGCACTGGTTTGACCCGGTTTTCCCCGTATTTTATCAGGGCCTCCTAGAAGAAGAGAAAGGGAAAAAATAGTAGACAGGGCCTGGCTCTTTCCGCAATCCGCCATTGAGACTAGACGTTAAACGACCGGCGCTGATCGCTACAGATTACGAGCGGGGAAGAAACAAAGAATAAAAAAGGCTTTTTTGTATCGTTGATTTGCTATTTCTAGAGCAGTCGAAGACAAAGCATAAAAATCTGTTTAAAACTTTAATCAATATTAACTTTTTTACATAAAAAATATTTAAATCTTGTACATTATGAAGGAATTTTTAAAGCCAAATTTTTGCATTTAATTATGTAAGATTACCATAAACTTAACTTACCATAAACTTAACATCAATAAATCCTGTGTCTCTTATTTTCGTAATATTTTAATTTTAAATGTCAACTACAAAACATGTACACAAACATGTGTCAATATTAACAGTACCTATCGATAGCATTTTAAATTTAAACAAGAACGTCATAAAGAATTCATAAAGAACTAAAATAGCCTACTTTCCTGTTACTTAAATACTTACTGAAGTTCTAATCGGGAAAAAAACTAGGTTCCTAAAGTAAATATCATCAACAGCCGTTTCTACACCAGATTTATACACATTAGAAAAAAATCGAAACACAGCACCCAGCTATAATTTAAACTTCTAAAAGCCAAAATCAACTATTTTCCTTAATATTCTTTTGTAAATTAATTAAATATTATTTATCATCTGCTCGTGATTCATTTGTAGTTCGAAGAATAATTAAATATTTATTGATAACAAAAGTAATGAAACTACTCCGAACTGCATTAAAAAATAAGAAATATAAATTAAAACTAAGCATAATTGCATGCAAAAGTATGCCTGCCGCTTTCTTGGTAGATAATTAATGAATAATCAAAGAATCAAATGTGCTACATTTTATGACGTCATTCCAAACTGATTCATGAAAATATATTTTGCTTCAAATATGTTTAAATAAATAAAGTTTCTCATGCCATTGTTGATTTGGCAACAGTGATTTAAATGACTCAAAATTGAATTTCAATGCTAATTCAATGGAAAATTCGCCGAAAGATAGTAGATTTATGTCCGTCCGGACGTACAGACAGACGGACAAAAAGTATGAAAGTTGGGTATCTGAGGTCATAGCTTTCTAACAAAAAAAGAATTTTTAAGATCCGATGGATAGAACCGATTTTGGAAGGGGAGTACGGACAGACAGACAGACAGACAGACGGACAGACAGACAGACGGAAAGACAGACAGACATACGAACAGACAGACAGATGAACATCAACCGCATTTCAATACCTACAGTGATTTAAATGACTCAAAATTGAATTTCAATGCTAATTCAATGGGAAATTCGCCGACAGATAGTAGATTTATGTCCGTCCGGACGTACAGACAGACGGACAAAAAGTATGAAAGTTGGGTATCTGAGGTCATAGCTTTCTAACAAAAAAAGAATTTTTAAGATCCGATGGATAGAACTGATTTTGGAAGGGGGGTACGGACAGACAGACAGACAGACAGACGGACATCGACCGCATGTCAATACCTACTTTTTCGTTTTTTTAATTCTTTCGAATTAAAAAAAGAAAAGTAGGCTAATTTTCGTTTTTTTAATTCTTTCGAATTAAAAAAAGAAAAGTAGGCTAAAAAACGCATGATCAAAAGATAAAAAGTGTACATTATTTCAAATTTACGTACAAAGAAATCGAAGTTCCTTTGACATAATAAAAGTCCACTTTGAAGAGTTTTACATGATTAAAATATTTGATAATTAATTGTTTATATAATTTATAATTTAAAATATTACCAATTTAGTAGCAAAAATAGATTTAAAACGCAAATGTTGTAGATTACTTATCTCACAAATTTAAGTTACCCTTTAAAAAATTAATTATCTTAAAAATATTAACTAATAAAACAGTTTTTGAAAAAACAATTATTTTTAACACTTTCATTTCCAATTCTTCCATTTGGAATCATCAAACTTGCGATTTGTTTCTCACTACGTTAAACTCTCACATAGTTCAAATATATTTATTTAATTTTCCATACATTTTTCTATAATTATTTATATTTTTTTGTACCGTTAGATAGAAGAATTATGTCTTTTGAAGAACCCAAATAATGTTTGTTGTAGTTAAATTAAAATATGAAAAACATGGTAAAAATAAAATTATCTCTGAAACAATTTTATTAAATAAATTGGCCCTAAATTCTTCACGCTTGAATTAAATTTAAATTTTAATTTTAACTATTTTTAACAAATAAAGTTTCAAAAAATAATTGTTATAATATTTATTCAAAAAAGTTATGATTCCAATTTTTTTTAACATTTTAGTTAAAAAAATTAATATTTTTCCAATTAAGGCTTTTCAACATTTAATTCTGGATGCAGAATGAGTCTATTTCACAAATTTTAGACTACAGAACTTTTACACAGAATTTTAGTTGGGACTAAAACGGTAAATATATAAAATTATTTTTAAAAAAAAACATCGGATTTTGAAAAAATAAACTATAACTGAAGAATAAATTCCGATTACTAATAGGAAATAACATGATACATAGATTAATTTGTTATTTCTCTTCCTTACTATAGTTCCAAAATGGCTACACACAAAGTTGCTGCATCTGCAACATTCCTTAAGACGACCCTCGAATTCGCTGAATCATCGAAAAAGAAGTAAAATTGGAATGACAAGGAAGACATCGAACATATTTCATTTTTGTTCGTGTTAAACTAAAAGGTACTAATGGCGAATTTTCTAAAACTCAGTTATTTTACCATAATTCTTAAAAGACTAAGAAAAAAAAAGGAAAAGTGGATACAGACCGACATATGAACAGGTAGACTATTTAATTACTATGAATTATAGTCTGATAACTTCTTCTGGTGTATTTTTAATGCGCGGGTAATGAAAACTTTTCTCAAAATTTAATTGGCTTGTTTCAAGTGACGTACTTCCTTCCAGTTTCATTCCTGCTTTCTTCGATCGGGGCGCTCCGATCAGATCTCTGTTTCCACGTGACTTTGATTCACCAATTCAAGCTCGTTAAAAAATTTATTTTCATTCATCATTTGTATTGTCACTCAATACCTGAAGCATGACCATTATAAACTGTTCCAGAACTTAGAAAAACTCATCTGCAAACTATTTTGGTCATATGTCTACTGTTCTCATAAAAAATTAATATTGAATCGTTTTTCATTTTTGTAAAATCGAGTATTGAACAATGTAATTTCTGTAGAAGTTGTTTTACTACGACAGTAGTTAGTATACAGCAAAACAAACATGCAGGATGAGTCCTTAATTCACAGAGTTTTGCAAATATTAACACTTTTAAATACTTGTTTGTTTATTTTTTTTGCATATCACTTATATTCATTTAAACAATTCATTTAACTTATTTATTAAAAAATTCAGCAGATGATTTGTTAATCGAAAGACTTGTCCTATGGCTGTGCCCTGACTACGACATCAAATGCCACAAATGCAACAAAACTTGGTGCCTTGGCAGAGTCTGCCACTTGCTATTGCATCGCTTGGCGGTCGCCAAGTTTTTTTTTGCATTTGTGGCATTTGATATTTGATGCAGAGACATAAAATAGAATGGACTGCGCATTGGCAAACCTAAAGGCCATATCACACAAGAGATTTTTCCCCAACCCAACCCTCAACCCAACTTCTGTTCGAACCATGATTGGTGGAAATTGCCACGTGCTGTGACGTAGGCGTTGGAGAAATTTTCTACAACTCTGTCGTTTCATCGCGACGGAGTTGATCAACTTGGTCCCAACAACCAATCAGGTGAATCGGTGACTGTCGCTACACTGACGTCACGGCTCTGTTTTGGTTGAAGCCAAATCTTCAGGTCATATTGCGCCAAATTGCCAAGCTGTTGTTTATTTATTTTACATGCACGATATTTTGATTTTCAATCTGAAGTATAATAAGCTATTTGACACAAAGAGGAAATAAAACTCTTTGATTTGACATATCTTCTTATTTTTTCGATAAAAAATGTTGAAAAGTTGAGGGTTTTTTTTAAACGGAAATTGTTACTTAGGGCCAATTCCACACAAGATTTATTTATATATCTTAGAAAAAAATCCTTAGCACAGCTTTTAGTTCAACTTTAATTGTAAGAAAAAAAAGCTACTTTTTAAGGACTTTCTTACGTTAATTCAATAATTTATCTATCATTTGCTATAATATGTAAAGTAGATGGGTAAATTGCCCCTTTTGTTCTAAATGTGAAGCTATACTGTATATCAGCTTTAATTTAAAATTTGTAAAAAAATATTTGAAATTTTAAGCAAAAATCCAACAATTTTATAGCCTTCAAAATATCTCTCAACGCAATTTAACAATCTATAGTTGGGAAAATAAAACTTTTAACTTATATCTCTCAGTGTTTATTTGTTTATTACAAAATAAGGTGAAAGAAAAATTAATAATTATAAGAGAAATCCTAAGCATGCGAATAAAATAAAACTCAAATCAATCCAAAGGTCCGATTTTTAATAAATTGTCGCCTACTGTAGAGATATCGTTTTAGTTATGACAGTCGGAAAAGAGAAATCTTCTCATACTCTGGCAACCCTTTAACAACTTTGTGGGGGCCGAAATTGGGGGGAGAAAGTTGCGTTGGCAGTTGGGTTGGAGGAAAACGCTCGTGTGATACCCCCTTAAAGCGATCCCCTCATGGTCACATGCTGGGGTAAGATTTTACCCCAGCACGTTATCTCGAAGAGTTGGCGAGTTTTTCCACAACGGCTTGAACATATGAGGCCGACAATCTAGTGGTATGAAAAAGAAGTTGAGAAAGGAACAAAGATGAATCGCTGTTTCAATTCATTCACTGTTCAATTTAACAATCATTCGACTTTTTAAATATCAATAACTCAAAAACTACGATTGCAAAAACAAGTTACTTTTTTGTCAATGTACTAAAAATAATCTACTTCTAAGCTGTCAATGTTCAGACCATTAATTTATTTAACTTGGCCCAAAAGATATATTACAATTTTTACAAGCGTTCACTGATTCATGAAGATGATTCTTCAGCATAAAAGAGCTTTTATAATAAATTCCCTCTATAAAAAGTATAGTTTATAAAGAACCCATAATTACTTAAAGTATGCAGAACTAAATAAATGTTACCTGTGTAGTGTGACAAATCCTTTTTTACGTCACTCTTTGCAATTAAGAACTACACAAGAATTTGGCATCTTGTACGAGTTACTTAAAAGTACCGCAATTAAAAATAGTTTTCTGCAAACGTAAGATTAAAAAAATTTACATAATTAAGAATGATCCAACATTAAACGAATTTAATCAAATATTTATGATTAAAGCCAGAAGAAAAAATAAGAACTATGGGAGAAAAATCGTCTGCAAAAACATTAATCATAAATCGCCCTGCGGCTGAATGCTAAAAACCCACGTGACTTGGGAACATATGTGAGTCACCATTTAGGTCTGCCAGCCTACTCTTATCTGGTTTTTAGGTCTGGCGACAATTGGCATAGTTCTAACGAAACAGTAGCGATAAGTTGTCATATGTTGCAACTTTTCTCCTCTTGGCGATTTTCATGTTTGGTACGCTTTTAAAGGCTGCTTGACTATTGAATGAGCAGTCCATTCCATTTATGTCCATGATTTGATGTCGTAGTCAGGACACAGCCTATGGCTACTAATTTTTAGCTCCAAAAATGTTATTTTTTCTTGAATAAGATTTTCCCCAATTTTAGCTTCCACACCACGTTTATAACGCAAAAAGTGGAAAATATTATAATCGTTCAGTCAGTCTGTCTGTCCGTCTTTTCGTCACCCACTTTCATAGCCCAAACTACAAATGCTACGGACAAGTGTGATAAGTCAAAGAATTCAGCGCATCGAAATTAGAATACATTGAAAATTTCAGAAAATAATTCGAATTCGAAGTACTTCAATTATTTAAAAACAACTGCAAAATTTAATGCTTATTTAAAAAGCATAGGAAGCCAGTTTTATTAAAATTTAATCACCATTGCCATTCGCAGCAATCGCTCGAGAAACTTTAATTCTTTAAACAATAAATTAAAATTAATTTATTTTTGCGACATCGATCAGTTTGAAATAACGTCAAATATATTTCACTACGAGATTCTTTGTATGTTGATATGAAATGTTTTATTTCTATTTAAAAGCGAGGAATATTTCATATTTATTCTTAGAAATATAATTATTTAATTTTTGCAAACGATAAGGGGGTTGTTTTACGGAGGATCTGGCAATAGCTCCTCGATATTGTTTTCCTGCCTCTCGAATTACTTTTGTTTTGGTTGGTAGAGATAATCAGGTTTGTGTGCTGACCAAGCACACTAACGTGAATATAGGTCTACCAACCAACCAAATTAACCAAAACAAAAGTAATTCGAGAGACAGGAAAACAAGACCGCGAAGCTATTGCCAGATCCTCCGTGAAACAACTCCAGTAATAATTATTAAATTATAAAAATAAAATAAATGAAACTAGCCAAATTTAGCATGTAAATGTTTAATATAGAATATCAATGCTGTTTTTGTCGACTTTTTACCTGCTAAACACAACTGTTGTGTGGAAGCGGGTTAAGTGACAGATTCTGTTACAAACCTACATGTTATTTTCTAAGCATCGATTTTACTCATTTATTTTTCGAACTGCAAATAATGTGGCGACAAAAAGATATTTATTAAAAAAAAATACATCATTATTCGAAATTTAAAAAAATTAAGAAAACGATAAAGAATAATTATTAAATCAACTGCAAAAGAAGATTAAAGAAAATAGTTAATTTTGGCGTTTAAAAGTTTGAATTAGAACTAGCAAAAAGCCCTGTTTGGCGAATTTTTTTCTGAGGAGTTGTTATATAGTGTTTCCTGTGTTGAGCACAAATGTTGTGTGGAAGCGGTAAGTGACAGATTCTGTAACAAACCAACTTGTTATATTACAGTTAAATAACTTAAAACAAAATCTCTAAGTTATCGCAATGAGAGATAGATGACAGAGACGGGAAGAAATTACGAAAAATAATGTGTCTCAGCAAATGTCTATCCAAATTCATCCTCCCCCCCCCCCCCACATCCCTTCTGAACCCAAAAATTCTCATATTATTTCATATTATTTTAAATAATTTGAAATAATAAAATTTACCTAAATTTTAAATCACATTTATTTTTTATGTTGTTAGTTACTTAAAGTTCGTGTAACATTACAGCCGACACTGTTAATAAATTTGGCGCAAGGTTTTGCATTGGAATCCTGGAACTTTCAAACTTTTAGAGCGTGAATGTACCAATTTTGTGGTAAAACCATAACTTTGATAAGCCTCTATCAATTCTTTTCAAATACAATGATCCTTATTGTTTAAAGGGGACCGGAGCCCTCCATTGAAGCCCATGTTAAAATGACCTTTTTTATGTACCTTTTTATCAGAATCTATTTGATACTTTTTAATGAAATTTTTACTAGTTGTTAAATGAATGTTTAAATATACTTTAATGGAGGCATTTTCAAAATTTTTGTTTAGTTTTTAAATTATAATTTTTTATGTGAAACTACATATTTGTTTTACCTAAAAAACATCAATAATATTAAAGAGAAAAAAAAGTAAGATATTTATAGTCAAATCCCTCCAGCGGGTTTTAGAAACAAACTTCTTAAACACGTATAAAAAATTTCAGGCTGATACTTACAGTAGATTTTGATAAAAAGGTACATGAACATTGAAATCATCTTACCTATAAAACATGACTGGATTTTACCTAAACAACGTTTGTTTAAAAAAAAAATATTAAAAATACTTCCAGTACTCGAAACTTTTATGTAAGATATCGTTAAAAAGCTAAGATTTCATATTTTATTTCTTAAATTAAGAAACACTAAAAACATTGAAATGTTATTTTTGGGGGTCTGGTTCCCTTAAAATATATTTTTAAGTTCTGAAATTACTTTTTTTTGATCAGACGTTTTCAAAGCCTAATTTTCTTTTTATTTTAAATATTTTGAATGTAATAATCATCAAGTAATTGAGTAATCGAAAAGTAATGAATTTAATAATCATTAAAGTATTTTTAGCCTACTTTTCTTTTTTTAATTCGAAAGAATTAAAAAAATGAAAAAGTAGGTATTGACATGCGGTTGATGTCCGTCTGTCTGTCTGTCCGTCCGTACCCCCTTCCAAAATCGGTTCTATCCATCGGATCTTAAAAATTCTTTTTTTGTTAGAAAGCTATGACCTCAGATACCCAACTTTCATACTTTTTGTCCGTCTGTCTGTACGTCCGGACGGACATAAATCTACTATCTGTCGGCGAATTTCCCATTGAATTAGCATTGAAATTCAATTTTGAGTCATTTAAATCACTGTTGCCAGATCAACAATGGCATGAGAAACTTTATTTATTTAAACATATTTGAAGCAAAATAATATTTTCATGAATCAGTTTGGAATGACGTCATAAAATGTAGCACAATTTGATTCTTTGATTATTCATTAATTATCTACCAAGAAAGCGGCAAGGCATACTTTTGCATGCAATTATGCTTAGTTTTAATTTACATTTCTTATTTTTTAATGCAGTTCGGAGTAGTTTCATTACTTTGTTATTAATAAATATTTAATTATTCTTCGAACTACAAATAAATCACGAGCAGATGATAAATAATATTAATTAATTTACGAAAGAATATTAAGGAAAATAGTTGATTTTGGCTTTTAGAAGTTTAAATTATAGCTGGGTGCTGTGTTTCGATTTTTTTTTTCTAATGTGTATAAATCTAGTGTAGAAACGGCTGTTGATGATATTTACTTTAGGAACCTAGTTTTTTTTCCCGATTAGAACTTCAGTAAGTATTTAAGTAACAGGAAAGTAGGCTATTTTAGTTCTTTATGAACTTCTTGTTAGTTTCTACATTTTAATTGCTATTATTAATTATTATCTACTATTGGTTACTTGACTACTGTCTTGTTTGATTAGATTGACTTTGGAATAAATTTAGCTTACTAATTTTATCCTATTCCACCGCTCCCTTTTTATACTAAACTGTACGACACTGGCCCCTATACCGTAAAGAGATTTTTTTTAAAAATTTACTAGCCACTTGTTTGTTTACTGACACTTAACCCTTTCACGCCCAATGATTCCATTTGGAATCATCAACTTGCGGATTTTTTTCTCACTAAGTTAAACCGCCCTTATTTCAAATAATTTTTATGAAATTATCCATAATTTTTTCTACAAACTTATATTTTCTTTTCTTTGTGTCGTATGATGGAAGAATCATGTCTTTTGAAGAATTAAATTTGTTTGTTACAATTAAATGAAAACATGAAAAACATGGTAAAATAAAATTTATTCTGAAACAATTTTATTAAATAAATTGACTCTAAATTCTTCATGCCTGCATTTTTAAATGCTTAAAAATAAAATTTGAACTATTTTTAGCAGATAAAGTTTCAAAAAAAAAAAAAAAATTTAAAATTTATTCAAAAGTTATAATTCCAAAACTATTTTCCATAAATTTTAGTTAAAAAAATTAAGATTTCCCCCCCCCCTGCTTTTTTCCGCTTCATTCCGGATGTATAATGAATGTACTTCATAAATTTTAGATTTTTATAATAGAAAATAAAAAGTTGGGATTGAAAGGGTAAAAGAAAACATTTAAATAACTTACCGTTCTATTCTAAGCACTGCTAAGAAAATAATTAAACTAGACTTCATTGTAACTAATCCCAAATGAATTCGAAATATTCCTACGGGAGCTCTGACTTTTTACCATGTCGATTCCTTTGGGAGGGTAACCGCAGTTTCAGTCTAACTGAAACTTAGAAATGTGAAGTAAAATATATATCCAATATGTTTTTAGAACATGTTGTTTAAACAGAAATAGCTTTACTTGAACACATAGTCACAGTTAATTTTGATTATATTTTTTGTAAGTAGGCGGCTCAGTGGATAAGAGATTGTACGTGTCCGCCTTATAAGCCCAAGTTTGCGGGTCCGAGCCCCGGCCGAGTGTGTCCGATTTTCTGGGTGGGAAAATCGAGGGCACCGCATGTCATATGATTATGTGGCATGTAAAAGGTCCCTGTACCCATTTGGCTTGGGTTCTCTCGACAAAATTAAATCTCGGCATGCTTTACCATCCACAGAGAGCTCAGATTCATTGTAATCTGAGCATCAAAATTGGTAGTGAGAGTCGCCTAGATGGTTCCACAAAATTAGTTTTCAGTTCTGGGGAATATGCTGAGTCTGCAAAGGCTTGACCAAAAATAAAGCATCCCCAATGGGGAAAAAAATCAATAAGTCAACGAAGTAGAAAACTATTTTTATTTTTCGAAGTTTACTATTGCTTCTTCAATATTTCCTTTTATGGTTTTCATTTAGTAGCGTACTACTTATTTAGTACGGCTTAATGTATTTTACCCATTAGTAATTATGATTAACACCTATTTGACCAAATAGAAACGTTGACTAAGTTTTTTAAATTCATTTTTCATGTAACTCAATTTGCCCCCCTTTTTTGTCAATCGTGGTTAATGAGTTAAGAGGAAAAACAACCTTAAAAATAGTTTCTCCTTTCTCAAAACTGGTTAATATTTTCAGGTTTCTTTTAGCTTCAAGATAGAATTGAAATTTGCATCCTACAAGGAATGCACATTTTTGTAAAAATTGATACTAACAGTTTTATAATTGAATTGAAATATCCAAACTGCAAAAACAAGCATTGAAATCGTCTACAGATTTTATGCATATGGAATGAATTGCTATGCTATAACCCAGCTGAATCCGACTCAAAAATGTATGTAATTTATAATATAGAATTAAAATTTGCATCCTACCAGGAAATTACATTTTTTGTTACATTAAAACTAACAGTTTTGCAATGAAATTGAAATATCTAAACTGCAAATATAAGCATCGAAATCGTCTACAGATTTTATGCATATGGAATGAATTGCCATGTGCATATATAACCCCACTGAATCTGGCTCAGAATTGTATAAATAAACACTGTTCATAAAGAAAAACCTTAATTCTTCACTGCTGCCATGAACGGAATCGATAATTAGAAGGGAAAAACATTTGACAAAACAAAATTTTTGTTTCTAGTTGTCATCGAATCGCCTCAAATAAACAAAGCGTGCAAGTTGGATTTGGACATATTTAATGGTAAACTCTGTGTCGACGAATTATGCAGAAGTCGAATAACAGTATTATTGTATTTAAATACAAATTCTGCGCTTTAGAGCGAGAGAGGTACAGTTCCAAAAATGACGGATTTATATATTTTTTTTTGCGTCTTTAGTTATAGAAATGTTTCTCCTTCCAAAATGTGAAATGTTTTTCCAAGGCGTAAGGTTTTAACTTCAAATTTCAAATATTTTTTAATTCCTTTTTGTGTAGTAAATAGTCTAACCACATTTCCCAAAAAGCTTAAATTTTAAAATTCCAAAAATCAACAAGGGCCTCAATTGTAGCAGCATTTTTATTTCTAAAAACTTTCTGGAAATGCGCTTCTTTACTGTCTTCTGAATTCAGAAATAGATTTTTCAAAGTGTTTTGGTCTCGAGTTTGGTTAATCAACGTAATGGGCGGAGCTGAACCATTTTATCCTTGTGCTTAACATATTTAACAAATGATGTAAAAAACTGTTTTGTTAAATAGCATTTAATAGCCGATAGAAGTGATTATCAAAACAGTGCTAATGAAGAAACATGCGAACTCTTTGTTTCTTATATATTCAATTTCAAATAAAACTAGGAGGCGTCCATAACTCACGTGATACGATTTTGACATCTTTTTGACACCTCCCCCGGGAGATCCCCCCCCCCCCCCCTCCCAAAGCTCCAACATTTTGAAATATATATCAGAAACTCACGTTAAATAGTATCATGTAACATTTAAAAAAATAAAAAATACATTTTTATTATTGAAATAGTTTAGGGACATTATATACCGAGTGGCTAAGTGGACGTTACTGGGCGATTTTTCGAGAGTCACCTTAAGGATGAAAAGTAGTAAAGGGTTTTAAAACTTCATTTTCAAGTAAACAAATTGCAGAAATATAAAATTTGTTAAAAACCACTCAAAATTTCATATTTGAAGTATATTTTTCGGCCAACAAATATATTAAAAGATCGAAAGGCAAAAATACATTTTGCAATAAAAAAAATTAAGTTTTATGCAACTATGACTTTTTTTTATTAATAATATATTCATCAAACTTCACAAATAAAACGTCACTTTTTCGATTTTCGTCCATTGCAAATGCACACCGCACTGTTCCACGCCACTGATTCTTATTTGAAGAGCTTAGTGGAAGAACGTGCTAAGTGACAAAATGGTAAAAACGAGATAATGAGCTTTAAAGTTTTTCGTTTGCATTTAAATCCGTTAAAAACGGTATTTGCAAACGGTAAAAGTATACTTAATTTTAAGTTGATGATAAAGAGGAAACTTATTATCGTTAAAGGATGGAATAATATGTTAATAGACACAAAAATTTCAATATTTTCAAAAATGTCACTTAGCACGTTTTTCTACTAAGCTCTTCATTTATAAACCACTAAAACGTCAAAAATTTATTGATGTTTGAAATATGCGCAATTTTAGATCTCACAAAGCTTTTTTTTTTATTTAACTAAGAACTAATGCAAAGTCAAGCATTGATTGATGGGAAATCAAAACTTCGCTTCTCAATAACTCAGAACTGAGCAATACGACCTTCTTTTGAACACGCCAATAGGCGGAACCCAATTCTATATCAAGCCACAACAACGAATTAAATACTTCAAAATTTAAAAAAAAATCTGTCAAAGATTAAATTTTCCATTTTATTTCTTACTAGCAAATAAATACCTGTTCTCCGCACTGGCTAAATAAAGATATTAAATCGAACAAACAAAGTATACGTACCATTTCATCTTCTATAGAAGGGTAATAAGTTAAGGTTAGGGTTCCTGTCTGTTACAAAGAAAATATTATATTCCGTCATCCTATAATCCAAAATACACTATATATAATGCGCATTCTCATAAAATAAAAATCGTCTTCAATATGAACTTGAACCGTTATCAAAATTTCCGTCATAGATCCCAGCTAAACCATAATTGTAAAATAATGTTATTTCATAGTGAAAACCTCAATTATGAAGTAAAAAAATAAAACGTATTTCGCGCATTTGGCACGCTATATGGCAATAGTTTGAATAAATTGATGGCAAATTTGGTGACAAAATGGGCCCATAATGTGAAATCATCCGAACAACCAACCATGTAGAGATTGTAAAACCGTGCGCTATCCAGTGGCGCCAGTATCCAGTATCGCCCACTATCCAGCGGGCGATAGCGCACGATTTTACAATCTCTATGCAACCAACCTGTATAAAAATCCTTAAAAATCGCATTTCGCACATTTAGCGACTTTGAGTAAGCTTGCCTAAATATTTGGCGTTCAAGTTTAAATCTGAATGATGAGGGGGAAAAAAAGTTTGCATGTTTGGCATATCTTTTGACAAGCTTATTTTGTCAGAAAAATTAAATAAATTCGCAATATAAAGCTTCTTAAGTACAAAAAAAAAACATACACCAATGAAATCTCGCCTAGACAAAACGTAAAAACTTTTCACATGTATTTACCGATATAAGTTCAAAACAAACAATAAATTACTCATTGATTAATTATTACTTATTTAATAACTTAGTAACTAATAATTTTGCTAACGTAACAAAAAATGTGTTACCAAGAGTGGTGGAATGTAGTAGGCATACCCCAGGGATTGGAGTAACGTGTTACTTTAAAAGTTAATTTTTTAAGGTAAAGCCATTACATTTTTCAGAAAGTAACTGTAACATTAGTTATTTTTAGCAGTAATGAAGTAACGAAAAATTTCGTTACTTTTACATTGCTTCTCACGCCGCTCTTCGGGGATTTTTTTTCGGCACAGATCGGCGTTCGGCTTAAATTTAATTATTTAAAAATTAATAACATTGAATCTTTGTTCTTAACTTCTTCCAATTATCCATATTTCTTTAGTCTTTTTAAGTCTTGGTTCTCTTTAAAATACGGTAAGATGGCTAAATTTAATTTTTCTTATAACTTGAAATTTCTAAAAGTAACTGTAACTAGTTACTTTTCATGTTAAGTAACTATGTAACTAGTTACTTTTCATATTAAGTAACTGTAGCTATAACAGAGTTACTTTTTAAAAGTAACTTTCCAATCCTTGATATAACCCATTTTGCTTAGCCAAACAGTTGGGCTTACAGTAAGCGTGTAGAGATTCTATTCACTCATTGTTAGTTATGTAGAAAAGAGGTTATAGAAAAGTAAGAAAGGGAAACATTTGAATATGCATGCCACCATATAATATTAATGAATGTTTTTAATATTAAATTCTTTATTCCATTATTTTAAAATCACCAGTAACTGATTTGTTGCAAGAAAACATGTGATTCTTTAATAAGGTACTTTTTAATTAATACTTTTACGTAAAGTTAAGGTTACTTTAATAAAAACACAAAACAGAAAATTTGATTTTCTATCTTTTTGTAGTGCTAAGGATTATAAGTGCATCATATAAAAGGTTGCTAAAGAGTCAATACTAAGCCTTTTTTTATATAAATGTAACTTTAATAAAATACAAAAATTTCTGTGTAAAGTTTAAAACATACAATAGTAAAACTTCACTTGAATTTAACGCATACACACCAAGACAATAACTTAGTGTAATCACAATTCTTCATGGAAATGTTTAGAAGGTATTTCTGTGTCTGAATTCTTAATTAAATGTAAGAAAAAGTTCACTACATTGACATAGTTTTCGACACCTATCCTTTCGTTGTGACCATGGAATCTATGCACTTCTGTCAAAGGCATTCGTACCAAACTAAAACGATAGATGGACTTGGTTAAATCAAGGTACCATCTTGTGTCTGTATTGGCTATCAAAAGATCTGCAAATATAAAGGAATGATTAATAATATAGTTTCACAAATTTAAGTGATTTTCAAATTCTGTTTGTTAGCAGAAAAATTATCACACCTTCAACAGCTAAAAGGGACTACAAAAGTTAGCATTTTTTAAAAATGCATCATAATCCTTCATTAAATTACTAAAGTATGGTATATAATAATTATAGGAAAATATTTTTTTAATGTTCATTAAATTGGCATTTTAATGGGAACGTTTCAAATGATGTAATGATCTTGCATTCATTTTTATCCGTACTGGATTTCGTTGGTTGCTTCTGTTTCACATACTGCGATTTCATTGGTTGCTTCGGTTTCACTCTCAAAATGACTGATATAGATGAAAAGATTTTTTTCTATTGCAAGCCTTCTTTATCTAATGTATTGAACAACTAGCAGCACAGCAAGCAGATGGCATTTAAAAATTTTAGTAAGTAAAATATTCTTAGTAAACTCATTTTCGAATACCAAAACAAAAGTAATTCCAGGCAACAAATGACAACAAACTATTGGAGCTGTTGCCATCTACGACGTAAACAACCCCATTAGTTTAAAGTAAGTCAAGAAGAATTGGAATCAACCTATAACTAAGTAACTAATAACTTTTTAGGGCATCACGACATGCAAACTTATCCAAAAATAAAAAAAAGTCTTTTTAACCCTCTAAGATATCAGCAAAATGTAAACTTGTTTTTACGGCATGAAATTAAAATTTGTAATTTAAAACATTAAGTTTGTTAAATTTTTAAAAAAATTATATTTCTGTAGCAGCCGATTGCAAATGACTCCTTCAAATTTCTAAATACTTCAATTTAGTAAATTAAAAAAGTTATAATAATTTTTTTAAATTAATGCATAATGCTGAAAAATCTGACAGTCAGGTAACAGGTTTATGCATCTGTATCCCTCAAAGAGTTAAAGATCATTCGACCACATAATTTGGGGCTTTTCCAAAGTATTTTTAAAACACACATGCGAGATGCCCGAATATATCATATTACGTAATCTACTTTTGCATTGAAAAAAAAGAACTAAACTTACTTGGTACCACACAGGTGTTATTGTATATTTGCATGATACTCTTCTTTATTTGCGAATACCCGAAAGTATCAAATGGGGAGATTGGGTGGGGGTCTGTGTACACTGTCTTTGTAACTTTTACCCTTTCGTCATTCACAATCTTAATAACAAAGTCCATTGCCTACAAAAAAAAGGTGACATCAAATCATCTATAAGTATTATGTAGTTAATTATGTCCGAACTCGCCAAATCATTACCTAAAACACGCCAAATGAGCAAAATGATTTTTAAATAATTTCTAAGCTGGTTGGTTGTTTGAAGGTCATCGCGCTAGAGCTATAAACTGGGTGTGTTTGTAGCTATATCTATTTTTTTGCCAAATAATTACCAAAAACGGGCCATATGAGCTAAAAGGTTTTATGAAATTATGAAGAAAATTACGATGACATTAATGCATGCATTTTTCAGCGGATCTTGTATTTTGGAATTTTAAGGTAATAAAACAGGATTTTATACTTTATAAACAAGCGGGAACAATAACATAAGCTTATAATCTTATAACGGATTAAATGATACATAATCTCAGATCCATTAAAAAAAATTTTAGTTTTTGGAAGAACAGATATTTATTTGCTAGTAGAACATAAAAAATAAAAATTTGCCCAGGAAAAACTTTCTTGTATGGTAAATAAATCTTTACACAAAAATACATTCGGGAAACTTATTCCTGAATAAAGTAATCCGAAAGATACTCAATTTTTTCCCCTAAAAAATGCAGAAAAAATACTACTTAATAGGTGAAATGATTAATAAATTTGTTGCATTGTAAAGAGTAATAAGTAGTAATTTAAAGATACTGGTGAATTATTTTTATTTAAAGATTTTTATTCAGGACTATTATCTGTAGGAAATTTAAATAAAAACTAATTAATTCTAATTAACTCTTAATTTTAAGTTACTCTTTACATTATATTACTTAATAATCACTTTACCTACCAAATAGTATAGGCGACGTAAGTCAGCATATTTAAAAAAACAATTTATGAATACTATCACATGTCTGGATTTTTCATTTTGAGTGGTTAATTTCAGCAATATTTTGAATTTTCTAAAATACACAACACCAATTTTATTATTGTAGAATTGTTTTTTTTTTAAATCCTTGGCGAACAGCCTGCTAGTGGGCCAAGGCCTGCTGTGCCAATTTCAGCTTGCATGACCAAGGGCTCTGGGGTGCTAGGCACATTTCCTGGTGAGGTGGTCAACCTCACGCGGAACCCCCGTGTTTAGTTCCCAAGCATGCTTGGTCCTTGTTTTATCGACCCACTTAAGGGATGACAGGATGAGTCAACTTTTCCCAAACCCGGACTCGATAGCCGGACCTGTGGCATGGCAATGTGAAGCCTACCACTAAGCCACCGGGCCTCTCTATTTGTGTTAATGTTGTATTAAAATTATCTATTTTTTTTTCAAACATGTCTGTGTCACTGAATAAATTAAATTTCAATATAAGCATACAATAAACAGTGAATTAAATAGTCTGATCGAAAAGCTATTAAAAAAAGATCCTGTGAATTGGGTACCTTAAGTTAGTATGAACTAAAATTACTCGCCTCTTGGATAGTTTGAGCTGGGTGAACTCTAAGATTCACTGAAGCTGAAGCAGAGCTGGGGAGCACATTCACCTAAAGAAGCAATATTAGAGAATATAAGCCATTAGTATTTCTTCGCTTAATATTTTAAATTAAATATATTATTAAAATCCTTTTTTATGATTACACATAACACAATTACAAATAAATGTAGACCACATAAAACATCACACAAATAACTTTGTAACTGCATATCTTTAAATACCCATAACGGATTTACTAAAAATTGAGTCCATTACAACTTTTTCTCCATCATATATGAAGTATGCAGTTGCAAAACTCACATTCAAAGAAGTATAACTAAGATATAGGGTCCAATGCACTTATTGGCGACTTTAGACAATTGTAAATTCAATTGAACAAAGTCGCAAATGGAACAGGCCGGCCCCTATATATTAGTTATACTTTGGAGAATTTGGCAATTATATACCCTTAGGATATACCTACTTTATTTCCTCCTGAAACTACAGTCACAGCAGTAGTAGTTCTATGAATGGCACTCATGGCTGGAGACGTCAAAAAACTAAAATAAAAAAAATAATAAAATGTTTAATAAATCCTTCTTCGTAAATATTGTGAAAGGTCAGATTGCAATAAGATGCTGCTACTGAAATAAATTAGTGTTAAATGATAAAGATTACAATGTATCAGTGAAAATAAGGTAATATCTCAGAATAAAAATTATCACCTAGTAAAACGGATAATCTGACAAATTGGGCAAAGCGTCAACTTTTTTTTCGACATGCGATTCATTTTTCAATTCATTTTTAAATTTTCAATATCTTCTTCAAATTTCATTTTTGTATTAAATGGTTTAAAGACCCCTAAATACTTTAAATTTGAAATTTAATAATATTTTAAGACTACTAACATTAATTTTATTATATTGCAGTTATTTAAAGTTTTGATTAATATATTTTTAAATATATATAGAAGGGGTAAAAACAGATTTAGTGCTTTTCTAAAAATCCAAACAGTATGTAGATCAAATTATTTTTAATATGAAAAAAGTATACACTTTGTGTAGTAAGTTTTTCTACAAATTCAGCGCATTCCTGTTTTATTTAATCTAATTTCTACAATGCTTTCTGATTACTTTTAATAAAATTCTTAACAATTTAAATAAAACAATTCTTACAATGGAATAATAGGTTTAAATAGCCACATGTTTCCGATAACTACTTTAAATGGGAATGGAACAGGCTGAAAAAAAGGAAAAAAGCAGGTTTACATGTGTTATGAGTAAATATTAATCAAATATACAGTCGAACCCCATTAACGCGTACTCGAAGGGGGCACCAAAACATTTCGTGTTAACCGAATTTCATATTAACCATCAGGAATTGTTTTACATGGAACCACTAAATATTTTTTTTTAAATAATATTTAGAAAGTATTCTAATTTTATAATGCAATATACGTATATATACTTATGTAACAATGTACATGTATGCAATTAGTGATTCACTTAATAAAATTTATTTGGAGTAGTAAATACTATGGGAAAATTGGGTTTAAATTAAAAAAAAAATGAAATGTTTTGTTTCATTTGTTCGTCAAAACTTTGAAATACTAAGAAAAAAAGGGTCAAATTCTGATTTTTTTTTGTGCGGGTTAAGCGGGATTTTACGTTAAGAAATTTTGTATACATTAGCTCACAGCTTTTTTAGCCAGCGAAATGTTTTCAGATCATCTTAAGTAAAATTTCGTGTTAAGCGAGTTCGTGTTAACAAGGTTCGACTGTATTACGAAATCAATCAACAAGTTTATAATCAAGAAACATTCATAAAATCAATATACTAAGTACAAATATTCAAAATTTTCAACCATGTAATCTAATGAGCAAGAAAGTTTTTCTCAATTTTGAACAAATAAGAAGATTGTAATACCAAAACACTAAAAACAAAATTCTACCATATATATGCTTTAAAAAATCAGGACAAAAGTTAAAAAGATTTTCTGACTTATAAATTCATTATGTAACAACCATTCTTTAAATACTGAAACAGAAGTTAAAATTTTTTTCTTTTTCAAATACTTGTGGGAAATTTATGTCTTTAATATTGGTTGCATATTATTTTACAATAGGCTTTAGTCTAATAAATATTTGTCATTCCAGTACTTGGTCAAAAAAATTGCAATGTTGTATCCTGCGTTAAGGGTTAAAATAGCTCTTAAATATAGATAAGCTAGAACCCAACCAATGGTTATTGGTATATTTTGCTTTCTATCTTTTTTGTACTGCAATGGTGTTTCCCCCCATCATAACTTTATTGAAATAGGGAAGGTTCATCACGTCACGTATAAGAAAAAACTGATATTTTACTTTTCCAGTAATATCAATCTTCCAATAGTGTGGCAGTGTAAAATAACTTTTTTAAAAACCTGATTTTCACTAACACAATAAGCCATTTCCTCCAACATAGCTATTTCTGGACCACTTCCGAACATGCTAGGAAAAACATTGCCCTCTAATCTAAAACATAAAACTAAACTTAAAATCTAACAAGTAATAACACTTTACTAAGATAAGGTAAAAACTGAAACTCTTAATATAGTTAGGTAGACCAGATTTGTTTCACCGACTTTTCGACTATCAAATGGCCATTATGTTATCTTAAAAAATATAATATTTTACTTACATTGTTTGTGTTTGATAAAACTATAAAAAAAAATTATAAACAGACTATTTGCACAATCTTTATAGCTGAACAGTTGAATAACAAACTAAACTGATTCTTCTACCGTGAAATGCAGTATGTCTGGTCACCCCAAATATATTACCTATGTGAAAAGCTGTAAATGAACAACAGCTAACAAATAACGATTTAAAAAAAACAATTATTTACCAAAGAGAACTAAATATGACCAAAAGACAAATCAAATCTAAAGCAATTAGGCTGTAACTACTACAAGCTTTTTCTGCACATAAAGTAACACGATAAATTTAGACAACTAAAGTATTTGAGACACAAGTAATTTTATTTTAAAAATGCTTAAGTAAAAATATAACTTCAATTGTTTTTTTAATCAAAAGTAAAAATAGTTACTTTGAAAGTGCCTTGGCTAAGATAACTATAGCTGTTTCTTTTCTAGGCATGGAGGAATGTCCAGGTTGATCTTGAACTTCTAATTTTAAATCTAAATGACCTTTTTCCGAGACTGAAATTCTGTAATTTAAATTAACATTAAAAATACTTAATTTTTAAAAATTTCAATTGCAAGGGTATCAAATGTAGTAGAATCTTTATAATTGGAACAAGCTTAACCTTTTCAGATTGTCTAATATACAATTTAAAAACTGAATTTTTTTCTACTTCTATATATACTTTCTTAGTTTTTTATTAATTTTTTTCTGAATTTCTTTCATTTTCTGAAAGCAGAATTGGTATTAGAACCTTTTATTTTTATTTCACGGTTTGGAACAGTGTAGATAATACCATGTTAAATAAAAAAAAATTAAAAAGTAGTAAATTATTGAAACTTCTCATCTTACTTAGCCCAATGCTATTTTTTTTAAAAATTATTAAAGTACAATTCATCATAATATTTATGTTTATTTGAATTTGCTTAAAGAAAGTTGGAAGATTCAATGTTTGAATGTTTACAAAACTATAACAACTTAAACTTTAAAATAATTTTTAAAAAACAATATATATACTTACAATCCAATTGGTAAATTAAGACCTGCAATGGCATTTTCCATAACAAAACTACCTTCGTCTAAAATATATTCTAGTTTGACATTTCTTAATTTAAGTAACTTACTGATCTGTTTTGCACCATCTAATCCCTGAACCTGAAATTAAAAAATAAAATATTGTTATTGCAACAATTAATTATAATGTTGAATGAAATTTCAAGAAATTTTTTATAAAAGTATAATTATTTCAAACCTTAATCTATCATTCAATTTCTTTAAATTGGAAAAGTTATTTTTGTTGAAGTTAACTTCACTGATTTTAAATTAAATATTTATTCTTAGTACATTTTAAGTTCTTTTAATGTGAATAAAATAGTCAGAATATTATTGTTAGGTAAAAAAAAATGTAATTAAAGCACGCATATTTCTCCAATATGAAAAAATAATCATGAAAATCTGTGATAGGCGTCTCAGATTCAAAGTATTAAATTGATGTATAAATTATAATAAGGAATAACCTCTTCATCATGGCCAAACGCCATATAAAATGATCTCTGGGGCCTGTGTCCTTTTTCTAGTAAATACTCAACAGCTTCAAGAACACCCTAGAGAAAATCAAATAGTTAAATGACCAATAAACAAAAAATAAGCGCCACAAAAAAAATTTACTTAACACAATATAGTAATATCACAGTATTGTATATATTAGTACGGTATTGCTATGCTTATTTTAGGACATTAAATGAAAAGGTGTTATTATTTTTTTAAATAATACAATAAAAAATATATGTACATGTGTATCAGTTTTAGAACTAGAACATTTCAGAATTACAGGGTGCTCTATATTTAAATTATTCCATTATAAAA
This sequence comes from Oedothorax gibbosus, assembly GCA_019343175.1. Taxonomy (NCBI): domain Eukaryota; kingdom Metazoa; phylum Arthropoda; class Arachnida; order Araneae; family Linyphiidae; genus Oedothorax; species Oedothorax gibbosus. The sequence goes on along the minus strand of CM033276.1, from coordinate 23,675,856 downwards.
TTGAACAAGAGAACTATATAAGATATTAAATTAATGTATTCAGATTATATATCAATGGGGTTATAGTATATTTTTAAAGTACAAGAAAACATAATTTTTTAAAATATAGGACAGTACAATTTTTAGCCTACTTTTCTTTTTTTAATTCGAAAGAATTAAAAAAATGAAAAAGTAGGTATTGACATGCGGTCGATGTCCGTCTGTCTGTCTGTCCGTCCGTACCCCCCTTCCAAAATCGGTTCTAATCATCGGATCTTAAAAATTCTTTTTTTGTTAGAAAGCTATAACCTCAGATACCGAACTTTCATACTTTTTGTCCGTCTGTCTGTACGTCCGGACGGACATAAATCTACTATCTGTCGGCGAATTTCCCATTGAATTAGCATTGAAATTCAATTTTGAGTCATTTAAATCACTGTAGGTATTGAAATGCGGTTGATGTCCAACTGTCTGTCTGTCCATCTGTCTGTCTGTTCGTATGTCTGTCCGTCTGTCTGTCCGCCTGTCTGTCCGTTTGTCTGTCTGTCTGTACCCCCTTCCAAAATCGGTTCTAATCATCGGATCTTAAAAATTCTTTTTTGTTAGAAAGCTATGACCTCAGATACCCAACTTTCATACTTTTTGTCCGTCTGTCTGTACGTCCGGACGGACATAAATCTACTATCTGTCGGCGAATTTCCCATTGAATTAGCATTGAAATTCAATTTTGAGTCATTTAAATCACTGTAGGTATTGAAATGCGGTTGAAGTCCATCTGTCTGTCTGTCTGTCCATCTGTCTGTCTGTTCGTATGTCTGTCTGTTCGTATGTCTGTTCGTATGTCTGTCCGTCTGTCTGTCCGTTTGTCTGTCTGTACCCCCTTCCAAAATCGGTTCTAATCATCGGATCTTAAAAATTCTTTTTTTGTTAGAAAGCTATGACCTCAGATACCCAACTTTCATACTTTTTGTCCGTCTGTCTGTACGTCCGGACGGACATAAATCTACTATCTGTCGGCGAATTTCCCATTGAATTAGCATTGAAATTCAATTTTGAGTCATTTAAATCACTGTAGGTATTGAAATGCGGTTGATGTCCATCTGTCTGTCTGTCCGTATGTCTGTCCGTCTGTCTGTCCGCCTGTCTGTCCGTTTGTCTGTCTGTCTGTACCCCCCTTCCAAAATCGGTTCTAATCATCGGATCTTAAAAATTCTTTTTTTGTTAGAAAGCTATGACCTCAGATACCCATTTTTTTGTTAGAAAGCTATGACCTCAGATACCCAACTTTCATACTTTTTGTCCGTCTGTCTGTACGTCCGGACGGACATAAATCTACTATCTGTCGGCGAATTTCCCATTGAATTAGCATTGAAATTCAATTTTGAGTCATTTAAATCACTGTAGGTATTGAAATGCGGTTGATGTCCAACTGTCTGTCTGTCCGCCTGTCTGTCCGTTTGTCTGTCTGTCTGTACCCCCCTTCCAAAATCGGTTCTAATCATCGGATCTTAAAAATTCTTTTTTTGTTAGAAAGCTATGACCTCAGATACCCATTTTTTTGTTAGAAAGCTATGACCTCAGATACCCAACTTTCATACTTTTTGTCCGTCTGTCTGTACGTCCGGACGGACATAAATCTACTATCTGTCGGCGAATTTCCCATTGAATTAGCATTGAAATTCAATTTTGAGTCATTTAAATCACTGTAGGTATTGAAATGCGGTTGATGTCCAACTGTCTGTCTGTCCATCTGTCTGTCTGTTCGTATGTCTGTCCGTCTGTCTGTCCGCCTGTCTGTCCGTTTGTCTGTCTGTCTGTACCCCCCTTCCAAAATCGGTTCTAATAATCGGATCTTAAAAATTCTTTTTTTGTTAGAAAGCTATGACCTCAGATACCAAACTTTCATACTTTTTGTCCGTCTGTCTGTACGTCCGGACGGACATAAATCTACTATCTGTCGGCGAATTTCCCATTGAATTAGCATTGAAATTCAATTTTGAGTCATTTAAATCACTGTAGGTATTGAAATGCGGTTGAAGTCCATCTGTCTGTCTGTCTGTCCATCTGTCTGTCTGTTCGTATGTCTGTCTGTTCGTATGTCTGTTCGTATGTCTGTCCGTCTGTCTGTCCGTTTGTCTGTCTGTCCGTACCCCCCTTCCAAAATCGGTTCTAATCATCGGATCTTAAAAATTCTTTTTTTGTTAGAAAGCTATGACCTCAGATACCCAACTTTCATACTTTTTGTCCGTCTGTCTGTACGTCCGGACGGACATAAATCTACTATCTGTCGGCGAATTTCCCATTGAATTAGCATTGAAATTCAATTTTGAGTCATTTAAATCACTGTTGCCAAATCAACAATGGCATGAGAAACTTTATTTAAACATATTTGAAGCAAAATAATAATTTCATGAATCAGTTTGGAATGACGTCATAAAATGTAGAACAATTTGATTCTTTGATTATTCATTAATTATCTACCAAGAAAGCGGCAAGGCATACTTTTGCATGCAATTATGCTTAGTTTTAATTTACATTTCTTGTTTTTTAATGCAGTTCGGAGTAGTTTCATTACTTTTGTTATTAATAAATATTTATTCTTCGAACTACAAATAAATCACGAGCAGATGATAAATAATATTTAATTAATTTGCGAACGAATATTAAGGAAAATAGTTGATTTTGGCTTTTAGAAGTTTAAATTATAGCTGGGTGCTGTGTTTCGATTTTTTTTTCTAATGTGTATAAATCTAGTGTAGAAACGGCTGTTGATGATATTTACTTTAGGAACCTAGTTTTTTTCCCGATTAGAACTTCAGTAAGTATTTAAGAACAGGAAAGTAGGCTATTTTAGTTCTTTATGAACTTCTTGTTAACAATTGTCATTCTTACAAATAGTTGACCATTTAAAAAATGAAAGTTAAAATTGAAAGAAAAATACGAATAAAGAATTACAGTGAGGGAAACAGTAGGCTTTGTTTTTATTTTTTAAGGGTTTTTTGTCAGTCTGCTGCAAAAATATTTGTTGATCTTTAGTTATACCTTCTTAAGAACTTCATACTAAATTGGGTATATCTAAATAATACACATATGTTTCTGTTTATGCCAGGAAGATGGCTATTGCTTACTATGACATTTCATGCAAAAATTTGTGCATAGGTCATTTTATTTTTGAACACCTAAAATTGTTGATAGCTTTATAACAAAACACTAGAAAATAAATTTGTATATAAAAGTTATTCTCCAAAAACTGAAAAAAAGTCAGTTACAAGATTTAAAAAAAACCTTTTGAATAAAACATGTTACTTAGGTCCAGTTTTTAAGAATTTGAAATCAAAAAGTCAATTTTTTGATTTTCATCCAACTGAAGATCTTAGTGGAAGAACATGCTATAGGACATTTTTGTAAAAATTGAGTTGTTTGTGTCAATGAATATATTATTTTATCCTTTAAGGATAACGCCCCGTGAAGGAAGTTTTCCCTTTTTTATCAACTCAAAGTGAAGTAAATTTTTTACAGTTTGCATGTTTTCACCTTTCTGTTATATAGCATGTTCTTCCACTAATCTCTTTAGCACTTCTGCCAGCAGTATGATATATAACAACTCAACAACCTATAACATGCATCTTTGAATATTACCATGACAATATGCTTGCAGTCAATTGTGCCTCGCCCATAGATGAAACCATCTTTAATTTGACCCCCAAATGGCGGAAATTCCCAATGCTGTTCTTCCACAGGCACAACATCCATGTGTCCAGCAAGTAGGTAGGGCTTCAATTTTTCATTACTGCCTTGGACGTGGTATAAGACACTGAAGTTATTAACAATCTCTCTTGTAACCAGTTGTGATGAGTGAACCAAAGGAAAACCTTTTTAAAAAAGAAATAATTTGGTAAATAAAAAGGTACAGAATTCCTTATGTTAGTTTGAATTATCATGGCACTAGAGCCACATGAGGAATATTGGAGATAGGTGTCGTAATTTAGAGCCACAGTCAAGTGATGAACCGTCAGCCGAGTAGGCACCCAATGCAACTTTTAAGGACAACATGGTAGGCAACAGTAGGACTTTGTAGAATATTTAATGGGCACACACTCCCCCTACAAGGGGCATTATTCGTCGGACATTTTTTGGTTGTATGTGATTCAACACAATTTTGGAGTTTTTTCAGCATAAATTGAAAAGACATTTTAAAAATAATGGTCAATCATTTTTCAAAACAATAATGGAATGAACTATTAATTGTTTTTGCATTTACAACACCAAAAAATGGGTATGTTAGGGCTTGAAACCCAAATTCAGCAAGCATTCTTTTTTTTTCAAAATTACTTGCAAAACATACTTTTTACTAATTTTGAAAGTTTTAAAAGTTTATACAAAAAAATATATGTAAGATTTTGCTATAGTCTTAGGAGATTATACATAGAGAAAATAAACTCATGAACTAAAGTACACTATTCTGTAATTGAAGGGCTTAGGGGAAGAACGTGCTAAGTGACATTTTTGAAAAAATTGAGATTTTTGTGTTAATGAACATGCTGTTGCCTCCTTTAAAGATAACAAGTTTCCCCTTTTCATAAACTTTAAGTTGTCTATTTTTTACAGTTAGCAAGTACCGTTTTCAACAGATCTGAGTGCAAACGAAAAACTTTAAAGCTCATTTTCTCGTTTTCACCTTTTTGGCACTTAGCACGTTCTTCCACTAAGCTCTTCAAATTCTCCTATTGTTGATAAGGAGACTAAATGACTTGCTTAGTAGCCCCTATTCTACTAAAGTAAGCAGGTAATACTATTTTGCTGAAACACTGGCATAATCTGACGTTTCAACAATAATTATAAACTAATCCAGTAAAAATGCCATAATTTATTTTATTCCATTTGAATGGGTACTAAAAGTACATATATTACATTAACTATTCTCTTGCAGTTAAATTAATTTGAGTTGCATTAAGTTACTCAACTTTTAAATGTTAAGACAAATACAAAAAGCATTTAAGGAATTTTACATACTCTGGTTAAGAAAGTTTAAATATTCTGCTAAGGCCTTCTCGTTGTATTTATGCTTTGCATAGCTCACTGTTTCGAACTTTAATGCTTCAGATAATCTCTTTGACAAGCCACGGCTGTCTGATATATAATCATTATCCTCACTGGTACATGTTTCTGGAACGCTTTCTTTCGACAGAAATAAAGCTCGAAGAACAGCAATGCTAACTAAAATGACTACAAATATAGTTAATAATAAGGAGATTTTACAAAACATGCGAACAATTTTAGGCATCTTGAATTTATGCTGTTAGAATGATATTGCGAACATCGAAAGAACTTCAGCTGTAATGCAGAGAAAATAAGGAAAGAGGTGGAATAAATAAAGCTCTATTTTTATCTAACATTTTCAAATCAAATCTTCGGAGTACGATTGCGAAACTTTAAACTACCTTCTGGTTACTTTATTCTAAACATTGATTTTTTTTAAAACATTTATTAAGAAAGTAAAGAAAACTGGATTAATACTCTAATAATTACGCTATTTGCCTAACTACAACCTTAATTCTTTATAAAATTTAATAAGTATCTAACGTTATTCTTACCATTAAAATTGTCTTCTAAAAATTAATGTTAAAAGCTAGAGTAGCCTACTAACATCTCAACTTTTTTTGTTTATAGCGGAAAAAAACAACGCTTTTTAAAATTGAAAACTGGAATTTAAGAATTTGATCAGATTTTATATTTGAATATGTATATATATAATTAAAACATGTGTGAAGTTGAAAAAAAGCTAAATGTTTCATGGCAGCTTGTATCGCAGTTTGTAAGTTGGGATTTTTGCCGATATATGTGCGAGCAAAGTGAAAATCAATCTTCCGAAACTGATGTGTTGACATTTTTAAGAAGTAAGACAGCTTTTAGATTTTTTGAAGATCTCTTATATTTTACTTAGATGTTTCGATTATGTGATATTTTTAAGTGTTAGCTAAAACGAGTTTTACGTCATTGTTATTGAAAGAATACTATAGTACATAAAAGATCGGTACAGCTATGACACAATGGCCGGTTTGTTCATTGCCCACTTTTGGTAATCTGGAAAATATAACGTCGGGTTTCTATACCTATCTGTTTGTATTAAATTTGAAATCAATAATGTTTACCATATTTGTTCATTTTTGTTGCTTCGCAACTTAGCGCAAATCGCCAAATTGAGACAGGTCATTATATCATAGCTGCTCCGAAAGTTCTAGAAAACTAATTTGATGAGTTTATATTTTTGTACCATAACATTTATTAACCTTAAAATAGCCCCAGTTTATAAATTAAATTGAATTCCAAAGGCACTTAATTTCGTTTTTTAAGAAAAACAAAACTAAGAAATTTTATCCTAAAAAACAAGTATGAACAAGCTATCTTTTATTTTGCAGACATGATTGTATCCAGAACCGAAAAAAGAGCTACAGAGATAACAAAGCAGGAAATTGTTGCCAAGTTTATTATGGAAATTAAAATGATCCGGTCAAAGTCCAGGATGAAATGCATAGTTGACCTATCAGAAACAGTAAAAAAGATATGCCCGGAGTTAAATGCATCCATAGCAAATCTACTACATCATCTAGAGGTAGGCTTCTTTATTTTTTTTCACCATTGAGCAAACCATATTTTCATATTATAAGTTATACTATTTATAAAAAATATTTATGTTAAGTGGTGTAAATTCAAGAGTTTAAAAGTTTCTTTCTGCGCACATTTAGGGCTTTCTTTACATATTTAGGGCTCGAAGTTGTCCTTAAATTCCTTATATTCCTTAGAAAAAATAAGTGTCCTTAAATGTCCTTAATTTTTAAAAATTTTAATAAATGTCCTTAAATTATTATTTTCCAAATTTTTAAAATAAGTCAAAGTAAATATTATCTTATTTTCGATTAATCAGAATTTTTCGAAAAATTTTAGACGATAAAAATTTAAATTAAAAAAAAAAAACGCATTTATTTTCGATCTACGGCGCTGTAGGGATGGCGGTTTTTGAGAAAAAAAACCGAAAAAACCTTGTAGGGATGGCGGTTTTTCAAAAACCGGTTTTTTACCACGCCGGTAAAACCGGCCCGGTTTTACCGACCCTTAAAAACCGGTTTTATAAAACCGGTTTTCCAGGAAACCGGTTTTTCGTTTTTTTTTAAATAAACCCAGTTTTTATGTGTTTCCAGTTTTTTATTTATTAATTGAAAAAATTAATTAAATATTAACTAATTAACATTAATTTTAAAAATAATTATATAATTTACAATAAACTAATTAATATTAATTAATAATTAACAAATTAATATGGTGTGGTGCTTTGTGGTCTAATTTTTAAATATTGATATAAATAAAAGCAAATTGTTTTCCTTTCAACTTTGGTATTGTTCAAAATATAATTTATTAACCCTTGACTCATCGTGTACATAATTTTATTCATCAACTTTGAGAATTTTTTAACTACATATTGTCATATTTAAATTTATGCAATTTTGATTACATAAATATTTTTTTAAAAAAATATTAAAAAATTTTATGAAAAATAAAGATTGAGAGGTTAACGGAAGGCTAAATATTGGTATATTTGAGTATTGTAAAAAAGTATCCTATATAAAAAAAAGAGAAATCACATTGTTTTCTATGTTTTTTTTTGTTAGGATTGTATAAAATGTAATTAATGATAGTTTTTTTTTAGCTAATAAGAAGTTGTGTTTAGTTTCATTATTTGCGTCTTTCACATTAGAAGATTAGAGATGACAGATGAAGATTAGAGAAAAGATACTTTTAACATTATCTACTATTTGATTATAATTTAGGGATTTTCATTAGTAAATATTTTAGAATTTATGACTAAATTAATTTGTAATTAATAATTTAATAAATGTAATTTTTTCTAGGTGTGTAGTAAGTTATTTAAAATTAATTGTATTGTCATTCGTTGTAGTTGAGTTTCAAAATGGATGTCCTTAAATTGTCCTTAAATTTTTAAGAAATTTTGTCCTTAAATTTTATTTTTTGGACTTCCAGCCCTGCATATTTTAATTATCAAATATGATGTAAATGTAATCTGGAGTTCGAGGCTAACTATGTGTTAACTTTAGTAACTCTGGAAGACACATGGGAGAGAAAATTCTCGACTTATTTTTTGGAAACCTACGTTCAATAGTCATACTCTCAAAGCAGACACAGAATCACTGTTAGTGAAGAGGCATGTTGTAAGGCACTGTTGCTCAATACCAACCAAGTTTTACCATTATCTGAAATATTTTTTGCAACTATAAGTTCTGATTAAAGTGGGTACATGTATTTTAACCTACTCTTTTTTTTTTTTATGTATAGAACCTTTTAAATGTGCTGGAATGGAATGAAGATTCTGAAAAAGATGAACTCATTTTAGCAAGAATAGATCAGACAGTAAATGACTTTACCACTGAAGCTTGCAAGTTATTACCTTTGCCTGATCTGCTACAGGTTTAAATAATACATTATTCTTTTATTTATACATATATCCTCTACATAATTATGAAAAAATTAACTTTCATAGATGAAATAATTTAAAAATTCAGAAGCAAAAAATAAATAGACTAGTAAATGTTTCTTGCCCATTTCTAAAATTTCTGCTTATTTTATGTAACTATTAAATAGTTACATTAGAAATAGCTCATATATTATAAATTGTGCTAAACATTGCATGTCACCTTTTTAATAGTTTGTCACTAAAAGGATTAAGTTAAACAGTATTTAATTTTTTTTTAATTTGTGGTAGTTTTGCGTTGTTTCACTACATAATTTAAAAAATTTCTTACATAACTTTCTGTAGAGTGGCTCTTTTGGATTAGTGAACTAAAATTTGAAATGGGTACTAATGAAAAAAGTCTTATGTAGAATCACTAGTTAAATAAAAAAAAATGGCTTGAATAACAAGCAAATAAGAAATGTAATCTATACTTTTTAGTTATAATTTCGATTAACCCTTGAACATTAACATTCCCTACTTTTGCTACACTTGAACTAAACAGAAGTAGGGAACATCACTGTTTATTATTTCAATGACTCTAAAACATGTAGTATCAAATTATAATTCAAAACATTGTTTTGCTGCAGGTTGTTAGCTCTTGGATCCATTCCGAACTGCAAGCCAAGGTACAGAAAGCAAGAAAAAAGCCTGTTACAAATCACGACCTGTATCAAAGGGTTGTGAACTGTTTGAAAGAAGAGTAAGTGGTTACTTATTTTGTCCAACTGATTTAAATTTAAAACTTCATAAAAGAAGTGATACTCTTACAAGGCACTGGGGCCTATTGTGTTTCCAATAAAACTAAAATATCGTTCTCTCTCGGGAACCTTGCCACAGTGTATCAGGCCAAAATTGTAGCTATTCTAGACTGTGCATGTAACTGTCAAAATTGTTGCTTGCATTAATGTTATTGCCCAAAAATACGGATATTTTCTGATAGTCAGGCAGCACTGCTTGCACTATCCAAATAATGTTTCTCTCCTAGCATTGTAGTTGCATTAATGTTATTGCCCAAAAATACGGATATTTTCTGATAGTCAGGCAGCACTGCTTGCACTATCCAAACAATGTTTCTCTCCTAGCATTGTATAGGAATGTCACCTGTCCCTCTGGAGTTTAACTCACCTTAATAACTTTTTTATTCTGGGTATCTGGACACAGAACTATTTTCCGATGCAATGGAATTCTATAGGATGGATTTTCTAATTCTATATTCTTTTATACATGTTTATTTGTTTATATATTTTCAAAGTCTTTATGAAGTTTTTTTTTTTTAGAACAATAGAGCCTTCTGAAGCCAAAGCAATTGCAGAAGCCCTGTATGAAGACAAAATATTGGAGAAAATTATTAATACAGACACTGAGGTAAGTATACAGTTATTTTTTAATTTCAATAATTTTTAAAGTAGCCATAATGTGTCTTTGATGTAAATGTTAAATATTTCAGGAATAGTTTGTTCTTTCTGTTCATTCCATAAATACTTCTTTCCTAATAGAAAGAAAATTAATATTTTCTATTATATTTATTAATATTATATTTAGTGGATTTTATACAAAAACAACCAATAGCAATTTTTATATTATTTTCTTACGTTTAGCTAATCTAAGTTTGCCAGGACACTGTTGTTTATTCTTTTTTGTATATTTGCTTACAAATAACCTTTTAACAGAGTAAGCATTGGAACTGCATATTTTTTACTAATGCATAGATTTAATAGTATATACCATTTTTCAGGTTGAAGCCGATTCTCAACAAAACAGTTTAATCTTCAGCTCTCAACAGAACAGTTTAATCTTCAGCTCTCAACAGAACAGTCCATTCCTCAAACCTCGCCAAAAAAACCCACGACCACTATCATTCCAGTCACCCAAACAATCCTCACAACCTCTTCAACTATTCTCACAGGATGACAGAGACCAAGAAAAACAACTGGATTCTGATGTGTTGTTCTCGTTAAACCCTATATTTCCTCAGTCCCAACAATACATCCCTGGCACGCAAGATTCCTTAGAACCTTCATCTCAACAGTCCTTAGCACCTTCGGAACAGTTCCGAGTGATAGAAGGAATACAAAAGCTTGGGTCTCTCAACCCGATTGAAACGTACCTGTTCAAGCCTACCTGCCCTGAGCCGCTGATTCCATCTGCTAAACCTCAAGACAAGGTTTGTATGGTTAAAAATATTGAATGGGAGTAACTTTGGCCCAAGTATAAAAAGACTGAGGATCCCAGTCAGTTAAGGCTATTGAGTATTTATTGAATATCTTCTTTATACTGATCCTTGTATGTGGAAGGTTCGGGTCCGGGCATAGCCAAAATAACTGCCGACCTATAAACGGCCTGTGCATCCATAAAATGTCAGACAAATAATGCCCTGTGTAGATGGAGTGCACGTTAAATATGCTCTGAAGTCCCAACACTGCATACAGTGGCGCCTTTAACGGTTGTGTTGGGGGCCTACTGAGGTGTTGGCTCGTCACTTGACTGTGGTTCTTAATTGTGACACCCGTCGCCAATAGCCCTTGTGTAGCTCTGGTGTGACGGTAGTTCAAACTAACCTAACCTAACCCCCAAGTATAAAAACTTTATACTGACTTTCTTGATGAAAATTATTTTACTCTTAGGTCAAGGCTGAATTGCCACAAATAGAAAAGGTAAGCAGATTTTTAAAGAGTAAATGAGAAGTTATTACTTTGAAAAGCTTGGGCCAAAGTTACCTTATTGGACGGTATATTTTGGAAAGGAACCTAATTTTATTCAAAATGAGTTGCATGATGCCCATAGAAGGGCAAGGCCTGCTGCTCTTATTTCATCTTATGAATGAAAGGTTGCTCAGACCTTGTACAATCTGGGATTTGTATCCTGGATCTGTGGCAGGAAATGTAATTTTTCAGCCACTGGTCTCAGAATTATGGCTAAACATCTTAATTTCATTGTACAAATGCAAATTAACGTAGCTGCTTTAAAAGTGTCGATATTTTATTATTGTATGTGTGCTTCAATGCTTAGTTAAGCTTTTAATTTATTGTCACAGATTTAAATCAGCAAAATTTCATATGTACTGAAAAAAATTAAGATTTTAATATCATTTATTTCATTTATAATTTGCTTTTTTTTTAAACTCCTCATTCTTTTAAACCGTCTTATTTATTACATCTACAGCAATCAATGTGTAGCCTGAAACCAAATAATAATAAGGAGACAAATTTTATTTTTATCAGAAGAGATAATTGTAAGTGTGGTCTAGCTGTAGCTGGACTTTAAGAAAAATAACTTTGTACATAGCATACAGAATACTTTTAGTACTGTTAAGAATATTTATAAAAATATCCTTTAACCATGGGTGCCACTCTTCCGTCCGAGGGACGGAATTCCGTCTTTTTAAAAAACTGAACAAAAGCCGAACACGCTGTAGGCAAATTAAGACTTTTTCTCAAATGCAAATATTTTTCGTATTTTGCACCGGCCGGCGCTCGCTGTGACATCACCTGTGCTGAGGTTCCAAGTCTCCCGATTTAGGCGGGAGTCTCCTCTCCTGGTTTTCATCCATCCTCCCGCTTTACGTTGCATTTTTCCCGATTCTTTAAAGCGATTTCTGGATAATAAAATTTGTTCAATAAATTTAACTTTTGCCATGGTTCGTGCCGGGGGTCACGTTCGTACACTCCTTAAATAGGGCTTGATTGGAAAAAAAAATGAAAACTAAATATAAATTTCAAGAAACAACAAGTTTAAATTGTCATGTTTAATAATAAAGAGGAAATTTTGTTTAAAATTTAAATATGAATTTAGATTAGGTTACACTAGGATGTCTTCAAATATCGGTCAACGGCCAGTGCAATCCTCATTAGAAGAGGATCATCTTCACCTGATCAAATATATGCAGTCCAATAATGCTTTCTGATCTTAATTTGCTGCCTAGTAATTTTCGCGAAATATACCGATGACGTCGCCATGATTGACAATTTTATGGCCCTGCGTTTTCGGAGGAGTGTCATCTTGTTACTTTTGTAGCTACGGTTCAGGCAAGTTGGAACAACCACAATATTTTCTTCTGATCAAGCGTCCGTGAGTCGTGATCACAAGAACAGCTTAATTTTTAATTACGTTAAAACTTTTTTTAGGCATTTTTTCTACTTCGGCTTATGTCGGGGTTTCTGATTTAAGACCTGTTTTAGTTTTTAAAAAATGTGGAAGGTTGGCTTATGCCTTATACACGCGTTATATAGTCAGATTTTATTTTGTTAGTAATTTCTAGTTCACTAAAATAACAAGCTTTTCCAAAAAAAAAGTACATAAATTGAAAGGAATTTAAAGAGTTTGGGTAAATTTGGTCATGAAGTTGTATGAGCAAAAAACTTCCTGAGTTTTTTTTTTAAAGATTTTATAAGGGCTTTTCGGAACGCCGGGGTCTCGCGACTTTTGGAACTATGGGTTTTTGCGAATTTTGGATCGCTGGAGATTCGCGACTTTCGGATCACAGGAGTTTCTCAACTTTTGTATCGCCGGAGTTTCTCGACTTTCGGATCGCTGGAGATTTGCGACTTTCGGATCGCTGGAGTTTCGCAATTTTCGGATCGCTATATCTGGGTGTTTTTTGTTGTTGTTGTTTAACTAGTGTTTTCTTTGCGTTTTTTAATGCAAGCGTAACCCGTTATTAGAAGAAGGGATGCAATTGCAATATGAGGCACACATATTAGAGAACAAAAAAAAGCCTTGGAATAATTAATCAAGGAAATATTTAATACATAAAGCATTACTTCTGCAATAAGTTTACATTAACGAAGATTTTCTCACTTTATTAATATAATACATTTTGTGAAATCATTTTATGTTGCAATTATTTATTTCTGAAATAAATGTGTGCACTTGCACTTAATTAAGTCAATATGAAAATTGTCCACGCAATCATAAAAATAGTTTACTATGTTTGTGCTGTCAATTTTAGATAGGTGTCTTAATTTGAATTTTTTTATTAATGTGATTTATGGAGTTGAAAAACTGTTAACTTAAGTCATGGAAAGTCATGAATTTGGGACTGTTCATTTTGGCAGAAACCCTGTATTTAGTAACATTGAAGTTTTATTTGCTGATTGAAGGGGTAAGGTTATATTTTATTTCTAAAATTGTAAGAAGAACGCTACGTCAGTATTTTTTTATTTTTAAGTTCAGTCTTGCAAATTTTGAAGAGTGGCCCCCATGCCTTTAACATTAACCTTTGTGTCTTTCAAAATCTTTAAAAATGCTTTGTTTCAATCTGAGTATGAGTTGAAATAAACTACTTTATTTACTTTTTTTTGTAATTAAACTATGAAATTAACATCATTAATTTTTATATACCAGACGACCTTATTTCGGATGATCACCTTAAAGAAATGTAACATCTAGGCAGTACACATTTATGCCTTAACAATTTTGGTATCATAGTAAAAGAATATATGATGATTTCCCATTTAATAACGTTAGACATTTTTCTTTTTGTTTCTTGGTACAAATTTCTAAGTTTTTTTTCCTAGTGATACTAAAAAGTCTTATTTTCAGGTAAACCCACCTGTACATCATAGTGAAGAACCATCTGAAACCCATTCGGATTTGTCAGACTTTTCCCCACAGTTAATTGTGGCCAAAAACAAAAATATCAGAAGACTTTCAAGTCCAGAACCAGAGTTTTATACAGCTCCTGACGAAGTGCTTGAAGACAATGTTGTAAATGTTGAGTCAGACGCTTCATCAGATTTTTGTCCGGAAAAAATCAATCCGAGCAATAGACGTCGGAAAAGATATGTTAGACAGATAGATAGTGATTTGGATCTATCAGATGAGGAGGTGCCAGTTGTTGTTCAAAGAGTTAGCAACAGTAACGAAAAGACATCATCAAAGTCATGGTTGAATTTTTTTAGTGATAATCATAATGGAAGTGACACTAGTGATTGTGATCAAAATGATGAATGTCGTTTTTTGACACCAACTATGTTTAAAACGGTAAGCATTTGATTTTTTATTGGCTTTGTTTTACATTAAAAGTTTTGCTTGTTTATGTTTGTATTGAATGAGTAGCTAAAAAGTTTATTCATTTAACCTAAAATGCAGTGTTATTTTAAACTTATAATCAAATGAACCATAATGTTATAAAAACTTTTGGTTTTTTTAACACCAACTATATTTCGAACAGTAGTAATTATTTGTTTTCTAGTGACTTTGTTTTACCTTATAAAATGTGTTTGCCCCTGTGTGTGTGAAACTTTCAGTAGTTAAAAAAAACTTATTTTTTATTAAACCAAGAATGCAGTTGTTATTAATTTCCAGTCAAATAAACAGTAATGTTAAAAACTTATGCCTTAAAGCAATTCTAAGGTGACAGATGTAAAAGTGTAAAAGGTGCCTCTGAAGGATACAGATGGATAAACCCGTCACCTGGCCGCCAGGTTTACTAGCAACACAGATAATTTTTAAAAAATTATAAATTTAATAATTTTATTAAAGTTTAAAATTTAAAGCAAAGTTGACCCATTTTTAACCATCTACTACAGAAATATAATTTTAAAAAATTGAAGAAATTAAATTTTTTGTAAAATTTTTTTAATATATATCTCATGCAGTGAAAACAAGTTTACACATCAGCCAATTTGCTTATCCCTCAGAGGGTCAAACTAGAACACATGATGTAAGTATAAGCACTAGTTGAAAGATTCAAAGCATCTTTCGATTTCGAGCATATTTCGAAGGTTTTTTTTGCAGCTAATATTTCGGGTCAGCAAATGTCGACTGTAGTTGCAAATCAACTACACATTTAACAAACTAAATATCATTTCAGGGCGCCACCCAAACACAACCAAATCGCCCCCCTCCCAACGCTGTCATCTGGTCTTCCGATGACGAAACCTACAACTCCTCTGTCGTCACTGATCCCCCAAGCAGCCAGCACGTAGAGGACCCCACATTTAGAATCCACATAAACAAGAAAAACTTGATTGCGTCCCAATCGCCCCCCCAGACGAGAGAAAAGAAAAAGATTGTTGCGACGAAGCGCGTCAGAAAAAAGCAGTTGCAGAGTCCGAAGATCCTTAAAACTGCTAAGCAGATGACATTAAGTGGTTTTGGTTTCTCTTCTGATACTAGGTATTTTATTTTCAGATATATCCTGTTCCTAAATCGGATTTTATAGTGCTTATTACTTTATAGCCATAGACCCCCCTTATTTTTTTAAGTACTTTATTTGCATACATTATTTCTGTGGTTTTTGGTTTAAGATATTTATTTTAATATATTCTTTAATCTTTTATGTGGTGCTTAGTTTATTATCATACATTATTTGTAATATCAAGGAAAGTTTTGTATACGCGGGTTGATACTTGTTGTTAATAAATATTTTCAGTCGAGTTTCCTTTTTTTTTTCAATTCAAAAGAATTTTTTTTAAAAATGAAATGTAGGTGTCAACATGTTGAAGATGTCTGTCTGTTCGTACCCCTTTAAATTTTGGTTCTATTCTTTGGATCTTAAGAATTCTTTTTTGTTAGAAAGGTATGACCTTTGAGAAATATCTTGCGTGCTCTTTGTCCGTCTGCCTGTACATCCCAATGAATATCTTTCTACCTGCCTGTGGATGATCTGCTCATTTAAATAGAATTAAAATATAATTGTTATTTATTAAATCGTTGCCAAATCAACGAATGCATGAGAGACTTTATTTAACATGCATATTTAAAAGAATATTTTTGTCATATAAATCAATTCGAAAATATGTACATCCTAATATATAGCACAAAGTGATGCTTTGATGGTTCATTATTTGTTCATTAAAAAAGCAGTATACAATGTTCCATTTTTAGTCTACTTTCTTTTTAGGTGCATAAGAAGGCATTTGTAATGGTCACCATTGTCACGTAATAATGGCGACAGAAACTTTATACTGTCAAACCCTGTTAACGTGAACTCAAAGAGAACACCGAAACATTTTGTGTTAACCGAATGTCATGTTAGTCGTTAGGAATTTTTTTTACATTGAACCAAGGAATAGTTTTTTTTTAATTACATCTTATATTTATTCTAATTTTACAATGTAATACATTGTATAGAATTAGTAATTCAACTAATAAAGATCATTTGCATTATTACATACTATATAAAATTTAGGAAAAATTTTAAGGAACAGCAATTGGATTCATACTGACGTACCATGGGAGATCTCATGATTTTCTCAGAAGTAGAAGACAATTTATTTTCATCTAATTCACTTTTTTTTTTATGTTTTGTTTCATTTGTTCTTCGAAAAGTCAAAAACTCATTTTTTTGGTTCAGGTTAAGCGGGATTTCGCCTAAAGCAATTTCGTGTTAAAAGATTTTTTAGCATTACTTCAAAGCTTAATAGGCTTAGCTTAATTGCTTTCAGTTCATCTTAAATGAAATTTCTTGTTAAACGAGTCAACGTTAACGAGGCTCGACTGTATCAAGTAAAAATTTAAAGGAAATTTATAATTATATGTGAATCAGTATGGAATGACGTTATAATTTATATTACAATGAGATTCTTTTGTGGTTCGCATGTTTAGAAAGAGCCAAAAGGCATTCAATTTTTTTTCAGCAGACATAATTTTTATTTACATTTATTAATCAATATGAAAATTGCAGGAGTGTGGGTTTCAATGAAAAGCAATTCTAAACAACCCATAAAAAACTTGAGCGGTTTAGTAAACTTGACATTTTTAAGCATTTATCTGCCTTACCTTTGTAGCAAATTGAAAATTACTTTCAAAATTGGAGACTACTTATTGCACAAGTAGCATTATTGATGGATTTTTAATATTGTCTGTTGAAATTTGAACAATGTTAGAGACTGATAAAGAGTACTAACATCATCTATTTCTATTCAGTACTGTTAGCAGCCTGAAGGAAATTGCAACAAAGAAAGTACCAGAAAAGAAACATTTCAGGCTGTTTGATAACGATCGAATGCCCAGTGTTCTAAAGCCGAATGTCTCAAATGAAAGTGCACTATTTGAAAAACCCACCTTGAAAAAGAAACCAAGTAAGATTTACTTCATCTACCTTTATATATTTTATGTGTATACAAAAATTTAACTATCGGCTATTGTTTTAAGATTTGTTGAAATAGTTTCAATTTTTATAAATATTGTGTTATAAATGAAGAACCTCCATTTAAAAAATTTAAATTTAAATGTTTGATTAAATTATTTAATTAAATAATAATTTTTTATTTACTTAAGTAAATGTTAAACATTTTTAAGAACAATAAAACTTCTATGTATGAGTGTTTTTCTTTTACTTCAGTGTGATTTTTTCCAATTTAAACCAGATTTTTTCTTCTTTATTCGAATAATACAATGAGTTAAATACAATAACAAAAATCAACAATTTACTTAAAAAAATCTTAAAGTAAAGATAAAAGTATTGTTCTTATTTAAAAATAATGATGAATCAAAAGAAAATATATAATTTTCTTTTAAATGCTATATTTAAACTCCCTGCAAAAGTAATAACCACTTAATTTTGCTTGTACTACTTTACTTATAGAGTTTGTCTCTTTAGGGAATTTTACTGCATTAGAAATAAATTTGCTAAAATTAAAAATCTCTTGATCTGGAATGCTCCTCTTACAAACAAAATCTTTTCCCACAATTTGTCATTCACGAAGCATGTTACATTATATTACGGAAACTGTTTTATGTTTCAAAAAATCATTTTCTTGTTTTTCTCTAGAAACAGTACCGAAACTTGAAGAATTGGGGAAGAAAAGGCGCTGTGTAGAATGTAAAATAACTTTTAAAACTCCCAAAGAACTTAAAAAGCATGTTTTTATGGTACACACTACAGAGGTTTTTGATTCAACGGAAGAATTCATGTAATGGAACATAGAAAGAAGCCAATCTAAATCCTACACTCATCGTATAAATTGGCTTTTAACCCTTTCACTCCCAATGTTTCTATTTATTTGGATCTTCAAACTTGCGATTTTTTTCTCACTAAGTAAAACTCGCTCTTATTTCAATTTTTTTTAAAAATTGAATTCTCCATACATTTCTCTATGGAGTTATATTTTCTTTTTGTATCGTTAGATGGAAGAATCATGTTTTTTGAAGAATTAAATAATGCTTGTTGTAGTTTAAATGAAAATATGAAAAACAGGGTAAAAATAAAATTCATTCTGAAACAATATTATTAAATAAATTGGCCCTAAATTCTTCCTGCTTCCATTTTTAAATGTTTAAAAATTGATTTTCAAACTACCTTTAACAATAAAGTTTCGAAAAATTATTGTTAGAATTTATTCAAAAAGTTATGATACCAATTTTTTTTCCCCTTAAATTTTAGTTTAAAAAAATGTGTTTCATGTTTCTCACCATTTCATTCTGGATGCACAATGAGTCTATTTCACAAATTTTAGATTTTTTCCATAAAAAATAAAAAGTTGGGACTGAAAGGGTTAAAAAAACAATTTAAATTAAAGCTTATTTTAACATTTTAGTTTGTAGAAATTGTTATATAGTATTTTTATTTTCACTGTCATCCTTCCATCATTGTATAGATCTCAAAATATTGTACATTAGGTTTTTGCATTGACTGTTAACTGACTTAATTTGAATCTGTTAGCAAGATCTTAACAGTGTAAATAATTGCCTTGTTGATGTTTTAAATATATAAATATTTTGCTATTGGGTGATTTGGTTTGAATTTTTGGCTGTCTATTTCTAGCCACTGAAATTTTATGTTTTTTTAACTGAAAAGAACTGAGAATGAACACTTTTTATTGAGAAATCATTTGCTTAGATTTGGCTTATACCACGGGACAGAGTAGAAGTAAAAAAAGTAATGGCCACTTTTATGGTTGTTAATGGTTCTTTAAAACCCAAAAATTTAGTAAGACCTCCCATAGTGTCTATAGAATGAAAAAATATCTATTTAAAATGTTCCTTTTCAATTTAACCTCTTCACTCCCGAAAGAAATCCTACCCATATATTCTCTATATGAACATATTTTTCAAACAATTATATATTTAAAAGTATGTTTTGAAAGGAATTTTGGATACAAAATAACGTTTAGCATTTGATGAGAAGTCCGTCAATTTAGAGGAATTTGAGGTTTGGAGCGGTAAAAATACATTTTTCCTGTGCTATGAATAAATAAACTAACTCCATCAGTTTCTTGCAATTAATAGTCCATTCTAAAATTTGTTTTCATGCAAAATTTTGTATGCAATTTGTTTTTTGAGAAACTTTTTGCAAGACCTTCGAAATCTGTTTGACCTTCTTGCTCATCATTTTTTTTTTAAATCAGCTGCTTTGTTATGGGTATTTTTGGGAAGCTTGAACATTCTAGTTTATAATTAATAGAAAAGTTTAAATTAAGAAATTTTTTCAAACAAAGTTGCGGATTGAATTCTACAAAGGTCCACGCATGTGTATTTTTGGAGCGAAGAGGTTAATTATTAAGAAAGTGCCTTTTTTGCTTTCCAGGATATCACATCACATGAAATACCTTAGCTTAAATGTATGTTGCTTGTTATTATACAAAGGTTGATGCCTCTTCAAACTTTTTACAAGCTTATTATTTTAGATGTTTTAAAAAGCCTTTAAATTTTTTAGCGTCATAAACAAAACTAAGTTTTGTTTAGTGTCAGTCTAAATGTAACCATTTAACCATTTTCTTTTTACATCAGAAATTTTTTTTTATAAAAAGAGATTTCTTGAATTTACCAACTACATATGTTTTTTTTATTGAAATGTGTGTTTAATTGAATGATAATGATAATAATTATGTAAACTTAATTATAAAATCAATATATTTAAAATGTAACCTGTGCATTGCTGTTTATCCAGCTCTGCAGCCTTAAAAATTAAATTGGCTTAACTTAACCCTAAATTTTCTTAGTTTTGAGTGAATACCCTGACAGAATTAGCTGTTTACTATAGCTATGTTTGACTATAATTGTGGAGTTGTACCATTGCTAGGAAATAAGCTCTTTGTTAAGTACCCTCTAATAGTAAATAATATGTGTAATAAAACACATTTATTGACAAATAATATTATACTTAAAAAACTAACTTCTAACTAAAACTTTGCTTTTTATATGTAAAATCTTTTAAAAAGTAAAATTAATTCAAACATTATTAAATAGGTTGCATATGCTTAACCTATACCAGTGAGTGGTTCCTTAGTTTTTAAGATTTTGAGTGTAAATTTTCCTATTGTGCCTCATAGGAATTAATTTAAAACTCTTTTTAAAAAATTAGTTATATTTTTGCATAGTTTTAAAAACATTGTGTATTGATGAGAAGACTGCTGTGAAATTTATGCAATTTTATCATTGTGATCAGGAGTTATGTAAAAATGACTCATGTGCTTTGAAATAGGACTTTTAGTATTAATGAGACATATTAAAAAATTAATTCAATTTGAAATTATCTATATTTGTGGCTAATATTACTGTAAGCCACAAATTAATACTTATGTCATGTTAACTCAATGAAAACAAATGTCATTCTTCTTGGTGAGTATTTCGAAAAAAAAAATCTAAATTACATCACTTAAGGAGTAACTGGTTTATGTCCAGTTATTGACATTGTAAGTCTTAAAAATCTTATGTATATTTTTTGCATTTTTACAGCCATGTCAAATATTAATATAAAATTCCTATTAAAGAAGCCTTGTGTGCTAATTGATTATTTACTAAGCAAAATGTACTGTATTTTTTTAAATTTATAACTATGCAGATTTTTAATTTTGACAGCATGCATCTTTTTTAAATGCTTTAATAATTGTGTATATTAATAATTATCTTAGGTTGTCAAAATTTATTTTGTACAAACATATTGTAAATAAGTAAATACATTTTATTTTCCAAATCATGAATATTTGTTTAACTTAACTCTTTGTATAAAAAAAAATTGTGGCATTATTACATGTGTGATAGTTTAATGGATAAAAAGTTTTTTTAAAAAATGATTATTTGAGAGCGATCCTTAAACCCCAAATTTACTTCCAATTTTTTTGTTTGCTTATTGTTTAATTTATTGTAACTGTATAAATTTCTTCGTACTACTATAAATGGTGCCACACTACTTTTCTCTTCCTAAATAATACTTTGGAATTTTTTTAAAATTGCTTTATGTAGAATAAAAATGTTATTCATAAATAAATATTTATTTAATACTCACTACAACCTTGCCATACAAAATATATAATTAAATTAGTAACTTAATTATTTTTTCAAATTGTATAGTACTTCAAATTTATCACATCCATACCTTGTCTTACATTCTTATACAAAAGTACAAATAATGTCAAAACTAATAAAATTTTTATGACAAAAGTCGCATGTATAATTATTTTCCTTATACTGCAGTCTTTAGAACAGCCAAGGTTTTTAATTAGTTTTTTAAATAAATGTTTCACATTTTAAATAATATCAAGTGAGGCCCTATTTTTGCAATCTCTTATTTTCTTGTCATCATTTTTTTTTTACAGTTAGACTTAACAATATTTTTTTTTATCAAGGAATATTAAAATTTTTCTAATACTCTTTAAATCTTATTTACAAAGCTCACACAACACATGCTTTCTTATAAACTCATTTCTTTTTGTTTCCTTTTATATCCATACTAACCATCAAAATAGTATATTCTCTTGGTTCTAGGTACAGGCAATATCAAAATCTTACAAAGCTATTTACTTTGAACGCATACTGCAGGCATTTCCTCTTTTGAATTCCTTGTGCTTTTGAGTGTTATATTAATATATTTTACAATAAAATGCAGTCCTTGTGTCCCAGGCAAAGCGTGCTTCATTATCGTCCAACTGATTTCAAATTTAGTGGTATCCTGTAGTGTCAATTAGCTAAGAAAATTAAGATGGCAAAGCCCACAATAAAACAATACACCTCCAAGAGTGTGCAGTTAAATATATCAAAGGTTCTAATTGAAAGTTCCCTTAATGCAGTGCTGTTGGATGTTGTCATTGATCTTTGACTGTTATTTGCATTTTTGGGCAGTATACATAGGTATACCTATAGACAGAATATGCAAACTACAAATGCAATCAACAAATATACATTGCCTGTTCTTAGAGTGCAGTAAGAACCTTAGTCCAATTCAGCATAAATGCATCTTTATTTCCAGAGGGATAATCAACATGGTTGTCCATAGCCACTTTTTTGTTCCATAACCAACCACTGAATTATTTCTGCAAAAAAGGTCTTGAGAAATCCTGTTAAATGATTTTATAATGTAGCAGTTTATGCTCTTCAAAGTTATCATAGAACATAGTATTAACCTCTGAATCACATTGTACCTGCACCTGGTATTCCAATCCTAAAAGGCAAACACACGCTCAGCACACACTTTCTTCACCCGGTTTCTCTTTGTTCTCCAGGGCTACAGAACAGTCCTTACCACCGTTTCCCAACCCTTTCAGATCACTGACATTCTCATAGCTCTCCACTCTTTTAATCTCGAAATCTTTCGTGGCCGAATGTCCTCCATGCTGCTGGAAGCACACATCGGGCTCAACAATCCCTTGGAAATCTCTATGCTGTTTCTTCTGGACAATCACTGGGTTGATGGTTTCCGTTATCCTGGAAGGTTCTGGAGTGTTCGGGTTGCCCACTGAGAAGGGGCTAAAGACGGCAGAGAAGGCTAGGACAAGATGGCTGCCGAAGTCCATGTAGAACGCGTTGCCCCATTCTCCCGTCTGTATGTAGAGTGCGTGGAGGATTGCCAGGGGGCGAAGAATGACGAGCCAGATGAAGTTGTAGTAGAGGGCCATGTCGACGAAGGTGTTGGTCTTGCAGCCATACTGGCACACGGCTCGCTTGGACCAGGATAGGAAACCTTAGAAAGAGAAATTAAAATATGATCAACTGTTTCTCTGGTTTAAGCTATTTCAGAAATTCACATAATTGTATATTCCTAATTATAGTATATATTCACATAAAATTAAATGAAGCAACCACCGAATTAGTTTGAGTTACTTTGCACCAAATAACATTGTTATGTTTTTAGTCTTTTACTAATTATATGATACTGTAAGGCCATTAGAAGCAAAACTGTCTAATGTCCTTTATTGTAAGTACTTCAACAGGATTCCATTTCAAATTAGTTTCTAACACATAATTTCCTTAATATAGTTTTTCAGAAAAATTATATTGTGAAAGCATCGGCAACAAAATCAATTTGACCAGAGGAGACATAGCTGAGTATATTTCCAGACAACTATTATTTATTCTATAGCCCAGTGTCTCGCAAATAATGTGATTTTTTACACCAAAAGAAATTTAGTCTTGAATTGAACTAATGGAGTAATGAGTAAAGTAATCAAACAAACGCATACTATTCAAAATTTTAATATGTATAATTATTGGTTTCTGTTCTCCAACTCCTAAAATTAAAGGATTTAATCTTTCTCAATGTTAATTAGTTCAGATTTATACATAAATATTTTTTCATTATTTTTTTTGTATATGTATTATTCCACTTGGCCCGTGTGCAGGGCCTGTTCTTCCATAAGGACCGTTAGACCCGTACGGCTCCCAAATTTTAGGGGCCCCTAAATTTCAGTTTATATTATGCTAAATGCTGTAAATCCCCAAAATATCAGTAAATTAAAAAAAAATTCTGATACTCCACTTTGTTTTTGCTCGACTTTGACTTAGAAATTGACCTAACATGATTGTTTTGATCGATGTTTATAAGGAAGCTAATAAAATTGAAGCAAAAATTTTATACATGTCATGTAGCACCATCATTACTGGAAATCATCCACAACATTTTCCGTAAATAGGTTGTGCCTATAGTCTGAGTTTTCCTAGATCAGGCCCTGCCCGTGTGGGTAGTTGATACCATAGCAACAGTAGAGCAGTCTGTAAAGCGTAGACTCTGGCAAAAGTATAATAACTCTTCTTTCATAAAATAAAAATACTAGCTTTATAAACCCGGCGTTGCACGGGTGTACCCTTAATAACGGTGATTGTTTTTTATGTAAACATTTATTTTATACCAATCGATCCCTTCTCCACTGGTCAGCACTCCATCGGTGTATTATAATTTCCGATAAAGGCGTTCGCCTTGCAATGCGATAGGTCCCAGACTGTGTCCGGGCATCGTCAAAATTACTGCTGACCTATAAACGCCCCATGCAGCCAAAAATGTCCTGTGTCCAGCATAATACCCCGTGTGGTGGGAGTGCCCGTTAAATATTTTTCAAAGTCCCGACGCACGTACGATGTCGTCCTTAAAAGTTGCATTGGGTGCCTACTCAGGTACGTCGGCTCAGGTATGTGGTTCTAAATTAAGACGTCCGTGGTCAATACCCCTCGTTTATAGCTCTAGTGAGACGATAATTCAAACTAACCCTTAACCCATACAACTGGATGCAAATAGCTACCTTACGTTAAATTGTCAACTTCGCCAAAAGCCGCCAATGCCAAAATTCAATCGGCCATTATATCATCTGTACCAAATTTCCAGTGTCATAAACATAAAATACATACGCTATACGTAGAGAGAATCGACATTTCTTCGAAATATTCATTATGTTTAGAATAGCTATCGTCTTTACTGTCATATCAGACATTGTAGCAATATCTGTAGCATTTCTTACCATTTGTAAACATCATTTAAATTAAATTCGGTAACAAAAAAAATCAAAAGTTTTAAATTCTATAAATAAAATAAAATAATGATATTCAAATAACAATCCTACAAATTAAACTCACGTGCTCTGACGTGTTATACTTAATTTTCGCTCACGCTGAACGCGCTGAAATTTTTTTCAATTGGAAAAAGAAATTTATAAATTAAAAGTTCATAACAATGCTATTCCTATGAGAAATCGGCTCACATTTTGCCTTCCTACACCCGTTCGGGTTCGAATTTCGAAAAATCGCTTCTTAAATGACGCCTACGATATAAAAAGAATATTTTCCTAAAATTTGGTATCTCTCTGCTCTACCTCCAGTAGTTTGGGCTGGGCGTTGATACGTGAATGAATGAGTGAGTCAGTCAGGACTTTGCCTTTTATATATATACGAGGGCTGTTTTTTTCAACCTCCAATGGAAAAAAACAGCCCTCGTGGATTTTTCATTGCAGGAGTATTATACAGACCTTCTTGCATTAGTTAAAGAAAAATATTTTATTCCATCCCCATGCCTAGCCTTTGGCACAGTTTAGGTGACTCATATTCGATCCGGTTTTTGCTGAGGTCCCAAACAGTCTGGGAGAGGTTAAAAGAACGTCTGGTGTGAAAGGTTTTGTTTCTGTTTCGAAAAAAAAGATTGGCCCACTAATCTATATCAAGGTTAATCGAATGCGGAAGCCGGCGTATTCCGTCCATAAAAAAACTAGGCCTAGCAGATTGAAGAAAAACGAAGACAAACATGTCACGGAAGATTACCTGGTTGTTCCGTTTATAGCGCATCCGGTTGTTAACAAGATTTCTTTTATATTTTTATCGTTCATCTATCGTTTAAAGAAGGATGGATAAAGGAAGAACACGTGAAATTGTTTTGATACATCTTCGATTCAGTTTCATGGTCTGCAGATAAAGCGTAAGAACACAAGTTTGTTTATTGGTATTCTAATGTCGTACCTAATTGTTGTTTTTCATTAGCTGGACTTGCAACAATGTTTTGATAGGTTTTCGTCTCCGTATCATGTACATCATACATGGATAAAAAAACACCAAGATCGACTTATAATTGTTTGGCGTCTCGACTTTGGATGCTGAAGAGTTTTCATAAATTGTGTTTCTAAAATTTGAATCGTATTTCATCTTCATGTCATGATAAATTTCACATTAGTCAATTTTTTTACTGGTGTAATTAGTTTAAAAGGACATACCTTCAGTTCGTATTATGCGGAATTTTTTTTATACAATGTTTAAAAAACTGCAATTATTAATCCTCAATATTTGTCTACAGACTTCTTCGAGATTTTTAATCTCCTTACAAATTAGTATTTTTGCTCATCCTATAAATAAGATTGATGCGGCTCTGAAACATCGCAAGCAATTAACGAAAACTTGTAGACCTGTAAGACCTTGTAGACTTGTAAACCTGTAGTATATGTAAACTTACAACACATTTTAGGATTACTGTTTACATCACAGTATTGCATTATTTTTTATAGTAAATTAATGTTTTCATAACGTGCAAAGTTAAATTAACAATTTCTTCAATAGCGTTTAAACAGGGAAGATCGGTGCATCCAATCCCTGCCAGTGAAGCAAACGGTTTCGCCGGTACCACACAATAAATTTACCATCACACTGTGATGATAAAGAGAAGGGTTTTTACAGTGTGTACTTTTTAAAATAGTTTTTTTTATTCCGCGATTGTGCCGCATTTAATTTAAACCCATGCCACCCGGTTTATACCTTTTCAACCCCACTGTAAATAGTTATCTAATTTTTTAAAAAATTAAGACCCTCTCACTTTCTATATGGCGTACTTTTTTTTTTAATCAGCCGTAATTTAAGTTCGAAAAAACCCTGACCGTTTTGGAATAAATAAAACAATTCGGTTTTCAGACGATATTTTTACAGCGGTTGTTGTTAAGTCACTCAAATTCAATTGTCCCTATCTAGGCCTTTCCGAGTCGTGAGAATCATCCGATGAATAATGCCCATTATTCCTATGAATATAACGATGTTGTTATTTGTTGTTGCCTTTTTCCATTGAATGCTCGGTGAAAGGCGGAGAAAAAAAATGGACACCAAATTTTCTATTTTATTCGATGAGGCAGGAAATTCTTGCCAGGAAATGTATTCAATTTCGAACAGTGCAGTGAAATATAGAATAAAAATATCTTTTGTGTACATAGGAGTTTCGGGTACGGAAACTATAAAAAAAAAAATTGTCATCACTTTTAGTGAATGGGTGTTAAATAAAAACAATGCTTTCAATTAAAAGTAGTAGAAATTGTTTTCTAAAAAAAGTTTTTTTGGTAATGAACAAGGAAGTCACATCTTCATTATTAATTTTATTTTTCTATATTTCTAAAGTAAAGTTAATTTTATTTTGCAGTGTTATTTTATACAATTTAAAGAGTCCATGTTTTATCTTTGTTATATCTTTAAAAAAGGAGCCTTTTAACTAAGGTCAAAAGATATTCCGTTTATTATAATTATATTTATCATTATTATTCTTAAAAAATTAAAATCCATTAGGGCCATTCCATGGGTAACTGACTGACATTCGGAGGACGAAATTACAATGTTTTACGAAATAGCGGGGCTATTATATAGTTTTACAAATTAGGTTTTATATATTTTAAAAGAGAATTTTCAGCTGAATTCAAATATGGTTTACAATTTTAGATAGCCCTTATAGAAATTGTTAGAAAAATTATTGAAGTTGTGGTAACTGACTGACATATCTGCAACCTTTATTGCCACTTCAAGTTATTCAATATCATTTTCTTCTGAATATAAAAGAGGTGGCTTTTAAAAGTCAGACTTATATTAAAGAGGAAGAAATGAACTATCCAGCACATCAATTTTTATATCAAAATATTGAGCCCTGAAAAAATACCAGCTTTTAGAACGCCTTGGTAACTGACTGACATAATGGTAACTGACTGACATCTCTGAAATACTTAACATATCTGATGAGTTTAGTTTAGTTTAGTTTGAATTATCATCACACTAGAGCTACACAAGGGCTATTGGTGATGCACGTCGTAATTTAGAACCACAGTCAGGTGACGAGTCGACACCTGAGTAGGCACCCAACGCAACCATTAAGGGCGACATCTTACGCAGCGTTGGGACTTTGGAGGATATTTAAGGTGCACTCCCTCTACATGGGGTATTATTAATCAGACATTTTCGGCTGCACGGGCTGTTTATAGGTCGGCAGTTATTTTAGAGATGCCCGGACCCGAACCTGGAACCTTCCGCTTGCAAGGCGAACGCCTTAACAAACTGGGTACCCCAGCCGCCCATGTCTGATGAGATAAAACCCAAAAATTAGTTGCACATTCATAAAATATGAGAATTAATAAACAACACGGGTCGACACGGAACATACACGGGTCAGTGAGACAAAAAGCGGGACTGTCCTGCTTAAAACTGATCGTCT
Source organism: Oedothorax gibbosus (assembly GCA_019343175.1). Taxonomy (NCBI): domain Eukaryota; kingdom Metazoa; phylum Arthropoda; class Arachnida; order Araneae; family Linyphiidae; genus Oedothorax; species Oedothorax gibbosus. The sequence continues at coordinate 23,647,258 of CM033276.1, read as the reverse complement.
GTTCACATTAATAAAAAGACCAACACAACCAATCAAACATGAAAGTTGAGTTGTATTATAAAAAATAATTTATGCATAGGGTCAATACTGGAGTAATAATAAGTAAATTAATAGCCAGCTACACCTATGTCAGTCAGTTACCAAGTCAAAATGTCAGTCAGTTACCAAGCAATTTTTACCTGTACAAGTTCATTTTTTAAATTTTGGCCCATGTAGTATTATTTAGTACTTATTGAAAACAGAGAATATCTTTTATAAAGATTCTGCAGTCCAAATTTCTATTCTTAAATTAAAAAATTAAAACAAATTTGGTAACTGACTGACATTTTATGAAAGGGTGTAATAAATTATAAGTCTTTTAAATTTGATGTCCTGAAGTATAGCTTTAACACTTTCTCTGCGTTAGTTTTTGTTGCCGCGTAACATGTTACAAGAATAGCATTTTCGAATCCTTAGTTGTTGATGCCTTAAAGCATCACTCACCTCGAAATTGCTAAAACACCCCTAAAAACATTGTAAATCCAGCAAACAATGTAATTTTTTATCAGCACTCTTTTCTCATAATACTATAACATTGCCTAATACATGAATACGTAATTCCAAGGACAATACGACATTTATTTATAAGAAAGTATGAACTTAATACGAAAATCCAGAGCTATTTTAAACCTTTTGATAAAAAAAATAATCAATTAGATTTGCATTTCTTTTTATTGTTATTCCATTTCAAAATGTGTGAAATTATTCTACTTTTAGACACGATCGCCTGATGTCAATCAAGAGGATCGAAATCTTCTTGCGCTTTGACATGCTCTCCTTTGCGACGTCAACTGGAGCAACCGACGCGGTTCAATTGATATTCTTGTCCTTGTTCGAATTTAGAATATGTATATTCAAATCGAAATAAATAAAAAAAGGTCAAGAAACGTTTAGGCTTAAACGAGTGGGGACAGAACAAGATAAATTGGAAATTTCTTTTGTCCGAATTTTAAAACGAGGTCAAAAACCAAAACGGTGAATATGATGAATATTATTTTGTGGAAGTCGTTCTAAAACCAGTTCAAGTGTTGCCAGTTTAATTTTTTCAATAATATGAATAAGTTGATATCTGTGCAGTATGAATAATTAAATATTCGAACAGTGCCAAATTAGTTAAGCTATTCTTTTAAATAGAAAAGTTGAAAATGAATGAAGAATTTGATTAAAATTATTATCATTTTCAAGATTTCAATTAATATTATTTTGAGAATTTCATGACAATGCATTAAAACTTCTTCTTCCTGTTCGCGTGGACACAAACAGCTTTTATTAAGTCATATTTTTAATAACCAATCATTTGCTTAAAAGCTGTATTTTTTTTTAAATAAACAAACCTTACAATTTCGCTATTAATTCAAATAAGCTACCGGTATAAGTAATTAAAATCCTGTTATAAAGGTCCAATTTTTAATTTTCGACTTTCTATATTACGTCTTGTTTTTATATTAAAGTTTAGGAGTGGTCAGGGGCACACAAGAAATGTAATTTGTGGGTGTCGTATTTAAAAGATACCTTAGCCTACCCTCTGACTTTTAAGGAGGTAAATGTTCATAGCAAGATTTCCCGGTTAGCAAAAAAAAAATAGTAATCATAAAAAAAATCTCCTTGAGCATTTTTTTTTGTATTGTTGTTATTGTGTGTCTCCAGAGCATAATAGCCTCATTAATATTGAATTTTTAATATGAATATCGTATAAAAAAATATCGATAATAATAAACCCACAATATCCAATAATTATACAATGCCTGACATGGAACTAACAAATGAGTCAAGTTAAGCTCTGACTTTAATGGGAATGTTTCAGATGATGTACCGCTCTTGTTTTCATTTTCTATGTACTGAGGTTTTGTCGGTTGCTTCGGAAATATCTTAGATGGCACGAAGTTTGATTGTAATGTAAAAAATATTTCAACTAAGATCCTATCTCTGCTCTCACAGTTTAGCATTTGTATACATTTGTAAGTAACTGGTCATTACCAATAATGTACTTTTATTTTTCTTCGATAGGTCAACCATGGCTGCCACAATTGTTAACACAATCTGAACCCCCTAAATATACACTTTAAGAAATGAGATATACTAATAGTAACTTAGATCGATAGTATATCGTTAATATTAGAACGTTCATTCGAATTCTCAATTGAAGAGCTAAGTGGAAGAACGTGCTAAAAGTGACGAAAAGGTGAAAATGAGCTTTAAAGTTTTTAGTTTACACATAGATCTGCCAAAAGCGGTACTTGCAATTTCAAACCTTAAAGTATGTATATGCTAAATTTTAAGTTTATGAAGAAGGGGAAACTTTTTATCTTTAAAGGACGGAATAATGTGTTCATTAACACAAAAATCTCAATTTTTTGAAAAATGTCACTTAGAACATTTTTCCACTAAGCTCTTCAATTGATAACCTTCCAGTAGATTTCACTATATCTTCTAGAAGGGCTACGAGTGCTATACTTACTTCGAACTCGCAATTATAATAATTATTATTCCCCGTACAGTTTTAAAACGAGAGGTTAACAAGTCACATCGAACAATGGAACAACGATTTCCCGCCTTGAACCTCGGAACAGAAAAAGAAGTCATGTTGCATTGATGAGATTAATGGCGGTGTTCTGTGGCTTCTAGAACAAAGATCTAAAGTCAAAGATTTATAACTATGAAAGGGGGCCATGGGTTATGGCTTCTTTTTTTTTTTTGTTTAAACAAATGCCGTCTTGGAATATATGACACCTCATTCTTTCCAGTGCAAACAATGCTAGCCTTAAAAAAAACTAGATCCATTCTGAGCACGGAACGACAGAAAAAATAGAACGTGATATTTTCTAATCCTTGTTTCACTGATGGATTCTTTTGACATTCGAAGAAAACAAATTATGTTTTATTTTTTACACAAGAAAAGTTATTTTTATGGAAACTTCTCGTTCTTTCGGCTATTTAAAACACTTCCGCTTACTTTACGGTGTTGAACCGTTTTCAAAAATTATTGCACAGTTTACAACCATTTTTTCAAAAACTTGTTCTCAATGACGTTGTTCCGATGACGTACGAGTTAACTTCAAGAGGGTTGTTTCTTTCGAAAAACATATTTTTATATTTGATCTCTTAGAAAGCAACATTTTATACCATACTGCGAAAAACTCAGTCAAATTGACGGTTTTAACTGAGTTGACAAAATAAAAAAGGTAAAAAAAAATTACGGAAACTTTCTCAATTAAATAAATAGGTATAAAGTTTAAACTTAATTTCTTAATGAATTTTTTGCTCTAACTTACATATATCAAGTAAAAAAATACGTAATATTTTTTTTAATTAAAAGTTATTGGTTTATACGTTGAAATAAACTGAAGAAAATAATGTTTTGGCACTAAACAAGAATTATCTACTAAAAAAAGTTTAAAGTTTTTTCTCCATGCCACATAGTGATTTTTGTCTATTTTAATTGAAAGAACATAATTGTTGCAATAACTTTAGCTTCCACACTACGTTTATAACGTAAAAAGTGGTAGGTTTTATAATGCGTTCAGTCCGTCTGTCTGTCCGTCACCCACTTTCACAGAACGAACAGTAAGTCTCACAAACAAGTGGGATACGTCATTTTGAAGCAAAAAATTCATATTAGGCTACATTCCAAATTTCATTAAAAAATTTAAATTAGAAGTTTATTTAAAATTTAAATAACTAAAAATTTAATCTACATTGAACTGAATGCAAATTCTATTTTTATTCAATATTTTCACTGTTGCCATTTCGTTACACGTACGAGAAACTTTATTTTTAAAAAAAACTTTTGAAAGAATATTTATTTATGTGATATAATTCAGTTTGGATTGTTGTAATATCACGATAGATTTCTTTTGATGGTTCGTTATATATGTATGAAGAAAGATGTATAGAGAATTCTAACTTGGCATAAAAAATATGCAAAGTTTCGCTTTTATTTTTAAAGCATCAATTGTACTAGTTATATATTTTTAGAACTTTAAATTAATTTAACAAATGATAAATAAATGAATTTTTGAAAGAAATGTAAATGGGAAATTGTGGCGACACAAAGATATTTATTAAAAAAAATTACATCATTATTCTTCGAACTTCAAACAAATTTAGCAAACGATAAAGTCTAATTATTAAATCTGAGAAAGAAGATTAATGAAAATAGTTAATTTTGGAGTTTAAAAGTCTGAATTACAAATAGTTAAAGGCCCTGTTTGTTATTAGAATTAAATCACCATTGCCATTCGCAACAATCGCCCGAGAAACTTAATTCTTTTAGACAATTAATTAAAATAAATTTATTTTTGGGAAATCGATCAGTTTGAAATGACGTCAAATATATTTCACTACGAGTTTCTTTGTAAGCTGATATGAAATATTTTCATTCTATTTAAAAGCGAGTAATATTACATATTTATTCTTTGAAATATTAATTTTTGCAAACGATAAGTAATAATTATTGAATTTTCGAAATAAAATAAATGAAACTAGCCAAATTTAGCATGTAATTGTTTAATATAGAATTAATGCTGTGTTTGTCGCCTTTTTACCTGTTTAACACAACTGTTGTGTGGAAGCGGGTTAAGTGACAGATTCTGTTACAAACCTACTTGTTTTTTTTTATCATACTTGAAAACATTTAAATTTAAAGTCTATTTTAATTTTAAAAAAAGTAGGTTTGTAACAGAATCTGTCACTTAACCCTTTCCACACAACATTGTGTTTAACAAGTAAAAAGGCGCCAAACACAGCATTAATTCTATATTAAACATTTTCATGTTAAATTTTGCTAGTTCTATTTATTTTATTTCGAAAATTCAATCATTATTACTTATCGTTTGCAAAATTTAATTTATATATCAAAGAATAAATATGTAATATTCCTCGCTTGTAAATAGAATGAAAATATTTGATATCAACATACAAAGAATTTCGTAGTGAAATATATTTGACATCATTTCAAACTGATCGATGTCGCAAAAATGAGCATTAAATTTTGCAGTTTTTAAAATAATTGAAGTACTTCGAATTCGAATTTTTTTTCTGAAATTTTCAATGTATTCTAATTTCGATGCGCTGGATTTTTTGACGTATCATACTTGTCCGTAGCAGTTGTAGTTTGGGCTATGAAAATGGATGACGCACAGACAGACGGACTGAACGATTATAATACCTTCCACTTTTTACGTTTTAAACGTAGTGTGGAAGCTAAAAGTAATTGGCATTGCGGTAAACTGCAGAAAAACACATCGTCGTGTTATTTAACTTTCTGGTAACGTCTTATAAAATTCTATAGTTTTTCGGATACAATTCATATAATCAATTGAAAATGATAAAATAAAATGTGCAAAACTGCTGTGTTTCAGCCATGTTTTTAAATTCTGCTTATGGCAACATGTTACCAGTACTGGCATATGGTTTTATTAGAAACTCTTTGTAAATAATAGCTTGGTTTATTTCTAACCTTTGTGCCACTACTGTCTGATGTATTTATTCATTTTGAAGCTACGTCTAAAACAAAAAACATCCGTCAAATTTACGGATTTAAACTAGCAATTGAGTGTCCCCCAGAAATACCGTGAAAACTATTGAAACTTTTTACAATAAAAATACGGTAAATTCCGCTTCAAATCCAGTTTTGTCCCGTGAATTATTCGGTTATTTTAAATCGAGAAAAGGTTTTGCGTCAGGTGCAAATCGAACATTCAACCTTTAAGTTACAAATAAAGCCTCCTACCAACTCAGCCACTGAATTTCTTGACATATTGAAGCCAAAAGAAGCAATTTTTTTATTCTAACACGTCCTGAAATGACGTCATTGAAAACAATTTTTGAAGAAAACGGTTATAAACTGTAAACGAGTTTGAGAAAACGGTTCAAGTCCGTGAAGTAAGCGAAACGGGTTAACCCGTCGAAAGTATCGGGAATTTCAGTAAATTGAGTCAGACGAGTATTTTGTAGTGTAGAGTGTAATTGGATTGTTTGCAGCAATAAAAAAGTGGAATCGTTTAAAAATCCGTCAATCCTTATCGCGTATTCAACGACAGAAGTAATCATGTTATTGTAATGAAAGTTATCCTTAAGGGTTGAATTAAGAAACTCTTTCTTTATGTAAAAGAACGTGTGAAGCTGTGTCCTTGCATGAATTTTAATTCATCAAATTTTGAAATCATTTTCATAGTAACAATGGTCAATTTTCTGACAAACATGCAAACCTTCTACTTCTAAATTTTAAGTTTGGGTAGAATGAAGTTTCAAGTTTATTGTATAAAATTGTTAGATTTCGTTTCTACTATTAATTTCAGCCAAATAATTGAACTAAAGAACAGTATAATGAACAATAGTAGCTGTATTATCATCCAAACAGTTTTTTTTCTTATTTGGATAATGTGTTTTTTAATCAAAAAGTTGTGTGTTACCAATGGTTAAAATTTGTTGTTTTTTTACGCCTTGGTATGATCCATATAATATGTAAAACAGCAATTAAAAGGCGCCTTTTGTAAAGTGGCATAATCAGTGCATAAAAACATCGATAGCAACTAACAAGATAATATTTTATTGCAATAACTAAGAAACCATTTGTCATAGAACAAAAGTTTAAATATTTATAGAGCGGTTTTAAAGATCTTCCGAATATTGTGTTCGAATGCAATATTTTATGTCCAATTTTCTTTGATTATTTTCGATTGATTTTATAAAATTTAGCTCTACATTTTAAGAGAAATAAGGACATATGTTTAGCAATTTTCAACAGGAATGCTGGTCAATTGCAGTTACATAAACCGTTAATGGATGTTATTAAACCAGTTGTGAATCAAAGACATTCATTTCTTATACTCATTTAAATTTCCAACTCTACAATTAAAGAAACACTATTTTTTAAACGCATATCTCCACTGCTTTTTTGCCACTTATTTAATCAACAACTCTGTCAGTAGTCTAACGTTTTTTTATTTTTTATTTGGGGGGGGGGGAGAGAGAGAGAGAGAGAGAGAGAGAGATGGCGTATAGTTTAATTTACAAAAAAAAAGCCCTTCTCATAATCACATGTGATGTTATGGCAAAATTTCAAAGCAATCAGTGAAGAACTTTCACTTTGAACAAACAAATATTATATTTATACTTTATATTCATATATTCATTGTCAAGACGACCGCAGATAGACATACGCGATTTTTTTTCAGTTATACTAATAAACAGGAGAGGGTGTGTTCTTCCAATAATAAAATTTGAAAATGCAAATTAAAAAACACTTGAGTTAAATACTTACCAAAACGTCCGTTTCTTGACTCAACGGACGAATCTGCCGGTTCCTCCCTCCTCCTCACATGATTCACCAGCATCAGTCTGGCCGAACAGTAAACGACCAGCGCCGCCAGCGGAAGCACCAGCACCAAATACTGCCAGACATAGTAACTCAACACAGGTCCGCTGAGCAACTGCATGCAGATCATGAAACCGACCCTGTATCCATGCGATGCATTGCCACCCCCTTGTGGCACAACCAACAGATCGTCCAGAAACCTGTACGAATCAGGCGATCTCGTCGAATAGTCGTCTCTGGTGACGGCAACAGCATCGTACAGCAACTGGGGTCCGAGCCACGCCAGGCATGTCACCAAACTTGCAACTTTCGCTGATGGCATGGGCCTTCTGTAGACCTTCACCAGGAGCCTGTACATCAGCCTGACAGCCAGAAGGGCTAAAAGCACAGCCCCTATTTCGGCTGCTACGAAATGTTGCAGGAGACAGTGTCTTCTTGCCCCTAGAAGGAGCCAGTGTCCGTTTGCCAAAGTGTAGGCGATGTAGGGCGCCCAGGAGCTGAGATAGAGAACCCCGGCCAGGAGGACAGCTCCGGTGGTCAAGGCGTGGATGCAGGCTCTCGGTTGCCAAGTCAATCGCAGGAGTCCCCTGATGTTGAGCAGGTAGATCGCTGAGACTAGTAACAGACGCAGCATGCTGGTTGCTATGACGACCAACTCCATTATCATTGATATTTTTTTTCTTTAAAAGTTTGGATAGTTTTGTCTGCGACAAAAAAAAACTCAGTCGAATTTTTCTAATGACAAGTTCTATTCACTAACTATTGCTCAATTATGATAAAATTAATGGAAATCGACATCCACAAATTCGCTTTCCAAATTCATTGATAGAAGTCAGAATAGTTTAAAAATCGCCAAAATATGAGTCCAACTAACTATTATTTGCAAAATATTCCTTAACTTTACAACAGTTATTGCGATATCCACAAATTCATTGATAAACAACAAAAGCAATCCTCTTCCAAAACGTTGCTCCACAACATACACAGATATTCACCAGCAAAAAATATCAAACGATTCCCAATGAAATATCCTTTCAAAGCAATTCTTTTAAAATATCAATAACCATACAATACCGCACCGGCAGCTTCGGATATTCAAAACGTGACTTCTCCCAGGAACGTTCGAAGTGGAATATGAGAAGGGTTTCAGAACAGAATTAAGAACGGTCAGCCGGTAACGGAGGAAGATGGAACATAACGTGGCGTTGACTTAACTGCCCTTGCTCCCGAATGGGACGTGATAAATGCGAGAGACTGTGGAAAGCCAATGACGATGATAAAGAAACATTTGTTGGTTTTTACTTTTATATGTTATTTAATTTAATCAACAAGCTGTTATTATTTTTTTTTAAATATTGCCTTCACTTTTTTTTAGTATAGAGATTTTGTGTTTATGTTAGGTTTATTATGTTATGGATGAAGGTATTGGTGTTAATATGTGCATTTTTGTACAATGTATATATATAATTGATTCCTTTTTAAACTGTAAAAATTGTTTTTTTTTGTAAATTTATATTTTTATATTTAAAATAAAAAACTTTTTAATTCACATTAAAGAAATAAAGTATAAAGAAAAGTGATGCACACCAGAAAAGTTGCATTAAATGGGTTCAATAATAATATATGTTACTTAGTTTCTGTAAAATTAAAAAAAAAATAGTTTTATGGTTAGGTGTTTTATCATATTTTACTCAAAACATAGTACTGGTGATAATTTAGCACTCATAAATAATAATAATGAATGAATAATTAGAATAAGTTTGCTAGAATATTTTTTTCTGATACTAATACACTTTTAATTAAAAATAACACAGCACCGGTTTTCCGAAAATAACGTGGTAAAACGCCACATCCTTAAAACCCACCTGAGCGAAACGGCGAGAATAAAACACGGAACAATAATAAAAAAGGCGGGAAAATAATAATATCTAAACGGATCGGTGAATCGCGGTCGACGAACCTGAAAAGTGGCCGAATTTGGCCCGGTGGCCCATCGCCCAAGGGCCCCGACGGCCCTCCCCCGAATTCTTTTTTATTTTTAATGTTCCACTGATTAATTTTTATTTTGTTCATCTTGGAGCGTCACGATCGCTGAAATGGTTAGATACACGCGATGTTTGTATTTACTTCCGTATAAACACACAGGATGTTGGGTGGTGTTTCTTTTTATTGTAATCTTGTTCTTGGTTATGAATGGGGATTATTCTATATGGATTTGGGTCGTAGGATTGATTAAACTTGGTTAAATATACTGCAAATTTTTTCAAATATGTATTTAAAACCCTCCGAGCGTTAGACTCAGCTTTTTCGGTATTTTGTGCACAGCGACGCGTTTACCAATAGGCGTTAGAGGCGGCCGCCTGTGGCCCCAAGATTGCGAGGGCCCCCTGTTTCCAGGGATCAGGGAATACATGTTTAAATATCTTAATCTGTTATCATAATCAATACCAGATAGACCCTTAATCATTTTTGTAGCCCTAAGCTGAACTTTTCAAGCATCTCTATATCTTTTCTGAGGAAGGGAGATCAAAACTGAACAGCATATTCCAGATGTGGCCTTACCAATCCCCGATACAATGGCAAAATAATCTCCTTAGATTTATAAGTGATACTTTTTCTAACTAAAAGAATGTGCAGAGAAATATGATTGGACAGATAAGCCTTAGCGATTCTGAACATCGAATCAGATGAAACAAAAAAAAATTGCTTTCGACGAGGTGATAAACGAATTTGCAAAAAGAAAATGCAGAAAGAAAAAGTTGTAAATGGAAAATAAGTATGTAAATATAAGGGCATTAAAAGTATACGTGAAATTCTTGTCTCGTAATATTTAGCCAAGATCATGGTGCTTTTTTTCAATTCCCGATTGCGTCACTAGAATTTCATGCTCCAAAAAAGGGGAGGGGAGAATCCCAATTTACAAACTGGTTCATCCTTCATCATGCTTTTTTTTTATTTGTACAAGTATTCAGATTTTTTAAATTCTAATTTCTGTTTTTTTTTTTTGGGGGGGGGGAATTCGGAAGCCGCCTATGGCCCCAATATCCATAAACGCGTCACGTGCATCAGTCTTTCTTACAATAACCTTAAATTTTAGGATTAAAGAATATTTATTCATAATGTACTTTTTCATTTGGAAAATTGTTTTTAAGATCATCTTTTAAAATATAAACATAATTCTGATTTTTTTAAAATGTGTATGATATTTGAAATAAATTTAATTTCAAATTTGCGCAGTGAAAACAACACTACATACTTACTCATTTCCAGGCCGTTCGGAAGGTTAAAAAAGTTTTTGTCGCCTTGGCGTCTTTTATACAAAATCATTTTTGCGTCTTTATTTTGTTGTCCACACAAAAACTTTTCCTCGAAATAAAAAAATAACGTTATTAAATGAATAATAATACCTAAAATATACTTTCTTTGCTTATTATTGTTGAACCAAAAATGTAGACACGACATAGTATATATGCGTAGTATTGCACGAAGAATAATTGAATTATCAGGGTAACGCTGAATCACCACTGAAAATTTGATTGTCAGGGCCAGAAATTTATCACCATCAAAACTTGTAGGGTAAACTTGCACACGTAACCGAATTTGAAAATTTTTGGCATTATATTTTTGTCTTCGACACAATAGCTTGGACATTTCTTTTCAACGACGCTTTTAACGTTCATGACATTAAAACGACATTATTTTGGCGTCCTTCTTACATTTTGTAAACTAATAATTTAATTATTTGTATTTAATAAATGACTCGTTTGAAAAAAGGTTATACAGGATCTTTATGTTATATTTCTTCTCATTAATAGTTGTTTTAATTTGTTTATGCGTATTAATTTGAGATTACAATTGCAGTCAAGGCGTTCCTGTACGATCTAACCATTCTTGAGCTAATATTAAATATACTTTTTATGTTTGAACAAACAAGCCATGTTATAGATTTCAAAACAAGTACTGATTTCTAAAGTTTCGTATAACGCAGAAAAATATTTGCCTTAAGCCTTAAAAACATTTATGTGTCTCGTTTCTCTCAATAAGCAACAGTAAATGCGAAACGTCTTTCATATAATCATAAAAGTTTGTTTTCTTGTGAATACGTTTTTAATGAAATAGTCGCAATTATTCCTATTTTTAAAACTTGCTAGCAAATAAGATTGAAAGTTTTCTTAAACGATAGCAAAGACAATAGTACTAAACAGTAGATGGACAATTAAAGTTATAAATAGCTATTTACTGCAAAACAACTACAAAAAAAGTATTTTAACTCGTAAAATTGTGTATAAAAACACTGCCTTTCTTTTCAAAAGTTTCAATGTAACTTTTAGCAAGATTTCGTCAAAAGCATCAATTTAGTATTTGGGGATGACTTTTATTGAAAAAATGCATTTTTTTTTCACTTTATTTGTATTGCCTTTCAAATTTTGTGCTTTTAAAACGTTGACTGAAATATTGCAAGATGTACGATGCTAAACATATTCTATGGAAATATTTTTTTAATCACTGATTCATTAAAAAAACGAATTTCCTATAGTGATTTTTTTTTAAAACTCGCAAACTGGTTTTTCGTTTGTACTATGCTCTCTGCAGTATAAACAACTTTTTGCAACTAAAGGGAAGGCCAGCCTCCGTGATTCCTCCGTGCCTAAGCCAAAATAATTTTGTTATTTCTTGTGTTACGTTATTGAAATTAATTATACAATTGAAATACCTTTTAGATTGATAATACTGAGCTAAAAAAAATGCTGATATTTTTTTTATATTAATTAAAAAAAAATAGTATTTTTTAAAAGCCTTAACGTTTTTACAATTTTAATTTGCAATTTTGAAACATTTTATGTATTAACAGTATAATGGTAAAAAAAAACTTGAAGAGTTGAATAAAACATTTTTTCTTGAGAAAATAATAAAGTTAACATTAACCAACAACAGTTGGGATGACTTTTATTGAAAAAATACATTTTTTTTTCACTTTATTTGTATTGCCTTTCAAATTTTGTGCTTTTAAAAACGTTGACTGAAATATTGCAAGATGTAATCATGACTTAACATATTTATGATTTCCTATAGTGATTTTTTTAAACTCGCAAACTGTTTTCGTTTGTACTATGCTCCTGCAGTAAAACAACTTTTGCAACTAAAGGGAAGGCAGCCTCCGTGATTCCTCCGTCTACCAAAATAATTTGTTATTTCTTTGTTACTTATTGAAATTAATTATACAATTGAAATACCTTTAGATTGATAATACTGAGCTAAAAAATACTGATTTTTTATATTAATGAAAAATTAATATTTTTAAAGCCTAAACTTTTTAGAATTTTAATTGCAATTTGAACATTTATGTATTACAGTATAATGATAAAAACAACTATGAAGAGTTGAATAAAACATTTTTTCTTGAAAAAATAATAAAATTAACATTGAAAAAAATTTAAAATCGAATCTTCTATTTAAATGCTGTGGCCGGATAAGAGAGTATGGAATGCTTGAAACTAAAGAGAAAACAAACCTAGGAAAATATTAGTTTTACCTAAATTAAGATTGCAACCAAAGAAAAATGAATTTATAATAATATGCATTACCATTTTTTTTTACTAATGAAAGTGTTTGATTCACAATTAACGAACTATTTCAATATTTTAATATTTAATAATTAATTTTAAATTCTTCAACGGAAAAGCCGCCACGAAGGTCGTTTGGGTTAAGACCTCATTTTTTAAAAATGCAACATAAGTAATCTTTTAGATTCGGTATGCAGCAGTGGTGGATGTACAATTTAAAACCCGAATGTCTTCTTTTGGCTTAACCCTTTATTACTTTCCAATTAGGAAGCATACAATACATATTTCTTAAACATTTTACCGCCCTTTTTAGCAAGGCACTTCCCAGTAAGAGAACATTAAGCACAAAGTCCATCTATTTTACTTAAAAACCATTTACTGCTTTTGACTATGCTCTTTTGTGAAATGTCTTGCATGATGAGAATTTTAAGAACTTTTCTTGGCCTTTTGTGCTAAACTAGTTTCTGGAAGAGGAAAACTTATAAAGGGAAAAAAACTGTCTTATTCGGATGCATTGTTGAAGTGATCTTTATGTGAACTACTGCGTTTCAAAAAAATATAAATCTTCAGGGCGTATCCCTGTAACCGCCTACGTATTGTTGTTTTCAATTGCTGATTATTCTGGCGAAGAATTCCGTTACTGCTGGACACAAAACAAAATCGTTCCAGCAATCTTTGTAAAACTGTAAAAAGTTATTATAATCTATTCTATTTACTATCCTTGAATATCGGAAATATATCAAGGATAGTAAAATTACATGATAGTATGATCACCTACCAATATAGTAATATTTGGTTAAAATCAGAAAAACAACGGCTGTATATTATACAAGAATAAAACTGATATCGTATTATCATCTAACGAGATGGTAATCTCAGAATAATATAAGGGAATTATTAAACGATTGAAGTGCACAAGCTAGCATTAGTCGGTGTTGTGTAAACAGCTGTTAACATTAGCCAATGCCTGATTTCCATAGCTTTGTTCAGACCAATATTTTTTCCTACGGAAAGAGTTTTTATAATTTTATTACAATTTTATAGAATACCTGGGTAATAGATATTTGCATTTTTTGCAATAGTATTATTTTCAGACATTTTACTTCGATAGAGAATAATATTTAAAAAAAAAATTAATTCTTTAATATTTCAACGAATTAGTAGTTTGTTATTTCTTTATATAAAGAAACTATCTCTCGGAAGAAGGTTGGAATGCTGAAAACTACTCATTTACCACCAATAACTAATAAAGATTCTTAACACACCCGTGATTATTGTGCCACATAGCCTAATCGGAGCCTATCGTTATTGAAGAAAGTATACTTGAGGTAATAGCAAACAGCAGTTGGTAGTAATAACATAACGTGGTGTATCATAAAACTCAGAGGGAAAAAAACGATTTTTGTTTGCAATTACATCAGCTGTAAGTTGATTAATAAAATATTTATAGTCTTCTTCTTCAACAACATATCGTAAAAATAAGATGTAAAGATAATTGGATATAAAAATTTGTAATTCAGTTTTCCTGTATGCGCTCTCATTTTTTAATATGAACTAAGTTTATACAGTGTGAAAAAAGTATGGAAGAATTCAAAGTAAGGCTACAAAAGTAAATGTGTTACGGGCAGAGTAGGAAATCAAAGTATGAATCTGACCACTTAGGTAAAAAAAAAAATAACTGTCAAATATCAGGCACTGATTTTTGTATAAGTATAATTAAATTAAATAACTAATGAATAACGGTTAAATTACTTTATTGTGTAAAGTGCATACTATTTGATAATTAGTATTATATACTTTGCCTTTATACGTCCAGGCATTATCTAGACTCTAGATTTATCCGATTTTATACTTTGTTGGTAAAACATTTATAAAGCAAATGTTTTTTGCGTATATATAACTTGAGTTATTTTGTGGTAGTAAGTATATACACTCTTAAAACAAACGAGCGGTTTTAACTCAGTCTGAGTTAATTTCCACTCCTTTCCGTGCCGAAAATGCACTTCTCCTATAAGAGTGAATTTCACTCTTTTTCGGAGTGGGTAAAAGAAATAAAAGACAACAATCTGCGTCCTACACTCTTAAAAAGAGCGGTTTTAACTCAGTCTGAGTTAATTTCCACTCCTTTCCAGTGCCGAAAATGCACTTCTCCTATAGGAGTGAATTTCACTCTTTTGTTTTAAGAGTGTAGGTAAACATCATAGTGATCATAGAAAACATTTAAATTGAATTGCCATTCATCTACTATTTTCCGTAATAATATCCGGAAAACTATTTTTGGTTTTTAAAAGCCTCACAATTTCCGTAACATACCTGACAAGAACCAGTTACTTATCTCAACTGCCATTCAATAATGATAATTATAGAAATCGCGTAATCGGATTCTGCATCAGCTCTTACGTTTTGTTAAAATTAAAAGAGAATAAACCACTTTCTTTTTTACTCACTCTTTCTTCCTGTTTTGTTTTAAACTTTTACTTCTTAAGAAACTCTTTTAGATTAAAAGATAGTTTCAGCTTGTAAGTTTTTACCTGCTAAATCCACCTTTGGCTTACACCCGCCTTGCTCCGGAACAGATTTAAAAAAAAAAGAAGTTTAGAACTTTCCTAAATGTGAAAACAAAAGTAGTTTATGGTCTAATGTGGACTTATATAGAGTTGAAGCTATATGTTGACGGTATAATGTATGTGTGAAATTATCTTGTGTATGAAGAGTGGTAAATCTGAGATTTTGTCTAATTATAATCTTTTGTTTAGTAAACGACTAAGAAGTAAAAGTTAGTTTCTGTTTTTGGGCATTATCTATAATTCATTTAGAAAACAATTTTAGCCTGAAAGCAAATAATACATACAAAAAATGACCTTTGAATCTTTTTTGCATAATTATGAATTCCAAATTGGGTTATCGGAACTACAACTATAGTTGTATCCAATTATCAATTTTCCTTATACTTTTATACGCTTTTAACGTCATTTACACATAATTTCAAAGATTTTCAAGCCATATGTTCTGTGGCTACCTAAAACGCCTCCATATACTATACATTATTATTATTATTAATATTATTATTATTGTTGCTATTATTATTTAATTATTATTCTCATTTGTTGTTGCTGTTATTGTTGTTATTATTATTACCATGATCATCATTATTATTTCTGTTATTATTATTATTTTAAAACTGATTTTTTAAAATAAAAACATTCATTTCAAAAGTTGTTTCAACACATTTTTACTCTTCATTGTTTTTTAGTTGAAGAAAGAAACACACAACACTAATCCTTAACGATTTTATATAAAAACCATCACAACACGCAAAATAAAAGCAAAAAACATGAAATTCAATAACAGGGAACCTCTAACCAAAGCACCAGGGATTGCGTACAATAGGAAGTCAATGTCGTAAAAGGTAACAATATGCATAGTACTGTAGTTTCACACCGCTGTGGTCCTAAATAATAACTTTTGTAAAAAAAATATGGATAATCAAAATTCTATTGGCAAAAATTCAGATATAATTGGTAAATTTAAGTATAAAACTTATTTTGTGTATTTTAGATAATGTTTCGTGTTGCTCTTATATGTCTGTATATTTTTTTATTGTAACAGGATAAACCGGGTTGAATTTAAGTTTTAATTTACTTGTTTTATTCTTTAAAATCTCTAAATTTAGTACAATAATTGATCTATTATACTGCAAAAATGGGGGGGGGGGGTATGGTGCATAATGGGCATGTTTCAGGTCTTCAGTGGCAACATAAATGTTAATGAAAATAAATTCTTTCTCGAGTTCTGATTGGTGAATCCATGTCACGTGGGAACAGCGGACCAATCGGAGCACCGAGCAAGAAAAAATCTGGAAGAAATTTCGTCACCTGAAACAACCCAATTAAAAGCTTTATTGGCTATATAGACAATTTTCCTTAACTTTTAAGAGCATACGTAAAGCCTTTTGTTGAATCTCTAATTTAATAAACTCCCAGAGATTTCATACAATACACATATTGACATGTAACAAATTAAACGATGTTGCATGTAAACCTATTAAAAAATATTTAAAGGTTAAACAACTAACAGCAATAGAATTTCGATTATCTATGCTCTTCACAACTTTTATAAAGTTTCTATACTAGTACTATAGAGCTATAAGTAGTACTACAACTTGTAATAGAACTAGAAGTAGTACTAGAACTAGCAATAGAACTAGAAGTAGTACTAGAACTAGAAAATATACTAGAAGCAGTACTATATAGTACTAGAAATAGAACTTGAAGTAGAACTAGAAAAGTAGTACTAAAGCACTAGAACCCTACGCAGTTCAGACTACATCAGTTGTGTGAAATTACAGTATTAAAAAATAACGATTGGTGTTGATGATTCTGGCAGATCCATGGCATGTGGTTTATCCGTTGCACAGTCCTAGGAAGAGCGCCAGTTCGCTCCTGCCCTGGCACCGGCAGTGCTTCCTGTTGCGGTTGCACGAGCACATGGTGCACTGGTTGCAGCAACTCTTGGTGGAGCAGTCCTCGAAGTCCCTGGCGCAGTCGTTTTGCCTGTGGGGAAAACATTATCAGTCAACGCCCCTCAGATAGATAGGTTGGTACGTGTATTTTCCGGTTTGTGTGCTTGATCAGAGACCTGCTTATAAACTTTCTTCAAGTAAGAAAGACACAGACGGAATATTTTACTGACACATAGTGAAAGAAAGTACACCCATGTCGAAAGCGGGAATCGAACCCGCACCCGGTACAGACTGTTAGCGTAATGGGCTGCGATCAAATCCACTAAGCCACCCGGGCAATAGAACTTTGAGTGACATCGTACTTTAACGCCGTCTTGACGAGCACATCTGTCCCACTGTACTCGGGGGGCCCTGTAATTTTTGAGGGACGTTTTCAGCATAAATAGATATATTGGGTATGGTTGTGATACGATTTGGAAACCGTCTTGGTGAGATACCGATCTATTACTGTCTTCGGCCACTAGGGTGTCCCAAAAATCAAGTTATAAATATTGCAGAACATTTCGGGCAGCAAAGTCGCTAGAAAATATCCGTAATGTCAAAATATGTGGAAATAGTTTTCCTGTAACTAGTCAATACATAAAATATTCGTGCATAACAGATATTTTCTGTATTGATGGGTATGTTAAATAAAAAATGTGAGCCCATGAAGCGTCGCGAAACCCGCGATCTGACCACTACACTATCGTGGCCATCGTACTTTATATGGGTCCCTGAGTACGCATTATTGTATTATACGCATTATTGTACGCATTATTGTTATTATGATATCAAAGTTTTATTTAAGTTACATAAAATATGCATATGTAGTATAAAGATGTCAGTGAAAAACTGGATTTTTTTTAACATAAAATGTTTATATAACTTAAGCTATTAGGTGAATTTGTAGATTATTATCGATGCAAAAAGTCCTAATAATAAGACATAATTCAGATAATTTTAAGCTATGAACTTAAAAAATTCCTTGTTTAAATATATAAACAGCTCACTATTATAATATAATAATCGAAATTCAAATATAAAACCATTTGGCTTCAGTGCAAAAAATGTCCAAATATTCTTAAGACTACACAATTTTATGTGCCATCTCCCATTTAATAATATACAATCAAAAGCGTTTTCTAGCCATAAGACGAGCTAACCATATTTCCTCATCATTTGCAGTATTTCCTAGCAAAGCCAACACAATTCCGGGTTCATTACTATAAGGAAGAAAATAAATATTTTAGTCTCGATCTGATTGGCTAGTAAAAGTAGCGTGGCCATGTGAATCATTCTAGTCTCTCACCAACCAAGAACAAATAAAAAAATAATATAGAAAGTAAGGGGTCACAATGGCCAAGTTTCAGAACGTCCGGCCTCTCATCGAGAAGGTTCCGGTTGCTTAACCCAGCCATCCTATAAACGAATTTATGCTTAAACATTCTTACTCACCCTCACCAGGTACAATATTATTTTACGGTCACTTGTTTTAAAATAACAGGCAGATCACTTATAATATTATTATATGTAGACTTTAAACTGGAATTTTCCATTCACATCTAATGCTCATAATATTTTTCTTGAAAAGTTATAATTTCAATTTATTTTTATGGTTTTATACTGATATTTACGGGCAGTGAAGATAAGTGATAAAAAGATAATAACTTTGTGTTCGCATTGTGTGTAAATATAAGTATATGTGGGTCAATTTATTTTTTTTATTATCACTTGACTTTTATTTCAGCTGCACGCTGCACTATAAGATAAAACTGACTTGAATTTGGAAATGGCATCTAAACTCTTTTTTTCGCTCTCTTTTAGCAAAGTATGGCCCAAAGTTTAATATAAAAGAAATACGACTCTAAGTTTTAAGTTCATAGAAATGATAAAAAGTGAATTTATGAAAAGAGATAAACTATGAAGTAACAAAAGTTGCACAAAAGTCATAAAATTATATTGAACGCAATTTAAAGGTAGTCGGCAAAAAAATTTAACATCCAAATTACGTTATTTAAACGGAATATAAAAGACAAATACTCATGTCCTAAATTATCTTTACGCGATTTTTGGGGGGATTTTTTTTTTTACATTTCTTATGAACTACTTTGAAATATTTAATTTTCCTTTGACGACTTGTAACACGCCCTAAAACACACATTTTCATGCATTAATAACGTCTCTATTAAAATTAGGTGGAAAACAGAATGATATTTCTTATATTAAAGATTTAATGACTATATCAACCACAAGAACAGATTGTTATTAAGATGTTTAGAATAGATTATTATTTTAAAGTTTATATCTCCTAAAAAATTCAAGTTGGAAGTTGTTCTTTTACAGAGACACTTAAATATAAAATTCAAATATAAATACTCCCATAAAATAAATAATCTCGCTATAGATTTTTAAAATCAATCAAGATGGTCAAAAACGAGTTTTTATTCTCATTGTGTGTACCACTTGATTGCAATTACGACTGTTGTTTATTCCCGAGAATACGCTTTGGCAGTTCGTGTTACAAATCGGCAAAAACTATTTACATACTTCAAAGTAGTTTTTAAGAAATGTAAAAAAAAATCAGATTAAAAACTTATGTGAAAATAATTTTTGGATATGAGTGTACGTTTATTTGTTCATCTAAACTAGATAGAACTGAATTAAACGAATACGACATGAAGTATAAAATGAAAAGACCATGTACATTAATGCGTTGAACTTATACAACACAAGTCATAAGATGCAGAACCGAATAAAAGATTTGAATAACTACAATCCATTTTGAGGATTAAGCAGTAGATAAAAATTTAATTTGTTAGATGAATTTTTAAAAAAATGAAGCAAATAAGTTGTACAAAAATCATTAAACTACCGTAAAAGATTAATCTATATGATGAAATACCACACAACGGACTACATTTTATGAACTAAAATGTATGCCACAAATCAAATGCCACATAAAGGATTGCATTTTAGTTTCATAAAATGTAGTGTTTTTCTAGGTTTTTCATAAAGGACTACATCTTATCAAGTAAAGAATGCATTCTATAAACTAAAGAACTACATTCGATAAACTAAAGGAATACGTTCTATAGACTGAAGGAATACATTCTATAAACTGAAGGACTACATTCTATAAACGTAGACTACATCTCATAAACCGAAGGACTACATTTTACGGACTGAATGAATAGTCTCTATAAACAGAAGGACTACATTATATAAACTGAAGGAATACTTTCTATAAGCTGAAGAATTATATTAATTAAGATTTACTTTATATAAACTAAAGAGATACATAATTTTAGCCTTAAAAATATGGTACCTGGAGTTTTGGTGGAAGTTTCCTTGATTTGGACTACTTGGGAACATGTCGTCATCATCTTCATCCAAAAGTGTTCTTCTCTCCTCGGGGCCTAATCTGCCTAAGAATTAAAATAAAGTCTTAAATTAATTTTAAAAAACGATAATTATAAACTCTTAAAAACTGAACTACACGGCGCAAAAGCCCGTTAGTGGACCAAGGCCTGCCGTGCCCATTTCAGCTTACGTGACCAAGGGCTCTGGGGCGCTAGGCATATGTCCCAGTTAGGTGATAAACCTCACGCGGAACCCCCAGTGTTTAGTTCCCAAGCATGATTGGTCCTCATTTTATCAACCCACTTAAGGGATGAAAGGATGAGTCACCTCGCCCAGTCCAGGACTCGATCCCTGGTCCGTTCAGTCTCCATTCGAGGATTTTATTGTGGGTTTGGGTGATGATTTCTTCATTGATGGTTCTGTTAATTGCAAATATGCATATTTAAGCTATTTCCGTGAATTATAACTATGATGGTTGTTCAAGGCCATCGTACTAGAGATACATATTAGGGTTTTATGTTCCATTTTTTCGCCAAATGAGTAAAATGTTTTTGTTTTATTTATAGGTGGGTTTGTTGTTCGAAGGGCATTGTGCTACAGCTGTATAATAAGTGTGTTTGTATCTATATATCTTTTCTCGTCAAATTCTTACCAAAAACGCGCCAAATGAGCTAAAAGTTTTATATGTTTATGAGGGAAATTACGATGATTTTTTTGCGTGCATTTTATAGCGTATTTTGTATTAAAGGTAATATAAGTAACAGGATTTTATACATTATAATGAAATAACATAAGTTTATTATCCTATAATGGATTAAATATAACATATACTTGGATCGATTACAACTTTTTTTTAGTCCGGGCGAAGAACGGGTATTGCTAGTTTTAAATTAAAAAAAATAATTCCATTGAAAACTTTAAAATTAACTTAACTACAAAATTAAAGCACAAAAACTTATAAACCAATTAAAATGTTTATTAATTGCATAAAATTATTTATTAATGTATTAGTATCAAAAGTCCTAACCAAATTTATTTTCCAATGCAGGGACACATTTGAACTTCTACAATAAACTGTTATACGATTCATACTGTGAAAGCTCATTTACATTCATTAAATTTCCTTATTGCAGTTTTCTTCTTCACTAACTGATTATCAATAATTCAGTTAGAAATTCTGCTTATATCCCTACGTTGTTTTAAGAGTTTTGATATTTTCTACCAATATGCAAATTTATGTATCAAAATAAAATTATATAATCTAAAATTTCCCCTAAGAAAAACTATCAAATTCGATGGCATTATAGCCGTTACAACTATAACCCCTCTGAAGAACAAGCTTTTCCCCTGAATGATAAACTTGAATTCACCGCATTAAATTTAAATTTAGATTTTTGGACTTATTAAGTTAGTTTTTAGCTTCCACACTACGTTTATAACGTAAAAAGTGGAAGGTTTTATAATCGTTCAGTCCGTCCGTCTGTCTGTCACACACTTTCATAGCCCAAACTACAAATGCTACGGACAAGTGTGATACGTCAAAAAATTCAGCGCATCGAAATTAGAAGACATTGAAAATCTCAGAAAAAAAATCGAATTCGAAGTACTTTAATTATTTAAAAAACTGCAAAATTTAATGGTCATTTAAAAAATATGAGAAGCCATTTTCATTGGAATTAAATCACCATTGCCATTCGCAACAATCACTCGAGAAACTTTAATTCTTTTAAATAATAAATTAAAAGAAATTTATTTTTGCGACATCAATCAGTTTGAAATGACGTCATATATATTTCTTTAAGAGATTCTTTGTATGTTGATATGAAATATTTTGGTTCTATTTAAAAGAAAGGAATATTATATATTTATTCTTTGAAATATAAATTAGTTTTTGCAAACGATAATAATTATTGAAGAAATAATTATTGAATTTTCAAAATAAAATAAATGAAACTATACTCGCCGCCAACCAAATTAGAACACGTTAGGGATGGCAGTTTTTCAGAAAACCGGTTTTTCAAATACCGGTTTCATCCCTAATACTGTGTTTGGCGCGTTTTTCAATGTGTTCATCACTTAAATGTTGGGTGGAAGCGGGTTAAGTGACAGATTCTGTTACAAGCCTACTTCTTTTATACTCTTTTATAAAATACACTTTATTATATTGCACTTTTTAGTGAGAATCAGTACAAAAAAAAGAGTGTTATCCATCCCTTTTCTTATAATTTTTTTAGAAGCAATTTTTAGTAAGGAATTGCGAGAATTCCCTATATTTATTTCGTTTGAATTTTTATAGATATGTTTTTAAATACATCTCGTAATCTATAAAAATGTGTGGTTTAGGTTTTTTGACGTTTGCGATATAATTTGGACGATAAATTTGTTCAAATCCAAAAACAGTCTCACCGAGTAAAACAATGAATTCCGACGTAGGTAACAAGACGATCACAACTTTTTATTTTTAATTCATTGTATTTAATCGTTTGCGATGAAATTAATAGTGAAAAAGAGTTTATCTAAAGAAAAAATTCACCTTTGCTATTGTGGGATATAACTTAAACCGAACATTTTCATACAGGAAATGGTAACAAAGTAAAGTGATGAATATATTTAATATCTGGTTAGAATAAGTATATTCTTGTATTATAATTATATTTTCAGAAAAAGTTTGCCAAAGTAAATTGAATGATAGATTTTTTTGTAGAATCACGTATTGCTTAAATGGATCAGCTGATTTACTGAATCACACAACAGTAGTAGAAAGGAATTACAGATTAAACAATTGTCTCGGGTACTTTGACCTTCCTTTTATATTCCAAACATTAAACAAACACTGGCATTCTAGTCGAACCTTATATGAACTCGACGGGAGATAATCTAAACCATTTTTCGTTATAAATATCACTAACTATTTAAAATAATATAAAACCTCTTATTGTTTATTTAACGCAAAGTAATTGAAAATAAAACCATTTAAAAATGCAACTGTTCTGTTTCGTTCCGATTTCCGACGAAATTTTCAATCTTAAAATATTTACTATTAATATCATCTAAATAATCACAAAAAAAATTCTTTCAAAAAAAGTTCTTCCCTTCCCGTTTCTATAAAATTTCAAACATCGACTTCGAAGATATCCTATTATTAAATGAAAGAATCAGTTACAAAATTGTATGCAGGGTTTCATCTGAAATGATGTTGAATTTATAATTACTTTTATTTGGATATATTTTTATTTAGATTTAAGATAAAACATTAACATTTAATATTAAACATTAACATTTAACATTTAAAATTAAACATTAACATTTTACATTAAACATTAACATTTTACATTAAACATTAACATTTTACATTAAACATTAGCATTAAACATTAAACATTTAACACTAACATTAAAAATTTAACATTAAACATTTAACATTAAACATTAAACATTAAACATTAAACATTTAACATTAAACATTTAACATTAAACATTTAACATTAAACATTTAACATTTAACATTAAACATTTAACATTAAACATTTAACATTAAACATTTAACTTTCAACATTTTTAACAATATTTTAACAGGACCGGAAAATGCCTCTAGTTCCTCTTCTGGGGAATTCCACGTTAACGTAGGTTTCCAATGCTTTTGTCATAATTACAGAAATGCACTTACTTGCTTCATGAGCCATAACGCAGCAGAAACCAAAGGTCACCATAACTCCGACCAACAGCAAGGTTTTCATGTTTCCAATTTCTGTTAAAACCAAAAAAGAATGATTAAAATTCGATGGTTTTAATGTATTTTTGTGCTTCAAACCAAAACTTAAATTAGTCGTATAAGATGTTGTCTAGTACGGAATGTTATGTAATATATTTCAGCAATATGACGTAATGTTTACGAACAAAAGGAAATTTCTGGAAACTTTTTTGATGAAGGGTTTTGGAATGTAAACCTGTTTCTAGTTATAAAACATAAGAAATTACGAAATCTGCACATACCAAAACAAGAGCGGGTTGGAATTAAAGGTAAAGAATGTTTTCAGTTCACTTTCAACTAAAACTTTAAAGTATCGTATTATTCAAAAGGTATCAAAACAATAAAACTCATGATTGCTACATTAACTAAATTACGGTAAAGAGATTTTTAATTAAAATTGCAAACATCATTTTTCAAATGTTAATAAAATCTTTGTTAATTTTTACCCTCTGAGGGATACAGACATATAAACACTTCACTTCACAGTCAGGTTTTCCAGTATCATGCATAGTATTTAAAAATATATAAATTTTATAGTTTTACTTAATTTTAAAATGTGAAAAATCAATTCAGTAATGAAGTTCAGTTTTCTTCAATAAATGTGAAGCATGAAAGAGTCATTTAAAATCCTCTGCTATAGAAATAAAATTTTAAAATTTATTAAAAAATTAAAAACTTAAATTTTAATATCATTCAGCGAAAATAAGTTTACACTTTAGTCAATTCGCTTCTCCCTCAGAGGGTTAAATTTCTAATAAAAATATGTGAACATGCAATATACATTAAAATATAACAGTATATCAGCACTTGCAGTCTTAATACATATTTCTTGAATTTTCCGCAATAGTAATATCGCTTTCATCTATAATAATAAAAGAAAGAGTCTGTGTGTCTGCTTGTGTTCAGATCGTAAAAGACCTACTTATACTGCCCTCAGATATTCGAAATTTTTAAGATAGATTCCCTTTAATACTAACGTGTGCACCTGAGGCTTAGTTTTTTCATATTTGTTCCATTTTTAGAGAAAATTCGAATTTTCTGAAAAAAATACACCACTTTCGCTCACAACCGATCATTTTTTTCTCTTTCCTGATGCCATCAGCTGAAAAAATTAAATAAAACTTTTAACGAAAACATTTAAAATTCAAAATGTTTATTTCATTCTTTTGCCATTACTTTCAGAAACTAAATTCATTATTTGAAAAATAATTGACATGTTTCAAGTGACGTAATTCCGCCAGTCTTCATTCCCGGATTTTATTGTGGGTTTATTTGATGATTTTTTTCATTGATTTTTCTGTTGACTGCATGTATGCATATTTAAGCAATAAATGTATAGTTAAGCTATTATTGAACTATGATTGTTAATAAAAGCCATCGCACTACATCTTTTAGTGTTTTATGTCTTTTTTTTCGCCAAATACGTTGCCAAACTCGCCAAATTATTAACTAAAATTCGCCAAATAGGCAATTTCTTTTATAAATAATTTATAAGCTGGTCGGTTGTTCGAAGGTCAATGTGTTAGAGCTGTATAATGGGTGTGGGTAGCTATATCTATTTTCTCGCCAAATTATTTCCCAAATCGCACCAAATGAGCTAAAAGATTTTATGTATTTATGAGGGAATTGTGATGACATTTATGAGTGCATTTTATAGCGTGTTTTTCATTTTGGAATTTTAAGGCAATGAATGGGATTTTATAATTTATAACGAGCGGAAACAATAATAAGTTTATGATCATATAACAGGGTATATGTTACACATATTTGGAATCTATTTGATATTTTTTTTTATTCCGTGCGAAGAACGGGTATAAATTTGCTAGTCTATAATAATAAAAGAAAGAGTCTGTGTGTCTGTTTGTATTCGGATCGTAAAAGACCTACTCATACTGCCCTCAGAAATTCGAAATTTTTAAGATAGATTCCCTTTAATACCAACGTGTGCACCTGAGGCTTAGTTTTTTCATATTTGCTCCATTTTTAGAGAAAATTCGAATTTTCTGAAAAAAATACACCACTTTCGCTCAAATCCGATCATTTTTTCTCTTTCCTGATGCCATCGGCTGAAAAAATTAAATAAAACTTTTAACGAAAACATTTAAAATTCAAAATGTTTATTTTATTCTTTTGCCATTACTTTCAGAAACTAAATTTATTATTTGAAAAATAATTGACATGTTTCAAGTGATGTAATTCCGCCAGTCTTCATTCCCGGATTTTATTGTGGGTTTATTTGATGATTTTTTCATTGATTTTTCTGTTGACTGCATGTATGCATATTTATAAGAAATCAATGTATAGTGAAGCTATTACTGAACTATGATGGTTAATAAAGGCCATCGCACTAGAGCTATTAGTGTTTTATGTCTTTATTTTTTCGCCAAATACGTCCAAACACGCCAAATTATTAACTAAAATTCGCCAAATAGGCAATTTCTTTTATAAATAATTTATAAGCTGGTCGGTTGTTCGAAGGTCATTGTGTTAGAGCTGTATAATGGGTGTGGGTAGCTACATCTATTTTCTCGCCAAATTATTTCCCAAAACGCGCCAAATGAGCTAAAAGGTTTTATGTACTTATGAGGGAATTGTGATGACATTTATGAGTGCATTTTATAGCGTATTTTTCATTTTGGAATTTTAAGGCAATGAAATGGGATTTTATAATTTATAACGAGCGGAAACAATAATAATTTTATGATCCCATACCAGGGTATATGTACACATATTTGGAATCTATTTGATATTTTTTTTATTCCGTGCGAAGAACGGGTATAAATTTGCTAGTTATTAATAAAGATTAGGCCAATATTTGGATAAGAATTTCATTTTATTTACGTTTTCAATTCGAAATGTTTCATTTGTAGCATGAGGTTAATGCGCATCTCCAAACCGATAGACTCTTAATAAGACATGTTAATTTCCAATGTAAATAGACATTGTGTGATTTAATAATGCTAAACGGAATAAGTAAAATCAAATATAGCAGTCAATTATAATATAGCATCAAAATTTACACCTATAGAATTTTTTTTAGTATAAATTTGTGGAATACAAATAGCATTTTATTACAAAAAAACACATTATTTTTCTGAAACGCTAATTATTTCCTACCCTTTTAAACTGTGTGTTTCAAAAGAAAAACTATAAAGACAATTTTTATAAATACGGCCGTCGACCAGCCAAGGGCAAAAATTTACCATATGATGGCAAATCTTAAACCATTTCGTTTTATATATTTTTTAACTAATTTATTTCGTTCTATTTACGTTCTATTTGCATACGTTCTATTTACAAATAACAAATACGAATATTTACGATTAACTAAAACATGAATGAAATATAAAAAAAAAACTAAAATTTAATGCCATGAATTACGAAAATATTATTAACGTTAGATAAAATGCTAATATCATAGATGCATATATTGTTTTGTTAAAAAAAATGCATATAACTATATCACCACATATTACATGAAAAATATAATTCAAAGTTAAAAATTAATAAATAAAAACGTTCTATTTTCAAAATTGTATATAAAATAAATTTAAAGCTGATTTTTACTTTAAATAACTTGTCAACTAAATAAGTGACATTTTAAAGTTCTTTTTATAACGCGTGGTTTAACAAAACTGTTTATTAAGAATTCCACAACTGTAAAAGCTTCTATTTACCCCTTTTTATTAAAACTAGTGAAAAACATTATGTATATTTTGTTAAAAACATTTATTACAACTTATAAACGGAAAATTATTTTTCTGAGAATTGTTTTGAGTATTAGATGAACTGTAAGTTTGTATATTCATTTTTACGAAGCAACGCAAGGGTTAATCATCCAATATAAAATTTAAAACATATTTAACATGCTCTATTTTTAACCTTTTAAGTCCCAACTTTTTTAATTTTTATTCTAAAAATCAAAAATTTGTGAAATAGACTCATTATGTATTCAGAATGAAATGGTAAAAAAAAATCTTAATTTTTTAACTAAACTGAGGGCCAATTTATTTAATAAAATTATTTCAGAATGAATTTTATTTTACCACGATTTTCCTTTAACTAAAACAAACATTATTTAATTCTTCAAAAGACATATTCTTCCATCTATAACGATACAGAAAGAAAATTTATGGAGAATTTAATAAGTTCAACTTAGAGTACTTTAATAGTTCAACAATGAGTTCAACTTAATGAAAAAAATCGCATGCTGACGATTCCAAATAGTAACATACCTACCAAGAAATTGTGAAACTAAAACTATGCGGATTAAAAACAAGTAGGTTTGTTACAGAATCTGTCACTTAAACCGCTTCCACACAACATTTGTGCTCAACAGGAAACCAACTATTTATACACCTCAGAAAGAAATGAGCCAAACAGAGCCTTTAGCTAGTTGTAATTAAACATTTAAACGATAAAATTAATTATTTTCAATAATCTTCTTTCTCAGATTTAATAATTAGACTTTACCGTTTGCTAAATTTGTTTGAAGTTCGAAGAATAATAATGTAATCTTTTTTAATATCTTTGTGTCGCCACAATTTCCCATTTACATTTCTTTCGAAAATTCAGTTATTTATCGTTTGTTAAATTAATTTACAGTTCGAAAAATATATAATTAGTGCAATTGATGGTTTAAAAATAAAAGCGAAACTTTGCCTATTTTTTTTTATGCCAAGTTAGAATTATCTATGAATCTTTCGTCATACATATATAATAAACCATCAAAAGAACTCTATTGTGATATTACAACAATCCAAACTGAATTATATCGCATAAATAAATATTTTTCAATTTCTTTTTATTTTATTTTAACTAAAGTTTATCGTACGTTTAACGAAATGGCAACAGTGAAAATATTGAATAAAAATGGAATTTGCATGTTATTTCAATGTAGATTAAAATTTTAGATATTTAAATTTTAAACAAACTTCTAATTAAAATTTTTTAATCAAATTTGGAATGTAGCCTAATCTGATTTTTTGCTTCAAAATGACGTATCCCACTTGTCTGTGAGACTTGTGGATGGCAACAGTAAAAATATGAATAAAAATAGAATTTGCATGCTATTTCAATGTAGATAAATGTTTTAGTTATTTAAGTTTTAAATAAACTTCTAATTTAAATTTTTAAATGAAATTTGGAATGTAGCCTAATCTTATTTTTTGCTTCAAAAAATGACATATCCCACTTGTCTGTGGGACTTATGGTTCTTTCTGTGAAAGTGGGTGACAGACAGACGGACGGACTGAACGATTATAATACCTTCCACTTTTTACGTTATAAACGTAGTGGAATCTAAAATATATAACACATTATAACTTAACCCCCTCAAAATCTTACATTTTGTACCCCAATTAAACTTAATAACTTAAATTACCTTTTTCACATATAATTAATATCACTTATTAATATCTTTAACATCCCAACAACAGCGTCAACAAGTCGCACCAAGTAAGCGTTGCCACAGAAACTGTTTAGTCATTAAATATTTTACTGTGACCTTAAACCTCTCTCCTAATTCATGATCAACCCTGATTGGTCAATCGAAGAACAAACAATAATAATCTGCAGTCGTGAAGATTATGTGCTCTTTCAGGTTGTGTGCTCTTTTTGGCGGGCCGAGCTACGGCTCCGGACTCCGTCCTGTTAAATACTCTAAAGTCTAAATGATCTCTTTACAATAAATTATCTTGGACGTCCAAGCTATCTCCTTTGATTAGAATGAACTAAATAATAATTATACTCTCATGTGTAGTAGATGTTATTCTATTACATATAAATATTATTTCGTGCACGGAACCTTCTTCTCCACCTGACAATAAAACTCATTTATTCAAAACCTTGAATTATGACTCATAATAACTTAGTTACACATTACCCAAGTGAATGTAAACAAATATAATCTTCAAGGTTGCGAGTTATCATTCCGAAGAGAGCTGAGGAATAATTACATACATTAAATTGCAGGAAAAGAGTTTGTTTGCGTGTTATGATCTCTGAAAATAACAAATCAATTATGATTTAAAATAACCATTAGACTTTCATTCAAAGAAAATTTTTAACCGCGTGTTCGAAAACTACATGAGATTGAATTTTGTGTTAACCAGGTTTTAATCTTCTTTGAATATAGTTTCTTCCTTATTCCAGGAGTTCACACTAATTTTAGAATTGAACAAAACAATTTTACTGGAGAAATCTGTTAAAGTGCTTAAAGTTTTAATGTATAGATTTTACACATAAATGAACTTAAAATTAAACTATCTTATTCAAAAGAAATATCTTATTCTTTGAAAATTAAATAAAGTTAAATTTTACGTTAACCATGTTTTAATCTTCTTTAAATCTTGTTTCGGCCTTATTCCAAGGGTATAAAATATTAAAATTAATTGAAATATAATTATCTATAAAACAGAAAAAATCGAAAAGAGGTTTTACGAAGAACATATATAGTAGATTTCCATAAAAAAAATCGGAAAAAAGTGTTTGTTCTAAATTAAATTTTTACAGTGTGCTGAGTACTTTTTGAAAAAAAAACCCTCACACTGTAAATATTGTTGGAACGTTACTCCGTAAACACAATGGGAACTGGCAAAAGTGCTACTACCGTGTTTACGGAGTAAACGTTTTGTAACGTTACACAGAAAAATCAGAGAAAGGTTCACTGTAAACATAGTGGCAACACTTTTTGGCAGCTCCTACCGTTTTTACGAAGTAACGTTCCAATAATGTTTTTAAATGTAATTGACGAAACTTTTCTATAACTATATATTCTAAGTTTGGAAGCTTCTGCACAATCAAGTTAATAAGTTAAAGACGAAACTTAGTTACGAGTGAGTAAATTTTGAAATTATCCTCATTACATTACAATAGGAAAAACTAACTGAAATTGGGGAATCGTGACCTCTTACGGCTTGACCCTCTCTACGAATAAACCATTAATGGTCTATAAAAGACTACGAAGATAAAAAATTTTTTACTCATTCGGTGGAAGAGAGAGATGGCGCACGTTAATAGACTGGTCACATTTATTTCAATGTCATTGCCGAACAGTCTAGAAAAATCATAACAATAATTTTTTTTAAAAAACTGTCTAAAAACATTAATTCCTTGTGAATTTCGTGTAAATTGCAAATGCAGAAGTTTTCAATTAATAGTAATTTGTAGTTATTTTTCAATTTATTGTATATAAAAGAAATTCTAGTAAAGCAAATGTTCTGTAAAAAACCGTTTTTCCTTTGTAATAGTCATCGTACAGTAAAAGCCACCAAGCATGGCCCAATTTAATATTTATCGATTTTAATCAAAGGAAACATGGACACATATTTCCCCGATCTTCTAAAAATACTACACATAATATTTTTTTATCAGAGTTGATATAACAAAATAATAAAGTGATAAAAATTTAAATATTATATTTTTAATTTAGGTTAAATTAGTATCTTGCTATGCTTTTTGTCACCGCTAAAAATGGAAGGCATTTCGTAGGACACATACCAAAACAAGCGCATTTTCAGTTTTTTTTAATAGGTTGTTGAAATATGCAAGACTGACATTTTAAACGCGAAAAAGAAAGTCTTAGGTCGCGGACAGCCTTCCTGTCCAAAACCCGCCTTTCACCGTCTTGAAACAAAAGGCGATAAAAAAAAAAAGTACGCCGCCTTCAAACTTCTAAAACAGATACTTTTACCTTGCTTGAAAACGGGGAAATTCTGATGGTTTTAACAGAGAGTTTTACATTTACACTGCATAACAGTCACCCTTTGTCAGTTGAATAAATATAAGAATAAAATAATAAAATAATTATAGTTCTCTTTATCGAACCATCCTATTGTAAATTTAAATAATTTGAATAGATTAAAGAAAAATTTCTAACCTCGTCTAAGTTACTTGAAAACTCAATAAAGAGTTTAAAAAATACTTTAAAGAAAAACATCTCATCTCTTCTAACTTACTTAAAAGTTCAGTCTGCATCAACTTTAGCTCCAGTGCTCGCCAAACAGAATCTCCACTTACTATGGTCAATTGGTCCACTAACAGCGCACAGTCCAGCAATGAAGTAACCTAAATTTTGACCGCTACTCGATGAGCGGCTTCAAATGCCGCATATTAAACACACAAAAAAGGGATTGCGAAATGCGCCAAAGAACAAAAATAAGAAAAATCGTTTTCGAATGTCTTGAGACGTGCTGGAAATGCTAAAGCGACCTCTTGACAAGATGGTGGTTCTTTTTCAAACGAACTTAAACTAAAAATAAAAAAGATCTAGTCTCGGTATATATATGCTGCCTCAGTTTTACACCTGAACCGCACACGTGTTTGATCAAAGTGAAGTGCCCAAAGGTAGTGTCCTTGTCTTTTTAAAGGTGACCCCGTAAACTCCCACTCGATCGGACAGGAAATGGTTTGATTGATTGGTGATATACTACTGCAGAAAATACAATGCGAATAATCGAAGGAAAAACATTCTAAATAAATCTATTTATCGGTTATATATTACTTCAAGAACACAATGCGAATATAATATGAAAAAAAATTCTACATGAATCTCAAGGTGCAGGTAAATATAAATATAATAGTAAACTATTGTATTTAGATTTATTGAAAACACTTTAAAATGCATTTAGAATTTTTTCGTTTATTCGATTTTCCACAGTGTATGAAATCCTGCTTGCAATCGTTAAACTACCACTATCGATCGGACAGGAAAAGGTTTGATTGAGTGGTGATATATACTACTGCAGAAAATATAATGCGAATGATAAAACAAAATATTCTAAATAAATCTCAAGGTGTAGGTAAATATAAATATAATGGTTAACTATTGTATTCAAATTTATTACAGGCACTTTAAAATTAAAGAGCTTAGTGGAAAAACGTGCTAAGTGACAAAAGGTGAAAACGAGAAAATGAGCTTTTTAAATTTTCAGTTTACACCTAGAGCCATTAAAAAAAGTACTTGCAAACGGCAAAAAGTATACTTAACTTAAAGTTTATGGAAAAGGGGAAACTTGTTATCGTTAAAGGTGGGAACAACAGGTTCATTGACACAAAAATCGCAATTTTTCAAAAATGTCACTTAGCACGTTCTTCCACTATGCTCTTCAATTCATTGGAATGTTTTTGTTTATTCAATTTTCTTCAGTATTTGAAATCCCGTAAATCATCATTGGGTTGCAATCGTTGACTTATATGTAGGACGTTCCATTCCAATTCTGGCATTCTGTAAATGACGGCCATTGTTATAGATAACTTATGACATTTCGCTTTAAAATGACGCGGATAAGTAGTTTTTGGTTCACTGAAATGAATGGTAACAGTAAATTGTGCTCGAGTAAACATTGTTCTCAAGGTTTAAGGTTAAATATTACTTTTTCGAATTCTTTCAAACTGCAACCAATGACACGAAAAAAAATATAAGTATCGAAAATGAGATCAAGGGGAATGATATTTATAGAAAAGTACAGTTTGAACAACTGAAATCAAGGTCATAAATCTCGGGGTCAAGAGATTGAAAACGAAGAATAGGATGGTTTGCTCCCAATTGTCTATTTATATCATTAAGTCAACTTGCAAAAAGGGAAACAAAGCAAAATTAAAAAAATTACTTTAAGGGGGAATGAGCCAGCTGGACCACGGATCTCCAAACCAAAGTGCCTCAATGTTAATCCAGTGGGGGGGAAATATTTTCTTAAGCACATTTCTCCGGCTTTATAAAATTAAAACCTCGATAGTAAGTAGAGCTTATTTTTGAAAAACGCCAATGAAAAAAATTAAGTTTTGCTCTTAAAGTACGGATACTACTTGAATTTAGTTTTACCAAACTTCATATTTGTAAGTAATAAAAAGCATTTTGGTTATAAATTAAAATAAAAATATTCTACTCAACTACGATATACTTACTTTTGAAGAAATAACTAATATTCTACTACGATATACTTGCTTTTGAAGAAATAACTAATAGCGCTGGGTTAAAACGTATTCAAAAATATGTTGTGTTTTGTGTACCAAATTAATTAGAGCTAAAAATACAGTTTAATATCTATAAAAATTGTATGAAATGTTGCAACAATGGGTCTGGGACATATCCCGACAGCCGAAATCCGACAAGCCAGAAGCCCAACAGCTAAAATTCCGACAGGCCATAACCCAACAGCCAAATATGCAAAATTATTAATGGAAAAAATAGTAGTTAAATTGCCCTTAATTAAGGGCAGGGGCATTATTTAGTTTGGGGGGGGGGGCAATTTATGAGCTTGTAAAAAGAGAAATTAAAATTCTTGTATTTTTGCTAGAGGTTAAAAAAAATTTGTCCCATTAGCCCCACTCTCCCCTACTAATATGGTATTTACATTGAAAATCTGCTGGTGGTCAAACTCTTAGGTGATACGTATAAGGTTGCCTTAGGTGTCAGCCTGACTTGGTGTCACTTGACTGAGATTCAAGATTTTAAGGTGCATCCCTAATATTCTCCATAATGCGCTAATGCACCATTAATTCAACCAAACAAAATTGTTAGTTACACATTTAATGATACTTTAGAATCTGTAGGGGAAATAAATAATATTTAATCTTTCAAAATGTGTTTTAAGTATTTTGATAATTGGCTAAAATCTGTTCTAGTTGGCTGTAATTGTTTATACTCCAATACCACCAAGTAATGACTTTTGCTGCTTTTAATTTTGTAGTAATTTTAAACATAAGTTCAATTTTTGAAACAAATGGGTAAATACACTTTTCTCTTTTTCAGTTGTAAATCTAAGCAGTCATGCCGATGTAGCACTATGGTGCAAGAATAACAGCATTAATCTTGTTGTGGTTGGACCTGAAGTGTATTTAGCCAATGGTATGTGTTTTCATTGAAAATGTAAATTCTTGTGATGAAAATCTCTAATTTTGCACCGTAAAAATTTCATTGACTTTGGGCTTTTTCTCCCAAGATAAATCTAATTTTTATGTAAGTCCAGTTAATATCACAAAGTCTCAATTTTTTTTACCTGTCAATATAGAAATCTCATAGTAGTTTATAAATGATTACTTACACTGCATTTATCCAAGAACCCTACCCTTACTAAGAGTGAATGCAGTGTAAGCAAATAAAAAGTGTGCTAGACTTAGGTTTTTGTGTTATAAAAGTATAGAGCAATGAGAATTTTTACTATACCCATTTCTGTGTATTTTCTTATGTTAATGCAATACTATATTTTAAAAAAATTTAATAATAAAATAAAAAAACTTGTTAAAGTTCTAACTTTTAATCAGCATTTTTCCATTTTGTTAGAACATAGACCAGAATTTAAGTTTTCTTATTGATTATTAGAATTTCATTACGTATCATAATCCTAGATATTTACAAAAAATAAATTGTTTATTTTAACTGTTTTGCATTAAAACAGGTCTCGCTGATCACCTTACAAGTGTAGGCATAAAATGTTTTGGGCCAGTCCAAAAAGCTGCCGAAATTGAAGCTAGTAAAGAATTCGCCAAAGAATTTATGGACCGTTACAACATTCCAACTGCACGCTGGAAGTCTTTTAAAACTGCCAAGGAAGCACAAGACCATATTGCAAGGTTTTAGGCTTTACTAACTAGTTTAAGTCTGTAAAAATTTAATCACATTGTGTGAAAAAATGAATGCTTGGTATAAAGAAATTTAGTTGTTTTAAGAACTATTCATAACAATATTTTTAACCAAA
This sequence comes from Oedothorax gibbosus, assembly GCA_019343175.1. NCBI lineage: Eukaryota > Metazoa > Arthropoda > Arachnida > Araneae > Linyphiidae > Oedothorax > Oedothorax gibbosus. Next base: position 23,611,027 of record CM033276.1, on the reverse strand, counting down.
AGAAAACCTAATAAAAAATTACAAGTTTGTTTATTTCATTTAAAAATATTACTGCTGATATATGGAGGGCTCAGAATACAAGTGAACCAAGTCCATAAAATGCTTGTTTATGCTCCAGACGTTTAAAGTTGAAGCGGCTAGGCAGTAGCAATTGAAAACATTTTTTTGAATTGCTGTTGCCTAGCGCATATTATCTGAACTAGGAATTTTTTCATTATTGCACTGAAATTCTACATTGATGGTACATGCAATTCCCCTCCTAACTCGAAAATGATAAAAAGTGGACTTGGTTCGCTTGTATTCTGAACCCTCCATATGTGTATGTTTGTATTCAGTGATTAAACTTAGTTTTAATTAATATTTATACAATACTAGCATTTGTGATTTTACATAATTCTGAATTGCTAAATTGTGTTTTCTCTAGTATTGTTTTGATTCCTTTATAATCCTTTTTAAAAATTGTATCAAAAGTTTTATGCTGTTTAAGTTTTCCGAAAGATTAGGTTTCAAATAAAATTATTTGGATAATAATACAAATGGAATAGAAAAGAAAACTTGACAAAATTATTGACAGTTTATTTTTGAGCTACAGGCTCTAAGAATTATCTAGTACATTTTTTGTTAAAACTATGGTGTTTTATTTAGAAAAACTTCTGTTGTTGTTGAAATTTTGAATTTAAAGATAAAAATGTAATGGTGTAACAATATTATTTTGTATAATTCGTCTGTGGAATCATAATTTTTTATTTAAATATATCTAATTTCAATTTTACTCTTATTCTATTCCTCCATCCTCTCCTACATACATTTATACCAATAAAAAAAATTATAATTTTTTTTCTATTTCAATTGAAGCGCTTAGTGATTTGAAATTTATAATATTTTTTTCTTCAGTGCAACCTATGATGCTTTAGTTGTAAAAGCAAATGGGCTGGCTGCTGGAAAAGGTGTAATCGTAGGCAAAAATAAGGAAGAAGCTATCCAAGCTGTTAGTACACTAAAGCAGGTACTAAACGTTTTAAAATTATATTTCATATTTAGAAAATACTACATCACATATACTAGGTTTTGCTTTACAAATCTTTTGAATCTGATACTTATATGCTTGTTTAACTATTATCTTTTCTACATTATTGTTTTATTGTAATTAAATTAAGCGACCGGGGGAATGAATTTCTTTTTCTAAGTTGATTTTTGCTGTCCTTTATAAAGGCTGAAAGTCAACTGTAGTACAGCCTGTCTAAAGATACATACATGAATTTACTATAGACCTGTTTCTCTAGTGTTACTAATGTACTCTACAAATTTTAATATATTTTTTTTATAGAATATGGTATTATAAAAAATGTTAGAGACAAAGTATTTTAATTTGCAATTAAGATAAACTGGTTAGTACACTGGCTGCTGGAACTCTGTAAAATGACATCACTTACTGTAAAGCTGTGAGACTTAACAAAATTAGACTTTTACATTTCCAAGTGAAAAGGTAGTGATCAGTATAAAAGAAAAGTTGTATTCTTGATTCATGTGTTCCAAATTTAATTTTTTAAAGTAGTTATGCAGGATTGTATCAGTTTTAGCCGCCCTGGTCAATATAATTTTGATAATGAAATTTATTATTCAATTTATTTAATTCTAATCAAATATGTCATTACCAGCAAAGCCAAAAAAAAACACCAATAAAAAAATTCAATCAGAAATAAAATAACACCAAGATCTAACAAACGTTTTAATTTATTTCAAGTGCAATGAGTTGCAGCTAAAAACATAATACCAACAGGTACAGTTAAAAACATGAAATCAAGCCATTACAATTATAAAACATCAATTTGGGACTGATTAAAAACACTTCACAGGCCTGTTTTTTAATCCTTGCTCTTTCATTACCTATCATCTGCTAGCGAGGTCATCGTCATTGAAGAACTGCTAACCGGTGAAGAAGTATCTGTCCTCTGCTTCAGCGACGGAACCACCATCTCAGTCATGCCACCAGCACAAGACCACAAAAGGCTTCTCAACAATAATGAAGGTCCTAACACTGGTGGTATGGGAGCCTACTGTAGATGTCTCCTTGTATCGGAAGCATATTTAGAATACTTAAAAGAGAATGTTCTGCAGAGAGTTATCGATGGTATGAAGGCCCAGGGATCTCCCTATGTTGGCGTCTTGTATGCTGGGCTGATGATGACCAAAGATGGGCCGAAGGTGTTGGAGTATAACTGCCGGTTTGGGGATCCCGAAACACAGGTTGGTCTAAGTTGGAGTTTTGTTTAAGTAACGTTTAGTTTAGTTTAAGGATTCCTATTTTGTTTAATGTGTGTGATATATTAGTTTCCAAGTGTTGCATTATTACGTGGCCGCCTAACAACAATGGCGAAGGTCCTACTAACACCGGTGGGATGGGAGCTTATTGCAGATGTCCCCTAGTGTCAGAAGCAGATTTAGAATACATAAAAGAGAACCTTCTTCAGAGAGCTATCGATGGTATGAAGGCCCAGGGATCGCCCTATATTGCCGTCTTGTATGCTGGGCTGATAATGACGAAAGATGGGTCTAAGGTGTTGGAGTATAACTGCCGGTTGGGTCAATCCATTACAAATCACCCAGACCTGTTGCTCAACATTTTTGATTTTCCTAATTTTGTCACCATATTTTCCTAATACTAGGTGAGTTCAAAGCCAAAGTAAAAAAAATTTTTGGAGCTCATGATTTTTTTTTTGGCGGCCATTTTAACTTTTGCTTCAAAGCCGATTTTCGGCTGAAAACTACTTTCACTTAAATGCATATAACTCTGTTGATTTTATAGATATCAAGACGAAATAAAAACAAAATAATCAAAATGATGCAAATGCAAAAAACAGTTTGCCAGTGCATAATATTACCAAATTATTGAGGAGGTGGGAGATAAAAAATCACAACTGAAAATTTACTTAAACGGAAGTTTTAGTGCTAAAAATTTGGTAAAAGGAAAAGAGACTCGCCTTAAATATTTTTTCCTGTATAGACAAGTTATAGAACTACTTGCTGTAGAAGTTTAAAGATTGAGGAATCTCTTTATTTTTGTACAATTTTTCAAAACTGCTGAAAATCGCATTTTTGCCATTTTTAAAGTAAAATATCTCAAAAGGGACTGAATGAAAAAAAATGAAATTAATACAATTAGTACCTCTTTATGACATAAACAAGTGACAAATATTTTATGTTGTATTTTGAACTGGTTCCAAAGATACAGTGCATCAAAGTTGGTCAAAAACTGCATTTTCCCACTTTTTAAGGTCAAACTCAAAAGGGACCGAGTGAAAAAATTTGAAATTAATCAGGTTGTCCGCTTACCCAGGAAAACCGGGAAAATCTGGGAAATTAAAAATGCCCTGGAAAACCGGGAAAACTCAGGGGGAAAACAAAGAAATTCTGGAAAAATTAAGTTTTAGGATGATACGCTCTTTTCTTCGCCATCAGAACAGTTTTCTTCGACGCATGCGCTTAGTCGGTCTTTCGGAGCTTATCCTATGACGTCTACGGGTGAAAGTACTCCAGTATCCATAAGGATTCCTGTTTTCTTTTTCAATTACGGAACCATGACCGAATTATTATTATTATTATTTTGGAAAAGCTGTGCTGCCATAGTTAAGAAGATAGTTTCTTAAGTCTATGCCTGCTGCACCTGCGTCGAATTTACACTGTGCATAATTGAAAACTCCACGGCATCAGACGCCAAGTGAACAACAACGCCACGAGAAAATATTTTGGTTGATTTAACTGGCTTGAACCGAAGCTACAAAAGTAACGAGACGCTCTTCCGATCACGCAGAGGCCAAATAAACTGTCAATCATTGAGGCAATGCAACCTCATCGGTGGATTTCGTAAAAATTACTAGGCAGCAAAATAAATAAATCAGGAAACATTATTGGATCGCACTGGCCGGGCCGGTAACCGATATTTGAATGCATCTTAGAGTTACCTAATCTAAATTCCTCTTCAAATTTTTTTTCACACCTGCCAACTACTCTAATTTAACCCACCTGTCTTTTAACCTTTTTCTTACACAACGGTAACAATTGACGAATTTTCAAAGAGGTTTTAAAGCCCTATAGTATGTATAGGCATAGGCATATATATATAGGCACATAATATATAGGCACATAATATATAGGCACAGATAGAAATATAATATGTCGGACAAAAATAACACCTAAAAAAAGGGGGTTGGCTTTTACATAGAAACCTAAAATTTTCCGCAACATTAACACCTCCGAAAAAAAATGTTTCCTCCATTCTCGGTCTATATCAGTGAAAACTAAACTCCTCGGCGCAACAGCCCATTAGTGGGCCAAGGCCTGTCGTGCCCATTTCAGCTTTCGTGACCTACGCTGCCGTGGGCAGGTAAACTGCAGTAACTTCCATAATGACTTGACTTGGGTCATTGTTGCAAGCACTCAATTACTCTTACAATTAAGAAAACATACTGGAAAAAATATATTTCAGATCAAAAATGGTATAACTCATTGTTGCGATTACTGCAGTTTACTTGCTCACGGCAGTAGGGCTCTGGGGTGCTAGGCATATGTTCCGGTAAGGTGGTCAGCCTCACCCGCAGTGTTTAGTTCCCAAGCATGTTTGGTCCTCAGTGAATATCAGTGAAAACTATATACTTAAATTTCGATAAACAGCAAGTTTAAATAGTAAATTATAGTAATAAAAATACAAAAATTAATTAAAAATTTGAAGATGAATTAAGATTAGGTAACTCTAAGATGTCTTCGAATATCGGTTACCGGACAGTGCATTCCAATAATGTTTCCTGATTTATTTTGCTGCCTAGTAATTTTTACGAAATCCACCGATGAAGTTGCATTGACTTATAATAATTGATAGTTTTTTTGCCTCTGCGTGATCGGAAGAGCGTCTCGTTACTTTTGTAGCTTCGGTTCAGGCCAGTTGAATCAACCAATATATTTTCTTTTGATCAAGTGTTCGTGAGTCGTGACCTTGTGATTACAAGAACAGCTCGATTGTTATAGGGATGCAGTTTGAGACAAGGTCTAGTAAAAAAAAATGGAGGGTTGGAAATTTTTTTGAGATCCCGAAAATTTTTTATAGAACATTTCGGATAACGTGTGTTCGGATTAGCGGTTCTATACGGTTTTCTTTTCATAATCTCTCTCTCTATATAAATCAAAGTCCTGACTGACTCATTCACTGATCCATTCATTCATTCACGTATCAACGCTCAACCTAAACTACTTTAGGTAGAGCTACCAAATTTTAGGAAAATATTATTTTTATAACGTAGGCGTCATTTAAGAAGGAATTTTTCGAAATTCAAACCCGAACGGGTGTAGGAAGGCAAAACGTGAGCCGATTTCTCCATAGGAATAGCATTGTTATGAACTTTTAATTTATAAATTTCGTTTTCTAATTTGAAAAAAAAATTTCAGCTCGTTCAGCGTGAGCGAAAATGAAGTATAAACATGTCAGAGCACGTGAGTTTAATTTGTAGTAGGATTGTTATTTGAATACCATTATTTTATTTTATTTATGGAATTTAAATCTTTTGATTTTTTTTTGTTACAAAATTTAATTTAATTGATGTTTACAAATGGTAAGAAATGAAGATATTGCTACAATGTCTGATGACAGTAAAGGCGATAACTATTCTAGATATAATAAATACTTCGAAGAAATGTCGATTCTCTCAACGTATAGAATATGTATTTTATGTTTATTAAACTGGAAATTTGGTACAGATGATATAATGGCAAACATTTTTGATTTAGGTTCATTTGAAACGATTTTGTGATAATTTGAATTTTTACCAAAACTTTAAACGGCTCTCCTGAAGACCGGTCCTAAAAAATTTGCTGCTAAAATCATTCCAAATATTAAGGAAACATACGTTTGAAGAATACTCATTTACTAATGCATTTTTATAATCTAACTAGGGGCTGGGGAGCCCAGTCGGGTATTATTCGTCGGCATTTTTGGCTGCACTGGCCGTTTATAGGTCGGCAGTTATTTTGTCGATGCCCGGACCCGAACCTGGGACCTTCCGCATGCTAGGCGAATGCCTAAACGACAAGGCTCCCCAGCCCCTAGTTAGATTATAAAAATGCATAGTGATACTTTCAATACATCCAGAAGTGATACTTTTTCGATTATATCCTAACATTCGATTGGCTTTCTTACTTGCTTGCTTTTCTTACTTGTAATTGTTTAATATATAAAGCCCTGCAAGATTGCTTTTGCTTTCTTTTTTAATTTTTTTTTACCGTAATTATGTTTTAGGTAATTTTGCCTTTGCTGGAATCTGACTTGTATAGCATTATGCTAGCTTGTGTATATGGAAAGCTAAGCGACCAGTCTATTGAATGGAGCAAAAACAAGCATGCAGTCGGTGTGGTAGTAGTTAGTGGTGGTTATCCTGAAAGTTATCAAAAAGGAAAAGTTATTACTGGTAAGTGTCATATATTATTTTTTAAAAAATGTTGAAATTTTAAGGATTTTATGTTTCAATTTTCTTTTCCTTTTATATAATCAATTCAATTATTTCAATTTATCAAATTATTATAATTTTAGCTTTTATATAATTTATAATTTTTATTTTAAAAAATGATACAATACAAGTATATTTTGTACATGGTAGTTTTTTTTAATACATTTTGACAAAATTTTATCGATACTGCATCATTACCAATTTATCACAATTAGTGTACTGTTAATTTTAATGCTTCTTGCCTTTTGAATGAACCAATATTTTTTTATAATTATAAACAAGCTGTATTGATTTTTTCAAATGAGACACATGACATAAGTTTAATCGCTGAGACTGATACTCTCTTTCAATTTAATTTGAAAACTGTTCACTGATTAGAAATTATGTACAAGCCAGGGATCAGAAAGTTACTTTTAAAAAGTAACTTTGTTACAGTTACTTTTAAAAAGTAACTGTTACCGTAACAGTTACTTTTAAAAAGTAACTGTTACGGTTACTTTTAAAAAGTAACTGTTACAGTTACTTAATAAAAAATAGTTACTGTTACACTTAATAAAAAATAGTTACTCTTACAGTTACTTTATTTGTAAAGTAACTAAGTTACAGTTACTTAATATGAAAAGTAACGAATTAGTTTCTTTTAGAAATGTTAAGTTAAAAGAAACCAAAAATTTAACCATCTATCGTTTTGCATACAGAACCAAGATTAAAACAAGTAGGTTTGTAACAGAATCTGTCACTTAACTCGCTTCCACATATTTGTGTTTAACAGGAAAAAACGCGCCAAACACAACATTAATTCTATATTTAACATTTACAAGCTAAATTCGGCTAGTTTCATTAATTTTATTTCGAAAATTCAATAATTATTACTTATCGTTTGCAAAAATTAATTTATATTTTAAAGAATAAATATCTCATATTCCTCGCTTATTAATAGAATGAAAACATTTCATATCAACATACAAGGATTCCGTAGTGAAATATATTTGACGTCATTTCAAACTGATCGATGTCGCAAAAATAAATTTATTTTAATTTATTGTCTAAAAGAATTAAAGTTTCTCGAGCGATTGTTGCGAATGGCAAATGTGATTTAATTCTAATAAAAACAGGGCCTTTAGCTATTTGTAATTCAAAGTTTTAAACGCCAAAATTAACTATTTTCATTAATCTTCTTTCTCAGATTTAATAATTAGACTTTATCGTTTGCTAAATTTGTTTGAAGTTCGAAGAATAATGATGTAATCTTTTTTAATAAATATTTTTGTCGCCACAATTTCCCATTTACATTTCTTTCGAAAATTCACTTATTTATAGTTTGTTAAATTAATTTACAGTTCAAAAAATATATAATTTGTACAATTGATGCTTTAAAAATAAAAGCGAAACTTAGCATATTTTTTTTATGCCAAGTTAGAATTCTCTATGCATCTTTCTTCATACATATATATAGAACCATTAAAAGAACTCTATTGTGATAATACACAAATCCAAACCGAATTATATCACATAAATAAATATTTTTTCAAAAGTGTATTTTTATTTTAACAAAAGTTTCTCGTACGTTCAAAGAAATGGCAACAGTGAAAATATTGAATAAAAATGGAATTTGCATGTTATTTCAATGTAGATTAAATTTTTAGTTATTTAAATTTTAAATAAGTTTCTAGTTTAAATTTTTTAATGAAATTTGGCATGTAGCCTAATCTGATTTTTTGCTTCAAAATGACGTATCCCACTTGTCTGTGGGACTTGTGGATGACAACAGTGAAAATATGAATAAAAATAGAATTTGCATGTTATTTCAATGTAGATAAAAAAATTTTAGTTATTTAAATTTTAAATAAACTTCTAATTTAAATTTTTTAATGTAATTTGGAATGTAGCCTAATCTGATTTTTTGCTTTAAAATGACGTATCCCACTTGTCTGTGAGACTTGTGGTTCTTTCTGTGAAAGTGGGTGACAGACGGACAGACGGACTGAACGATTATAAAACCTTCCACTTTTTACGTTATAAACGTAGTGTGGAAGCTAAAAACAGTGGCAATCCGGAAAAAGCTAGTAATAAAAATTTAACATTGTTAAAAGCTAAATTTTAAATAGTTACGTTTAAAATGCCCAACCCAACACCCAACTACTGAAAAGAGTGGCGTGAGAAGTAACAGAAAAGTAACTAAATATTTTGTTGCCTATAAAAGTAACTAAATTACAGTTACTTTCTGAAAAATCTAACTCGGCTTTACCAAAAAAAGTAGCTGTTACAAGTAACGTGTTACCCCAATCCCCGGTAGTAACCAATTCTTTTATTAATTTATATCTTCTTTTTCTAGGTTTAGAAAAGATAGTTGGTAACACCATCGTATTCCATGCTGATACATCTAAAGCTTCTGGAAATCTTGTTACTTCTGGCGGCAGAGTTTTAACTGTAGTTACTTTTGAAGATACATTAAAAGAGGCATCTGCTGTAGCTTACTTAAATACTGGCTTTGTTAAATTCGAGGGCACATTTTATAGAACAGATATTGCAGCCAAAAGCTTAGAAAAGTGAGATTTTATTCCTTTTTTTTTTGTAATTACCAATTATATTTTTTGTAAAAGACAATAAAGTTTGCATTTATCGACACTTTCCGAGTTTTTTTTTATTTGAGCAATTTAATTGTTTTGTTTGTAGTTTAGCGTCTTCGTGTTATAAGAATAATGCCAAAGGAATTTATTAACGGAATTTATTTTAGTGTTGTAGTTTAGTGTGTACGTGTAGTACCATAAAATGCCTGTCTATATTTTACTTTATAAGTTAAGTATTAATTTAATTTTATATATATAATTATAGATATTGCTTTGGAAAAAAATATTATTGAAATTGCATTATTTCACAATTTTTTCTGTTTGAAATTTCCTTTACTAAACAAAATTACTTGAAAATGAACTGAAGTTCTAATCGGGAAAAAAAACTAGGTTCCTAAAGTAAATATCATCAACAGCCGTTTCTACACTAGATTTATACACATTAGAAAAAAAATCGAAACACAGTACCCAGCTATAATTTAAACTTCTAAAAGCCAAAATCAACTATTTTCCTTAATATTCTTTCGTAAATTAATTGAATATTATTTATCATCTGCTCGTGATTTATTTGTAGTTCGAAGAATAATATATTTATTAATAACAAAAGTAATGAAACTACTCCGATCTGCATTAAAAAATAAGAAATGTAAATTAAAATAAGCATAATTGCATGCAAAAGTATGCCTTGCCGCTTTCTTGGTAGATAATTAATGAATAATCAAAGAATCAAATTGTGCTACATTTTATGACGTCATTCCAACCGATTCATGAAAATATTATTTTGCTTCAAATATTTTTAAATAAATAAAGTTTCTCATGCCATTGTTGATTTGGCAACAGTGATTTAAATGACTCAAAATTGAATTCCAATGCTATATAATTCAATGGGAAATTCGCCGACAGATAGTAGATTTATGTCCGTCCGGACGTACAGACAGACGGACAAAAAGTATGAAAGTTGGGTATCTGAGGTCATAGCTTTCTAACAAAAAAAGAATTTTTAAGATCCGATGGATAGAACCGATTTTGGAAGGGGGGTACGGACAGACAGACGGACATCGACCGCATGTCAATACCTACTTTTTAATTTTTTTAATTCTTTCGAATTAAAAAAAGAAAAGTAGGCTAAAAATATTACGGCTCGGGTGCTTTGGGGGAACAGGTTATTACGCAATGTTAACCCCCCCCCCCCCCCCTTCGGATTTATTTTTAAGCCAATCGCAATTTTGGCGGGAATAAGATTTTAGATACATTTGTTATGGCGCCGGTAACGACGGCTATCCTCTCGAATAGGAAGGAAGTATAAAAAAAACATAGAAATAAAATATTGACAGATATATTTGAATTCGTTTTCAAGTATAATAGTGCAATTTGTTCGTTAATAAATCAAAGAAATTCCACTATGACTATTTTTTTAATTTCATTTTTAGGGTTTTTATTTTGCTTAATTTTTTTTCTATCGTAATTTCTACTGTAAAGTATCTGTAGTGAGTATGAATATAAGTGAGTGTTCATTGTTGCGCGTCAGACACAAATTAATGTAGTCAATTTAAAATTTTGTCAACAATAGAAATTTTCTAAAGAGCCCTAACAATATGTGTTTTGACCATAAAGGTATAAAGACGGTTAACCGAAACCTTAAAGTTATTGCATACTTAAGGGGCTGGGGAGCCCAGTCGGTTAAGGCGTTCGCCTTGTATGCAGAAGGTCCCAGGTTCGGGTCCGGACATCGCCAAAATAACTGCCGACCTATAAACGGCCCGCGCAGCCAAAAATGTCCGACGAATAATACCCCGTGTAGAGGGAGTACACGTTAAACATGCTCCCAAAGTCCCGACGCTGCGTACGATGTCTACCTTGACGGTTGCGTTGGGTGCCTACTCAGATGTCGGCTCTGTCACCTGACTGTGGTTCTAAATTATGACGCCGGTCGCCAATAGCGCTCGTGTAGCTCTAGTGCGACGATATTTCAAACTAAACTATAGTATACTTAAAAAGCAAACTACCGATGACGAACGGTGGAGTCAACGTGACCAATATTATGAATTTTATTTAAAAATCGTTCTAAAAAATGTCTGAACATTTGCAGCTGGCGTAATAAATCTTACGGCTTTTGTATAAAATTTAATTTTGTGGATTTTTTTAAAGCTTGTGTTTTGAAGTAAACGGAAAAACGCGTCGGATCGGTTACAATAAGAAAACGGCAAGTCTGAAAAAATATCGTGTGGCGTCGATTTTTTTTCATTTGTACTGTTTTTTTTTATGAGTTGCTTGTTTCGTGCGAACAAGATTTTGATTTTTTTACTTGGATTTTTTAAACTGATAACCAAAGAGATCATATTATGGGTGGTTGTTTTTTTCTTTTGGAATAAATGTGGCGTCTAAGCAGGTGACTCAATGCTTCAATCGGAGTTTTTCGCGCCTTTTGTCTCGTATGTCTCAATTACATTTCATAGGAGCAAAATAGATGTCATACGAGTAAGAGTAAGAAGAATAGTTTTTATGGGTTTCTTCATCTAATCAATGAGTAAGTTACAATTTATAACATTTTCTGACATTTCCTGTACTCAATGATATTAAAATGATTGATATTAAATGAACGAGATTAATGATAATGCAACAAAACTGCAATTTGTTGCACGATTGACATTTATTTCATTGAGATGTATTATGTATTTAATATTTATAATAAGCTTTCTGATTTCATTACATTTTAATTGCTGTTTAAAATTTAAGTACATGTTTTATAAAAACTAGCTACTATTTTTATATTTTTTAACGACATAAATGATTAGGGTTATGTTGAATTATCGTCGCACTAGAGCTATAGGAGGGCTATTGGAGACTGGTTGCCATAGCTGTAGTTATTTAAAATAGATACATAAACTTCTCATGCAAATCAAGAAGTTTTTGTTTTTTAAATTTAGATAGAATATTGATTTTAATAATTACTATTTAATTAAATGTGTTCATTAACTACTAGTACAGCTAAATAATTAAGTTTTGAAATATGTTAAATATACTACTGTTTTTATAAACTAAATAAATGTTAAAATTATTTATACACAAATCATTTTATAATTAAATTTAATAATAGAAGCTTGTCGTTTAATTTCTGTACAACAAATCGGGTGATTTAAATTATCTAAGTAGTTAAATTAAAAAAAAACATTCTATAAATAATTTTTTCTTAATTGTTACCCTTAATGGGGTTGTTTCAAGGAGGATCTGGCAATAGCTCTGCGGTTTTGTTTTCATGTTTCTCAAATTACTTTTGTTGCTATTCGAAATTGAGTTTTCTAAGTTTTGTTATTTTTTAAATTACAACTTCTTGCTGTAATGTTGGTTGTTTTAATCATTTTTCAAGGAAAACTTGCATTGAAAGAAGTTAGAAGTTAAAAAAATTAACAACTAAAATATTCTCTTTGGGAAACTCACTCCCGAATATCAAAAAAACAGTAATTCGAGAGACATGAAAACAAAACCGCAGAGCTATTGCCAGATCCTCCGTGAAACAACCCCATTTTTATTAAAAAAATAATACATTAATTATCTATTAAAAAATATGAGTTATGTAAAATACAAACTAATTAATGCTTATAAAAAGTAATTAGTAATACATACTAAATCTCTCTATATTAAAAAAAGTAAGCTCTTTTAAAGTGTTAGCAGCCATAACATGATGAAATATTGATGTTAGAAATCCAAATTTTTTTTGGGAAGGTGGGTCTCCCTTATACCTCGACCTAAATTTTTTGGTTTTTCAAATTTCCAATTAGTTTTTTAATTAAAAATAAAAAGTTAATTTTTCTCTATGTTAAAGTATAGGATTTGAAAGTGCTAGTAGCCATAACATGATGAAATATTGATGTCAGAAACCCAAATTTTTTTGGGCACGTGTGTCTCCCTTATGCCTCGATGCCCACTTATTTGTTTTTCAAATTTCCAATAAGTTTTTTAATTAAAAATTACAATAAGTCAGCCACAAAAAAAAATCTTATTCCTTTTCTGCATAACGGCCACAGAAAATGAGCAAAAATTTGTGATTTTGTTACGTTCTTTTTAAAGAACAGTTGCTCTCTTTTATGTTCTTTTTAAAAGAACAGTTCTTTAACTTGTTCTTTTTACATTGGTTTTGTGTTTATATGTAGAAAAGGTTTACAGATTTTTGTAAAAATGATTTGGCCTTAAAATATATTATAGCAAGATAGAATATTTATAGATTAAAATAATGTAAAAAAAGATAGTAAAAAAAAGATAGTAAAAAAAAGATAGTAAAAAAATTATGACAAAACTATTTTAAATTAACATTTAACATAACAATTACTCTAATAAACATTTTCAATAAACAAACATTATGTATACCAAAATTATTTTATAGCAAAATTATTTTATTTAATTCTGCTTAAGTGGAATCACAAAATTTTCCTTTTTTTATAAAACAGATTTTTTTAATTTTCAGAACTGATGAAAAATATCGCGTTGTTCTTTCAACTTTTTTCTTCTTCAGCTGGCAGATGGCTTTCTTTTTTTTATTTAATCTCTCGGTTTTTTTTAAATTTTCATTATTCGTTCGCAGCAAAACACCACAGTAAAAGAGTTTTATTTTATTTTTTTATTTATTCTGAAAAATGTATTCTTATAGATGCGAATAAAATAAACTTTGCACACTCGAATAATGTGACATTCTTTTTTGTTTTTTTAGAAAGTTTTTGAAGATGTTTTAATTATGGATGTATCAAGATATGGAACATGTTAATTACTTTTGGGGCAAATTTAGAAAGTTGCTCGTTAAACATTGTTTTATGATTTGTTGTATAGCCAACATATTAAGCGAAATGTTTTTTTAGCTTCCACACTACGTTTATAACGTAAAAAGTGGAAGGTATTATAATCGTTCAATCCGTCTGTCTGTCACCCACTTTCACAGAACGAACCGCAAGTCGCACAAACGAGTGGGATACATCGTTTTAAAGGCCCTGTTTGGCGAATTTCTTTCTGAGGTGTATAAATAGTGCGTTTTTTGTTGAGCGCAAATATTGTGTGGAAGCGGTTTAAGTGACAGATTCTGTAACAAACCTACTTTTTAGTTTTATTTTTCGTTGTGAGATGCGTTTTTGCAAGGATCTCCCTACGTGTTACGTGTCACCATTTTTTGTTTACGTAAATGATAGTGTTTTTGTCTTTATGTATCTGTCCATGGTCTACTCAACTTTAAGGTCACAGAAGCTCTTTAGACGTCATGCAATCCGACCGGTCCGAAATGTAAGCAATTTCAAAGGAAAAGTACGAAACCTATTTGCGCACGGCCAATTATATATACTTATCTGGTTGCGAACATGTTTCGTTTCTCTCTTTTGGAACAGCCAACAACCTGAAACAAATTAATTTGGCGAGCGATAGCGAGCAGGGGGGCGTAGCCCCCTGCATGCCGCGAAGCATCCAATGGGATTATTACTTAAAAAAGTCATACAACTTAAAAATTTTGATTGAGCCATTGGGTTTTTAAAAAGAACCTAAGAGTAAAAACAGGCAAGGTTAATTCTGCGAAATTAACGGGGGTTGGCGAAAAATTACTGAAAACAGTAATACAATATTAATATATCTTTTTAAAAGTAATATAACATAGCGGCCGCGAAGCGGTCCAATGGAATTGCGCAGCAATTCCGGGTGTTGGCGAGCGATAGCGAGCAGGGTGAGCCCCGCTAATTAACAATAGAGGAGCCCTGTAAAAATAATTTGCCAACAATTGCCCCCTATTAAAAAATGTTTTACACTATAATTGTAATTAAAAATAATTGTAAAATTAAAAAATAATTGTATTAAAATAATTAAATAATAATTTTAACTAAAAATTGTTTTTATTTATTTATTTATTTATTTATTTATTTATTTATTTATTTATTAATTATAAGTCCCCCCCCCCCCCAATTGTCACCCTGGATCCGCCCTTGCTTTGGTTTGGATACCGGTGGTCCAGCGAGCTCATTCACTCTTATGCAATGCCGGCACACCAAAGAAAAACATTTTGAAAGCCAGTTAACCTCTTTTGTTTATTAGTATTAGTTTTTGTTTTAAAGTAAACACTTGCTTAAAAAAAATAATAGGCAGGCTTGAATTAAGTAACTACTACTTAGAACTGCCCTCAATTTCAACCAAAGTTCAAGAAAGAGATAATTTAATTAAAAAATTTAAGTGATAAAAGAATAGGCTGAAATTAAATAAAAATGCTTCAATTGAAATTAAATTAGTAGATAATTTTGCAGTTTTATGAATTTTTAAGAATCTTATACAGGTTTTGATTGATATTGAGCTTTTTAATTTGACCTATCACTGTCGTCTTTATAGTTTACTAGCAAATACCCGTTCTTCGTACGGACTAAAAAAATATCAAATCGATCTAAGTATATGTGTCATTTAATTTGTCATAGGATAATAAGCTTTGTCTTTGTTCCCGTTCATTATAAAGAATAAAATCCCGTTACTTATATTGCTTTAAAATTCCAAAATAAAAATACATCACTATACAATGCACATCCTCATATCACAAAAATCTTCCTCGATATGGACTTACTGTCATCGCAATTTTCCTGATAAATTCAAAATTAACCATAATTGTATAACAATGCTATTTCACGTCAAAACCTCCATTCTGGATTTTAAAAAAAAAACATTTAGCTCATTGGCACGTTCAATTATTTTTCAAATCATTAATTTAATTTCTGAAGGTAATGGCAAGAAAATAAAAGCAATTTCAATTTTAATTAGTTTTTGTGTTCATTTTAATTTCTTCTGTTGAATGGCAACACGAAAGGGAAAAAATTATCGGATTAAAGCGAAAGTGGTGTATTTTTTTCAGAAAATTTGAATTTTCTCTAAAAATGGAACAAATATGAAAAAACTAAGCCTCAGGTGCACACGTTGGTATTAAAGCGAATCTATCTTAAAAATTTCGAATTTCTGAGGGCAATATAAGTAGGTCTTTTACGATCCACAGACATAGAGACACACAGACAGACTCTTCCTTTTATTATTATAGATGCAATAAGAATCTGCGCAAAAAAAAGAGTGATTATAATAGTACCTTTTCCCCCCTTCAAAGGTATTATGAGAGCTAAAAAGGTAGACAACATTATGTGCCATCAAATTATTAAATATTTTCTTTTTGGTGAGATAGCAGTGGGTCTTAATATGTACTCGAGAATTATACATAGGGTCAAGTTGGGTAAGTGTGATAGGGGGTGTGATAAACAGCTCTTGTAACTTTGGGAATCATTCTAAAAATCTGAAAGTTTGCAATATATAACATTAGACCACTTATACTTAAACTAAAAAGAAATATTGACTTTAAATAATAGTTTAAAGATAGTTTTGAGCTTTTGAATTTAAGTGCATCTGTCTTGTTTTTTTCAAATTCGAATGGTTTTCTTCCAAATTCCATAAGTGTCATATTTTTATAAAAATCATGTTTTTTCTTTCTCTGTTAGTAAAAAGAATAAAGGTAAAGATATAAAACTGTTTTGGTTTATTATTTCACATGTTGTGAAGTATGGAAGTACAATCACAGTTACCCCTCAAAATATCAGTTGTGGGTAACTGTGATAAGTGACATGGGGTAAGTGTGATAATCCAAAACACCCCATTTACCTTGTGAAAAACGTACATGAATATAAAAAAAACTTATTATATTATTATTAAATTATAAAATTATTATAAAAAAATGAATAAAAGGAAATGGCATTTCATTTCATAATATGCCAGAGGATTTTGAATTAGAAATACCAAAAACTGACCTTTCTGCTGGATGCTACATTCTTGTTGCCTTTAAAAAAACGTACGGTAAAGCACTTTTTGGGACAAGTTCAGTCTGAAAATAAGGTGAATCGAGATGGGATTACTGTAAAATTTCTTAAGTATGATAGCATAACAAAGACATTTTCATGGCCAAATATAGCTGACGTGTGTATAATTGATGAGGACGATATTGTTTTCAACCTCCCATGTCCAAATATGGACCGAAGAGAACGTCTTTATTTTTCGCAAGATTTTGAAAATTACAATCTGTAAAAAAAGCAGTCTAACTAATAATAAAAATTGAATAGCACCATAGGTATTTTGACTTTAAATTTTTTGTTTCTTTTACATCCTGACTTTAGTTTATTATATCACAACATAAACCAAAAACGAAAATTCTCAATATTTTGGATTTTTCTTATCCGTATATTTCTAATAAGATGTAAAATGCTAATAAATTTTATGTTTATATTAAATTGTTAAGCAAAAAGGAATGTATGCTAGGTAATTTATATGGCTTAAAAACACTTATTGCAACTGAAATCACACTTACCCACATCAAAATCACACTTTCCCCTATCTGGGGTAAGTGTGATAAAACAGCAATGGATTTTGAAATGCAAATTTTATTCACTTAAATTTGGAATTCAAACATATAAATTTTTTCCTACATAGGTATGTTTCTTAAAATAATTCACTACCAATTTTAGGATTTGGAATTCACTTGAAGCAGAGAACTAATTTTTTTAATGAAAAATGCAGAAACCCTATCACACTTACCCCACTTGACCCTAATATTTTTTATTAATGCTGTGGGTAAATGACAGTAACTACAATTGAATGCATCAATTAAGGATCTAGCAGATATGGTGTAGGTTGTTAATACTTATCATCCTAGGGATTGGAAAGTTACTTTTCAAAAGTAACTCGGTCACAGTTACTACAAAAAGTAACTAATCACAGTTACTCTTAGAAGTTATAAGAAATATTGAAATTTAGCCATCTTGCAGCGTTTTTTTTTCAAAGAGAACCAAGACTGAAGAAATAATAACAAGCGAAAAAAGTTTAAAATGAAAATTCAACATTGTTAAAAGTTCAATTTTAAACAGCTAAATCTAAGCCGAACATCGAACTGTGCACAAAATATCTGCGAAGATCGGCATGAGAAGTAATGGAAAAGTAACAGATATTTTCGTTACCACTAAAAGTAACGAAGTTACAGTTACTTTCTGAAAAATCTAATGGTGTTACCTAAAACAAGAAACTGTTACAATGCGTTATTCCAATCCCTGCTTTATACGCAATACTTCGCCTTCAAGGCACAATTTAGTACTTTAAGAAATCTATAAAGTAAAACAAGACCAGAAATAAACAGAAACAAGATTGTCGACTTAATATTTAATTCATGTACAAATTTAAATGTACTTAATTCATTTTCCCTATAATATTTACAAACAACTAACACTACAATATTATTTCTTCAAGTTCACTTATTTGCGGTACCACATCTGCACAGAGTTCATTCGCTTGATCTTTTTCTGGAGCTGTAAAACTCCGTACAGAAGAGCTTCGGCAGTTGGTGGACAACCTATTTTACAAAAAAGAATTTATTAAAAAAGTTTTATGTGAAAGATATTTTAAATAGCCTATACACTTTTTAAAAGATATCAATTCCAGCCAAATGTGGACAACACTAAAATATATATTTGCTGACTTGTAGTAATTAACGCACTACCCATAAACAACAAAGTACATATCTAAAGCTTATTATGAAAATCTATTAGGCACCCATTTCCCAAAAAAAATTAAGCACTTATAATGTAACAAATCTCCAATTGCATGATATAATATAAACTGACATTATTAACTAGATAAAAGCTTGTATATAACACAGAATAATCATTACTAAAGCATTACTCATTGATTTTATTCAGTTCTGTCTGACTGTTTAAAAATTAAATCGGACAATTATTTTTCGTTACATTGCCCGATTGCCGAGGGAAAAAACGAAGTACAATGCATATATGATTTATCATATTGTTCCTATGTATGTGTGTTTCAAACATGTGGGCCTAGTAGTTTTGACCTTTAAAGTTTAATAGCAGGTAAAAGAGGTTTAATTTAAAGTAAAAAAGATGAAACACTTTGATGTCAAGCCTAGAAGTTCTTTGGAAATCAAATTTTATATTTAGTAACTACAACTTCTAATCCACCCAAGTAAAATACATATAACTAAGTACAGCATTTTAAGATCTAATTTCCCAATTGCACCTTATTTTACATCAAAACCCCAGTGGCTGAGAGTGTGGCATGTAAAAGATCCCCTGAGCACTCATTTGGCTTAGGTTCTCTCCGCAAAATTAAAATCTCAGCATGCTTTAACATCCACAGAGAGATCAGATTCATTGTAATCTGAGGGTCAAAATTGGTAGCGAAAGATGCCTAGATGATGCCACAAAAAATGGCTCTCAGTTCTGGGGAATATGCCGACTATGCAAAGGTCTGACCTCCAAAAACCAAAAAAGCAGCCCTGTTGGAAAAAAAAAACAGCAATACATAATTTATAATAATAAAATATGTAATAAACTCTGTACCTGGTACATAAATATCGACAGGTATAATACGATCGCACCCTCTCACTACTGAATATGAGTAATGGTAGTAGCCGCCCCCGTTAGCACAGCTACCCATGGAAATAACCCATCGGGGTTCGGACATCTGATCGTAAATCTAAACAAAATAAATAGAAGAAAAGGACACCATTTAACAGAAATATACATGGACAGCATTAAACAAATTTTATATATTAATCCATATTTTAAGTTTAAATTTTACAGCTTTTTATGCAGACCAAAATTAGACTAATGGCTGAGGGATATGAAAACAAAATAATAAATACAGCTTTTAAATCTCTTCTTAATTCAAGTTTAAAACTGATAGTATTGTGATATGGAAGGACAACAAATTAAGCATCTAGTTACAATATTGATAATCAGTGATTTACTTAACATATATTTGAAAGAACAAATGAATAGTTTTACAATAACATCATTCATTCTAATTTTCAAATTACACAAGACCTTAATATCTGAAAAACATGAGTGTATAAAACCTAATTTTACTAATTAACCCTTTGCACACCAGCCTAAAAACAATAGTAGAAACCAAAAACTCCAGAGCTATATTGAGATAAACAAGCGTGTCGCAAATGCAACGACAACAAATTTATTCCTAACATATGAAAGGTTGCAAATGGGACGACAACAGAGTGCAAAGCGTTTTTAAAAAAAATGCAGAACTATTCTTTTGTTTAACAAAAAAAAAATTCAGCTTGAACATAGTATATTCAAAAAGATTGAAACAAATGAATTTAATAACATCACAACCAACGAAAACAATATAAAAATTTAATGATAACAAAAAAACTATTTAAAAAAATTTGCCAGTTAAAGCTACATTATATACATTGAGGGACAGGACTAGAGACGGACATGTAATCCTTTGCCAAACATCACAACTCTTCCTCCAAAATGTTACCAAAAGCATTTCCATTGCAGTGATTGGTTTGGCATGTCCCGTAAGCACACAAAAACAATCACTGTCAAGGGAAAATGCTTTCCGTAAGGTCCATAGAGATCATAGTAAATGTATTAGAGTAGACGACGTGACCTCCAATTGCAGCAGCGAGACACGCATGGAGCCAAGAATATCATGGCAAACATGCCAGTGTTGCCACTACTTTACAGGGTTCATACTCTATTTTTAATAGTAAAATTCAGGAGTTTTAAGGAGTTATTTTAGGAATAAAATACCATAAATTCAGGATATAACAAATATAAAAGTACTTATAGAGACAATGTGTATCATGATATAAAAAGTAAAATTTAAAAAATCCAAGATCAACAAATTGCGGTGCCTTGAAAATCAAAAAATAATAATATCAAATAATTGCCCAATAGCAACAATAAAAAAATTTAAACTTTAAAACATGCAAAATCTCAAAAAATTAACTGACAATTCTAAACAAAAATGAATGCAAAACCTCAAGTTTTTTAAAAACTGGATCCTTCAAATTTACTGAAAACTATTTTCTATTATGAATGGATAATTTTTCAGGAAACTATACTTGAAATAAGGATTTCTAATATAAATTTCAAGAGTTATAAGGACACTTAGACAAAATATTTGAAATTCAGGAGATTTTCAGGAGGAGTACGAACCCTGACTTTAAGAAGAAAAGTACTACAACGTCTTCGAAAAAATGCCAGTTAATACTAAAATGAAAAAAAATAACAAAAATACTAACTGTAAGCTGTATTACAGACTCTTTTAACTAACTTAAAATGCTTTTCTAGTATTTTTATGGTATTTTTTTGTTTGTAATTTTAGTATTAACTGGTATTTTTTCGATGATGCCGTATTTTTCTCCTTAAAGTGGTGCCAACACTGGCATGTTTGCCATGATAACCTTGGTTCCATGTCCGTCCCGCTGCTACGATTGCAGGTCACATGATCCTCTAATACTTTTACTATGATCTCTATGGTAAGGTCTTAGGAATAGTGGGGATGTTTGGCGTAGATTCACAAGTCCTGTCTCTCAGAGTATGCCTAGCTTAAATTACCTTCCTGAGAGCAGGGGCCATTTTGTTAGTCAGTGTTCCGGCAACAATGATGACATCCGATTGCCTAGGACTGGCTCTAAACACAACCCCAAACCTGTCCATGTCGTAACGGGGGGCAGCCATGTGCATCATCTCCACAGCACAGCAGGCAAGGCCAAAGGTCATTGGCCATAGCGAGTTCTGAAAGTTGCAGGGTTGAAGATTACATACAGAGTATTGTTGGAATATAATAAAAATAGTTTGGGTTAGTTGGTTTCTTTTCAGGGGATTGGAGTAACATATTACTTGTAACAGTTACTTTTTTCTGGTAATTCAGAGTAACACAGTAAGATTTTTCAAAAGTAACTGCAACTTAGTTACTTGTAGCGGTAACAAAGTAACACAATTGTCGTCACTTTTCTGCTACTTCCTACGACACTCTTGACAGATATTTTCGGCACAGTTCAGCGTTTGACTTAAATTTAATTATTTTAAACTTTTAATAAAGCTAATTTTAGTTCTTAACTTTTTACAATTGTCCCTGTTTCTTTAGTCTTGGTTCTCTTTGAAAAATGGTAAGATGGCTAAATTTCTATTTTTCTTATAATTTGAAATGTCTAAAAGTAACGTTGATAAGTTACTTTTCGTATTACGTAAACTGCAACTAATTACTTTTCATATTAAGTAAATGCAATAGAGTTACTTTTTAAAAGAAACTTTCCAATCCCTTGGTTTTTCCTTATGTGTATTAGGGTTAGTTGGGGCTGTTATGACCCTCAAGGTAACTGAAGGCCTTAGTTGAAGAACATACTATGTGACAAATTTTTTAAAAAGAAAGAATGCCAATTTTAAATTTAATGTTCAAACTCAGATGCGTTAATGAAAAGGTCCCAACTTTCCAGACCAGTAATAAGAGGAATAATTTATAGTATGAAAAAGGTTAACTTCTTTAAGGAATGATATGTATGAAAAAAATCTCAATTTTTCAAAAATGTCACATGTTCTTCCACTAAGCTCTTCAATTGTGACAAGTGTCATTTTTTTAAATCTAACAACAGTTTAAAGAATCCCAATTTAAAATATACAAAAAAAATCAAGTTAAAAAACTCAAGATGAGTTTGAGGATTTCCAAAAAATAAATTTCAAAATGAGAAAATGAGCATTAAATTTTATGTTTGCACTCAGATGAGTTAAAAAATGTCAATTTGCAAACAGTAAAAAGAAACTAGTTTTAAAGTTCATGAAAAAGGGGAACTTGTTAAGGAATGATATGTATGAAAAAAATCTCAATTTTTCAAAAATGTCACATGTTCTTCCACTAAGCTTTTCAATTGTGACAAGTGTCATTTTTTTTAAAATCTAACAGCATTTTAAAGAATCCCAATTTAAAATATATATAAAAAATCAAGTTAAAAAACTCAAGATGAGTTTGAGGATTGCCAAAATTGTCCCCAACTCTTCCCATTAAAGGTAACTTACAATATTTAAGTTGAGGAGATATTGTATTAGGATATTATACAAGGTATTAAATTCTTTGAAAGTATAGCTTTACTACTATAATATAGCAAAAGAATTTGAAAAAAGAATTATCTAAAAATGCTCCCTAAATTATTTTTTTAAAGATGGTATTTTTTCAATTTAAAATTTAATTAATTAAAGTTTATAATTTTGTAACTATTGTGTTTAAAGAACAAACTTTAAAGCCAATTTTCTTTGGGTTAACTGTGCTAAATAGACATTTTCAAAATATGCATAGAATTAAAATAAATATTTTGGTAAAAACAAAACCTAAAAATAAAATTCTTATTTTTTTCTTGTAATGTTATTTAGTTAAATATCTGGAAACACAAATACTTAATAGTAGCAGTATGCACACAAGCATTTATTTGATCATGCATTAAAATATGCAGCACAATGATTAGATCATGGTCACAATGTAAACACATATAGAATGTTAGATTAAGTACAATAGTGTTGTGGGCAGGTAAGCTGCAGTAACCACAACAATGAATTGGACCATTTTTGCCCTGAAATAATCAGTCATTTTTTGTACTTTCTTGTAGATTAAAGTTATTGAGTTGTTACAACAATGGTTTAAGTCATTAGTTTAAATAATGCAGTTTTTCTGTCCACAGCAGAATACTATTCAAGAACATAAATAATCAGTTAGTTAAAAGCACATACAAAACTTAACTAAGCATGCAGTGAATACTTGTTAGCAATTTTAAACAAATTCAAATCACCCACTTATGCAGGGAAGCTGTAATACTATTAAATATTAGTCAAATTAAAGAGTGGCTTTATTGTTATGTCTCATTTTGAAGTTTCATCACAATAAATCAGTATGTGAACAGCAGTTATTGTTTTAATCATTGACATGCAATATTACCAACATGATAAGATCATTAGGTAAATGGCAGTATTTAAAAATACTCATACAATGTTAGAGAAAATTTAAATCTATGAATGGTAACTTAAAAAATGATTATTTAATATGGATTAAAGAACAGTATAAATCAAAGAAATTAAAAAGCTACTTCCACTATTTTAAAATTTATGTCACCTTCTTTAAAAAAATATATATATTTTAAAACATATTTAAAAATACTTCAACTTATTATAATGAAAAATACATGAATTTTTACTATGATATATAATTTAAAGAAAAAAAGCTTTAGAAGCTATTATTTAGTGTAGTAAAATTATAAATCAATATAACTAAAAAATAATATCCAAAATAGGATTAAGATATTTAACAATTTAACAAATACGAAAATTTCTTAGTAAGATCAGTCAGGATAATTATGAAAAGAAAAACAATTACAGAGAAAAAAACTACTATTACACAAATGAAGGGTACAAATGCAAAACTCACATTCTCCAAAGTATAACTAATATATAGGAGCCAGCCCCTTCATTTTCAAATGCGTGCTATTGAATTTATCATTATCAAAAGTCCACAATGAAGGGGGAAGGGGTCGTCTTCGATATCTTAGTTATACTTTAGAAAATGAGTTTTGCAACTGCACACTCCAAATAACATACGTTACTATTTTACTTTTTACACTCCTGGACAAGTTTTTTTTTTTTTAAAGCGCTATTAATAATAATTTCATTACCATAATTACCGCAACCGACCTTATATACTGTAAATGAAAGGTGTAGTTGCAATGCCCACATTTTCCAAAGTATAACTACAATATAGGGTCCAGACCGTTTATTGGCGACTTCATGATTGAACTTACAATCGTCAAAAGTCGAAAATGAATGGTCCGGACCCTATATCTTATATATACTTTGGAGAATACGAGTTTCACAACTACACCTTTCCAATAGGCATAACTACAAATAAAACATGTCCAACCTTTCTGGCCCAATTCAACAAGTCATCGACACGAGCCAGTGCATATTCAACCTTTCCAGGTGTATTCTGAAAAGGCGAATAGGGTTTCCTTGGTACAGGTGTATCAGCGGTAGATATATCAGCTAGGTTTTTGGATGTTACAGCAGTAGTACTAGAAATGGCCCTTGAAAAGGCCAGTCGACCAAACGTACTGTTGAGTAAAACTAGAAATAGCAGATACGGTAAGATAAATATTTAATGCAATACAGCTATGCAGGGTTCTTAATACATGTTATTGTTAATTGTTATCAATAATAATCAATCTTTTATATTAATGACTATCAATTATTTAGAATAACCACAGGACAGAATTTCCAGGTTCGGAAATATTTGGGAACATCAATGATAAAATGGTTGGTCTTGATTCGGTGATTTCTGTTATGTTGCCCAAATGTGGTAAACATTACATTTCCCATTTCATACAGTTCGATAGGTATAAAAATCCTATGATAAATTTTCAAGCTTGCCAAAAGTCAGCAAGGAACAGACCGGACATTTTTTCATTAAGGTGACCAGATGTACTGCATTTCACAGTACAATTTAGTTTGTTAGTCAACTATCTAGCTAAAAAAAATGTACAAATAGTATCTAGTTCTATATTTTTAATAGATATTTCAAATAAGAATAACTTACATAAAAAAGATTTACGAAAATGTAATGGATATTTCATAGTCAAACGGTTAATCACTAAAACAAATATGGTCAAGCTATGTATCATAGCTGTACAAAGATGTGGTTTAACAACTAAGAAATTTTAAAAACCCAAATTTCCACATAAACTTTATATTTTCACAATTTTGAGTAAAATTCATTATTTATTAACTTAAAACAACATAAATTACATAAGTCCCAAAGGTTATAGGCGGCTTTGAAGTGCAAGGACTTTTCAAGGTTTAAAACAATAACTGAAACTTCGGAATAGAAATGTGGAACTTCGGAGAGGGAAAAATTAGCATATAATTTTGAAATAGAAAAAGATCATATTTATTTAATTAACAGATTATCAGCAGGGATAAGCGATTTTTAAAGTACATAACAATGTACGACGATATGTTCTTGTTATATAACTAAAACATTTTCTTCTCTTATAAACCATAAGAACATTCTTACCTAACAACCGTTTCATTTCGATCGAAGAAAATATATCTTATTTACTGTGTTGCTTTATAAGTAGTTTATCGGGAAGCGAAATTGGAGAATATCACAAAAATTATTTTTTTTTAAATAAGAAAATATACAACTTACGTTTTGTTGCCATAGTGTTTACAATTTTAAACGCTACAGTTACAGTTTAGGAATGCATATCATGGAAAAATAAAGTTGATAAAATGTATAAATTACATCATGTTTGATTTGGTTGAATAGATATTGATAATACTGAGAAGTAGGCGAAAACTAGTGATTTTGTGATCATCTTAGATTTAAAGTACAGAACTCAAAAGCTCCAACTGCATTCCGAATTCCACGCTTCGAAATAAAGATTGGTACAACACCTATACTGCCACATCAAGTAAAACTTCGTAAAATTATATGCTTCTTTGGACAGCTGTGACCCACTTTTGATGGTATTCAATTGACACATCTGTAGACTTATTTGATGTGTCTTATTTAATAAGAGATATGCTCGAATTAAAATAAAAAAGAATCCTATGCTAAAAAGAATTAGTTTTTTCTAATTTATCATTTTTATATAAACCAGTGAAAAAGAGATAGTTTACCGCAATAAATCATCAAAAATCTTCAGAACTGTCAAATATGTGTTTAACAGACTGTCAGAGCCGTATTTCTAATATGTTAAGTAGTGTGCAGCCCAGAGCGTCAAATTTTGAAGGGGCTGCAATTTCTTATTTTATTCAATAGTTAAAATTTACTTACTATGGTATTTATTTTATTTATCAAAATTGTAGATCGAATAAAATAACTGTTGTCAAGTAATAATATTTCTAATAAATTAACTTTATTTGAAAAATAATAGTGAAAACGCCAATAATGAATCGCAATGCTTCGCAACCCAGAGCCCTCCGGGGTCAGGAGAGATGAAATCGGCACAGCAAGCCTTGGCCAATGAGTTTAGTTTAGTTGCCTTTGGGATAAATCTAAATATTTAACGGCATTCCGTGTGACACTCGAACATTTTGAAATTTTCAAACTAGTATATGACTATTTCTTACAGAAAATAAAAGATATGTCGCCGATCTCCCGAGTTCCACGAAAACTATATTTAAAAAAATATTCAAGAACAATCTTTCGCATACCTATGACATAATCCATTCATTTAATTTCAAATAAACAATATTTTGAGTGCGGCTTGTCCATTATTGGTATTTCAAATCAAGAGTGTGACAGCTCTTAAGAATAAGAATACTCTATGTATCATTTCTGCTATCAAAGTTTTTGGTTCTAACTGATGTGTCTATGTGTCTAACTGATGTCCAACACCTGACAGATCTTCATGTCGTGACAGATTACGTCTTTCTTTATTGTAAAAAAAAATGAAAACCTGACACAAAATTCTATTTTAAAAAAGTGATGCTACACTTCACATTGCATTAAGCTTGCAGGAGAATTTGTCAAAGAGGTAAGTAATCTTAAATAAAATATTATTTATTGAACTTCAACAAATTATAACCGTAATTCTTACTTCAAAATTAATCCGATGATGTAAAGTAAAAATATATTTACCGGCGTCATGACTATATGTTTAAAACTAAAAAAATTAAATATCAGAATTTAATACAGCCGTCGGTCGGCGGGTAACTTGATGAGTTGAACAGGACCATTGTTGTAAGAACTCAATAACTTTAATGAACAAAATTTTTTATATTTATCCCCAAAATTAAAAAATTTCCTAACACAGCTAAATTCATGTAAAGTAAATTGTTGTTTTGATCATATTTTTTTTTGTTTCAGATCAACATCGACAAAAATCGACATGATTAAGTTCATTCTATTAGTAGTTCTATTCTATTGCGCAGCCTTCTCTTGTGAAGATGTAACTGTAGAAGGTATAACTCACAGATCCTTCAAAACTTATAAATTATAATAATTCCGAAAGCTAATATAATATGAAAAACAAAAGGGTCATGTCCACTCGAGCTTCCTGCTTAACTTTATCGAAATAAACAAAATATAAGACAATAAATGAAGACCATAGTCTTGACCAATTCATGTAGAAAAAATTAAGTTAAACTGGAGACGAATATAAAAAATTTTAAAGTTAACATTTTTATTCAGAAACTAGCAAATAAATACCCGTTCTCCGCACGGACTAAAAAAAAAGTTGTAGTCGATCCCAAGTATATGTACCATTTAATCCATTCTAGGATAATTAAATTATTTCATTGTTTCCACTCATTATAAAGTATAAAATCCTGTTAATTATACTACCTTAAAAATCCAAAATAAAAAAATACGCTATAAAATGCACGCATAAAAGTCATCGTAATTTTCCTCATAAACATATAAAACCTTTTAGCTCATCTGGCATGTTTTTGGTAAGAATTTGGCAAGAAATGAGATATAGCTACCAACAATCTTATTATACAGCTCTAGCACAATGGCCTTCGAACAACAAACCAGCTTATATAATAAAAAAATGGTCATTTGGCGCGTTTAGGTAAGAATTTGGCGAGTTTGGCAACGTATTTGGCAAAAACATGAAAGCAAAACCCTAATATGTAGCTCTAGTACGATGGCCTTGAACAACCATCATAGTTATAATTCACGGAAGTAGTTTAAATATGCACATTTTTGCAATCAACAAAACCATCGATGAAGAATCCATCACCTAAACCCACAATAAAATCGTAGAATGGAGACTGGACGGAATTACGTCACTTAAACATGTCAATTATTTTTCAAATAATGAATTTAGTTTCTGAAGGTAATGGCAACATAATAAAATATAGATTGTCAATTTTAATTATTTTCGTTTTAAATTTTATTTAATTTTTTCACCAGGAAAGTAAAAAAAATGCTTGGATTTGAGCCAAAGTGGTGTAGTTTTTTCAGAAAATTCGAATTGTTCTCTAAAAATAGAACATTTTGAAACCTGAAAGTTCAAAAACCATAATCTAAGTATGAACTACGCATTTGTGCCAAGTTACGAGTCTATCAAATGTCTAGTTTACGAGTCTATAAGAGACACACACAAACAAACACACAAAACTTCATTTTTATTATTATAGATGAAGGATAATGGTATTGACAAAGTCGTCGTGAATGGGTGTTGCCTGTTCTTTAATGGGTTAGATGTTGAAAGAAAATAGAGAAATTGAAACTTCGCCTTATACATGATCCCATTTTCATCTAAAAATTTATAATTACAATCTATTTTTGTGTAATATTTAGATCTGCAAGCACTTTTTTGCGTTGCTTCCACCATCCGATAATAAAGTACCACCGAACTACGATGAAATACTCTCTAACATGTCGTAAGTTTTAAATTCTTACTACATTTAACAAAGTAAAACGGTTATTACTTACAGTTTTTTTATAATAATTTGGAAATTATTACATTTCTCAAAATGAATTTTTTGCAGCCCCGATGAAAAGCAGCAGGTGATAGAATGGAAAAAACAAGCGTTCCCGGAACATTCACGGGCGCGGAAAGTATCTTTGGAGTTGTAAGTAGACATTACTCACTTTTAGTATGTATTGTAAAAAAAATAATTAAACTAAAAATTATATGTAGCATTTTTTTTAGCACTAATCTCATAAATTTCTTTAAATTACCATTGCAAAATTACTTTCATGTTTCATTGAACAATAAAAGTTATTTCACGCACTTTTTGCATAGCAATTTCATTTTACAAGTATCCATTAAATTTAAAGAAAAAACAAGTAGGTTTGTACATAGCCCCCTACATATAATGCCATCCAAGCTCGATCAAAATTGGAAGTCATGAGAAAGCTGTCAATAGATGGCGCCATCACGCAACAACGTGCATGTGTTGTTGTTTGTTGTTGTTGTTTGTTTACATCCAGTTCGCTGTGATAAGAAATTTTGGTAACGAGTTCGAAATTTATAATTTTTTTTTAAACTTTTGTAAATGCTACAAATACTAGCTAGTTTTTTTGCATCATACCATCCTATAAATCAAAGAAAGAACACGGTGTTTCTATATAGGAATGCCTACGAAATGGAATATATTAGGTAAAGAATTTTTACAATTAGTATTCTTTTTTGGTGAAAATTTATCATCTATTCTAAATATTTTTACTCTTAAAACTTTTTATAATGAATGAATTATTATTATTTGTTTTTCCCTTCCTAATATATAGTTTAAACACACATTTGCTTTTGTTCTGCAATGTTTGTTCTGAATAAATGCACTTTATAGTTGAGTTACAAATTTAAATGATCTATCTCATTTTAAAATTTTGTTGTTGTTCGAAGTTATGGTATTATTATTCAGGGACTGTTATTCTTAACAGAAGCATTTTTAATAAGTGTTATAGTATTTGTTAATTTTTCTTTAAGAAGCCAAAACTATTTTTTTTTTTTTAATAATGTAACTTCTGAACAAGATTATCATTACTTGTGTTTTAGTCTCCAGTAGAATATTCTTATACGGGGATTTTAAATGTACAGTTCTAAAGCGTTTTTTTTTTAAACAGTTAAAAAAACAAAGAAACTCGTTACATGATTATGTTTTTTAAAAAATATGTGCTTGCTGTTTTTAGCTTTTTAATCTTAAATTTCTAAAAATTGTGATTTTTGGCAGATATATTCTGTAACAGTTTTTACACTATTCAAACATTATGAAGAGGGATTTTTTTAAATTTAAAATGGTATTTTATGAATTTCTCTGGCAAATAATATTGCTTGGAAGCAGAAACAAAATAAAAAAAATAACTCATTTGTTTATTATGTTACTCGTACCGAACGGTATTCGAAATAGCCCGCTGGATCCGTTATTCACCGCGAATTGCGAATACATTTCTACTAAAATATGCGAACGACTACCAAGAGATGGCGCGACCAGAGTACTTTTTGAGGACAGCCTGTGAATCTATGTTATTTCTCGAGTTTAGATGGCATTCTATGTAGGAGGCTATGGTTTGTAACAGAATCTGTCACTTAACCCGCTTCCACACAACAGTTGAATTTAACAGATAAAAAGGCGCCAAACACAGCATTAATTCTATATTAAACATTTACATTTACATGCTAAATTTGGCTAGTTTCTTTAATTTTATTTCGAAAATTCAATAATTATTTCTTATCGTTTGCAAAAATTAATTTATATTTCAAAGAATAAATATGTAATATTCCTCGATTTTAAATAGAATGAAAATATTTGATATCAACATACAAAGAATCTCGTAGAGAAATATATTTGACGTCATTTCAAACTGACCGATGTTGCAAAAATAATTTTATTTTAATTTATTGTCTAAAAGAATTAAAGTTTCTCAAGCGATTGTTGCGAATGGCAATGGTGATTTAATTCTAATAAAAATGGCTTCTTATGCTTTTTAAATGAGCATTAAATTTTGCAGTTTTTTTTAAATAATTGAAGTACTTCGAATTCTTCTCTGAAATTTTCAATGTACATTCTAATTTCGATGCGCTGAATATTTTGACGTATCACACTTGTCCGTAGCATTTGTAGTTTGGGCTATGAAAGTGGGTGACGGGCAGACAGACTGACGATTATAATACCTTCCACTTTTTACGCTATAAACGTAGTGTGTGTGTGGCAGCTAAAAAAACAAAGGGTAGAAGTAATTGAAAGTAATAAATAGGAGAAACACTTTCAACATTTTTGAGCTAATAACTCCCGTTGTGTCTTTAAACACATTTTTTTTCATCCTTAGCTAGGTTACTGCAGAACATACAATGTAATAGTCCTATTTATTTCTAAGGTGCTCTAATCTGAATATTAGTTTCTGATGAATGTAACTATTATAGCGGCGAGAGAGACATGAATGTTCTGAGAAAACTAGTGGAAAAGAAGGTTCCTGGATGGGAGACATTCCTGGATGAAGATGGTCTGCCGTAAGTATTAGTATATACTGCCGTGAGCAGGTAAACTGTAGTATCTACAGTAATGACTTGGACCATTGTTGTATTCAGTCAATAACTTTAACCTCCAAGAAAATATACTAAAGATTGATTATTTCAGAGCAAAAAACCGTTCCAATTCATTGTTGTGGTTACTGCACTTTACCCGCTCACAGTCCATAGCATCCTATATTGTAAAAAATCCTCTAATTTACCAGCACTGAGTAATGGTAAAATGGCTTCCAACCCCAATATGTATGCTTTGAATTTACATATGATGTAAAGTTCATCTATCGGCGGAGTTTAGTTTAGTGTGAATTATCGTCTTGCTAGAGCTACACGAGGGCTATTGGCGACGGGAGCGTAATTTAGAACCATAGTCAAGTGACAAGCCCACACCTGAGTAGGCACCCAACGTAACCGTTAAGGACGACATCGTACGTAGGCGTTGTGACTTTGGACCATATTTAATGTGCGCTCCCACTGTACGGGGTATTATTCGTCGGACATTTTGTGACTTCACAGGCCGTTTATAGGTCGGCAGTTATTTTGGCGATGCCCGGGCCCGAACCTGGGACCTCCCGCATGTAAGGCGAACGCCTTAACCGACAGGACTTCCTAGCCCCCATCTACCGGCTAAAAAAAAATTACATAATATTTTTAGTGTGCTTTGCTTAAAAGTTAAAAAAAAAAAATAAAGAGCGAATGGCACAATATTTCTTTCATTGAAAGTCGCAAAATTAAACAATAGAAATTTAATGCAAATAAGTGTTTGAATGTGATTTTTTTGTTCCAATAATACATATAAGGTTTTGTTTTTAATTAACGAAAACTGTCTGTTTACTGTTCGAAATTATTAAATAAAGTTAATGAAAAATATCTAAAAGAAATTAATTTGGATTAAAAATATAAATCGATCAGTAAAATTGATGGGTATTTAAAGAGAAAATTAAAATCACACTTGAAAATTCGCACTTAATGGTACTTTTCCCTTTCAATTTCATATTGATAAAATAGAATTTACAAAATTTAGTTGGACACTTTTATTATATGTACCACTTCCCCACGATTCAATAAAAAGTATTTTGAGAAGTTACAAAAAATGCAACCAATTGTTGATATTTCTTACAATTTTAATAATATGAAATGTGTAAACAAAAGTAACCTTATAGCAATATTATTTCGCAACAAACTTTAAAATTTCAAGATTTTAGTGATATTTCTTTCACTATAGGACCGACATAGGAAGGCTGAGACTGTACAAAGAACTTGGTTATAGAAGAGTCTCCAAATAAATAGTACTTGTGATTCTTCAAAACTGATATGCAAGATTCAAATTAATGTAGAGCATAAACTTCAAGATGAAAGAATTCATGACATGGCAGATCAATTAGTGAATTTTTTTTATTAAATAAAATGTTTTTAATGTAGTTTAAGAATCCAATTTAAAAATAAAATTAATGAAATTTTTTAATTTTTTCCAATGTTTTTTTTATTTGTTATGGACATTCGATACTTTAGAATTAGGTGCAATAACTTTGTAAGACTTCAGTGTCAAAAACAATCTACTGACTAAATCAGCCTTATGCAGCATGTATCATTTTGAGAAAAAAAAATATTTCGCAGATATAAATAGTTATTTGATAATTTTTCAGAAGCCTCAATTACATGCCAATAGTTTTCCCATATTCTGGAAAATTAAAACCCTATAATATTTGTCCAAATGCATTGCCGAACTAAATTTTTTAAAGCATTTGAATATATGTTATTGTTTCTTCTTTCAAATAAAACATATAAGTCTTGTCTCCCTTTTGGATTTAAAATTTCAAAATAAAAAAGCATTACTAAAGAATTTCCCTTTATTTCTCTTGAGCAATAAACTGGAAATATACTTATACACATACAAAATAATCACAAGTGAACCAAATATACAGATACATAAAAGTATGCAGTTTAAAGTGAATTTAAGATAATATAAGAAGAAGCACTTGAAACTTCTTTGTATATTATGATTGGCTTAAACCTAAATTGGAGGTAAACCAATAAATATATAATTTTTTAATGAAATATTTAAAATTTTACTTTAAATTCAGTTTAAAATTTTACATTAGTTACTAGTTTTATATAAAAGTATAGAAAAATATATACTTTCATTGTTTATATGTACATAATCATAATTTATAGAATGCACAATTTTCACACAAGAATTTTATAATGCTAGGTTAAATTTTTGTAGTTAGTAACATAGTACATATTTTTTAAACATTTCAAGTCAAAAGTCAAATCCCTGATATTATTAATTTATACTGGTGCAATTAAATTTAATATAAATTTATATAAGAAAAACAGTATTTTAACCAACTGAGGTATTATTAAAATGTTCACCTCTTTGTCACCATGTATTCTAAACTGAATAGACACTATGTCAGGAGAAAAATTACAGTGTGATCATTACTAAATAGAAAAGTATTCAATTGGGAAAATGCTTAGATGAATACAAAAAGGTTGGTTAAGAAAACATCCTACTACAGCAGATTAATAATCAAAACTAGTCTTAATACACCTATGACTTTTTTTTTATCCATTTAAATTTAGTTCATAACATTGCGAACTAAGGTATGACCATGAGTGAACCTCAATTTTTCAAGACAAATCAAAATATGACTCATAGCGCATAAAACACCATGCTAGAGGGGGGGTTATATAGATTTTTTTTTTAATGTCAGTTCTCAACAAGTAAAAGCACAAAAATAACTTAATAATATAGTTCAAATAGAAGTTAAATTTGGCATGTTGTTAGAAAATGGACGCCTGGTCAAATGTCAACATCTATAATTCCTCGGATCATCTGAGGAATTATAGATGTTGACATTTGACTATCTAAGTCATCTAAATGAAAATTTTAAAGTTAGCATTTAGGTTCCATGATAATTGAAAAATGAAATGATTTAATTTCATCTTTAATGCATACAATTACAAATATATCACAATAATAAGCAAATATAAAAATCAATCAGATTTATAACACTGCTTTACCATTTATAATCTACATTACAGAATACACAAAACTAATTCTTTTCAAGATGCAAATGAAGAAAAGAAAAATATCTAAGTGACAACTACGATAGTTATATGCATACAAAAATAGTATTTTATAGATCAACTATATAACAGTTTGAACTTTTAATGCATATTAATAGCAGTTATCAAAGAGTAGGAAATATCATACACACATGTAACATAAAACAAAAACATACAAAAGAAAAAGTTGTAAAACTATAAAAACACATGTACTACCTGTCCTTTTTTTTAAATTGATTTTTTGATGAATTATGTCTTTTATTATTGCAATTATCACCAATGGCAATATCTATAAAAAAATGCACCATGCTGTAACATTACACGTAAATTGTTATTTGATGCATATATCTTGGGCAGTGAGTGAGCTGAAATAATTAAAAAACAATGTTTGTTTTGAATTAAAATATTTAAGAGTTTAAATAAATTATTTTTTAAAGTTAAATGCTTACATTTATAAGGTACTAATTAATTACATGAAGGCACCTACTCACATGTAACTGTGTGATTAATAATTGAAGACAACAATTTACTGTAGCCAATACAGCAAAAAAAATCATGAAATGAAATAACTTAACTTAATTGAAACTTTCATCAAAAGTTAAGGGCTTTATCAAAGCCATGTAAAAAATATCTAGAGCTATGTACTGGTGTTTTGCTTGCTTATT
Organism: Oedothorax gibbosus; assembly: GCA_019343175.1. NCBI lineage: Eukaryota > Metazoa > Arthropoda > Arachnida > Araneae > Linyphiidae > Oedothorax > Oedothorax gibbosus. Next base: position 23,575,410 of record CM033276.1, on the reverse strand, counting down.
TAAAGAGTTATGACGAAAAATAAAAACCGAACTTGGAATGCTTAGGGGCTTTACAGGGGCCTTAAACCATTCTCAAATTTAGGTTTTTTTTAAAGGTAAGTAGAAAACTTGCTCATTGTTTTTTCTATATTGAGTACTTTATATCGCAATAAAAACACTGGTTGGTTGCCTGAGAGTAGAAATTATTAACAAGGACCTTCAATACAATGATGAATTCTACCATTTTGTCTAAAAGAAGTTGGTGTTGTCCTGACATGGTTGGCTAATAACAGGCATCCAAAAACATATATTACAAACTAAGCTGTTACAATTGCCCAAACCAGACTTTGGCAATACTGACAAGGGTAAGACAATAAGATATTTAAGTTACATAAAATAATAATCATAATTTATATAAATAATTGTTTGCAGTTAATGTGGAAAAAGATAATCATACAACCACAATAAAAGAAATAATATATTGGGTACACATTTTATGGAAATAAATAGTTTGGTGCATTTAATATTCAATCAAACGTAAATGTTATGTGCGTTTCGCTTACAAAAAAACCTAATCTACGGAATAGTTAACATTATGAAAGTCAGTTACAAAACAAACATAGGGCAATTATGTAATTGTAGCAATTATAATATTAAAGCCATGGTTTAAAATAGTACAGAACTACTAATTCTATTTCATAAAATTTTCCTTAGTTTTTTGTATAAACACGATAAATTCTACAAGAAATGTTAAATGAATTTTAGAAAACCTTTGACAGACAGTCAAAAACTATCATAAATAACCACTTGACCTTACATATTATGCAAAATATAACCTTATAAGGTCATTAAATACTATCCACATTATAAGAATAAATGTGTCGTCAATAAAATAAATAATCAAAAAGTCACAAAATGTTAGTTAAATGGCAGTCATAAGCTTATTAGTTAAAAAAAACATCAATGAAAAATCTGGCAGTGACAGAGAGTAATAAATAATTATTTTACATAATATGTTCATATACATTTCACAATTGTAAAATTATATTAAATCGCTGATTGTATACAACTAGTATGTATGTTCTATAAAATGTTTTGACAAATCTTAGAAGAAACAAAACGGTCCAAATGTTAGGATTTGTATTAGCTAAAATTTACTACATTGATTTTTATATATTAAAACATCCAAGTTATGTAAATGTTATGTTTATTTCACTAATAAGGATTTCAGTTTATGCAGATAGCTCTAATGATTACTATTATTGTCTTACTAAAAGATAATCATCAAGATAAACCTTAAATATTTTCAAACTACAAACCAAGAATGGAGAATTATTTGCAGAAGATGGTTGAATTTATTAAACGTTAACAAAATTAGAAAAGATACATAATAAACGTATTTCAATGAATAACAAAATGAATGAAGTATAAATAAATTGAAGTGAAAGGATAAATAAACATAAATGGCAACACACACTTAAGAGGATAAACATAAGAGATGAATACAAAAAATTCTAAATCACTAATATTTTTTACATCAAAACCTCAAATAATGAGTATACATTTACAAATGAATTTTATACACACAATGCTATTACCTTTAAGGATAAAAAAATATGTTAGAATTTAACTAAGTTCCTTAAAAGGTCAAAAATCACATACAAATTGGAATAAAATTGAGGGCAGTTTATCTGGCAGTGTTCTGTACATTCTGTTATTTCTGATGGAACTGCTGCTAAAGCTACTTGTATAGGACTAGGATGGTTTGTAGCGTAAAAAGCAGTCCAAACGTCGTTCCAATTCCTAAAATAATATTTTGGTTATTAGGTATTGATTATGATAACAGATTAATATCTTTAAGTATGTATTCCCTGGTAAATAGGAGAACAAGAGGTGATTTAGTTCAAATTTCATTCAAATTCATCAAGCAGGGAGATATTGTAGGGCTTAGGTTTGAACTTAAATAGTCGAACCAGAGGACATGGTCAGAAATTAAAAGAAATCCTTTACCAGATTATGCTGTATATTCTAAGAGAGTAGAAAAATTCAAGAAGAATCTTGATAATTATTGGAGATTGATAAAATCTTCGTAAACTTTTGGACCAACCTTGCTGGTCGTCCAGTCAGTCGTAGGTCGTAAAATTTTGCATTTGTATAAGTATTCAATTAAAGAAGGTTGATCTTCACAGGATTTGTACACAAATCTATGATTGGAAATTCAGGGAGTTTTCTAAGGAGGTTTTTGAGGAGTGCATGCCAATGTTAAAAAATTCATTAGAGGTAAGAAAGAGGAGAATAAATTTGAATTGTTTGTTGATTACTGTATTAGTCTAGTAACTTCACTGCACTTCAAATAATGAAACAGAAGAAAAAACCTTCACTTAAAGAATTGCGAAGTGCATTTCGGTACATTAACTATCATAATGTCCGGAACTCTCTTTTACAGAGCATGCGCATTAGACTTCTTCGAATAAAGTACGGGAGAAACCGGTGGAAAAGGATCTGTGCCGTCAAGTTTTTTAGGAGAGGGGGAAAAAATATCAGGAGATGAGACACGAATTTCAGGAGTTATAAGGGCCCTTCAAAAAAAGAAACGAAATTCAGGAGGCGTATGAACCCTGTCTTCATTACATTTATAACTTCAACATAATAAGAGTAGAAGTTATACGTATAACCAAAGTAATATAAAACAATATTTAGCCTGTCTGGTTTATTTTTTACTTAACCAATGATTCATTTGATGAATAGGGAAAAATTGTGTAAATTAAGTCATGTGATATTTGGAGATATTGTTTAAATGACTGAGAAAAAGTAGCCAAGTAATCAAGTTATCTTGCACATGTTTAGATTGGTTTTGGTTAGGTACTGACTACTAGTTTAAACTACGGACTAGTAGAGTTAAAGATTAATAAAAATTTATAATATATATTTCAAGAGATATTACTTTAACATTATACATTTATTTGTACTATTGTGCTTTATTCATAAATTTAAACATGAAGGAAATTGTAACATTTTATAATAATTTTTTAGAAAAGCGAAGTTAATGAATAAAAATAATTATTTTTTAATAGAAACCTGACAACAGAAAAGAATTTTAATAAATTGCCAATTTAGTGAAAACAGTTTAATGTAGAATGTTTTGTTTTATGTTTGTTTTAATAAGATATCCAGAGCTCAGAAATAAAGAATAAAGCAGTACCTTCCATTCCATTCTGGTAAATATTTCAAAAACGTTGTTTGGAAAAACAAAAACTTAAGTTTCACTTACTTTCAAGCAATTTTTCTTGTCCAGTTCCTTTCTATGGTTATATATACATTGTTGTAAAATTGAATAAAGTTGGAGCAGTTTTTCAATTGTAAAATCTTCAGTGACTCGTACCACTCGAGTTAAAAAGTTATCTAAAATGGCAGTGTCGATAACAATTTTTATGACAGCAACTTCGTTTCTGTTCAAAGCACCTGAAAAAGTACAAAAAACATACATATTTTAACTGACTTCATAAAAGCTGTCAACATAACCTAATTTGAATCCTTAAAAATGCATATATTTTATTATTGTTTAAACTATCAGAAACAAAAACATTTTAAAATGATAAATAAGAATAAAGTTTTAAAAGAATTTAAAAAAAATTAAAAAATCACATACTTGTTTTTTTGCAAGGTGAAGTCACAATTTCCATTGGCGAAACAGGTGACTTAGGACTGACAGATGGTTTCTTAAAGACAAAAGTTTTAATATACTATTAGACTTACATTATGTAGTAGAAAAAAGGTTTCATGTCCACAGAAGTCTATAGGAGTATCTTGAAAGACAGATCAATGTGGCTTACTTTCCTTCATATGACAGCTGTCTAAGCAAAATCTTCTATAAACTACAATGGACATAAGCACTTATCTACTGGAAAACATAATTATATAAACTAAAATAGCATGCATTAAAATGCATAGATATTTAAACAAGTAAAGAAAAACAACTATTTTTACATTAAAAAAAGTTCCAAGCTATGCAAAGCTGTTAAGATTAGAGATGCAAAAAAAATAAATCCACTACAGTGCATAAAAAAAATTGCAATATGGATCATAACTTAACATTAAGAATTCTCTAGGCGAGATCCAATGGCTTAGTGGTACTGCTTTGTGTTATTTAATAAGGTTAGGGTGCCAATTCTAGATTGGGCTAGGTTTACTCAGCCTACCATTACTTCAGTTGGTTTTCAATATGAGGATAAAGCTAGCTAAGCTTGGGAACTAATCAATCAGGGTTTAGCACCAGTCAAACAAACTGACCAAAAAGTCTGATTAAATGCAGTGCATTTATAAGATCTCCTAATCTGAAATGGGCATAGAAGGACTTGTCCATGCATGGACTGTCACAACATGAGTTTAGTTTAAGAGAGATAGTCAACATAATTTCTTATAAAGATTATGCCTTTACTGTGATAGAGAAGAAGGAGAACTAACATACAAATTAATTATATTATTATTATTTCTAACAAAGAAAAATTTTAGTACACAAAAAAATTGTCAGGCCTTATTAGCTAATGCATTTGTTTTGAAATCCCAAATTTTGCAAAAGTATTGCTTTTCCATGCAACCATTTTTCACCGTGTATGAGAATAATCCAAACATCAATATAAAATAAATTTAAAGAGAAAATATCATCACGTGATTTAACTCTTCTTAAGTTTAAAAATGTCAAAAATATATTTGTAAAGACAGCAACTCTATTAACTTTATTAATTATTAAATACCTAGATATTTCCCCAATTTTTTTTTATTTCAATGTTACGAAGAATTCTCATATTAGTAGAAAAATGCAAACTAGTTAAGATTTCAGATCTAATGCACTTGCTCTATGGGACTGCCTGTTAAAAACTAGTGGTTACATACCAGTTTCATAGGAGATCGTCGAAACCCACTAGCAGGCGGACTCTGCAGAAGAGAACTTCTTGAGCAATTCACATCCTTGGCAATATCACAGGAAGAAGAAGACCGTCGTTTTGACGGCGATGCGGAACGCAACAGCGGAACATTGTCCAAGACAGCAGTCTCGGTAGCACCATTGCAAGAGTCATGAACAACTGCGGTGGAAGAACACTCATTTTTATCACTTGGCGGGTCGTTGAAAACGGGCTTTGGCGAAACAACCGTAGCTGAGGTATCGGTCCCGGAAGATTCTTTTTTATCTTCGGAATTCTTGGTGACCACCATGTCTATGTTGTTGTTAGAGGGTTCGTCATTGGGTACCGTTTCTTCTTGGGTTGGCTGAAGAGGGTCAGATGTTTTGATGAATTTGGAGTTGGCGTGGAATTTCATCTTTTTGGCTTGGTTGTTGGCGCCACCTGTTTTTATTCTTCGACGGATGAGTCGTGATTTGCAGGCGCCGTAAACGGGGTACTTCTTTTTCTTTCGCCAGATTGTGTAGCGCACTGAACGAGCTGTGAACGAGAATTATACTGAAATCCGATACACCCAGGTATTTTATAAATATAAAAAAAATTTATGTAATGTTTCCTTAATAATGGATAGTTATGTTAAATTATTCAAAACTTTTAAACGTCAGAGATAAAAGACACTAAGGCATAACTTGTCTCACTGAGTGGAAGCAAACTGCACAAAACTCAAACTGGTTTTCTCTGCACAAGTTTCATTAATTCATTTATATTGTCAATGCTATACAGTAGGCTCTCTCTTAACTGGACTCATTTAATTAGATCTCTGCTTTAACCAGCTGAAGTTTTTTTACCTTTAAAATGTAAAAATTAGCTAAAAATTACTTAGTTCATTACCAATCTCAAATCAATATAATGCTGATAAAAAATACATTTAATAAAAAGGTGCATTACTTTAATTTTATTCATAAGCCCAATCTCATCAATGTATAAATGTGCAATCAGATGTACATCAAAACGAGGCTCAAATGTACTTACATCATAATTATACCTCTATGGCATAGCCAGATTTTAGCTTAGCCGGCTTTTTCTTGGTCGTATTTAAGCCGATTAAGAGGGTGTCTACTTTATTTAGCAGATATTTGAAAAACTGTTTTCTACCTCATGGTAAAAAAAAATAATTCAGGGTACATATTACATCAGTAAAATAACCAACCAGCACTTACTAGGATACTGATAATTCTGCTTCTTTGTCGAAGGACTTCCAGAAGGCACAGTCGATCCTCCCATTTCTCTAATCCTCTTGCTAAAACGGGTGGGCGAGGACAAACATTCATCGTTGTTTTCTTTACGATCGCTTGGGATTTCGTTGCTCTCCGTTTGAGTCTTTTTGACGTCATTTACGGTGGCTGATGGGGGAATTACTAGTGGAGTGACCACTTTGTTTAGTGTGTGGTTGCGTTTAGTAGGAACTGGGGGTGCCACACTTTCACCTGTAAAAATCATAGTAGATTAGTGGTGTGTTTGTTAATCTGCAGTAGAAGGTAAACTGCAGTAACCACAAAAATTAATTGGACCATTTTTGAAATGAAATAATCAGTTGTTTATTATACTTTCTTACAGTATTAGAGTTATTAAATGCTTAACAACAATGGTCCAAGTCATTAGAACAGATACTGCAGTTAACCTGGCCACAGCAGTATTGTCAGTGGTATTAAGATCATTATTAACAATCTACATGAAAAAGCAATTAATAATGACTATTTAAAACAATGACTGCAAAAAATAAATAAAAAATTGTGGGATACCTCTTTCTCTCCGAGCGGCTTGTATTTCAAGACATATTTTCTCAAACTCTGCATCAAGTTCAGTTAAAACGAGGGCATGAGCTACATCCTTCAAGGAGCATGCCCTATGACGGATAATTTTATCTGTAATAAAAAGGACTTTTTAACAACAAATATCAGCAAACTATTTATCAAAACCAAATTATTCCTAGTAAAGAAAAATCAAAAATATTGTAATTTGTCTTCCACTTTCATTAAATTATGAGAAGCAAACTATCACAAGTTACTAGCGCTATCAAAAATTGTATTATTTAAAAAAAAATTAAACAGATTTAAATAGAGTTCAATTATTAGGAAAACATAAATCATACTTTGAATGCCATTAACATCAAATAAAGTGTTTGGTGTGTTTTCAAACAAATAAATTACCTGAAGGATCTCTATCTGGATTATATTCTAAAGCATTTTGGCAAATAAGATCCACATCACTTAAAAATTGAGCAACTGTTTCATATCTTTGACTGTCAATTTTTGTCATCATAGTTTCCAAATCCATCGGACTTTTTATAACTTCTTGATAGTCAGGAACCTAGAGATAAGTAAGAAGACAATCGAATACTTTCCCAACCACAAATGTTGAAACTAAGTATGAATGATTTACTTTGGTAATACTTCAAACTTTCTTTGGCACAAATTTTTTAAGAATCATAAGCTAGTGTTACCATATATTCAAAACAGTAATTAAAATGGAAAAAAAAAATATTTGTTTTATGAGGAATAGTAACCAAATGAAGCTGTTTTAGAATGGATGTTTGGGTTCATTAGTGAATGTGCTATTAAGGCCATACTGCACCAAACAAGAAGTACATTTTAGTAAATGGTTAAACTACTTCATAAAAATGAGACACAACAGTTAAAACCACTGACACAGTTACATTCATGAATAAAAATCTATTTCAACTTGAATTACTAACTTAATTATATTTCTACTTTCTTAAAAGAATAACAAAGTATGATTTGGAGGACAAGAAAAATTTGATAAATAGAAGATTTTAGTGAGAAACTATTTTAGCTCCCTCAGTGTTGAGACTGGGAAGTAAACTAATATATGTTTCTCTGTTAAAAGGACATCCCACAAATGACAAACCATTTTTAATTCATTAAGCTTAAATGATCTTTTAATTAATGATAACCATACTAAAGAAAAACAAAAAAAACTTTACCTCATCAGGATCAACAGGCCTTGAGAACACAGAAAATCTCCGATCTTTGGCCAACTTATTCAGAATGTCCCTGAGGAATAGTCGCAGTTCTCTGAGGGTGGCCTCTTCTCTTTCCCTCAACTTGTTGAGTTCTGTGTCGGTTAGTTGTCGGATGACAGGCGGGGGAGCTTTGGGGAGTTCTACGGGGATGGCTGTAGAAAAAAAAAGAGAATTGTGTTAGTAATGATAAAAATTCACTATAATGTGAGCTTCCTATGGTGTTCTATATCAGCCATTTAGCTGCAGTTAAGATTAATATTGCTTATTTAATTGGTCAAATATAAAAATTCAACTAATGCAAATAACTAAAAATTAAAAAATATTTTACATTAGTATTAAAATGGGGAATGAAACATTAAACATTTGTAGTAACAAGTGTAACTTCCTTTTAAACTTTTCTTTTCAAAGAGCAAGTTTAGGGATATAATGTAAACACATATTTTAACCATTATAACCAAGGTGTAATTTTGAAAATTTAAAAATTATTAATTATAACATCCAGGTCAACGAGGACTTGACTTATGACTTTAACAAACAAGTTGTCTTCTAAAAAATAGGAACACACATTTAAAACAACGAACCTTTTTCCATTGGCTTTTGGGGCAGTTTGTAAATTTCTTTAATGAGTTGGGAAAAGAAAGATTTGCGTTCATCTGGTGTCGGATTACGCATGGGGAATACTTGATCAGCAGAGGCACCAAAGATTTCTTGGATCTAAATGTGAATAAGAATAACTTGAAACCAAGCAAAAATAATATTTTAAAAACAAAAACAGTACAACTATGATATAATGGACGATCTGTTCATTGGCGACTTTTGGCAAGTTTGAAAATTTAACATAGGGTTGATTTAATTACCTATCAAGTTGTATAAAATATGAAGAGGAATGTTTATCAAATTTCGACATTTTTTGTTGCTTGACAACATAACACAAATCAAGATGAGGCATTATATTCTAGCTGTTCCCAAACAAAATATAATTAGATTAAACTTTAAGCCAAATTTTTAAAATATGTATAAAGGTTTAACTGCAAAGAGACTTAGTATGAAAAGTAGTTACATACTAAATAACTGAAAGGTTATACGTTTTTGAACACTTAATGGATTTCATTTTCACCCTAAAAATGTGTATAGAAAATGTATCAGGGGTCCATCCAGGTTTTTTTTTACAGGGTCCCTTTTTGTGAATTTGTGAAGTAATTTTGTGAAAACTTTGTATTTTTGCTTACATTGCTAGTAAATTTTTTTTTGTATACATTACTTAGGAAAAAAAATTCAAGCACTTTTCCAGAAAAGTTCAAGACTTGTAATTTAGTAGCAACATAAAATCTAAACATATAAAGCGCGTATATATAAGCCGACACTCAATTAAAAAAAAATGTCTGACACCCCAGTACAGGTCGAACTAGAAAAATAGTTTTAAATGTGAACAAAAAGTATTATACATTCAAGCTGTTTTTGGGATCAAGACTCACGGGCACCATAAGTCGAACGCTTGATCAAAAAAAAAAATATTCTGGTCGTCAGACTTGGCCTGAACTGGAGCTACAAGAGCAACAAGATACTCTTCCGATCACGCAAAGCCAGAGAACTGCCAATCATTCTGATGCAAGGTGGTAGACTTTGTGAAAATTACAAGGCAGCAAAATAAGTAAATCAGGAAGCATTATTGGACTCATCTTCCAATGGGAGATTGCACTGGCTGGCCGAGATTTGAAGAGATCTTAGTGTAATCTAATCTTAATTCATCTTCCCATTTTGATTAAAATTTTAATCGTCAGTATTAGAATCTGTTATTAGAACTTGTTGTTTATTGAAATTTAAGTTAAGTTTCACCGAAAAACTAAATAATCGTTAAAATAATGCATCATAGTTGTAGCTAATCAGTTTGTATCGCTGTTTCAGTGAATTTGCATCGCAAATTGCAATGAGATACCCCTTAAATCGAACCCTGATGCAAATAATAATATTGATAAACGGATTAACCTTCCATCAGGCGCAAGACATCGACAATCGATTTTAACAATGATTGAGTTTATAGATTTGTTAATAACGTAAACAAAATTAGGATTTCAGTTGATCACGATGACTTTCTAGCGAATTTTAAAGATTCGGATACACTTTTAAAAAATAGAAAAGTTAGGAAATTTTAACCCGTTGTTTCATCAATTTTGTGAACTGAGGGGCCGTCGTAATTTTGTGAAGGGGCCGTTTTTAGCTATAGTAATTTTGTGAAGGGGCCGCTAAACGGCCCCAATTTAGCTCTGGATGGACCCCTGTATATGAAATAATAAGTAGTTTAACTATAAGAAGAATTAATAGATAAACCATTAAAATAATATGGTTTTATTCCCTGAATCATAAACGGGCGATTGGATTTATAAGGAGACTAAACATTAAATTTTAATTAATCACAATATTTAGAAACACTAGAAATACCCGAATTTCTCAATACGAAAGTACAAAAAAAATCCGAAACAAACATGGCATACTTTTAGGGGAAGCTGGTAGTACATGACATCACTTGTGGCAAACAGCATTAAAGGCAGGGATGGATCCAAATCTTGCAACAGGGAGAGGAAAGTAGCTCGAACTGTCTCAGACAGTGTTTCCCACCAGTAGCCAATGTGAGGGAGGAAAATTACGCTGGGAACGTTACGTTGAGCTTCATGAAAAATCTGTGTGGAAAATAGGGATTAGTTTTTCAGGAAATTGTGAATAAAATATTAGATGACTATTATTATGTGACACAAGTGTTTAAGTTAACTTTTTTCTTAATCCCATGGAAATAATTAAGTTTTTTAGCTTCCACACTACATTTATAACAAAAAAATGGAAGGTATTATGTATAATCATTCATAGCTAAACTACAAATGCTACAGCAAGTATGGTACTTCAAAAAATCCAGCGTATCGAAATTAGAAGACATTGAAACAGAAAAAAATTCAAAGAACTTCAATTTTTTTTTAAACAAGAAGTTCATAAAGAACTAAAATAGCCTACTTTCCTGTTACTTAAATACTTACTGAAGTTCTAATCGGGAAAAAAACTAGGTTCCTAAAGTAAATATCATCAACAGCCATTTCTACACTAGATTTATACACATTAGAAAAAAAAAATCGAAACACAGCACCCAGCTATAATTTAAACTTCTAAAAGCCAAAATCAACTATTTTCCTTAATATTCGTTCGCAAATTAATTAAATATTATTTATCATCTGCTCGTGATTTATTTGTAGTTCGAAGAATAAATATTTATTAATAACAAAAGTAATGAAACTACTCCGAACTGCATTAAAAAACAAGAAATGTAAATTAAAACTAAGCATAATTGCATGCAAAAGTATGCCTTGCCGCTTTCTTGGTAGATAATTAATGAATAATCAAAGAATCAAATTGTTCTACATTTTATGACATCATTCCAAACTGATTCATGAAAATATTATTTTGCTTCAAATATGTTTAAATAAATAAAGTTTCTCATGCCATTGTTGATTTGGCAACAGTGATTTAAATGACTCAAAATTGAATTTCAATGCTAATTCAATGGGAAATTCGCCGACAGATAGTAGATTTATGTCCGTCCGGACGTACAGACAGACGGACAAAAAGTATGAAAGTTGGGTATCTGAGGTCATAGCTTTCTAACAAAAAAAGAATTTTTTAGATCCGATGATTAGAACCGATTTTGGAAGGGGGGTACAGACAGACAGGCGGACAGACATATGAACAGACAGACAGATGGACAGACAGACAGTTGGACATCAACCGCATTTCAAAACCTACAGTGATTTAAATGACTCAAAATTGAATTTCAATGCTAATTCAATGGGAAATTCGCCGACAGATAGTAGATTTATGTCCGTCCGGACGTACAGACAGACGGACAAAAAGTACGAAAGTTGGGTATCTGAGGTTATAGCTTTCTAACAAAAAAAGAATTTTTAAGATCCGATGATTAGAACCGATTTTGGAAGGGGGGTACGGACGGACAGACGGACATCGACCACATGTCAATACCTACTTTTTCATTTTTTTAATTCTTTCGAATTAAAAAAAGAAAAGTAGGCTAAAAATGCAACATCTAATACTCATTTAAAAAGCATAAGAAGCTATTTTTATTAGAATTAAATCTCCAATACCATTCACAACTATCGCTTGAGAGACTATTTTTTTTAAATAAAAAGTTATTTATTTTTTAAAATTTTGATTAAATATTTAAATTTTAAAGGATAAACCAGTTTAATTATCATCTCCTAAAGAAATTAATATTTTAAAATTAAATTTTTTGTTAAAAATTTGAAGCTTAATCTCGTGTAGTGAAAACACGTTTACACTTCAGTTAATTTGCTCATCCGCCAGAGGGTTAAAATTTATCCTCACTAAAAATTACTCAAAAACACAACTCTTTGCGCTTTTTAGAACAAGAAAACCTCAGCTTAACATAATTTTCAAAAAAAAAAAGTTTTGTCACAAGATACCTGTGCACATGCTTCTTCTGGGGCTCTGGTGGTAACAGCATACAAGGCAGGAATGTCTAGTCTGTGGACAGTGACATTTTCAAAGAGATGCAGGACTGCAGGAGCCAGGCTACCTTGGCCCTGACCCTCTTTGCCAGATATTAGGAAATAAGGACGATGCACAACAGGAGCAAAACTAAAAATGGGAGTTAATCATTAAAAAAAAAAGAGAACATACTAGGTTACTCATAAATACAGTATTCTCCCACTTAACTGGCACTTCAATTAATCAGATCTCGGCTTGAACCGGCAGAATTTTTTTATCCTTAATATGTAAAAATTACCTTAAATGTTATTGATTACCGATCGATGAGTAGCTGATAAGGAAAAAAGATTAAAGAAATTATGTGACAAGTTTCTGATATGGTTTCAACAAAAAAAAGTTATGGATCTTTTTAAATATTTATGTAACTTGTAATGTTTGAATGTACATTAAATAAAAGGGTACACTACTTTAATTGAATTTATAAGCTCAATCAATGTATAAATATGCAATAAAATGTACATTCAAGCCTTAAATAATTTAATTCTTGAGTTTAACCGGATTTTTGATTCACTGGCTTGCCTTCAGTAACATTTAAGCCAGTTAAGAAGGTGTCTACTGTATATTTTTTAAAAACAAATACTTTACTAAACAAAATTGAATAGCTAAACTATTATGTGTATTAACAATATAATTTTGAAAAATACAGTTCTATATCTATATATACGCTATCACATAATAAATATTATAGGGGTAAGAAATAACAATGTTAGGCTATGAACTAAAAACTAAATTTTGTTTATTTATATATAACTCTATATTCTTGTGCCAATTATTCAAAATAGGTTTAAAAAAATTTACCTAGTTAAATGCGTTTTGATATCCGAGAGCCTTAATTTTGTTCTCGGTGAGAGTAGACATGAATTATTCAATTTAGGGACTTCATCATAGTATAGGCAGCTCTCACCATCATCCGAAACTATTTCATCTATGTTATTTTCAAAGTTTTTATTAGGACCTGAAATTAAAAAATATATATATGTATATAAAAGGTACAGAAAAGAAGTGATGGACAAATAGCTATTTTTTTTGCATCAACATTCAAAGCTATTGCAGGCTTGCTATTGTTGAAAAACAGTTTTTATTGAAAAATTATATTTTATTTATTTTTTGAAAAACTTCAATATTAATATAATTAAACTAAAAAGACAAAATTATCATGAACTGATAACCTTTATGAAAATCCTGAGTAAAACATTTTTTTAAAAATGTGCTTGTGGGGAGAGGATATATAGCTTATTACTAAATTACCACTAGTACTTTTATTTCTCTTCAACCATGCACTACAGAAATTTAGCTAAATAAAACATGTATCTCTGTCCAAACAAAAAAAAGGAGGATTACACATTTTAATTTCACCTATGGTGGTAGTTAAAAGAATGGTTAAAGTCTGACAGCAGTCAAATTGTGTAAAAAAAAATGGAATGAAATTGGGACACGTAAATACATAATAACGACTATTAAACTTACCAGGAAAGTTTTTTGTTGTGAAAGACAGGAAAGGAAATATCTTGGAAATCTTTTGAATAATACTTTGTAGCACTGGTTCCAATAAAGGCTTTACAATAGTTGTCAAGGGTTTGGATGATACAACTGAACATCTTTGAACAGATGGTTTCATTTTTTTGAGAGCATTAACAAAATCTACTGATTCCACCTATAAAATAGAAAAAATCTATAATATAAATGTTTTTTTTAACAAATTATTATTGATGTTCTGCATGCTATTCTTTAAACAAGCCTATGCATCACTTAGACGAAATAATTTTGTTTTGAATATTTATTTACTAACATTTGTGTCGAAAGTTCAATGGTACAACTCTGTGGGAAATTTCACAATTTGATTATGAAATTATGTTTACAAGATGCCTTAGAATCTTGAAGAAAAACATTATAACTACATTTTAAGATGAATTTTATGCATCACATACAGTAAGTATAATCAACTAGTTTTAAAATTTCTAGAAATAGCCAGAAACGTGAAGCTTCCAATTCATTGTGTCGTGGCTTGTTTGCTCAACTTCTCCAAAACTTCAACACTTTCAAAGAAAGTGCTGAAAATATGTTTACAAATCGAGACACTATATATATGTTACTTGGAGAATAACGAGATAGTGTCCGTTAACCAGTAATGTGATAGTTTATGTTACATTGTAACAAGTATTTCATTTAATTGTTTGAGATAGATGTCAAAATCAGCTATTTTAAATATAAAATTAAAGAGGTCTCAGTAAAATGTAGTTTTTATACAATGTGGGATACATGCAGAAGATTTAAAGAAAGATTCCTTATTCATTAAAATGAATAAAACTCACTTGAATAGTTTCCACATCCAGCTGAAGTTTTTCTTTCGATTCGTAGATTTGTGGATATCTTCTTCTTAGAGCCACCAGTGCTGCTTCAGCGCAAAGGGCCTTGATGTCTGCCCCACAGTAACCGGCCGTACAGGCTGCCAACTCAGAGAGAAGTGATTCTTCAAGTGGTGGAATCCAATCCTTTGTGATGATTTTGAGGATTTGTTCTCTGGCCTATTTTTGAAATGAATAAGGTAAATAAATAACTACTAATTAATAAATAAAATATTTAGAGTTTGAAACTCAATCCATAGAAAATTTCAAAAATAAAATAAAGCTAATTCTAAGATTAAGTGGTTGTATGTTATAAGAAAATTTCGGACACTTTTTCAAGGGTTTAAATTTTAATTTTTAAATATAATTCTAACACGATCAAATTTTAAAAAAGTTTATAATAAATGTATTATAAAAAGATGCTTACACTCATACAATATTAAAGAAAATCAAATATCAGACTTTTAATAAAACCTAATGAATACCAACTATCAAAATATACGTAAAAAAAATCACAAACTCAATAACTACCTGAAATGGAGGCAAAGGAAACAATAATTCCCTATCGAATCTCCCAGGCCTTCTTAGAGCCGGATCTATAGCATCCAGTCTGTTTGTGGCACCAATTATCACTATTTCGCCTCTGTTATCCAAACCATCCATCAGTGCAAGAAGTGTTGAAACTATGGAACTGTGGATTTGGTCTTGTCTAGTCGATCTAACAGGGGCTAGGCCATCGATTTCATCAAAGAAGATGATGGAAGGTCTCATGGAATAAGCCTATAAAAGGTATCATGAAAGGTAAATTATCAAGTTCACATTTCCTTTAATACATCAATATTGATGTAAGGAAAGGTGGGGCTAGATCAAATGCAAGCTGTTACTTTAAACAATTAATTTAAAACACACTTTGAAAACATTTTTTGATCCCAAGTGTTTTTATAACTACAATCATTATAAAAACACTTAACTTAAATTTTAAAAATGTAATACAACTATTATATAACTTTTTAAGGGCAAATGGGAGACGTAGCCGGGTATTCAAACCAAAGTTTTCTTTCAATATTAATCCAATGGAAAAAATAATTTTCCAAGCCAAATTACTCCAGCTAATATTGAAAATATTTACAAATTACAATTTTTTTATATTATAAATGTAGCAGGCTTAAACTTCTCTATTATCTTCCTTATTTTGGTTAGAATATTTTGTTGTAAAATTATATATTAAAACTAAAAAAATAGTCAAACTAACTTCAAAAAGTGACATTATATAGAGACATTTAAGTCAGCTACGTTTATCATATAAGAAAACGTCTGTAAAAATTTTAAATTCAGCCACAGTTATTTGCCATATAAAATTACTTTTTTACATTGTTATAACAGAGAGAAGACTTCAGTTTGGAGTCCTATTCCTACCACTCTTATCCCCCCTAAAAAATATGCGAGTTATTTGGAATAACTGATAGGCACTAGAGAAGTTTGTACGTCTGCATTCCTTAAGTGGTTAGGAACATAATGATTATTTTTCCTTCTGCAACAATATATGGTTAGAAATTCACAAGTTACCAATTTTAATATAACCACTGCCAATTTTAAATGTTTTATGATAAAAACAATTTTTAAATTACAATAGTAGCCTAACTCACTTGATCGAATAAAAGACGCAATTGTCTTTCGGATTCTCCCACCCATTTGCTGAGGCAATCGGCTCCTTTACGCATAAAGAAAGCAACACGCTTATCACCTGTGCTGCATTCGTTAGCTAGAGCTCGGGCCACCAACGTTTTACCAGTTCCTAAAAATAAACATCAATTAATCATTAAATAAAGGTGTAATAGATCAATAGAATTATTTTTAGCAGCATTAAAGGCATTGACAAAAATAGACTTTTTTGTAAGGAGAAGAACGAGTTGATAATTTATGAGAATGGATAAAATTAAGCAAACATTGCTTAGTAAATTGATGTAATCAAATAATATCTGAATGCAATTTATTTTGTGATTCTAACAATAAAACCATCCCTGTCTACTGCAGTTATGTGCTTGATCAATGGGCAGACAATTAAGATATTTGAAAATATGTGTGGGTTTTTTAGCATATACTAAAGGAATATGTATTGTACACTTTGTTTTAAAAGATATTTAGTATGATCGTTTTAGCTTCCACACTACGTTTATAACGTAAAAAGTGGAAGGTATTATAATCGTTCAGTCCTTCTGTCTGTCACCCACTGTCATAGCAGAAACTACAAATGCTACAGGCAAGTGTGATACGTCAAAAAATTCAGCGCATCAAAATTAGAAGACATTGAAAATTTCAGAAAAAAATGTGAATTCAAAGTACTTTAATTATTTAAAAACAGAAGCCATTTTTATTAGAATTAAATCACCATTACCATTCGCAACAATCACTTTAATTCTTTTAAATAATAAATTAAAAGAAATTTATTTTGGTGACATCAATCAGTTTGAAATGACGTCAAATATATTTCACTAAGATATTCTTTGTTTGTACGTTGATATGACATGTTTTGGTTCTATTTAAAAGAGAGGAATATTACATATTTATTCTTTGAAATATAAATTAATTTTTGCAAACGATAATTATTGAATTTTGGAAATAAAATAAATGAAACTAGCCAAATTTATCGTGAAAATATTTATAATAGAATTAATATTGTGTTTGGGGACTTTTTTCATGTAGAACACAAATAATGTGTGGAAGCGGGCTGAGTGACAGATTCTGTTAAAAACCTACTTTAATCAAATCCATTTGTAAATGCAACAGTAATTTTTAATTGAAACATTCATTCAATTGAAACAAAATAAAAACCTTGTGAACTTGAAACAATGAAAAAGCTACTAAAGACTTATTTTGCAAAAAAAAAACCTGCTACTTTCTCATATAAACTAGAACTGTGCAATACTACATGATTTTTAATTACCACTCAATAAGTTAATACATTTAATGATGATTATATACCCTATAAGTTAATTTCAACAACTTTAAACCAAACCATCCGACTGACAATGAGTAAACAGTCTTACAATAACGATATTTATGTAATGTTAAAGGGCAAAATTAAAGTAACGGACGTACCTTTTGTAGGAATTATAATAATTGTTTTAAATGTTTTACTGATCAGTTATAAATTTAACTTAAAAATTTGGGTATGGTTAAAAAGAGAAAAAAATTATCTTTCACATGATGTACAATTCCATTTCAATAGTTAAATTACTTTAACAGTGCAGGAATTTTTAGCCATGGTAACGGACGTACCTTTTTTGGACATGAGTAACGCAACCAAGTTAATTAAAGCTTAAATCCTCTGATTTGGTAAATCTCAAAGATTAATGTAATTTTTTTTTCAATTATTTAAACATGTTAAGTTTCTAAAACAATAAAATTTTTTTTTGAAAAGGCTATTTAATGTAATTAAAAAAATTATTTTGTATCGGTAACGGACGTACCATCAATGGTAACGGACGTACCTCTTCCGAATTTTCTTATTGAAAACAGTTCTATTTGAACAAAAATACTATTTTTTTGACAAAACTTTTTTTTAATATAATATAATTATACCTGGTTAAATTAACTGTTATTAAATTTTTCAATTTTTAATGATTTATTGTCTTATTGACAATGAAATTATTAATGTACATTTGAACAATATTTATATGCTGACTTTCAAGTTTAAAAAAAAGAAACATATTTTTGTGAAATTAAAAAAGAATAAAAACGTAAACATTTAAGAAAATTAGGACACTAGAATTGAACTTGTAGAGTCGATGTGATGACTGGATATTTATGCGGACAAATATGCTAATTTTGGTGTGATCTAAACATTCAGAAACTAAAACATAACCTTCATCTTACAATTCATTTTTTTTATCCATGCATTAGGAATTAGCTCCCTATGCACACTTTGTATCTGGGTTAACATATTTTTTTTTAAAATCGAAATTATCACAAACAACAGCCTACCGACTTTGCAATTGTATTTACTACAGATTTTGGTTTTCTAGGATATTTTAGCAAATTTTCTTTGTGCTCTCTTAACTGTCTTGCCCAGGGCTTGAGGTGATTTATAAGAAGCAAATCTACTACTACTACTTTCTTTGGCTTTGCTTCCATTCCATTATTCAGATTTTTAACAACTTTTGCTTTTGATTTCCAACTTGCACTAATTTAATTCTGTCATTCTACATTTTTTTTGTAGTTTTGCAATTTTCTTTTGGAGTATTTCATTTTCATATCATTCTTAGCCTTCATTTTCCTAAGTCTGTCATTTTCTTTAATATTGTTTTTGGTATCCAGTCTGTTTTCTGTGTTAACTATATCTTCTTTATTTCTCCTTTGCTGTCAGAGGCATATTTAAATGTATCTAAATTTTACTGCTAAACCAGCTAATTATCTTTAAAATTTAAAACCAGGACACTTTTAAACAGAAACAGATTTAATGTTAACACTTGGACACAAGCTAATAACTAGACGGCTAATTTGTTTATTTGTTTCCACTACACTAATGCTGCTATTGTTTGGTAGTAAATACGTGGGAAAATAAAAACCAAACTGTTGTCAAAATATGGTGTTTAAAAATTTAAAACAAAACAAAGATAATTTACTAAAAAATATATATTATTGCACGAGTAAAAAGCTTAAGACATAAAATATGTTGGGGTATATATAAAATAATGTTATTTTTAGTTTCTAACCTTTTTTATACATAAATAACATGAAAATCTAATGAATTGTCAAGTTTTCTGAATTAGGGAACTATGAAAATTCTTTTTACTTAGTATTATTAAAGGAAAATTGAAGTTTTGAAAAATTATGATTTCGGTAACGGACATACTGGTACGTCCGTTACCAATATTTTTACCAAATAATATTTTTATATTTTATTTCTTTATGATGCATAATGTTACTCAAGTCAAACAATAAGTAAATCCAAAGCAGGAAGTTTTTATCTCCAAAAATAAAGTTGTGGCAGTAATATAAGCAAAAAATAGTAACGGACGTACCACGAAAAGCCAGAAAAAATTCACAGGAACATTTTAACAATACCAAACATGTTTCAAAAAATCTTTTTATCAAAATTGGATCACCTAACTATAATGCAAATAAAACATGTCAAGAGAAAAAAAAATCAATATAATTTTCCCATTTAATTATAGTCTTTTCTATCACTGTTGTGCACTGCCCAATTCTGACTGACAGACACAGGTCTAAACATGTGCCTGACAATCAAAAAATACTAAACATATAAAAATTTTAAACCAATATTCAAAATCTTCAAGCTTTTACCTTTAAAATGAGGTATAATATGTGTATGTACTGTAATTTTGAATTTTTCAGAAAAAGTTTACTTTGAAAAAATTTTGCCCTAAACAAACCAAAGATGTCAACTCAAGTAAAAGATGTTGCCTTACCAGGTTGTCCATAGAATAATACACCTCTAGGCGGAGATATCTTGAAACGTTGAAACACTTCTGGATACATTAGCGGAAAAAGGATCATTTCTTTTAGGGAACGTATATGCTTATCCAGGCCACCAACATTATCAAAGGATACCTAAAAAATAATTATAAGTGAAACTGAATCTTCAAAAAATAATTAAAAACCAATTTTATTCAGCTAAAAATATCACGGGCAATCAAGCAACTGTAAATTGTGGAGTAATATTTCCCCCTCCAATAAATAAATAGTTAACTTACAAGTAATAAAGTTATATTGTAACAGACTTTACACACATAACATAATTTGTGAAATAATATTACAAAAATGACAAGTAGTTGTATATTATGTCTAAATACCAAAAATTGGCATTCTAATATTATCCATTTTCATCTTTTTGAAAACATTAGAAACCTATATTGCTGAAAACCCTAGATTGGGACAACTTTAAAGATATGCTACATTATAGCACTTATCTTTGAGGCTCAGAATCCTTAAAATGATGCATCTCAAAATAAGTGAGAGTAAAGTTGAACTATTCAAATAGACTCTACATATACGACAGGAAAACAACAAACTAAGTACACAAATGACTTGAACTTTTTTTTTGTAAAAGCTCAATCATTCCTATATCTTTGTAAGTTTAAAACTAAAATACCATATCAGAAACAACTTGGCTGTTGCCTTGCAACTTGGTTGTTATGCACACAAACTTTATTATTTATTTTGTTTAGAATAAATGTTAATTTATTTAAGTTGCTACTTAAAAAATAATATAATAATTACTGATTTGTCAATATTCATTGGATCAATGTCGGCTAAGCTACTTCCAATTTTTACTCTATCACGTAAGGCACCTTTTGAAAGATCATCTTCAATAAAATTAAGAGGAAGACACCTATAAAAGAAAAAAAGGTTTTGAGTAATATAAATCACAAAAACATAGGTAATATTTTTAAAATGACACACGTGCCACATTGAAGACATACACATTTTTTAATAGCTAATTTAATGCCATTTGATGTTTAAATAAACTTATATTTTAATCATTTTTAAATAGTCAACTTTCAATCGGTAACTATTATGAAAATGCTCATTATACCTGTTTCTTGCTTTAGCCATGCTGATAGCTTTTCGTTTTTCAAAGCGCCTTTCATCATCACTCGAACTACTAGATGTACTATGATTCATAGCATGTCTTTTCCTGAAAAATTAGAGACAAAATGAAAAATGTGTAATTTAAAAAAACAAAAATTACAAGAAAGACCATCTCTAAAATGTATCATCCAAGTTTCTAGTTCCACTATTTACTAGTTTTGGAACAGTGAATTACATATTTAAAACTTTGCAATTTGGAAGTATTTCTTTAGTCTTAACTTAATCTTATTTTAATACTAATATTTATAATACAGGTAAGAGCTGAAAGTATATGTAAAGCAATAAATGTTTATAATTCTTAATTGTTTGGTGACTTACCTCAGCAATTTATTTAAAACATATCACACTAAACAACAATTAAAAATTATATTTGAGAGCTATTTTCTACATTGGCTACATCATATATCTGCTTTTAAAATACAATTACATTAGAAATATCAATACACATAAATAAATGAAAATTAAATACTAATGTCTAATTTTTTTATGTATGGTCTTGAAACTACCCTTAGGTATTTTTTCATTGCGCTAAATTCTGACAACTTAGTTAGATTAAGTATGTGTTTTTCCATTTAAGGGCGGATGAGCCTGGTTGACAGCGGGGCTCCCAACCGCTTCCAAGTGCTTCGGTGTTAATCTAATGGAGGAAAAATTATTTTCTAAGCCACATTTCTCCAGCTGTATTAAATATTTTTACAAAAGTTTTTTCTTAAATGATACATGTAGATAACTTACAGGTCTCTATGATCCCACTTTTCGAAATTGCTTCAAACATTTTGGGTCAAATTATTTATTGAACATTAAAAAAAAATTGAACCCATTTCAAAAAGTGGGATTGTCGGGACCTACAAGTCAGCTACATTTATTTAAAAAAAAACTATTGTAAAACTAATCAATACAGCAGGAGGAGAAATGTGGCTTAGAAAATTATTATTCTCCATTGGATTAACACTGTGGCACTTCAGTTTGGAGAACCGTGGTCCAGCAGACTCATTTTGCCAATGCCCTTTTCAAGTCTTTTTGGAAATAAAAGGACATTCATGTACATAGTTGCACATTAAAACTTACCTTCTATACAAATGGTGTCTATGGGCAGTGCTCTTAAAGCTCTCTCGCTCCCTAGGTCGTGTGTGATGTTGGGTGGCTTCAAAAATGGTGGTGGTGGCAGAGCGGCGGGGACGTGTGGGTTCTGTTGGTTGAAAAAATGTTTGAAGTTCCGTAAAGTATTTATATGTTCTTTCACATTATAAATTTTAGCTTTCACACTAGGTTCATAATGGAAGTAGTAGAAGCTTTTATAGAGGCTGTGCCTGCCACTCACTTTAATAGCCCATTGCGAATGCTAAAGACAAGCGTGACATAAAAAATTTGAATTCGAAATACCGTATTTCGAAATACCGACCCCCTATTTTAAAACCAAATATCCTTCCAAAATCGGTAACCCGTGTATTAGTCGAGGTAGAAAATAAGGTCAGGGCCTTCTGAAGAAAATAAGAAGAAACCAGTTAATGACGGGCTGTAATTTCTTATTTTTTTGCAAGCTAAATTGCAACCCCAATGAAAATAAAACGGGTTTCGTCTCCAAGTGTCCTTGACATTGCTGACCATGAATGGAGAGGCTTAGTTGAAACTATGTTCCATGAAGCGTGAAGACCATGCTGCCAAGGTCACGGACCGCCGTTGTTTTCTTTACACCTTGAAAACTGGTTGATGAACTGCTCAGTGCCAGAGCTACACGTGCAAAATACGCATCACGCCAAGAACTAGCAATAAAGCATCACATGGTGGATACCGTGAATAGATACCAATCTTATTTTATCTTCAAAATTTAACTGCTTTTGTGTCTATTTTTAATAGATAGTATTTAAACCTTAAGTTTTATTGAAATTCAGTTTTAGTTTAAAGATTAGGGATTTATTTTTTTCGGAAAATCTATGTATCGTGTATAAGTCGACCCCGATTTTTACGGCACTAAATTTGTCCAAAATTTTTTGGCTTATACACGAGTATATACGGTAAAAGCCCTTTTTAAAAGAATTAAATCGCCATTGTCTCTCATAACAATAAAGTTCTGGAATGAAGTCATAATATATTATAGAATGAAAAATTCTAAAAACTGATTTATAAGTTACTTGAAATGTAGAGCTATTTTTGTGCAATATTTAAAAAAATTTGGTCGCATAGTTTATGAACCTATTCGATAAAAAAAATGCTTCAATGTAAAAAAAAG
This sequence comes from Oedothorax gibbosus, assembly GCA_019343175.1. Classification (NCBI taxonomy): domain Eukaryota; kingdom Metazoa; phylum Arthropoda; class Arachnida; order Araneae; family Linyphiidae; genus Oedothorax; species Oedothorax gibbosus. The sequence goes on along the minus strand of CM033276.1, from coordinate 23,551,731 downwards.
AAAACTAAAAATAATAATTACCAATAGGGACTTGAAATCTTTCCGTAATAGGCTTCTTGGGACGTAAAGAATACTTTGATCCATGTACCACTAAATCCTTTGGAGATTGACTAACAGTGATTCCTGTAGGAAATTGAGCACCTGTTGGGAATTGAGTACCAGCTAAAAGAAGGAAACACATTTTTTGTTAGCAATTTAACAAAAATGTAGGTAAATAATTCTGCAAGATAATAGTTTTAATTCAAATACATGAAAGTGAAATATAAGCATTAAAGCGAAAATTAATCAATACCTTAAGCTAATCTTATATGATAGAACAAGAAGGGTGTAGTCTGAAAACTCACACAATCTCTTAAGTATAAGATATAATGTTAGGCCCTTTCTTGGCAACTTCATCCAATTGAATTAACAACAGTCAAAAGTCGTAAATGAAGGGACCTTAGTTATATATGCTTTGGAGAATATGACTTTTGCAACTATATCCTTAAATAATATAGAACAAAAATATCGTTAAATACTTTGTTTTAAATATTAAGAAATAAACTTCAAACTTTCACAACATTCTTAAAAATATATATACTTTTAAAATTGAGTAAAATGTTGATGCTGCACCCTAAGGCAAATGGTTCATCCTTAGCAACGAGTAAATTAGTGTTCAATTCAATCAGAGTAAGAAGAAGAATTATAGCAGTTTTTTTCACTATCAACATACAAATGTTTTAAGTGTCAATGTATTAAGTACGTTTAACTGTACCTCTTTCAAGGTCACTTTGATCTTCAATGGTGTCTGAATCAGATATTCCATTCTGGTCAGTGTCTTCTGTATCAGCCATACTTCCTCCATCCCGCGAAATGCGTCTGGTGAAGAAGGTATGTACAGTTTTTCTCTTCTTGCGCTTGACTCGACTGTACATATCTTCAAATTCCTATAAAACATTTGAATTTTAAGAAATAGTAATATGGAATATAAATTGTATATAGTCATTGTTGAGTTCTTAGGAAAAATGCATAGAAAGTATTTGTATAAATTAAAAAGTGATTACTTAAAATTAAATTAAACAGGAGTTAAATAATACAGTAGCCGCCAGTTAAATGAATCACATCTGTACTAGTACGTTTTGAACCAATAAAGCGGCTGAATCATTTAACCGAAAGTCATGAAATTATCAAGAAAAAGTGGTCGTCATGAGAAACAACATACATTTTTTTTTATACTTGTTACTGAGTAATACTAGTACTACATTTTCTTAAGAAAAACAAGTAATGTTATGTTTGATAAAATCAAGACAAATTAACCGATAATATACGAATACCTACAAAAATTTAATACATAATTCAAACGATATTATGTATGTATAATTTTAAAATATAATTTAAAAGCATAAACAACAATGTTTACTATAGTACTAAAATTTAGTTATTATATTTTGCTTACTTTAATGAACGGGGGTTCTTGCTTTGTCCAACCAAGTTAGAAGAATAGTTATTCGAGCTTTAATCTTTTTCTCTCCAAATCGAGAGTCATTTTTGAACATAAGGGTATGATCTGGTAATGCACGAAAATAGAACGCTGTTTCATCCATGTTGTAAATTTTATTTAAAGAATATCTAGATAACAAATCCGGCAAAACGTGTCTTGTCCATTTTTCTGCAGCATCAAAATCAGCATCTGCCTTTTCGCCAAATTGCTTTTTGTAAACAATACTGTTACACTCTTTCCAACGAGTTAACCATCCATCGGTTGCCTTAAAATTTTAGATTTCAAGTTTTTCTGCAAATTCTTCAGCTTTTAAGCATAATATTGCACGTGACAGCTGACAGTGGCATATTTTTACTCCTCGCGGCCTTACCATTCTAATAAAGCGTTTTCTACGTCTTCTGCTATACCAACTCGCTGGCGTTTTCGATTTATGTTGGGCTTTGTTTCGTAACTTTCCATAATTTCATTTCTTTTCTTCAAAATCCTACATAAAGTTGTTTGAGAAAGTACTAATTTAATTGCAGCTTCTCTTTGGCTGCATTTTTCCAGATTATAAATTTTTTTTTTAGGAGTTTATATTTTTCGGCTAAGCTAAAATCTTTCCGTTACGACATCACGATAACACTCCAAAAAAACATGTACTTAATTTAATCGATCAAAAATCAAAATGAGTCTTTCTACACCTGCATGCACACGTGTCGATTACAAATTCCTTCCGCTCTCCCCCCCCCTACTATAATTCTCTCTCCTTGCCTTAATAATACAATTTCTGCGATTTACCTTTTTTTAAAGATGGATTCGCCGGCGCCCCTTTGGTTCGCATTTGTAGTTAGAGGTCATTTGGGGCAAAAAAAATACCACGAATCGTAGAAAAAATGAACTTTTTAAGAATTTTTTTAGTCCTTAAAACGGCGATAAAAAGGTGGTTTGATTCCGATAAGCGGCGGATTTTCAATATAAAAAGTGATTCTGTTCTGTTCTACGAAATTTATTCCAATTAAGCGGTTGATTCAATTAACCAGTGATTCCAAAAAGCGGCGGCCACTGTATTATTAATGTGATGATAACTTATCTAAGGGTAGAATAACAAGTTTTTTTTCCCACGGGATAATTAATTCAAAAGAGCAGATAATTTATAAAGGGGCACCAAATGGGCTAATTTAATTACCCCTAACAATGAAATGATTCTTTCCCGACATACAGTATCGAGACTAACTGCTAACAACTGACCACAGAAATTTTGAGCCCACAGATTTTATTTACCCTGTGGGTCATTAGTGATGATGAGTTCAAACCAGGAACTCAATAATTAACTATTGGGGTACCACAGTCTAAGTAACAAAAGTTTTAATATCTAACAATACAGTAGTTAAACTATAAATACTTAAACAGTAGCCCGAAATCAAAACGTAAAAGCAGCTGCCAGCATAAAGAAATTCCCAGTACGCACTTTAATATATTTTTTTCTCAACATGACTGCTTTTTTAGCTGATTAAGCCTTTCGCTGACTTGGCATGTTTCCCAGAACTGAGAGCCATTTTTTGTGGCACCATCTAGTTTTCTCTCGCTACCAATTTTGACGCTTAGATTGCAATGAAACCTGAGCTCTCTGTGGATGTTTTAAGTATTCCAAGAGAACCCAAGCCAAATGGGTACTCAAAGGTGTTTTATAATTCATGTTAAATGCAAATGAAAAGTCCAGGGGACAAAAACCTTCATTGACTACGAACCTGTCCGTATTGAGGTTGGCAAGTAGTGGCGATAGGAAAGAGTTTTTTCTCCCGCCTGCGTGATAAGAAGGCAAAACTAGTTTCGTCACACCAGTTAAGGCAATGACTCGCTATTATCGTCAAGCAGATCTGATACACAAAGATTCACAGTCAATGAAGGGGTTCTCCCCCTGGACCCTTCAAATATTATATCCAGGAAAAAAATTATAAAACCAAAAAATCACTTTCGACTCACCAATCCTTCTGTCGCCAAATCCAAATGCCTCATATCCGAGCTATGGTTACGTCCAGACCTTCTCGGCCTAACAGCACCAATCGCATCGTCCTGAGGACTCCTTTGGTCCCCATCGAAAAGCGACTCAAACTTTGAGAACTCCGGAATGCTCGATGCAAGCAACCATGTTTGGTTGAGATTGTCGTAGGTGAACTTGCGCTGCCGAGTCGATCGACGTACATTCTGCTTCTCATCGATGCTTTCGCCATCGTTGACAAACGTCTCGTTGGAAGCGACAGAGGACTTCTGGTCTGTGTCCCGGCTGTTTTCAAGCTCTCTTTTGAGTGGGTGCGGCATGTGGTTGCTGAGTTTTCTTAGGCCTGTGAAGGTTTGAATCGGAGATATAAGATAGTTTTTAAGTTTTATGCATGTAATTGAACACAAAAGGATTAAATAAAATCTTGACAAACGCTAAAACGCGAAATTTTGATCCACAATATAGCTGACAAAATGAACTTAATCTGCCAACTGCGACAGGTTTATTGAATAAATTCAGATTGGCCAATTTTTCAAAGATTTTGACAATTAGTTATAATAATGATGGTATCAGGTTATAAAATTTAAAGGGCATGATAAAATGGTGGTTTTAATCTGTTTCTATATCTTCTATTTAAAAAAATACAGACTTTAAATAACAGTTTTTTTTTAAAGTATAGTTATAGTTTTTTAATGGGACGGAAAGATAAAATAATATATTTCAATGGTATAAAAACAGTAGCTAGAACTTGCAAACTTGGTATTTAAAACTTAATTTTAATTTATTTAACTGGTTTAAATTATGCAGAACTGAACAGTAAACAGGCCCAACATACTGACATTATATTACTAGTTAGATATTTTATTAAAAATCAACTAATGTCTGACCATTAAGCATAACAAGCTAACAAAAAAATATTTTTGTTTTGAGTATAGACCATAACAAAACAATAAGAAAAAGCAAAAACCAAAATAAAAGCTTTGTTAATAAGCATTAGTCTGGCTGGCATATAAACACAGTTATTATGCAATTGCTTTTCAATATAGTACACCATCACCATTTCTAGAAGTTTCATAAGACTTCAAATCCATCAGGATATGTTATTCTACTTCTAGCAACAACAAAAAAAGCACAATCATGCAAACCAAAAGATAACATACTTACATAAGATCACATTTAGGACTAATTTAGCATAGCAGATAAAAGCATAAAGAAATAATTGGAATTAAGTTTGGCAGGATGGGAAGGAAAGGGTTTTTAAGCATTGGGTTAGTAAAATAGTGAAACTCGTACCATATCTCTGTAAATGAACATTGACCTTGTTTGATATCTTCCTCCTTCTAGAAGTGTTAGTGTAGGAGCTTTCGTCGCTTTCAGTATCCTAGGAAGATACCCAAGCACTCCAGTAAGAATATTGAGAGCTTTTTTTAATAAAACAGTAGGCTCCCTCTTAACCGGACTTTGTTTAATCGAATTATCACTTAGACCGATATTTTTTTTTAATCTTTAAAGTGTAAAAATTAGCTAAAAAATCTGTTTTGCTATTATGGATTCTCCATTGATGTGTTGCTGATAAATATGGGGCAAGTTGCCAACCCTCTAGGCTCCAATAAAAAAATTACTAATTTATAAAATGACTCATCATTTTAAATGGGCATTTATTTATAAAACAACATAATCGACACATGAAGCAAAAGTACATACGAAACTTTATTAATTATTTCTCTGGTTTAACCAAATTTTCGCTTAACCGGCTAACCTTTTGTGCCATATTGTTATTGTGTCTTGCCTCCAGGCCATAGCCTGAAAGGCAAGAAGGGTGCAGTATCATCTGTAGGCAAAAGACTTTCAGTACCCATGAGGGTGGATGTCTGACTTTTACTCCGAGTGGGCGCCACCTCCTCAATTTAGGCACAGCGCGGGAGGAGAGGGGCGATTTTTCCAGGCAACCTGCACCCATGATACTGCGCTATGACCGGCCACAGAACTTTTCGACCCACAGATTTAACGAGCATGTTCTTGGGGACAACACAAATATCCATGCTTTATCCGGGATTCGAAACCAGTTGCTTGGGTCGAAATCACCATACCAGGTGGACAACGTTTTGTACCTTTTAGGCCGGTTAAGAGGGCGTCTACTGTATTTGAAACCACCTTTTAGATTCAATTTAAAATAAATTTTGTGTTAAAATGTGCTAGCGAAATTATAGGTGTTTAAAGATTTCCGCCCCCTGTAGAACCATGTTTTCTTCTGCCAACAAAATCAAGTTAATTATAACGTCTGCTTCACTAAGTCGAACAAATACATACACTTTGCTGAGCAAAGTATTTATATGCTCAAATCATGTATTGATTTTTGAAGGAAGAACACTATTAAAGATAGTTATTGCTATAATTTTAGGCTTTTTTATCATAAAAAACCACCTTGTAAATTTGCAATAATTGTATTTTAGACTTTCTTTGCATGGCAAAAACGTTAAGCGGAACCTTTCAAATTTGTGAAAATAACACGATAAAATAGAAAGCAATGCCACTAAAAACACACTTAAACCCAAGCAGAGTCATTCCGCGTCAATTCAACATACTTTTCGGCAAAATTCTACCTCACCGTCTCAGATTTTTTAAAAATTTGGTACAACAGTAGTGTTTATATAGTTATTTGTGAAATGAAAATTTTTATTCACAAATATTGATCCGTTTAAAAAATATGGCATTTTAAAAGTTCAAAAAATTGGTCAAAAAACCGCATCCGACCAATTTTCAAATTGACCTAGAAGCTTTCCTAATTAAGCTAGAGACCTGGGATAGGTGTCATCTGACAGAGATTTGTATGAACTTTTTAATGATATGTAACACACTTAAGATATAGAAGATTTTATTTAAATTAAAATTCAATTAAATTTTAAAATTTACATTTTTTAAAAAAGTACATAATTTAAAATTTCGGAATTAATTACATGAATAGTTAGGACTCTTTCACATCATCTGACAAAATATCATGTTGGGATGAGAATGGGTTCATTGATAAAAAAATTCAAAACTAAAGCTTGTTTTTCATAAATAATTGTTTTTATTAATAAACTTGATCAACTAATTTTAAAAATGACCTAGATGGTTTCCTAATTAATTTAGAAATGGTGTTAAGTGCTAGTTTACAACAATTTATAAGACAATTTAAATAAAATATAACACACTCAGATTATAGAAGATTTTATTTAAATTAAAATTGAATTAAAATTTTTTTTTAAAAAAAGGCATGCTTAAATTTTTTTAATTATTTTTATGAATAGTTGGTATTTTTTTAACAATATATGGGTAAAATATCATTCTGGTATAAGAATTGGTTCATTGCTAAAAAAAATCAAAACTGAAGATGGTTTTTCATAATAAATGTTTTCAGTATTAACCTTGATCAAGCAATTTTCAAAATGACCTAGGAGGTTTCCTAATTCAGCGATAAACCTGTGGTAGGTTTCATTTTACAACAATTTGTAAGACCTTTCTAATGACATGTAACAAATTTAGAATATAAAAGATTTAAATTACAAATAAAAAAGAAACAGTGGAGCTTGTTTATCATTATTGTTAGTTAATAATTCAGCTTAGGAATAACACAAGGATACTAATATGAACACTACCTTTATAATAAATCTGAATGATAACCTGAAGAAAGTTTCATTTGTAGTTTGAAAATGCCACATTTGTTTGGAAGACATCACTTTGAAGTAGAACATAACTTCTTCCAGTGGGAGTCACAGGATTAACTTTTGCTAGAATGTCCACTACTGACACAAACACACGGAAAAATTCACTCAGCGTTTTTCTTAGGGCCATAACGAAGAAATGTGCGACCAGCTCGCTGTGGCCCGACAATTGGGGTGAAGGAAAAGTTGGAGGAACTTGGGTGTCAGGAGTGATATCTGTTAAAAAACATTTCGTAGTCAAAAGTTAATCCTGTGACTCCCACTGGAAGAAGTTATGTTCTACTTCAAAGTGATGTCTTCCAAACAAATGTGGCTTTTCAAACTACAAATGAAACTTTCTTCAGGTTATCATTCAGATTTATTATAAAGGTAGTGTTAATATTAGTATTCTTGTGTTATACCTAAGCTGAATTATTAACTAACAATAATGATAAACAAGCTCCACTGTTTCTTTTTTATTTGTAATTTAATTTAAATCTTTTATATTCTAAATTTGTTATATGTCATTAGAAAGGTCTTACAAATTGTTGTAAAATGAAACCTACCACAGGTTTATCGCTGCATTAGGAAACCTCCTAGGTCATTTTGAAAATTGCTTGATTGAGGTTAATAGTGAAAACATTTATTAATGAAAAACAATCTTCAGTTTTGATTTTTTTTAGCAATGAACCAATTCTTATACCAGAATGATATTTTACAAATATATATTGTTTAAAAAATACCAACTATTCATGAAAATAATTTTAAAATTTTAAGTATGCATTTTTTTTTTAAATTTAAAATTCAATTTTAATTTAAATAAAATCTTCTATAATCTGAGTGTGTTATATTTTATTAAAATTGTCTTATAAATTGCTGTAAAGTAGCACTTAACACCATTTCTAACTTAATTAGGAAACCATCTAGGTCATTTTTAAAATTAGTTGATCAAGTTTATTAATAAAAACAATTATTTATGAAAAACAAGCTTTAGTTTTGAATTTTTTTATCAATGAACCCATTCTCATCCCAACATGATATTTTGACAGAGGATGTGAAAGAGTCCTAACTATTCATGTAATTAATTTCGAAATTTTAAATTATGTACTTTTTAAAAAAATTTAAATTTTAAAATTTAATTAAATTTTAATTTAAATAAAATATTCTATATCCTAAGTGTGTTACATATCATTAAAAAGTTCATACAAATCTCTGTCAGATGACACCTATCCCAGGTCCCTAGCTTAATTAGGAAATCTTCTAGGTCAATTTGAAAATTGGTCGGATGCGGTTTTTTGACCAATTTTTTGAACTTTTAAAATGCCATATTTTTTTAAACGGATCAATATTTGTGAATAAAAATTTTCATTTCACAAATAACTATATAAACACTACTGTTGTACCAAATTTCAAAAAAATCTGAGACGGTGATGTTTAATGAGTGTGTTGATTTGACGTGGAATGACTCAGCAGAAGAAGTGACTGGAAATAAAGAAATAATTTAATCAAGGTGAATGACCTCAATGCGATAGATTCCTATTACATGGAAATATTCAACAGTCTTTTACGATAAAAAAACACTAGTAGTATGTAGCACAATAGGATTAGAAAACTTCTTATGCAGAGTTAACTTTTTGAAGTGTATTTAATAGAAGTTAACCAGATTTTCAAAACTAAAAATCAGGACATTCTCCCCCCACCTCTTTGACATGTTTTAAATATGATACACCTTCCCTCAATTTTCAAACAATATCCTAAATAATAAGGAAAGACTAATGAAAAGTAAATGACAATTGTAGATTGTTACAATTCTTCTGAGTAATCAAATATATAGTATATATAATCAAATATAATAATCATTTTAAGGTCATTTTAACATTTTGAACTAGGAGTATTCATTTTTTTGGTAATATCCGTTTTATTCATGTTTTCATTATATATTTCGGGAGGACTGTTACAGGAAAGCGTGACATTTGGCCAGCGGGACTGTCCAACCAAAAACAGGACATCTGGTCACATTAATGGTGCATGTGTAGTCTTGAAGAGGTATGAATATCTGCTGAAATAACATTATTAACATGGTTATGTTCAGGTTGGAAAAGATAATCTTACTTTGCAATCTATGTTTCAACAGTATCCATGGCTAGAAACATTTCATTGAAATTGTCTGGATGAGAAAGAAATACGAGAGGATTTCAAAGGAATTTTTAGCAGTTCAGAGACAGAAAACTGGGAGATAGAAATCCAGGTAAAGAAGATATAATGAACAATTAATTTTGTAACTTAATTACCAACTTTTTTTCTTCTGTCAGTTAAGAAACAAAAATTCTTTCTGATAATGGTAGAAACCAAACAGATACAATTATTATTATTAATTACATAACGACTCGAATAAGAAGGATTTTTTTTTTAATGATCTAGCTTTTTTTATGATTAGCCCTATTTTACAAACAAAGTGACTGGTTTTATACAGGCTCTATCTGACCACCACTACAATATAAACAAACAAAAAAATTACATGAAATTAAATGTGACAAGTTTCCAGATTTGAATAATTTTTTCGAGTATAATCCTGGAAATAGGAACTTCTCAGAATTTAAATTGTGACAATATGTATAAGTAGAAAATCTTTACAAACATCAAATAATCTTTCTCAGGTAAGAAAATATCAAATTTATCTTGTGTACCTAATAATTTGGAACTAACTATTTAAAAATAATATTGACTATTAAATATATAATTAATTATAACAGTTAAATATTTATATTTTTTTACGACAATGAAAATTTTTTTTACGATAATTTAAATTTCTGGTGAGTAAAAGAAACTGGAAAAAATTTTGAGCACTATTCCTGTAAAAGTGCAAATATAGTTCCTATATTACAGAATAGCATAAAATTGAAAATAGGGACTATCTTTAAAATTTTTTTATTTAATTAAATGGAATGTATTGAGAGATACAAAGAAATTTTAATGGTATCAGAAAATAAATATAAAATGACAAAAACTTACAAATTCAAAGAATTGGAATGCCAACAAAATTCCGTTTGTGCAAAAAGCAATAGTTCTGAATAATTCTGAAGCAATAGTTTGCCAAATTTATGTTCAAAGCTATACTTACAAATAAAAACAAAGAACGTTCAAACATAAAGTTGTTTAAAAATAACAAACGGAATATCATACGATTTTAAAACTCACAAAAGAAAAAAGTGTAACGGGAACAAAGCCTAAGCCTTAACGATTACAAAGGAAAGTGACAAAAAAAAATCACCTTCATAGATGACAAATTCCTTTAAGAATGATGTTTAAAAGCTCATAACATCCGTAATAATCATAGATCACCATATAACGAAACGCTACTCTACTACCACTATTAGTTTTACATCAGAAAATTAACATACCATAGAAACAATTCAAAACCTTACCCTATCATCAATGATAAGATTACTTCCACCTCTTCTTGATCTAGTTTTCATGTTGATTAATTGGAAATAAAGAGGAATTCTTCACATTTTCGAACAAATTAACAAATATTCTAATTTTCTTTCGTAACGAAATCTAACCAAACAAACATAAACATACCGCCACGATCTCATGCAATCACAAAAACATCGCACTCACAACTGGTCTTTAGGGTTGCAGTATCAATGGAAACGATGGAAACAACCTTCGGCGAGACGGAAGTGGGGCGGGTAGCTAGATTTTGAACTTACTCGCTAAAACTTAGTTTACAAAATTATTACAAATACCTAAAAGAATATCTAATTTATTTTAGAACTTTGTGCTTTTATTTTCCACTTTTTTCAAATAAAACTTTTCTGTTGGTTGGTTTTTAAAAGTAATAATTCGGTTTTTAATAGGATAATTCGGTTTTCGAATTCCGCACTATTTGTCAAATTTGGCGTCATTGTGAAGGTCGTGAATAGATTTGGCTGTTTTTCTCTTTGTTTGTAGATAGAAAACTTTATTAATTATTTGCAAAAACTAATCCTTTATACTCACAACTACAAATTAAATTAATTTCTAGTATGTATTGCGTTATTATAGGCACGAATTTATGGTATAGCCAAAAATATTATTGTATAATGTATAGTTTTCTTTTTAAAAATAGGCTCGAATCTTTTGTTTTAGTTATTGGTGGCAACTGAATAACAAACCAGAAAACAGCTGATGAAGTGTCAGCGTCAGCTGTATCGAGCTGTCAAAGAATCAAAAATTAAAAATCCTTTATGAGCAATATTTGCTAGTAGTGTTTAAATTGAAAACTTCAAAAAAATGTCTTTGTGTTTTACTTTGCGTTAAATCCCCAGTTTCCAACAATTTTTTTACTATAATAAGTATAACCCGGTTAAAGCGTCATTCCGTGGACCTCGATGTTTATAACGTTATAAACGAGTAGTGTTATGAACAAGGTTGAATATTAATTGTAGTAAATCATGTAAAATACGTATTATACACTCATTATTAAAATTATAAAATTGCATATTAAATAAATTTTAACTCTATATGGTACAGCTGAAAAAAAAAGATCCACCCTTCGTTTTTCGGCTGCTATTGGTCAAGGAATTTTGTGAAAGGTGTCATTTTTCAGGAAATAGCGTAAGGAATTGGGAACTGGCAACCAAAATTGTATAAGGGGTCGTCTACATATTAAATTGAGTACCAACTTTGAAAATTCCAATGGCAACACCCAATTTTTTTAATATAAAAATATTTATCATCCTTAAAATACCCCAGATCCAAAAGAAAATTTATAACTTTGCTTTATTTGTTGAGATATAAGCATTCAAAGTTGAACGCCCATAATGTTAAAAAAGTTTCACAAACTTTTATTCATACCTCCACAAATAAAATGAATTCAACCAATTTTTTTTCATTATATACTTCTTAATCTTCCAAAAACAAATCACACAAGTTTTTTCATCAATTTTTCATTTTTATTATTTTTTTATTTAAATTTAAATAAGAAAAAATAAAACATGAATAGCAACCCCAAATTTTTATTACATAAATCGATAAAGTAGATCAAGTAGAACCAAAATCCCGAATTTTTTAATTCAACAATAATTATTTGCCGAGTTATTGTAAAAATACTGAAAAAAACGAATTTTAGGGACCGTGTAAAAAATTACTTAGCAAATTGGATCCTAACTTGCATTATCGTTTGGTGGTTGAAAAACGTTTTTGGTAAATATTTATTCAAATTATTGATGTCTGTCAAATGTCTAAAAATATTTTCTTGTTTCAAGTGCATACAATGTATTTTGTTTGTATAATTAACATTAAATTATATCGATTACTATGTTTTTGAATGTATGTTATTTCCAATACAATTTCAAAAAGTGTGTTTTATATTAAAAATTAAATACTTTAAAATATTATTGGAATTCGGTGTTTAGTATATTTCTTTGTTACCACATTGATTATTTTAAATGATTAGTGCCCACTGCCTTAGTTAAAAATAATTGCCAAATCATTCTGCGTAATTTTATTTTGCTTTCCTTAAATATCGTGTTAAGATCGTAACTCTCGTTTTGTAATATGTGGTTTATATTACCGATAAAGTGAGCCGGGGTTCCTTACACAATCCTGAAAGCCAAAAAATACCGACAAGCCAGAATCTCGAACGCCGAAATCTCGAAAGGCTATAATCCCGACATAGACGAAATCCCGAATGGGTCGAAATCCCGAAAAAATAAATTTTTGTCCATTTCTCGATTTAAAAAATATATATAATTAGAGATTACTTATTTATTTACTTATTTAGTTAGTTATTTAGTTATTATTAGTTACTTATTTAGTCAGTCAGTCCGTTAGTTAGTCAGTCAGTCGGTTAGTTAGTAGGTCGGTTAGTTACAGTCCGTTAGTTCAGTCAGTCAGTCAGTTAGTCAGTTAGTTAGTCAGTCAGTTAGTTAGTCAGTCAGTTAGTCCGTTAGTTAGTCAGTCAGTTAGTTAGTTAGTTAGTCAGTCAGTCAGTAAGTTAGTTAGTAAGTAAGTTAGTAAGTTAGTTAGTCAGTTAGTCAGCCAGTTAGTCAGTGAGTCAGTCAGTTCACTGACTAACTAATTGACAGTAAGTTAGACTAAGTTAGTCAGTCTGCAATAACTAACGAAGTGACTAACTAACTAACGGACTGACTAACTAACTGACTAATTGACTAACTAACTGACTGACTAACTAACGGACTGACTAACTAACTCACTGACTAACTGACTGTCTAACTAACGGACTAGCTGACTGACTAACTAACTTACAGACTGACTAACTGACTGACTGATTAACTAACTTACTGACTGACTAACTAACTAACTAACTGACTGACTAACTAAGTGACTAACTAACTGAATAAATAACTAACTGACTAAATAACTAAATAAATAAATTATCTCTAATATTTAAAAAAAATATCTATATTAAAAAATCTCTATATTAAAAAAATCGAGAAATGGACAAAAATCTATTTTCGGGATTTCGACCCATTCGGGATTTTGACTCATTCGGGATTTCGGCTTGTCGGGTTTTGGCTTGTCGGGATTTCGGCTTGTCGGGATTTCGGCTGTCGGGATATGTCCCAGACCCAGTGCGCCGAATTTTAAACAAACTTTTTGTAGCAATATAAATGAAACAAAAATTTGCATAAAATGTAAAACATAAATGTAATAATCATGTTTGTCTATCTGATTGTAACTAATCGTATTTGAAAATCTGTTCGTTATAAATAATTGTATGTGTGACTTAATTTAAATTTAAAACTTGTTCTCGTCTACCTTTTATTTTATTTCTGAATTTTAAAATCTAAAATTAAAAAAAAAAGGCAAAAACATTAAAAAAATCATAATATTAGTAAAAAAGGTTTAATTCTAGCATCTTTTGGCGAGATTATGGTAACCCTTTTCTTAGCTTGTCGTTTCGAAAAGACACCCTAAATATTACCTTTTTCAATTTGGAGATTTCCCCCTAATCGCGTTCAAAATTAATGCTTTAATATCTCGGCAAATAATGCAAAACAAATAATTCTTTTTTACACATAGGGTATTTTGAAGGTGCTGAAAATTTTTATGTAAAAAAAATTGGGTGTTGCCATTGGAATTTTCAAAGTTGGTACTCATTTTAATGTGTAGACGACCCCTTATACAATTTTAGTTGCCAGTTCTCAATTCCTTAAGCTATTTCCTGAAAAATGACACCTCTTTCACAAAATTCCTTGACCAATAGCAGCCGAAAAACGAAGGGTGGATCGTTTTTTTTCTTCCCCCAGCTGTACTAGTAATAATTGGTACATGATATTAGTAATGATTTCTTCTCTGGTCAATAACTTTTTTAGAGGCGGAAACTAGTTTTTAAATTTGGCTTTTAACTTTTTGCAATCATTTGGTGAATAAAATAAAATATAAATAGTGAAAATTCATTTTTTTTCTTTAAGAAGGCATTTATATGGATATCATGTAAACGTATTTTTTTAGCGTTTTAACCGAGGAGTTAATTAATAACTGTCTTTATAAGAAAGATATTATAACATTAGGGTCTATGGGCAATTCAAGGGGCTGCCCATTCATGACGTTATAAACGAGTTGTCGTTGTAACCGAGGTTCACTGATATGCTTATTTTTTCTTTATCTGAGTAATTCCATGTCGAATGAATAAAAGATGTCTGAAACTTTATATTTTAGAAGCGGGTATTTTTTTAGTACGTGTGCAAAGTAGTCAAATTAACATAAAAAAAACAATTAAAATATGTTCGGTGTTTTTTGAGACCTTTAAAAAGTCAAAAATTGGTCAAATTTGGCATCACTAATGTGTTTAAACATCTGTAGAACAAGAACTATTTGAATTATGAAGATAAAATAAGTGGCGTTCTCTTCTTATTTTTATTATTATCTTTGAACTGATATCCATCATGATTATGGTTGAAATTTTAAATTACTGTGAAAAGTTGAAAAATAAAATATATGAAAAACGCCCCTTTTAATTAAACAAAATATGCGTTTTTAACACTGTAATTGATTACGAATATGTCAAATTTCGTAATGAGATGACAATATGGGTTCATAGAGAAAGAAAGTTATGCGAAAACAAAATCTAAAAGATCGTATATGGTAGGTTAATCAAAAATTCAATTTGATATGCAGCATAAATGAAGAGTACAGGGGAAGAACCTCTTTATCGCATAGGAATCTCTCTGCTTCAGGTCAGCTTGGCAAGGATAGCGAGTCATCGCCTAAACTGGTGTGAAGATAGCAGTTTTGCCTTGGTTCTTATCACGCGGCCCACGGGTTTACTATCTCTACAGTCTGACGCTTGAACCGCTAAAGAAGAACCAAGGGAGAAACCGGTTTCTGATCGCCACTACTCGCATAGCAGACCTCAATACGGAAAGATTCCCTGTCGATGAAGGGGTTTCTCCCTTGTACTCTTCAAATAAATTTTTTAAAGTTCGTTGAAATATGTAAAAACTAGGGGTGTGTTGCACCACACGACTTTAAATTACCACTCAATAATTCAGTACATTTCAAAGAAATTATATATGCCTATATATAGGCCTAGTGGCTTAGTGTGCTTTGCATTGCCAAGCCACAGGTCCGAGGATCGAATCCCGGGTGAGGTAAGGTTGACCCATCCTTTCATCCCTTGAGTGGGTCGATAAAATGGGTACCAAGAATGATTGGGAACTAAACACTGGGGGTTTCGCGTGAGGCTGACCACCTTACCGGGACATATGCCTATCATCCCAGAGCCCTAGGTCACGAAAGCTGAAATGAGCACGGCAGGCCTTGGCCCAGTAATGGGCTGTTGCACTGGGGAGTTTAGTTTATATGCCTATATGGCAATTTCAATAATTTTAAAACCTAAATTCATTCAATTAACACTCACACAAATTATAGTTTATGCCATTATAGCGGCTCAGTATAGCTGAGAGGTATTACGTGTCCGCCTCATAACCCCAAGATCGCGAATTCAAGCCCCGGTTGATTTGTTAGATTTTCTGGATGGGAAAATCGTGGGCACGCATGTCATATGATTGTGTGCCATGTAAAAGATCCTTTTTATGAGTACCCATTTGTCTTGGGTTCTCTCGGCAAAATTAAAACTCGGCATGTTTTGACAGACATACAGAGAGCTCAGATTCATCATTGTAATCTGAGCATCAAAATTGGTAGCGATAGCCGCCTAGATGGTGCCACAAAAAAAGGGCTGTTAGTTTAGGGAAATATACCGAGTCTACAAAAGACTAGACCACAATAAACATTAGCTTTATTAATAATATAAGCTAAATAAATAATATAAATAAAAAAAAAATATGGGAGAATCACCCGCAGCTGTTTTCACTGACCGCATATGCACCGTATTCCGTAGTTAATAATTTCCCTTAAAGTTTAAAAAAATAATTCACCATCATAATTAAATTTTACTTAACAAGAAAACTTTAGCAAGAAATCGTACTTTTACTTTATTATCTTTATTCGAATTTCTTAGGATTTTTTGAATTCTCAATGGAAATGGATCAGTTTCTCTATTAGTTTTGGTATATTTGCTTATTTTAAAATCATGCTTTTCTAACCACGAGAAAGGTGCACGTATCTGAGAAATACACCATCCATGACTTGTGTCTATTATCTTTTCTTACTTTGATTTTTGACAGTGGACGTTTCAAGCCTGCCTTGTAAAACAAAATATGCAAACTGCTTTTAGCTTCCACACTACGTTTATAACGTAAAAAGTGGAAGGTTTTATAATCGTTCAATCGTTCAGTCCGTCTGTCTGTCCGTCACCCACTTTCATAGTCAAACTGCAAATGCTACGGACAAGTGTGATACGTCAAAAAATTCACCGCATCGAAATTAGAATACATTAAAAATTTTAGAAAAGAATTCGAAGTACTTCAATTATTTAAAAAACTGCAAAATTTAATGCTCATTTAAAAAGCATAGGAAGCCATTTTTATTAGAATTTAATCACCATTGCCATTCGCAACAATCGCTCGAGAAACTTTAATTCTTTAGACAATAAATTAAAATAAATTTATTTTTGCGACATCGATCAGTTTGAAATGACGTCAAATATATTTCACTACGAGATTCTTTGTACGTTGATATGAAATGTTTTCATTCTATTTAAAAGCGAGGAATATTACATATTTATTCTTTGAAATATAAATTAATTTTTGCAAACGATAAGTAATAATGATTGAATTTTCGAAATAAAATAAATGAAACTAGACAAATTTAGCATGTAAATGTTTAATATAGAATATTAATGCTGTGTTTGTCGCCTTTTTACCTGTTAAACACAACTGTTGTGTGGAAGCGGGTTAAGTGTCAGATTCTGTTACAAACCTACTCGTTTCTAAACATTACGAATCTGACTAATTTTTAAGAATTTTTTTTATTTATTGCATTGTCAAACTATAAAACACGTTGGCGTCTTCACATCTACGAAAAAAATTATTTGAAATAAAAAAAATTTATATTATATATTTTATTATTTTTTGGTGCACATTATCGATCTGAGCTACTCAAAAGTGTGCGTATTTAAAAAATTAAATTTAATATTCCGAAATTTTTTAAGTTGCAGTATGGAACTTTGTAAACAGTCAACGGGGACGATTGATTGACTCTTCCGTAAACGATGTTTTCAGTCCTGAACTCGTTTCAAAAGTTGACGTTACCGATCTGACATGCAATGACCGGCATATTTTAAAAGTCTTATTGGGTGTTTCAAGTAAATTTTTTTATGAAAAACTATACATAATATTGATAAAAGGCATTAAATAAAGTAGTTTTCATTCAAAAGTATAATTGTTACGACAATATAAAACGAATAAGATGTCTTTGCATAACAATAGCATCGCTATAGTTGTGACAAGTTACCGATCTGACTTTTGAAAACTTTAAAACTTTTTTCCCAGTCAGAAATAAACACAAGATTGGATGATTTTGTAAGTATTTAAAGCAAAAGGTCATTATTAAGGGGGAATGAGCCCGCTGGACCGCGGGTCTCAAAAGCAAAGTGCTTCACTGCACTGTTAATCAAATGGAGAAGAAAAATATTTACCGAGCCACATTTCTCCGGCTGTATTGAATAATTTTACAAACGGGTTTTTTTTTTATGTGAGAAATGACTTAGAGGTCCCGACAATCCCACTTTTTGAAATTGATTCGAATATTTTTTTTAAAAAAATTCAATAAATAATTTTGCACAAAATATTTGAAGCTATTTGAAAAAGTAGGATTGTCGGGGCCTGTAAGTCAGCTACATTTATCACATAAAAATGCCCATTTGTAAATATATTCAATACAGCCGGAGAAATGTGGTTTAAAAAATATTTTTTTCTTCATCGGATTAACACTGAGGCATTTTGGTTTGGAGACCCGCGGTTCAACAGGCTCATACCCCCCTTAAGAAATAAAAATAGTTCAAGATGCTTTTTTTTAAATATAAAAAAAATCTGTCGCGACGCAAATTGACCATTTTCCTAATAATGACCCTTTTATAAGGTCTATCTGAAAGATAAGCGCGACCTTTCGTGTTGGTCCAGATGGTGCGGCTTCCCGAAAGTCAAAATTTATTTTCGCATGATCTCTCTTATAACGTCTGAGAAACATCAGGTATATTAAACTTAAATTAGACAAATCAAATAACAAACTATTAAACAAAATCCAATATATTTTATTTGTCATTCTGTTCATCGACAGTGCAAGACATCACAACAGAGACTAGATCCGAAGACACCATGACGAAATATACAAAATTAAATGATTCCCTGTCTAATGGAAACTTGGGTTCATTTATGTTTACAAAACACACTATACATGCACAAGTCTCTTTAAATGGTATTATAATATAAACAAAAATTTTCTTGTGGATTTTAAATGTCCGACTTCATAAATCTAACTGTCATTCCTTCTCCGGACG
The DNA here is from genome assembly GCA_019343175.1 of Oedothorax gibbosus. Classification (NCBI taxonomy): domain Eukaryota; kingdom Metazoa; phylum Arthropoda; class Arachnida; order Araneae; family Linyphiidae; genus Oedothorax; species Oedothorax gibbosus. The sequence goes on along the minus strand of CM033276.1, from coordinate 23,532,676 downwards.
ATTTTGATCTGAAGTAGGAGTAGCCCACAAAGCCCATTGCACCTAGGACAAGGCCTAGAGCTAGCATGCCTATGACGAGGCCGGTGAAACCCTCTGAAAAAGAATAATTTTATTACCTTGATTATTTATATTCACATTGATTATAATAGATTTAGGTCATTTAATTTGGTAGTTTGATCGTTTCCGGTAGCTAATTTCTAGTCTCCTGTTAGAGCTTATTAACCCAGCCAATTACGCCTCGTAATTTAGAACCATGGTCAAGTGACGAGGTCGACACTGAATTGTACTCGGGTACCCCAGTGATTTTTAGAGGGATTTTTCATGTAGCACGAATACGCCTATTGGACGAATGGCTAGGATAAGGACAGAACCAAGAACCTTCTCGGCGAGAGGCTCGTCGATTACCACTCTCGGGCACTAGGAAGCCATAATAGATTTATCTTGCAGGTAAACCACCTTAGACATTGCCAAAAAATCTAGTCGAATTTATGGCTTCAAAAGGCTATAGAAAATAAATAGATAGAAAATAACCGAGAAAAATAAGGCAACTTTCTGCATTAAATACAGAAAAATTCCGTAAAAGTAGTTCCAGTCCTGTTAAATATTCGTACTTTTTAAAACTGAGAAAGGTTCGAGTTGCTTCGTTGCATTAAATACAGAAAAATTCCGTAAAAGTAGTTCCAGTCCTGTTAAATATTCGTACTTTTTAAAACTGAGAAAGGTTGTCAAAATTCACGGTCGCTATAGTCGTTAAATGTGACCAAATCCTACAATTTTGCGACTTAAAAATTCATTTAGTTAAAATTATCGCGACTATAGTTTTCTTGAATGTCACTATCAAATTTTTAAAGAGGTTTCCAAAGATCTTGTCGAAAATTGTCATCGTAAAATCGAAAATCTCCAACGATCTGAAATTCGTCGTAACATCGAAAATCTCCAACGATCTGAAATTTGTCAAAGTTCTCTATACCGTGATCCTTAAATAGAAAAACACCGGCGATTCATAAAATGCGTTACTACGACGATCGTAAAATCATGGAAGTCCTGCGATCGTTAATTGTGATTCCTTAAGTTTGGGGGAACTCCATCTCTGCTTAAATTGCGAAACTCAAGTGATTCTATAGGTGCTCAACTACCGCAATCTTAAGAGTTTGAGCATAAATTACATGAAACTAGCATTTTTCCATAAATATTTTTCTCAAAAATGCTTCCAGAAAATGTGCATTTGCTCCTAGATTTTTTTAGTAAGTAGCACAAATTGCTAATAAATTTTTGCATCCAATTTCTAACACTGGGCGCAACTCGAATTTGCAACCTTTAAGTTACAAGATAAGCGTCATCCCAACTCCGTAACGTAAGCGAAGCGGTTTAAAACCGTCGAAAGTAAAAGAAATTTCTGTAATAGTGACGTTTTATTTGCAGTGTACAGTCTTGGTCCAGAAGGTCTCAATTTCTGACAATTTAAAAATCATGGGTTGAGAAATGAGAAGAACCACTGACGGAACCAGGATCATTATAGGAACCAAAACTTCGAATAAGTTTTTGTTCCTTAATAGCTTTGAACTCGTCTTATGTCCTGGTTATATCCGCCAGAAATTGAGAGCAGTATTGGAAAGTTTATAAAATTTAATTTTCTTTGCTAGTGTAATTTTTTAAAACTTATCTACAGCTAATTTCGCCAGTGATTATTTTAATGTTTAAAAACAAAATCAATGTTTACTTACTGGCTGTGTATCCAACAGTAGCCAACGATTTATCATTAGATTTTCCCCAATCGTCCACTATTGATTTTTCTGAAAAGTATAAATAACACTGATAATTTTAAATATACTCTTATCACAAAGAAGATAATATCTATCTTCTCTTAAATCTAAAGATAAAAAAAACTTTACAATAAAATATGAAGTATTTCTCACACTATATTTAATTAAACGTTTGAAAATTTTAAGTTTATAGAGTTTCAATATCAAAGGAATATATCATTGAAATATGAAAAAAATAATTTGTGAGTTTTCGACTTTTTTTTATATTTTGAAAAAGATGTTTCCTCTAAATTGATTAAAGTGTGGGAGAAATATTAACTTTTTATTTTTGGTGTGTTTAAACTTCTCAACAATCCGAATTGAATGTTGGCCAACAAGTTATTTTTAAATTTTCTATTCCTAAATTCGATTTTCATCTAATTGAAAATATCAAGTTTCGTTTCACAACAGATTTGTATTAACCATAATATTCAACCATGTCTTAATATTTAAAAGCATTATTTTTCGAAGTTTTACAAAGAAAAACAAACAGATAAATATCTTATAGCCTATCTCTAAAATAACAAAGCAACTTGTAATTCATCTATAAAAACAAAAAACTTCTTCGGTTTTCGGGTTCTTTCCATGCTATTCATTTGTTTTATTTAAAACTAGATTTTTGTTACTACTATTCGTCCAAAAAAAGTTGTTACGGTTGTTAAAAGTTTTCTTCCTGATTTCTCGTTTTAATGAAAAATATGAAGAAACCTAACTTGCTTTTGAAAACCTGACTTTTCAATGAAATCGAGCCCAGATTACTCCCAGATTTACGAGAATCCAGGTTGTTGAACTTTCTTAGAAGTGTTTTAGTTTTACTGTCGTTTAAAAATACTTGAAATTTTTTAAGAATGCAAAAAGAACATATCCGTCAAAGAAATGCCAGTTTTTTAGCAACACACATTTTTTGAAATTTATATTATCATGAATTTAATAGTATTTAATGTTTAAAGAATTATGGATTTTTTAAAAATCATTGATACAGAAAAGTCTTTCAAAAAGTATCTATACTATGTGAGTGTTGAACTGAACCTCTGTCTGAACCACAAAAACGTAGGGATGTGGAAAAGGTGTCAAAATACGCAAAACGGTCAACGAGAAAGTTATTTCGCTACTTTATAAGTTTATGCTCATTTTCATTCGAAAGTCCCGACTTTTTCAAAGTCGATCTCATAGACACCGCATATTCTTTTTAATACGTTCAAGTTTTACCTCTTTAATAAATTCTATAGGCATAAGAGATATGGGAGCAATTCTACCCTAATTTTTAATTTTATGTCCTTATGTCTCATAACTTTTAAAAAAATTAATATTTCTTTTCAATTTTTTCTTATTATACTAATAGACTGGTCCTTATTTAATTGCAAAGCGGAATTTTAAAGTAAAGAAACTTAAAGTAAAGAAAATTTTTAGGATGTAAAACAATGCAGACTAATACGATATCTTAACAAATTCCTTTTCATAAAATTTTGGCTTTTAATATTTAAAATGTGTCTTTCTCTTCTAACTTTGTCCATGGGTTTTGGTACATTCACTGCACTGACCTCATTGCTAAAGTGGTGAAGAGAGGCACTGGATGGAGCTACAGTGATTCTTCAATCATGAAAACTGTATTGCAGAAAACTCACATTTCAGTTAGTAGCCGCATTTTTTTTTTGCGATGCTTAACTAATAATCCCAAAAGTTAAAAAAAAAAAAAAACAGTCAAATGAGCTACGTGGCTTTATTGCTTTCCTTACAGTCCACCAGGGTTAAGGTTAATTTTTGCGTGATAATTGGAATTTTTTTCTATAAATATGTTTTAGTGGAGTATAAAGAGTAAAAAAATCAATTTTTATTAAACTGGAGTTAGTTTCAACACAAAAATGACCGGAAAACATCGTGAATTTCCTTACCGTCCGTTCCTTACCATCACAATGATCTAGAGAAGGACAACCGAAACCGGTTTTTAAACTAAACGGTTTGTTTGTGACCTCTGTTTCATTGAAAATTAGTTATTTTCATAAGGCTCTTTTAAACTGGTTTCTTTGATAACGGTTTTTTTTTAAAAAGCTGCCATCCGTAATTTAAAAAAATTCAAATGAGCCTCGCTGAACTTTTTTTCGTAGTTCTAGAACCCTTATAAACCTTTTTTAAAGCATTTAAAATGATTTTTAAAAAATAAATTTCACAAATTTTTATACCTGAAATTAAAAATTATGGTAGAACTGCCCATATAAGTATAGAATTTGTGGTACTTTTCCATTTTGCGATCACAAGCGATAAAGTCGCCAAAAATGTACAACCAGACGAAATATTTCCATTGGTAACCTTTTACTGTGTGTAATGTGTTTCGCCATCAGAAAATTCCATTTGTCGCAAAAGATTCCGTTGGGCGAGATTTGCTCTCGCGAAAAGGAAAAGTACCGAATTTTTTTTAATGGGAATGTTTCAGATGACGTAACGCTCTTGTTTCATTTTTCTATATCCTGCGATTTCATTGGTTTTCCGATTTCACTATTAAAATGACCGCCATAGATGAAAAGAAACTTTTATTTCTATGCAAGCTTTCTTTAGCAAAAGTTTGAAAAACCAACAGCAGAGCAAGAAGTTGGCATTTTAAAAATTTAATAAGTAAAATATTCTTAGAAAACTCACTTTCGAGAATACCGAAACAAAAGTAATTCCAGACCAAAAATTAAAACAATACCGCTTCAGCTATTGCCATTCACGTCGTGAAACAACCCCATTACCCCCATTAAATTTCGGATACAAACGATTTTTTATATGATAAATGTAGCTGGCTAACATGGTTCTATCAGCCTACTTTTGAAATTGGTTCGAATATTTTGTTGCAAAAATATTTATTGAATATCAAAAAAAGGGGGACCAATTTCAAAGGTGAGATTAAAGAGCCGTCCTTTTAAGACAAGGCATCTACATGTATCTCTTGAAAAAGACCGTTTGCAAAAATATTCAATGCAGCTAGAGAAATGTGGTCTAAATTTTTATTTTCCATTGCATTAACACCGAGGCACTTTGGTTTTAGAGACCCGTGTCTATTCTGCCCTTACCCCCTTTCCACTCCCAATGATTACTTTTAAAATCACCAGTTTGCGATTTTTGTTCTCACTAAGTTAAATTGGCACTTATTTCAATTTTTTTTATTAAATTCTCCATAAATTTTTCTAAGTTACATTTTCTTTTTGTATGTGTGTGTGATTGTTATATGGAAGAATCATATGTCTTTTGAAGGTTTAAATGTTTGTCTAAGAAAATGAAAGTATGAAAAACGTGGTAAAAAAAATCCTTCGAAACAGTTTTATTAAATAACTTGGTTCTAAATTCTTCATGCTAGCATTTTTAAATGTTTAAAAATAAAATTTTAAATTTTAACTATTTTTAACATATAAAGTCTCGAAAATTTATTGTAATAATTTAATCAAAAGTTATGATTCTAATTTATTTCCCTTAAATTTTAATTAAAAAAATTTCCCCCGCTTTTAACAATTTCATTTTGGATGCATAATGAGTCTATTTCACACATTTTAGACTCTTAGAATAAAAAGTTTGGAATGAAAGGGTTAAACAACTATAAAACTTACTTTCGTAGTGGCGACACTTGTCCTTCTTATCTGTTTTCTGTTGCGGTAATACTTTAGTGCTGAGTGAGCAAGTACTGTCCGACCAACCCTGTCCGGATGCAGGACAGTAGTTGAAGGAATTGCAGTTGCCTTTCAGTTCCTCTGAACAGACGCGAGCGCACTCTTCGAGGCTGAGCTCTGTTCGCTTGTCGCTGTCGTCTTGGATCAAGTCGAAGCCCTTGTCGTAATAGTCGGCTGCGAATTTAGCTGAAAATTGAAATTCATTATTTTAGTTAGCTGACCGAGAAGATCTCGTTGACTCAAAACAGGGTTCGAAATTAACAATCGCGAAAAATGCAACCAAATCCTACAATTTTGCGACTTCAAAAGAAACGTAAACAGTACGCTTGTAACAGAATCTGTCACTAGCCCGCTTCTACACAACATTTGTGTACAACAGGTTGGTTGGTTTGAATTATCGTCACACGAGGGCTATTGGCGACGTGTGTACAACAGGAAAAATAGACGCCAAACACAGTGTTTGATTCTATATTAAACATTTACACGCTAAATTTGGCTAGTTTCATTTATTTTCTGTCCAAAAATTCAATAATTATTTCTTATCGTTTGCTAAATTAATTTATATTCAAAGAATATAATATTCCTCGCTTTTAAATCGAAACAAAATATTTCATATCAACATACAATCATCTTTGTGAAACATATTTGGCGTCATTTCAAGCTGATTTATGTCGCAAAAACAAATTTATTTTAATTTATTTTTTATAAGAATTAAAGTGATTGTTGTGAATGTCAATGTTGATTTAATTCTAATAAAAATGGCTTTTCTGCTGCTTTTTAAATTAGCATTACATGTTGCAGTTTTTTTTTAATAATTGAAGTGCTTTGAATTCGAATTTTTTTCTGAGATTTTCAATGTCTTCTCATTTCGATGGGCTGAATTTTTTTTGACGTATATCACACTTGCCTGTAGCATTTGTATTTTAGGATATGAAAGTGGGTGACAGACGGACTGAACGATTATAATACCTTCCACTTCCACCTTATAAACATAATGTGGAAGCTAAAACGTAAGTCTCTAGAATCTCGTATAAAATCTAGACTATCTGGCGATCGTTAGTTGTGTTAATTGTGATTCCTAAGATTTTGGAACACCAGTTTTCCTGAAATTCTAAAACTAGGTGATTCTCTATACGCAACTACTGTAATCGTAAGAATTTGTGGATAAATTACATAGAACTGGGTGGCCGAGGGGTTTGGACCATTAAGCTAGCAGTCTGCGCGCTGTAACGGGTGCGGGTTCGATTCCCGCATTCGGCCTGGATGTACTTCCTTTCTCTGTGACAGTAAAAATTCTTTCTGTGTCTGTCTTACTTGACGAAGGCTTTTGAGCGGGTCTCTGATCAAGAACACAAGCCGGAATATATATGTACCTACCCTACCCCTACCCTACATAGAACTCGCATTTTTCTATTAATATTTTCCTCAAAAAAGCTCCTACATAACAAAACCAGTGAAATTCCGATTTTTTTTTCATCGCAAAATTCCGGTGATACATAAAATACAATACTCGACGATCGTAAGATTTAGACTTTCTGGCGATCGTTGATTGTGATTCCTAAAATTTTTTAACTCCACCTCTCTTGAAATTCTAAACTCCAGTGATTCTTTACGCAACTACTGTAACCGTAAGAGTTTGTGGATAGAACTGCTTTCATTTTACTATAAATATTTTTCTAAAAAAAAAAGAGACGAAATATATTGCGCATTTTGTTCGTGTAGCTCTTAAGAGTTTTTTTTTTTTTTTAATTACTAGGGGCTGCGCCCCTAGGCTCGCAAGCGAGCAGATTGCTGCGCAATCTCACTCGGCTCGCCATCTCGCACCCTTGGATTTCTGCGCAATCTCACTGGCTCGCAAGCTTGCATTCTTGTATTCTACCTCTCCGCCCCCTGCTCGCTATCGCTCGCCAACACCCGGGAATTGCTGTGCAATTCCATTGGACCGCTTCGCGAGCTGCTCGCTATCGCTCAATAACCAGAGAGCAACTGTTCTTTTAAAAGAACGTAACAAAATCACGCATTTCTGATATTTTTTCCCGTGGTGTTTATGCAGAAAAGAACTAAGTTTTCGTTTTTGGCTGACTTATTTAAATTTTTAATTAAAAACTAATTGGAAATTTGAAAAAAAGGCACCGAGGTATGAGGGAGGCACACATTCCAGGAAAAGAATGGAATGATTGAATGAATATTTCATGCTGTTATGGCTGCGAACGTTTTAAAAGCCTATACTTTAACATAGAGAGAGACTAATTTTTATTTTTAATTAAAAAAACTAATTGGAAATTTGAAAAACAAAAAAAAAATGCATCGAGGCATAAGGGAGACACACCTTCCAGAAAAGGAATGGAATTCTAAGATGAATATTTCATGCTGTTATCGCTCCGGACATGTTAAAAGAGATTACTTTTTTTTAAATATAGAGAGACACATTCAATTTCCGCTAAGGAGGGACACATTTGCAAATAAATGAAGCTTCGTAGCGAACTTATTAACTTCGTAATATGATTGACACAGCTGTAAACTCAATTTTGTTTTTCGTTTTTTTTTAATATTTAATTTCAATAAAATTTTTAAAGAAAATTTCTAAAACTTGTAAAGTGAATCGTTTAATTGGGTTGAGAATATGCTTCTTTCTCACAACATGTAACTGTCTACAATTTGATGATTTGAAAATTCATTTTAAATGAAATATAGTGCATTCAAAGAAATTTGATAGGGTCAAAACTAGTGTAATTTCAAATATTTATTAATTTTATTAAATATCCTCTGAAGTTTTAAATATTTTAATAAACCTCTCTAATGAAATCTTTATAATTTCAATTAATTTTACAACATATCTTCTAAATCAACCGATTAACTCTTTAACTTCTAAAACGGCCCGGACGGCCGTACTCGTACTAGTAAGGATTATCGATAATACCATTCCTATAACAAGTTACGCGGCAACAAAGTGTTTACGTAGCGAAAGTGTTATAGAATGATTACGGAGTTATCTGATCATCCTAATTTCATCTATAGATCGGTGATAACTTAACAATTACTGTTAACAAATCAATTTAAAAAAAATAATGGAAACAATTAAGTTCATAGTTTTTACCTGCATAGTGAACACACGTCGATGTTTCTTTAACATCTGTAGGCTTTAGGTCCAGTACATGTTTAGAATGCAAAGTACAGCTTTTTCTTGATCTACAGTAGTCGAAACCTCGACATGTGAATGTGGTAGTTTCTCGGCATTTCTTGGCACATTCTTCGACAGATTTCATTCCTTCGAATGAGTCCTCACCGGCAGTCGGCAAGATTCTTCCGGGATATTCCTCATAGAATTCGAGGTATTTCCCTAAAAGAGAAAATTTAGATTAGAAGTGAATTGACAATTTCAGCAATGTAATTAATATGTAAGTAGTATTAGTTTTTTTAAAAACAATTTAATTTATTCAAATTCAATTATTCCCAATTTAGAAATTTAAATTAAAAAAAAGTATTGTAGTAAAAAAAAAACTTTTTAAGATGGTTTCGAAATCTGTGGAGCGGATTGGTTCGAATACTTCATTGTAAAATTATATATTAAGAATCAAAAAAGTATTCAACCAAATTACGGAACTGAGTTCTAGAGACATTGAAGCCAGCTACATCTGTCATACAAAAAATTGTTCAAACATTTGTTAAAGAAAGCTTGCATAGAAAGAAAAGTTTCTTTTCATCTATATCGGTCATTTTGAGAGTAAAACCGAAGCGACCAATGAAATCGCAGTACGAAGGAAAACGAATACAAGAGTGTCACATCATCTGAAACATTCCTATTTAACACGTTGGCTGCCACGCTACGAGATAACTCGTAGTGTGGTTCCGATTCACCGATAATAGCGCATTCTGATAAAATTCATAGTGCCATTTCGCCAATTTTTTTGTTGTTGAAAACTCGATGAACATGATGATCTTAGTGGTTAGACAAACTAAACCATCTAGCTATTTTATCCACCCTTTATCTATGATATTTAATTGACTAACTAGGCTGTTCCAAGTTTAAAACCTGGTCGTTCTTCTGCTTCACATCAACCTCCATCGATGATATTTCTATCGCTATCGTGGCAGTCAACGTGTTAAGAAGGACTGTCAGTCCCCTAGAGCTAATGCATTAGTTTTGAAATCACTTTTGCATCATCTTTGAATCAACTTTTGCAAAACAATTGCTTTGTCATGTTATCCCAGTTTCATCAGGTATGGGAATCATCATACCATCAATTTAAAACAAAATTGAAAAGAAAATAACATCCGGTTATTTAATTATTAATTGATAAAGTTTTAAAATAGTGCGCCATCTGCTGTATATTTTTAGCATTTAAAACTTCAAAAATATATAATTAATAACTAGATAACATTTTCGTTTCACATTTGTTTCATGTCGATTTTATGTTGATTCCCATAACTGGGGAAAAAAGGCCTAACATGACAAAGCAAAACTTCTCCCGAAGTTGTGATTCCAAAACTAATGCATTTAGCTCTATGGGACTGACAATCCCTCTTAAAAACAACAAGGTTGGTTGGTTGGTAGACATATATTTTCAGGCTTGCGTGCTTGGTCACAAAGACCCGTTTATAAACTATCGTCAAGAAGGACGGACACGACATACACACACACATATAAGACAGATGCTGCCATCTATCGCTACCTCCACAATTTAGACATGTCCCTGAAGGGGAGGGAAATAGTCTCCAGGGACCTGTACCCGTGGGAAACTGCGCAATGACCGCCCACAGGACTTTCGGACCCAACAGATTTAACGAGCACGTACTCTGCATATACTCGACAAACACAAACATCCATGCCTTACCGGGATTCGAACCCGAACCCAGAGGCTCCAAAGGCTAACTCCCTAACCGTTGCGCCGCCGGGTCGGCTTAAAAACGACAAGAATTACTCACTCGAGTACACAAGGCACTCAGCGACTTCATCGATGTCATCCAAATTTGTCTTCTTGTCCACGGCCAGCACTGAACTGATCCTGCACTGCTTGTTATCGGCTTCAGGACAGTAGGAAAAGGACGCGCAGGTCATAGATTCGGAGTCCTTGCAGGCCTGATAGCAGTCGTTCAGAGACGCAGTGTCAGGCACGTCTTGGGACGTCGACACATCCTTCTTCAGCTGGGCAAATTTCATGACTTGTTTGTAGGCCTTCTCTTGGTTGTTGTCACCTGCAATGTGGAGAGACGCAAATTTACACCAGTGGAAGTGATAGAAGTGGATAAAAACAAGTAGGTTTGTAACAGAATCTGTCACTTAACCCGCTTCCACACAACAGCTGTGTTTAATAGAAAAAAAAAGCGCCAAAGACAGTATTAATTCTTTTGTTAAACATATACCTGCTAAATTTGGCTAGTTTCATTTACTTTATTTCGAAAATTAAATATTCATTTTTTATCTTTTGAAAATTTAATTTATGTTTCAAAGAATAAATATGTAATAGGAGCAACACATTTCCTATCAACATACAATCAAGGAATCTCTTTTGTGAAATATATTTGACGTCATTTCAAACTGATTGATGTCGCAAAAATAAATTTCTTTTAATTTATTATTTCAAAGAAATAAAGTTTCTCGAGCGATTGTTGTGAATGGCAATGGTGATTTAATTGTGTGATTAAAATGGCTTCTTATGCTTTTTAAATTAGCATTAAATTTTGCATTTTTAAAAAATAATTGAAGTACTTCGAATTCGATTTTTTTCTGAAACTTTCAATGTATTCTATATTCGATGCGCTGAATTTTTTTGACTTATCACACTTGCCTAGTAGCATTTGTAGTTTGGAATAAGAAAGTGGGTGAGACGGACGGATGGACTGACAGACAGACGACGAACTGAACGATTGTAATACCTTGAACTTTTTACGTTAACGTAGTGTGGAAGCTAATAGGTGGGGGTGGGGGATGCTCCCAATTTGGTTGCAAGTGCCATATATAAATGTTTTTGTGCTGTAAAAATTTGCATTTAAGAATTTATTAATTTGGATTATTTGTATCAATTAGGAATGTATTGCGATTGTGTACTTTTAAAAATGAAACTTTCAAAAATGAGTGCTAGGATCGTCTCATTTTATTATGAGAAAATATTGCCAAAAGCAAATCCGTCGAAATTGATAATTTGCGAGCATACATCTTGATCTGCATCAATACGTCTGTTGCGGTTCTACACAAAAATTACAAATAGCCTAAACACTCATTCGTTATTGGTGATCTCCTTAGCACAGTTGTATATTACACACCAAACTAGGGTAGGTTAGAGTAAATCCCCACATCGTGAGTTTGAGCCCACGTCGACGAAAAAGAACTTCGCTCTTACTACACATGATCGTGATTTCAGTGCCGCCATTTACTGATACGATACGCTGTTTTTTCATTCATTTTTCAAGAAAAATTTATTCGGGGCTATTGTGGACTAAATGAAGAGCTCAGTGGAAGAACGTGCTAAGTGACAAAAAGATGAAAACGTGAAAATAAGCTTTAAAGTTTATCGTTTGCATTTAGATACATTGAAAACGGCACTTACAAAAGGTAACAGATATACTTAACTTAAAGTTTATGAATCTATGGTTATGGAATCTTTTTATCTTTAAAAGGGGGAATAACATGTTCATCGACTCAAGAATTTTAATTTTTTTCAAAAATGTCACTTAGCACGTTCTTCCACTAAGCTCTTCAATTATCTATAATGTTCACAGAACTGAGAACATTATTCTCAAATATGAGATTCCATTTTTAACAACGTGCCAAATAGAAACAAGTAAATTTGTAAGAGAATCTGTCACTTAACTCGCTTCCACATATTTGTGTTTAACAGGAAAAAACGAGCCAAACACAACATTAATTCTATATTTAACATTTACAAGCTAAATTTGGCTAGTTTCATTTATTTTATTTCGAAAATTCAATAATTATTACTTATCGTTTGCAAAAATCAATTTATATTTTAAAGAATAAATATGTCATATTCCTCGCTTTTAAATAGAATGAAAACATTTCATATCAACATACAAGGATTCCGTAGTGAAATATATTTGACGTCATTTCAAACTGATCGATGTCGCAAAAATAAATTTATTTTAATTTATTGTCTAAAAGAATTAAAGTTTCTCGAGCGATTGTTGCGAATGGCAAATGTGATTTAATTCTAATAAAAACAGGGCCTTTAGCTATTTGTAATTCAAAGTTTTAAACGCCAAAATTAACTATTTTCATTAATCTTCTTTCTCAGATTTAATAATTAGACTTTATCGTTTGCTAAATTTGTTTAAAGTTCGAAGAATAATTATGTAATCTTTTTAATAAATATTTTTGTCGCCACAATTTCCCATTTACATTTCTTTCGAAAATTCACTTATTTATAGTTTGTTAAATTAATTTACAGTTCAAAAAATATATAATTTGTACAATTGATGCTTTAAAAATAAAAGCGAAACTTAGCATATTTTTTTTATGCCAAGTTAGAATTCTCTATGCATCTTTCTTCATACATATATATAGAACCATTAAAAGAACTCTATTGTGATAATACAACAATCCAAACCGAATTATATCACATAAATTAATATTTTTTCAAGTGTGTTTATTTTTATTTTAACAAAAGTTTCTCGTACGTTTAACGAAATGGCAACAGTGAAAATATTGAATAAAAATGGAATTTGCATGTTATTTCAATGTAGATTAAATTTTTAGTTATTTAAATTTTAAATAAGCTTCTAGTTTAAATTTTTAATGAAATTTGGCATGTAGCCAAAGTTAATTTTTGCTTCAAAATGACGTATCCCACTTGTCTGTGGGACTTGTGGATGACAACAGTGAAAATATGAATAAAAATAGAATTTGCATGTTATTTCAATGTAGATAAAAAATTTTAGTAATTTAAATTTTAAATAAACTTCTAATTTAAATTTTTTAATGAAATTTGGAATGTAGCCTAATCTGATTTTTTGCTTTAAAATGACGTATCCCACTTGTCTGTGGGACTTGTGGTTCTTTCTGTGAAAGTGGGTGACAGACGGACAGACAGACAGACGGACTGAACGATTATAAAACCTTCCACTTTTTACGTTATAAACGTAGTGTGGAAGCTAACACTTTTTACGTTATAAACGTAGTGTGGAAGCTAAAAGGCAAATATGCAATATGTGCCGGTGTAGAAAGATTGGCATACAGAAGGTGTTGTACAAAGAAGATGTGAGGGCCAATTTCCCTTAAAAGTGTTAATTAAAGTTTATATCCGTTTTAACGATTAATATACAATTACCTATGTAAGGTCCATCTCCTATTACTATCTGGCTAATAGGGATGATCAGCTGAAAAAAAAATGCAGGCTATGTAATACAAATTGATAATATATTTTTTTCGACTACGTTTTGTAAAAAACCAACAAAATCTACTTGCATAATTTTAAAATAACTTGCTAAACTTAAAACTTGCTTAACTTAAACAAATGCACACTATGTAATACAAATTGATAATTGATTTTTTCGACTACTTTTTATAAGAAACTAGCAAATCTATTTATATATATAATTTTGAAATAACTTACTAAACTTAAAACTAACTTAAATTAAACAAATGCAGGCTATGTAATACAAATTGATAATAATTTTTTTTCGACTAAGAAACTAACGACTTTTTACGACTTTCGTAAAAAACCCACAAATCTACAGTAGAACTCCAATTATCCGAAGCTGTGCTGATTATCCGAATGTCAGAAATAATTGCATCCGGCCAACCTCTTACTGTTAGTTTTTATTGGAAGTCAGGCTTAGCAATTTTTTTTATACCGACCAAAAAAAATATTAGGCATAACATCACACACAGACGAACAGTAATAAATAGGCCTAGTATAAAAGTTAATATGTCGCATATAAACTTTTGTAAAACCAAGATTCTAACATAAGTTGAATAATAAATCAAATTACAAAAAGCTGTAATTCAAACTGCTAAACGACATCTTACAATTTGGATTTGGTTGGTTGATAACGAACCAAACTAAAACTACGCTATATGTCATAGCTCAACAATACATTGAGTAATTAATTAGAATATATTCGATTAACTCCAATTATCCGAATTTCCGATTATACGAATGTGGTTAGGTCCCCATTGCTTCGGATAATTGGAGTTCTACTGTAGGTAGGTACAAATATTTCCGGTATTTGTGCGCTTGATCAGAGACCAGATTATAAACCTTCGTCAAGTAAGACAAAAATTTTTACTGACACAGAGAGAGAGAGAAAGTACTCGCAGTGCGAAGGCGGGAATCGAGCCCGCACCCAGTACACTGCGCAAAATATTAGCGTAATGGGCTGCGATCAAAACCACTAGGTCATCCAGGCTCGGGTTCTCCTGCATTTGTAATTTTGAAATAACTTACTTCTTGCTGCTGTTTATCTTTCATATATACAATTTCGAGCTTGAATGGGCCGCCGAGAACGGCTTCTTCCAGCTGAGCCAGCGCGTCTCCAAGGTACTTTTGGTTATTCCATGAGTCTTGAGTTGATCCTATAAAATACATTATTGAAATTACATTGCCATTAGATTAGTTAAATACATGGTAATGCAAATAAAAGGGGCCCGGCCATGAAGGTATTAATAAGATAAAAATGCTACCAAGTCAAAAACCAATGCAAAAACAGTTTTGCCAAGTGAAGCCATTGGTCCTTCAATATTAATCCCAAACAAACGCTTGGTGAATTATTTGCCGGAAACTATGCAATCTTCAGCTGTGCACTGATCTGATTAACTCGCACCTACACAGCCCGCACTAAGATCTGAACTCGCCAATAGTTCATGTGTAGCTCTTGTTTAGCAACAAACCAAACCAACCAATGCAAAATCAGGTTTGCCAAGTGAAGCTATTGAACGCTTGAATAACTTATCCATTACCGGGTGCGGGTTCAATTCCCGCCTTTGCCCTGGGTGTAATTTCTCTCTCTGTGACAGTAAAAATTCTTTCTGTGTCTGTCTTACTTGACGAAGGTTTATAAGCGGGTCTCTGATCAAGCACACAAGCCGGAATATATATGTATCAACCCTACCCAACCCTAACTTATCCATTCGACTTGGCGGCTTTCAGGCGGCTTCAATAGTTTTTTCTCGCCAAGCATATCCCTGTATTCGTAGCTCCACCAGGGACCACTTTTATTTGCGCCACCCTATATTAAATAATACAGACTACAGATGCAAACCGATTGACGATCAAGTCAAGATAGCGAAAAATGCATAGGCAATCACTTACGGCTCTCAGCAATAAACTACAATCCTCCTTTCACTAATAACCCATGTGAAGTTTTAGTGTGACATATTATGTCCAACCAAACTAACCCAACAATGTCCTATGTTCGCCAAACGCCATGGGATTGGCAACTCTGCCTCCTCCAAATTCTTTACCTGTTTTCAAAGTGGATTCTTTCACAATCAAAATATTTGAGATACTAAGAAGTGGTGGCTGGGATAGCCCGGTTTGTAAGGTCTTGGACTGGTATCCCTAAGGTTGCGAGTTCGAGCCCTGGCCGCCGAAGATCCCCGTGTACGCTAATGGTGAGTGTTGCACGTTAAATTCTGTCGTGGTCACAAAGTCCTCCAAGTTCCCATACCAAATCAATACCTCTGGGGATGACAAGTCAATTCTGGGGATCCTCTAGTCTCATATGTAGCTGACTTACAGGTATCTATAATCCCACTTTTTGAAGTTTATTCGAATATTTTGTGTACAATTATTTATTGAAAATTAAAAAAAATATTCAAAACACATTTCGAAAAGTGGGATTATAGAGACCTGTAAGTCAGCTACATTTATCATATAAATTGTAAAAAATATTCAATACAGCCGAAGAAATGTGGCTTAGAAAATATTTTTTCCCATTGGATTAACACGCAAGCACTTTGATTTGGGGACTCGCGGTCGATCGGGCTCATTCATCCTTAATTAGTATTAGAAGTAGGGGAATGTCAGCATATTTTCACAAAAAGGGGGGGGACGCGTCACCCAGCGTCTACACTCCTTCTAGCACTGATTAAAAGTAACTTAAATCCTACAAGTTTTGTTGTTGGTTTATAGACATAAATGTCTACTTACTCATATACGTGTCACAGACTTCTCCAAAAGTAGATTCTTTCGTCTCATCGCCAGACGGATCCAGGAGGTCCGTCGATTTTAAGAAGCAGCCTTTTTTGCACATGTAGAAACCACTAGAAAAATGTGTGTGATGAAAACCTAGATTGCTATTTATTATACTTATACTGAAAGTTAATAAAACATTGAATTTATGTATTGTAATAAATTATGTATGTTGTTGTTAAAATTGAATTTTCTAAAAATATTTTTTTAAATACTATTGCATCCTTCAGAAGGTTTTTAGAAGTGAGGCTTACATGCAATTGTCCCCTTCTTCGACGCAGGCATAGGCACACTTTTCGTTGGTGTCTGCATCAATTGCCATCTTCAAGTGAGCATAATCTATTGGGACATCGCCAGTGAACTCCCACCAAAATTGTGCTTAAAAATAAACAAGTTTTATAATTTTTTGTCAAGTTTAATGTACAAACGATTCCATCTTAACCGGACTTTGCTTAATTGGATCTCTGCTTTAACCGGACGTATCCTTAAAGTGTAAAAAATAAAATAAAAAACAACAAAACGTATTTTGCTATCGATTCATGTATGAAGAGTACAGGGGAGGAACCCCTTCATCGTCTGGGAATATGTCTGAATCAGGTATACTTGGCGAAGATAGCAAGTAATCGCCTAAACTGATGTGAAGGAACCAGTTTTGCCTTAATTCTACTACGCAGCGCACGGTTTTACTTTCTTTATAATCGAGATTCAAACCAAACAATAGTCTGACGTTTGAACCGCGGAAGAAGAACCAAGGCAGAAACCGGTTTCCGATTGCCACAAGTCGCCAAGCAGTCCTTAATACAGTCAGATTACCAGTCGATGAAAGTTTTTTCCCCTTTACTCTTCGTATGTAATGCCGATAAAATAATGACGTAACTATACGGCAAGTTTCTGAACTTCTACGCTTAAATAAAAAAAATTACTGATTTTTTAATGGTATATAACTTGCAATATTATAATACATTGAGTAAAATTACGCATTACATTAATTGTGTAGTTATTTATTAGGTAGTTATTTATTATTATTTATAAGGTATTTATTTATAAGGCAAATATGTATCACCAACGTTGAAAAGTGCAAATAACCCTTTCACCCAATGACTCCATTTGGAATCTTCAAGCTTGCGACTTTTTTTTTCACTAAGTTAAACTCGCACTTATTTTAAGTAATTTTATTAAATTCTGCATACATTTTTTCAAAAAAATATATCGTATCATTTAATGGAAGAACCATGTGTTTTTAATCGTTTAATGGAAGAATCATGTCTTCTGAAAAATTAAATAATGTTTGTTTTAATTAAATGAAAATATGAAAAACATGGTAAAATGAAATTCCCTCCCAAAAATTTTTATGAAATAAATTGACCCTTAATTCTTCTTGCTTGAATTGTTAACTGTTTAAAAATTTATTTTTTAAAACTATTTTTAACAAATAAAGTTTCGAAAACTTATTGTTATAACTTATTCAAAAAAAAGTTATAATTCCTAAACTTTTTTTCCTTAAATTTTAATTAAAAAATTAAGATTTCCCCCCCTGCTTTTCACCATTTCATTCCGGATGCATATTGCATAATGAGTAGATTTCACACATTTTAGATTTTTAGAATAAAAAATAAAAAGTTGAGATTGAAAGGGTAAATGTACATCCTAACATAATTCACAAACATTAAACACACCCTCCCTCCCATTTGGGCCTGTTAAAAGCAGGTCTACTGTATAACTTCTGAAAACAGAGTATTTTTTTTGTTAATGGAATTGTTAAACCTGTATCTGTACATCAGAGAAGTCGATCCTCAATAAAAACTTATGCAACACCATAATATTTCTTTAATTATTTAACTCGATTTATAAAGGCTTTTGATTTTATTATTATAACTTACCCGTTGCCGGTGGTCGGTCCAAAATCAATCCAGTAATGAAAACTCCGGTTGAAGTGTAATCAATCTGTAAAAAAAAAATTACATTATGTACATTATTAATGCACTGTTAAAAATATTGTGCTTGTTTTCACCATGATATTGGTTCCTAATAGCTGCAACGGCTGAATGGTGAAACGTTCCACCATATTTTTGGTATTCGGTTGAACCATCATGTTTTTGTTTCCAAATCCAGAAAAATGGTTCAACCAAACACCGAAAAAAAGGTGAAATATTTCACCAGGAACCAATATCATGGTGAAAGGAACCAATATCATGGTGAAACCAAGCACAAAATTTTTAACAGTGTGGTATATCAGGGCCTTCTATTGTTTCAGTCTTTCAGAGTTTGAAAGTAGTAAAAAGTTTGACATCTCGTGCAAACCAAACCAAATAATTAAACCTTAAAATAAGCTAAATAATATAGTGCGACTCTAGATTTCTAGCTAATTTTTAAAAACTGTACGGACGAGAATCACAGGTGACTAGGGAAGACCGGGGCTAGTTTTCCCATGGGGTAAGTTTTCCACCAGGCCTTATATTGGAAATGAGCTGTTGGTGGGCGCCAACTGTCTGCTTGGTTTGTGAAGCAACACGGCCTATGTCACTCACAAGAATCTTTGTTCAGTTGGTGTTGCAATATTTTCGTTAGAGCTGTTTTTTTGATTTTTTCAATTTTGTGTAATTTTTTATGCTTGCATTCAAAATTAAATTAACGTACTTTCATTTAACTTACAGTTTTATCATTGCGTAAGCTAAAAGGTAGTTCTCCGCTGTACCTTAAATATGTATTTATTTTTAAAATATCGTACTCCTTTAATCGCCAAAACACTATTAAAGTCAAAATATAGCAACGGGGCAGGTTTTCCAAAATTTCATGGGGCAAGAATTCCAACATTGTCTTGCATATAAACGTGCTCCAATCTTTATAATATTTCAAATATGTAATTTTTTTTTAATTCATGACCGAGTACTTCAACCATACATTAAGTTCTGAATGTAAGAAGTTTTGTTTCCAATTCAAAATCGGCTACATAGTAATAAAAAGAAAGCTGATAGAAATCGTACCATTCTGAAACGATATACGTTTCTCTAATAGCTGCCAAGAATGGATTTAGTAGGGCAAAAGCGTCCAAGAACTTAAATATTCACAATAGATCGCGAATACCTATTAATGTGTAATGTTGCATCCAAACTTCAAAGTAAATTGGCTGGCTAAGAAAAAAGAAAAGCAATCTCACCAAACTTCAGTACTTGTGATTTAATTTTTTTATTTGTAATCTTTTGCAATACTTCAGTCACCCCTAGAAAAGAACCAAAATGTTTTTTAAATGTGTTAAATATTTTCTAGAATACTTGGAAAACTTGCCCCATCCCATTTACTCACTCTGGGAAACTATACCCCGTATACGGGGCACGTTTTCCAGCTCAACTTGCTTGCCACTCGCTGACAAAAAGTGTATTTACTTTTTTAAAAAGTTGTAGTGCTAGTTTGTAGATAACTATGTGAGGAAGACAATGATATCTTATTATCATCAAAATAAATGAAAGTAAAAAATGTACAATCAAAAAGAAGAAAACATGGAAAAGTAGCCCCGGTCTCTCCTATACTTTACGGTTTCCGTACAGGTTTCTTGTTCTGTTTCGGAACAGTCGATACTCCGAACAGTACCGATAACATTACGTTAAAGAGAGATTTCCTGACCTAATGAGTTGAGTAGGACGTGAATATAGAACCGTGCATTTTCTTTATAATTAATGGAGAGTGAATGAGCCCGAATGACCGCGTGTCTCCAAATGAAAGTGAATCTGTGTTAATCCAATTGAAAAAAAAATTCTAAGCCACATTTCTCCGGCTGTATTCAATATTTTTACAATCGATTTTTTATATTATAAATGCAGCTGACTTACAGGTGTCTATAATCCCACTTTTTGAAATTGGTTCGAATATTTTGTGTAAAATTATTTATAGAAAATTAAACAAGTAGGTTTGTAACAGAATCTGTCACTTAACTCGCTTCCACATATTTGTGTTTAACAGGAAAAAACGCGCCAAACACAACATTAATTCTATATTTAACATTTACAAGCTAAATTTGGCTAGTTTCATTTATTTTATTTCGAAAATTCAATAATTATTACTTATCGTTTGCAAAAATCAATTTATATTTTAAAGAATAAATATGTCATATTCCTCGCTTTTAAATAGAATGAAAACATTTCATATCAACATACAAGGATTCCGTAGTGAAATATATTTGACGTCATTTCAAACTGATCGATGTCGCAAAAATAAATTTATTTTAATTTATTGTCTAAAAGAATTAAAGTTTCTCGAGCGATTGTTGCGAATGGCAAATGTGATTTAATTCTAATAAAAACAGGGCCTTTAGCTATTTGTAATTCAAAGTTTTAAACGCCAAAATTAACTATTTTCATTAATCTTCTTTCTCAGATTTAATAATAAGACTTTATCGTTTGCTAAATTTGTTTAAAGTTCGAAGAATAATTATGTAATCTTTTTAATAAATATTTTTGTCGCCACAATTTCCCATTTACATTTCTTTCGAAAATTCACTTATTTATAGTTTGTTAAATTAATTTACAGTTCAAAAATATATAATTTGTACAATTGATGCTTTAAAAATAAAAGCGAAACTTAGCATATTTTTTTATGCCAAGTTAGAATTCTCTATGCATCTTTCTTCATACATATATATAGAACCATTAAAAGAACTCTATTGTGATAATACAACAATCCAAACCGAATTATATCACATAAATAAATATTTTTTCAAGTGTGTTTATTTTTATTTTAACAAAAGTTTCTCGTACGTTTAACGAAATGGCAACAGTGAAAATATTGAATAGAAATGGAATTTGCATGTTATTTCAATGTAGATTAAATTTTTAGTTATTTAAATTTTAAATAAGCTTCTAGTTTAAATTTTTTAATGAAATTTGGCATGTAGCCAAATCTGATTTTTTGCTTCAAAATGACGTATCCCACTTGTCTGTGGGACTTGTGGATGACAACAGTGAAAATATGAATAAAAATAGAATTTGCATGTTATTTCAATGTAGATAAAAAAAATTTAGTAATTTAAATTTTAAATAAACTTCTAATTTAAATTTTTTAATGAAATTTGGAATGTAGCCTAATCTGATTTTTTGCTTTAAAATGACGTATCCCACTTGTCTGTGGGACTTGTGGTTCTTTCTGTGAAAGTGGGTGACAGACAGACAGACGGACGGACAGACAGACAGACGGACTGAACGATTATAAAACCTTCCACTTTTTACGTTATAAACGTAGTGTGGAAGCTAAAAAGGATTCAAACCAATTTCGAAAAGTGGGATTATATAGGCCTGTACTTCAGCTACATCTATAATAATAAAAGAAAGAGTCTGTCTGTGTGTCTGTATGTCTGTGGATCGTAAAAGACCTACTTATAATGCCCTCAGAAATTCGAAATTTTTAAGATAGGTTCCCTTTAATATCAACGTGTGCACCTGAGACTTAGTTTTTTCATATTTGTTCCATTTTTAGAGAAAATTCTAATTTTCTGAAAAAAAATACACCACTTTCCCTCAAATCCGATAATTTTTTTCCCTTTCGTGTTGCCATTCGACAGAAGAAATTAAAATGAACACAAAAATTAATTAAAATTGAAATTGCTTTTATTTTCTTGCCATTACCTTCAGAAATTAAATTAATGATTTGAAAAATAATTGAACGTGTCAATGAGGTAAATGTTTTTTTTTTAAATCCAGAATGGAGGTTTTGACGTGAAATAACATTGTTATACAATTATAGTTAATTTTGAATTTATCAGGAAAATTGCGAAGACAGTAAGTTCATATAGAGGAAGATTTTTGTGATTTGAGGATGTGCATTTTATAGTGATGTATTTTTATTTTGGAATTTTAAAGCAATATAAGTAACGGGGATTTTATTCTTTATAAGGAACGGGAACAAAGGCAAAGCTTATTATCCTATAACGCATTAAATAACACATATACTTGGATCGATTTGATATACTTTTAGTCCGTGCGAAGAACGGGAATTTATTTGCTAGTTTATCATATAAAAAAGTTTGTAAAAATATTCAATGCAGCCGGATGAGGCTTAGATATTATTTGTTTCCATTAGTTTTACACAGAGGCACTTAGGTTTGGAGACCCGAGGTCACTCGTGCTCGTTCGCCTTTAAAATGTGAATGCTATAGAATGACGTGACATTCTTACGTTCAGCAATGGTATTCTCATATCGGTGACGTTGGCGTATCTGGCGATTTCACCTCTAATTTCTTCTCGAATCAGTTCGTCCGACTCCTCCATTTTTGCTGACAGTTCAGGTGGTGCTGCAAAAGAAAAATTAAGTTGTGTTCAAAACAAATTTGAGTATACTCTTCTAACCTAATATAAAACGACAGAAATTTTATTCTATTTCAATAGCTCTACATTTCATTACAGTTGGAAATAATAATGATGAATTTAATTTGACTGTAATATAAATGAAATAAAATCTAGTGAAAAAGTGGCTTAGAGAGAGATACACAATTCTATTAACGAAAAACAAAAAAAAACAAAAAACCAGTGTAAAACTTTGGTTTCAACGTTTTTGTACTTTGTTTAGTGCCTTATGATTTATTGTGACCGAAAAGAGTTTATTCAAACTTGAATTATCAAATTAAATATGAAAATTTGCTGTTTGTAGTTCACAAATGCGTTAAAAGATAATTTTTGAATGCGTTATTTGACCTAATTCAACATGTGCGAACACTCTAAACATTATTTTTCAGAGAAAAAACGTTGTTACATAAATATAAAAACGGTAATTTTATTTTTGTGTCTGCAGATACCAAGTTATTTTTCTATCACCGCAACTTTATTTATTTAAGAGTATTTAATAATATAATTACGTTTTTTTTTTGTTTTTTTTTACAATTTGTTTTTAAAAAATTCTTTACAATCATAAATCTTAACTCTTAACTAATGCAATAAAAATTTAACATTGCAAAAAGTTACATTTTATACTAGAGTATCTTAAATATATCTTAATGAGATACACGAGACGTTCGGACGTTTGATCGTTTTGATCGCTCGCCCATCCTGAAGTTTTTTTTATTTATTTAAAAAAATGCACACACTACAGATAAAAGAATTCAATTACAGTGGTTAAAAGAAAAAAACACAGACACATAACTAAAACACCAAAAGAAAACCGTAAATACGCTAAAAAATACTATAAAAAGACATAGAATCAGTTAAAAATTTGAACACATGTAGCTTTGAAAGCAGGTTAATTTTGATTGATTTTGAAGGTTAATATTGAACAAGGTTAGTTTATTTATAGTTTTTCAATACATACAATCCACTATCATGAGGAAATAAGACTTGGTCTCCATGAGCGGGAAGCATCGTCCTATTCCGAAGGTTTGGTACATCTCCGGCCAGATCACGTCGTCGAAACCGAAGATGTTGTACTGCAGTTGCATGGTCATCTGGAGGAAGGAAATAAGTTTAATAATTTCCAAATAAAACAGTAACAAGTAGGTTCGTAACAGAATCTGTCACTTAGCCCGCTTCTACACAACATTTGTGTTCAACAGGGAAAAAAGGTGCCAAACACAGTATTAATTCTATATTAAACATTTACACGCTAAATTTTGGCTTTTTTCATTTATTTTCTTTAGAAAATTCAATAATAATAACAATATTCAATATATTTATTAATTAATTATTGAATTATTAATTTATTTATTAACCTTCCACTTTTTACGTTATAAATGTAGTGTGGAAGCTAAAAACCAATAAAGCGTGAACTTCAATAATCATAACAATTTATTAAAATAATTAATATGCAAATAAAAAATTTATTTGCTTTAACTTACATTTGTGGCTGTTTTCCATCCTGAAACGATGTAGAACACTGGAACCTGGCCCTCAATTTCTCCGTTAACGTTGACTTTATAAAAGTCCTAGCAACGAATAAAAAATATTTTAAAAGTTAAATACATGTGATGTTTTTTTAATATATTTATTAAACGAATTCTAAAATGGGAATGTTTCAGATGATGTAACGCTCTTGTTTTCATTTTTCTCCTTACAGCGGTTTCATTGGTTACGTCGGTTTCACGTACTGTGATTTCATTGGTTGCTTCGGTTTCACTCTCAAAATGACCGATATAGATGAAAAGAAACTTTTCTTTCTATGCAAGCTTTCCTTAACAAATGTTTTGAACAACCAACATCACAGCAAGAAGTTGGCATTTAAAAAAATTTAATAAGTAAATTATTCTAAGAAAATCCATTTTCGAATACCAAAATAAATGTAATTCCAAACAGCAAATGAAACCAAACCATTAGAGCTGTTGCCATCCACGACGCGAAACAACCACATTCATTAAAAAGTCAAGAAATAAAAATTAAAGGTCAATAATAAACAAGTAGGTTTGTAACAGAATCTGTCACTTAACCCGCTTCCACACAACAGTTGTGTTAAACAATTAAAAAGGCGCCAAACACAGCATTAATTCTATATTAAACATTTATATGCTAAATTTGGCTAGTTTAATTTATTTTATTTCGAAAATTCTATAATTATTACTTATCGTTTGCAAAAATTAATTTATATTTCAAAGAATAAATATGTAATATTCCTCGCTTTTAAATAGAATTAAAACATTTCATATCAACGTACAAAGAATCTCGTAGTGAAATATATTTGACGTCATTTCAAATTAATCGATTTCGTAAAATAATTTTTTTTAAAATTTATTGTCTAAAAGAATTAAGTTTCTCGGGCGATTGTTGCGAATGGCACTGGTGATTTATTTCTAATAACAAACATAGCCTTTAGCTATTTGTAATTCAAACTTTTAAACGCCCAAATTTACTATTTTCATAAATCATCTATCTCAGATTTAATAATTAGACTTTATCGTTTGCTAAATTTGTTTGAAGTTCGAAGAATAATGATGTAATCTTTTTTAATAAATATCTTTGTGTCGCCACAATTTCCCATTTACATTTTTTTCGAAAATTCACTTATTTATAGTTTATTAAATTAATTTACAGTTCAAAAAATATATAATTAGTACAATCGATGCTTTAAAAATAAAAGCGAAACTTTGCATATTTTTTTATGCCAAGTTAGAATTCTCTATGCATCTTTCTTCATACATATATAATAAACCATCAAAAGAACTCTATTGTGATATTACAACAATCCAAACTGAATTATATCACATAAATAAATATTCTTTCAAAATTTTTTATTTTTATTTTAAAGTTTCTCGTACGCTTAACGAAATGGCAACAGTGAAAATATTGAATAAAAATGGAATTTGCGTGTTATTTCAATGTAGATTAAATTTTTAGTTATTTAAATTTTAAATAAACTTCTAATTAAAATTTTTTAATGAAATTTGGAATGTAGCCAAATCTGATTTTTTGCTTCAAAATGACGTATCCCACTTGTCTGTGGGACTTGTGGTTCTTTCTGTGAAAGTGGGTGACAGACGGACGGACAGACAGACAGACGGACTGAACGATTATAAAACCTTCCACTTTTTACGTTATAAACGTAGTGTGGAAGCTAAAAAACAAGTAGGTTTGTTACAGAATCTGTCACTTAAACCGCTGCAACACAACATTCGTGCTCAACAAGAAACAAACTATTTATACACCTCAGAAAGATATTCGCCAAATAGAGCCTTTAGCTAGTTGTAATTAAACATTTAAACGATAAAATTAATTATTTTCATTAATCTTCTTTCTCAGATTTAATAATTAGACTTTATCGTTTGCTAAATTTGTTTGAAGTTCGAAGAATAATAATGTAATCTTTTTTAATAAATATCTTTGTATCGTCATTATTTCCCATTTACATTTCTTTCGAAAATTCAGTTATTTATCGTTTGTTAAATTAATTTACAGTTCGAAAAATATATAATTAGTGCAATTGATGCTTTAAAAATAAAAGCGAAACTTTGCCTATTTTTTATGCCAAGTTAGAATTCTCTATGCATCTTTCTTCATACATATATAATAAACCATCAAAAGAACTCTATTGTGATATTACAACAATCCAAACTGAATTATATCACATAAATAAATATTCTTTCAAAAGTGTTTATTTTTATTTTAAATAAAGTTTCTCGTACGTTTAACGAAATGGCAACAGTGAAAATATTGAATAAAAATGGAATTTGCATGTTATTTCACTGTAGATTAAATTTTTAGTTATTTAAATTTTAAATAAACTTCTAATTTAAATTTTTTAATGAAATTTGGAATGTAGCCTAATCTGATTTTTTGCTTCAAAATGACGTATTCCACTTGTCTGTGGGACTTGTGGTTCTTTCTGTGAAAGTGGGTGACGGACAGACAGACGGACTGAACGATTATAAAACCTTCCACTTTTTACGTTATAAACGTAGTGTGGAAGCTAAAAGTAGAAAATTATAATAATAAAAGGCAATAATAAAATGTTCAATAAAACTAAAGTTTAACAAATTAAGTCATAAGAAATAAATTTTACATAAAAAGTTACTCACTTGTGAGTAATACACTGTTACTACCAACTTCTTATAGCTTTCTCCACGGTACACTACATCTTCTTTTAAGGTCTCAAATACATCAGTCCAGATTCCACGAATCAGTTTCTATTTAAAAAAATTGTAGTATAGTGTTGTAATTATTAATATGTTTTTTATGCATCAGCATTAGTTTTAAAGTGGAATCTATAAAAAATATATAGTTATTGTTACACTGTTAAAAAGTTTGGTGCATTCTTGAGCTCGAGAGGGATCGACCAGATACTTCAACAATTTCAAGGCTTAACAGTGGCCATCTTAAAGGAATGACTTTTAGCTCCGACTGCAAAAATTTTCCAACCTGCAACAAGTGTCATCTAAAGCCAGCCTCTCCGGAGCATATCCTGGACTGCCTGGGTCTATGTTTAGAAGACCTTAAATCATCTCCACTTCTTGTTATTGACTTAGTTAGAATACATAGACTCATGGACTAGATCTAGCTGTTGCCAGACCATGAAGATTTAGTAACAACAACACCAAGTTTCGTGCAAAATTGCACCGGAATCCCGGAACTTTCTAGGGGCCACCATTACTTAGAGCCCGAATTTACCACTTTTGTGGTAAAGCCATAACTTGGATACGCCGCAAAAGTGGTAAAGCCACATCTTAAATAGTGGGTGCCAGGTAGAAAGTTCTAGGATTCTGGAACAATTTTGCACGACATTTTTTAAACAGTGTAGTTTCAGTTATGATTCTAGATGTAAAATAAAACAATTAATAAAATAAAACATTAATAACATTAATAAGGTTCTGAAACCAAAAACTATAAGATATTTCTCGCTTTCTACATATCTGCAGCTGAAAATAATCGAACATCGTATACTTTTTACAGAAAAATACTGTTTAAAAAAAATAGCGGATTTTTCTGTAAATATACATTTTTTCTGTAAAATAAAATGATTTTTTACAGTGAAGGGTTGATCCCATAATATCCTAAAAAATGATTATATAGTAATCAATAAAAAAAACAAAAGAATTTTAAGAGCTTTGAAACACTTTACCTGTCCCAAGTGGTAGAATTCGCTGTCAAAACCGAGGACCTCCTTTGGCCATTTCATGTGGCCAGTCAATTTTCCGTCGTATCCTTCAAAGAAGGAGTTTCTCAAAGGTTTTATTTTGCAAGTCTCCCAGTTGGTATTGGTGTAAGTCACGCCTGTAGCATGTAAAAAGTAAGTATTTAGCTTTTCTTAAAAACAAATCCATTTGATTTTAAATGTAAATCAAATACATTATTTTATAGTGTTATACAATATAAACATCATTTTAGTTTTAAAACTACTTTTCAATGAACAATTGAGTATAATACAAAGAAGTCAGTCAAAAAGTTAAAAGAAAACGCGTAGAGATAATTTCTTTAGTGAACTTTTTTACGTTTAGCAGTTTCTATAATTTTATTAAATTGAACTTGTAATAGAAACTAAATTTATCTTCGTCAAAATTTATTTAAATAATTATTTGTTTTTGTGTTTAACTTCACCCAAATCTGCTTTGAACATCGAAATGTTTTTCCTTCTCGAAATAATTTTTTAAACACTTATTTCTTAACTACTATAAAACAAAAAATAAGCGCTTTTCCCAGAACTCCGCTCTGATATTTAAAAAAAATATTTTGTTCGCGAATTTGTGGTCCGTGGACTTTCGGAGCTCCTTTGTACTTTAGGTTTTCCTATTTCATGAAAATTCTTTGTTAACCGGAATTTTCAATTATTGCAACTAAATTTATCTTCGTCAAAATTTATTTAAATAATTATTTGTTTTTGTGTTTAACTTCACCCCAATTTGCTTTGAACATCGAAATGTTTTCCTTCTCGAAATAATTTTTTAAAAACTTATTTCTTGACTACTATAAAACAAAAAATAAGCGCTTTTCCCAGAACTCCGCTCTGATATTTAAAAAAAATATTTTGTTCGCGAATTTGTGGTCCGTGGACTTTCGGAGCTCCTTTGTACTTTAGGTTTTCCTATTTCATGAAAATTCTTTGTTAACCGGAATTTTCGATTATTCGACCTATCTCCGGTCCTAATTAAATTGGATATTCAAGGTTCTACTGTATTTAACTTTTCTTAAAAACAAATCAATTTGATTTTAAATGTGAATCAAAAACAATATTTTATAGTTCTATACAATAAATACCATTATAGTTTTAGAACTATTATCCAAAAAATAATTGATTATACAAAGTAATAAGTTACCCATGTTGAAATCATAGAGTTCCGAAACGTAATTTCGTTTTGTGTATCTGTCCAACCTTGCTATCTTTCGTTCGTAATCATACCATATCTAAAATAGAATATAGATCAACATAATGTTACATATTTACATTTTTACTTGTTATTAAGTTCAAAAAGTACATCGACAATTGGGTTGTTTCAGGTGACGTAAGTTTCCAGCCTTGATTCTTTTATTCCACAATTTCATTGGTTGTCTCGGTTTCACTCTCAATGTGTGCGCGGAAAAAACCCGCGGATATTTAGTATTTGGATATTTTGTATTTAATATTTTTTTTAGTATTTAAATTAAACTATTGTACATATACAGTACAATAAATTTCACAACGTAAAAAGAAACAACAAAGTACAAAGACAACGAAACAATGATAGAAAATAAAATCGCTATGAAAACCTACACTGTCCAAAATTATTTAGTAATTACAATATATTTATATAAAATCGAAATAATTAAATCAATTAGCACCAAACAAATGGAATTCCAGAAGTACCACGTTGATGTACTGAACTTCCCATTCAGAGTGTGCATGAACATGTTGAAGGTATATGGGCAATTCTACCATAATAATTTTTACTTTTAGTCCCTTGGGTATAACTTATGAAAAAATTATTATTTCTTATTATACTAATAGACTGGTCAATATATATTAAAAAACGTTATTTTAATACAAAGAAACTCTAAAAAAATTTTAGGACACAAAATATTGCCGAAAATTCCTTACCGTCCCCTGTCCCGAATGTCAAATTTTTAGTTTAGTACTCTAACTAACACATTTTTTTAGCTAAAAATTTATTTGAATTTTAAATTGAAATAATACTATATCTTAACAAATTCCTTCCTTAAAATTTTGGCTTTTGAGATCTATGTGCGATGTCGCCCTTAAAAGTTGAGTTGGGGGGGGGTCTAATACTCAGGTGTCGGCTCGTCACTTGACTGTGGTTCTAAATAACGACGTTCGTTGCCAATAGCCCTTGTGAGCTCTAGTGCGACGATAATTTAAACTAACTCATATGACTCGATGGACATAGTTACCTTACGTTAAATTTTCAACTTCGCCAAAAGCCGCCAATGTCAAAAGTTGATCGGCCATTATATCATAGCTATACGAAATTGCCAGTTTCATAAACGAAGAAAAGCCTGACCCAGGATACAATTAAGGATCAAAAGGATACAATTAAGGATCAAAAGGATACAATTAAGGATCTTAAAGAACTAAAATAGCCTACTTTCCTGTTACTTAAATACTTACTGAAATTCTAATAGGAAAACAACTAGGTTCCTAACAGTAAATATCATCAACAACCGTTTCTACACTAGATTTATACACATTCGAAAAAAAAAGCTAAATACAACATCCAGCTATAATTTAAACTCCTAAAAGCCAAAATCAACTATTTTCCTTAATATTCTTTCTCAAATTAACTTAATATTATTTATAGTCTGCACGATTCATTTGTAGTTCGAAGAATAATTAAATATTTTTTAATAACAAAAGTAATGAAACTACTCCAAACTGCATTAAAAAAATAAGAAATGTAAATTAAAACTAATATGCAAAAAATATGCTTTGCCGGTTTCTTGGTAAACAATTAATGAACAATCAAAGAATCACATTGTGCTACATTTTATGACGTCTTTCCAAACTGATTCATGAAAAAATTATTTTGCTTCAAATATATTTAAATAAATAAAGTTTCTCGTGCCATTGTTGATTTGGCAACAGTGTTGGTAAATGACTCAAAATGATTCAAAATATGGTAGACTAGCTGTTATACCCGACGTTGCACGGGTAGAGGTGGAAAAATAATTTAACAGTCAATTTAACTATTTTTTTCTTTCATTTTAGTTACATAAGATATGAAGATTACCCAGTAATTTTCCATTTAATTACCCAACTTGGATATAGTAATGATTAATATTAATTTCAAAAATACCTTTGATAAGAAGCGCAAATTAAAAAGAATACATATTTAAGTAAAAAATAATCAGTAAGAATTAAAAATGGAAAAAAGCTAAATCTTAAAAGGGTCTCAAACATTTATTTTAACGCAATTCAAGGGAGTTCTCCAATAAATTAAGTAACTTTTTTTTGGACACTTTGTAGATATAAATACAATATAAGCAGTACAAAATGGCAGAAAAAAATGCGTTTAGGACAAAGATTGGTATAATCTGTTCTTCCAAAGTAGTTAAAATTTAAATCTCACTTTAAACTGATCACTCTTGGTCTGCGTGCAGAAAATAAAATATTTTAATGAAAGTGAATTGCATGATCTAATTGTTTAGATGTTATAAAGCTACTCCAGCAAACAGCAAACGATTTGCATTTTTTATATTTATTTGTTTTTTTAAACTGTGATAAAGATACTAAAGCAAACGATTTTTATTTTTAATATTAAATATTTTTCTAACTGCTAAAAAGCTAGCAAACGATTTTTGTTTTAGATGTTTATTTCTAATTTTTTAGCTGTAATTAAACTAAATATACTTAAAAATCGTTTTAACAAATGTGTAAAATAAAACTAAATAAACAATCCGTGAAAACGTGCTGTTTAA
This sequence comes from Oedothorax gibbosus, assembly GCA_019343175.1. Lineage (NCBI taxonomy): Eukaryota > Metazoa > Arthropoda > Arachnida > Araneae > Linyphiidae > Oedothorax > Oedothorax gibbosus. The sequence continues at coordinate 23,500,778 of CM033276.1, read as the reverse complement.
GGAGCAATAAACCTCTAAGGTCTTCAATGCATTGAATGAGAAACATAAAAACGTTCGAAAACGATAAAAGGAATGGTCTGATTCGAAAAATTCTTAGCCTATGTTTGTTCCGGAGATGAGATGAATTTTTGTGCCAAATTTCGTGACGATCTGTTGCGTGGTTCTTTAGATCTCGTGTCTTAAACAAACAAACAAACAAACAAACAAACGGAAGTTGCCTTTTATGTATATAGATAAAACCTTTTAGCTCATTTGGCACGTTTTGGGAAAAAAATTGGCGAGAAAATAGATATAGCTACAAACACACCCATTATACAGCTCTAACACAATGACCTTCGAACAACCAACCAGCTTATAAATTATTTATAAAAAAAATGCCCATTCGGCGAGTTTTAGTTAATAATTTGGCGAGTTTGGCAACGTATTTGGCGAAAAAATAAAGACATAAAACCCTATTATGCAGCTCTAGTGCGACGGCCTTTATTAACCATCATAGTTCAGTAATAGCTTAACGATAAATTTATTGCTTAAATATGCATACATGTAGTCAACAGAAAAATCAATGAAAAAATCATCAAATAAACCCACAATAAAATCCGGGAATGGAGACTGCCGGAATTACGTCACTTGAAACATGTCAATTATTTTTCAAATAATGAATTTAGTTTCTGAAGTTAATGGCAACAGAATAAAATAAACATTTTCAATTTTAATTGCTTTTGTTAAAAGTTTTATTTAATTTTTTCAGCCGATGGCATCAGGAAAGTAAAAAAATGATCGGATTTGAGCCAAAGTGGTGTAGTTTTTTCAGAAAAACGTTCGAAACGATAGAAGGAATGGTCTGATTCGAAAAATTCTTAGCCTATGTTTGTTCCGGAGATGAGATGAATTTTTGTGCCAAATTTCGTGACAATCTGTTGCGTGGTTCTTTAGATCTCGTGTCTTATACAAACAAACAAACAAACAAGCAAACAAACAAACGGAAGTTGCCTTTTATGTATATAGATGGTAAATGACTCAAAATGATTCAAAATATGGTAGATGGTAAATGACTCAAAATGATTCAAAATATGGTAGATGGTAAATGACCCAAAATTGAATTTCAATGCTAATTCAATGGGAAATTCGCCGACAGATAGTAGATTTATGTCCGTCCGGACTTACAGACAGGCGGACAAAAAGTATGAAAGTTGGGTCGCTGAGGTTATAGCTTTCTAACAAAAAAAGAATTTTTAAGATCCGAATGATAGAACCGGTTTTGGAAGGGGGTACGGACAGACAGACGGACAAACAGACAGACAGACAGACGGACATCGACCGCATGTCAATACCTACTTTTTAATTTTTTTAATTCTTTCGAATTAAAAAAAAAAGAAAAGTAGGCTGAAAACAGTTGAATAGTTCAACCCTGCTGTTCCTAATTCGCCCAAACATGCTATGTTAGGGAGAATTGACATTTCGGAGAAGTATTCAGCAAATCTAGAAAAATTATCACCTCTACTGGCCTGAGACATTGAAGCAAATATCACCCAATATATTCTCTGCAACTCTCAATATTAATCTCAATATTTGCTCTTCTACACTCGTTTGGGTCCGAATTTCAAAAAATCGCCAGATGTTTAAATAAACAGATTTTTACATAAACTTTAATGTGAGCAACAATTCAATATCTTGAAAATGTTTTTTAATAAATATATTTTTGTTTAACAAAAAAATAATATTTAAATATAATTTCTTTTTAAAAATTTTCAATGTACTTACGGTATGGTGTTCAACGTCTGTTATTTCTTCGTCTTCCGCTTTTTTCAAATCGACTACTTCTGCATCAAACATAAAAACTTTTGGTAATTCTGGAAAGGGTTTGGTAGGCTCCTTCAAATGGCAGCCAAGTCCCACTTGAGGCTATAAGATACAGTACAAAAATTAAATATTTAAGGCAACACAGAACCTTTTAAAAAATTGCACGGGTTTCAAAAACAAATTTATTATACAGTCGTGGTTTAAGGGCAATTGAGCCCAGAAGACGGCGGGTCTCCAAACCAAAGTGCCTCTGTGTTAATCCAAAGGGAAAAAAATAATTTTCTACACTGTTAAAAATTTTGTGCTTGGTTTCACCATGATATTGGTTCCTAGTAGCTGCAACGGCTGTGTGGTGAAATGTTTCACCTTTTTTTCGGTGTTTGTTGAACCATTTTTCTGGATTGGAACAAACATGATAAATGGTTCAACGAATACCAAAAATATGGTTTAACGTTTCACCACACAGCCGTTGCAGCTACTAGGAACCATATTTTTGGTGAAACAAAGTGCCTAATTTTTAACAGTGTAAGCCACATTTATCCTGCTGTAATGAATATTTTTAAGAACGGTTTCTTATATGATAAATGTAGCTACTTACAGGTCTCTATAATCCCCCTTTTTGAAATTGGTTCGAATATTTTGTGTAAAATTATTTAATGAAAATTTTAAAAAATAAATAATCCAATTTCAAAAAGTGGTATTACAGAAACCTGTAAGTCAGCTACATTTATCATATAAAAACCCGTTTGTAAAAATATTCAATACAGCCGGAGAAATGTGGCTTGGAAAATTATTTTGTCCATTGAATTAACCCAGCAGCACTTTGTTGTGGAGACCGGTGGTCGAGATCGGCCTTAGTTATAATTTTTGGCACGAAATTTCCCCGGAGTGATACGAAGCGTTTGCCAACTGGCCAAAAACTACTAGTTGTCGTGGCTCTCTCGTTCGTACACTGCTCAAAATAATTAGGGGAGCGCTTTTAAACCCTTTCATCCCGAATGATTCTATTTGGAATCATCATCTTTTTTTCTCACTAAGTTAAGGTCGCGCTCATTTCAATTAAGTTTTATATAATTCTCCACACATTTTTCTATAAAGTTTTATTTTCTTTTTCTATCGTTAGATAGAAGAATCATGCCTTTTGAAGAATTAAATAATGTTTGTTTTAATTAAATGAAAATATGAATACACGGTAAAATAAAATTCACACAGAAACAATTTTATTAAATAAATTGACCCTAAATTCTTCATGCTTGCATTTTTAGATGTTTAAAAATTTATTTTAACTTTTATTTTATCAAATGAAGTTTTGAAAAAATTACTGTTATAATTTCTAAAAAGTTATGAATCCAATTTTCCCCCTTAAATTTTATTTTTTTAAAAACAGGGGGAAAAAATCTTAATTTTTTTAAACTAAGATTTTTTCCCTGTTTTTTACGATTTCATTCTGGATGCATATTGATTCTATTTCACAAATTTTAGATTTTTAGAATAAAAAGTTGGGACTGAAAGGGTTAACAAAATTACGCAAAGTGCTCCCCTAATTGTTTTAAGCAGTGTATTAGCACAAAAATATCGGTATTGAGAGGGCCTACCTGGAACACTTGCCAATCTGTGATTGTTGGTTTGAAGTAGGCGAAGTCCGTGATTAGGTTGTAGGAAGCCCACTGGTCGGCTTTTTCAGAGTACTTGGAGGAGATTCCTTCGATTTGGATACGAATCGGGATCTTGGAGAATTCTTTCATTTGGTACGGGGTGACCCATTGATCGACTAGGAGAGAAGTAGGGTACTTTAGAAACGCAACAGTCTGGAAAATCGCTAACCCCGCAAGCGCTTGGTAGCCCAGTAGCGTTGGACAAGCTATCAGCCTAGATAGGATCGCAAGCGTTACACTGTTAAAAATTTTGTGCTTGGTTTCACCATGATATTGGTTCCTAGTAGCTGCAACGGCTGTGTGGTGAAATGTTTCACCTCTTTTTCGATGTTTGGTTGAACCATTTTTCTGGATTTGGAAACAAAAACCTGAGAAATGGTTCAACCGAATACGTTTAAAATATGGTTTAACGTTTCACCAGCCTGCAACAGCCGTTCTACAACATCCGTTGCAGCTACTAGGAACCATATTTTTGGTGAAACAAAGTGCCTAATTTTTAACAGTGTAGTTACTAATGTTTTTTGGTTGTTTATACATCCCAGGAAGAAAAGTTATAACAATTAAATCCTTTTTAAAATTCAAAAAAATAACAAGTGAAATCTGCCCTTTTTTAAAGAATGACCCAACTAAGGTATCGACCTTTGTATAGTCACAAAATGTTTTAACCTTAAACATCGAGTAATAAGTTACAACTTTATATTACAAAATGCAACTTTGTGACTATTATTTGACCACAAGTTCTAGAAAAGACTTGTTACAAAGTAGCCAACGGGACACACATTGAAAATAACAACATTAATAAACTAATTTATTAACTTATTTTCGTTGGCAAGAAAATTTCCCACACGAAAATGAGCCTTCCGCTTAAATTGATCTATATAAACCAAATCTGAGACAAATGAAGACCATAGTCTTGAACAATGTATGTAGGACAGGTTAAGCTTCGCGAAAATCAAATTTAAATTACTAAAGTTAACGATTTTACCTGAAAATTAAATTTTTAATGGTATTCACGAAATCGTCGTTAATGGTTAAACAGCGCCAGATTTTCAAAAAAGTATTTTAAAGGTACTTTTAGAGTATATCGACTTTCATTCGAAGTTGTTCTGTAACGTTCGTTTTCTATGAGTCACCAATTGGCCAACTCAAGCGATCGAGAAGTTTAAATCTGATCCTGCCTCCCCAAGAGTTTATACCTTAACGGGGCCTCACCCCTCCCCTCATCTACAATAGACGGAAATAATAATAAAAAAAATCGTCTGTATGTAAAAACGTCCCCGCTGGTAGATGGGTGCTATCAAAAGGGGCTGCATAGAGGGGTTCAACTTTGCAGGTAATCATAAACTTCAATTAATTTAAAACGAAATTATTTGTAGTGCCATGTGACATTTTTGAAAAATTGAGATTTTTGTGTCAATGGACATATTATTCCCTCCTTAAAATATAATAAGTTTTCTCTTTTTAATGAATTTTCATTAAGTATATTTTTTACTATTTGCAAGTACCATTTTCAACGGATCGAATTGCAAACTAAAAACTTTAAAGCTCATTTTCTCGTTTTCATATTTTTGTCCCTTAGCACGTTCTTCCACTAAGCTCTGCAATTGTAAAAAGAGAAAATTATCTATATATATAAAAGGCAAAGTCTTGACTGACTGACTCACGTATCAACGCCCAGCCGAAACTACTGGAGGTACAGCTACCAAATTTTAGAAAAAAATTCTTTTTATATCGTAGGCGTCATTTAAGAAGCGATTTTTCGAAATTCGAACTAAACGGGTGTAAGAGTGCAAATCTGGCCGATTTCTCCCATAGGAATAGCATTGTAACATTAGAATTTATACTTTTTATTTCACTTTAAAAGAAATTTAAGTGCGTTCAGCGTGTACAAAAATGGAAATATTTCTTATAATGTCACGCTCTCCATACTGCGATTTCATTGATTGTTTTTTTTTTCTCTACTACTTGAAACAAGCTCATTGGTTTTTTATAACGTCACGCGCTCCGAACTGCGATTTTCATTGGTTGTTTTGTTTTCTTTGACTAAGTGTTGAAACAACTCAATTAAATGTAAACACATAAGATCACGTGAGTTAATTTGTAGACTGTATTGATACATATTTATTTATGTATTGAATTTAAATTTTTTTTATAGTTTCCACAAAAAGTTTATACGTAAAAAATGAAGGTATTATAATCGTTTCAGTCGCTGTCTGTCACCCTTTTTTTTCATAGCAACTATAAATGCTACCAAGCCAGATTGTACGTCAAAATTCAGGCATCAATAGAGCATTGACAATTTCACCAAAAAATCGATACAAGTACTTAATTAGTTAAGGAAACGCAAAAATTTAATGCTCATTAAAAAAAAAGAAGCCATTTTTATTAGAATTAAATCACCATTGCCATTCGCAACAATCACTCGAGAAATTTAATTCTTTTAAATAATAAATTAAAAGAAATTTATTTTGAGACATCGATCAGTTTGAAAGACGCAAATATATTTCACTAAGATATTCTTTGTATTTGATATGAAATGTTTTGGTTCTATTTGAAAGAGAGGAATATTACATATTTATTCTTTGAAATATAAATTAATTTTTGCCAGCGATAATAATTATTGAAGAAATAATTATTGAATTTTTGAAATAAAGTAAATGAAACTGATGGAGTGCTGACCGGTGGAGAGGGGATCAATTGGTATAAAATAAAAGTTTACATTTAAAAAAACAATCACAGTAAGGGTACACCTGTGCAACGCCGGGTTTATAAAACTAGTTTGTTCTATAGTCACAATGCTAAAATTAAATGTAACAATATTAAATCTATTTTTAGACCATAGTTGTAATTATATTTGAATACATTTAACTTAAACGAAGTAACTAATCTTTTTATGTAGTTATAATGCTAAAATTGAATGTGAGAATAATTAAATATGTATTTCGAGTATAGTTTTTTTTATGATATTTACACATTTTAACCTTTAAAACTAATCTATTCAACTTGTAAAAATTACATATGTAATAATCTAAAATGAATATATAATACAGTATTCTATTTACCGGCAAACCAGTAGAAGATAGTGATGTTGTCTCTCTTTCCCGAAATATCCAAGGAATATTTGTAGCAATCGATATCCCTGATTGTTTCAGGACCCAATGGTATCTGAAATTAAAAAGATATTGATTTAGATTGAAAAAAAAAATAATAACTATGATACATTAATGGTGAAGCAGCCCGCTGGTCTCCAAACCACAGCGAGGTTTTTTATGTGACAAATGTAGCTGACTTACAGGTCCCGACAATCCAACTTTTTGCAATTGGTTCGAATTTTTTTTTAATTTTCAATAAATGATTTTACACAAAATATTCGAAGCAATTTCAAAAAATGGGATTATAGAGACCTGTAAGTTATTGACATTTATCATTTAAAAAAAAACGGTTGTAGAAATATTCAATGCAGACGGAAAAATTGGGCTTAGGAAATATTTTTTCCAATTGGATTAACACTGAGGCACTTTGGTTTAGAGACCCGCGGCTGATCGGGTTCAATCGCCCCTAAACAAAGCAGAAACATCACTCGACAGGGGTGGCTTGTATAACTTGTGGAACTATCACCTTTCTAACACTCTATAAAGACGTCAAGGTTAAAGATTCAGCGGGAACTCAGTCGGTTAAGGCGTTCGCCTTGCATGCGCAAGGTCCCAGGTTCGGGTCGGGCATCGCCATAATAACTGCCGAAATATAAACAGTCTGTGCAGCCGAAAATGGGACCTTGTAAATTAAGGGTGTTGTTGAGTTGAATTATCGTCGCACTCTAGAGCTACACTGGCGCTATTGGCCGAATTTAAAATCACAGTCAATTGACGAGCCGATGCTTGAGATAGCACCAAACGCAACTTTTAGGAGCGACATCGTACACAGCGTCTGGACTTTGGAGCATATTTAACATGCACTCCCCTTACGCGGGGTATTATTTGTCGGACGTTTTAGCTACACTTACCGTTTATAGGTCAGCAGTTGTATCGGCAATGTGCCCGTTCTGGAATTTGGGACCTAAGCATGCAAGGCAAGAGTCTTTCCGACTGGGCTCTCCAGCCCCCCGCGTAAGGTTTTAGCCATGACGGAAAACACAGGTCACACTAAAGGCACTGGACCTTTCCAGCATATACGGGACTTAGTGCGTATCTGGCATCAGATGTTTTTTTATTTCAAAACTGCTAACATTAATTGGATAATTATAATAATACAAAAGAGTTCTGCTGTGTGTCTGTGGATCGTAAAAGAGGACTACTTATAAATCAGAATTTCGAAATTTAAAATAGATCCTTTTAATACCAAGTGCAAACCCGAGCTTATTTTTTTCATCTTTTCTCCATTTTAGAGAAAATTCGAATTTTTCCTGAAAAAAATACACAATTTCACTTCAAATCCGATCACTTTTTTCCTCTTCGTGTTGCCATTCGACAGAAGAAATTAAAATAAACACAAAAAGTAATTAAAATTTAAATTGCTTTTATTTTCTTGCCATTACCTTCAGAAACTAAATTAATGATTTGAAAAATAATTGATCGTGCCAATGAGCTAAATGTTTTATTTTTAAAAAAACAGAATGGAGGTTTTGACGAATAGAGCTAGGAAGTTGTCCTCCTTCCTACCTCTATGTTTTGACGTGAAATAACGTTGCTATACAATTATGGTTAATTTTGAATTTATCAGGAAAATTGCGATGACAGTAAGTTCATATTGAGGAATATTTTTGTGATATGAGGATGTGCATTTTATAGTGATGTATTTTTATTTTGGAATTTTAAAGAAATATAGTAACGGGATTTTATTCTTTATAATGAACGGGAACAAAGGCAAAGCTTATTATCCTACAGCAAATTAAATGACACATATACTTGGATCGATTTGATATTCTTATTCTTTTAGCCGTGCGAAGAACGGGTATTTATTTGATAGTAATGTATAGAACACCTCTTTATTCGAAATAGAGCATATTTTCCACTGCAAAAGAATTGTGAATATCTATGTGGTTGTTTCTAGGTTAAGAATTGATTGTTTTGTAATTATCAAACGTAATTTGAATAATTTAGAATAGCACCTATTTATACTAAAAAGCATGCCATTCTAAACAGTGCTAGAAGTGTGGGTAGAAGCGGGGTGACGCGTCTCCCCACTTTTGTGAAAATGACCAAGCGTCCCCTTACTTCTAATACCACTTATGTCTATCTCCCCACTTTTTTAAGTTTTCTACCTACTTTTGCAATAAAACCAAAAAAAAAATCCATGTACCTATTTATCGTTTAATATACCGTGAGTTCCAGATAATTGTCCAACACATCTCTTAATCTCTATTAAACTATCACTATAAATACATACAGTCCCTGGACAAATTATTAGACGCACTGTATTGTTTAAGTAATTTTATGTTTCTTAAGAGTTTTTATGCAATTATGGTATATTTAAACTACAATATTATTGATTTTTATTTAAAAGAATTGTTGTAGACTACATATTTGTATTTATTTTAAGATAATTATGATTAAGATTAATTTATATTAATTATTTATTATAAGATTATTTATGTGTGGAATCATCATTCTCAAATGCAGGAGACAGTACAGTCTTGCATTGATAGCATGCCGCGCAGAATTAAAGCTTTGATAGCGGCTAAAGGTGGCTCAACTAATTATTGACTTTTACTAACATTAATTTCACTTTTCTTTAAAACTTAATAAACTTACGCTTTTCTAAATTAATGCTGTTTTATTTATGTGAAATAAATCGGTAATTGATTGGATAATATAAAAATAAAAAACAAATCAATTTAAAATAATAAAATGGTACAATATCACCCGGTAATTAATATTTTACATGAAATCTTGCAGTGCGTCTAATAATTTGTCCAGGGACTGTAATGAAGTGTGTGTAATGTTACAAATACTTAATTTATTTTACCTCGAAGAAATTCACTAAAAAATTGTAATATGACTCTTGTCCAAAAGAAATGAATAAATAGAAAATTTGAAGGGAAGAGGGGCGAGGTACTTGCACCCAAATTATAGCCCCTCCTCCCACAACTTCTTTATCTCTACTTCTACCACTGCTTCTAAATTATTCAATGAGGGGTTTAGTAGTTATGTAAGTTAATTTTACCATACATATGTCTTTAAAGTCATAATGTCTTTAAAGTATTTATACTGCACTCACAATTTCCGATCTGTGGTCTTGTGCGTACCACAGGGGCGCGGAAGGTCCGATGATGAGAGGCTCCCTGTTGAGCCACCCATAGAACAAGGGGAAATAGGAGTCGTCTGCGATTGCAGACTCGTAGGACATACAAGTGGTGGCTGAAAACAAAATAAAGTCATAGTTAGTGCCGACTGGACGGGGAGGTAGTCAAAAAAGTCGAATCGCGGCACATGGGCATGGATATTTGAAGAGTACAAGGGACATTGAATAAATGATTTGAAAACAAGTATGTGATACGTACAATTAACGTGCAGAAGTTCTCCAGTGTCGTTGCTGTAATGAATCGAAGTTCTCTCTCCTAGCACCAACAAATCTACTTTCCCTCTTCGAAGGGTGTTGTCAAAGTATTCCTTGGCCAGGCCAGTTACTTGCTGTGGACAATATCATATATCATTAAACCTTATTAAAAACATTTTTTGTTAAACGTCATACATAAACTACAATGCGTCACTTCTACACTAACTATGCGAGAAATTAAAATGTGATGCTTTAATTGGGACACCATTTTAGGTTATTTTTATAAACTTCTGAAACCAATATAACCATTACTGTCCAATTGGGTAACTTTTGCCCTGGGGGATAATTTTGGCCCAAGCATAAGACCGTAGGACCTTCTCCTAAAATATTTTTTACTCATTGGTCAAGGCACAGATGACGCAATTTTTTTTTAAAAAGACAAGCACATCTTGAAGAGTGTATTTAATAAGAAGTTATTAGCTTGGAAAAGCTGGGCCAAAGTTGTCCCGTTCGACGGTACTATACACTTTCCCTTAATTTAATAGAAGTAACAAAACACTTTTCCCTTAAATTAACTGAACTATTCTAATTTGAGTAATTTATTTCTACTTTTTTAATATACTGTATTCAGGATTATTTTGCATAAAAAATAGATTTTCCTAATATTTGTTTTTAAAAATAAGAGATGGTAATAAAAATTTTGCTGGACACTTTGCTCTATTATGAGCTCCGACAGGTACCGTACTCCAAGGCTCGCGTACCAAATCTGAAGTTAATAGTTCCTTTATTTCAAGCTGTAGATAGGTTTCAGACAGATAGACCGTCTGAAAAAACTACATTTTTAAAACGAGCACCCAGAAAACACAAAATCTCCATTCCCGATTTTCTTCCCCATCGCCATACTTTCATTACCTTATAATTCATATTCAGTAATTGAAAGTAATTAATTAGTTAAATATAATTTTTAGATTCATAATTTGAATTTACATGAATTTACTATTATTTTTTTTTAATAAAAATGAACTACATATAAATGATAGAAGCGTCTTGTGCTTGATACTATCATGGCCATTGATCATGGCTGAACTCCAATATTAAAAGTTTCGAGACATTACGCAAATGCTTCCTTCCTATGATTACAAAGGCAGGTAAATGAATGGACTTCGCCCAAGAATCTAAAAATTATTTCTATGCACAATCGTGTAGACTTCACGTGTTGCGTGAAGGGGATGGGGTAGACTTTCACATTGCACCTTGAATACCGTTGTTCCCACCTGGCAGAACAGTGGGCACCTCTCCATATCAAACACAACAGGTAAGGGTTTAACAACTTTGACAATACATTGCAATTGAATGAATTTTTTTAGAAGCCCCATAAGTCCACGAAACATAGTTTTCGAGAAATTGATAAGTGTTATAACAACAATGGGTTTCTCCCAGAAATGCTAAATTCGGTTGCTTCCCATAGCTGTGCCCAAATCACTGGATTAACATGATTTCTTCTCAAATGTGTGTTTACAAAAAGGAGGATTTGATTGACATCAAAAACTCAATTTTGATAAAATTGTGATTTAAGGGGTTTCTGAAAAATGGATTCAATTAAAGCTAAATATTTACTATTCAAATTATTTCTAATGATGAAATCTAAAATGTGTCATATTATCTTTATTGCACACACTGTATGCAAAACAGTTTATTTTTTAAGAAAAAACTATTACAAGAAAAATAACAATATTTTTCTATAAATATGTATTTTTTCTGTAAAACGAACAGACTTTTTTTTTTATAGAGTAGTAGTTTTTTTCTGTGACAAACAAAACTAGGGATAAGCTTCTCTATCTTAATTATATTTTGAAATAGGTGTTTATTGCTCCTTCTGCTTTAAATGTTTTTATTGAACTATAAACACCGTTAAAAAATTCCTTTTTTTAAAAGAGAAGATTTGTTCAAGGTTACCTGGATGACATCCGTGATTGTAACTTCTGTCTGCATGAACGAGGATTCGATTTTTGTCATATTCGGAAAATCCGGACCTTGAAATAAAACAAAACAACCAAATTACTAAACAAAATAAAAAGTGAACTGATGAGCAGCAATCAATAATTTATAAAGGAATTAAGGTAGCCGTATTCTTTGAAGGCCTAATTTTTTTAAATGGATAAAATAAAGTTCTTATTTCTTTTATGATATCCTTTTAAGTAGAAAAGCTGTAAAATGTGCAAAACAATAAAATTAAAAAAATTCTTTATGATTTCTAGTGAGTATTTTAATTAAAACTTTGCCTAAAAACAACCTTTGACCATAACACGATTACCAAAAAAAATTACTGAGATATTTAAATTCTGTGAGTTGGAAACTAGAAACAAAAAGGTGTGTTAGGTCATGAACCACTCTTAGGTATGTGTCATAAAATTTACGTCCTCCATTAGCATTTAAAGTAAAAAAATCAAATTCAGCAAATAACAATAGCCGTATTTTAATTTCAAATATAGGCTAAATCAAATGATTAAAAGATGACTTTGACCAAGGTCCCAAACCTTCATTTACTTCATAAGTACATGCTCAAAAAATTTAAACAATTTGGAGCAATAGTTTTGGAGAAAATGTGTTTTGGGATAAAGTAAAAACATAAAAACCTTGTTATTTTGAGATAAACAATAACACACTGGAATTAAGATAGTAATTTTAAGAAAATTATTACTTAACTCAAACTCTTTATAACTTAAACTCTTTTCAATGCGTCGATAAACACACAAATATATTTTCCAGACCATATTTAATGTTTTATTTGCAATAAATATATATTTAAGTATTTAAACTTCCACATGTCAGGAAACTTGCCAGGTCAATGCTAACTGAAAAAGTGATAACTTTTTTCTATTTACACTAGAAACAAAAATGTTTGCTGATTTATGAAGTCGATGAATAATAGCGCTCTCTTGTATTTTTTTTGTCTTTTATCAATAAATATTTCGACAGTAATAGATTAACTTTTCCGTAATCTATTCTTTAAATTGAGTATTGTTCACTTTTTCCGCCTTTAGTGCTGCGGTTATTGGTTAGCATTTTAAATAAACAATACTTTATCTCTTGTATATTGCTTAGCCTTGAACCAATTTTTGGTTAACTATTTGTATTGCATTGTATGAATATTTTTCTTTTCAGTTTCAAAATGGCCTAAACCAAATACGACAATTTCTAAAGTTTTATCAATTTTAGTTTATTAACAAAACATAATTATTTAAATTACTCATACTATTTAAGGATATTTAGAAATAAAACAATTCATTGCCAATAATGGATCTTATAGTACATATAGTATAATACATTTTACATTAATTTTCTTGTTCCATTTTGAAACTTGATTTAAAATTTATTGTTCTATTTTTTGTGAGTCGATCAATATATCTCATTTTTACCATCGTTATCTTCATTTAAGTCGTAATTTCGAATTTTATAAAGCATTAAATGTCTCAATGTTTTTTTTTTTTTAATTTTGAATATTACAATTGTATGCTTTACTAGAGAGTAATTTATGAAAAATTATATTCTTTTGAAATTTGTTTAAAATTATACTTTTTTAATTTATGGCGTGATCAAGTTATCTCACTTTTACTATCTTTATCTTCATTTAAATAGTAATTTCAAACTTAAGTAATAATCTGCAGGACTTAAGCAATTATCTCTACTTAAACTTAAAGAAAAAACTTAAGTAATAATCTAACCAATAAATATTAATCTGAAGGTGTTTTTTTTTTATTTGGCGCATTGCAGTTATATGCTAGTGAATATTTTATGAAAAATTATCTTTCGGAACCAGATAGAAAACTCCATTGTATATATTGTATATATAAAAATTTCCAATAATCTAATTTAATGTGAAAGGACACGATTTTATCCTTTTAAGAAACCACCCCATTATAAAGTTCATCTACTGAGCAATTGTGTTTCCTCCATAAGATAATGTTTCATTTGAACTATAAAGGAAATAATAAAATGATACAAATTATTATCTTTTGCTTATCTTTCTCGATACTAATAATTGATAGCAAGAAATTGTCATATCAAATTCAACTCTATTATGTGAAAGTATTTTGTAATGCGCAAAAAAGTGTAAATAGCTATATATTAATTATTTCGTAGAATTTTGCTAATTTTTTGGAATAATTAAATTTTAGAAGTTTAACTGATCAATAAAATATGGAAATATTTTAGTTATTATTTAGAAGTTACTATTTTGATAAATTGGTATTACTTCAAAACTTTTTATTGATTCCAATAAATGAAACTTTATTCTTTAATACTATCTGTAATATATTGCCTGAAATATAAGTATATTGGATCTTTAAACATAAGTAATGATTCAATAATTAATATTTTCGTTTTTTTTTAAAATATTCCTTCATATCATTACCGAAATTTTGTTTTCAAGATTAAGATTAAGGTTTTTGAATGTGTAAAAGAGTTAATATTGTTTTATTTATTTTTTGTTTCCGAAAAATCACTTTTTTCATCAATAAGGTAAAAATATGATTCTAAAGTAGAAAACTACATATTGGATAACTGTAGTGTAAAGTATATAAATATGACGCAAAAAAATTCTTTCAAATTTCTTACTTTGCGCATTTGCGCTGAGAGCAATGCATATCAAGGCGATAGCAATCGAGATTCTCCCTGTAGTAGACTTCATTTCCATATTCTGAGTACTGAAAATTATAATTTAAATGGACAATACTACAGAGTAAGTAATAAAGAATATGGCAATTTTAAGCGGCTATAACTATTGTATGAAAAAGAATTGATAGATAAAATTAATACAGAATGAAGACGGGATTTTTTTTACATTAAATAATACAGAGAGTGCGCATGTGCAGTAGAGCGCAAGACTGCGCATGTGAGAGTTCAAACTTTTAATGACAAGAAACCTGTTGATTGCGGGATTCTCATTAGCTACAATGTCCTGAGCAGAAAAGGCTAGGAATCTATGCATTGCGTGAAATGGATTAGCTTAGATATTGCCCGTGTGACCATAGGAAGTCACATACAACATATGTGACGAATATACATAAAATTTTAACGTTTCGTTGATATTCTATGTCAAGCTTATGGATAAATTATAGTTCTATAATAATTATAGCCTTTGATCACCATATTCTGTTTTACTTACCCAATATTATTTAAAGATATATAAAAATAAAATTATTTAATGCTTTAAATGACAAAAATATTGTTCAGTGTAATAAATAACAATAAATATTTTATAAGCTTTATCTATTTCATAAAAAAGAAACTTCTCTCAATTTAAATGTAATAATTACGATTGTCTAAAAAACACATTTTCAAGAGTTAGCGTAGTCAGAATTATTAGCCCATTTATTAGGAAAATAGAAAACCTTTAAAATATCTTTAATTTGTTTTCTTTTTAACATTGGCTTTTCAAACTGATAATTTTACTTAGTAAAGTTGAAGATAAAAATTTTTTGGGGGAAATTTCATCAATATCCACTTTCAACAATCTTTTTCATCAATAAGCAATTTTCCAAATCTGTAGGAGATGATAAATGTCTTATTGCTTATAAATATTTAAAAAATGTTTGCTTAACTTGATTCAAAAGTTTATAATTAGCTCACTAAAATAAGTGTTTGATAAAGATATTTAAAGTTAAAGTTAAAGATATTTCCCACTTATTGAAATTGATTCGAATACCTCTTTTAATTTTCAATAATTAATTTTACAACAAAATATTGAAACAAATTTCAAAAAGTCAGATTATAGAGCTCTGTAATCCAAATACATTTATCATATTAAAAAAAAATGTTTGTAAAAATATCCAATACAGCTGGAGTAAAATGGGGCCTGGAAAATTAATTTTTTACACTGTATTCAATTGATGGTAAAATAAAACCTTTTAAAAATTACTAATTGTATACAATCGCAAACTGTACTCACTTCAGAACAGGAAAGCTTTTCCAAAAATATCTTGTATACCCCTAAATCCGTAAAGCCCTGTCTTGCGTCCAAGTTCACTGAAAGCCAGGGACAGGATAATTTTACCAACCAGGTGTTCCTCCCACCAAACAAATGTAGAGACTTTGTAATCTGACCCACTTCAAAAAAACACCCAAAAATCATTGTCTTTATTTCTAATGGCAAAATATCATCGGTTAATTGATAAGATCCGCGAACATATTGTTTTAACTGCAGGTACGGCTGATAAGTATAGTTTTCTCTATTGTAAAAAAGGTAAAAGAATTTCTGTAGTTTCAATGCAGGAAAGGGAATAGATGATTTGATAAGGAATTACTCGATTGAGATTGAATAGATAATTTGAGTGATTGGGGGCATCTATATGCCTAAATTACAGTACAGTACTCTACTGGAAAGCCCCCCCCCCCCCCCTTCATCAGACACATTTTTTTAAATTTTATTCCTTAACGTTTTTTAAGATTTAACTGTCTGAGGACAAATTGATGAAATTGTAAACTTGTTTTCGCTACAAGATATTTGAATTTTTAACTCACTAATTGAAATTTTTGGTATTTATAGTGGCAATGTACAGCAGCAAATTTTTCTTAAATTCAACTCTTTTTCTTTTTTTTAAACTCAATTTTCTTCATATTCATTAAATTTGCCACAATTTTATTGAAAACCACATGCAAAACCGTGAGTACGGTTTTTACCTTGACGAACACTGAACGGGCTATGCATGTGAAATGGGCCTAAGACACCCCATAGAAAAGGAGTGATTATTTCTTAGTGAAAGTAACAACAGTCCGACATGTTAAAGTTAAACAACAGTTTAAAAAACCTAATTTTTGTACAACGATTATAGGCAATTTATTTATATATTAGAATAAACTTTTAGATTCTTTCAGGAAGTTATACGTTTTGTTATTTCTTGATTTCTTTAGAAGGAAAGGAATGTTATATTTTTCGTTATTAGCAAGGTACAAACTTTTAAGAATTTGTTGTTTAAAAGTCTACAGATAACAAATTTTGTTATTCTTTATTATTTGAAAAATAATTTTTCACAAAATATTCAAGAACCGTTTCCTTGGACAATAAAGCCTCTTTGTTTTTTTGAATAGTTACGGGCTTTGGATAGTTTCATCACAATAAAAATAAAATATTTTATAAAAATTTTATTTTTATAACAATGCAAAACATAATTATACAAAACATAATTTACAAAAAAAAAAAACATACAAACAAAATTATACAAAACATAATTTATACAAAACATAATTATTTAAATTACACATACTATTTAAGGATATTTAGAAATAAAACAATTCATTGCCAATAATGTGTCTTATAGTACATATAGTATAGTACATTTTACATTAATTTTCTAGTTCCATTTTAAAACTTGATTTAAAATTTATTGTTCTATTTTGTGAGTTGATCAAATTATCTCATTTTTACCATCGTTATCTTCATTTAAGTCGTAATTTCGAATTTTATAAAGCATTAAATGTCTCAATGTTTTGTTTTTTTTAATTTTGACTATATACTATGAATTTATATCAATATCAATGTATACAAAAAAATTCTCAACGATAACCAAATAATCAAATAACTCATTACATTTCATTGTAATTGTATAATGTGCAATATCATAAGTAATCAAATATCTTTAATATCTCCCCATTAATGCATCATACATGAACTTGTTTCATGTTGAATGCCTATTATTTTTTCACAAAAAGAATACTCTTTGAATATAACTAATAATGTAATGATATTGGATGTATTGAACTTATATTGTTGCCTTTAAACAGTGTCTATTGTGAAGATAATTGCTTTGTGGAGGTAATAACTGGGGAATAGCTAGGACGAAATTAATTAAGGCGTGAGAAAATTATGCAAGTTTGGCACATGTTGTAAAGTGAGGCCCCGTTTGACGTATACTCAACAGCACATTCATGTTCTCGTATAGAAGCATATTTGAAGGGACATCGTTAGCCACTATTTCTTTTTCGAAGCTCAAAACTTTCAGATTGCTTTTAAAAATCAGAATTAATCCGAATCAACCGTGTTTGAGAAACCTTGTTTAAATGTGTGACTTTAAACTAAAAAATAAGTTAGCCATTTGTAGTTATTTGCAAACCAACTTATCCCGTATTATCAGCTAAGATATGATTATCGGGACACACTTTTAACTATAGTAAGATATTTATGAAGCTTAGGTATAAGTATGCAATAGTTTCTATTGCATTGGTCTAATCTTATTCAACTGTTTGAAGAGATTAAAATCCAATGTACTTCAACGACTTTAGGAACTTGAAAATTTAACGTTTGTAAAAAAAAATTATACCTTGATACGTTTAAATATTAACTATAGCATATAATGTTCGGAGAAATTGTTGTTAGTCTGATTAGAGAATAATTTGCTGATAACGATCTTTCAAAACTGCATTAGTAATACTATTTCTTGGTTTTAAAGCTTTATTGATAAACAATGTCGACAAAAAGATCCCGAAATCAGTGGAATAATATTCAAAATGAAGAGAAAGAAAACAACTCAGACGAGGAATTTGAAATTATTTTGAAAGCATTTTGTTTTACAGGAATGATATTTACACCATTCAAGACTATTTTCAGCTTGAAAGGGTTTGCAATATTGTGCTTGGATATAATCATCGAAACTATTTGTGTGTATTTTGTGTTTTCCAATGCAATCGTTACTTTAATCGAAAGTCCACATTCCACGGGTCATGCATTTATACTCTCTATCGCCAACGTCATTGGCCTCTGCATGAGAATCATCATTATAACGAAACGCGGTCGAATTCGAAAATGTTCTGAAATCATCTTTAAATTGAACCAAGACATGTTACCAGCAACAGAATCGAAATCGCTTCGAAAATTTGGATGGATAGGATCCAGTTTCGCTTTGATATTCCCCGTGGGTCTGATGATCGTGGGATTCATCTCTAGAGACTTTCACTGCGGATTGAAAAGACTAACAGAAATCTATTTCTACACCCACAGAATTGACAGTTCTTCATCCATTATTATTTCAGTTTTAGTGGTAACATTTCGAACATTAAACATCCTTTTCATTGCCAGTGTGCCCATGTTAACAGTCGTCATGTGTACTTTCATCTTCACCCGTTTAAGAGACATCAACCTTAACTTTCTGTCCCTACTCCAGAAGAGCATGGACATGAAGTTACCATCGAAGTTCTTCTCCGACTACACCATCTTCTATGGAAGAATAACAACCGCCATTGAAAAAGCCGAGAAGACATTATCACTCGTGTCCTTCTTCCTATACGGATACATGCTGAGTTGTGTGTTCGCAGTGACCAGCTACATGGTAACTAGATCTCCAGAAACCTACAACGTAGCTGGGATCTTGTTCCAGTCTGTAATATTCATAGAGATGGTGGGTTTGTTCATATTCTTGAGCATCAGGGCTGCCAGCGTCAACGAATCTGCCGTGGAGGTGAAGAATCTCATCCATTCTCTGCCTGCCAAAAGGTTCGATTTTGATTCCAATCTGACGGCCACTCTTCTTCAGCTGGCCAATAATTTTGCATCTGAAGTGTGCGTCACTGGATGGGGCCTGTTCACCATCAATCGAGGATTCATTCTCACCACCGGGGGAGTGGTCGTTACATACGGTGTTATCCTTTTTCAATTGGGATCAACTTGAATACCTAAATGAAAGATACCAAAGGGTGTTGTACTAAAACAAGTAGGTTTGTAACAGAATCTGTCACTCAACCCGCTTCCACACATTTGTGTTTAACAGGAATAAACGCACCAAACACATTACATTCATTAACAACATTAATTCTATATTAAACATTTACACGCCAAATTTGGCTAGTTTCATTTATTTTATTTCGAAAATTCAATAATTATTACTTATCGTTTGCAAAAATTAATTTATATTTCAAAGAATAAATATGTAATATTCCTCGCTTTTAAATAAAATGAAAACATTTCATATCAACATACAAAGAATCCGTAGTGAAATATATTTGACGTTATTTCAAACTGATCGATTTCGCAAAAATAAATTTATTTAAATTTATTGTCTAAAAGAATTAAAGTTTCTCGAGCGATTGTTGCGAATGGCAAAGGTGATTTAATTCTAATAAAAACAATTTTAAATAAACTTCTAATTTAAATTTTTTAATGAAATTTGGAATGTAGCCTAATCTGATTTTTTGCTTCAAAATAACGTATTCCACTTGTCTGTGGGACTTGTGGATGGCAACAGTGAAATGTTGAATAAAAAGGGAATTTGCGTGTTATTTCAATTTAGATTAAATTTTTAGTTATTTAAATTTTAAATAAACTTCTAATTTAAATTTTTTAATGAAATTTGGAATGTAGAATAATCTGATTTTTTGCTTCAAAATGACGTATCCCACTTGTCTGTGGGACTTGTGGTTCTTTCTGTGAAAGTGGGTGACGGACGGACAGACAGACAGACGGACTGAACGATTATAAAACCTTCCACTTTTTACGTTTTAAACGTAGTGTGGAAGCTAAAAAGGGTGTTATTCTATATAAAGGGTGAAAGATACTAAAGGGCGTTACATAAGGTGTTATTTTTTTCAAATGGGATCAACTTGAATACATCTAAATGCAAGAATTTTTAAATGGCCGTTACATAGGGTATTATCATTTTTCAGTCGGGATCAACTTGAGTACTTAAATGCAAGATTTCAAGTCATCGTTATATAGAGTGTTATCTTTTTTTTATTAGGGTTGACTTGTTGTGGGCTGTGGCTTATCCCTGGATCAAAGATTAGATCAGTTCCATGTTGTCATTTCTGTCCAAAAGGAGTCGGGGATTATCATGGATAGATTACCATGTCACCCCATGACATTGTAGATGCAGAATAGGAATCAACTTGAATATCTACGTGCACGATTTATTTAAATGCAATTATTTACACTGCATTAGGTATTGAATTAAAATTGAAAGCTATATTATCTGACTCCACCACTTTTTATAAATACAATATAGTACTACAGGGTGGCGCAAATAAAAGTGGCTCCAACGTAGAAATAAGAGTGCATTGAAATGCTTGGCGAGAAAAGCTATTGAAGCCGTCATAACGTCTTCAAGTTGAAATAAAAGATTATTCAAGCGTGCAATTGCTTCACTTGGCAAACCTGCTTTTGCATTGGTTGGATTGGATTACCATCACATTAGAGCTACTCAGTACTCATCATGGACTACTGGCTAGTTCAGATCTTAGTGCGTAAATGTGAGTTGCGGCTGTGTGAGTATGAGTTTATCAATCTAGGTGAAGATGATACACAGTACAGCAGAGGGTGTTCAATTGTTCATAGTAGACAGTTTTATTAAAACGAATTCGTAGAAAAATGTGGCCAGTTGTTTGTTAAAGAATTTTTACGTGTAAGAGTATCAAAACGAATGAATTGCAACCATTAGTTACGAAATGGCGTCAGACAGGATCTGATTTGAACAAGCCTTAAAACATTCCGAAATAATCACCGGTGAGAACTTCTTTTGCAGTACAAACCTTCAGTTTATATTGCATTCTATCCAGCTTGTCAGGTGTCGGTTCAGAATTACGATGTCAATAGCCCTCGTGTAGCTCTAATGCGATGATAATTCAAACTAACTTAACCAACCAGCTTGTCAAACCATAGCATATTTGCCGTCAAATAATACGCCAAGCGTTTGTTAGAGCTTAAATATTGAAGCGATCAATAGTTTCTCATAGCAAACCTGTTTTTGCGTTGGTTTTTGACTTTGCAACAATTCTATCTTATTCTTATCTCCATGATGGGGCCACTTTTATTTGCGCCTCCCTGTATAATACCTACACCTTCAGCAGTTTAATTTGGACTGACTAACCTGAATTATTTGTCTATGTTATATACCTGAGATAATGGACATATCTTCTTCTCTATAATTAAGTCTTTCTCTATGACACACCACAGCCATTAAAAAATAGATAATACACAGATTTTCTTTCGTCACATGCAATCTATATTATAGATTAATGCTAGAGATTCCATATTCGTAGCTAAAACTACACCAAGTCTTCATAAGCACCACCATTGTTTACATTTATAAAATGAATTAAGTTTTTGTTTATTATCTGGTTATAACCATAACTAATGAATAGAGGTTTAACTCGTTTAATAACTATATAGGGCATTTCCACGCGTGACTTGCACTACATTTGACGATTTAACAAATATTGTTTGCATAGTTCATAATTAGCTTATATTTATTTAAAAATAATAATAATGTACGTCAGTTTACTAATGAACAAATGGTATTTTTAGCAATCTGTAAAAACATTTTTCATTTAGTATTTGACTAAAAAATAATCAAAATTTCATAATGTGACTTACATTACATGAAAAGAAGTCGACTTTTGGTTATCATTTAAAACTATAATTTCTTCTTCATAGTGCAGTAAATCAACATTCTACCAGTGCTTATTTTAAGCAGAAGGTTTAAAGCTTGAAATTTAATCACAAACAAGTGTTTAACTAACAAAGAAAATAATGTATTAACATTTTTGTGCGTGACTTACACTACATTCAATTTGTGACTTACACTACATCATGTGAATTTTATCACATAATGGAAATTAAGGTAACAGTAACATAACATATTAAATAATTTTGAATATGGTAAGTAAAGAATTGCATACATGGTAAAATCATAGTCAGTAAAAGTTACACAACGTCCACCAAAGTTGTTTTCTGGTAATTTCTTAATTCATTCTTTCAATAGCAATGTCTAAGAAAATTTTCCTTTTCAGGCCTCTCAGGCAAAAGACTTGCAGATACTATTGCAGATGTTTCACTCTTATTGAATAAGCATCTTTACTTAAAATTTTGCCCCAAAAAATATTTAATGATAATTTTTCCTTCAAAATAAACTAAAGCACGATTTCCAGCATCAAATTCATTTTCAGAATTTTGTTAAATCAGTCGACAATTAACATTTGATAAATCATTTGTGTAGCATTTCTGGAGATTTAATTAATTTTTTAAATTTTAAGTAGGTATTTGTTTAATTTTAAGAAACAGTGCAATTATTGAGTGTCAGGAATCGGAAATATTTATTTTCCTTTTGATGAGCAAATATCAGTTAATCTACCTATTTCGCCGTTTTACACAGTTGTTAAAAAACAAAATAGTGTTATGTTTAATGTTTGGGCAGATTTCTTATGCAAAGTGAAAAAATCTTTAGCGAAATGTGGGTTTCCCTGGAAAGTGTGGCTTCTTTGATCCCCTTCTTCACTGTATCACCAAGTCCATCAGTTGGTCCTTTACCATGACTGAAGGCAAAGAAGACCAACATCGGTGGCAGAAAATTGCTATTCAATGTTGTCTAATGGTTGGAATATTGCAATAGAGATGGAGTGTTAAAGTGTTGTCCGTAAAGTGGTTTTTGCTTTCATTTTCTTTAAAAGTTCAAAATTTGCCACATGCTTAAAGTCTTTCCCTTTGCTCTTATTTGTTCTTTTAGCTGTTTATTTAGCCATCTTAAATCAAAATTATCAAAATATAAGAAATCTACATATATTATAGATTATCTACAACAGATAAATCAAACAGAAACTGTGACTAACACTACGTTGTGACTTGCACTACAAAGTTAAAAAATTTTATAAATCGAAAAAATGCTTTTTATTTTAAATTTAAAAGATGTGGAATTACACAGAGGTTAATATAGAAAGAAAATATATTTAAAAATTTTAAGCAAAGCTATATTTTAAAAAGTTATAGAAACTTTTATATCTTTTCGTGACTTGTACACTACAGTCAAAACTGGGGATTTTTATCTTTCTAATTAAGTAACTTTTAAATATAAATGCCAATTAAAAATGTGTTTTTAAGATAGTTATTATAGTGTATTTTAATAATTTGTACAAAAAATCTGATAAAAAATAACACTTAACTTAAAATTCAAGAATTCAAAATGATGAAAAACCGTAACCCATTCTTTTAAAAAAAAGCAGCCACTTTGAAACTTCACTGTTGCCACAGATAAAAACAATAATAGTTTTCGATGTAAAATTTGATAAGTTCAGACTTTTCTAAATCACCTATAAAAGTTTCAGCTGGAATAAAAAACATTTTTAAAATTCACTGGTGGTATGTCTTTACATGGAATTAACCTATAGTACTTAATACTTTATTACTTTGGTCAAGAGGAAATTCACACCTTATTTCCAATTGATCAGATAATTTCTTTTATTTTGCCACTTGTTGTTGATTTCCATAAAATAAAGAGATTTTACGTAAAAAAATATGTTATAGATTTGTAACATAAAATGAAGTGTAATTGATTATCATTAATTAAACAATAATAATAATAACAACAAAAAATTGTCTTTAATGTCTCCATTTCTTCTTCAAATGGATCGTATCCAAAAAGGTCCAAATAACGGCAACTTGACAGAAGTAAGAGAGAAAAATATTGGTATTATATTGATTTGGTCATTTATTGTTGCACTTCTAAAGTCTCTGTTTACTTTTAACAAAAGTCGCAGATCTCTGTTTACTTTTAACAAAAGTCGCAGATCTCTGTTTACTTTTAACAAAAATCGCGGATCTCTGTTTACTTTTAACAAAGTCTCTAATTTATTCTAAATGGTCTGATTGTAAATTTGAGTTAATAACTTTGAGTCAATTGGATCTTTCACATATGCGATGGAAGCGAAAACCGTGCTTCCGGTTTTACCTGCGGTTTTTATTTAAGTACTGGCCGTGTTACGCTAATATGAATTGTCGAAAAATTAGCTGTCGTATATTTTCCAGTAGACCGGCGTTAAACATTGTCACTATGATTTTTTTAAAAAACGCATTCACGGTTTTCGCTTCAGTTGCATATGAAAGATCCCATTGTCTTAACATTGCTATTGTGATTATCCATCGTAAGTACGGCGAAATGTTACATGTGAAACGGGTCTTAGAGTTATTTAGTAGCGTCTTGTACAAATATGTATAGATTCACGACATCTAGTAATTTTAGGGAGTTGGCGAACGCCACTCGAGGTAATGTATTGTCCATTTAATGAACTACAAGTCAATACTGGTCGGTAGCCGTCCGTGTGCGTTTTCCAGAATAATAACCTTGGTAAAAACGGGTCGACATATCGGGTTGTCACGACTCTGTTAATAGCATTATATTATGATATAAATATACTTATATATATATATATACTATATATATATATATATTACTAATATATATATAATATAAATATATATATATATATATAATATATAGTATTTATATATATATATATATATATATATATATATATATATATATATATATATATATATATATATAATATATTATATTATATATTATATATATATAATATTATATATATATATATATATAATATATAATAATATTTATATATAATAATATATATATATTGATATTATATTTAATATATATAATATAATATATATATATAATATATATATATAATAAATATAATATATATATATTTTATCTATGTACTAATCCCATTCACTTTGAGGATTAATAAAAAGAAAACTGGAACTGGAATATTCAAAAGAAAACTGGTTGGCTTGTAATAGAATCTGTCACTCTTTGAACGCTTAAACCAACATTTGTGCTCGGCAGGGGGGAGGAAACGCCAAACAAAGCATTTAACTCGATATTAAACATTCACACGTTAAATGTGGCTAGTTTCAATTCTTGTCTTCCAAAAATTCAATTACTATTCCATAGTTTGCTAAATTGATTTATTTTTTTAAGAATAAAATGTAATTTTCCTCGTTCTTAAGTTAAAGAAATTTATTTTGAATTGGTTCGACATTTTTGCTTTAAAATTATTTATTGAAATTTTTGTGTAAAAATATTCTAACCAATTTCAGTAAGTGGTATTTTAGAGTCTAAACCAGCAGCTCTATTTAGCATATAAAACAAACTATATTTGTACAAATATTCGTTACAATCGGAGTAATGTGGTTTATAGAAAATTATTTATTCCATTGAATTAACACAGAGGGACATCGGATTGGAGAACAGCTCCCATCTAGTAATTCACCCTTAAAACGATACATCAAAGCTAATTTAGAACTTTATCGCTATCACTTTGCAATAAATGTCACCAAATGTCGTAGGTTTTGCTATTGCGTATACATGTTCTGCTATTTTACTAGAGTCAGACTGGTTGCACTTTTTGAGATCCGTTAGCACTGGGAACAGTCCATGTAGTATTTAATATAGATTTTAGATAATTGGTCATTACCAACGATCTATAATAAACACTGAATGGTCTGCAGTCTGCTCGATATTTTAAAAAAACGAGAGCGGTGCAGAGTTGCCTGGAAACAACTGTTTGGCTTGTTCTCCAAATTCGAAGCTGTTCTTTAGCTTTACTGATTCATCATTGCTCTTTTAAAACTTTATTGCTATTTAACGAATAAGTTCTAAATGTCGTAACTTTTTCTTAACCATTTTACGGGACACAAAATTGGTAGGGCTTTCTAAGACCGCGTTGGAAGAAGATCACAGTATATATTATAGTTCCTTGGTCTTTACCAGTACTGATTAATATTTTCAAAATATATAGCTGTTCTAATTGTGTTGTGAAAGCAGCACCACCTATAGACAAATAAAAAAACTAAAATAAATTGATAGTTTTAAAAAAAAAGTATTAACCGTAGTACAAATATGACGCAAGAATGGGCTTGTTTCACGTCTTGAGTAGAAACAGTTCCTCAGGAATGAAAATAGGAACTTGACTTGTCGTTTAAACCCACGTGATATCTAATAAATTTATTGGGCTGAGCTTACCATGTCCCACCCCAATGACTGACATCACCAATGAAATCGCGGAAATGCATGAAAGGAACGAAAGCTGGAAGTAAGCCACCTGAAACATGCCAATTGTGATTTGATCATTGCCCATTTTCCAGATATTCCGGGAATCTGTTTCAGGACACCATACATTACATTATATCAAATAAGCCATATCATAGACATAACTAGTTCTAACTCAGGTAGTGCCCTACTCATCTGATCATACTTTAACAATTTTGGACTTTTTTTTTCTTAGGTTTTTTTCGCTACACACATTTAAAATCATCATCAAGAATTTAACTAGTATCTTGACGTCTTATTAAATACCCAAACTGTAAAAAAAAATAATATAGTAATGTAAAGAATAAAAAGAGACCAGAAAGAAAACATTAAACGTCCTAAATTTGTCTTGCTTTTGTAATTGTTTGGCAACGCAATTTCAGTGTCACCGTAGTGTTTTGATTTTGGATTTTTTGTTCTTGTGAATGTTATGATGGTGACTATAGTGGAAGAAAGTAAAAGTACCGGAAATGTGACTCGCTAACTTTGTCATTTTGTTAATTTTTGGGTAAGAAATTAATTTTTATTCCCCTTTATTCCTAAGAAGTCTAAATATTTAGTAATTCTGTTATGACACAATAACAGCAATAAACTATGGAACAGTAGACGGCTAATACACTTATAACAACTCTTATTTTTAGTCACTCATCAATGCTAAAGTTGAAAAGGGAAATATATCATAAATGACTGTTTATACCGACTTTTTGTAACAAAATATTTGTAAACAGATAAATTAGTGGTTTCGGTTTCCAATGAATAGTACATTTAGTCCTACTACTCAAATATCATACACCATTTCAACATCTAGTAATGAAAAGAATAATTTAAGATTTTATTTTTTTATTCATCTTAATTTTAAAATATTTACAATTACCTTAAAATTTTATTTGTGGGTTTTGTTTTGAATGCTTATTGGTATAGGTGATTTACTTGTACATGGCAATTATTGAAAATGCAATGCATTTAGTATATGAGCATGTTATATTGTTGTTAACTATTTCTAAATAAAATTTTTATTATTTTTTTGTTAAATCATTATTTGGTGTAAGAAGTTACTTATGGGGAAATTTACGTATTTAGAATAAAAATCATGATTTGTGGATTTTATTTGGAATAAATATCATTTGTAAATTTTATTGGAATAAATATTATCATTTGTGAACTTTATTTGAATAAATATTATCATTTGTGAATTTCCTTTAGAATAAGTATTATCGTTGTATTAGACTTTTTTCAAAATTTTAAATGGGGGTACAGCTAAAGCTAATGGGGTACAGCTATGACATAATGGCTGGTCTGACAATTTGCAACCTTTGGCGAGCTGGAAAATTTAGGATCAGATTTACTGTACGGTCCCCTTGGCGCGATTTTGGATTGCAATATATTTTCTGCAACCTGTTGACTTTGATTGATGATTCGAATTCTATACTGCGACTGACGTTTCGGCAACCTTTTTTTTAAAGTCGCCAAATACGACTTTTGGCGCGGTTTTGAAAGTTCGCAAGGTGACCGTACATAAATCTTACAATTTAATGTTGGGTTGCTATACCTATCGAGTTGAGTGAAATGTTTACCACATTTTTACTTTTTTGTTGCATGGCAATGTAACTCAAATCTGTTGCTTTGGAATTCAGCAATTTTAGTTCCAAATTAACATTGAATATTATTCAGAATTAAGTTATTATTATCTTTTTAACTAACTTTCTTTCAGACTAATGTGGTTTACACATTTCAATAATGACTGTGACTTACAGTGCTGAAGTTGCCACATGTAGAGGCTTTGGATGCTTTTGGAAACTGCTTTTTAGGTATTTTTTTAGAGACTTTGTATTGCTTCCTTTCCTTGTTTAGATTGAAAGTTTATTTGCATTTAAAAATAATGTTATTTTTGTGAACTTTCAAACTTAATGTTTGATTATTTTCTGTTTGTAAAAAGGTGTGTGGTGGTGTAAATATTGATGTCTATGGTGTAAGTATTGATAAAGACATTAAATAAAGTAGTTTATTTTAAGTTTGTTATGACAATATAAAATGAATAAGATATCTTTGCAAAATATACATTGCTAGTTGTGACACCTTACTGATCTGAAAAACTTCAAAACTTTTCTATGCAAAAATAAACTCAAAATGTTTTGATTTTGCCATTACTAATTGAATTACTAAGTAAGAAAAATAATTTAAGAGACTATTTAAAAAAAATAATATTAAAAAATAGGACAGGATGCAAATTTGCTATTTCCTTAATATTGATCTGTATACTTCATTTAATG
The DNA here is from genome assembly GCA_019343175.1 of Oedothorax gibbosus. Taxonomy (NCBI): domain Eukaryota; kingdom Metazoa; phylum Arthropoda; class Arachnida; order Araneae; family Linyphiidae; genus Oedothorax; species Oedothorax gibbosus. Next base: position 23,471,687 of record CM033276.1, on the reverse strand, counting down.
ACTAACAGTCAAATAAATTTATTGTGTAGTATGTTATGTTTTTTACAAATGAGATTTGCCTTTTGAAGTGGTAATCTATTTTCTTTATATTAATCTATTGCTTGCAAAAATTAATTCAATTAATATTTTATTATGTTTAGGTGGCGTGGAAGTATCTACAAGTTACTATGGCCAGATTTGGGACTGTATCTTTCTATTTATTATTTATTAAGTTTGATCTATCGTTTTGGACTAAATGAACCACAACGAAGGTTATTGCCTATTACTTGCTTTATTTATATCACAATATTAAACCCTGTATTTTGTGTTACTTTTTCTAAATAGATTTATGTGTGTAAGATTTAGTTATGATTAGTGTTGGGTTAAAACTATTTAAAAATAAAATTTATTTAATTTATGAAAGCAAAAGAGCTTTATCCAGAAATACACCTTTCAGCGTTTCTAGTGTAAGATAAATTGAACCGATTTAAACTTATTTTGAATGCTGAATTCCTTATTTTTTAATACTTTCTAACAACCCAAAAGATTCTATAAACAGATATTATCTTAATTTTGTTTTAAATAACTGTGTATTAATATTTAATACTTGACTCCTTGTATATGTGTGTATTGTTTTAAATAATTGTATTGACAACATATTTTGCAAAAATCTAAATGTTTCATTTCAAATTTTGTTCTTTAGGTACTTTGAAAAAGTCTCACTCTACTGCAAAACGTATGGAGACCTGATACCTGTTTCTTTTATTCTGGGCTTCTATGTATCTATTGTAGTAAAAAGATGGTGGGATTCTTTCAATTGTATCCCTTGGCCAGACACGCTTGCTTTCTTTGTCAGTGCATATATACATGGACAGGTAAGGAGTTTAAACTGTATTTGCTTAATAATATACCGTATATACTCGTGTATAAGCCGAGAAATTTTGGACAAATTTAGTGCCGTAAAAATCGGGGTCAACTTATACACGAGACATCGATTTTCCGAAAAAAATAAATCCCTAATCTTTAAACTAAAACTGACTTTAAATCAAACTTAAGGCTTAAATACTATCTAATAAAAATAAACATACAAAAGCAGTTAAATTTTGAAGATGAAATAAAATTGGTATCTATTCACGGTATCCACCATGTGATGCTTTATTGTTAGTTCTTGGCGTGATGCGTATTTTTCACGTGTAGCTCTGGCATAGGGCAGTTCAGTCAACCACTTTTCAAGGTGTAAAGAAAACAACGACGGTCCATGACCTTGGCAGCGTGGTCTTCACGCTTCATGGAACATAGTTTCAACTAAGCTTCTCCATTCATGGTCAGCAATGTCAAGGACACTCGGAGACGAAACCTGTTTTATTTTCATTGGGGTTGAAATTTAGCTTGCAAAAATAAGAAAAATTACGGCCTATCTTTAACCGGTTTCTTCTTATTTTCTTCAGAAGGCCCTGACCTTATTTCCTACCTCAACTAATACACGGGTTACCGATTTTGGAAAGATATTTGGTTTAAAATTGAAGGGTTTACTTATACACGGAGTTGGGTTATTTACACGAGTATACGGTCATTATAATTGAAATAACTCAAATGGTCAACTTATATTTTTATGTGAAATATTTATTTTGTTTTATTCATTAAATTTTTCTGTCATTTACTCTATTGTTAATTGAAGTAAGTTATTTACATACTATCTTATGTTTTTAAGGGGTTTTTGTAGTTTTATGTAAGTATTGCATAAAAATGCTGTATATTTTCTGCAATTATACTTGTATTGATAAAAATGATTTAATTTTTTTTTTACTTTTATGATTATTATTAAGGATTCTGTTTCATAATCCTCACAAGTATTTTTTTTGCTTTAGTTTGTGTACCAATATATATTTTTTTCTGTTCCAAATATAAATGACATTGTTCCTTCTTAATGTTTAAAATTGTAGATCTTTTCAAACTTATAGTTTGGAATATAATTTATGAATTCAATTTACTTATTCAAAGCAGTTGTCTTAGATTTAGGTAACAGCATTAAACATTGGCCTCTTTTCAACTTGAGCTCAGAGTTATGCATATTGTAAACAACATACATGACTATTAGCTGATATCAAGATGATACTGTTAAATGTTTTCAATTAAAATGTTTTGGCTACAAAAGGATGCATTTTTATCAAACTTATTATTTTACCCCTCTCTCTAGGATGACCGGGGACGTTTGATGCGAAGAACTATAATGAGATATGCAAATTTGGCCTTTGTTATTACTTTGACATGCATCAGTCCTTGCGTTAAAAAACGATTTCCAACCATGGATCATTTAGTAGATGCAGGTATGAACTATAATACATTTGAAAAACTTGGATAATGTAAATCAAATTGACTATACATTTGTTTTGTGTAGTACATAAGTTAAATTTTAAAATACGAAATTACATGTTTTTGCAACACTTTGTTTGCAAGGAGTTGAAATGTTAACTTTTGAAATAGATTATTAATTCAATTTATCATTTGAAAATCTGTATTGCCAAGTTGAAATTAGCATTTGTTCTTCAAAGTAGTTTTATTTATTTTAAGTTGCTTAATCATATTACATTTGAAAGGTGTAGTTGTAAAACTCTTATTCTTCAAAGTATAATTTAAATATAGGAACTCTCATTCATTGCAACTTTTGTTTGTAGTAAATTCAATTAAACAAAGTCAACAAGGAACAGACCACCCTATATCTTAGTTATGTTTAGGAGAATGTGAGTTTTGCAACTAGAACCTTCATTTAACTTTTTACATCGTAAAATTTCTTCATAGCACATAAACTGCCCATTAATTTAGTTGTCAATTCAGCTCATTTTTAAGCAATTTGTCAATAATGTTCTTAGCAGTATCTCCAAAATTCAAGTTTCACCTTTAGATGTCTAGTTGCTGACAAAAGATACATTCAACCTGCAGTCATTTATTGGCATGCAAATATGATAAAGATGTGTCAAAACCTTCTATGGAGTCTCCCAGCCAGTATGGTGGTTTCGACCCTCGCTTGTTAAGCGAGTGGGCCACATTTGAATCCCACATAAGTATATATATGTGTTGCCCCTAGTACATGCGGAAAATGGGCTTGTTAAATCTGTGGGTTGCGCAGTTACTATGGGTGCAGATTGTCTGGAGAAAATGCTCCTCTTGGAGCAGAAGTCGGACATCCACCACACATTCTGCCTTCTGAGCTAAGCCCTGGAGGCACAAGACAACTACAACCTTCTATTGAAACATTTCTAAAATTAACCTGTCATTGGCACTAACAAACTTGTTTGTATACTGACGCCATGGTCCGCCACCTCACCCTGTTGGCAGCAACGGTCTTAATCTCTCCCCATGACTTGTTAAGTTCTTTTACTTCTTTGTGGATTGTTCTACGCCATGTTGTTTTTGGCTTCCCTCTTTTTCTTTTGCCTTGCATATTCCATTCTAAAGCTTCCTTTACTTTGAATTTTTCAGGCTTGCGTCGCACATGCCCGATCCACCGCCATTTTCGTTTTCTAATTTCATATTCGTTTTTGATTACCTGTATACTTATTTACAAAATTCTTACTCTATTGTATTAAACAAATATTGCTCTAATTTTTGTAGGTATTATGTTGCCAAACGAGAAGAAAGTCATGGAGCAACTCAAAACGTCACATTCCACCTATTGGATGCCTCTTGTTTGGGCATCCAGTATTTGCATTAGAGCGAGAAAAGAAGGGAGAGTTAGGGATGATTTTGCCTTAAATACATTGGTGGAGGTAGGAATCATCATTTTTGAGATTGGTCCTTGGAAATGGAAATTTTTGTGGCTTATAAGATTCTATAAAGTTAATTTACCTCAATTTTCTGTGTAGTTTGTGTTAGTTGAATATAAGTAAAACTCATTAGTATAATATAATTTTATTTTAAAAATTTGTATGTATGGATATAAAAAAAGCCTAGTTTGGTTTTTGGTTGAATTGAATATTATTCATAAAATGTATTTCGGACATATGAAACTATATTCAAACAATTGTTGTAATAAACAATATATTTTAGAAAGCTACCGAATTTTAATTAATAAATTTTAATAAAAATAGGTAAATGCCATTTATTAATAGGTATGCATTTTCAACTTATGCAACTTTCTTAATTTTAATAAATTTTATATACAAATTGAATAAGTTTACTCTAGATTTGTTTATTGAGTAAAACGAATTTATATTTTCAGGCAATAGCAAATTATCGATCATTATGTGGTGGCCTCTACAATTATGATTGGATAAGCATACCTTTGGTATATACTCAGGTAATTTGACCAATTAATTTTTGTTAACACATTTTTTACACAATAGATTGAAAAAAGATAATACTACTACATAGGTTGTGTTTTAATTTTCACAGGTTGTAACCCTAGTGGTTTATACCTTCTTTGTGGCAACGTTGATGGGTAGACAGTACCTAGATCCAGAGCAAGGTTATCCTGGTTATGACGTTGATCTTTACATTCCTGTGTTTAATTTTCTCCAGTTTTTCTTTTATATGGGATGGTTGAAGGTAAAGCATTGCGAATCACTTACCTATCCATGATTTTGATTGCTATTTTTCATAGTTTTATTTGTTTAACCATCCTATGATTGTTACATTAATAATACATTTGTTGAAAAGAGTTTTTGCTCTCTCAGTTATTTTTATAATAAATCAAAGATAAAGAAATTTTTGTGTTACATAAATCCACATCGGTGAAATTTAAAAACAATATATTTAAACCACTGTTGCATTAGAAAAAAACCAATGCAAAAATCAATTTTTTAAGTTATTTAAAAATTATTTTATTGGAATGCTATTGTATTAAAAACTTATAAATCTGTTTAGTTGTGGACAAAAAATAAGTTTTATATGAATAGAGGCTATGCAAATGTAGTTCTCAAATACTTCTATTGTTATATTTTTTCCAATGTATAGTATACTATTGCTTGTATTTCATATCACATGTATAGGTTGCTGAAACCTTAGTTAATCCATTCGGTGAAGATGATGATGATTTTGAAGTAAACTGGGTTATCGACCGCGACATCCAGGTAATATTATTGTGATTTAAAATCTCCCTAACTCAAATGAAGACCATAGCCCTGAACAATTAATGTAATAAATTAAGTTACACATAAAACAAAATATAAAAACTTAAAAACTAACATTTTATTCAAGAATGAAGATGCTAATGGTTTACATAAAGTGGTTGTGAATGGGTCAATGTCTGCTTTTCTTTGTATTTTAACTTTTTTTTCTAATTTAAAATAATCTTTCAGGTATCCTACCTGATAGTGGATGAGATGCATCAGGAGCACCCTGAATTAATTAAAGATCAGTATTGGGATGAAATAATGCCTGATTTACCGTACACAGCCGCTGCGATGCCTTTTTATTCTGAGCCTCCCATGGGATCAGCAGCGAATTTAGTGTAAGATATAGTTTTCAATTTGTTTGAAAACTCTGTTTATATCTAGTTTTTAATTTTTTTCTAATGTGAATAATATATAATAAATGTAATGTTAAATGTGTGTAATATAATAATGCAAATATAAAATACCAACAATAAATGACACTATCTTTAAATTTTCTGAAATTAATAATTAAAAAAGCATGTACATTGCTGAGGGGGCTGCATTAGTTTGCACGCAGTTTAACTTTTGTTACAGTGAATTAGTTAATAATTTCTACATTTTAGTTTAAATGTCATTCATACTGCAATAATACAATTCTGTTACAAACCTACTTGTTTTATAGATACATTGATTTAAAAATGTGTTTTATAAATAATTTGATTAGAATCCCACCCCATGAAGCTGAGTTTTTGCCATTAGAAACAGTTGAAGAGAATGAGGATGAGCTTAATGACGTCAAGGTAATTTTTATAAAAAAAAATATTTTATAATCCTTTTACAACTATTGAATCTTTGGTTTAGCTCATGACTATATCGTAAGTGCATATATTTCTATTTTTCAAAAACAATTTCTGAATTAAATTTTTATTTTTAGTATTTTTGCATCATTTAAAATGTTTATTATTTTTGCTTTTCCATAGTTACTCTTGTCTCAACAGTTGAAAGAATATCTAACCAGTATAAGCAAACTTATAACATCTTTAATTAACACTACAATTTTCATAAAGATTTTATTTAAAAAATTTAATGCTGTAATAACTCGTGTTTTTTTAATGGTTTTTTATAATATGTGTAAAATAACTGCAAAAGAAAGTTTTGCATATTTCATTTTTGACTTTTACAAGTAACATTTTCTTTTTTGAATTCTGTCAATTTCAGGTGAACGGTATTCCTTGTGAGTCATCAAATAATAGACGTGGATTAACTCAAAACTTGTCGGGGAGCTCATACAGTGGAATATCGAAACTGGGTCGTTCGTTTAATCCCACATCTTATGAAGGGAAAGGAATCCTACACATGATGACGGATCTTTTTAGCAGAGAATCTTCAAGTATATGTTTTACTCAATGTATTTTCATTGGTTATATAGAATAGTTTACATACTTTGTAAAGTATTTAAGAGACAGAGCCTATATCTATATACATAAAAGGCAACTTCCGTTTGTTTGTGTGTTTGTTTGTATAAGACACGAGATCAAAAGAACCACGCAACAGATCGTCACGAAATTTGGCACAAAAATTCATCTCATCTCTGGAACAAATATAGGCTAAGATTTTTTAGAATTGGACCATTCCTTCTATAGTTTTCGAACGTTTTTATTCGAATTTTGTGAAAAAAACTACACTACTTTGGCTCAAATCCGATCTTTTTTTTTACTTTCCTGATGCCATCGGCTGAAAAAATTAAATAAAACTTTTAACGAAAACATTTAAAATTGAAAATGTTTATTTTATTCTGTTGCCATTACCTTCAGAAACTAAATTCATTATTTGAAAAATAATTGACATGTTTCAAGTGACGTAATTCCGCCAGTCTTTATTCCCGGATTTTATTGTGGGCTTATTTGATGATTTTTTCATTGATTTTCTGTTCACTGCATGTATATTTAAGCAATAAATGTATAGTTAAGCTATTACTGAACTATGATGGTTAATAAAGGCCATTGCACTAGAGCCGCATATTAGTGTTTTTCTATTTATTTTTTCGCTAAATACGTTGCCAAACTCGCCAAATTACTAACTAAATCTCGCCAAATGGTAAATTTCTTTTATAAATATTTATAATCTGGTCGGTTGTTCGAAGGTCATTGTGTTAGAGCTGTAAAATGGGTGTGTTTGTAGCTATATCTATTTTCTCGCCAAATTATTTCCCAAAACGCGCCAAATGAGCTAAAAGCTTTTATGTATTTATGAGGGAATTGTGATGACATTTATGAGTGTATTTTATAGCGTATTTTTCATTTTGGAATTTTAAGGCAATGAAACGGGATTTTATACTTTATAACGATCGGGAACAATAACATAAGTTTATGATCATATAACAGGTTATATGGTACACATATTTGGAACGATCATTCAATTATTGTACATATCTCCATTGATTTAGTACTGTATACATTTGCATTGAATTCTTAATTTTTCAGCATTTGTATTGAATTATGGTAGAAATTTGTACTGCTTATATTGTATTTATATCTGCAAAGTGTAAAAAAAAAGTTACTTAATTTATTATAGAACTCCCTTGAATTGCGTTAAAATAAATGTTTGAGACCCTTTTAAGATTTAGCCGTTTTTCCATTTTTAATTCTTACTGATTATTTTTTACTTAAATATGTATTCTTTTTAATTTGAGCTTCTTATCAAAGGTATTTTTGAAATTAATATTAATCGTTACTATATCCAAGTTGGGTAATTAAATGGAAAATTACTGGGTAATCTTCATATCTTATGTAACTAAAATGAGAGAAAAAAATAGTTAAATTGACTGTTAAATTATTTTTCCACCTCTACCCGTACAACGTCGGGTATAACAGCTAGTTCTGAATAAAACTACTGGCCCTTTTCACAGTGCATATTCTAATCTGTGTTTCTATAATCATGGGCCTAAGATATTAAAAGTTTTATATATACCCAGTACCAGCAAATGTCCATGTCAAGCTGCCTTTCAGTATAAAATCGAACCTGGGTCTGCAGCATGATAGTAAATATCATGTTAACCACTACACCACAACAGATATACCTTTAAGAAATGGTTTTGTAAAAGTAGTGCACTAGCCATAGATTTGAAATTATTCCATGTATGCATGATATGAATGGTTTAGCTGTTTCTATAGGACTAAAGGAATTATGATTTGGACATAAGTGTTACATTCTTTGAGAGAAAGAGTCTAAGAGCTCAAATAAATTAAGAGCTTTTGAGGCAGAAAAAAAAAGCTGATAAAATGAAATACCTGAAATTTAAAAATGTCATTATTGAAATGGGCATGTTTCATGACTTGAGCTGTAACAGTTCCACAGGAATGAAATTAAGGTCTCGGTTTTGTTAATCATTGTAGTGGGCAGAGCTTACTGTGTAAAAACCAGCAATCATCAAAACCACCAATGAAATTCAGGAATGATTCATGTCACATGAATTAAGCCGATTGCACTAATTTAAACTACTTCACTTTTACACAGTTGAAATCTATTGAGTATTCATTCTACTGAGCATGCAGTCATTTTTGATGGAAAGCTCCATAGAACATTACTGGCTAATTTTGAAATACTATATGAAAAAACCACCAATGAAATCCAGCTTCGGCTTGTTTCATGTCACATGAAACAAGCCGATTGCCCTTAATTAAACTATGTAACTTTTGCACATATGGAATCTACTGAGTATTGTAATAACTTTCCCTTTCTTTAGTTAGAAAGAAAAAGTTGCGAAAAGCGCCCTCTAAAGACACACTAGGCCCATCTAATTCCTGCGACACTTCAGGCCCTCCCACCCCAGATGAATATAAAGACAGAGGGGGATTTCATGTAAGTTTTTGGTTTCATGAATGATTTTTCTTAATATTTTGCAGTCTGCATTTTTAACCCTCTAAGGGACACAGACATATGAACCAGTCACTTGACTGTAAGGTTTTCCAGAAACACACATGATTTTTAAAATTTACCTTAAAATTGTAGGTATTAATGAGTCATTTAGTTTCTTCTGCTACAGAAATATAATGAACACAAAAATTTCTGGAAATAAAATTTTCAATTAAAATTTTAATATCATGCTGCTCTGAAAAAAAGTTTACACATCAGCCAATTTGCTTAGCCCTCAGAGAGTTAAGGTTAATTTTTGTGTACAACTGATGAGAGCGTACAAAAACTATTTAACAGTTGTCCTAGAGTAGAAAATATATTTTATAATTAAATTTAAACTGTATTTGAATAGTTTTATACACATATGATTTTGTTGGTTTAGTTTAAAAACAATCACAAGATATTTTATCAGTGTTCTCTTTTTGCTAATATAATTATTAACTTTTAAAAACTTAGAGTAAAACAAACTCAATATAGAAAAATGATGTCTTAAAATATAAGTTTCATGTGCTGAAAACTTATGATTTAATTTAAAATGTGAATAAAAATAAATGTGTATAAAAACTGTTGTGTTGCAAATATCAATTTCATCGCGGTATCTGTCGACAAACAGAATTTTTTTTTAATTTTCTAACGTTACTAAATAAAAATTATTCTTAATTACCTAATACCTTAAAATAATTTTCCATAAAAAAAATTTACAGGATGACATTTTCCATCTCTCCGATCTATCTCTTGCTGATTCCAATTCTCGAGGTACCGGCAGTGCCCAAAGCCCCAGTTACTACAGCACCATGCATGCCGAAGACATATTTTGGAACAAGAAATTAGACCGACGTCGGAGAAATCTCCAGCGTTCTGTATCAAAGGTTTCAACTCCAAAGAGTGAGGCACCGGATGATGAATCTCTTAGGTAAAAAAAACCCCTAGACCAGGGGTTCCCAACCTTTTTGCATTTGCGTACCACTTGACTTTTTTGAGAAATTTTGGCGTACCACCAAACCTTAATATTTTAATAAACGTAAAATAGTTACTCTTCTAAAAGTGTTCAAAGGCTTTTTGAATTAAATTATTGAGAAAACTTCATGTTTAATGGTTAGATATTTGTTTATTTATAACATGCTTATAATAAAGGAGAAATAAAAAGATTCTGCATTCTTAAGTCCTCTTCAACACTTGTGCTTCTATGTTTATTTTTTATGTACAAAAGGTCAGAAAATCCACTCTTACACAAGTAACTCGAAACAAATGGCATCAAAAATAGCAGAGCTTTCCAGAAAATCAAAGGGTACTCGGTTTTACATTCAATCCAGAAGTTGATAAAAGATTTCTATTTAAAATAATCTTTCATGGAACTATCTTGTGTATGAAGATCGATTAAACTTTCATGCGTACCACCGGAAATTTTACTGCGTACCACCAGTGGTACGCGTACCACCAGTTGGGAACCACTGCCCTAGACTCTAATGTATCCTGTAAGTTACACAAACGACTTTTTTTTTCAAAAAATAAATGAATTATAAGGCTAAAATAGTCACAATTGCAGGAAATTATTGTATGAATCTGTTTAAAACTTTCTTTAATACTAATTGGTTATTTTCTTAATATGATTTTGATTGTGATGAAAGATCACAAGTATGAACTTTTAATTGTATAATAATTTAGAAATATTAATCACAACAACAGACATTAAGTTCATATGCTTTATTGTTACAAATATTCAAGTGAAATCTCAAACTTTTATATAGTAAAAATTGTTATTATATCAGTGTAAAGAATTTCCAGCTATTAAGAACTAAACTTAACTCCTCGGCGCAACAGCCCATTAGTGGGCCAAGGCCTGCCATGTGTGTGCCAACCCCCAGTGTTTAGTTCCCAAGCATGTGTGGTAATGCGAAGCACTACCACTAAGCCACTGGGCCTCGTTATTAAGAACTACTATTTTCTGAACCCTCTGAGGGAAACAAACATATCAACATGTCACCTGACTGTCAGGTTTTCCCAGCAACACACATAATTCATAAAAATTTATAAATTTTATAATTTTACTAAATTTTAAAATTTTAAGTATGGAGGACTCATAATCATATGCTACATCAATATAATTTTCACAAATTTAAAGAAAATAAAATGTTTTGGTAAATTTTTTAAAATTTTATTCTCCTGCAGTGAAAACAAGTTTAAACTTCAGCCAATTTCCTTATCCCTCAGAAGGTTAATGGATATTATGCTCATAAAATAGAAATAAAGAATTAATTTGTGTGTTTATTTTAGATTGCCACATTCAGCACTGAGAAAGAAAAAAAGCACAAACAGCCTCAAGCAATTTTTCAGGTCTGGGAAGTACCGGGGCTCCCAGAAATCACTATTGAGCTCCGGTTGTAAGGATCGTGGACGATCAAAGTTGACTCTGAATTCAGAGAGTATTGACATGCCAGTAAGTGTGTGGATTTTAGATTTTAGTCAAATAGCTGATTCATGTTCAATAAATAAGTTTTTCTTTTGATGGCTAATGTAACAGAATAAACTTAACACAATTTGAGTTGATTGGCTAATGCTGTGTTATTTTTTTCCCACATAATTTTATTAAAATCTATTTATATTTTAGATTTTTAAATCGTTGATTTGTACCCAGGTTAAAAACATTTTTAAATGTTAGAGGCCTTCTTTATAGAAATTTTTCTTATTATAAAATAAAACTTTAACAAAGTAATTTTTTGCAAGAATAGTTTTGTATGTATTATGTATAATAACATTTATGTAGCATGGCATTGTAGAGAAATTCAGGCTTCCCAGAATGCTAAACTGTTGACTTTTGAAACTATTTATTCTTTACTCCTTTCTAGTTACTTTAAAATGGCGGTAAAATAATGCTGTTAAATTCACTTCTCTTAATAGGATATAAATAGTGAAGTAAATGATAATTTTAGTCCAAATGAAGAAGATATAAATTCTCCAACAAATTCTGATAATGAAGTCACCGTTCGTGAAGTTTATGATTCAACTAAAAACATAAGTAAGTGTACCAAGTATCTACATAGGTAAAATTATTTTGCGCATTCACTTGAAATACATATCTATGAAATTTTGTTAGTGCTACTTATTTATAGTTGTTGAAGAAACTGAGGTTAGTAAATTCTGAGTTTTTACAAGAAACTTAGCATTTTTAAAAGGAGTGTATATTAGATGCTATTTTTAATTAGTACATTATTTTGAAAAGTTTAAATGCTGTATTATACTAGTTTATGTAATGTAATTCTTTACATTCATTATCGATTATATTATTCATTTTTATAACATTTCTTTACTAATTAATGTATATTTTATTTGATCAATTTAAAGATACATTAAACTTAGTTTTCATCCATTTAGCATAACTTTTTTTTAAAATTTCCTTTGATTTTTTTTTGCATTCCACACTATTAAATAATCATAACTTTTGACTGATTTACTAATTATTTTTTATGCTTATGCACCCAGCTTCAAAGTAAGTTTTGATGTTTAATAAAGAATATATTAGATTTGCATAAATAAATAGCAGTTGTAAATTATAAATTAAAATTATATCTGCACCTGTGAGATCGAAAAGGGCACATATCGAATTTAAAGACATGGGACATGTGCTCTTTATCTAGTAAATTACAGATGTTTCAATATACCATGCCTGCGAACTTGCTCTTATTGTCTGATCTGAGTTTTCTTTACTACATATCATAATGGAAGAACATGCTAACTGACAAAAAAAGTGGAAATGAGAAAATGATCTTTAAAGTCCGTTATAAGACTTAGATCCGCTAAAAACCGCATATGCAGAAGGTAAAAAATATGCATAACTTAAAGTTTATGAAGGGGGAGACTGGTTATATGTAAAAGAGAGCATAATATGTTCATTGATACAAAAATTTTGATTTTTTTAAAAATGTCATATAGCATGTTCTTCATTATAGCTCTTTAATTAGGTCATTGCGTAAGGAAGTTTTCTAGTGTATTTTTGAATGTTTATTTTATTTCTACTAAGTCACTAATTCATAAAATAGTGTTTAATTAATTTCATAAGTAAAAAATATTGTTATCAATTTCAAGAAATGTAAAAAAACTATCGACCAATTTCCATAAACATAAAAATGTTGTCAACTAATTTCAATAAATATACAATATTGTTTTTCATTTCAATGAATATTAAATGCTTTTAATAACTGAAAATAATTTATCATAAATGTTTTTACTTCTGTTTAACACTTAATTTGGCTTTTATGTGTTTAAATTACTATAAATTTATTGAAATCTTTGAAAAGATTTCAAAGTTGAAATTTATCAATGCATAAATCTGAATGACGATTGAAATTTAAACTAATGTGCTGTTACTATGAAATACATTTCCAAAATAAATAGCTTATGTCGACAAATCTTGTTAAAATTGTATATATTGTGTTATTACACTAACACAAGATATGTTTGTTTACATTCATTCCAGCATCTTCATTATTCAAGCAGACAGTATAGTTTACTTCATTTTTACATTTTGTTTTATATATTTTATTTCATTTATATTAACATATAATATTATTGTATCTACTGTTTTAGATAGTCCAAAGCCATCTCTTCCAATATCATTTAACCGGCCCCTCAGCAGCCTGCCTCAGGGTTTTGACTTCTCCCCTCCCATTCAAACCAGTAGTCAACTAGTGAAGGAATCCAGCACGTCAACTTTGGTCAATCTTGATGGTTCTTTGGACAGCAACCCTCCGATAGAAATAAAAAATCTACCAGAAGATAGTCCTGTCTTTAAAGATGCAGGTAAGTAGGGTTACTAAGATCCATGGGATTTTATCTTATACTGTGATTTTTAATTTAGTAGTTTCCAATGGGAAAAAAAATAATTTTCTAAGCCACATTACTCCGGCTGTATTGAATATTTTTACAGACTGTTTTTTATATAATTAATGTAGCTGGCTTACAGGGAGATTTTAGAGCCCAGTAAGTGCTGGATTCCTTACAGAGCTCTATAATCCCACTTTTTCAAACTGGTTGGAATAATTTTTTAATTTTAGAACAAAATATTCAAACCAATTTCAGGAAGTGGCATTATTGAGCTGTGTAAGCCATCTAAGATTTATCATATAATTTTTTTTTTTTTTGTAAAAATGTTTAATACAGTCAGAGTAATGCGGCTTAGAAATTTAGTATTTTTCCATTGGAGTAACACAGAGACACTTTGGTTTGGAGACCAGCTCCCATTTCCCCCTTAAGACTGATGGAGTTTTTATTTTGGTTATCTCATTTTAAAAAGTGAAGTATATGTTTCATGATTAAATTTATTGAATTCCTAAAAAGTGTTTAAATTTGCATTGTAGGAAGTTTTGTAGTCTCTTTAGTTACATTAGAGTCTTATGCTGGGGGGGACCTTAATTGCTGTTTTGCCCCACAGTTGCTGAACTTTTGAGGTGCAAAACAAATTCCTTTATATTAAGGAATTCCTTTTTATAGCGGCATTACTCTAATCCCTGGTTAGAATCAATTAATGTTATAAGAAAGTAGTAGGTACGTTTGCAATTCATGCAAATGTGCGTTTCATTTTGGTTTTATATGGCGTAGTTTTAAATTCACTGTTTGAATACTTTACAGATAAAACCACAGTCGACAACTCTGTCCTGTCTAAAGCAGTATCTTTAGACGAAAACCCTACTGTCTTTTCGATGCCCAAGAAAACCGTAAGCCATCCCAAAAGATCGTCCAGCCTCAACGCCAGCGAAAATGTCTCTGGTAGTACATCAGGCCTACATAAGTTCTTGAGCTCGCGGAGGAACCGCAAGTTCTCACGCACAATTAGTCAGCCCGCTAGTCCGACAAGTTATGAGTCACCAAGTTTCAGAAGAAAGTTCTTCACCCCTAAAGGTCTGTTTGGTCGAAGAGCCAGTAAAGAAGAATCAAGTCATCGGGGATCACTTCATGTTCATATTAATCCTGAAGTTGTGGCTTCTTCTCAGAGTCTAGTTGAGAATAAAAATGTAAGAAATAACAGTTCGAAGGCCTCTGATGTTTAGGGCCTTTTTTTTAATACTTTTTCCAATTACAACGCAAGCTTTCAAAAACACTCACTGCATGAGCCTCACTGTTTTCATCACAATTGCAATTAACCTTAGGGCATAGCCTCAAACAGTATAGGTTTGGAACAGCCTTGTTTACACTGTTTTCTGGAAAACCACATGAGGAAATAGGGGAAGAAAGTTCTTTTGTAGCTTGTATTGTAATGGGAAGGAGTATAGTGTTAGTTTCTTTCTACATCTGCTTTAATTGGTAGGCCTGGTGATTTGCTTTTATTATTTAAGTACTTAAATTATCATAATTATGCAGTTTTTAGATTCAAAATGTTTCAAATGTTTAAAATTATATATGAAAAGCTAAAATGGCAAAAATCTTTAATGAGATGAATAATTTTTATCAATGTTCTTCAAATAAACTAAAAATTATACCTTTAATATTTAATGTTTTTCTACAATAAGATCAAATTTTAAGATATTAAATGTTGGCTGACTAACTTTCATTAATTGCTGTGTTTTTTCACGTACATTTAACCACAATGATAGTTGTCATTGACTTTTGCCTTTTGATTCGTATTTCTAGAGCTTAAGTATGTTGCTCATAATTTAAACTTTTGATGGCTTTGATGCCCAAACAAAAGGTAAAGATAGATTTTTGAAATTTTATTATTTATATATGTATGTTACTTTAATAATAAAAAAGTAACAGAAAAGTTTTTATTTTTGAAATTTGGCTTGTTGAATGAATTGTTTTAAAAAATTATACTAAAAAAATTAGTTACTATACTAAAAAAAAGTATATTCAAGTTACTACTTAAGTGTGACATTTATTATTTCATCCATTGCCAGATCATATCAGTCAAAGAGTAAAATTAACTTGCTCAAATAAAATACTTTTTTTTTTTTAATTTTTATATCAGCATATTTTAACATCCACAGAGAGCTCGGATTCATTGTAATATGTGCGTCAAAATTGGTAGCGAGAGTCGCCTAGATGGTGCCACAAAAAAAATGGCTCTCGGTTCTGGGAATATGCGAGTCTGCAAAGGCTTGACCGCCAATGGTGCAGCCCCATTAGAGAAAAAAAAAATTACACTTGTACTAAATGGCAATTCAAAGGCTTTTTTCCTTTTATATAAAAAATGATATTGATGGATTATGGGAATCTCAGTTCTAAATGAAAGGTGCATTTCTTTGTAGAAGATTTCATAAATGAATTTTTTGTTGCTAAAAATTTTATTAAATAACCATAACAAATGAACTAACATCTTTCATCCATTTATAAATGTGCTGCTTTAATTTAGGAACAATAGAATGTAAATTTCAGCATTGCATGTTTCTGATATTTATTACTTGTTGTAGTAGCTACAATTTTGTTTCGTGTTTACTAATATAATATTTTTTTTAAATCTAGTCTTTGAAAGGTGTATTTTAATTATGGTATTTTATATTGTAGAATTAAAATAATATTTAGTTCAGGTTTTTTTCTGTGAATGTATAAAAGTATTATTTAAGTCTGGATTTTATTTACTCTTTACCAATTAGAAAATGCTGTGATATTTTAAGTTTATTGTGTCATTTCATACATCAATCGGTGATTTAGATTTTATTCTTTTATTGTATGTTATTATTTATTGCCTAGTCATTTTAAATTAATATATTTTTCATATTTAACTTTTTAGTGCGTTAAAAACTTCAGTTAGTTAAGTTTCAAAAGTTAACACTGTTTTATTTTACTAGATTTTTTTAACATTCAAACTATTAATTTAAATTTGAGTGTAATTTTTTAGTTTAAAAATGTGAATGTTAACATCTCTATATTCACTTAAATTTTATCAATATAGTTGTTTCTATTTCTATTTACAAAATATTAAAATTTATAAATGATGCCTCATATAAAATATCTTAAGCTTCTATATTTCTGTAATTGTATGGAAGTATTTAAATGTTCAGAATGATCTAAATGTATGGAACGATGGATATTTAAGGTGTTTTTTATTAAATATTCAGCAAAATCTATAATTTTTTGAGTGTTACATTGGAAAGTGTTTATTGATTTTAGAAGTTGTTTATTGAAGATCCAGTGCCTTTCAAATATAGTTATCGAAGTTATGTTAAAGTACTTATACTGTTAATATTGACATACTTTTAATGATCGTGTGGATTCATCTTTACACTACTTTAAAGTTGGACTTATTCATTTTTCTTATGATTGTGTTTTTTCACTTGTAGGGTAAAAATAGTTGTTCAAACAAATTATTTTTAAAAAAATGCCTTTATGCAACTTAAAAGGCAAAGTTTTGTGGTTGTTTCAAATAAAGTTTCCTATCTTTCTGAGCGGCCTGGAAGTGGGCAAAAATGTATTGTAATTTTTTCTTGTGTTAATTTAAAATTCATTTCTTCAACCAAAAAAAAAATAACGTTTCAAAATTCAGAATAAGTTTATTTTTGAAGATATTTTCTTAAAATTCTTTCCAGCTGAAGAAATTAGAAAAAAATTTTAATTAAAATTTTTATTGCTGGAAACTCTGATGCATAAATTCCAGAAAAAGGCAAGTCTATCGCTAAGAAGGTTGATTATATAAATTTTTAAAAGATGTTATTTTTTATTAATTTATGTAAAATACTTAATCTTAATAATAAATACTTATAATAAACAAGCGATTTCCAAAGTTTTGATTAGTTATTTTTTTGATAGGTATGTTTTAATCTCCTGATTTCTTTATTCTTACACTGCTATTTTTGGAGTTTAACTAATTGTTTAAATCTAATCGTCTTTCTTGCCTTTGATAAGATGTTATTTACAATAAAATCTTATCAAAAAGGCAAGAAAAAATTGTAAAATTTTAAAAAAATTATTGTAAATATTTTAAAAGGTGCATATTTTCAAAAAGAATATAATTTGTATGTTTAAAACAAAGAAACAGTGTGCTAATGAAATTAATGAAGCTCATTATTTTACTTTAGAATTATTTTGTTCATTTATTTTGTCTGTGACTATTTTTAAACTTATCCTGCCTGTGATTATTTGTTATTAATGTTGTAAATATATTTTAAATATATATTTATATTGAAGAGCTATGTATATTTCAAATGAAAGAGAAGGTATATGCATGTAGTTTTGCTTGCAATTTAATTAATAAATGTTTTATTCAATTTTTTAAAGTTTTATCTGTGTTAAAATAACTCATATGCTCACTTGCAAATTTTTCTAACTTGTTACTTAATTTAAAATGATGATTGTAACTTTAATAATAATTGAATATTTAATCAATTTATTATTTAATCATTTTTTAAAAGTTGAAATACAATTTTTTTTTTAATTGCTTTGTGCTCATCCAAAATCACACAAGAAAATTGACACAAATCGACCACAAATTAGCGGCCTTAATCCACCGAACACAAAATTCTATTATAAATTAATTTTTTTCTTGAGATTTGTTTCTTAATTTCTCTTCATATAATGATCCCATCGTAAATTGTTTTAAATTTTTGGGAAGGTGGAAACATTGTCTTTCATTTCATGTAAAAAAAAATTCATTCTAATTTTGGCAATACTACAAATGGCGTTTGTACTCTTACGAGCATTTAATAACAAAAATCTATTTCTTCCAACTTTTATCTGGAACGCCTAAAAAAATATTGAAAATAGCTAAGTAAAACACTATATAATATTCTTTTATTTATGGTGATGAGTATTACACCATTTGTTTTAATCTAAGTTGCATACTTTTTATGCTATATTTAATTATTGGTCACTGGGAAACTTTTGCCGATGAATGCGGGTAACTTTGGTCCAAGATGTAATTATTTCTTTATGGAACTTTGCACTTTAAAAATGTATGTAAAAGTGTATTCTGTTTAACTATTTTTGAAGAAGTCTTATTTTTATGATTATCCATTTTTGAGACGATTTTTTATTTAAAAAAAACGATTTTAACCCTTAAAAAGATAAAGATAGAATGCAAGAAAGGTACAACATTCAAAATCGCTTATGTCGAAATATAAGCATTTCAAATTACGAATATATTATTTTTTCCTTTTATAATAAAATCGTTTGCTTTTATGAAGATATTTGTTTTTGAATATTTCTTCCAAAAATAAGTTATTTTCCCTTATTAAAATTAAAGTTTACTTTTCTTTTGACCAACAATCATCAATACTGGTATTCATAGTGTAATGTCATTCTACGATGCACTGCAATGTAAATGTTAAGTTATATACCTACCCATTTTTAATAACTATGTATCTTAAAACTTTGTTATTTTTATGTTTAAACATTTTAATATAACTATTAAATTCGGTAACACAGTCTTTAAGGATGTTAAAAAGTATGCTTCTTATGTAATTCATGCTTGGACCAAAGTTACCCGCCCGGATCCTAACCGTGCTCTATTTTTTTTTAACTAATAAATTTTTTTTATTTCTTTATAAAATTTAACAAAAATGCTTGAAAATTATTCCTAAAAGTACAATACTTAGAATTCATAATGATTTTTAAGTATTTAAATCGTTTTTGCAGTTTAATTTTTCTTCTTTGGTAAAAAAAACTATGATTTTGGACCAAAGTTACCCGCTCTGACGGTATTATAATCGTTTAGTCCGTCCGTCCGTCTGTCACCCACTTTCACAGAACGAGCCGTAAGTCTCACAAAGAAGTGGAATACAGCATTTGGAAACAAAAAATCAGGCTAGGCTATATCCCAAATTTCATTAAAAAATTTAAATTAGAAGTATATTTTAAAATTTAAATAGCTAAAAAATGTAATCTACATTGAAATAACATGCGCAAATCTCATTTTTATTCAATATTTTCACTGTTGCCATTTCGTAAAACGTTCGAGAAACTTTATTTAAAATAAACAAGTAGGTTTGTTACAGAATCTGTCACTTAAACCGCTTCCACACAACATTTGTGCTCAACAGGAAACAAACTATTTATACACCTCAGAAAGAAATTCGCCAAACAGAGCCTTTAGCAAGTTGTAATTAAACATTTAAACGATGAAATTAATTATTTTCATTAATCTTCTTTCTCAGATTTAATAATTAGACTTTATCGTTTGCTTAATTTGTTTGAAGTTCGAAGAATAATAATGTAATCTTTTTTAATAAATATATTTGTGTCGCCACAATTTACCGTTTACATTTCTTTCGAAAATTCAGTCATTTATCGTTTGTTAAATTAATTTACAGTTCGAAAAATATATAATTAGTGCAATTGATGCTTTAAAAATAAAAGCGAAACTTTGCATATTTTTTTATGCCAAGTTAGAATTCTCTATGCATCCTTCTTCATACATATATAATAAACCATCAAAAGAACTCTATTGTGATGTTACAACAATCGAAACTGAATTATATCGCATAAATAAATATTCTTTCAAAAGTGTTTATTTTTATTTTAAATAAAGTTTCTCATACGTTTAACGAAATGGCAACAGTGAAAATATTGAATAAAAATGGAATTTGCATGTTATTTCAATGTAGATTAAATTTTTAGTTATTTAAATTTTAAATAAACTTCTAATTAAAATTTTTTAATGAAATTTGGAATGTAGCCTAATCTGATTTTAGCTTCCACACTACGTTTATAACGTAAAAAGTGGAAGGTATTATAATCGTTCAGTCCGTCCGTCTGTCACCCACTTTCACAGAAAGAACCACAAGTCCCACAGACAAGTGGGATACGTCATTTTGAAGCAAAATATCATATTAGGCTACATTCCAAATTTCATTAAAAAAATTTAATTATAAGTTTATTTAAAATTTAAATAACTAAAAATTTTTATCTACATTGAAATAACATGCAAATTCCATTTTTATTCATATTTTCACTGTTGCCATCTACAAGTCCCATAGACAAGTGGGATACGTCATTTTGAAGCAAAAAATCAGATTAGGCTACATTCCAAATTTCATTAAAAAATTTAAATTATAAGTTTATTTAAAATTTAAATAACTGAAAATTTAATCCACATTAAAATAACATGCAAATTCCATTTTTATTCAATATTTTCACTGTTGCCATTTCGTTAAACGTACGAGAAACTTTGTTTAAAATATAAATAAACACTTTTGAAAGAATATTGATTTATGCGATATAATTCAGTTTGGATTGTTGTAATATCACAATAGAGTTCTTTTGATGGTTCATTATATATGTATGAAGAAAAATGCATAGAGAATTCTTACTTGGCATAAAACATATGCCAAGTATCGCTTTTATTTTTAAAGCATCAATTGCACTAATTATATATTTTTTCGAATTGTAAATTAATTAAACAAACGATAAATAACTGAAATTTCGAAAGAAATGTAAATGGGAAATTGTGGCGACACAAAGATATTTATTAAAAAAATATTACATCTTTATTCTTCTAACTTCAAACAAATTTAGCAAACGATAAAGTCTAATTATTAAATCTGAGAAAGAAGATTAAGGAAAATAGTTAATTTTGGCGTTTAAATGTTTGAATTACAACTAGCTAAAGGCTCTGTTTGGCTAATTTCTTTCTGAGGTGTATAAATAGTTTGTTTCCTGTTGAGCACAAATGCTGTGTGGAAGCGGTTTAAGTGACAGATTCTGTAACAAACCTACTTGTTTTGCTTCAAAATGACGTATCCCACTTGTCTGTGGGACTTGTGGATTTCAACAGTGAAAATATGAATAAAAATGGAATTTGCATGTTATTTCAATGTAGATAAAAAAATTTAGTTATATAAATTTTAAATAAACTTCTAATTTAATTTTTTTAAATAAAATTTGTAAAGTAGCCTAATCTGATTTTTTGCTTCAAAATGACGTATCCCACTTGTCTGTGGGACTTGTGGTTCTTTCCGTGAAAGTGGGTGACAGACGGACGGACTGAGCGATTATAATACATTCCACTTTTAGCTTCCACACTACGTTTATAAAGTAAACAAGTAGGTTTGTAACAGAATCTGTCACTTAACTCGCTTCCACATATTTGTGTTTAACAGGAAAAAACGCGCCAAACACAACATTAATTCTATATTTAACATTTACAAGCTAAATTTTGCTAGTTTCATTTATTTTATTTCGAAAATTCAATAATTATTACTTATCGTTTGCAAAAATTAATTTATATTTTAAAGAATAAATATGTCATATTCCTCGCTTTTAAATAGAATGAAAACATTTCATATCAACATACAAGGATTCCGTAGTGAAATATATTTGACGTCATTTCAAACTGATCGATGTCGCAAAAATAAATTTATTTTAATTTATTGTCTAAAAGAATTAAAGTTTCTCGAGCGATTGTTGCGAATGGCAAATGTGATTTAATTCTAATAAAAACAGGGCCTTTAGCTATTTGTAATTCAAAGTTTTAAACGCCAAAATTAACTATTTTCATTAATCTTCTTTCTCAGATTTAATAATTAGACTTTATCGTTTGCTAAATTTGTTTGAAGTTCGAAGAATAATGATGTAATCTTTTTTAATAAATATTTTTGTCGCCACAATTTCCCATTTACATTTCTTTCGAAAATTCACTTATTTATAGTTTGTTAAATTAATTTACAGTTAAAAAAATATATAATTTGTACAATGGATGCTTTAAAAATAAAAGCGAAACTTAGCATATTTTTTTTATGCCAAGTTAGAATTCTCTATGCATCTTTCTTCATACATATATATAGAACCATTAAAAGAACTCTATTGTGATAATACAACAATCCAAACCGAATTATATCACATAAAAATATTTTTTCAAAAGTGTATTTTTATTTTAACAAAAGTTTCTCGTACGTTTAAAGAAATGGCATCAGTGAAAATATTGAATAAAAATGGAATTTGCATGTTATTTCAATGTAGATTAAACTTTTAGTTATTTAAATTTTAAATAAGTTTCTAGTTTAAATTTTTTAATGAAATTTGGCATGTAGCCTTATCTGATTTTTTGCTTCAAAATGACGTATCCCACTTGTTTGTGGGACTTGTGGATGATAACAGTGAAAATATGAATAAAAATAGATTTTGCATGTTATTTCAATGTAGATAAAAAATTAGTTATTTAAATTTTAAATAAACTTCTAATTTAAATTTTTTAATGAAATTTGGAATGTAGCCTAATCTGATTTTTTTGCTTTAAAATGACGTATCTCACTTGTCTGTGAGACTTGTGGTTCTTTCTGTGAAAGTGGGTGACAGACGGACAGACAGACGGACTGAACGATTATAAAACCTTCCACTTTTTACGTTATAAACATAGTGTGGAAGCTAAAAGTGGAAGGTATTATAATCGTTCAGTCCGTCCGTCTGTCACCCACTTTCACAGAAAGAACCACATGTCCCACAGACAAGTGGGATACGTCATTTTGAAGCAAAAAATCAGATTAGGCTACATTCCAAATTTCATTGAAAAATTTAAATTAGAAGTTTATTTAAAATTTAAATAACTAAAATTTTTTATCTACATTGAAATAACATGCAAATTCCATTTTTATTCATATTTTCACTGTTGTCATCCACAAGTCCCACAGACAAGTGGGATACGTCATTTTGAAGCAAAAAATCAGATTAGGCTACATTCCAAATTTCATTAAAAAATTTAAACTAGAAGTTAATTTAAAATTAAAATAACTAAAAAGTTAATCTACATTGAAATAGCATGCAAATTCCATTTTTATTCAATATTTTCACTGTTGCCATTTCGTTAAACGTACGAGAAACTTTGTTTAAAATAAAAATAGAAACTTGAAAATTATTGATTTATGCGATATAATTCAGTTTGGATTGTTGTAATATCACAATAGAGTTCTTTTGATGGTTCATTATATATGTATGAAGAAAAATGCATAGAGAATTCTTACTTGGCATAAAACATATGCCAAGTATCGCTTTTATTTTTAAAGCATCAATTGCACTAATTATATATTTTTTCGAATTGTAAATTAATTAAGCAAACGATAAATAACTGAAATTTCGAAAGAAATGTAAATGGGAAATTGTGGCGACACAAAGATATTTATTAAAAAAATATTACATCTTTATTCTTCTAACTTCAAACAAATTTAGCAAACGATAAAGTCTAATTATTAAATCTGAGAAAGAAGATTAAGGAAAATAGTTAATTTTGGCGTTTAATTTTGGCGTTATTTTAATTAGAAGTTTATTTAAAATTTAAATAATTAAAAATTTAATCTACATTGAAATAACATGCAAATTCCATTTTTATTCAATATTTTCACTGTTGCCATTTCGTTAAACGTATGAGAAACTTTATTTAAAATAAAAATAAACACTTTTGAAAGAATATTTATTTATGCGATATAATTCAGTTTCGATTGTTGTAACATCACAATAGAGTTCTTTTGATGGTTTATTATATATGTATGAAGAGAGATGTATAGAGAATTCTAACTTGGCATAAAAAATATGCAAAGTTTCGCTTTTATTTTTAAAGCATCAATTGCACTAATTATATATTTTTCGAACTGTAAATTAATTTAACAAACGATAAATAACTGAATTTTCGAAAGAAATGTAAATGGTAAATTGTGACGACACAAAGATATTTATTAAAGAAGATTACATTATTATTCTTCGAACTTCAAACAAATTAAGCAAACGATAAAGTTTAATTATTAAATCTGAGAAAGAAGATTAATGAAAATAATTAATTTTATCGTTTAAATGTTTAATTACAACTAGCTAAAGGCTCTGTTTGGCGAACTTCTTTCTGAGGTGTATCAATAGTTTGTTTCCTGTTGAGCACAAATGTTGTGTGGAAGCGGTTTAAGTGACAGATTTTGTAACAAACCTACTTTTTACGTTATAAACGTAGTGTGGAAGCTAAAATAAAACTCTTGAAAGAATATTTATTTATGAGATATAGTTTAGTTTGGATTGTTGTAATACCATAATAGAGTTCTTTTGATGGTTCATTATATATGAAGAGCTTTGCAAAATAAGTTAAATCACTTTTTGGAAAAAATTGAGTTGGTTAGCTTTTCATACAGGTATTGTAGGAAGGGAACCACCAACATTTTGATTTGCTCAAAAAAAGTGACTTTTGACAAGAAGTGAAAACTTTTTTTGTGCAAATCAAAATGTTGGTGGATCCCTTCCTACAATACCTGTATGAAAAGCTAACCAACTCAATTTTTTCCAAAAAGTGATTTAACTTGTTTTGCACTTGAGCTCTTCATATGTACTAGCAAATTTATACCCGTTCTTCGCACGGAATAAAAAAATATCAAATAGATTCCAAATATGTGTACCATATAACCTGTTATAGGATCATAAACTTATTATTGTTTCCGCTCGTTATAAATTATAAAATCCCGTTTCATTGCCTTAAAATTCCAAAATGAAAAATACGCTATAAAATGCACTCATAAATGTCATCACAATTCCTTCATAAATACATAAAACCTTTTAGCTCATTTGGCGCGTTTTGGGAAATAATTTGGCGATAAAATAGATATAGCTACCCACACCCATTATACAGCTCTAACACAATGACCTTCGAACAACCTACCAGCTTATAAATTATTTATAAAAGAAATTGCCTATTTCTCGAATTTTAGTTAATAATTTGGCGAGTTTGGCTACGTATTTGGCGAAAAAATAAAGACATAAAACACTAATAGCTCTAGTGCGATGGCCTTTATTAACCATCATAGTTCAGTAATAGCTTAACTATAGATTTATTGCTTAAATATGCATACATGCAGTCAACAGAAAAATCAATGAAAAAATCATCAAATAAACCCACAATAAAACCCGTGAATGAAGACTGGCGGAATTACGTCACTTGAAACATGTCATTCATTATTTTTCAAATAATGAATTTAGTTTTTGAAGGTAATGGCAAAAGAATAAAATAAACATTTTGAATTTTAAATGTTTTCGTTAAAAGTTTTATTTAATTTTTTCAGCCGATGGCATCAGGAAAGAGAAAAAATTATCGGATTTGAGCGGAAGTGGTGTATTTTTTTCAGAAAATTCTAATTTTCTCTAAAAATGGAACAAATATGAAAAAACTAAGCCTCAGGTGCACACGTTGGTATTAAAGGGAATCTATCTTAAAAATTTCGAATTTCTGAGGGCAGTATAAGTAGGTCTTTTACGATCCGAAGACAAACAGACACACACACAGACAGACTCTTTATTTTATTATTATAGATGAAGAAAGATGCATAGAGAATTCTAATTTTGCATTAAGAAATATGCAAAGTTTTGCTTTTATTTTTAAAGCATCAATTTTACTCATTATTTATTTTTCGAACTGTAAATTAATTTAACAAACGATAAATAACAACTGAATTTTCGAAAGAAAGTTAATGTAAATGGGAAATTGTGGCGGCTTAAAGATATTTATTTTAAAAAAAATGTATCATTCTTCTTCGAACTTAAAACAAATTTAGCAAACGATAAAGACTAATTATTAAATCCGAGAACGAAAATTAAGGAAAATAGTTAATTTTGGCGTTTAAAAGTTTGAATTAGAACCAGCTAAAGGCCCTGTTTGGCGAATTTTTTTCTGAGGTGTATAAATAGTTTGTTTCCTGTTGGGCACAAATGTTGTGAGGAAGCGGTTTAAGTGACAGATTCTGTAACAAACCTACTTGTTTAGCTTCCACACTACGTTTATAACGTAAAAAGTGGACGGTATTACAATCGTTCACCCCGTCTGTCTGTCATCCACTTTCATGGACAAAACTACAAATGCTAATGGAAATTGTTATACGTCAAAAAATTCAGCGCATCGAAATTAGAAGACATTGAAAATCTCAGAAAAAATTCGAATTCGAAGTACTTCATTAGTTTGAAAAAAACCTGCAAAATTTTAAGCTCATTTTAAAAGAATAGGGTCATTCTTAAATCTTAATGAAATTAAATCACCATTGCTATTCACAACAATCGCTCGACAAACTTTATTTCTTATTAATAAATTAAAAGAAATATATTTTTGCGACATAAATCAGTTTGAAATGACATCAATTATATTTCACAAAGGGATTCTTTGTCTGTATGTTGATATTAAGTGTTTTGTTTCAAATTAAAAGCGAGGAATATTATATATTTAATATTTGAAATATAAATGAATTTAGCACACGATAAGAAATAATTATTGAATTTTCGGAAGCAAATAAATTAAACTAGCTAAATTTAGCGTGTACATGTTTAATATAGATGTGTTTGGCGCCTTTTTTTCCTGTTGAACACAAATGTTGTGTAGAAGCGGGCTAAGTGACAGATTCTGTAACAAACCTACTTGTTTAAAGTTTATTAGAAACTAAAATTTCATTTTTTTTTAGTTCATGTTCTGTATGAAACCAAAATTTAAAATTTGTATTTCTGTTTTTTAAGTTTATGTGTTTTAGTTCTTGTATTTATACAAAAAAGAAATTGTTGGAAATATTTTTCCATCTTGGGTAATGGGACTACATCTGGAATACACCATGCTAATTTTGTGTAAGAACAATCTCTGTAATTTCTTCTTTAACCCTAGCTAATACCTCAATGTCATGACTTTGGGAAGCCAGTTTCAATAGCGGTCATCAGCAAAAATGTGACCGGATTTTTTAGTCAAAGCTACAAATTTACATGACCACTCCATCGAAAGTGCTCATATCACAAAGGAAATACTTTTGCAAGATCATGAGTTTGTAAATGAAGAGTACAGGGGAAAAAAAGTCTTTATCGACTGGGAATCTGTTCGTATTGAGGTCTGATAGGCGCGTAGTGGCGATCGGAAGACGGTTTATCTCTTGGTTCTTCTGCCGCAGTTTAAGCGTCAAACTTGTGTCTGGCGTAAATCTCGATCATAGAGATAGTAAACCCGTGCGCCGCGTGATATATGAGAACCAAGGCAAAATTAGTTTCTTTACACCAGTTTAGGCGATGACTCGCTATCTTCGCCAAGCAGACAGATTCCCAGTCGATGAAGGGGTTCTTCTTCTGTACTCTTCAAATGTATGTAATTTAAGTACTTTCGACGGAGGAATCGTGTAAATTTGTAGCGATGACCAAAAAAGCATGCCTCACTTCGCCTCTGGTCGTTGGTAAGCGCAAATTAGTTTGGCCTAAAAGAAGTCAAATGAAGACTCATTCTAGATATTTAAATAAAAAAGCTTTATTTTCTCTCAAATGGGAAATTTTACCATAATTTCATTTTGTTAACATAGTACATTCCACGGGTTTTTTCGATCTGATTTTTGAAATTACCAAAGTATATTCCCATTTACTTACGATTTAACTCCAATTTTCCTCGACTATCCGAATTTAACAACATTATAGCATGATGAATCACCGTCTCAAGTTGCAGATGTATTAAATGATTATTTGCTGTCGTGCGACGAAAGGTGGTCAGCTCTATTTTTCACTATCCGTTGCCTAATATATAATAGTAATAGCAGTTTTACTGTACTAGTTTGTACGACTATAAATTTTAATAAACAACATACATTTTCTATACTTTTATCACTGAACAATCTTTATGACTAAAAAAATTATCTTAAATTATACTTCTCTTTAGAATTGACTAGAAATTCCTTGCCTTGTGTGACACAGCAATTTAATGAAAATATATAAGTAAATTAGTTTCGTTACGCAACGAATATATCCATGACACATTTTTTGATTCAGGTGCATATTACCAACCCTTTTTTTAGCATTTGTATAATACAGGGTGGCGCAAATAAAAGTGGCCCAGCTTAAAAGTAGGGATGAAATAGGAAAAGCAGCCAAGTCAAAAACCAATGTCAAAACAGGTTTGCCATGTGAAGCCATTGAACGCTTCAATATTAAGCCCAACAGACGCTTGGCAAAATATTTGCTGGTAACTATACCATCTTCTTTTGTGCACTAATCTGATCAAAGCACACTTACACAGCTCACATTAAGATCTGAACTCGGCAATAGTCCATGATTGTGCAATGTGCAGCTCTAGTCTAGTAACAACCAAACCAACCAATGAAAAAACAAGTATGCCAAGTGAAGCCATTGAACGCTTGAATAATTTCTGAATTCGATTTGGAGGCGTACAGGCGGCTTCGATGGATTTTCTCGCCAAGCATTTCTTTGCATTCGTACACTCTTAAAACAAACGAGCGATTTTAACTCAGTCTGAGTTAATTTTCACTCCTTTCCATTGCCGAAAATGCACTTCTCCTATAGGAGTGAATTTCACTCGTTTTGCGGAGTTGATTTTTCACTCCTTTCTGATAAGCCATTTCACTCCTTTCTGAGCGGTCATTTTCGCTCCTTTTTGGATTAATTTCAGATGCCAGCCGAGTGTCTTTTCACTCCTTTTTGAGGAGCTTTTTTTTCACTCCTTTTTAGATTAAAACTACTATGAGTGACTTCCTACTTCTTATTTT
Source organism: Oedothorax gibbosus (assembly GCA_019343175.1). Lineage (NCBI taxonomy): Eukaryota > Metazoa > Arthropoda > Arachnida > Araneae > Linyphiidae > Oedothorax > Oedothorax gibbosus. The sequence continues at coordinate 23,442,301 of CM033276.1, read as the reverse complement.
AAGAACCTAATTGCTTTTTTCAGCCATATTTATTCATATTAACTATAATGAGTAATTTCCTTCTTATTTAGAGCATTAATTTGTATTGATACTTTTTAACCATATTTAAACAGATAATTTAATAACCAATATTTTTTTTAATTATAAATTTTCCACCGTTTATCAAATTGATTTTAATGTATTTTCCAGTTCCATGTCTTTTTTTTACATTACGCTTTGTACTTAATAAACATTATATACTGAATTGTTATAGTTTAGAAAATGCAATAATTGATTTTATGTACACAAATTCATTTAAACGTAGGTAAACATATAGATTACTTGATAAATATTATGAAATTTCATTTTTTAAGATTTTTTCTAAAGCACCTTTTTAATAAAAAAGAAGACTGTTTTGTGTTACTTTCTCTAAAGAGTCGAGTTAAAAAGATGTTTTTATAATTTTAAGAACATATATTTTGAAAACTGAAAAGTAAGGTGGCAAAAAAATCAATATATTTTAATTCTATGTTAGACTTACTTGTTTTACAATATTGATTGAATATCTACAGTGTTTCAAAACATATCTTTATTTACAACAATAAATAGAAGAAAAGCTAGCAGTTCTATATTAATAAAATCAGAGGAAAATGTTAATTTTAACCAAAAACATAAAATGTTTATTTCAGGCTTATAGCTAAAAAAAAATTATATTTTGGATTTAACAGATTTTTTTCAAACAAAAAGAATTATGAAATTATTTAAACAAAACACAAAGCAAAATTTTCTGCACAAATTTCAGAGAAGGCACAACTTTAGATGGACGGAACACACGGTGGGGGAGCCACAACATAATCCGAGGGAAGACAGGCCGGATCTCGCAGGGAGGACCTCCGGCAGCACTTCAGATGATAGAGAGCCTAAATAAAAGAACGAACATGTACTTCGTACAAGTATATAAGAGTAGCGACACTGTGGAGTGACTGGCAACAGGCTCTCCACGCTCTTGCCCGGTTCGTGCCAACCTAGAATCGTTATCGCTTCTAACGGCGCCAAAGCTAAACCGAAACTGAAGTTATATTCACTCGGGATCCTGACGGGGGAAATTTGTATCGGATTCTTTTGGATAGTACTCGATTTCAACTTAAAGAAAAAGCTTAGCGCTTTGTTTTTTTTGTTTTAGAAAATTTTTTTGTGTATAACATTGATTTTTTCTCTTGTTTCTAACAAAACAGTTTGAAATACTTTGGATTTTCAATAATTTTGTATTTATACATTTCCTTTTATTTTAAAACTTCACTTTACATCCATGTACGATTTTTGGAGATATCAGATTTTAACAATAAAAAAACGCCTACATCTAAAACAAATTAGGATACTTTTAAAAGTTTATTTTAATATATTTAAAAACTGTATTGAGAAGAATAATCGCTATAAAGTAAATAATTCAATTTTAAAAAGGTTTTGTATGGAATTTATGAAGTAGAAAAATAGGTATTCTAGGCTAAATAATTTATTTTTTAGGACTTTCTTATGCATTTGTGAATTTCATTATGTAGTCACGTACATTTTAAATAATTTGAGAACAATATACCATATCCAAATTTATGATTTTAGAAATAATAAGGGCTACTGTAAAGGCTACGAAGCACTTAATAATAAACTCACTTTTAAAAAAATCGTATTACATGTTACTTTTTATGTTGTATCTTAAAGCGAAAAAAGACATATGGATATAATTATTAAACACTTAAAGTATCTTTAATAATTCATAAATTATTTAATGTAATCATTTAAAATCACAAAATATGTTTTAGGTACAACCTTAACTTTTTTCAACCTTTACTTACGATAAAATGCATTAAATAAGTTTTAAAATACAAAAATAGCACATTCCCGAATAACACTCAATGCCGTAACAGACATTCATTTGTTTACGTTTTAAAAGAGCGCCAACACTTGAAGCCAACTAGCGCCAAAACGTGGCCAAATATCGTCTGCACGCAAATTCCAAAAATTGCCTTTTTCACTTAAAATAACAACTATTTTTAGCTTTTACGAATTCATAGTCATTCATTGAATATAATACTATGGTCTATGATAAATAGTACTTAAAATTACAGTTATTAAGATTATTATTAACAAAAACTCGATAAAATAGACAATGCAAGTTGGAACAATTCTAAAAAAACTTAAATTACACACCTTAAAACTTGCTAAATACAAAAAATACTTAGTGAAAAATGTAGCTCAGACAATTCCTTATCCATAATATACAATATAAAAGTTAAAGATATCTAAAATTTTGCAGATTAAGCAGATTATCATAAAACGCTCATAATTTCAATCAACGCGCTATGAAGAAAAAATACAGTGGTCGAAAAAGTTGGAAAACGGAAGTGGAGCACAGCCGATCGGCCAATGAGATTGCAGATGCTTGCCTGCGTGCAATCGGCAGGGAGGCTTGGTGTCGACACTCTGTATAATACTTACTAGTTATCGAGGCACCCTAGAAGATGAGAAGGGACGTCAGGGGAGGGGGGGGGGGACCGGCAGGAGTTCACCTAGGACAGGGACCAGGGAGGACCACTGGTAACTCTACGAGAGAGAGAGAGGGGGGACCCGGTGGAAATCTGGCAGCGATTCACCTTGGGCAATCCGGACAGGGACCTTCCAGCAGAAACAGGAAGCTCACAAACCTATGAATGGATTGCAAAAGCAAATCTTGGATTATTCTGAATAAATTTCACTATTGCTGTTGATTTAGTTTTACAATGACTTTAAAAAAGGTTAAGTTAACTATTAAAATTTTAATAGAACTAAACTCCTTCGTGCAACAGCACGTTAGTATGCCAAGGCCTGCTTAGTATGCCAATAACTTAAAAATTAAATTAATTTTTGTCATATTGTTTTTAAATATAGTTGGAACTAATAAAAAATTAAATTATAGTGAATATGTAAGTACTTTTATACGTATAAGTTAAGTATAAGTACTTTTATTACAAGATTTAAAACTTCTCATTTTTGCATTTTCGTGATATGCATATTTACACACCAATGATTTTACACAAACAATACAATACATCACTGACTACTCATTAAAGTTTCCAAACATTTTTTTAAATAAGTAAACTATTATCAAAAGTAAACAATAAAAAAACATACTTTTAGAAATCAAATGAATGCATCAGAGGGAGACACGGGTACCAAACTTTGACTGCCAGAAACCTACAGAAAAATTACATTTAATAATTATGAAGGAAAAATACATTGATTAAACACAGATCAACAATATCATATAAAAAAAGAGTGTGATTATATTACAAGTCCTATTTGCCTTTTTTTGTTATTGAATGGGTAAAATGTAGATCAAAGTAAAGATCAGGCAACCTTAAGTCATTCAGAAATTGCGTAGAGCATACATACAGTTTGCTGACTTACAATGTCTACCGATTATGAAGCTGGAAAATTGTTAAACCTAAAAGTTGATTATCTCAAACCAGGAATTTTTGACTACTAATATTCATGCCGGGGCCACTCCATGCCGGGGCCACTTTTATTGCGCCACCATGTATTAGAAACTGCGTGACTCGTCAGGAAAAATTTCCGAAAAACATCTTATGAATTAATGGTTTTCCTTTTTATTTCCCTTTTAAGATAGTTTCGATGGTTTTAGCTTAGATGACTTGGACGAATAACAGATCAGTTACGTCAACACACTGTTCATTATTTCTAACAATTTATATACTGGAATTTTTTTCCAACATTTTTAAAACATCATTATTTTTACAACCCTCCGAAAGATAAAAGTAATTTAATTTAAATCTTTGTTTCACTGAATTAAGTAAAATGTTAAATATTTTTTTTAAAAAATTGGCTTGTTTACCGTGGTACGGAAAGAAAACCATAGAAAACCAAACAACCAGTGGAATTGCAGTACAGAGAGCGTGACGTCCCAAGAAACCAATTGGCTTGTTTTTCGTAATAAGGGAAGTAAACCAAACAACCAATGACCCGTTCTTCGCACGGATTAAGAAAAGTTCTAATCGATTCAAGTATATGTACCATTTATTCCGTTATAGGATAATAAGCTTATGTTATTGTTCCCGCTCGTTATATAAGTAGAGAATCCCGTTACTTATACACTGCGATGCAAAAGTTTAGACAATGGCTTCATTTATCTGTAAAATTTAGAATTGTGATAGTAGAATTACAAAAAACCCCTAAATTTATTGAAAAAATATTTTGAAATGCTATAATTGAAACATAATTGTTTGATTTGCATAGCAAAAACATTTTTTTTATAAAATAAAAATTTGTATGATGCAAAAGTTTAGACACAAATGCGAGATTATGCTAATTTAAAGTAGATAATGGCCTAATTTCGCAATTTTATTGATGAATTGTATTTTTTTCATACGATAAATTAAAAAACACGATATATGGTGAACTAAACGGATTTAATAACAATATTGGTTCAATTTTACACCAAACAGACAAAATAGCCCCTTTAAATCTTTATTCAAATCATATTTGCTTCAAATGTACAATTTAACATATCTAAATACGAACGAATGCCTACCAGTCCATCATCTTAAAGTTTTGGCACGAACTCGTGGATTTAGAGACATGCATTGACCGATTTTCTTCTATTGACCGCCAAAAGCCCGGCTCGCCAAATTAACAAAATAAAAAATCGCAGACCTTACCTCTTCATATAATGATCCCATCGTAAATTGTTTTACATTTTTGGAAAGGTGGAAACATTGTCTTTTTTATTTCATGTAAAAAAAATCATTCTAATTTTGGCAATACTACAAATGGCGTTTGTACTATTACGAGCATTTAATAACAAAAATCTATTTCTTCCAACTTTTGTCTGGAATGCCTAAAAAAATATTGAGAATAGCTAAGTAAAACACTACATAATATTCTTTTATTTATGGTGATGAATATTACACCATTTTTTTTAAAATCTAAGTTGTATACTTTTTATGCTATATTTAATTATTGGTCACTGGGAAACTTTTGCCGATGAATGCGGGTAACTTTAGTCCAAGATGTTACTATTTCTTTATGGAACTTGGCACTTTAAAAAATGTATGTAAAAGTGTATTTTGTTTAACTATTTTTGAAGAAGTCTTATTTTTATGATTATCCATTTTTGAGATGATTTTTATTAAAAAAAAAACTAAACGATTTTAACCCTTAAAAAGATAAAGGTAGAATGCAAGAAACGTACAACATTCAAAATCGCTTATGTCGAAATGTAAGCTATTTCAAATTACGAACATATTATTTTTTTCCTTTTAAAATAAAATCGTTTGCTTTTATGAAGATTTTTGGTATTAAATATTTCTTCCAAAAATAAGTTATTTTCCCTTATTAAAATGTCTTTTGACCAACAATCAATACTGGTATTCATAGTGTAATGTCATTCTACGCTCTACGATACACTGTAAATGTTAAGTTATATACTTACCCCCCCCCCCCCCATTTTTAATAACTATGTATCTTATGACTTTGTTATTTTATGTTTAAACATTTTAATATTACTATTAAATTCGGTAAAACAGTCTTTAAAGGCGTTAAAAAGTATGCTTCTTATGTATTTCGTGCTTGGACCAAAGTTACCCGCCCGGTTCCTTACCGTGCTCTAATTTTTTAAACTAATCAAAATTTAACTTCATTTATCTGTAAAATTTAGAATTGTGATAGTAGAATTACAAAAAAACCCTAAACATATTAAAAAATATTTTGAAATGCTATTATTGAAACATAATTGTTTGATTTGCATAGCAATAATTTTTTTCATAAAATAAAAATTTGTATGATGCAAAAGTTTAGACACAAATACGATATTATGCTAATTTAAAGTATATAATGGCCTAATTTCGCAATTTTATTGATGAACTAGTAAATAAATACCCGTACTTCGCACGGACTAAAAAAAAGTTTTAATTGATCCAAGTATATGTACCATTTAATCCATTTAAGAAACTTATGTTATTATTGAAGAACCATCAATGAAGAAATCCATCACCTATACCCACAATAAAATCCTAGAATGGAGACTGGACGGAATTACGCCACTTGAAACATGTCAATTATTTTTCAAATAATGAATTTAGTTTCTGAAGTTAATGGCAACAGAATAAAATAAACATTTTCAATTTTAAATATTTTCGTTAAAAGTTTTATTTAATTTTTTCAGCAGATGGCATCAGGAAAGTAAAAAAAATGATCGGATTTGAAGGAAAGTGGTGTATTTTTTTCAGAATATTCGAATTTTCTCTAAAAATAGAACATTTTGAGCTCTGAAAGTTCAAAAATCATAATCTAAGTATGAACTACACATTTGTGCCAAGTTACGAGTCAAACAAATGTCTGGTTTATGAGTCTATAAGAGACATAGCCACAAACAAACACACAAACACACACAAAACTTCATTTTTATTATTATAGATTGTATTTTTTTCATACGATAAATTAAAAAAAACACGATATCTGGTGAACTAAACGGATTTACTAACAATATTGGTTCAATTTTGCACCAAATAGACAAAATAGTCACTTTAAATCTTTATTCAAATCATATTTGCTTCAAATGTACAATTTAACATATCTAAATACGAACGAATGCCTACCAGTTCATCATCTTAAAGTTTTGGCACGAATTCGTGGATTTAGAGACATGCATTGATCTATTTTCTTCTATTGACCGCCAAAAGCCCGGCTTTCCAAATTAACAAAATAAAAAATCGCAGACCTTACCGAGAAAGATTTAACAAGATGATATTTTTTCAGTTCTGAAAAAAAAAACTTCGTTATCTTATGTTAAAAAAGGGGAAATTTTGTGATTCCACTTCAGCAGAATTAACCTAATAAAATAATTTTGTTATAAAATGTTTGTTTATTGAATTCTTCCACGTGTAAAGCAACTTTTGTAAAAAGAACAGGTTAAAGAACTGTTCTTTTTAAAAGAACAGAGCAGAGGGCAACTAATCTTTAAAAAGAACGTAACATAATCACGCATTTCTGATCTTTTCCTTCTAGGTGTTTAAAAAAGAGCCACGATTTCGATTTCGTCAAACTTATTATAATTTTTAATTAAAAAACTAATTGGAAATTTGAAAAAAAAACGCATCGGGGCATAAGGGAGACACACCTTCTAGAAAAATGTTGGACTTGTAACATCAATATTTCATCCTGTTATGGCTGCGAACACTTTAAAAGCCTATACTTTAACATAGAGAGAGACTAATTTTTATTTTTAATTAAAAAACTAATTGGAAATTTGAAAAAAAAGGCATCGAGGCTAAGGGAGACACACCTTTCAGAAAAATTTTGGACTGGTAACATCAATATTTCATCCTGTTATGGCTGCTAATACTTTAAAAGAGCTTACTTTTTTTAATATAGAGAGATAATTAATTTAGTTTTGAAGGTAATGGCAGCAGAATAAACGCATTTTCAATAAACAGGAAAGAAGAAAAATTATCGAATTTGAGCGAAAGTTGTCTATTTTTTTTTAAGAAAATTCTAATTTTCTCAAAAAATTGAATATTTTGAGCTCTGAAATTTCAAAAATCATAACTTAAGTATGAACTACACATTTGTACTTAGTTACGAGTCAAACATGATGTCTAGTTTAAGAGTCTATAAGAAACACACACACAAAACTTCATTTTTATTATTATAGATATAGATTAAATTCTATTTTATTATTAATTATATTCCATTTTAGCTACTACACTACGTTTATATCGTAAAAAGTGGAAGGTATTATAATCGTTCAGTCCGTCCGTCTGTCTGTCTGTCCGTTCGTCACCCACTTTCATTGCCCAAACTACAAATGCTACAGGCAAGTGCGATACGTCAAAAAATTCAGGGCATCGAAATTAGAAGACATTGAAATTCTCAGAAAAAAATTCGAATTCAAAGTACTTTAATTATTTAAAAAAAACCTGCAAAATTTAATGCTCATTTAAAAAGCATAAGAATCCATTTTCATTTGAATTAAATCACCATTGCCATTCGAAACAATCACTCGAAAAACTTTAATTCTTTTAAAAAATAAATTAAAAGAAATTTATTTTTGCAACAGCAATCAGTTTGAATTGACGTCAGATATATTTCACAAAGAGATTTCTTTGTGTATATGTTGATCAGCCGTGTCTCGCTCCAATGGCAATGGATCTGAAAAAGCGCGGTCGGTTTTTTGAGATCCAGGGCATGCGCAGTAAAGAAAAATGACGTCATTTGGCGGTTTTTATAAAGTTGACCGCCGAAGTCAAATTTTTTAAATTTAATTTTCGAACTAAATATAACTGGAAGTAGCGATCTAGTGTCAACACACATCTACTTCTGCAATCAATACTGATGATGAGGGTTGGTGAGCATGCGCAGAAATCAATCGTCGAATATATTAATTTTCGTTTCTACATTTATTATCGTTTGCAAATAAAAATCAAATCAGGGGTTTTACTTTTACACTTCCACTAAAAAAAAGACTTGGGAATAGCATTCATCATGTACGGAAGGGAAGTTAAACATTTTTTATTGCTATATCATTTACGATTACATAATTAATTATGAACTTTTCGAATAATTGTGTTCTTTTTTAAAAGTTTTATTTTATCAGAAAAAATTTCTTGGAAAAGAAAGAAGTAAGAAACGTAAACTATTTTATTTTTTAAAAAAAGATTTATGACTTGGATTTATAGTTCTCTATATTTGAAGCATATGTATTTTGTGTTATGCAGCTTATTTACATGAAAAATGGTTGTATTTTTTACAAAATTGTAAATAAAATTTTATTTAAAAGATTCATTTTATTTTTCATTTAAAACAAAATATGTTTACCCGTATCAAAACACCATCACACACAACAACAGCATAAATAAATACTAATAATAAAGACACATTTTCAAAGGAAAATACAAAATTGTACACCAAATACTTTTTTAGTCCTAAAAATAAAATAATACTTAAATTTCATATTGTTTATATGCGTTCACTACACCTTCCTCCAAATAAAAGAAACAGTAGAAACTAAAACAATCGATAACATAGAGTGGCTTCATTTTTCATTTCTCTAAAGTATTTTGGTCTATCTAGTAACATTTATAGATCGATGAAATCGCTGTAAGAATTGGCATCCATTATTATACATCGTTGATGTTGATAAGAATTGTTTTGGTTCTATTTAAAAGAGAGGAATATTACATATTTATTCTTTGAAATATAAATTAATTTTTCCAAACGATAATAATTATTGACGAAATAATGGGCTTGTTTCAACATTTTGTCAAAGAAAACGAAACAACCAATAACAGCGCAGTATAGAGAGCGTGACGTCATGAGAAATATTCCCATTATTGAATTTTCGAAATAAAATAAATGAAACTAACAATATTTAGCGTATAAATGTTTATGATAGAATTAATATTATGTTTGGTGACTTTTTTCCTGTTGAACACAAATGTTGTGTGGAAGCTGCTGAGTGATAGATTCTGTTACTTACCTACTTGTTATTATTAATTGCTATTCAGTTTTTATTGATTACCTTTTATTGTCAGTTAGTGACTGCAATGAATTGCAAATGCAAATTTAATAACAAATACAAAAATTGTCGACCAACAACAGGCCAGAGGCCCAGCAAGGTTGGTCCAAAATAAATCTAATACTTTACCAGTTTCCAATGACTATCAAGATTCTTCTTAAAATCTTCTACTCTCTTCGAATACACAACATAATCTGGTAAAGCATTCCACTCATTGACAACTCTATATTGTAAAAATAATGTTTTCTTTACCTCCCTTCTAAAGCATGATTTATTCAATTTCTGATCATGTCCTCTGGTCCGGCTATTAAGGGTAAAACCTAAGCCCTCCATGTCTCCCTGTTTTATGAACTTGAATAACTGAATTAAATCACCCCTAGCTCTCCTATTTTCCAGGGAATACATGTTTAAAGATCTTAATCTGTTATCATAATCAATACCAGATAGACCCTTAATCATTTTTGTAGCCCTATGTTGAACTTTTTCGAGAAACTCTATATCTTTTCTGAGGAAGGGAGACCAAAACTGAACAGCATATTCCAGATGTGGCCTTACCAATCCCCTATACAATGGCAAAATAATCTCATTAGATTTAGAAGTGATACTTTTTCTAATCTATCCCAACATTCGATTGACTTTCTTACTTGCTTCAACACACTGTTTACTCATTTTGAAATCATTGCTCACCAAAACTCCTAAATCTAGGAGTCTTATAACCAATAACCCCTTTGAATTTTAGCAATACTGGCTAAAGTAACTTATCCAAATGACTCTTATATCATTATTATTTTCCTTCTCTTAAGTTTTTTATAGATTGACTACCTTTAATTGTTAGTTAATAACTGAAATACAGTGCGAATGACAATTCAATTACCAACTACCATTTATACGCTTCTGTCCCGAAGAAGAAGCTAAGACCAGGTCTCGAAACCTCTTCGGAAAAAAAGTATTGTCTTCCGTGTTCGAGCAGGTTTTTCTACTTCGGAACAGCCAATACTTCGAACAGGACAATGAACGTGACGTCAAGAGAGCTTTTCTGGCCTTATAAATTGAGTAGGCATTGGCTAAACCACCTTATCTAAATGTCCCTTATTTAGATTTCTGGCTACTCACACAACGAATATGTCATACTGTTAGTGATAACACTTTCTCATTCAGGTAACCTGAAGTGGCGTACGTGTTCCACAAAAAAAAAGGGTTATTTTTGGGAGACACCTGGAAATGAATGAAGTAGAACACGTGACATAAAGGTAAAGGGGGGGGGGGGGGAGATAATGCCTTGCGCATGGAAAAGTGGCTTATCTGCAAAAGGTTATTTTTTTATTAGAAACGTCAAACGTTTATTTTTTCCATTGCAATTCATTACAGAAAATAGAAGGATCTGATAACTGTATTCCAACTGTTATGTGCAGATCAAGTTAAAATTTGATATAATAGCTAGATTTTTAAATTTCCAATATTATAGTACAATAGAACTCTCCAGATATCACACTAATGCGGGATTTATGTGGGTCCGTTTGAGTAATATGGCCCGTATTGCTCCCATATTACCCATATTATATGGGAACTCCATATGGGCCCAAAATGGAAACGACCACCTTTATTTGTGTACAAAAACCTCATGAGTTCACCTAGATTATCCCACTTACCCAATTTATTTATCTCTAAGAAAACTACTCAAAATAAGAAACAGTTTGTTTTCAGTACAATGTTTTTTTTAAATTTATCATTAAACATAATTTAACATTTAAATCATAATTAATGCATGCCAATAATAATTAACACTATGTCATCATGCATAATTTATTTCCAAAACACAGGTTACTTAATCATAGGTAGACAATAATAGACTTCATGGTTTGCCCATTAAAAACCTATGTGAATCCCATTATAACAATTTTTGTAAAACAAATAAAATAACATAGGTATCTTATTTTCTGAAATCCGCCCTCTTAACTCCAATTGTACGAACTCCAATTATGAGAATCCGCCTACTATCGGTCCTTCTCTCCATCCACATTTTTGCAGCTTGATGATGAGTCCCCATCTCAAATTGCAGTTGTACTATTGGTAAAAAAAATACAATTATCCTAATTGTGTTCGGTTCAAATTAATTAGGATAATTGGAGTTCTACTGTATCTTTATCGCGAAAAGTCATATTTGCAGGATACGCCATTTCTCCGCTCAAGCTGCGATATGTTTGATTCCATGTAACCCAATTAATTTTTTTCTCGTATCATAGCAACTCCCTTGTTTGAGTTCTCATTTTAGGTTTCTTGAGAATTTGTTTTTGAGTTTCTCTGAAACTAACTAAAAACACTCAAATCTTAATTTGGAAAAAATGTCCTGCGTAAGTTGGTGACACAACTTTACAAATTAACTTGAACATGATTCTGGATTTTTTTTTGGACCATGTAGCAGACTAGAACATAAAAATTTACGTAATAACTTACAACTTCTATAAATTTACTTGTCATAAAACGGTTTTAAATAAATAAATAAATGAATAAATTTTTATATTCACATTCGAACAACAATCAATTTTCCACTTATTCCAGTGATTCTAATAAAATGCCGCCTATATTAAAAAATTTAAACTACTCATTCATTTTTTCTAAAAATGCGTCACCTCAATGGTTATTAACATGCAAAATAAATTAAGTACATCTAATAATATACAATATAGTATCAATTCAATTAGCAATGGTAGATTACTCATTTTAAAAAATAGGACAGTTATTTTTAGACCACACAGTTATTATTTGAATCAAATCTAAACTAACCATTTCAACACAAATCCCCACGAACTCAAACCTCTGCATGACAAATTCGTAACATTTTTCATGTTGCATGCATTAGGCCGAGCATAATCTACAAAGAAAGTAGAAACATGTTGCAAGCATATTATATGCAGATCAACGAACACAATTTAAATGTGTTGAAAACCAGGGATGCGTTGAATGTCACCTTCACTGTAGAGTGACCACGCGTACCGTGAAACTAGATTCACAGAACGGACTTTTTCCTATCGCCACTTGTTGGTTTTTGTGATTTACGGTAAAGTTGTTGGTATGGGCATTGTACATGCGTATTCGTTTTCCTGTTTATTATGTTAGAATAGCTGGTTAAGTTATTGTTAAACATATATAAGTCAGGATTTAAAACCATTTTCTTCGAATTTCTTAGTTTTCACTCGCCATTAATTGTATAATAAGTGATGTTTTCTCAAAGAGGTTTCTTTGAATGGGGCTTAATCAATTTTGGTAGAGATTTACTGTACGGTCCCCCTTGGCGAACTTTCCAAAATCGCGCCGAAAGTCCGTCTTTTTTGGCGACTTTTTTTTAAATAACCACTATTCAAAGAAAAGATTGTATAGGAATATTTCTTATGAAAACTCAACCAACGGTCCGATAGGGTTGTCGACCATTGGTGCGAAGTCGTAGAATTTGAATCTTCAGTTAAAGTCGGAAAGGTTATATGCCAGAAAAAATTATTTATCGCCAAATCCGAAAAACTCGCGCCAAGGGGGACCGTACAGTAAATCTGATCCTCAATTTTTTCTCAGTGGATTCTTAAGAACGAAAGTACTTCAACCTAAATCGTTAAATTATTATTATTATTTGTTGCTGTTGTCGTGGGACCAGTGCAAAAATGGAAAGGCAAAATATTATAAAATTATTTTATTTAGTTATAATAAATTAGGATTAAGTTATATTAAAATTACTACATTTTCATACAAATGAATATAAATTTTAGTTAGATTATGATAATTTTAATATATTGCATATTCAACCAAAAGTTTTGATTTTTTTAAAAATAAATTAATAGAAAAAATATTTTTAAAATTCAAAATAGTCAATTTCTGAGTATACATGTGCATTAAACTATTAGAATTTTTTTTCAATAGTATTTTTATTTATTTTAAATTCGTTTATTTTTACTTTAATCAAATTATTTATACAGTAAAATATCTCCCCTAATAGAATAAAATCGTTAAACATTGATTGTTACATCTACGTTTAATTGATCAATGACGACAATCGAATACAGGAAGCGTTCCAGTTTCCGAAATCATCATTTACCTCATTCCTCCATAACAGCACGCGAATTCCTCTTTTTACACGGAATTTGTTCTGCCTTCTGAAGAGTAAAAATAGAAAAACTACTGGTTCGTTTTTATCTGATAGTTGTAATGAAAACCAACACAATTCTTAAACAAATGCAAGTTTGGTAGAAAGAGGCTTTCGTTCTTGTGTACATCAAAAAGCTAAAATATAGGAGAAAATCGCATTTAGTACGTTATCGCCAAACTCTTGTAGCATCTCAATTTAAAAAAAAGTTAAAACTTTCTTGTATTTTGAATTTAAAAAAAAAACTCGACCAATATCCATTACAGGATCGAATGATTTTCCAGATTTAGCGAAATTCTAATGGATCAGGGTGGAAATTCAATGGATAATTAGACCCCGTGGCGCAGTGGTAGTGCTTTGCATTGCCGTGCCACAGGTTCGGGGTTCGAATCCCGGATTGGGCGTGGTTCACTAAACCTTTCATCCCTTAAGTGGGTCGATAAAATGAGGACCAAGCATGCTTGGGAACTAAACACTGGGGGTCCCGCGTGAGGGTGACCACCTAACCAGGACATGTGCCTAGCACCCAGAGCCCTGGGTCCCGAAAGCTAAATTGGGCACGGCAGGCCTTGGCCCACTAATTTGCTGTTGCGCCGAGGAGTGTAGTTCTAATGGATCAATATTAGGAGCCTTATAGAGATAAAATTGTGATAACCAAAATGCTATATTGACTGAGTTATATATTTTGGAAGATTATACTTAAGCGCGACTATTAAATGGAAAAATTAATTTCTGTTAACATAATTTTTTTTTTCTTATTTTATTTCGAATTTTTAAAAAAATCCGTGCATATTGCTCTGTAAGATTTTATTTATTTATTTTTTTGATAATGTCGAACAATTGTTGTAAAAAGTATCGATATTCAAATCGTTTCCTAAGCCCTTTCCCACCGGTAAATCTGGCAACGTGCCCCTCTCTCAAAAGCCGGAACACGAGGTCGATGTACAAGAGCCGGCTCGATCCGCTTCCAACCGGTCTTCTCTGGATCTCCATCAATAGGTGGTGATGGCTCTGGAGCGGCCGGTGGCCCATACGCCAAGACCAAATCAGGAATTTTCGGACTCGATTAGTGATCAAGTGAGAGAATAGTGAAATTAATTTAAACATATTATTTGTTCAAGAATTCCTTAAATGTTATTTTGTTGTTTTATTTATTATTTTTAACTACTAAATACTCAGCATTGTTTGGGCTTTAAAGTGGAAAGGGAATAAATTATTAAGTTAACTACAAATTGTGTCGGGTATTTACAGGGCCCGATCATGACATTTCGGGGCGCTGGGCACAAACTTTTCTGGGAGCCCCCTCTTATATCCATTTGAATCAAAACGCATACCAACTATACATGCACACATACCCACTTACATCCCCCCTCTTATATTCCAATTTAGATACCTAGAACACATACTTATATATATTATATTAGTAATTTGTATATACAATACAGTCAACTGTATGAAATCCACAAGGATTGGGACAGAGGTTTTTGCAGATTAAGAAATTTCTTAGATTATAGATGACCGCTTTGTTTACATATTCTCAGGGCGTGCAAAAACCTGGGTTTTTAAAAAAAATCCAACCAAAATCCAACTGAAATAAACCAATCCATGGGTTTCAGGATTTTTTTAAAAAATATATATTGCATTTTGCACGTTAAGAGGACAGTTTAGGGGCCCCCTAGAATCAGGGGGCCCTGGGCAAAGTCCCGATTTGCCCATGCAATAATCAGGCCCTGGGTATTTAAAGTTATTATTTTGAAAAATTCAATTAAATATTTATTTTTGTAGTTTTATATTTATGTGTGGGCCTGGGGAGCCCAGAGTCGGTTAGGCATTCGCCTAGTATGCGGAAGGTCCCAGGTTCGGGTCCGAAACCAACTTCTAATATTTAACTTTAAAATAATTAATTAAAAGTGTCAATTGTTTAAATCGTCCTAATTTTTTTCATCGAGTAACTTTTTTACAATTTCTCTACGGATTTAAAATCTAGTGTGTCTAACTTTCAAGATGGAACCACTGCAGCTTTCTGTTGTTTTGATAAGACAACAATATTCGCTTAAGGGGATAGGGTATCCAAAAATTGGTCAAAATGTCGATTTTTCAGTTTTTACTTCTTAATATTTACAATATTTTTGTGAACATTTACTGAAAGTTTAATAATGATATCTTCTGTGGAAAAAAAGTTATTAAATATTTCGGAATATTCTATAAGTTGAATACGTATTTTTCTGCTTTCAACCTTTTTCTCTGTTTCGGGTTTAAATTCTTGTGTTTAATAAATCCCTAAGGCTTTTTTGCTAATTAAGTTAGAATTTTCAAATTTTTAACCTGTGTTCTTATATATATGGTGCACAAAATTGTCATGGAATAAGTCTACTAGTAGCATATTTTTTTTAAATGTTGAATTCAATAATTTGTATTTTTGTGATTTCAGTAAAAATGCATGTTACTTTTTAACTGTAGCTCACATTTTAAAAGCCATGCACAGTTCTTGAACAAATAGTACTAAAGACAAACTATAAAAGTTTGGTGGAGTTATTCTCAAAATTGAAAGAATAGTAGCATTTTTAAAAAAAATCAAAATTTTGACTTTTAAAAAAAAATAAATGAAAAACTACTTGTAAATATTTGTTTTTATTGCTAGAAAATGTTTATTTAGAGTGAACCTTATATAAAACCACTATAATTTACAAGTTTATGTTATTATTTCTAGAAATAATGTTTTGGTTACCTTATCCCCTTAATTTATTTGACAGTATAAATGCAAACCAAAGTATTTTCAAAACAAAATTATATTCATGTTGAACAATCGGATATAATAAGTTTTTAATAATCTTTTCGCTGAAAAATTCTTACACAGATAAGTTTGTGGAAAAACTTTAACTCGTAAGAAAAAACTTCTATAAAACCAATTTCACCAGCTTTGCAAGTTTTGTCTTCTCTATTTAGTGGCGCCAATATGATTATTTAAAAAAAAACTAATTAAAATTTAAAATTAAAGGATTTGAAAAATTTGTTTTTCTTATTTTTTCTATATAAATAAAGATATATATATTTTTTAATTTTGAAATAGTTTGAAACAACAACTTTACTCTATAAATATTGCCTTTTTTGCCAAAAATTAAGTTAAACGTTTTTGCATAACTCTGTAAATAAAGTACACACATTTTATTTAGAAAACAACAATTAAATTATAACACAAAAGAAGAAAATAATATTAATTTAAATGTAATAAAAATGTAATGATGAAAAACAAAATATGTTCTTCAGCTTTATACAACAAGCCTGTTCGATTCAAAAATATTCTTTTAATGTTGTCAACCTGTGTAAAATTTCTACAAATTGCTAAAATACATAAAACTAATTTGCAAAATTAGTTCATTAATCATATATTTATATTTAATTAGAATTGGCATCCAAGCCGATTCGCAAATTTCGGTTTTTATTCCGAGAGCCGGATTCAAAGTTGGTTAGGATAATTTGCGTACTTCTTGTTTTGCATTTTTTTTTTGTTGTAAGAAAAAGAACTTGTTTTTTGAGTTCATGGAGTTTATTTTCGTCTATTTTGGAAGAATGAACCTGTATTAGTGAAGTATTGTATAGAGAAAATCACAAAATACTCGGTTGATTCGCTCCAGAAATTTCGAATGCCCAGATTATAATATTTAGATTTATATTTATTGTTTTAGATTTATATTTATTTTCGTCAATAAACATTTCAAGCAAAAAATACGTTTGTGTTTATAAATTTATTACGATATTTAACGTTTTTACAAAACGATTGTTTTGCAAAAGTTTACTTGTTGTTAAAATGTTTTTTTTTATATTGGTTAAATTTTATCGTTATTTTGAATTAAAAATAATAAATTCTTCTAAAATATTACAAATACTTAGAACTATATTTTAATTAATTGTAAATTTCAATGAACCAATTATGAAAATTTTAAAAATAAAGATGAAAATATTTCTACTTCACACACGTAACACTTAAAATTATAAAATTTCACGATACAAAAGTTGTCATGAAATTTTAAAACATGAACATTTATAGTTCACTGGCTACGTTTTAATTCTTTTTTAGAAACAATGCTAATCAAAACATCATGGTTTTTTCATGATAATTTTAAAAAAATTCAGCAAATAAAAAAAAAAAAAAAAAAGTACATTATGAATAAAAATTTATTAATTTTATAAAATTTTGAAATTTAAGGTTATGGGGCTGTTTCACGTTGTGAACGGCAACAGCTCAAGCGATCTTGTTTTCATTTTTTTGTCTGGAATTACTTATGTTTTGGTATTCGAGAATAAGTTTTCTAAGAATATTTTACTTATTAAATTTTTAAATTGCCAAATCCTTGCTATGCCTTTGATTTTTCAAATCATTGCTAAAGGCAGCTTGCAATCTTGCATGGAAAGAAAAAGATTATTTTCATCCATGACGGTCATTTTGAGAGAGAAATATAAACGACCAATGAAATCACAGACCGCAGAAAAAAGAAAACTTAAACGTTACATTATCTAAAACATTCCCATTGAAATAATTGAAAATGCAAAAAATACGGGAAAAGCCGGGTCCAAAGCTCGGAGGGTTAATATTAGAAAGTGAGAAAAAAAATCACTTTCGGAGAGTGGAATGGGTATGTTTCACGTCTTAAGTGGCAACAGTTCCAGTGGTATTGTTTCCATTCTTCGTCCTGCTGGAATTACATTTGCTTTGGTAGTAACGAAAGTGAGTTGTGTACAAACTTTTCTTTCAGTAGAACTAAATCTTTTTCTCTGTTCGTGAATCACGTTAAATTGCTGTCCCAGCATTTAGTTTAATTTCCCCGCGGAAAACAAATATCATCTAAGTCCATCTTTTCCAACATCATTGACGATTTGGTAATTCTTTGCATAGCTGAAATTTAATCGAATTAAAACCGATAAATTAAAAACACGAATAGCGAAAATAAGAACAAATTGCACGAAGAACTGTAAAACAGAACGCAGCAAACGAAAAAACTGCACATTGGAAGTAAAACTGAAATAACCAATGCAATCGTAGAAGAGCAAGAATGATAAGAGATCTGAAACAAGCCATTCGAACAAAAAAAAAGTTAAAAAAATATTTCAAGAACGTTATAAAAGATACGATTATATAACGAATTTTATATTAAAAAAAATGCTTGTTTTATATTCCTTGCCAGTATGTTAAAAATAATAAATATGTCCTTTTACACTACATTCTCATCGAAACCAGTTTAAAATGAAACCAGCTGCGTGTAAATTCACTTTTAATTGTCGATTGAGCACAACACTATTGTGTCAAGGAAACTTTGGCGTCCCAACTTCGTAATTCTATTGATATTGTGTCTGGCCGATTTGCGTGGAAAATGAACCTTTGTATACGATTTCATAATAAACCACAAAAGGAATTGCGTTGATTCTAAGGTCTTATTTGCATAGCAAAAAATGCCTTGAAATATTCATTAAGCAAAATTTAAATATTGAATAACTACTTCGCTAGGGCGTTTCTAGAATCCCTGTCAAACAAAAATTTAAATAATTACACAAGATTATAATTAAAATACTCTTTGAGTGAATTTTCTTTAGTGTGCTAAAATGTGATTGCGAAAATAACGTGTTGAGATATTCCCAATTTTCCCCATAATTTAATGCTCTCTCTCTCAATAAAATTCTGTAATTTTTAAAGCCATGATTAATGCCAAGAGAAAAATCTTTTTGATTGAATTTTCCATATACATTTTTGCTCTTTTAAATGTATCTAAATGTATAAAGATAAGCAGGGCCGGATTTAAAGATTTGCCGCTTGTAGGCTACGATTGATTTGCCGCCCCTATCACAATATTCTCCCCCTCCCCCGTCGGGGAAAGGTAGCTGGTTAGCTGCAAAATAGGATGGTATGTGTTGTTTAAAATAGATACACATATTAGAATATTCTATGTACCTTTACACACTAAATCGAAAGCGAAATAGGCTAATTTTTTTAAAACTGTTCTACTTTTTTTTCTTTCAACTTCAAAATCCGGGAGGAGGTGGTGCAATTGCCCTCACAGCGACCATGTTTGCTACGAAATATTAGTACTATATATACGTTTACGGTTTACGCATTAATGTAAATTATTTGTTTTCTTTCTTAAAAATATTCGTATCTTTATAATAATTTTTATGCCGATTGCCGCTTTAATTGGTCGTAAAATTTGCCGCCCCAAAAAATTCACCGCTCTAGGCTACAGCCTACTTAGCTTATTTAGAAATCCGGCACTGAAGATAGGCCATGCCACCATATAATTTTCTACATTTCAATATTCAATATTGAAAAATAGAATTTTCACCAGTTTCAAACACACAAGGCATAGGTGAAAACTTTTTTTAGTTGCATTATTAAACATTTAAATTGTTCGTAAAAGGAAAACAAAAGCAAATGAAGTAGGATCATCCTTTAAAAAGAAAAATGCATAATCGACAATGGGGTTGTTTCATGTCGTGGATGGCAACAGCTCCAACGGTTTGTTTTCATTTGTTGTCAGGAATTAATTTTGTTTTGGTAGGGTAACGAGTACAGTGATTGGCCTCCCTCACAGTGATTGGCCCCCTCATTCATTATTGAAAATAATAAGAGCCCAAATAATTAAACCCCAAAATGTTGTTGCCAACATGACAAACGTTAATGGCGGGAATTTTAAAAACATTTGTCACACCTATTTTGGGCTTTAACATCTTATTATTTTCAATTATGAATGAGGGGGCCAATCACTGTGAGGGGGGCCAATTACTGTACTCGTTACCCTATTCGAAAATGAGTTTCCTGAGAATATTTTACTCATTAAATTTTTTAAATGCCAACTTCTTGCTGTGCTGTTGGTTGTTCAAAACATTTGTTTGTTTGCTTGCATAGAAATAAAAAATTCTTTTCATGTATATCAGTCATTTTGAGAGTGAAACCAAATAAGTGATGAAATTCAGTATGATTACAAATGAAAACAAGTTACATCATCTGAAACATTCCCAATAATATTGAAAAAAAGCTTTCATTATTTTTGTTTTTTAAATATAAATACGAAGACGTATTAAAGTATGAGAGATGTTACTAAAGATGTATTTTAGTAAACAATTAATTTAAAATGTAAAATTCCATAGGATAGAATTTTAATTAAAATTTAATCGTTAAACATTTATTACCGATTTCTACATAATTTTATTTTATGTCACTCAGCAAATGAACGTAAACTTTTTCAGATTGATACAAATGGATAGCACCCATAGAAACAGCTGGTATCACCCAAAGACATTCATACATTATAGCATATATATAATTTCTCTCTTTATGTCAAAAGAGTATATCAATAACTGGATAAGTTCCAAGTCATGGGCTACATTCGACATAATATAATTCTTTTATTTCTGACCCTGAACTTTACCTGATTCTGATATCGTCTGCAAGTTTTGTATTTGTTTCCCCATCTTCTCAACTTCACTCATATTTGATCACGTGACGGCTACATGGTTCTTTCGTGTTCGAACTACTAATTGTTTCATATTACTGTCGTCAAGCGGTCTAATGAATTACGAACGTTCCGCCTTTAACCTTGCTAATTAAAGAGCTTAGGGGGAGAACATGCTAAGTGACAAAAAGGTGAAAACGAGAAAATGAGCTTTAAAGTTTTTCGTTTGCACTTAAATCCGTTAAAAACGGTTAGTGCAAACGGTAAGAAATATACTTAAAGTTTTTGCAAAGTGTTAAATTTGTTATTTTCAAAGGATGGAATAATATATTCATTGACGCATAAATCAAATTTTTTTCAAAAATGTCACTTAGCATGTTGTTTCACTAAGCTCTTCAATTATGTTTTATTTTTAATCTGCGGTGAGGCTTTCATTATCGGCATAATTGGAGAAGGAGAAAAAAGCCGGCTATGAGAAATTCTCGTTAATCGACTGTGTGTATGTATCATTAATTAACACAAATTTTGAATAATTATACAATTATGAAAATTAGTTAACTTTAGTACCGATAGAATAAATTGCATCTGGATTCGATCCTTTTCAACTCATAAAATTTAATTGTTAGGTAACATCTTATTTTAAGAAAAATCAATATGAAAATAGCTAAATTTTTGTTTGTAAAAATTTGGACGCGATTAATTTCCTAATATCAGCAATAATTTGCATGATAAAACACTAATAACAATTCAGGAACGTCCATGGAAAATTGTGAGTAAATAATGTCAATATTTACAAGTTATGTTCTTAGAATAAATTAATAACCTCCTCAAAAAATTCCGAAACAAGTTATACGCTAGATATCACCAATTTCCCCACCCTATGTTTCAGCTATGGGGTTATTCGCTATATGGGGTTATTCGATCCAGCGACCTCAGGGATCACTCTTTATACAATTCCATAACTGCTTGCCATGCGTCGAGTTCATTGTTGCTTGTTAAGTAGGACACATTCGATTGAAATGTTCATATTATATTCGTTATACTATTTTTATTACGTTTCTGTGGAAAACTTAAAAATCCCAAAAATTATCAAAAAGTGAAAAAGAACCTTGAAAGTATCTGGTTTTGGGATATAATGAAAGTAATGATGATTTTGTATAGCGAATAAAGTATTAATTTTTTATTAAATTTTTTTTTTAAAACACCTTGCACTTTTTGAAAAACTGGCAATGTTAATAAAAATTAAATGATTAAAACTAATATTATTTTTGACTTATAATGTCCCTTTTATTTTTGCATTTAAAGTGATTCAACGATTGGTAAGAGGTAATAAGGTTTTAAATTCAATAAATAATTAACTTTTTCTTTAAAAAATTATTTAATCATGGATATTGCGAAGAAGAATTTATTTTTTAAGGTTTAAAATAAACAAACCAGTGCCATTAGCGTGCATGTTTCTAATAAAAAAAATAACGGTCTTTTTCATATCTCCAACTCAATTAGTGATTTTTTTCATTATTCTCCAACTGCGTCGCAGTAAGAAGTTTTCACGCAAATCTTCACTTAAAAGGTTGTTGCCCTTTCAACAAACCTAAAAGTTTACCAGGTAATGTAGTTGAAGCCCAAGTTACAGGTACAAAAAGAGTTTTAATTTATACAGTTTCAAAAATAAAACGCTGTTTTGCTCCACTTAAAGTTTTCTTCATTTCAGAAATAGACAAAATCTATAAAGTGAATTGGCTTGTTTCACGTGACGTATATAATTCCTGGATTCATTCCTTGATAACAAAATATCGAGGTGGTCAATGTTATAAAAAACTTAGGGGAGAGTGGGGGCAAATTGGACACATTTTTTCAACCTCTGTATGACCTCTGTATAACCTCTTTATAAATGAACACAGAACCAAGTGTATTTCACAACTGTATTTGACGTACAATATCTTAATCTATGATGTGTATTCTACCTAAAACTATAGTTTAATTCATGAAAAGTTTTAATTTAATACTTTAAAAGTGTAAAAAAAGGTACACTTTTAACTTACTTTGGATTCTCCAAAACAACAACTCTTCTATCCACTTGAACACATGCGTTTAATGGCCGATCTTTGGTTGTTAAAATATGAAGTCTAACAGTTACAATGTTGTAGTGCAGAAATATTTGTAAAAAGTATATTTTTCTCTGGTTTTTGCCCCTTGTCGCATTAGCCCTGCGTCCCATTAGCCCCCACTCTCCCCTAAATAAATGCATTAAACATTACTAGGCACTTTGGAATTATCCCGTGGACCTACCAACGCTCGTTAAATCCTTTAGGGCTTTTCCAATTAAACATTGAAATTTAAAAAATAAACATTGTAATCACAAAAAAATCAAATCATTACAATAGACAAATGATAAATAAATAAATGATAACCATACATAGTATTGCCAGGCAATATTATCCGGTTTGGCGAAAATGGTCTACTGGATAATCCCGATAAACCCATTATTATTTTAAAGTCCTCAAATTAATCAAGCTGTCTTCATTAACCTCCCGAACGGCCTGAAATGGGCAAAAATGTATTTGCCCGTATTTTAATTATTTTAAATAGCATATTTATTTAGAAAATCATAATTTAGTTCATTTTTGAAAAAATGATCTTAAAATCATTTTTCCAAATGCAAAATGTTAAATATTAATAAAAATATATCATTTATAAAATTTTAGAAATTATGATTATTGCTCGGAAGACTGGTGCACAAATTACTGAAAAATCCGGGTTTGAGGAAGCTAAAAAAAATTAACATTTCTTTCATTAAAATTTTCAGAAAAAACGTTGAAAAACGAAAAATATCGGAAACCTCATTCTGGCATACATCACATGAGTTAAGTAGAAAACTTTTCTTGGCAAACTTTAATCTCCGTTATTTTTAAGGTGGTTGCGAAAGGATTCGCGTTCATTTGCTCCCAAGTGACTTAAGGTGAAGAACCATCTCTGCATTCATTGAATCTTCATGTTTGTGGCTGTGACTCAACCAGAAACAATGAAGCGGAAGTTGAAGTTTTTGTTTGGTTCAGTGTTCTTGGAAGACATTTTGTCTCGCTCTCGTTTTGATAAATGTTGTTTGCACTTGAGGATGTGAAAGACTTGTTATTTTATTCATTTTAGTTTCTTCATAATGTTTATAATCTAAAAAGGGAAAATAAAGTACTAATCTAATTACTCTGTTTATCTCTTTGTCGATTTCCTCATCGGTCTGGTACTCTGGTAGTAACCCACTTTTACTGATTCCAAAACACTATATGTGTCATTTTATTTGCGAACATTGTAATAAAGTTGTAGAGCTTAGTGGAAGAAGATGCTAAGTGACAAAATGGCTTTTTTTTCTTTGATAAATGTCGTTTGCACTTGATGATGTGAAAGACTTGTTATTTTATTCATTTTAGTTTCTTAATAATGTTTATAACCTAAAAATGGAAAAGAAAGTGTTATTCTAACAACTCTATTTTTTTTTTGTCTATTCTCTCATCGGTCTGGTGCTCTGGTAGTAACCCACTTTTACTGATTCCAAATCACTATATGTGTCATTTTATTTGCGAACATTGTAATAAAATTGTAGAGCTTAGTGGAAGAACATGCTAAGTGACAAAAAAGGTGAAAACGAGAAAATGAGCTTTAAATTTTTGCGCTTGCACTAAGATCTGTGGATAACAGTACTTGCAAAACCGTGAAAAATTTACTAAAGTTAAAGTTTATGAAAAGGGGGGAACTTGTTATCGCAAAAGAAGTTAGTAATATGTTCATTGACACAAAAATCTCAATTTTTTCAAAAATGTCACTTAGCACGTTCTTCCTCTAAGCTCTTCAAATGGTGTTTGTGATTGAGTATGTGAAATATGTATTCTTTTATTAATTTTAGTTTCTAGATTTCTACATAATGCACTCAAACTCGGTTACAACGACTTCGTTTACAACTACACCGTGTTTATAAAGCCCTAATAAATGTCCCTTGGATTGCTCGTGGGCCTTATAATGTTATAGTACCTTGAAAATAACGACATTTTTTATTAACTCCTGGGTTATAACGCTAAAAATATACGTTTGTATTATATCCAAAACGCCTTCTTTAAAAAAATATAATTAAAAAAGTAATGCCGTATCACTATTCAAATTTTATTTCATTCATGATGTGAAAAATCACTAAATTTGAAATTTATTTCCAGTCTAAAAAAATAATAACTGGAGGAGAAATTTAACTACTACTAATAGCAAATGGGTTAAACGTTATTCAACAGATGTCATTTTATAACTTTACTTATAGTATGATCACATGTAATACGCATTTTACATGACTTACTTTAAACTTAATATCCAACCTTGTTTATAACGTTCCCCGTTTATAACATCTTAAATATTGCGGTCCCTTGAATGACGCTTTAATTGGGTTAAACTGTATTTATAATCTAAAAAGTGAAAAGAAAGTACTATTCTAAAAACTCTGTTTATCTCTTTGTCTATTCTCTCATCGGTCTGGTAGTAACCTACTTTTACTTATTCCTAAACACTCTGTGTCGTTTTATTTGTGAACACTGCTATAAATTTTTTTATTTCTTTTAATGATGTTTGTATGGGTTCTTTTGTGAAGAAAAAAAAGAATAATTCGGATTTATATAATAATTTATTCAAATGTAATTTAAAACCATTTTTGTCAATTGCCTTAATGCTTACTTTATGTATTGTTAAATTCTTGATTTGAATGTTAAATGTTTCAAATATAGCCTGATCCCATTATTTTCAATTGCAAACATATTTAATCTTAAAATATTTAGGTGTATTGAATCTAGGGTAATAAAATGTGTATTTTGAAGTTTCCGAAAGCCTTTTTTTTACAGATTTTATATATATATATATATATATATATATATATATATATATATATATATATATATATATATATATATATATATATATATATATATATATTATATATATATATATATATATATATATATATATATATATATATATATATATATATATATATATATATATATATATATATATATATATATATATATATATATATATATATATATATATATATATATATATATATATATATATATATATATATATATATATATATATATATATATATATATATATATATATATATATACAATGCAATAAAAAAAAAGATATATTATAGTACAAATACTTTTTGAAAATTTAAATACTCTAATTTTATAGTGGGATTTCAAATTATGATTTAAGAAATTATTGATTAATAAACTAAGAGACTGGCAGGAATCAAAGGGCATTAAGAAATTCATTCATTTTTAAGTTAGGGGTTTCAATCAGCGGAAAATTTGGTTTCAAATTTGGGATTTTTTTTTTTTTGAAATATATTATATTTATTTTCTGAGCATAACTTGATTTAACTACATAAAATGTGAAGATTAGGAAACAATTTATATAGCTAATTTATTTGTAGTACTGTAACACTTGTGTATGAAAACCGCAACACATTAGTAACTAAGTTTTATAATCATTCAATGAATCAGCAAAATATTGGAACTGACATGTTTTTCACATAAAAATTACTTTAATATTGAAACATATATAACATTTAAAAAAATGTACAGAGTTGATTTTCAATAAATAGTAATAATAAAATAGTTAATAAAATAACAAAGAAAAATTCCATTAAGATCCAAAATATTTTATTACGATTCATTTTACCTTTAAAAAAGATTGTAATCTTTTTTTCTTAAGAGTAGAATATATACCAAAAGAACAAAAAGTTTAAATTATTCTTTCAAAAGAATTGATAGCGGTTACATCTTAATTTACTAGAAATCAAAAGTAATTAGTATAGCTTATTCTGTCTGGATGAAGGACATCTGAGATAGTTTATTTTATCATTGTGTCATGGAATGAGAAAAATTTCTAAATAAATCTATCGATATAATATTTTCAAGTGTCTTTATATGAAAATTATATGAATCTGTAAAAGAGATAATTGACTTTCTTTTATTTCTCTAAATAATTAAGCATAATTGTCTCTTAAATTGCATCTACGTCACCGTTGTCTAGTGTACAGTAACAAATGTAGCCATCGTGCAACTGTGATTTATAACGTTTTAAACTTTGTAGGATGATTCAAAATGAACAAAAGTTATTTCTGTATCAAAGAATAAATATGTAATATTGCTCACACTTATATGAAAGCAAAACATTTCTCAACTTACAACATTAAAACAGTCTATCCCTTTCAAAACATAAATAAACGAATTGTTTTTTTAAATACTATTTAAAAAAACAACGAAAAATTCTTGCCAAAAGGAATAATTAATAATAATTCATTACTATAATGTTTACAAATTTTAATCATTTTAATCGATTAATCGAATATTGACTTTTTAATTGACGCGGGATCGTTCGTGGCGTCATTTGTTCGTGAGAAATTGATCTGTGACGTAAAAATTTTATTTTATTATAAATATATACATAAAAGACATATTTTTCAAAGGAAATTATAACAATCCTTTTGAACTTCTACATTTTAATGGGACGCCGCCATGTCTTAGAATCCGAGCCAAAACAGACCCGATGTTTTTGTGTTGTTTTTACCAAAAGAGTTCTTTTCCACATTTTAGTTGCTATGCGTGCTTGATATGCCAGAATTCGAAACACCGATAAATTTATTTTAAGAAAAATCAGTTTGAAATCGATTCGATCGAAAGACGGAACTAAAACTACATCTAAAAATTATTAATGAAAGAATAATAAATGTGTTTTAAATTACAAAATAAACCCACTCTTCGCTGAATTATTATTTTTTAATAATATAATAATAATAATAATAATAATAATAATAATAATAATATAATAATAATAATAATAATAATAATATAATAAATAATAATAATAATAATAATAATAATAATAATAATAATAATAATAATAATAATATAATAATAATAATAATAATAATAATAATAATAATAATAATAATAATAATAATAATAATAATAATAATAATAATAATAATAATAATAATAATAATAATAATAATAATAATAATAATAATATAATAATAATAATAATAATAATAATAATAATAATAATAATAATAATAATAAATAATAATAATAATAATAATAATAATAATAATAATAATAATAATGTTCTTATTACCACTAATTTTCCTTACCAGTGTTTTCCTTACCACTAATGAATACATGTAGCAAAACCATTTGTACAGAAACTGAGACGTTACACGGTAAATGCGGGAAAAAATAGTATACAGTGTTTTATTATTAATGCTTTTCGGACTCATTTATTAGCTAATTAAAAAAAGTTGAGTGGTACTTAATAACCAATTAACTTAACGATATACATATCATGTAACCATATACATATATTTCTTACTGCAACAGATATTGTACTGGGTTTCGGAGAAAATAATTAATTAGACCTTCCAGTACCTTCACTGAAATGTATAAAAATATTTTCGGGAAAAAGTATTAAAAGCGCGATTATACTTTTGTGTGTATCTGAAGAAACTTCAGTTTTAACTGATGTTCAGTGTTTTTTGGAAATTTAGATTATAAACGGAGTTTTTGATGAACATTTATCTATTTAAATAGGAACCATTAAATTTGATTTTTTACTGATCGTAAGTGATAAATTTTTTTAAAGAAGAGTCTAAAATATAAAACAAAAAAATATAAAATATTACTTTAAAACATTTTTTTCTGAGAGGACAGTTATTTTTGTATTTCTAATTTCAAATATTTGCAATAAATAAAACTATTATTCAAGGAAAATGTACAAGAAATATGTTTTCGAAAAGGAATAACTAGGTCATTCAGAAGCTTAAAAAAAATAATCGTACTTGTATTTTGCGAGAAATTTATAAACAATAATGTAAAACCTGAGTTCATAAAAGGTGTTCGTTTCAACGTTAAATAGCCGAACAATAATTTGTTTGAAAAACAAGCTAATTTAAGGAAAATTTAAAATGTTTACTCTCAATTACCTAATATGAAATATGAGGTAATGAAAGTAGTATTGCGATGGGGTTGAAAATCCGAAAGGGAAATGTTTTGTTTTCTACACGTTTTGGAGGGTGCGGGGCTGGGGAGCCCAGTCGGTTAGGCACTCGCCTAGCATGCGAAAGGTCCCAGGTTCGGGTCCGGGCATCGCTAAAATAACTACTGACCTATAAACGGCCCGTGCAGCCAAAAATGTCCGACGAAAAATACCCCGTGTTGAGGGAGTGCACGTTAAATATGCTTCAAAGTCTTAACGATGCGTACGATGCCTTAACGCTGCGACGGTTGCGTTGGGTGCCTACTCAGGTGTTGGCTCGTCACTTGATTCTGGTTCTAAAATATGACGCCCGTCGCCAATAGCCTTCATGCAGCTCTAGTGCGACGATAATTCAAACTAAACTAAACTTTGGAGAGTGCTGACTAACAAAAATTGGTTTTTGAAAAATTGATTTGTCTGCCCGATTTTCTGGCTGTCTGAAACTACTCTACATCTCGAACTAAAAGAACCAAGGACTTAAATTTGGTACATGACTTCCTAGTACCAGTCGTACGTCATAAGGTTTCCGAAAAAATCGTGCATGCGCAAATTGTAGCTGCAATAGAAATTTTTAGGCTTTAAAGTCATTTTATTAGGTTTTAAAGTCATTTTGTAAGGCTCTAAAGTCATTTTGTTAGGTTTTAAAGTCATTTTGTTAGGCTTTAAAATCATTTTGTTAGGTTTCAAAGTAATTTTGTTAGGCTTTAAAGGCATTTTGCTAGGCTTTAAAGTCATTTTCTTAGGTTTTAAAGTCATTTTGTTAGGTTTCAAAGTCATTTAGTTAGGCTTTAAAGTCATTTTTCTAGGCTTTAAAGTCATTTCGTTAGGCTTTAAAGTCATTTTGTTAGGTTTTAAAGTCATTTTGTTAGGTTTTAAAGTCATTTTGTTAGGTTTTAAAGTCATTTTGTTAGGCTTTAAAATCATTTTGTTAGGTTTCAAAGTCATTTAGTTAGGCTTTAAAGTCATTTTTCTAGGATTTAAAGTCATTTTCTTAGGTTTTAAAGTCATTTT
Organism: Oedothorax gibbosus; assembly: GCA_019343175.1. Classification (NCBI taxonomy): domain Eukaryota; kingdom Metazoa; phylum Arthropoda; class Arachnida; order Araneae; family Linyphiidae; genus Oedothorax; species Oedothorax gibbosus. The sequence goes on along the minus strand of CM033276.1, from coordinate 23,412,096 downwards.
GTTAGGCTTTAAAGTCATTTTTCTAGGCTTTAAAGTCATTTTCTTAGGTTTTAAAGTCATTTTGTTAGGCTTTAAAGTCATTTTGCTAGGCTTTAAATTTAAAGTCATTTTCTTAGGTTTTAAAGTCATTTTGTTAGGCTTTAAAGTTATCTGTATTTGTTAGGCTTTAAATCTCCGTATCGGGTATATATTTACTTTTAAATGGGCATTGATTTATTGAGTGGCAATTAAAAGTCGTGTAGTTTTACTCACCCCTAGTTTTAAAACAAAATTTATTGAACTAAATGACGTATTTTTTCTGCTAAACTTCTGTAGTTCTATTTACTACAAAACAGCTGAAAAAAGTAGTTATTATGCAACGTATACGTCAATATCCCACCGTCACATATTTTATAAACGTTATTCGTTGCGCTGAATAAACACATGGAAAGAAAATGTTTTTGTTTCATCACATTTAGATGGTTTGTTACTTATTTTATTGATGCTAATGAGGATGACTTGATTTTAATGTTTCAGTGCTGCCATGTCAGATACTTTTTACGTAAGTAATTTTGCCTTTAAAATTCTGGAAATAAGAAAATATTCATAATCTTTTTTAAATTTTATGATCATTTTGCAAGAGTAAAATATTTGGTATTTCAGAGTCAGAAAGGATCAGTCAGGATCTATTGCCGTTAAAGTGCAAAAAATATTTAAAGGGCTTATCACCCAGCTAATCTGAAGTTTAAACAATTTGATTCTTCAAAGTGTAGCTTTCTAAGTAGTTGTTTTTTAATCTCACTATAATAACAAGGTAATATTCAAATAACCTGGAATGCTAATACTTACAAACTTCGAGATTTAGTTGTAACATTGACATATCTCCTTACATGACAATTATCAGTTTTTACAATTTCGAATGTGTATTGTGCAACTAAAGTTAAAATCTAGAATTAAAAGCGTTTAAGTAAAAATACATAAAAATTGTTTACAAGAAACATTTAGAACTACACAAGCAATAAGCTTGGAAATTGTTTTCAGCTTGCATTCTTTTCTGTATAATTTATAAAAAACGTAATCGTATCCGATTAAATGATGCTCTGAGTTTTAACACATAAAGTTATCTTCAATATATTTTTGTACTTACAAAGCGTTAAAAATTTTAGCAATGTGTTTTGAAAATTTAAAGCCTTTCTATGTCGTATCAAATATTCCGTATATTCAGTTTCACTTAAGTAAAACTAATAATAAATATAATAAATATTTTATAATAAGAATTGTAAATAATGTAATTGTATAATTGAGAATGATGAAAAAAATATATGAATTTCTTTCATATATATATATATTTTTATACTAATACTTAAGTTAAAAATACACATAACTCATATATCCTTTGTTAAACGCGTCATCATTTTTATTACAGAAATTTTTTAACATCTACTCTTTAAGTCGACATTAAAGCAAAATTGTCACATTAACGGGAAATGAAAGATGAGACATATAATTGGCGAAATTTGCCTACACAGAAAACAAGTACTTTTTTTAAAAAGAGAATATTATGCGTTCTCACTTCGAGAAAATTCGTAACTTCTACGGTAAATGATTGGGCTAATTTGTACGAGCTCGTGGCAGCTATAAATATTCGAAGCAACTAAAATAGTGGGCAATTTCGTAAAACTTTTTTTTTAATCGCTAGTTTATATTAATAAGCAAAACGAATAACATATTATTTAAAAGTTATACAGAGAATATACAGTTTTATTAAATGAAGGCTATTGATATATTTATGTTTACCAGTGTAAAAAAAAATCTTCCCCTTAGCTCTCGCTACTAACAATATATACCTTAATTATTTTTTTTAAAATTTTGAGAATTTTCATGTGTACTTTTAAATGGAACTGTAATATGGATATCTTGAACTTTTCTGATATTCTGATTTTCTGATATATTAACGTGTATTTTATATTTAATACAACAAAATTTATGTCCTCAACTGTCTTATTTTCTCTTCTTTGCAGCTTTTAGTTAAACAATTTATTTTTTTAAAAAATTCAAAAATTATATTGATTATTAAAAGTGTTTTTTTAACAAGTGCAGATACAAATATTTGTGACAAACAAACATATATTTGTGATTTCCCAACGAATTCAGAGAAAGAAAAACAACCATAGAATAATAATAAAAATATATTAACAGAATTCTTGTTTAGGAAAGAGATAAATTACATTTTATATATGCGAATAAAAAAGCACTATTAAATCAACTGATTTTTATAGTAACTTTAATTTTCAACTAATTTCATATTTACAAAATCGTAAATCCAAATTCACATTTGATTTAATAAACCAAATGTAAAAATGGATTACACGAAAAATGCGTTACATGAATAAAAGAGCTTACTGGAAGAACGTGCTAAGTGACATTTTTGAAAAAATTTAGATTTTGGTGGCAATGAACACATTACTATCTTCTTCAACGATAACAAGTTTCCCCTTTTTCATAAACTTTAAGTTTAGTTTATTTTTTAAGTTTTGAAAATTCCGTTTTTAACAGATCTGAGTGCAAACTAGAAACTTTAAAGTTCATTTTCTCTTATTCACCTTTTTGTCTTTTAGTACGTTGTTGTTGTTACTAATGCCACTTGGGAAACCCAAGCTCTTCCCGCGGAGCGGGCAAGGATTAAGGCAAATGGGTGCTGTTCCTGAGGAGAGATGCCCGTATAGAGACTACACGGCAGGAATCCGTCTTGGCATCGTGCTGACAGATGCTGCCATCTATCGCCACCTCCGCAATTTAGACATGTCCCTGAAGGGGAGGGAAATAGTCTCCAGGGACCTGTACCCGTTAGAAACTGCGCCATGACCGCCCCCACAGGACTTTCGGACCCACAGATTTAACGAGCACGTACTCCGCATATACTCGGTGGGTCTTCAGTGGCATCGGGACTCGATCGGGGGACCTTCCGATTCCGAGAACGAGGCCTTAACCACTAGGCTATCCACGGCCGTCTTTTAGTACGTTCTCCCACTAAGCTCTTCAATTAGATAAAATATCGAATATATAATCTTTCGCACAAAAGAACTGAGGTAGTTTATTTTCTATTCTAAGGAATCTAAGGGAATGTATAAAAAATAAGACTATTGTGCTCCCTACAAAAGGATCTCGTAAATCTTTAATTCTATTTGATTTTTATTTACGATTGTATTGTATCATAAACTTGATTTTTTATTGTTTTTGTACAAGAAAAATTAAGCAACAGCGTCTCATTTGTTTCTTTTAGTTTAAGAGAGGAATAAAATGTTGAAATTTTTTTCTCTCTTAGAATAACTTCTTTTCAAAATGATTACCTACTTTTAGAGAATTTAAAAAACAAATTGATGTTTTAAACTCGAAAATTATCTCGTTTACGTACTTATAAATAGAACTAAAAAAACAGAGCATTCATTCTTCATTTAAAAAAGTAACTTATTTCATTCTCAGTCATTGTTTTAAGAAAAAAATTCCGAATCATGTTTGCAGAAACCCGGAAGTGAGCATAATTTCATCGAACAAACACAGAATTATCCCTTTAAACTAAAAATTAAATTTTTAATACCAAACAAACAATCTAGAATCGTTATATAATCTGCTTAACAATTCCACAATCATTCCTCGCTTCATTTGTACTTGTTTTTCTTTTTTAAAATCGTCTTTGCATCACAATGCCAAAAGGTCGCAAAAGCAGTCTACGAATCCCAGACATGGCGTCAAGCAAGCTGCTGCAGATATCGCACTGCGCATGCCTGGCGCGCTTTTTTACAGGAATTTACGCGCGGTTTCCCTGGGATCCTGGTTTACTTTTCTGTCAGACTCCAAATCGTTCAGACGAAGCTCTTGTGTCAGTGTTCTAAGTTTCTACACCGGTTGGTTGTTGTGATACGTAGACGATCGTACTATGTAAGTTTTTTTTAATTGGAATTTTGGTTTAAATTTGATGTTTAAATGAATGTTCTTTTTCTTCTTGGCAAACTGTCATGTCGTTTGAGGATATTGTTTTGAAATGGGCTTTTGTGTTTCTGGCAATGACGGAATAAAATAAAAAATGTTCCACAGTCTCGGAAATGTGATTGCGCCATTCTAACTTTTATTTATTTATTTCTTTATAAAAATAAAATATCCTTACATTGGTGCTTTCCATTTTAACACTCTGATTACATAAATGTCATCTATGGAAAATTCATTTTAGTATATTTGTTTTAAAAGAGTAGACGTAAAATTTTCCGATTGCGCTGTTGATAGTTATATTTGAGGTTGAAAATGTGCAATCGAGTATTTATTATTGGCATATTAAGGCCGATAATAGTACATTTTGCAATTAAAAAAAAAACTTGAAATAAGCCAAAAAAATTTGTTTGTGTATTTGATACTCTATCATATGATATTTGATATTGTAGCTATATAATTTTTAAATTAGATTTCTTCAGTTAAACTCAATTATAGCAATAATAAACGGTATTATACTCATATATACCCAAATAAATAAGATATTTTTTAATGTGTGCAATTTATTATCTACGACGACAGTTGAGCTATATAAACGAGTTTTTCAATAAGTTAAGAAAAATACTTGTGCTTTTTGGCTGTATCTCTAAAGAAGTGCGCATATAATAATAATAATAATAATAATAATAATAATAATAATAATAATATTTGTATATAGCTCTGCTATTAGTTGAAGGGGGCTGGGAGAGCCCAGTCGGTTAGGCATTCGCCTAGCATGCGGAAGGTCTCATGTTCGGGTCCGGGCATCGCCAAAATAACTGCCGACCCTATAAACGGCCTGTGCAGGCAAAAATTTACGTCGAATAATACCCCGTGTAGCTGGAGTGCACGTTAAATATACTTCAAAGTCCTAACGCTGCGTACGATTTCGCCCTTAACGGTCGCGTTGGGTGCCTACTCAGGTGTCGGCTCGTCACTTGACTGTGGTTCTAAAATACGACGCCCATCGCCAATAGCCCTCGTGTAGCTCTAGTGCGACGATAATTCAAACTAAAACTAAACTATTAGCTGAGGGACAGATTCGACGACAATAATTAAATGCGTTCGCTTACGGTAATGGTCATCGTGTAGCTCTAATGCGACAATAATTCAACCCAAACCAAAATTTAACGTCTAACAAATTAAACTAAATAAAAAAAATGAAATTTCAAAAAAAAAAATCTTAACCCGATTTTAATTATATTTGGTAGATTTTAATTAATCTTTTTGATATTTACAGGCAATTTCACATTCACTTTTTTTATTATTCTAGCGCTAGAAAATAAAACACTAAAAATTGGAAATTTAATGTTTTTACCTTCCGCGTTAGGTTTATAACGTAAAAAGTCTTATAATGGCTCTGTCGTCTCCAACTTACAAAGAACGAATCGCAAGTCTCACAAACAAGTGTGGTACGTCATATTGAAGAAAAAAATCAGGCAAGGCTATATCCCAAATTTCTCGGAAAATTTATTATTTCAAGTATATTTAAACAACTAAAAATTTAATCTACATTTAAATAACAAGAAAATTCCATTTTTTTTAATTCAAAATTTCAGTTTTCACTTTGTTAAAAACACACAAGAAACTTTATTTAAATTGAAAATAAAACTTGAAGAGTTTTTTTTATGTGATATAAATCTGTTTGGAAAAATTATAATATGTATTGCAAAATTGAATGATAGTTCTAACTATTTTTTTAATTAAAAATCTGTAGCAGAAGTTTTGTTTCATTTTTTAACGTATCAATTTGACTAAAATTCTTTCTTCGAACTGTACTATGATCAGTTCCTCTTCTATTTTTGAAGCAAAAAAAATGCATCAATATTCTTCAAATTTCAAACAAATGTAGCCAGCTTGCCAAAAATATTGATACTATCAATTAAATTTGCGAAAGTAAAAGGAATACAAAAAATTGAGTTTTGATGGTTAATTTAAATTAAAACTAGCTAACGGCCGTGTTTTGTGATTTTCTTCCTAGCGTGTATAAATTGTGTGGGGAAGCGGTTCTAGTAACAGTTACTGTTACAAAAACCTACTCGTTTAATTAACTCAATTAATATGGAATTGACTTTTTTAACGTGCCGTTAATCATATCCGTCCTTTCATTCCTAGATTTCATTGGTGGTTTCAGTGACTATTAGTATGACACTTTAAGCTTAGCTCACTACATTAGTTAAGGGTAAGGTAATCGTTTCCGGCTGCCTATTACTAGCATCCTTCAGGATGCTTTAACACAGCCAATAACGCCTCGTAATTTAGAACCCTGGTCAAGTGACGAGGTCGACACCTGATCGGGCACCCAACAGAACTTCGAGCGACATCGTACGCTAATGGCGTCGGGACTTTGGACTCCACAGATTTAACGAGCACGTCTGTCCCTGTGCACTCGGGCCAATCCGTGGTGAGGATTTTTCTACTATTTCCAGCACGGATCCGATTTATAGGATGACTGGCAGTAGGTGGGATTCGAACCCCCGCACTCCTGAGAAGGTTGAATCTCTAGGCTGATGCCCTAACCACTCGGCCACGGACGGGCCCCATTAGTTAACAAACTAGAGTCTAGGCCATAAATTTTCACTCTTGTGGAACTGTTGCCACTCAAGACGCGAACCATGCAAATTTTTAGATTATTGATTTATTTTGCTTTAGATGGCCGTTCTTCAGGTATCCATTCCACTGTGTACTTGACTGTGGTTCAAAATTACGGTTCGTCACGAAATAGGCCCTATATTTTCATTTTGTAGGCAAAAGCAAAGCCTCAGAACCGTGACTAAATTTTCTCGTAATTCTAGAAACAGTGCTGCCACCTGATTTCTAATAATGTAGTTACTCGTCTCTAATCATAACCGTAACTACTTACTCGACAGCGTGTGTAGTGGAAAAAAAAATCTTATCTTTTCATTCTCGAAATAAATTGAGGTCTTGATTGCGTCATTTTTATCATTGATGCAGCAGTTTTCTCTCTAAAATTCTTTCTTCATCCTTGCATTCGCAGCTTCTTATACAGTTCGGTAAGATTTCTTTCAAAAGTAAACAAAAAGGAAGCCTAATAACGTTGTGTTTTCTTGAAATTTCACCTATTTTTTGTCATTTTACACGTGTATGTTGTATTGTTAATAATTTTTAATGTGGATACTTGGTTAAAAAAGTTTTTAGGATTTCATTATCATTATTTTAGAAATAGGTACCGTATGTTTTAAAATATAATATAATTTTATACAAATACCATATTATATAATATAACGTGTTTGAATGTTGCGTTCACAAATGGTTCAAGGATACTTAAGAATTAAATTTTTTGAAAGAAATTATTGTTTATTATGCAATAAAATAAATTGTAATTAATGAAATATTAATATTAGCTTATTTTTAATGTCATACAATATTGTGCTGACAAAATACTTATGAGTTTAGCTTATATGTTTAACATTTTTAAAGTTACTTTCCTGTGTTTAAAATTTATTTGTGCGAAACTAAAATGTATTACGTTTAGGCTAATTAATTTGTTTCAAGTTATCAAAGACAATATTTTAAATAATTTTTTTAGTTAACAAGGTTTTTAGCATTACTGTACAAAATATACACATAATTTAGTGAGTGAGACGTAAATATTTTAATTTGTGCTGTGAACGAGTTTATTTTGAAGCATTGGCCACAATTAACCTTTGGTCATAATTAACTCCCGTGGGCCACGTCAGATTACTTTCTTTGTTAACCCTTTCAGTCCCAGTGATGCCATTTGGCATCCTCATTTTTCTGATCATAATTTTAAAAAAAATAATAGGGCTTACATCTATTGGGATTAAAAAAATATTTTCTAATAGAAAAAAAGTTTGAAGAATCGAATGACGTGCTTTTTTTAAATCATAAATAGCTATAGACGATAAGAAAAAAAATTCTAAAATGATGATGCCAAATTGCTCTTGGGACTGAAAGGGTTAAAAGTTAGCCATCATTATTTGTATTCAAACATAAAATCTAAAGGATGCCTAAATTCTAACCCAAACTGTTTATTATGTCCAAAATTGTTTTAAACCTCATTAGTTTAAAAGTATCAATATAGTCACACCTTTTTAATTCGAAGCACAAGGAACAACAAAATTGGTTTGTCTAAAGTATAACTAGATTTGTCCAAAAACATGTTGGCAATGTAACAAGGACGTAGAATAAAATTTGCCGTTCGTGCTCGCTTTTCTGGTTCATTGGATGTCAAATTCAAAACCCCACCAGATTGTCGAAAGCGTTGGATAAAAGAATATGGTTGGTTGGCTTTAAACTGTGTCGCACTAACACTTAATTTTTCCATGTCTGTGGCTTTTCTTTTTCTTTGAGGGTATTATAGTAGAGGGCATGTGATATATAGATGACGGCTTGGGCTCTTTCCTGGAGGTTTGGTTTATTTTAGACAGCCATTTCTTCCAAAATGAGTTTTTTTTATAAAAAAATATATTTGCTAAAATATTAATACAAAATTCTTTTAAAAAGCTTTTTAAAGACACGAAGGGAAGCTCCAAGTAGGAATTGTACCAAGCCCTGACATGTTTTGCATCATAGTTACATCAGACATTTTAGTTCATGGTAACAATATCAAAAAAGGCTATCGTTGTGTAGAAAGGGATGTCGAACTAGTGCAGTTAGATAAAAGAGCATGGACTGTAGTTCAAATTGCAGTAACTCGGATTACTAATATTTAGGTTGAGGAAAGTTCTTTTCATGTTCTCTGTGAATGGGACAACTACTCTGCACAAAGGTTTGAATATCTTGGGTACAATCGTATCAATGCCTGGGAGGCTGATAATATACCAATCGAGGAAACGTTGAGGTTCATGCCAGTAATCGACCTTCTTTAAGGTTAAACGATGGTTTTAGTATAATGTGGTCCCAGTGCTTGACTAACGCCCGTATTCACCGCAACGCGAGTGATTGGCGTTAACTCATGAGTTGATATACCCGCACATTACCGCGTTCACAATCGTTAATGAAATCGCTATTCACTGCGTATTTTGAACATCGAGTATATGTTTTCGGAGTTAGCGAACGTTACTTGCTCAGGGCGGCATATGATTGGTTGAAATTAACTCACTCTTTCTTTACCCACAATCCTTCGCTTTTCTGTTTTGATTTTTCTCTCCGTGCAAACTCGTGGTAATTTCTGTGTTAATTATTTAATATTATTATTTATTCGTTATTATTTACAATTTTTATTTATTATTTATAATCTTTATTTTACATTCTTTTTTGTTATTGCATTTTTAAAGTATTTCTTTCTAATTACTGAGATGGAACCAGAAAACGTAAAAAAACGTGCTTTTACATAAACTACGAGAAAGAACTTATTCTTAATTTAATCAAACCACAAATTAAAAGAATTGAATGCAAAGAAACGAACAAAGCAAGTAATGTAAAAAAACTAGAAGCGTGGCAAGAGATTGCTGGTTCCATTTAACGACGATATACAAAAATACCAAGAAAATTACAAATGTGCGGCTTGCAATGTGTATTCAGAAAATAAATAATTCAGGAAAACGAATGCGAAAAAGGAATGGCGATAATCACAACACACAGAAATTCGATTGTGTGCATGCGTAACTCGGGAAAGTTCCACGTTAACGCTCCCAATTCGGCGAGTTACCTTTTGAACCTATGGTTGAGATAAATCGGGAGGTAATTTGAGCGGTGAATACGGTTTTCCCCAAACGAGGTGTTAGAACCGGTTTTCGCGAGATAACTCAGAGTTGAAAAAAGCGGTGAATACGGGCGTTAGGATGGACCACCCTACTCAAGTCATAATATTTAAAATAATACTGCTCAAGTTTATGACCTGTTAATATCTGATCTCTTCTCTTTCAGTTGAAGAGATACCCAGTCTTCACCAATCGAAACCCTTCTCTCTACCCCCTGGATAAAGCCTTTATCTCCCAGATGGAAGAAATTACCAATACTTGTCCCATCTTGCCTTTCAATGGGAACAAAATGCTGCCAGCCCCTCTCAAGTGGCTCAATGTGGTTGCCATCTACATAATGAATCAGCTCGATACCTAAGAAACAGTGTCACTTTCTGTGCTTCGGACTAACATAAAACTGTCCGTTGCAAACTGTCTCGCTTATATCTCCGGGAGAAAATCCCAGTGCTAGGTTGCAAATAAAGCTTTGTTTCGACGCTTTCGTAATCTTTTCTTCGTATTTTGATACTTAAAAAAAATGACTGTGACTTATTCTTTGAACGTGAGCAAGGCCCGGTTGTGTGGCTTTGCAAAGTTGCTGTTGCGATGGCGTGGGAGTATTTACAAGCTGCTGTATAGAGAGATGGTTATTTTCTGTGGGCTGTACTACAGTTTGAGCGCCCTCTACAGATACTGTTTCTCCGAGAACCAGAGAACGTAAGATTTTGTCATTTTGTTTCTTTATACTTGTAATTATACAAGGTTCGGCTATTAATTTCCAGGACTCGTGGAATAACTCAGAAGAAAATAAGTTAAACACATAGCCATTTAATGAATCGAAGTAAGCCCAGCCCCATCAGCCGTAATGCATATCTGTGCTAGGTTGTACAAATTTCGTAAAGAAGTTTAAAGTCCTCTACCTCTTTTAGAATGCTCTTTAATAGTGGTGTAACAGTTTGGCTTTGACATCCTGACAACTTTGACAACAGGAATTTAAGAACTATGTTTTACTGTGCATTTCCAAGAGAACCACTTCAGAATGACGTCAATTGCACTGCACCTGCGCTAGAGAACGCCCTTCAATATCGAATTATTAGCACCATTCCTCTAGCTTTTCGTTCTCCTACAGTTACGCTAGTCCTGGAAATTAAAAGTCGGACCTTATATTTATACTATGGTTAAATAGGGCAACTTTAGTCCTGCAGGGTAACTTTGGGCCAAGCATAAAATCTTATTACTGACTTTCTCTTTAAATATTTTTTTTACTCAGAGCTCAAGGCAGAGTTGCCACCAGTTGAAAAAGTCAAGCACATATTCAAAGAGTGCATTAAATGAGGTGTTACTGGCTTGAAAAGCTTGGGCTAAAGTTTCCTTCCAGGGCCAAGGTTATTCCATTTCATGGTATTCCACAAGTTTTAATGTACAAAATTTATCAGTTTAAATTTATTATTTCCTTGATATTTCTTAAATTTTTTTTGTAGCTATGTTCAAGTATCATCCTTAATGTGTTTCTTGAGCAAGCAGTAATGTTCTTCTAATGAATAAAATTTTAATGATTTTGTGCTCTTGGTGAAATGAATTAATCTGTTTTTTTTTCTATTTATAAGCTATTCCAGAATAAAATTTTCATTGTAATTTCAATTTGTATAATTGGTAAATTGTTATTAAACCATTATATCTTTTTCCAGGGTTTTTGAGAAACTTACCATATACTGCGAAGCCTTCACCAATCTCATCCCACTTTCATTCGTCCTGGGGTTTTACGTATCCATAGTCGTTGGTAGATGGTGGCAACAATACTTAGCTATTCCATGGCCCGATAAGTAAGATCGCCATCCATGATCTAATTTCTAAATTATTTAGACTGAATTTTAAATCTTGTCAAGTATAAAATAAAATGCAAACTATTACATAATTTTGGTAACTGTCAATTTAAAAGCATCATCTATCTTTTCCTTCTAACTTACTGTTAGATTTTGAATTGGTGGTGCACCTTTTAAATTAAAAACATGCACTTAAAAATATGTGACTACAATGCACATAAGTAGTATACTGCACTTTTAAAATTTTGTTACTTTTCCTGTATTAGTGTATTTCAATTTTATGTCACCCTTGGGTTTTTTCATAAATTTTCTTTAACTTGCAAATAAATTTAGCAAATGATAAAAATATTAATTTGATTTGCCAAGAGATGAAGAATATGAAAATAATCGATTTTCACTTTTAAAAGTTTAAGTTACAACTAAATTGCTGTGTTTGGCGTCCCCCCCCCCCCCTCCCTAAGGTTATGGAATCTAATGTGGAAGCTGTTCTAGATGTGATAGTTACTATTACAAATATCCTTGTTTTTTATTTTGAATTTCAGTGCATATTTAAGTAACAGGAAAATAGACTATTTATTCCTTTCAGAACTTGTTTATTTTTCATTTATTTATTCCTCATGCAATGCTATTGTTTCAGGGTATCTATGCTGATCGCAGCTTACGTGCATGGCTCCGACGAGAGGGGCAAAATCATCCGTCGTACTCTAGCTAGATACTTGAATCTGCTGAGTGTCCTAACATTCCAGGCTGTGAGCACATCGGTCAAGAAGAGATTTCCAACTTTAGATCACGTGGAAGAATCCGGTAAATAATTTGTCAATTGTTAAACACATGTTGGTGTGTTAAAGGGACATGAATTTCCGAAAACGAAATTAACTCCACCGATGTTAACTAGTAGAAAAAATTTATATTGTTTATTTGTGGAGAAATTGCATAGTTTTTCATGAATAGCATTCATAATTTTTTTAGCTATTTTCAAACTTGCTGGTACGCTTACAGTGGATTCATTTAATTTTCAAATATAATATCAAGGATTTGGCTATGCACAAACGGATAGGGTTTAATAATACCTAAGCATGCCGATAAGTTCGGAAACAATATGGGTAAGTAAATTGTAATCCAATTTGTCCATAGGTTAACATTTGAGAAGTTAGTTTCGTTTTTTGGTAATTGATGTCCCCGTTATAGATAGTTAATGTGATTTGGCTTGGTAATTTATTCTTTTGTCTTCACTAGCAAGCTTTGATTTATAGAATACAAGCAAATTTATACCCGTTCTTCGCACGGAATAAAAAAATATCAAATAGATTCCAAATATGTGTACCATATACCCTGTTATAGGATCATAAACTTATTATTGTTTCCTCTTGTTATAAATTTTTAAATCCCGTTTCATTGCCTTAAAATTCCAAAATGAAAAATACGCTATAAAATGCACTCATAAATGTCATCACAATTCCCTCATAAATACATAAAACCTTTTAGCTCATTTGGCGCGTTTTGGGAAATAATTTGGCGAGAAAATAGATATAGCTACCCACACCCATTATACAGCTCTAACACAATGACCTTCGAACAACCGACCAGCTTATAAATTATTTATAAAAGAAATCGCCTATTTAACGAATTTTAGTTAATAATTTGGCGAGTTTGGCCACGTATTTGATGAAAAAATAGACATAAAACACTAATAGCTCTAGTGCGATGGCCTTTATTAACCATCATAGTTCAGTAATAGCTTAACTATACATTTTAAATATGCATACATGCAGTCAACAGAAAAATCAATGAAAAAATCATCAAATAAACCCACAATAAAATCCAGGAATGAAGACTGGCGGAATTACGTCACTTGAAACGTCAATTATTTTTCAAATAATGAATTTAGTTTCTAAAAGTAATGGCAAAAGAATAAAATAAACATTTTGAATTTTAAATGTTTTCGTTAAAAGTTTTATTTAATTTTTTCAGCCGATGGCATCAGGAAAGAGAAAAAATGATCGGATTTGAGCGAAAGTGGTGTATTTTTTTCAGAAACTTCGAATTTTCTCTAAAAATGGAACAAATATGAAAAAACTAAGCCTCAGGTGCACACGTTGGTATTAAAAGGAACCTATCTTAAAACATTTCGAATTTCTGAGGGCAGTATAAGTAGGTCTTTTACGATCCAAACACACAGACAGACTCTTTCTTTTATTATTATAGATGAATTGCACAACTGTAGAATAGCTCAGAGAGAATACTTGGAATATTTGAGCCAAAATTGTCTTGCATAATGTTATGTATTTTATTCCATCTTGTATTTTAATGTGTTCTTTACTGGGGTGTCCCATTTTATTAGAATAAGTTTGCCAGTTATATTTGTCTTAAGGTCTAAAATATGCTTTTTAGTTGAAACAGTATTAAATGTTTTACTTTTTCAAAACTTGAGTTTAAACTATTAAATCATTGAAATTTTTAAAGTTAAAAATTATTAACTACAAAAAATTATGGGTGAATTTCTAATATATGAAATTAGAATTATCCATGAAAATTTTCTACATCTTTATATATATATATGACGTTCAACTCTTTCTCTGGAGTGCTTCAAAATGAAGTGCTTTTACTAGTTTTCAACTAATATTTCTAATTCTATTTATAATGATACTTTTTCATTCTAAAAAACTTCCAGCTTATTAAGAATATAAGCACTCTTGATGCAAAAATAACTATTGTGGCTATTGCAATAACTATATGATTAAATAATTGAAGAAAACAGGGGAAAAACCCATTCATCAACTTTGAATGTCTGTATTGAGGTCTGCTTAGTGAGTAGTGGCGATCGGAAACCGGTTTCTCCCTTGGTTCTTCTTCCGCAGTTCAAGCGTTACATTAGTGTCTAGCGTGAATCTCGATTTTAGAGATAGTCAACCTCTGTGCTGCACATCCAAGAACCAAGTGAAAACTGGTTTCTTCACTCCAGTTTAGACAATGGCTCGCTATCGTTGCCAAGCAGACCTGATGCAGACAGATTTCCAGTCTGTGAAGGGGTTCTTCCCCTGGACTCTTCAAATTATTTAACTATATTAATAAAATTGTATAACTAAACTTATAAAATTGTATAACTATTGTAATAACTATAATAATTTCTTTGCCAACAGGCTTGATGACGAAAGAAGAACGTCAGGTGTACGACGATATCCAAGTGACCCACGGCAAGTGGTGGGTTCCAGCCCAGTGGTTTTCAGCCCTGGCAGCCAGAGCCCGGAAGGAGGGTCGCATCAAGGATGATGTGCTGCTACAAGCACTCTTGGATGTAAGTTGGGTGTTATCAGAAGATGGTAGATTTAAAGTTGAACTACATTTCAGAGAGTTGATAAACCTTAGACTAAATAATAATGTTAATAACTTAAGGGAAAAGGAAATTGCAGCTGGGTCTCTAACTCGAAGTCTTTGTGTTGATCCAGTAGGAAAAATTATTTTCCAAGTCAAATTACTCCATCTGTATTGAACCTTTTTTTTTTTATATCTGAGAAATGTAGCTGGCTTAGAGGGCTATAAAAAACACTTTTTTAAATTGGTATGAATATTTGTAAAAATTTTCATTAAATAATTTTACAACATATTCAAACCGATTTCAAAAATCAGAATTATGGACTTATAAGCCAGCTGCATTTATCGTAATAAAAAAAGTTTGTAGAAATATCTAACACAGCCGGAGTAATGTGGCTTAGAAAATTATTTCTATTGGATGAATGCAGAGAGACTGGTTTGGAGACCTGGCTACCACCCCCATTTCCCCTTTAGCTGAAATATAATAGCAATTTTAAAAAGCATATAGCTGTTGGGTAAATTAATGAGTTCTGGCATTAATGCATGTTAAAAGCATGTTTTGACATTTTATTTCTGTTTTTAAATCGATTATATAATGTGTTTGCATCTTTTTGCATTTTTAATTTTAAACTTGGGAGAATTATAGTTAATATAAGAATGAAAGAACAAAAATGAAATACTTTAAGCTTTGTTATATCTCAATTTTTTATTCATATTTATTTGAGCGAGTAATTGTATTACTTTTTTATTATGGCATTTATCCCTTGTATGTTAGCAAACTCGGTTTCAAATATTTTCCATTAATTGTATAACATGGAAATTGAAAAATATTATTCATCTATACTTTCTACAAACTTTTCAGTAGAAGTCTATGATTATCTTGCAACAAAATAAATGCTTTGATGTAATGCATTCTTTGCAGTTTATTTGGATTCAACCTATTAATTTTGTTATTTGTTTTACATTGTTTTATGTATTATAACCATAAACATTTAAAAAAAAATTTCTGCAGGAAATGCATGTATTCCGTGGGAACTGTGGAATGTTATTTAGTTACGATTGGATCAGCATACCATTGGTGTATACTCAGGTAAATTATATTACAATGTTAATGTACATTCATTTCCCAAATTGAAAGTTTGAATACAGCCTCACATGATATTTTGTTTTCCAGGTTGTTACTTTAGCTATTTATACTTATTTCTTGGCAACAGTCATGGGGAGGCAGTATTTGGATCCTGAGAAAGGGTACCCTGGGCATGAAGTGGATTTATATATTCCAATCTTTACAATATTGCAGTTTTTCTTTTACATGGGCTGGCTAAAAGTGAGTTTTGACTTTTCAAATCTCTATATTTTTGTAATTCATATAAATTTAAATGAAAAAGGTTTTTTGTAATGCTGTTGAATGGGGTAACTTTGGCCGTGGAGGTTAATTTGGCCCAATAGTTTCAAGCTAATAGCTTCTTAAATACGCTCTTTAAAAACGTGCTTGCAGTTTTCAATGAGTAGGAATTCTGCTTCAAACTGTGGGCACAAACATATTCAAGGAGAAGGTCAGTACTTGGGTTTTATGTTTGAGACAAAGTTTATCACCTTTGACAGTGCTTAAAAATTTGCTAATTATAATTTAGGGAAGTTCCTTCAATGTACTCAATGTTTTTTTAGTGTTATGATAGGACTTCCAAAATTTTTAAAACGCGTTTTAAGTCATAAATTTACTAAAAAGAGTGTTGACTTAGTATTTAATCTTGTTAAAAAAATATACATAAATAAAATGTATTGCCTAATTGCAGGTTGCTGAACAACTCATTAATCCATTTGGGGAAGATGATGATGATTTTGAATTAAATTGGTGCCTAGACAGAAATTTACAAGTTAGTATAGGCCAATATAGGTTTACCAATAACTATAAGTTTTTGTGTTTTGTAAATAAAATCTTAATTTAAATAGAGGACTGAAATTCAATCTGCTCTACCAATTTAATTGAAATATTTACTTTTTAAAATTATATGGTCATTTTTTAAATCCACAATTGTTCATGTTGAGATTTTTCTTATTTTTTTTAAGCTAAATAACTTATTTTACAACAAGCTTAACTTCAATATAATATCTTATTTTCTATGGTTGATTCCGTAATTAATGATATTTATTACTTAGCAATTATGACACAATTTGTAATATAAAAAAAAATCTGAAGTTAACTTGTTGTGAACTGTGTGCAGGTTTCCTTTATGATTGTAGACGAGATGCACCACAAGCATCCTCGCCTAGTTAAAGACATGTATTGGGACGAACTTGAGCCACAACTGCCCTACACCAAATCCTCATTCATGATGAGGACGCAGCCACATCTCGGATCAGCTGTCAATTTAGAGTAAGTCACCTTAACATTGTTTATAATATAAATAGCTTTAAAAAAGTTTTGATCAAATGCTATATTTAAAAATTTGTCCAACTTCTACTAGTGACGTATTAGAGAAAATTGAAAACGGACAATAATTTAAAGTTTTTTTAAGAACATCATTTTCAAATTCATTAGCTTTTTAATTATACCATTATCATTGAAAGAAACAGGTTGGACTTCCTTTTTTTCCCTATGAATAAAATATTACATGGATGCTTGAGGAAAAGGGTTCAATTGACTTTTTGACTGTGCAGCTGACAGTAAAATAATAATGCACATGCCTTCCTTGGTATTAAAAACATTAAATATTAATTATAAACTTAAGTGCACTAGATGCTAAACAGAACAGTAAACACCAATATTTTTTAAAGTACTAAACATGGACTTGTACATTTTTGTGTATTATACATATAATATTTTAAAAGTAAAATATCAATTTTAGATCTGCTGAACAAAGTTTTCAATCATTGAGATTTATACCAAGTTTCAATGCTTTTATGAGCTAAAATAATAAAACAGTTAAAGCAATAATGTTGGTTCCAAGCAGAACTTAAAATTGATTCTTATAAAAAAAAAGATTTTTTTTATTATGTATGCCTCAAAGCTGTACATTAGGGATAGGAGTAACGCGTTACTTGTAACAGTTACATTTTTTAGATAAACAGGGTTAAATTTTTCAGAAAGTAACTAATTTTTAGCGGTAATAAAGTAACGAAAAATGTTGTTACTTTTCCGTTACTTGTCACGCCGTTTTTCATGGATAATTTTGTCATAATTATTTAAAATTTTATCATTTGACAATGTTGAATTTTCATTTTTAACTTTTTTTTTATCGTCCCTATTTCTTTAGTCTTGGTTCTCTTTGAAGAACTGTATGATGGCTAAATTAAAATTTTTCTTTTAACTTGAAATTTCTAAAAGTAACTCCAATCCCTGCTATACATGTATGCCACTGTCATGGTACAATCTTATCAAGTCACTTTCTAACACTCCCTTTATCTTCCAGCATCGACCCAGAGGAATGCGAATTCCTGCCAATGGAGACCATCCTCGAAGAGGACAATGATGACAACAACTACAACAGCCCTCCACAGAGCCCAACCAACGAGCTTTCCCCCGCTTTCCGGTCTATCGCGAGCTCAAAGGTCAACTTGAACGGGGACGGCGACACCACCTCACAGTCAGGGCTCAGATTCCTAGACTCCTTCCCAGGGTCTAGACTGCTCAATATGATTATTGGGGCCAGCACCGAGAACGTGCCTGGTACCCCCAAGACCCCGAAGAAAGAGGGCAGCATCTTTTCCGGGTTTACGCTCAAGACTCCCAATCGCAGGTTGGTCTCGCTTGCGAATTTACTAAATTGTTTTTAAAAAAAGTTAGGCTGGAGATCTGGGACCCTAAATTTTGGTCGCCAACTTTACATTTTTGGGAGCCAAAATAAAATAGGATAGTAATATGAAACAACACCAACATATGAAACAACACATAACATTGGAATCTCTTTCATATGAGATACTTTTTAAAACATTAAAAAAAATAAAAGGTTATTTTTAAAATATTTCATTCATTATAATTTTTAAAAATACAAACTTAAATTTAATATTTTCAGGGTTGCCAGTGGCGACTAAAAGGAGACTATTTGCTACTATTTTCGACCCCCGGCGACTATGGCGACTTTTTTAGACAAAATCAAGCCAAAAGCGACTATTTTCAGCATTTTGTCAACTATTTTCAAGGATGGGCGACTTTTTCAAAAAATTTCCGCGCGATCGTTGATATCCTTTATTTTGGTATTCCCCCCTTAAAATCGCCGGAAGGCCACATTTTACAATCGCAGAATAGCCAAAATCCTTCGGTTGTAAAATCACCGGAGTTTCGCGATATAGATCGCCGGAATATAGATATTTCGGAATAGTTGGATCGCTGGTGTTTCGGGATAGTTGGATCGCTGGTGTTTCGGGATAGTTGGATCGCTGGTGTTTCGGGATAGTTGGATCGCTGGTGTTTCGGGATAGTTGGATCGCTGGTGTTTAGGAACAGTAGGATCGCGGGAGTTTCGGGACTGTTGGATCGCGGGAGTTTCGGGACTGTTGGATCGCGGGAGTTTCGGGATAGTTGGATCGCGGGAGTTTCGGGACAGTATAGTAGCATCACCGGAGTTTAGGGATACTAGGATCGCCAGAATTTCGGGAAGTAGGATTGCCGAAATTTCGGGATAGTTGGATCACCGGAGTTTCAGGACAGTTGGATCGCAGGAGTATCGAGTCAGTAGGATCACCGGAGTTTCAGGACAGTTGGATCGCGGGAGTATTGGGACAGTTGGATCGCGGGAGTATTGGGACAGTTGGATCGCGGGAGTTTCGGGACAGTTGGATCGCGGGAGTTTCGGGACAGTTGGATCGCGGGAGTTTCGGGACAGTTGGATCGCGGGAATTTCGGGATAGTTCAATCGCGGGAGTTTTAGGACAAAAGGATCACCTCTGGTTTGAGACAGAAGGATCACCTCTGGTTTGGGATAGTAGAATCGTCAGAGACTTGCGCGATTATGTGCGGATAAAGTAGTTTTCTGGTAATAAGAATCTATATTTTTAATCTGTTGGTTGAACCTTGGCACATCTCAGAAGTTTTGTGTAAACCATTATAAATTTTTAGTTATTCGAAAAAATATTAAATGTGAATTTGAAAGTTATGTAAAAGATATTTAAAAGCAAACTTCACTAACTTTTATGTACATATAGACAAGATACATGCAAAACTTGAAATTATGTTCTTTTAACAAATTAAAATAATAAAATTTAATAAATTATATCAACCTGATATAATATTTTCATATTTATAAAAAAGTGAAAATGTCTATATTATTTTTGTTAACTTGTATGTTTTGTGTTAGATGGAGAAAGTAAAAAAAAAATCAAACTAAAAATGCTGTTTTAATTATTAAATTATTTAAGGTAATTCCAAGATGAATTAAGATATAATATTTTAACAAACAGTTCTATTTTTAAGGGAAACAACATTCTGAGCTGGTCAATGAAATCAAATTCAAATTAGGTGTTTGCTGTTTAGCAGGGTTCGAAATTTACAGTCGCCTAGTCGCAAAATGCGACCTAATCCTTCAATTTTGGGACAACAAAATAAATGTAGTCAAAGTTACGGAGACTAGGTTATCAGAACTGTTAATACCAACTTTTTTCATCGTGATTTTCAACAATCTCGCCAAAAATAATCAGCTTGAACTTGAAAAAAAGTTAACAGTCTTAAAATCTTACAACTGCAGCGATCTTAAAATTAAGAAACTCTGGTTACTGTAAAATTTGTAAATGGTGATTCCTAAATTTTTTTGAAACTTAGTTATCGAAACTCTGATGCTTCTATAATCGCAAAACTCTAGTGATTCTATAATCTCGAAACTTAGGCGATCGTAAAAATAAAATCTTCCAGTGGGATACCCAGTAGACATCTAAATATTGCAGATTAATTTTAAAATAAAAACATTTTTTAGTAAAAAATATTTTTTTCCTTAATAAGGGTCCTAGATAATGTACATTTGCTCCTAAGTCGCACATATTGCTCCTAAAATTTTCTTATCAAATTCCTAGCACTGCTGTTTACTCATTTAAGTTGATATAAATTTTAACATCAACCTTACTTAAAATCTATCAACTATCATAATCAAATCAAAAACTTAAAAAAGTTAACCATTTTAACATTTTCCAATTCAATTCCTTGAATGTGTTGATTTCATGCCGAAAAGTGAAGCAATCAAAGTTAAATAATAAATTTTGCAAAGAGAATTTTAAAAAATTAATAATTATAAGTCTTAAGTTTCGATTTTGCATATAGTATTTAAATTTGATGCAACTATTTTTGCTACTATTTTGATAATAAGGCGACTAATTTTGCAACTATTTTGGAAATTCCAGGCAACTAAAGCGACTATTTTTTCCCTAAATTTGACTGGCAACCCTGTATTTTACATCTGATAGCTTAATGAGTTAGTTCATTAAATCTTAACCTAAAAAAAAAAAAGAATTGAAAATTTCGATTTGTGAAAAACCTTCAAAAATCAGCGAATCAAGAATCTTTCAAAATCGGCAAATCGAAATTTTTTGAAAATTGATGATTCACAAAATATCTCAAATTGGTAAATCGCGAATTTCAGGAAGACTGGAAAATTCCGAATTCTCAGAAATCGTTGAACTGCGATCTTTATGAGATCGGTAAATCGCGAATACCGTAAAAGTCGTCAAATCATGAACTGCGAAAAACGGTGTTTTGTGAACTCCTTAAAAACGAAAAAATCTCTAAAACCCCGAAGATCTTTCATCAGAAATTGCAATTAACGACCTTGAAAATCCATAAATTCCGAAATTATAAAACGCAAAACTAAACATCAGTAAAATAGCGAATTCTCGGAAATTTGCTAATACGAACCGCTAATTCAGACACCCATAATCCGGACACTATAATTTCGGCGATTTCATGTTTTTTAAAAAAAAACTTGTATAAAAACAAAAACCCCAGTATAGGCCGAAGCAGAAAAAATGAAAAAAAATGTCAATAAAAAATCAAGCTGTTCTTGTTATAACAAGGTCACAATACTCACGAATACTTGATCAAATGAAAATATTCTAGTTGGGCCAATTTACCTGAACCAGAGCTACAAAAGTAACGAGACGCTCTTCCGATCACAGAGGCAAAAAAAAACAGGGGCAATACAACCTCATCCGTAGTTTTCGTGAAAATTACTAGGCAGCAAAATAAGTAAATCTGATCAGATAGCATTATTAGATTGTACTGGCCGGTAACTGATATTCGAAGACCCCATCTTATAATAATGTAATCTTAATTCATCTTCAAATTTTAATTTAATTTTTTATATATTTTTTTATTATTAAAATTTATAATTTAAACTTGCTGTTTTGAAAACTTCTGTATTTCAAAACTTTGAAGTCGACAATCACTGATCCTCACAAATCGACAAATTACAACAAAATTCGAAGATCGCTTTATCATGAAATCTTGAATATAGGCGAATAAAAAAATTCTCATATCAGTAAAAATGCCGAAATCGCAAATACGAAATATTTGAATCTCGAAACTGAAAATGTGTAAATCGTGCATATTCAAAAATAGGAAAATTAAACTCTTGGAAAAAATAAACGAACCGGAAAAATTATAAGCACATCCCATAACCTTAAATTCCTCCCAAATGATAAATCTAGGCTATCGCGAACATTAAAACCATAACAAATAACTTATAGATTCGGCGAAATTCTTAATCTTAAAAAAAAGGGCAAATCTCGTAACTATGAAGGAATTGGACATCCACGGAAAAATCGAGAACTCTTGAAAATTAGCAAATCTGAAATTTACAAATGGGAAATCGGCCTATTGCTACACCTCGTAATAAAAGGTACAAAAGCCTTATCTTCATAAATCGATAACATTCGGAAATTGCAGGAAGTGGCGAAATTTCCCGGCGCTAAAAAAAATCAAGTACAATTCCCGATTTTGCAGAATTTCCCGACTATGAGTGATGGGTCAGTCCGGAATGAATGGGTACACAGAAGTAACGACGGAAGAAGAAACGTGTCAGATGTTTCGTTCGAGTGTCATCAAAAACACTTTTGGAAAAGAGGGGGGAATTAGGATTGAAATGGCTAGTCGCCACAGCGGCGACTGCATCTAGAAATTTTGATCGCCAAAATTTTTTGTTGGTCGCCATTTGGCGACTGGCGAAAGTTAATCTCGACCATTAATGGCGACACAACCTCACAGTCAGGGCTCAGATTCCTAGACTCCTTCCCATGGTTTAGACTGCTCAATATGATTATTGGGGCCAGCACTGAGAATGTGCCTGGTACTCCCAAGACCCCAAAGAAAGAAGGCATCTTTTCTGGGTTTATTTAAGAATCCCAATCGCATTTTGGTTTTAATATTGTATTAATTACTGAGCTAGGAATTACCTTCATTAATTAAAAATATATAAGTGAGATCCAAGGTTATTTGAAGCTTAAATAGTTCAGAAAAGTTAGGGCTTGCTTTCCGATCTATCGTGGGGTCGAAGGTCAACTTCAACGGTGATGGCGACACCACCTCACAGTCAAGGCTCAGATTCCTAGACTCCTTCCCAGAGACTGCTCAATATGACTATTGGGTCCAGCACTGAGAATGTGCCTGGTACCCCCAAGACCCCGAAGAAAGAGTGCAGCATCTTTTCTCAAGTCTCCCAATCGCAAGTTCAATCAAGACTCCCAATCGCAAGTTGGTTTTACTTGTGTTTAAATATCGAATTAATAACTGAGCTACAAATTAACTACATCGATTAAAAAATATATAAGTTAGGTTAAGGGTTAGTTGAAATTGGAATAGTTCAGAAAAGTTAGGTTTTGCTTTCTGATGTTTTGCAGGCTCAAAGATCGACTTGAATAATGATGGCGACACATCCTAGTTGAGATTCAAATTGATTAGCTTTTTCCCAGGGTCTAGGTTGCTCAATATGATTATTAGCTCCAGTACTAAGTATGTGCTTGGTACCCCTAAGATCCTCATGAAAGAAGGCATATTTGTATCTAGGTTTAAGTTCAAGCGGGCCAATCGCAGTTTTGTTCTGCTTGTGTTTAAGTTGACGAATTATCTGATAACTCAAGCCAATCACTAAAATATAGGTTGGCTTAGGGAACATTTCGATTTGTTTCGAAACAGTAGGACTTTGGGTCTTTTACAGGCACAAAGGTTTACTTGAATGGTGAGAGGGACACCAAATCACATTCATAGACTTTGTTCCAGTAACTGCTCAATATGATTATTGCATCCAGTACTGATAATTTGCTTTGTATTCCAAGACCCCTCAGAACGAGGGGAGCATTTTTTGGGGTTTCTTCCAAATCGCAGGCTTGTTTAACTAATAACTGAGGATCAATGTAACTGCATCAATTAAGGACAAACATAATTTGGTT
The DNA here is from genome assembly GCA_019343175.1 of Oedothorax gibbosus. NCBI lineage: Eukaryota > Metazoa > Arthropoda > Arachnida > Araneae > Linyphiidae > Oedothorax > Oedothorax gibbosus. The sequence goes on along the minus strand of CM033276.1, from coordinate 23,387,924 downwards.
TAGGGGTAAACATAAGGTTTTTTAGGTTTAAAACATAATTTGGTTTAGGGGTCGATTGGATTTTGAGAACAAGACTTTAATTTGTGTTCGTTCGCAGGCTCAAGGTTTAACTTGAATAGTGATGGTGCAATACGTGTTCTGCCATTTCCTTTTTATGCATAAATGTGTCTAATTTACCGATATAATGCCTCAACTACTTAAACAAATAAGTACAATCCAATCTAAACAACCTTCTAAAAGCTATCCATTCAACCAACTCTAATTCTAAAACCAATCTAACAAAATTCATTTCCGGGAGCCAAGTCGGTTAAGGCGTTCGTCTTGCATGCAGAAGGTCCCATTTGGGTCTGGGCATCATCAAAATAACAGCTGCCGACCTATAAATTAATAATCTTAAATGTCCAACAAATAATACCCTGGTAACAGGGACAAAGTGCAGGGCTATTCCACGAAAATGTCAACCTCGGTACCAAAATTTCAAAATTAAGTACATACTTCGTGTCACATACCATTTTAAAGATTGGAATCTCTATTTTAACATACTTAATTTCATTGTTTGAAATATATATTTTTTTTGAAGAAAAATTGCTTTTTAACGAACACTGTAAAAAAATCCATAATTTTAAGTGTTAGATTCTTACCCTTTCGAAACATATTTTTCCTAAACTTACTTCCATTTTTTTTTAAAAAAATTTAATTAAATTGTTCCCTACATTGTAAAGTAACATTCTATGCTCTTACCCAAATCAAAAGTTGCAAAATAACTTGTAATGGGATACAAAATATTACACCCTTTCATAAAATGTCAGTCAGTTACCAAATTTGTTTTAATTTTTTAATTTCAGAATATAAATTTGGACTGCAGAATCTTTATAAAAGATATTCTCTGTTTTCAATAAGTACTAAATAATACTAAATGGGACAAAATTTAAAAAATGAACGTTTACATGTAAAAATTGCTTGGTAACTGACTGACACTTTGACTTGGTAACTGACTGACATAGGTGTAGCTGGGTATTAATTTACTTACTATTACTCCAGTATTGACCCTATGCATAAATTATTTTTATAATACAACTCAACTTTCATGTTTGATTCAATCACATGTTGGTCTTTTTATTAATGTGAACAGACGATCAGTTTTAAGCAGGACAGTCCCGCTTTTTGTCTCACTGACCCGTGTATGTTCCGTGTCGACCAGTGTTGTTTATTAATTCTTATATACTATGAATGTGCAACTAATTTTTGGGTTTTCTCTCATCAGATATGGGCGGCTGGGGAGCCTAGTTTGTTAAGGCGTTCGCCTTGCAAGCGGAAGGTCCCAGGTTCGGGTCCGGGCATCTCTAAAATAACTGCCGACCTATAAACGGCCCATGCAGCCGAAAATGTCTGATTAATAATGTCCCATGTAGAGGGAGTGCACCTTAAATATCCTCCAAAGTCCCAACGCTGCGTAAGATGTCGCCCTTAATGGTTGCGTTGGGTGCCTACTCAGGTGTCGACTCGTCACCTGACTGTGGTTCTAAATTACGGCGTGCATCACCAATAGCCCTTGTGTAGCTCTAGTGTGATGATAATTCAAACTAAACTAAACTAAACTCATCAGATATGTTAAGTATTTCAGAGATGTCAGTCAGTTACCATTATGTCAGTCAGTTACCAAGGCGTTCTATAAGCTGGTATTTTTCCAGGGTTCAATATTTTGATATAAAAATTGATGTGCTGGATAGTTCATTTCTTCCACTTTAATATAGGCCTGACTTTTAAAAGCCACCTCTTTTATATTCAGAAGAAAATGATATTGAATAACTTAAAGTGTCAATGAAGGTTGCAGATATGTCAGTCAGTTACCACAACTTCAATAATTTTTCTAACAATTTCTATAAGGGCTATCTAAAATTGTAAACCATATTTGAATTCACCTGAAAATTCTCTTTTAAAATATATAAAACCTAATTTGTAAAACTATATAATTGTCCCGCTATTTCGTAAAACATTGTAATTTCGTCCTCCGAATGTCAGTCAGTTACCCATGGAATGGCCCTGCACGTTAATAATGCTTCAAAGTCCTAATGCTGCATACGAAGTCGCCCTTAGCGCTTGTGTTGGGGCCTACTCAGGTGTCGGCTTGTCACATGACTGTGGTCCTAAATTACGACGACAGTTGCCAAAAGCCCTTGCCGTAGCTCTAGTGTGATGATAATTCAAACTAACTTAATTCCAAACCCAATCTAACAACCACTTTCTTTCCAGATCCGTCAACAACTCCATCGCAGATTCCCTCCATGACCAATCCCTGGACTTGCGCCGTGAAGTGGGTGAACCTCTCATCCCCACCCGAGCTGGTACACCCATCCACATGGGTGAACCGCGGGAGGACTACCATACCATGCGCCATGTCATCCTTGATATACCACCTGAAGTGGTCACCGGTGTACCAAACGAGCCGGGGTTGCTTATGGTGGACTACAACCATATTAAGGAGGTATGAAATTTACCATAAAGGAGGTATGAAATTACTAGATTACTTTTTGGGGGTGGAGTTGAAATTGTGACGTTTTTGTGTGTGTGGTTGGTGATATTTTTACCACCCATCTTAAAAAGTTATTCCCCAGCGCATAAGTGTGGCTAATGTTTGACGGTTGACTGCAACTATATCACTTAGGAATAATTTGCTTTTGAATTGGAGTATGTAATCTTTGGGGTTGGAGTTTAAATATTTTTTTTTAACCCTCTGAGGGATACAGACGTATAAATCCATCACCTAACTGTCAGGTTTTCTAGCAACAGATATAATTTTCAAAAAATATATAAAACTTTACAAAGTTTTAAAATTAAGTTTGGAATACTTATGTATATTCATCTGCTATAGAAATAAATTTTAAAACAATTTAAATGAATTAAATCAGTTAAAATATTTCATTTAATTCCACGCACTGAAAACAAGATTACACTTCAATAAATTTGTATATCCCTTAGATTGGTAACTGTGCTATGTTAATTATGGTCATCGTCTCCTTTGCGGTCAGGAGCCCATTTTAGGACAACTTTCCTTTAGATTCAGGGCTCCTTCTTAGAATGTGGCCTACCCACGTTACCTTTTTGTCATATCATTCATTAAAAGTTTATTTGTTTTCTCATATAAATGAGTTTGATATTTTTTTTTAGAAATAAATATTTGGAATCCTTTCTAAACATTTAGTATCATCATTAGTTCAACAGTCCTGTGTGGACCCTGGCTTTCTCAAGGAGATTTGCCCAGTCTCCTTCTTCGCGCAACAGCGCTTTCCAGTCTCTGACCTTTATCGAAACAAAGTCCTTTTGTATTTATAAACTTTTAGTGTGACATGCCTTTATTTTTATGTTATGACACATCGCTTTCCAGTCTCTGACCTTTATCGAAACAAAGTCCTTTTGTATTTATAAACTTTTAGTGTGACATGCCTTTATTTTTATGTTATGACACATCCTACAACACCAAAAACATTCCAGGTGGTCCCGATCGATATCGTTCCAGAGGACAACATTCCAACAAGCGGGCCTGCAATCCAACCCGCGGAAGTCGAAAGTGGTCCGGAGGAAACGGACCCATTTGAGCCCAACTCCTCTCAGGAGAGTTTGGGCCCGTTCGTAGACAGCAATCAGAGTACAGTCAGCAGTTACGCCGAGCTCCTAAAGCATCCAAAGTAAATTGTGAATTTCAATTGGGGGATAGTTGGTTCTAATTGTATTGCTGGTGATATTGTTCAATTTTTGTTTAATGTGATCTGATTTTTTAAAGAGTAGTCGAGATATATATGATGAGATCAAATTTGTTTGATTAATATATGACGTGGATTTTGTTTAATGATCTGAAATTTAATTATTGTTTAGATTTTAGATGATTTGTTTTTTAGGAAATATAATTTAGACAATCATAATTTTTAAAATCAACTAACTCTACGCAATTTTCATCCAAAATTAAAACAAAGTTGAACCAAAATTAAATCTTAAACTTATTTTCTAATTATATAATAGTTGATTTATAACTTTCACTAACTAATTTTCTTAGAGTTGTCATTGACGTACATGTTAGACTTCGTAAACTCAATATTGAATAGTTAATTTTTAAACATTAAAAACACAAGTCACTATATAAAAACATCAAACTGCATTTTAATCAATTCTAATGATGAATATGTAACTATATTTTCCCCATTAATTAAATGATTATTGTATTAAGTATTATAAATTTTACACACACTTTGATCTAATTGTGATATCTCTGGCTATATTACTTTTCAGAATTTATATAGTATTATCTAGTGATATTTTATCTAAATTTTATTAACAATTGTCCTTGATAGTATTGAGAGAGTTATTAAAATTGAGGACACAAAACGGGATTGTTTTAGCAGCTAAATATTTTGGTGATAAATTTTCTGTAGAAAGTGATAGTTTTTGGTGATATCTATACACATTCTCCCATTTTTTTTAAAAACTGTTAATGTATTGTATTTAACATTTTTCTATGTATTTAATTACTATGTTTTTAAAATTTGTCTTATATGGATAACTCAAAATTTTTTCCATGTTATTTTGAATTGTTAAATGAAACTTTTTATTTTGTAAAATTGCAAAACTAAATTAAAAAGCAAGGGGAAATAACGTCAAAAAAAATCACTTGTTAAATAATTTATCAAAGAAATAAAAATTCTTGAACTAAAAAAATAACCTTTAAAAACCAAAATATCAACATTTTTGAAAAGAAATTATCTTTTTTTTTTTAAGTTTTCAGTATTAACAATAAATAAATACCTTGTATTATGTTTCAAATAGACTAACCTAAAATTTAAATTTTATGTTTCCTTTGTAAAAGTGTGTATTTTGTTATGACATTAACTTGTTAATACTTTATAATTACATTGTTTCAATCATATTTTGTTGTCATATAGTATTTAGTATGCATTTTAGATTCTTTGAATGCATCAAAGAAATAGAATATCATTCAGATAATCCTAGTAGAAATGGGACTGATGTCCAAAGCTTTGGCATCCAACATCAGCCTTTTTCTTCTAGGTTCATGACTTTCAATCTAATATCTCGCTTTACGTAATTAGCAATTCCACCAACTTCTATTCTACCTTTTGAGTGTTTTGTGAGTATAAAACTTATTCTCAACTCTCTGTAGACTTATAAACCAATTGCCAGCATTGCTACGAACATGCTTGAAACCTGCCCATTATTTTAGGCGTATGTTTACAACTTTATTCCTAAAAGACGCTTCTATACAAAGTAAACTGCCACTTTTTGCAGTTTGTTCGTTATATTTTTCTAATTGTTTGATTAAATTTACGTGTGTACACCTTTGCGGTTACTTGAGCATTTTACAATTTTCATTAGCAATTGATCTGCCGAAATTTATAAAGCTCTTACAATTTTTTAATTCATAGACTAGGTCTTAGATTTAGATTTCCACTTGTCTGTACTTAAGGCTGTTTATCAATTGATGATATGTCGTCGCAAAGCTTTGAAACCTACCACTGGCATTTTCTTTCTGTTAATTACAAACTATTAGAGTTACTTAACCATATTTTTTATAACTAATGGTTTACTCTTATTATTATAATTCCAAATGGTTTAAATATCACCATTTAGGTTTTTTGTGTAGTGTTTATGCTAACTTTCATTATATTAAAATTTAACAAAAATGTCTTACTTGACTTTTGGCTTACTGTTATATTTTACAAATGTAACTTTTCAGTTTTTTCATTCAAAGTGTATTATATTGAAACCTCATATATTTAACTAGGAAATAGCTGTTCTGTGGATAGATTATAATTTCTGTACATGTTTAAAAAATTTGGTGATAATTCTGTGCATGTCTATTCTTGCTCTAACGTGATTGTGGTTGTACTTACTTTCTTTATACGTAACAGGAACATATTGATCTTCTTATTCCATTAGTTGTTATTAGTATTATATTTTCGTACTTTTGCACTTAAATGTATTTGAGGTGTATAAATTGTATTAATTTTCAATTCCTTGATGATGTCTGTTGAATGTACGAAAAATGTGCGTTCAGGCCTGTGATATACATTTTGGTACTATTGTCACTGTAGTATTGTACTGTGTGAAAGACATGGGAGCAAAAAGGGTGTGGAGCAGCTATTATAAGTCTTGTACCTTTAAGTAAAAATTATGTCCATTGGATTTGATAGAACAGTTTTTCTAGAGGATTTTTCCTCATCAATATATTGTTAGTAATATACAAGTAGGCACCTAGGGAAATTTTCCTGTATACTGTTTTGGTTATTTACACTAATCAACTAACACACAAGCGTTACATTTTTTAAATGCTTATTTTGGGAAATTGTTTTTTTAATTTTCTATTATCTTGATGTAATTTATATTTTATCGTTGAACTTAATGATTTAAACTTTTAAACATAATTATATCATCCCATTAAAAAAACACATTTTCAAATTAAATTAAAATGTGTATTTATAGTAATTTAAACTGCTATCGTATCCATCAGTGTTTTATGTTTTTTTTTAATATTTGTAATATAACTCCACACCCTTATGTTGTTTGTTTGATAAAAATTGAAGTTTTTACCCATTTTTGATGGAACAGAGTGGTATTTTCCAAGGATGACGCGAAACATTTTGTGTAAATTGTACATTTATTCTCACTTTTCTTACTGTTTTGAAGTAAATATTCTTGTACCCTCTATCTGTGCTGTGTAGGCTTTGTCTTAAGGTGTAATAAATAATTATTATTTAACGTTTGGTTGGACTTTACTCTCGTTCTGATTTTATACATTTGGAAAGAATACTGTTTGTTAAATTGGGTTTCTTATGGTGAAACAATATTAAAAAAAACCTTAGACTTAGTAAAATTGCAGTATTTAATTTCCATCTCGAATGCAATAAAAATTGAAGTTGTATTCTTGCGACCAACTAAAAGGGTAAATCCTTTATCTGGCTTTATATCTGTGTTATAACTATTTCATTAAAAATACTTTATGAACTTGAAATTAACTTTTTCTGCAAATATTATAAAGAAGTTCTGAAGGAACTAAAGTAGCCTATTTTCCTGTAACTTATAGAAAAGTATACAGTAATACAAGTGTGATATCCCCTACCTTACAAACAAATAAGATTTTTTTTTTTAAATCCGACTGTTAAAACAAAATTTGAAAGGGAGGAACAGATGATCCTAAATCATATATAAAGACTTAATATTCACAGGTTAAAAGCTTAACCCTTTGAGTCCCAGTGATGCCATTTGGCATGTTTCTGATCATAATTAAAAAAAATAATAGGGCTGACATTTCTACTGGGATTAATAAAAATAATTTTCTGATGGAAAAAAGTTAGAAGAATCGAATTATGTTCTTTTTGATATCATAAATGGCTATAGACAATCAGAAATAAATTTCTAAAATGATTATACCAAGTTGTCATTTGGACTGAAAAGGTTAATGATCCCAAGTCATTTGATAAGTAGTATATGCAGTTTTGTATGTATTTAAGGTTTCTGATATTTAAAAAAAAAATTTTTTGTTAAATTCTTGCATCATTTCCAGAAGATAAGAAAACAAGTCCATTTTATTTGTAGTGTACGTGATTGTATGTTATAACTTATAAGCCTTATTATACTTGTGTCGCCGCTGTTAGTGGGTTAAGTCGTCAAGCCATGGAGGGTACTTTCATGAGTTCTGTCCTCGTCTTTTCCATTCTATAAACGATTAGGTTGCTTTGGGTGTTAGCTTAGGTGCTGGCCTCTTCAGTCGACTGTGGTTCGAAAAGCGAGTCCCGTCGCCAATAGCCTTCGTGTCTCTAGTGCGCAGTATTTTCAAGCCAAACGAATCCTGACGACAAAAAAATCCGCCAGGCGTGAATAGTGTCGTGTATGTGGGATTGGTACACCTGCACGTTAAATCTGTCGTCCAAAAAGTCAATGTCGCGTACAATGTCCCTATAAGGTGGTGTCGCCCTCGTCACTTGACCGTGGCTCAAAATTACGAGGCCCATCTCCAATATCGCTCGTATGATTAATGAGAAGTTAATTCAGTCAAACCAATTATACTCATGGGGAAAGTAATAAGTTATAACTTATTTCCTTTTATATTACAACCACGGAATTATTGCTTGTAAATTTTATTAAAAGCAAGCATTTTTGAATAAGTTTTATTTTACACTCAATAATATACAAGTAACAAACAGAAGGGGCATAACATACAGACAAAAACACATAGATATGCAGATTTGGTGATCGGCTATAAAGTATGTAAATGGATGTACAGTATGTCTGTCTACAGAAGTAAATCGTAAATAATGCAGTAATAACTTATATATACTGCTGCATATTTACGATTACATACTACAGTTGGTCAGTGCGATAGATTTAACCAAATAGACATGGAAAGTCTTTTACATTTTGCAATCATAGGGTTACTGGATTTTTGTGATAACTAAAAGTTAATTCAGCATATAAAGTTTCTTTTGACAATCAATTCTTTTAAAAAATGTAAAAAAACCTTTGCATACGAAGTAAAACAATTTATAGGTTAATTTTAGGCACACTAATTTAGAATATTCTTAGGATATTAGGTAGCTGTATAAAAAGAAACTCCAACGTTACCATTTAGATAATTTTTAAATACATAAAGCAGTTTATAATAAGTAGCAAAATTCACATTGTCCAAAGTATAATAAGATATTGGGTTCGGCCCGTTCATTAGAGACTTCGTCCAATAGAATTTGCAATTGTCAAAAGTCGCCAATGAACGGACCGTACCCTATATCTTAGTTATACTTTGGAGAATGTGAGTTTTGTTACTACACCCTTCATATAATAGATAAGATATTTTCACTAACCTTTGTACAATTTTTATGTTACGAATATATAAAGAATTAAAATAAGTGTAGTTTAGCTTGGTACCGGGTCTACTTCGTAAATTAGGCTTTTTTTGGAGAATAAGTTAAAATGACTTTGAAAGTCAAGCTTGAGTTATAGATTGGAGAGAGAAAAATATTTTTTGAAGAAGTATTAATATAATTCAGTTATTAAAAACTGGATTTTGTTCGGGGGTAGGGGGGGGGGTAAATGTAAGAAAGAAATATAGTTTGTTATTTAACCGCAAATTTAAAAACAAGAAAGTGCACTATCTAGTAGTAATTGTTTAAGCGTTAAATAAAACAGTGTGTGTAGTTTGAAATTGATAAATCTGGTATTCCATATATACAAATAAAAAAGAAGTTTTTTCTTACAAAAGCTGTACTTGTTTTACTTCTTACTAGTCTATTAATTTTAGTTTTAAATCAAGTTGAGTTTTAACGATATAGCAATTTTTATGATGTGAACTGTTTAAGAGTCGAGCAAAATTCGAAATTGTCCACGTGTGAATTAATTCTACAAAGATCCACAGATGTGTACCTCTGGAGTGAAGAAGTTATTATAGTTAAAATAAATGTTTGAATTTAACCAGAAAATAAATTTTAATCATTGAAAATATCAAAGCCACTCACTTTCTCTCGGCAACTTGGCGAAGATTTCCTCAGACTCATTTTAATGGAAATCAGCGAATTTCAGAATTCATGAAATTGCATTTTGTCACTTTTTAGCTTCCACGCTACGTTTATAACGTTAAAAGTGGAAGGTATTATAATCGTTCAGTCCGTCCGTCTGTCATCCACTTTCATAGCCAAAACTACAAATGCTACAGGCAAGTGCGATACGTCAAAAAAAATTTAGTGCATCGAAATGAGAAGACATTGAAAATTTCAGAAAAAAAAATTCAGAAAAAAATTCGAATTCGAAGTACTTTAATTATTAAAAAACTGCAAAATTTAATACTCATTTAAAAAGCATAAAAAGCCATTTTTATTAGAATTAAATCACCATTGCCATTTGCAACAATCATTAGAGAAACTTTAATTCTTTTAAATAATTAATTAAAAGAAATTTATTTTTGCGACATCAACCAGTTTGTAATAACGTCAAATATATTTCACTAAGAGACTCTTTGTTTGTATGTTGATATGAAATGTTTTGGTTCTATTTAAAAGAGAGGAATATTACAAATTTATTCTTTGAAATATAAATTAATTTTTGCAAACGATAATAATTATTGAAGAAATAATTATTGAATTTTCGAAATAAAATAAATGAAACTAGCCAAATTTAGCGTGTAAATGTTTATAATAGAATTAATTTTGTGTTTGACGACTTTTTTCCTGTTGAACACAAATGTTGTGTGGAAGTGGGCTGAGTGACAGATTCTGTTACAAACCTACTTGTTTTTATTTAGTATTAATAAGAAAAATTGTAAGCTAAAGTTGAAAAGTGAATTGGAAAAAGGTTCACGTGTATGTACATCTGGAGTGAAGAGGCTAAATGAAATTGACAAGATATTCACAGATAGATGTAGTAAGCATTATTCCAATCGAAGACGAGTAGATATATTGGCTGTATACTAAAACAGACAGAGTCAAGACAACTTTGGCGATATGACAACCAGCGTTCACCAAGGTCGTTATTCTGGTGACAGCACGACAGATCGCTATTGGCTTAGAGGATACAGAATTATCATTAAATTGCTTGGATAGTGAAAGAAAGCTTTAGCAAAAGCTACTAGTTGTCGTGATTCTGTACGTATTAGTACAAGTTAACCGTCTGAGGGATTCGCAATTTAGTTGAAGTGTAATCCAGTTGTCACTGTATCAGATTAAATTTAAAATGCTCACTGAAAACTTCTTTAAATTGTTTTACATTTTATTTTTACGATTACATACGATTATAAATGACTTCTAAATACTTTTAATTTTAGCTTCCACACTACATTTATAATGTTAAAAGTGGAAGGTAGGAGGTATTATATAATCGTTCAGTCCGTCCTTCCGTCTGTCACCCAATGAAAGTACATGAATGAAAGCAAATTTAGCGTGCAAATGTTTAATATTAATATATAATTAATTCTGCGTTTGGTGCCTTTTTTCCTGTTGAACACAAATGTTGTGTGGAAGCGGATTAAGTGGCAGATTCTGTTATAAACCTACTTGTTTTAAATTAGTAACAGTCTAAAGTTTATAAATTTTTAATGTGTGTGTTGCTAGAAAATGTGACAGTCAAGTGAAGGGTTTATACGTGTGTATCCCTCAGAGGGTTAATATTGAGTGTCTCTAAAGACGGGTCATTCAGGTTTCAGTGAGCATCAAGGCAGGAAGTTCCTGCCGGTGAGAGGGATGCCATTGGTGGACATGGCAAAGACCTTTTTCCTGCGGATGGAGCACACGCAAGCCGTATCCACTGCTACCCAATGCGGCCGCCAGGTGTCGCCTGATGTCCTACCGTACACCTGCACCCATGACTTCTTAGGTCTGCAGATGGATTGCACGTCGTCTGTGAAAAAATATTCATTATGTATGTAAAATAAGTCGACAGGGAATCTTCGGAGTAATTAAAGATCTTTTATTTAAGAGCTATTCATCAGGAGAAAGTTGATTTGTCGTCTGCAGTCGACAAGAGAGTGTGCACGAATGCCCACAACAATGGCGAAAAATCTCGAGCTCTGCTCCACTGACCAATCAGAGTTATGAGAAAGTTTGAAAGTTCAACTTTAAAATGTGATTACTAAACAGTTTCTGTGGGAACGATTGATCTAGGCGACTGTTTGTCGCCGACCGCGTGTGGTTGGGATGTTAAAGTACTAAGTGATATTAAGGCTAAATGAAAAAGATAATTTTAGTTATAAGTTTAATTGGGGTACAAAATATAAAATTTTGAGAGGGTTAAGTTTTATTTGTCATGTATATAGATCTATAATTGGCAATAGTCAGCAGGTCACACGTACAATTACAATCATCACGTATATAGGTAAAAAAACACTCAAAAATCACGAAGTTCCTCGAGTACACTAATGTGCAAAGGGCTCGTTAAATATGCGTTCTGGTTAACGTGAGATGTCGCTCGAAGTTCCAGTGAGTGTCAGCTCAGGTGCCGACCTATTCGCTTGTCCACTAAAAATTACTTCTAAACTACGAGGCGTACTTTTCTGTATTAAAGCTCCTGAAGTAGGAAACGTTCAAACCCAAACGAAAAGCTTGTTCACTGGCCTTGTCTATTATCATTTTTTTTACATTTGAGCTAGTTCGTCTTATATAAAAGCTTTACGGTCTGAAATTGAGTAATACATATCCATTAATATCGTACTGACAGAAGGCTATAAATTTAATAATTGTATTAAATTTTAATCTTTAAAGCCTGGAGGAGCCATTTATAACTATCTGCAACAGAAAGTTTAATTTTTTAAAAAAAATTAATTAAATAATAATTAAATAAAATTTTCTGTTAAATTTCTTTGATTTAAACCTGAAGCGTGAAAACAAGTTTACACTTCATTTAATTTGCTTATCCCTCAGATGAATAAATAAATAATTTATCATATTATTGTTGATATGGCAACAGCGATTTAAATGACTAAAAAGTAATTAGTGCTAATTCAAAGGGAAATTCGCTGACAGATAGTAGACAGATGTCCGTCCGAAACTATAAAGACAGACGGACAAAAAGTATGAAAGTTGGGCCTCTGAGGTCATACCTTTGTAACAAAAAAAAGAATTTTTAAGATCCGACGGATAGAACTGATTTTGGAATGGGTGTACGGTCGGACGGACGGACATCGTCAGCATCAGTCAATACCTACTTTTTCATTTTTTCAATTCTTTCGAATCAAAAAAACAAAAGTAGGCTATAAATAGGTTCGGACGCAAATTGGCTGTTTTCCTAATGTTGACCCATATCAGAAGTAACTTTAGTCTACCGTACTCACTGTCGACCCCCTTGCAGGGTTTCCCGGGAACCCTGCACCTCGTGGCGAACACCCATGCCTCCGGGTGCACCTCGACGGTGACCAGATCCACGCTCACAGCGGACTCCAGCTGCTCGAAGCTCTGCACCGAAGTGCAAACCTCCACCAGCTCGGCCTCGTCCACGCGCTTCTGCTGGGCAAAACAGAAAAAAAAATCATTTAGAATTCACATGGCAAGCTCATGGTAATGTTCACAGTACACTGTAAAAAAAAAATTGGGGACTATCGAGCGCAATTTTTACCCTTAGTGTTCCTAGAATATATCAGTATTACAAAAGTGCTATACGGGATGGTGTCAGTATTTTGTACCAATAATTTCTCAACTACTGGTTATTGTTTGGATGAAACATGAAAAAGACAAACAAGAAAGTATCTGGTATGCATGTGGAAAGTTAAGGTAATTTACCATACTTTACCTTTTAAGGTTAATTTTGGTGCCTGTGATCACAGAGGCAATGTTGAGTCAGTGGGATTTTTCCAATGCGACGGATGCGAAAATTGTACTTATGGTTTTACCTGTAGTTTTCAATCAAGTAGTGACGAAGTTAAACGCTGCTGCCGTGACAATGTACGGCAGCAAATTTTTCCGCACTTCAAATTCTCTTAAAATTACGTAATTACTCACTTTAAAAAACGTACTTTCGGTTCGCAAGTACGGTTTCCGATTCCGTCGCATGGAAAATATCCAATTGACTTAACATTGCCACTGTCCAGAACTGTAAGTACAACGAACGTTACCTGAAAAGTTGCGTGCGGAACGGCTTGTTACACAAGTAACACAAGATTTTTCACACCTACACTGTTAAAAATTTTGTGCTTGGTTTCACCATGATATTGGTTCCTTGTAGCTGCAACGGCTGAATGGTGAAATGTTTCACCATATTTTTGGTAATCGGTTGAACCATTTCTCAGGTTTTTGTTTCCAAATCCAGAAAAATGGTTCAACCAAACACCGAAAAAAAGGTGAAACATTTCACCATTCAGCCGTTGCAGCTACTAGGAACCAATATCATGGTGAAACCAACCATTATCATGGTGAAACCTAGCACCAATTTTTTAACAGTGTAATGTTGCAAGGTGAATAAACTCACTATATATTGGTTTTACTAAAGGGTACCCTTAGGACCAAAAAGACAAAATTTGAGAGTTCGTTAGAAATTCTCATTTTAAAAACATAATTGACACAAAAACAGTTTTACAAAACAGAAAACAAAGTATTATTTTGAATAGTTGTGAATTCAACTTAGCAATATTTTGCTTTGTTAAGGGGTACCGGAGCCCTCCATTGAAGCCCATGTTAAAATGACCTTTTTTATGTACCTTTTTCTCAGAATCTATATGATACTTTTTAATAAAATTATTACTAGTTGTTAAATGGATGTTTAACTATACTTTATTGTACGCATTTTCAAAATTTTTGTTTAGTTTTTAAATTATAATTTTTTAAGTGAAACTACATATTTTTTTTTACCTAAAAACATCAATAATTTTAAAAAGATAAAAAGTAAGATATTTATAGTCAAATCCCTCCAGCGGTTTTTAGAAACAAACTCTCTCAAATGCGTATAAAAAATTTCAGGCTGATACTTACAGTAGATTTTGAGAAAAAGGTACCTGAACATTGAAAAAGTAAGTTTTGAAATATAACCGTTTAAAGTAAGTTTAAGTTAAGTTTTTTATTGAAAATCCTGAGTCAAAGTTTCCCCATTGGAATTTTATAGAGATATGTTACGCTACGAGACCCTTAAAGTAAACAATAGTGGTTTCTTACCTATATAAAACATGACTGGATTTTACCTGAACAACGTTTGTTTAAAAAATATTAAAAATACTTCCAGTCCTCGAAACTCTTATGCAATATACTTTGAAAAGCTAAGATTTAATATTTTAAGAAACACTAAAAACAACATTCAAATGTCGTTTTTGAAAAATTTTGGGTCTGGTCCCCCTTAACTGCCAAAATACAGTCTCCTTAAATGTATTAAAACTTTTGTTTTTGGAGTTACGAATTTTTTTTTAATTACTATGAAAATAATTTAATTACCTGTGTGTGGCTGTGAGAGCTTTGTTGTGTATCTAAGAAATCTGCTGAAATTTAAATAAATAAAACAAATTAATATTTTCAACTAATGAAATTCAATTCCACAAAGTCATTAAATTCGTTAAATTATACTCTAACTGAAATGAGTTATAGATATCCTCATTTTTTTTCAAAACGCTTTTGATTGCGCTTCATTGCTTTGAAGTTAAAAAAACAATTATGTCTATAGAATTTGCGTACGAAATTTAAAACATTCGGAAACACGGTCGTGCTTACGAATTCCAGTCCCAAAAATGTTAACAGGCAATCAAATTTGTGCCAATATTTGACGCCAAAAGTAGTATTACAAATACAGTAATGACTACTACTACTTGTTAAAAATAATTGAGTAACATAGAAAAGAAAAGAATAACACTATTTCGAATATATCTTGATACTGGAAATTCGTCTACCAAATTCCGTAGCTCTTTTAGTTCGAGCTGTAGAGTGGTTTCAGACAGACGGACTAATGTTCAAAAACCACTTTATCGGAATTGGCATGCTCCAAAACATGTAAAAAAAATCTCCATTTCGGATTTCAACACCATCGCAATGATTGCATTACATTATATTTCATATTAGGTGATTTTGAAACTAAAAATAAATAGAACAGATATTTAAATAAACAAATGTAATTAAAAAGCATTTTGTTTCCTCATTGTTAATGTGAAAATATAATCAACAATAAATAATAAAAAAAATCAATGAAATTATGCATTCAAACACAGGACTAACATTATTAAGTATCCAAAGTAGTAAAAAAAATCAAATTAAAATTATATTTTTGTATTTAGAGTCATCGGGTCATACCTTCTATAACCTTAACATAGAAGGTACAGCTGGGGGAAAAAACGCTACACTCTTCTTTACTCGGCTGCTATTGATCAAGAGATTTTGTGAAAGGTGTCATTTTTCATGAAATAGCGCAAGAAATTGATTACCGGAAACAAAAATTATATAAGGGTTCGTCTACATATAAAAATGAGTACCAACTTTGAAAATTTCAATGGCAACACCCATTTTTTTACACAAAAATGTTCAACACCTTCAAAATACGCAAGGTATAAAAAAGAATTATTTATTTTGCATTATTTGCTGAGATATTAAAGCATAAATTTTGAATGCATTTAGGGGGAAATCTCCAAATTGTAAAAGGTAATATTTAGGTTGTGTCTTTTTAAAACGTCAAGCTAACAAAAGGGTTAACATAATCTCGCCAACGGATGCTAGAATTAAACCTTTTTCACTAATAATGTGATTTTTTTTTAAAATTTTAGATTTTAAAATTCAGAAATAAAATAAAGGCTAGAAAAGGAAAAGTTTTAATTTTAAATAAAGTCACATATACGATAATTTATAACCAACAGATTCTCAAATACGATTAGTTACAATCAGATTGACAAACATGATTATTACATTTATGTCTTACATTTTATGCAAATTTTTGTTTCATTCATATTGCTACGAAAAGTTTGTTTAAAATTCAGCGCACTTTATCGGTAATATAAACCACATATTACAAAACGAGGATTACGACCTTAACTACGATCTTAACACGATGTATTTGAAGAAAGCAAAATAAAATTACACAGAATGATTTGGCAATGAATTTTAACCAAGGCAGTGGGCACTAATCATTTTAAATAATCAATGTGGTCCAATAATATTTGAGGGTAATTAATTTTTTTTATATTAAACAGACTTTTTGAAATTGTATTGGTAACAACATACATTCAAAAACTCAGTAATCGATATAATTTAATGTTACTTACACAAACAAAATACATTGTATGCACTTGAAACAAGTAAAGATTTTTAGAATTTTTTATTATTTGAAAAAACATTTAGCAATAAACGCTTTTCAACCACCAAACGATAATGCAAGTTAGGATCAAATTTGCCAAGTGATTTTTTACATGTTCCCCAAAACTCGTATTTTTCAGTTTTTTTACAATAACTCGCAAATAATTGTTGTTGAATTATAAAATTCGGGGTTTTGGTTCTACTTGATCGACTTTATCGATTTATGTTAAAAAAAATTGGGAGTTGCTATTCATATTAAATTTTTTTTATTTAAATTTAAATAAAAAAATAATAATAAATAAAAAATTAATGAAAAAACTTGTGTAAATTGTTTTTGGAAGATTAAGAAGTAGTTAATGAAAAAAAATCTTTGGTTAATTCATTTTATTTGTGTAGGTATGAATAAAAGTTTGTGAAACTATTTTAACATTATGGACGTTCAACTTTGAATGCTTATATCTCAATAAATAATGCAAATTAATTCGTTTTGTTTTGCATTTAGGGTATTTTGAAAGCGATAAACTTATAATATAGAAAAAAATTGGGTGCTGCCATTGGAATTTTCAAAGTTGGTACTCATTTTAATATGTAGACGACCCCTTATACAATTTTTGTTGCCAGTAATCAATTTCTTATGCTATTTCCCGAAAAATGACACCTTTCACAAAATTCCTTGACCAATAGTAGCCGAAATACGAAGGGTGGAGCGTTTTTTTCCCCAGCTCTACCACTCTGGCCCTCAAGTACAGATTCAACAAGAAAATTGTTAGAAAATTGACCACTTATAAGATTCAGCTGAGATGTTTAAATTTTTATTTATTATGAAAAAAAAACTTTACTTACAACTTACTGTGGATACAAATACAAAAGCCAGTGACAATTTTAAAGCTGTTATGTGACTTGGATATTTTCTTTTCAAGTCCATCGGAGAATCTACCTAAAAATGTTTTGTAGTTCTTTGTTCAAATAGCGGGAAACCTGTAAAATATTAATTGCTTATGAACATTTAGCTATTGGAGAAGCTTATTTACGTATTAACGACGATTGGCTTGAAAAATCGAGAAAATTATTGATTGAAAATTCTGAAAATTAGTACTAAACAACTTATGTAGGATAAATTAAGTTTCAGGAAAAAGATTTTAAAAAACTTCTTGTTAATGCTTTTATTCGGAAATGAAACTGTTATTGTTATTCACAAAGTCGTCGTTCATTGGCTAAAACTTTCTTTGCATCCTGGGTTGCTGAATATCAACGGTTTATAATTAATATGCATGTAAGCAGGACCCAAAATTTCAGGTTCAAGCTTACTAGCCACAAAAAATAGTAACTCGCCACCAAAATTTCAAACTCTCTCTCTCTTTCTCTACCTCTCTCTCCCCTCCCCCACGCGTACATACAATTATAAATTTTAAAATTCAACAATCATAAAAAATTGATCATAAAATTTTTTAATAAAATAGAAAATAGTTAAGACGGATCAAAAATGAAATTTACAAAACAATACCTATTTTTTTCACATTTTGATTATCTTACACATATCTTTGCCTTTGACAGAAAAATACCATAAATCAATGGCTTTGTTTGGATCAAACTTATCAAGTGAAGAACCATTTACGCTACATGTGTGTGTGTGTGCAAGAAGATCGTTCATTGTAGAAGTTTTCAATGCATTTCTATATGCAGTTTTTCCTTTTTGCTGAAATTTTTGTTGGTCGCCAGCCCAAAGATTTCAGTCGCCAATGGCGACCTGGTTATCAGAAATTTTGTGCCCTGCATGTAAGAATGCTTTTTGCCTTAAAATTATTTAGAAATCAAAGAAGTATAGGATTTGGTAGAAATGTGCAAACAAAAGAACTCGACGTTAATTGATGAAGATGTCGATATATTTTTTTAAATTTCAAACTTTAAAATGAAAATGGAGTCCATAATTCTAAGTAAAAAAAAATTTGTAGATGAAAAAAAAGTTAGGACAGTTATAATTTTAAAAAAGTAATCAAAATTACATTAATTGCTACAAATGTTGTTTTGGTTTACAAGATAAATTCTCGTATTTAGAAAATAAAGAGAAATCGGATATCAGCTTCCACACTGCGTTTATAACGTAAAAGGTGGAAGGTTTTATAATCGTTCAGTCCGTCTGTCTGTCCGTCACCCACTTTCACAGAAAGAACCACAAGTCCCACAGACAAGTGGAATACGTCATTTTGAAGCAAAAAATCAGATTAGGCTACATACCAAATTTCCTTAAAAAATTAAAATTAGAAGTTTATTTAAAATTTAAATAACTAAATTTTTTTTATCTACATTGAAAAAACATGCAAATTCCATTTTTATTCATATTTTCAATGTTGCTATCCACAAGTCCCACAGACAAGTGGGATACGTCATTTTGAAGCAAAAAATCAGATTAGGCTACATTCCAAATTTCATTAAAAAATTTAAATTAGTTATTTAAAGTTAAAATAAACTTCTAAAAATTTAATCTATATTGAAATAACATGCAATTTCCATTTTTATTCAATATTTTCACTGTTGCCATTTCGCCAAAGGTACGAGAAACTTTATTTAAAATAAAAATAAACACTTTTGAAAGAATATTTATTTATGTGATATAATTCAGTTTGGATTG
Source organism: Oedothorax gibbosus (assembly GCA_019343175.1). Classification (NCBI taxonomy): domain Eukaryota; kingdom Metazoa; phylum Arthropoda; class Arachnida; order Araneae; family Linyphiidae; genus Oedothorax; species Oedothorax gibbosus. Next base: position 23,368,556 of record CM033276.1, on the reverse strand, counting down.
TTGTAATATCACAATAGAGTTCTTTTGAAGGTTTATTATATATGTACTAGCTTTATAAACCCGGCGTTGCACGGGTAGACCCTTACTAACAGTAATTTTTTTATGTAAACTTTTATTTTATACCAATTGTTGCATCCCATTCTGATTCTCCATGTCCGATTGTACCCAGGCCCTTCCATGAGTTAGAGGGCTTTCTCATAGGCCCCGGTGTTCGCCTTGCATGCGAAAGGTCCCAGGTTCAGGTCCGGGCATCGCCTAAATAGCTGCCGACCTAAAGGCGTACAGCTAAAAAATGCCGAAGAATAATACCCTGTGCGGAGGGAGTTTACGTTAAATATCCTTCAAAGTCCTAACTCTCCGTACGATCACGCCCATAAAATTTGCGTTGGGTGCCAGCTCAGGTGTTGGCTCGTCACTTAACTATGGCCAATAGCCCTCATGGGTAGCTCTAGTTCGACGATAATTCAAACTAACCCTAACCAACCCATACAACTGGATGGGTATAGCTACCCTACCTTAAATTTTCAACTTCGCCAAAAGGTGCCAATTCCAAAAGTCAATCGGCCTTTATATCATAGCTGTATTAAATCGACAGTTTCATAAACAAAGAAAAGCCTGGTCCAGTATACAATTTCAAAAGATAATCAATAAATAAAATAAGGATTTAAATAACAATACTGGCTACCATATTATAGCTGAACTTTTATTTCTGTTTGTAAAGTCTTTGCTTACGATACAACTTGTTAAATATAGAAACCCAACGTTAAATTTTCTAGATCACCAAAAATCGCCAATCAATATACTGGCTACCAGGCTACTGAATGAGTGAGTGAAATGAGTGAGTGAGTGAGTGAAGTGAATGAGTGAAGTGAATGAGTGAAATGAATGAGTGAGTGAGTGAATGAGTGAGGGAGTGAGTGCGTGAAATGAGTGAGTAAGTGAAATGAGTGAGTGAGTGAAATGAGTGAGTGAGTGAAGGAGTGAGTGAGTGAAATGAGTGAGTGAGTGAAATGAGTGAATGAGTGAGGGAGTGAGTGAGTGAGCGTGAAATGAGTGAGTGAGTGAAATGAGTGAGTGAAATGAGTGAGTGAGTGAAAGAAATGAGTGAATGAGTGAGTGAGTGAAATGAGTGAGTGAGTGAGTGAAATGAGTGAGTGAGTGAAATGAGTGAGTGAGTGAAAGGAGTGAGTGAGTGAAATGAGTGAGTGAGTGAAATGAGTGAGTGAGTGAGTGAGTGAAATGAGTGAGTGAGTGAAATGAGTGAGTGAGTGAAATGAGTGAGTGAGTGAAAAGAGTGAGTGAGTGAAATGAGTGAGTGAGTGAAATGAGTGAGTGAGTGAAATGTGAGTGACTCACTCACTTACTCATTTCACTCACTCACTCATTTCACTCACTCACTCATTTCACTCACTCACTCATTTCACTCACTCACTCATTTCACTCACTCACTCATTTCACTCACTCATTTCACTCACTCATTTTACTCACTCACTCATTTCCTCACTCACTCATTCATTTCACGCTTGCGACGCTTGGACCAAGCGAAGAAGAAAGAGAAAAACCGGTTTCCTGTCGCCAATGGTCGCCAAGCAGATACAATTACGGAACCCCTCCTAAAAAATAAAGTGGTTCTTCCCCTGTACTCTTAATTTCTTTCACTTAATTTTCCTCGCGGTGAATTTCTTTTTTCAAATTAAAAATAGAAAAATTGAATAAAAACACAATGCATAATGCTATTCCTATGGAGAATTCGGCTCACGTTTTGCACTCCTACACCCGTTTGGGTTCGAATTTCGAAAAATCGCTTCTTAAATTAGTTCACTTTGGGCTGGGCGTTGATACGTGAATCAGTGAATAGATCAGTGAATAGATCAGTGAGTGAGTCAGTCAGGACTTTGCCTTTTATATATATAAAGAACACTATGCATAATGATATTCCTATGGAGAATTCGGCTCACGTTTTGCACTCCTACACCTGTTTGGGTTCGAATTTCGAAAATCGCTTCTTAAATGACGCCTACGATATAAAAAGAATATTTTGTTCGATATACGATACATGTGATCTATACACGATCAGTGAATAGATCAGTGAATAGATCAGTGAGTGAGTCAGTTTGGGCTGGGCGTTGATACGTGAATCAGTGAATAGATCAGTGAGTCAGTCAGGACTTTGCCTTTTATATATATATAGATTTTCCTAAAATTTGGTAGCTGTTCCTCCAGTAGTTTGGGCTGGGCGTTGATACGTGAATCAGTGAATAGATCAGTGAGTGAGTCAGTCAGGACTTTGCCTTTTATATATATATATATACTAGCAAATTTATACCCGTTCTTCGCACGGAATAAAAAAAAATATCAAATAGATTCCAAATATGTGTACCATATACCCTGTTATAAGATCATAAACTTATTATTGTTTCCGCTCGTTATAAATTATAAAATCCCGTTTCATTGCCTTAAAATTCCAAAATGAAAAATACGCTATAAAATGCACTCATAAATGTCATCACAATTCCCTCATAAATACATAAAACCTTTTAGCTCATTTGGCGCGTTTTGGGAAATAATTTGGCGAGAAAATATATATAACTACCCACACCCATTATACAGCTCTAACACAATGACCTTCGAACAACCGACCAGCTTATAAATTATTTATAAAAGAAATCGCCTATTTGGCGAATTTTAGTTAATAATTTGGCGAGTTTGCCAACGTATTTGGCGAAAAAAAGGCATAAAACACTAATAGATCTAGTGCGATGGCCTTTATTAACCATCATAGTTCAGTAATAGCTTAACTATACATTTATTGCTTAAATATGCATACATGCAGTCAACAGAAAAATCAATGAAAAAATCATCAAATAAACCCACAATAAAATCCAGGAATGAAGACTGGCGGAATTACGTCACTTGAAACATGTCAATTATTTTTCAAATAATGAATTTAGTTTCTGAAAGTAATGGCAAAAGAATAAAAAATAAACATTTTGAATTTTAAATGTTTTCGTTAAAAGTTTTATTTAATTTTTTCAGCCGATGGCATCAGGAAAGAGAAAAAATGATCGGATTTGAGCGAAAGTGGTGTATTTTTTTCAGAAAAATTCGAATTTTCTCTAAAAATGGAACAAATATGAAAAAACTAAGCCTCAGGTGCACACGTTGGTATTAAAGGGAATCTATCTTAAAAATTTCGAATTTCTGAGGGCAGTATATGTAGGTCTTTTACGATCCGATAACAGACACACAGACAGACTCTTTCTTATATTATTATAGATAGATGAAGGAAGATGCATAGAGAATTCTAACTTGGCATAAAAAATATGGAAAGTTTTGCTTTTATTTTTAAAGCATCAATTGCACTAATATATATTTTTCGAACTGTAAATTAATTTAACAAACGATAAATGACTGAATTTTCGAAAGAAATGTATGGTAAATTGTGACGACACAAAGATATTTATTAAAAAAGATTACATTATTATTCTTCGAACTTCAAACAAATTAAGCAAACGATAAAGTCTAATTATTAAATCTGAGAAAGAAGATTAATGAAAATAATTAATTTTATCGTTTAAATATTTAATTACAACTAGCTAAAGGCTCTGTTTGCCGAATTTCTTTCTGAGGTGTATAAATAGTTTGTTTCCTGTTGAGCACAAATGTTGTGTGGAAGCGGTTTAAGTGACAGATTCTGTAACAAACCTACTTGTTTTTTTTTCATCTACGATTTCCTTTACATATTTCTTTTCAAAGTGATATCAAAATAATAGAGAAAACGATCTAATAATTTTTATCGTGGTGTTTAGACATGTAATTTGCTTTTTTATAATTCCAACTAGTCATCCAAATATTTTGCAATTATTTAACATAATTTTTATTTATTTAAAATAAGTTTTCTATGTTAATATAATTTTTTGTTCAGACAGTATGGTGTGAACTTTGAAAAATATACAAATTCTTCGAAATAATTTTATATTAATCGGCAGTACGTACAAAATAAATTAATTTCAGCAATACTTAATAACATTTGAAGAAGCAAAAGAGATCTCATTATTATGTATTTCATCAGTGCATTAAGTGATATAAAACTGCAGGACAAACTTTTAATTGTAAAGTTGTAGCTTAAATAATTGTTTGTTTTTTAAATATAATATGATATCAAAAAAATATAACGAATTTAATAAAAATATTTTTTAAACTTAAATAATTTCAAACAATTATAACATTGAAAATTAGAAATATAACATATATTTGCTTTTCATTAAATTTGTATTTTTATTTCCTAAAGTTTTCAAATATAGAAACAACTATGTGCAAAATTTATATTGATAATATTTTAGTCGTTTAGTTTTTTAAAATTTATTTCGTAATTAATATTTTGGTTAAAATTTAAGTCAAATTTGTAGTTTTTTTTTATTTCTAGCCATTATTTTTTTTGTTGTGTAATTGTACCTGTCAATTAAAATTCAATAAAATCTTACTAAATGTGTTTTAGAAAAGTAGAAAATGTTCTTGATTTACAATTTTTAACTTAACCAAAAACATTTTATTTTACTTGTTTCAAAAGATTTAAAAAAAACCATGATCGGATAAAAAAAATAACGTTTAATTTTCATCGATATTTTCTTCCTATCAATAATATAAAGAAAAATTAAACTTTTATTAGTAATTCTTCACCACTATTAAAATAACATTAACAAAGATGTTGAATGTGTAATTACTCAACATGGGTCATATTATTTAACCTAAATAAAGCATAAAACTACGACATACCTAATCATTTGAAACACGCATATAATTCCAAATGACTACTGATGCTATGCAATTAAGTTTATGCATGCTACACTTGACGATATTTAAGTATATTTCGACTTTTTGTCGTTTGATAACTAAATAAATTATATGACAGATCTTACTCAGTTGCAAAACTTAATTTGGCTTCTAAAAATAACATCTTTTTAAGAAAAATTATTATGTTGCATTTGAAAATACTCGAAATGTATTGCTAATGTTCTATTTCCTTACGAATTACAGAAAAAGTAGAGAGAAATTTTAATCATGATATAAGAAAATAGTTTATAGAATGTTCTATTTTGACAAATGGAATACACCTTTTCAAGTATCAGATATATTATTAAGATATGTGATATTATACTTTTTAAATTGCTATCGCATTTATTTTATTGCTATCTTCTTTTATATTACTATTTTTTTTAGCTTCCACACTACGTTTATAATGTAAAAAGTGGAAGGTATTATAATCGTTCCGTCCGTCTGTCTGTCTGTCCTGTCCGTCTGTATGTCCGTCACCCACTTTCATAGCCAAACTACAAATGCTACGGACAAGTGTGATACGGCAAAAAAATTCAGCGCATCGAAATTAGAATACATTGAAAATTTCAGAAAAGAATTCGAATTCGAAGTACTTCAATTATGTAAAAAACTGCAAAATTTAATGCTCATTTAAAAAGCATAGGAAGCCATTTTTATTAGAATTAAATCACCATTGCCATTCGCAACAATCGTTTGAGAAACTTTAAATCTTTTAGACAATAAATTAAAATAAATTTATTTTTGCGACATCGATTAGTTTGAAATGACGTCAAATATATTTCACTGCGAGATTCTTCGTATGTTGATATAAAATATTTTCATTCTATTTAAAAGCGAGGAATATTACATATTTATTCTTTAAAATATAGATTAATTTTTGCAAACGATAAGTAATAATTATTGAATTTTCGAAATAAAATTTAAATAAAACTAGCCAAATTTAGCATAAACATGTTTAATATAGAATTAATGCTGTGTTTGGCGTCTTTTTACCTGTTAAACACAACTCTTGTGTGGAAGCGGGTTAAGTGACAGATTCTGTTACAAATCTACTTGTTTTATTATTCTATTAATGATGCAAATATATTGCACTAATTTTTAATTCTTTTATTTACGATCTTGATGTGTTTTTTATATGTCACCAATTTTTTTAAAAATCTACTGTATTGTTTTTGTTTTAACTTATTTCTGTATGTGTCCCCTAAAATTGGGATTTTCTCCTGTAGTTGTGACACAATAAAATAAAAACAAAACATTAAAAATAATGAATTTTTACACTATATTACACGTTATTATTTATCATCATTTTATAAAATAGCTTTAGTTTTCAAAGCTATATTTTAATAAAATTGACCATTTTTTATAGGGATAAAAAAATTAATAATTGTCTATCAGACATGTCTTTTGCTACACTATTTACACGGTGATTTTCAAAGTAAAAACTTTATGACTAGTTTTTAAGCTTAATCATTATCAAAATAGGCTATCAGTCTTTTCTTATTTTTTCAACAGCAAAAAACTTATAAAACACAATTATATTATTTTTTTTAAATATGAATTAATCTTTAACATTGAATTTAAAGCCACTTGATGGGTACAAATGTATATATATTTTCAAATGTCACCACTTTTTCTTGCAAAACAAAAAAACTTTAAAATAATTCATATAAATTCAATAAATTTACGAAATCTAAAACTTTGACCTCAATGTCTTATGAAACCAGCTAATGTAGAAATATAATTGAAAGTTTTATTTTCAAATTTGTAATACATTTAAAATATAATATAAAAACTCAAAAATACATCAAAACCAGATTTATGTATACGTTTGTTATTTTTTTATTCCTCCAGTTGGTAAAACAAAATAAAAAATATATAATTGTTAATGCCAAATACTTCTCTATCTTAATCCGTATTCTAGTTATTTTAGGATATAATCTTATAATTAGATAAAAAAAAATAACAACGAAAAGTGAGAAATGTATTTTATAATGAGGAGATAATTTAGGACATTGGCAACCAACAAACCAACTTGTTTAGCTTTAAAACTTTATAGTAGTTATAAACTTTGGTAATAAAATTTTACAGTAAGTAGCACATGAACGACTCATTTAAGCAAGATAAAAGTATAATAAATTATGTTTTTGTATGTTTTTTTTATTGTTCTACATGAAAGAATATAAATGAACGGTTATAAATTGAAGTAAATTTTAGATTTTGCTTTTTTTTCAACTGAGATTACTAATAAAAAATAAAATTGCTCCATAAAAAAATCTGAATTTTAAATTTATTTAAAAAATATAATGAAAAACATAATCAGTTTTAATTAAATAAACATTTATTATGATAGTTAAAATGATATTTTTGTTTGTTAGTCTTATTAAATATTCATTTCATTAAACCAGATTAAAATGTTTTAAATTATATTTTTGAAAAAACATTGTAAATTGAAATTTTTTATGGAGTAATTTTATTTTTTTAATATTTGCATCCATATAATTTTTAAATGTCTCTGAAGGAATTTAAAAGTAATAAATTTTTTATAGGCATAATATGAAAGAGATATGACTATTATTAACTAATTAATTACTAATGAACAAATTAGAACCAAAAAATAGGAAAATATTTTAGATAATCGAATTTATATTATCTGGAAACGGTATCCGATTTTACGATGAAACTTTTACCTTTGCAATGCATTTTATACTCATACTAAAAAAATTATACACATGCATAATCTCTGAATATTTAATGAGTTAAGAAAATAAATGTATTAATTTTTCAAGCATTATACTAACTTTAATAATTTTACCTTGTAAACATAATATTGATAAAGTATAAAATTCAAAAAAAAATCACACACAATAAAAAGGAAAATTGAGAAGTCTTATACATTAAAAACTTTTTAATTAATAAATGAATATATTTCTTAAATTGACTAAAATCATTATCTGAAAAGCCTTTACGAACAAATTCTCTTCATTTAAAACTCATTTAGAAAAAAAAATACCTCTTTAATTAGTAGATAGATCCTTTCTTGGTTGCCGCACAATCGAAAAGTGTTGGCCAGTTATCCGAAACACCGGTTTTATGAATTACGCCAAAAGTCAACTGTTGGCTGCTTTATTCCCCACCCACGCATTGTGTTTCAATTGGGGGATCGGCGTCAGATCTTAAGTTGAGCTTCCAATAAAAAAGCGGTACATATTTTATTTTGTTTTAAGTTTTTAGCTCGTTATATTTTAGTACAGAGATAATTTCTTTAGATAATTTTTAGATTAAAATGTTTTAAAGTGCGATTAGGTTATTAAAAACTGTTGTTAAATTTTTTTTTAAATTGAGTTCATTTTTATTTAAAAAATAAAGTTTATGGTTAGCTTATAAAAGCTTTAAAAAATCTAACAAAGAATTTAATTCTTCTTAATCTACTAGGGGTATTTTAAAATTTAATTGCAGTAAATTTAAGTTTTTTTTTTAATTTAATTGTATTGCTATAGCCGAACGTAGTTTCATTTAGTTTAATATAATTTTCTAAAAGATTAGTAACTTTTTTTCGTTTTGCCGTGAAAGCAATTTAATTCTTTTTCAGAACATTCAGAAGTTCGAATAACAAATAATATGTAAAGTTTTTTTTTTAGTTGTACGTGAAAGAAATGTTAAAATTGCATTGGGAAAAGTATTTTGAGAAAAAGTGTCTGCTTGGAGAACGGTTTCGCAAGCACACATAATTTTCTTAAATTTTAAGTTAATATATTTTTAGGGTGAGGAGAGTGAGGGGGGCTGGGGGTTGAGTTTCATTTTAGTCCAATAAAATTTTAACAATATATAAATTTTTAATTTTACATGTACAATTGACATTTTTTAAAATTTACATACCATATTCATCATTGAATAATCAGTAATAAATTCAATTGTCTTTTTAAGCAAATTATTTTTATTGCAATAATTGTCTTGTATAGATACCAAATAAACTTATTTTAGTATAATTCATAATGTGATCCAATGAGCCTCATCAAGGGTATATTGGATCCAATTTCTGACCTTCAGAAATATCACCTACATTTTTTTATGAATACTGATATCAGGACAGGAGCGTTGTAAAATATGTGTATTAAAAACTACTTGTTGTGAAACTTATTTTATAATACATGGTACACTTAATCTTTTCTATTTTAATATATGTAGATACAGCACTGCATGAGTACCATATAATTAACTTTATATTACAATTGATTCATACACTGTTAAAAATTATGCACTTTGTTTCACCAAAAATATGGTTCCTAGTAGCTGCAACGGCTGTGTGGTGAAACGTTAAACCATATTTTTGGTATTCGGTTGAACTATTTCTCAGGTTTTTGTTTCCAAATCCAGAAAAATGGTTCAACCAAACACCGAAAAAAGGTGAAACATTTCACCACACAGCCGTTGCAGCTACTAGGAACCAATATCATGGTGAAACCAAGCACAGAATTTTTAACAGTGTATATATTTAGCAAATGTTATTACATTTAAATAGTTACGTACTCGGTATGAGTAATATTTAACAAAAGGTTCATTGTACATATTTAAAGTAAATACTTAGTTAATTAGCTTATCCGAAATGCGTGAATTTTTAGCTAGCAAATAACTATGCATTTTAAAAACTTGATTTGAAAGTTAGAAAACATGAACGATTGTTAACAAAGCGTCGATAACAATTTTAAGCTGCATACTGCTGCTAAATACTTTATGAAGAGGTTCTTGAAATATAGGTATTTATATTCTCAAAGACTTATATGTAAAGCTTCGTGGTATAAATAAATGAATGATTTGGTTTTGAGAAAATACATACAATTAAAATTTTATAGTGTTTGTTTCCCAAATGAAATACCGTTCAATGTGCGTCGAACTTTCCATAAATGTTGATGTGGACTTAGTTTGTTATTTATGTGAAAACGTTCTGCATTTAAATACACCTACTTTAGTATTGATGTTTTAAATTTGGGAATTTCACAAGAGAGCAACATTAAATACACATCAGACTGGAACATCAATGTCTAGTATTTTAATTCGACCAAGAAATTTTATTTAAAAAAAAGTTTTTTTTAACTTTCAATTTCCAAATATTAAATATAAGGTAATGATACTATTGCGATTACTCTTGTGTATCGCAAACGTTCCTAGCTTTTTCAAATTTATATCGCTTCTTTGGCTTTTTTAGGTTTCTTCATTATAATGCATCTAAATTTATTCTATACTGCATCTTATTTTCATCAAAAGCAACCAATGCCGCGAGGTGTGATGCTCTGCTATGAAGTGGTTTAGCGAATGAACCCAAAATTTGGAAGATCAAATCCGGGCAGATACCAATCCAAGCAGCACGTAGTTAAGAAAGCAAAAAAAAAAAAAAATAGGGGCGTCATCCCGTTTTTTTTAAATCCCAAATGGTATTTTTTGACATTTCCAAGAAAGTTAAAGGCTTTATGTGGAAATTTTTCTACAATTTCAGGAAAGTTATGGATATATTCTAAGAACATAACTGATAAAAATCAAGCAGCTCAGATTCCCAGAATGGTATCAAAAATACGAAGTGGAAATTTTTTATTTCAACACGTTTTGGAGAGTGCTTATTCTAAAAAAGTGGTTTTCGAACATTGGTAGTCTGTCAGTCTGTCTGTCTGAAACCACTCTACAGCTCGAACTAAAAAAACTACGGACTTCAAATTTGGTACACGAGTTCCTCGTACTTGTTGAGCGCCACAAAGGTTCTTAAGAAAATAACGTTTATTTATTTCTAATTACACCTCAGTGAAGCTCCAAAAAAAAGGTATTGAGCAAAAACATGTCTACTTTTTCTTTGTGAAGATTTTTTTTCAATGATTTATTTTTAAATTTAGTAGGGAGAACTTAAAACCCATCTTTGAATCACCTTAAGTTGTTTATAATTTTATTATCAATTTTCAGAAAATTTTCCTCAAAAATTAAAAAAAAATGTACTTAAATTCAAGTTTAAGAAAGGGAAAATCTTGTTATCTTTAAAGGAAGGAATAGCATGTTAATTGACAGAAAAATCTCAAATTTTTCAAAACTGCCACTAAGCTCTTCATTTTACATTCATGAAAACCAATTTATAGAAAAAGGAATAATTGATTGAAATATATTATTTTTAAAAATATTTTTATATAAATTTAATAATTAAAATATAACCTAATGATAAATTACTCTCTATTTATACACATTATGTATCACTATTTAAATGTTTCCAACAAATTGAGGAAAATAAATTTGTAAATAAAAATAGATTATTGTAATGTCAATTTTTTTTATAGATGAAATATAATTTGTAGAATTTAAATAGTGAGTAAAACGAAAGTAATTTTTCCACTGTACAGGAAATTTATGAATTTAGGCTCTTTAATTTAGACCAACTAAATTATTTGAAATTATTTGTAATTAAACTAATTAAAAATATATGACTTAATCCTAAATAAAAAATATATTTTTATGATGTATAATTACATTTCCTTAAAGGCTTTGAAAAACATCTTTAAACGCCCATTTTTTAGGTAACCGCTTAGTATGATACTTAATAAGGTGTAATATAATTAATTTTTTATTCAAACTTTCAAATAAAAAGTAAAATATTTTCTCTCTATGTTACTTAGCTGTTGATAGATTAATAATTTTGTACTGTTTTTTATGAAACTAATTAGCTTATTAATTTAATAGATGAAATTACACTATTTTTAGCTTCCACACTACATTTATAACGTAAAAATGGAAGGTATTATTAATCGTTCAGTCCATGTGCCCCTCCTTCTGTCATCCACTTTCATAGACCAAACTACAAATGCTACAGACAAGTGTAATCCGTCATAAAATTCAGAACATCTCGAAATTAGAAGACATTGAAAATCACAGAAAAAATTCGAATACAAAAAAAAATTATTATTAAAAATACTGCAAAATTATTTTAAAAAAAACTGCAAAATTTAATGCTTATTTAAAAAGCATAAGAAGCAATTTTTATTAGAATTAAAACACCATTGCCATTCACAAAAATCGCACCAGAAACTTTATTTCTTTTAAATAATAAATTAAGAATTTTATTTGCGACATAAATCGGTTTGAAATGACGTCAAATATATTTCACCAAGAGATTATTTGATTGTATTTTGACATGAAATGTTTTGCTTCTAAAAGCGGGGAATATTGCATAGTTATAATATACTAAATTAATTTAGCATACGATAAGAAATAATTATTGAATTTTCGAAAGAAAATAAATGAAACTAGACAAATTTAGCGTGTAAATGTATAACATAGAATTAATACTGTGTTTGGCGCCTGTTGAACACACATGTTGAGTGGAAGCGGTCTAAGTGACAGATTCTGTTACAAACCTACTTGTTTACTTTCCGTTAACTAATATGAAATATAAGGTAATGGAAGTATTGCGATGGGGTTGCAAAACCGAAATGGCGATTTTGTGGTGTCTTCACGTTTTGGAGGGTGCTGATTCCGAAAAAGTGGTTTTGGAACATTAGTCCGTCTGTCAGACTGTCTGTCTGCCATTCTGCCATTCTTTCTGCGTTGCGGACTTCAAATTTTGTATACGAGTTCCTAGTACCTGTTGGATGTCATAAGAATGTTTTCGAGAAAATGGTAGCTGCCATAGAACATTTTAGGTTTTCAAGTTATCGAAACTATCAGGTATATAATTACTATTAATTTAGTTGGTTTGAATCATCCTCACACTAGAGCTACACTAGGGCGTTTGGAAACGGGCGTCATAATTTAGAACCACAGTCAAGAGACGAGCCGACACCTGAGTAGGCACCCAACGCAACTTTTAAGGGCGACATCGTACGCAGCGTTGGGACTTTGAAGCATATTCAACGTGCACTCCCTCCACACGGAGTATTATTCGTCTGACATTTTTGCTGCACGGGCCGTTTATAGGTCGGCAGTTATTTTGGAGATGCCCGGAAAAGAACCTGTGTCCTTTCGCATGCACGGTGCTCCCCAGCCCCATAATTACCTTTAAATGTTAAAACGTAGATTTTTGAATGTTAATTGAAGTTGTGTAGTGTTACACATCACTAGTTTTAAGTGAATGTGGTTTCTAATAATATAGAATAGAAACGTGGTTTTTAATACAGTTCAATAGTTATCGGTAAGTATCCCCATGGAAGGCATTTTCCATGTGTATGTGTTTAAATATAAGACGTCTTTATTTTTTTTAACCGATTGTGTTCACATTTTACAGAATTACTTGTTATTTCGAAGAAACATTCGACTAGACAAACCCTCAGACTACTTACACTAAGACGACAAAACTCCTTCCAAAATTTCGAATGCGAGCTTTGTTCGATTCACTTAAATCGGAGACAAGAAGATGACTTTTTTTCGACTTAGGAAAATGGCGCCAAATACAACAATCGTTGAGTTCCACGGATGCAACTTGGAACAAAGGCGCCTAGCCTCTCTTTGTCAAGCATCTTGAATAAAAACAAGTATTTCTAAAAGAACTGAAATAGCCTACTTTCCTGTTCTTAAATACAGTAAAGTCCCGGTTATCCGAAATTCTGCTTAACCGAAAGGCTCTCGGAATATTTTTTTGTACTAAAATATGAAGTGTACGCATAAAGAAATACACAAAAAATAAATACGTACTTACAAAGTTGGATTTATTTATCAAAATATGCAATAATCTTTTTTTTACTGCTCAATTTTGCTTTGTTTTAAAGCAGCTCTGTCCAGGGGTGCCGATCCCCCCCAGAGCTAACGACGCACCCCCCCAAACTTCGACTGCGATCCCCCCCCCCCCCCAAAGCCAGCCCTCGATACCATACAAAATTATTAACCACCCTCCCCCCCCCAAAAAAAAAAATCGGAATTTTATGTTCATATGGAGTAACTAACCTAAGGGATCTGCACCACATCTTATCTTTACGGTGTATACAAGAAACCTTATATTAAAATAATTATTTTAATATATTTAACCCCCGTCGAATGGGGTAACTTTATCACAAGGAATAAACCTAGTACAGATCCTTCTCCCGAGAATATTTTTCTACTGGTAGGTCAAAGCCGAGTTATCCCTAAATTAAAAAAGCAAGCACATTTTTGAGCAAGCACATTTTATACAAAGAATTATAAGCTATATAGCTATTTTTTAATTTCCATTTAAGGGGGAATGGGCGCGCTGGACCGCGCGTCTCCAAACTCAAGTTCCTCCGTGTTAATCCAATGAAAAAAACTATTTTCTCTGCCACATTTCTCCGGCTGTACTGAATATTTTTACAAACGTTTTTTTTTAATAATAAATGTATATAACTTACAGGTCTCTATAATAGCACTTTTTAAAATTGCTTCGAATATTTATTGTAAAATTATTTATTAAAAGTTTAAAAAAATATTCGAACCAATTTCAAATGTGGGATTGTCGGGACTTGTAAGTCAGCTACATTTATCACATAAAAAATCCGTTTGTAAAAATATTCAATACAGCCGGAGAAATATGGCAGCGAAAATATTTTTTTTACTATTGGATTAGCACTGATGCACTTTGCTTTGGAGACCCGCAGTCCAGCGCGCCCATTCCCCTTTAAATAGATTTTTTTGAAGAAAAAGCAATCACGAATCCAAATAATTGTAAAAATTAAATTATTTTATTAGTTTTTAAACCAATAAAAAATACCTAAAACTGATGCAATCAAAAACGGCTTCCAATTGCTTCCCTAAATTCTTGTTAATGCATAAAAATGTTTCTCTTCGTATAGCTTTTTGTCTAATAAACCATATTTTTACATTTATAATAGATCAGAATTATTTTGTAATGTTTATAGTGATAGTTTCAATTAAAACAGTTACTATTATTTAATATATTAAATTAAAGATAAAAAGTTAAACAAAATTCTTACCGAGAAACTCGAAATTGAGCTACTTAAAACTACATTCAATCGCCCATACATTGAACCAACCACAAAAAACAAGTAACTTCCAAGTCCTACTGTTTCTTACGCAATCAGTTATTTTCGCCTGTTTAATTTGGCGGGAAAAGGTCAGCAATATTATCCGAAGGTTATTATTTCATTGAAACAGTATACAAAACAAAATTCGATGCCAGCTGCAAAATATGGCGGGAATATCTTATGGGATATGATTGGCAAACGAAATGCGAACGTCAATAATTCATCGAAATGTTTTATAAACTGCGCCTGGTAGACGCCTTCGAACATAATTTAGATCATCTTTTTTTTCTTAGTGTCGTTCTGGATTACGGTTACCCATTCATACGCTTTATATTATAGTCAAAACAATATACAAAAATTGAAGCCACTTGTGATTTTCTTGCCAATTGTTCCTGTCTTATTTTAAACCAAATAAAAATTCTCCAGAACACGGGTTCTGCTGGGTATAACCATACACAATGCCCCCCCCCCCTTCCGTTGGTTACCAGGGGGGGGTAGATGAGTATCTGAGAAAAAATAAGAATTTGTTGAGTTCGTTTAGTCAAAATAGACAGTTTGCTAAAAAAAAAATTATAAAAAAAATCAACCCCCCCCCCCCTAAAATTTCAACGACGCAGTCTGCGTCGTTGACCCCCCTTGTAGGCACCCCTGGCTCTGTCCCACCTTCTTTTAAACAAGAGAATGTCTGAAGGTACTGGCTTCATTTTGCACTTCTATGTATCTAAGGGCCTGATCTAAGATTAATGTAACGAGGCGAACACTCTTTGACGTCAAATTTTCTCTTCGCCAGCGTTTTACTAGGTGTGAAGTGGGTGATTTCCGATTATCCGAAAATTCCTATGGAATGTCGATTAACCGAAAGTGTTCCAGTCCCGTACCTTTCGGATAGGGACTCTTATACTGTACTTACTAATATTATAATCGGAAGAGAAGTAGGTTTTGTAACTGTAACTGTCTCCTAGATCGCTTCTACGCAAGATTCATACACATTGGAATAAAAAAATCGCAAAAAGCAGCATTGTGTCGTAATTTAAACTTTTTTAATAAAATTAAATTCAAATACTATTTCAATGGGAAATTCTCCGACAAACAGTAGACAGATGTCCGTCCGGACGTACAGACAGATGGACAAAAAGCATGAAAGTTGGGTCCCTGAGGCCACCATACCTTTCTAACAAAAAAATATTTTTAAGATCCGACGGATAGAACCGATTTGGAAAGGTGCGGACGGACGGACAGACAGACGGCATGTCAATACCTACTTGGTCATTTTTAAAAAATTCTTTCGAATTAAAACAAGTTGGTTTGTTACAGAATCTGTCGCTTCCTCCGCTTCCACACATTATTACTCAACAGGAAACACACCAACAACACCTCAGAAAGAAATAGCCTAACAGGGCCTTTAGCTAGTTGTAATTCAAACTTTTAAACGCCAAAATTAACTATTTTCATTAATCGTCTTTCTCAGATTTAATAATAATTAAACTTTATCGTTTGCTAAATTTGTTTGAAGTTCAAAGAATAATGATGTATTTTTTTAATAAATATCTTTTTGTAGCTACAAGTTTACAGTTCGAAAAATATATTAGTAAAATTGATGCTTTAAAAATAAAAGCGAAACTTTGCATATTTTTTATGCAAAGTTAAAATTCTTTATACATCTTTTTTCGTACATATATAATGAACCATCAAAATAACTCTATTGTGCTATTACGACAACCCAAATTGAATTATATCCCAAAAATAAATATTTTTTCAAGAGTTTTAATTTTATTTTAAATAAAGTTTCTCGTACGTTTGACGAAATGGCAACAGCGAAAATATTGAATAAAAATGGAATTTTCATGTTATTTCAATGTAGATTAAATTTTTAGTTATTTAAATTTTAAATATACTTCTAGTTTAAATTTTTTAATGAAATTTGATATATAACCTTGCCTGATTTTTTGCTTTAATATGCCATATCCCACGTGTCTGTGGGACTTGGGGTTCTTTCTGTTAAAATGGGTGACAAACGGACAGACAGACAGAAGGACTGAACGATTATAATACCTTCCCCTTTTTACATTATAAACGTTGTGTGGAAGCTAAAAAAAAGAAAAGTAGGCTACAAATAAAGATTTGTTTGAGTTAAGGTTGTAGTTAATAGAATTCTAAGTGGTTTATTTGCCACGGTAGTTGTAATTAAACTCGTTAACGTTCGAATTATTTTCAAGAAAACTAATAAAAGTGTATTTTTTTTTATCCTTGAAAATCATATAAAATGTGTGTACGAACAATATATATGTTACCGTTAAAACCCGAAATCAGATAGAACTAGAATAAACTAGTGAGAACTAGTTTTAACTGAGGTCTTTAGCTAACACTAGTTTCCACAGGCTAAAACCAATTATCCCCTGCTAATACTAGTTTTGACGAAATAGGTTGGATTAAATCTTTTTGAACATTTAATAATGGATTCATGTTAAATTAATAAAGTAAAGTGGAATATTTTAAATTTCGCAGTAAAACAACTAAAGCAACAACGATGCTTTGCAACAAATCTTTCTAAATTTTAATTTCTTTAAAAAGAAGTGGCAAAACACGTTTACAATAAGTCAAGCATTCGCAGTTAATTCTAGTTTTACCTGAAACATGTTAGGTAATTCTAGTTTTTGCAAATTTGAACACGTTGTAACTAATGCAATTCGTCAAAACTATTATTAGCTAGAGAGGTCTAGTTTTAGCTATTGGATTCTAATTTTCACTAATGGTATAAGTTAATACTAGTTATCACTAGTTAATTCTAAATTTAGCTGTATACATGTTTTAAGGCAACATAGATAGATAGATTCATTTTTAATTTTTCATTTGTTTTTAGCTTGAAATGTAACAAAAAAAATTAAATTTCTAGGAAAGCCAAGATGTTTTTTAGGAAAAGTTAGTAATTACATAGTAATAATTTTATCATGTGTAAATAATTATGCACTAGATAAAATTTTTCAAATAGGTCGTTAGCTTAAGGGGAAAAGGTACAAATAATAATCAATGCAAAATGTATTACTGTTACACCATTAAAAATTAGGAAATGAAACTTACATTTTCGAATGTGTCCTCGTTAAGTATAAAAATTCAAAACGAGGGCTAAAAAAAATACTATTTTTAATATGTAAACAAACAACAATATATTATGAACACGACACGGAATTTAAAGAATAGGTAGGTAATGTATGCTTATTTTTAAAAACAAAAAATAAATAAATAAAATGTACTTTGTTTACATTTGGCTTTTTACTTTGTTAGATTAACAATGTTTTTTAAATACTCGTATGCCAGTGAACATGTTCTTTCCTCAAAGTTGTACTTACAAATTTTCTAAAATATAAGGGATTAGGTAAGTATGCAATATATTTATCGAATAAGCTAATAAACAATATATTTTAAGTTTTTTTATAGACAATTTCGTTGTACATTTTTACGCAGAAATCAACATTTTGCAAGTTCAAAATTGATTTTTATAAAATTCTGATTGGGTTATAATAAATATTTTTTTTTCAATCCAGCAACGCAATAAACTGGGCTTGTATATAAAAAAATTAGGTTGTAAAATCCCATATCCCTCATAGAGGGCAGCACCTACATCTAGGAAGAAAACGTTACGAAGGAACGAAAGAACAAGGAGAGGAGGAAAAAAAGATGTAGACTTGTAGAGAAAGTGTAGACCAAGAAAAAAAAGAGAAGTCACGAGGTGAATGGCGAACCGCGGGTCTTTAAACCAAAGTGCCTCGATGTTAATCCAATGGACAAATATTATTTTCCAAAATCCACACTTTTTGGGCTGTATTGAATATTTACTGACGAGTTTTTTTAAATGAAAAATGTAGCTGACTTACAGGTCTTTATTATCCCACTTTTTTTTAAAAGAAAAATTGGTTCGAATATTTTTTGTTAATTCTCAATGAATAATTTTACACAAAATATTCGAACCAATTAAATAAAATGGGATTATAGAGCCCTGTAAGTAAGTTACATTTATCATATAAAAAATCGTTTGTAAAAATATTCGATACAGTCGGAGAAATATGGCTTAGAAAATATGTTTTTCCCTTTGGATTAACATAGAGGCGCTTTGGTTTGAATACCCGTAGTCGATCGGGCTCATTCGCCTTTAACAATCAGGAAGACTGGCAACCAAAACCCAACAGGAACGGTTGCGCGTATCTTTCAGATACACTAGTATAAAATGAACATTTATAAAAGGTATTATTGTTGCATTAGTTAAACGTTAAGACATATAATTGGTAAAAAAAATTGTTGAAAAATACAGGTTCTACAGATACAAGAATAACATCAACCTTTTCATATTTATACGATAGGTACTTTGGCATTTACAATAAATGACAAATATGACAAATATGTTTAGAGTGGTCGCGCATATTAAACTAAGACCAATAATGCATGTAAAATGCAGCTTTTAATACACCTGAGACAGCAATTGTACATGTTTATTTTAACAATTCAAGTTTGAAACGATTATCGGACATAAATCACCATAACATATGAGAATAGATGAATATCCCGAATTCATAAATTCTACTGCTTTTTCGCAATTCTTCACCTATCATGTATCTCTTAGATACTCGTACTATCCCGAAGGTGAAACTATATTTTGTTGAACAGCAGCTTTACAGTTACATTTTCAATGAGAGAGCGGAATCCTCTTAAGGGGACGCATTGCCCAAAATTTAGGGCTACTCAGAAAATAATTAAACATGCTTGAATGCTGTAATGTAAGGATATTGCAAAAAAAGAAGGAATACTTAATAATTGTGAAGGTTTATTGAAAATGACATAGTGGTTTGGTAAAATGGTTTTTGAAATTTTATGTTGATTTTATTTATTCAATTTTTAATTTTTTCAGCTTGTGAATGGTTAAAACCCTAAGGCTTTTAGGTAAATTAATGTACAGCTTCAATTTTTTTTCCTGCGTTGAGACATGTACGATTAACAAAAGTTGGTATGGGATAAGGTCTAGTGTGAATAGATTTTTTAAAAAAAAATGATGAAGTTGAAAATTTATAAGAAAATCTTATTTTTTGCCCATTTTTATACATAAAGCTACATAACTGTTCTTGTTTAACTGATAGCTCAATATCCATACCAACTTTTATTAATAGATGTTGTGGGAACATTTCTTCCCAAGGCAATAACATCTAATTTATTATTTCTTAGATTTCGTTCATTTTACTATTTTGTATTTGCTTTTTATCTACTGTATCAAAACGTATCTGGAAAGGATTTTATTGCTGTAGTCTGTAGTAACAAATATGTGATACTTAATAATTGTTATTTTGCTTTTGCAGTAAAGATCGTTTTAATAAAGTTAAAAGCACTTCTAAAAAAGCATTGAATTCCTGGGAGGGATTAAAAAAATACATCTAATTTAAGAAAAAAATATAGCGTATCGAAATTAAAAAATTATATTTTCATGTACTGTAGAAGTTATTAAAAATTTCTGATCTATCTTTGAAGCATAAAGAAACTGAATAAATATTCTTAGGATTTTAAGTATAATAGCTTTTTATAGGTCAAACGCATGATGGTTTGACCTGATTAAAATAATAGAAAATAGATTTTGTAAACGAAGAGGGAGTATGCGATTAAGGGGGAATGGGCGCGCTGGACCAAGGGTCTCCAAACTCAAGTGCCTCAGTGTTAATCCAATGGCGAAAAAACTATTTTCTCTGCCACATTTCTCCGGCTGTATTGAATATTTTTGCAAGCGGATTTTTTTATGTGATAAATGTAGCTGATTACAGGTCTCCCACTTTTTGAAATTGCTTCGAAAAAATTATTGAAAATTAAAAAAAATATTCGAACCAGTTTCAAAAAGTGGGAAGGTCGGGACCTGTAAGTCAGCTACATTTATCACACACAAAAATCCGCTTGCAAAAATACTCAATACAGCCGGAGAAATGTGGCAGAGAAAATATTTTTTTCTCCATAGGATTAACACTGATGCACTTTGCTTTGGAGACCCCCGGTCCAGCGCGCCCATTCTCCCTTAAGTACCAGCAAATAGGAAAACACAAATTTAAAATCAAATTCTAACGCAAATTGTTGAATATATATTCTGATTGCATTTAACCCTTTATTCATGTCGATAATATAGTTACGTTGAATTAACGTCACACTACAGCTATAGATTGTTAATTGATGATGGGCTTCGAAATTTCGAGCCGAGGTCAAAATGACTATGTGGTTTTTGAGATTGCATTGAAACCTACTAGTGAGATCATACTTGACTTCAGAGTATTAGATAACTAAATTTATCTTGCACCAAACACATATACACGGCAGTTAAAGGCGAATGATCCCGAATGACAGCGGGTTTTCAAACCAATATACCTCTGTGTTAATCTAATGGAAATATAATGGATTGGATATTTTTATACACGCTTTTTTATATGATAAATGTAGCTAACTTA
The DNA here is from genome assembly GCA_019343175.1 of Oedothorax gibbosus. NCBI lineage: Eukaryota > Metazoa > Arthropoda > Arachnida > Araneae > Linyphiidae > Oedothorax > Oedothorax gibbosus. The sequence continues at coordinate 23,347,294 of CM033276.1, read as the reverse complement.
CAGGTCCTAATAATTCAATTTTTAAAAATTGGTTCGAATAATCTTTGTAAAATTATTTAATGAAAATGTTAAAAAAAAAAATTCGAACCAAATTTCGAAAAGTGGGATTATAGAGACCTGTAAGTTAGCTACATTTATCAGATAAAAAAACGGCCGGAAAAATGTGTAAAAATATTACAGCCGGAAAAATGTGTAAAAATATTACAGCCGGAAAAATGTGTGAAAATATTACAGCCGGAAAAATGTGGTTTAGAATTTTTTTTATTGGATAAACACAGAGGTACTATGGTTTGGAGGCCCGTGGTCATTCGGGTTTATTTGCTCTTAATGGTGGACTATTCCCTTTCCAGATTTGTTCGTGGGATGCATGGATGAGGACGAAACATACAAAGGTAACCGTAACGTACATGGCATGATGCCTCAAGCATGGTCTACTCAATTTCAAGGCCTCAGAAGCTCTTCGTGACGTCACGCTATTCGTCCGGTTAGAAATGTCGGCTTTTCCTAAACGAAACCTATTCGCGAACCAGCCGACTATATTTTTCAGGTTCCGAACAGGTTTCGAAACAGCCGAACCGGGCGGATATAGTGTTGACTTTAAGGCGTGAGAAGCTCTTCTTGATTGTCCCGCTATCCGTCCAGTTCGTAATGTCGGGTTTTCGAGGGGGAAAAAAGTACGAAACTTATTCGCAAACATCCATTTGTACTTTTCCTGTTCCGAACAGGTTTCGGAGCAGCCGACAACCCCCGAAGCAGACGGATAGTGTGACGTCACAGAGAACTTCTCTGACCTTATTAGTTAAGTCGGCCGTGACATCAAGTCTAGATGTCATTAGAGCTACACGAAGGCTATAGATGACGGGCGTCGTAATTTGGAATCACAGTCAAGTGACGAGCCGACACCTGAGTAGGCACCCAACGCAACCGTTAAAGGCGACATCGTACGCAGCGTTGGGACTTCGGAGCATATTTAACGTGCACTCCCTCTACTCGGGGTATTATTCGTCAGACATTTTTGGCTGCACGTGCCTTTTGTAGGTCGGCAGTTATTTTCACGATTCCCAGACCCGAACCTGGGACCTTCCGCATGCAAGGCGAACACCTTAACCGGCTGGGCTCCCCAGCCCCATAGGGTGAGCATAGGGAACCAAAAGAAGATGCCTCTCCAGCATCCTTAACTTAGCTGAAACTTCCCTCATCCTCAACATCTTCCGAGCATGCGCAGTGCGTGTGACTAATAGTTGGGAGGGTAGGGAGCCAAACGCTCACCCCTATTGGCTGAGGGGGGTGGGACCAAAAAACTTTTTGGTGGGTCCTAGCCAGTGAAAAAAGTTTATTTCTTTCGCCAGGTTTTATTTTTCTTTCGTATTTATTTTGCTTGACAACGTGAATACTTCTTAAGACAGTTCTGATTGTAAGACCTGAGTGAGGTGGTGTCGTTTTGAAAGTGGTCTATGTCCATAAGTGCCAAGGATTTCATTTAATTAGATAAATAATCGTAATTAATATGAGATATTTGGTATTTGGTGGTAGTTAGTTGACTATTACGAGTGGATATATTTATTGCATTTGGAATAGAAGGTTAGTATCTGATCGATATTATTGTATGTATATAGATAATTGCAGGGATTGGAGTCACGTGTTACTTGTAAAAGTTACTTTTTTCAGGTAACGTGTTAGATTTTTAAGAAAGTAACTGTAACTTAGATACTTTTAGCGGTAACGAAATTTTTTTTTACTTTTCCTTTACTTGTCATGCCGCTCTTTACGGATATTTTCAGCGTTACAGGATTTCGGCGTTCGGCTTAAATTTAATTATTTAAAATATAACTTTTATGGAAGCTGAATTTTCGTCCATAACTTTTTCCGATTGTAACTATTTATTTAGTCATGGTTCTCTTTGAAAAACGGTAAGGGTAAATTTAAATTTTTCTTGTAACTTGAAATTTCTAAAAGTAACTGTGATTAGTTACTTTTCGTATTAAGTAACTGTAACTGTAACAGAGTTACCTTTAAAAGTAACTTTCCAATCCCTGCATGCATAAAATGCTTCAGTTAGTTCATTGTTAAAATGGGCAGATTAGATATTTTAGAACCGGCCTACTTCACATTATAGAATTTTTTTAATAATTTGCATGCAGAAACATCTATAAAATAAGATATATTATTTCTAAAATGAATAATACAGGGTGTCCGTAAAAGAATGTCCGAGTTTTAATGGTATATTACAGGAGTTTATTTTATACTAAATATAACAAATCATACATGACATTGAAGGAAAACTAACCTAATTTTTCCTATAAGTGCTCAATGTGTGCGCCTTTAGTGATACGGCACACATCCAAACGAAAGTGCAATTCTTCCCATACTGTCTGCAGCAAGTCCGGAGTAATGGAAGCAACAGCCTGTGCAATTCCCGTATCACTAAAGGCGCACACATTGAGCACTTATAGGAAAAACTAGGTTAGTTTTCCTTCAATGTCATGTTTGATTTGTTATATTTAGTATAAAAAAACTCCTGTAATATACCATTAAAAATCGGACATTCTTTTAAGGACACCCTGTATATCTACTTCTATAAAAACTGAGCGAAGCAGTACAGTGACTACATGCTGAACTATAAAGTTAGAAATCTTTTAAAAAAATTGAACAGGAATGCGTACATTGCAAAAAGTTCATAATGAAGGTCCCAATAATTGTCAAATTTGCTTTATTTTCCGTTCGATATATTTGGATTGGTATAACTGAATACAATATTCAATTATATATCTTAACTATAACAAATTATATGTACGTTATATGACTTTATATTGTTTTATTAAGCTGCTTAAAATTGTTTTAACTGCAAGTATTTGAAAGGAAATAATTCAGGTCAAAATTACTGTAAAAGAAAGCTAGGAGAGGCATTAAAATAATTCGTACTTAATTAAAAAAAATTAACTGTGAAGATTTTTGCTAAATAGTTGTTATATTTCTAAAATGTAATATGAAAACTACATCAAATAATTTAAACTTTAGCACAAATCTGGATTAAAAAAAACATTATCTTACAGTAATTTGACATTTATGTCGTATTAGTTTTAGCTTCCACACTACGTTTATAACGTAAAAAGTGGAAGGTTTTATAATCGTTCAGTCCGTCTGTCTGTCCGTCTGTCTCCCACTTTCACAGAAAGAACCACAAGTCCCACAGACAAGTGGGATACGTCATTTTGAAGCAAAAAATCAGATTAGGCTTCCAAATTTCATTAAAAATTTTAAATTAGAAGTTTATTTAAAATTTAAATAACTAAAAATTTAATCTACATCTAAATAACATGCAAATTCCATTTTTATTCAATATTTTCACTGTTGCCATTTCGTTAAACGTACGAGAAACTTAATTTAAAATAAAAATAAAAACTTTTGAAATTATATTTATGTGATATAATTCAGTTTGGATTGTTGTAATATCACAATAGAGTTCTTTTGATGGTTTATTATGTATATATGAAGAAAGATGCATAGAGAATTCTAACTTTTGGCTTAAAAAATATGTAAAGTTTCGCTTTTATTTTTAAAGCATCAATTGTACTAATTATATATATTTTTAACTGTAACTACAACCCCTGGCAAAAAGTATCCGATCACAGAAACCATTGACCACGATACGTTAACAAAAGTCGTTATTTTCCACAAATTCAAGATATTTTTCAAATTAAAGTATTTCATTACAAAAGTTAGATTATTTTGTGTTATAATAAATGATAATACAATAAATTGCAGTTAACTTTAACGATGAAAAAATAAATTAAATAAAGTCATCAAAGAAAAAAGTTTCCGATCACCACTTTGTGGGGAAAAAAGTATTCGATCAAGTCACTTTAATATTTTGTGGGTCCTCCTTTTTGCCTCGATTACTGCATTTAAACGATGAGGCATGGATGCGACCAACTCGTGGCATAAATTTGATGGAATTTCACTTTCTTAGATGGCTAGCCGTAGTTCTTCCATATTTGTTGATATATTTTCTTATCAATGTTTCTTTTCAAAACATTCCAAACATTTTCGATTGGATTGATACCCGGACTATTTGCAGGCCATTCAATAGTCTTTATTGGAGAATTTCTCTCTTTAGAGCCATACTTCCGCTGATGCGAAACCAGTTTTAACTGTTAAACTACTATTCATCCTTTTATACTGTTTACTTAGGTCCTGTACGCATGCATCGAGTAAAAAAAATTGCATATATCACTTAAAATACGTTGCTTTTGCTTGCGATCGAAATTTTTTTCCTCACAAAGGGATGATCGGAAACTTTTTCCTTCATGATTCAATGTATTTTCTCGTGAAAATTGTTAAATATAATTATATTTTCTGTTTATATTTAACATTCTTTGACTAATTTAGTCATATTTCACAAAAAAACCTAAAAGGTTTGAAAAAATATTAAAATTGTAAAAAAATGACGACTGATTTGAACGTATCGTAGGCACTGCTTTCGGCGATCGGGTACTTTTTGCCAGGGGTTGTACTTAATTTAACAAACTATAAATAAGTAAATTTTCGAAAGAAATGTAAATGGGAAATTGTGGCGACACAAAAATATTTATTAAAAAAGATTACATTATTCTTCTTCGAACTTCAAACAAATTTAGCAAACAATAAAGTAGAATTATTAAATCTGAGAAAGAGGATTAATGAAAATAGTTAATTTTGGCGTTTAAAAGTTTGAATTACAAATAGCTAAAGGCCCTGTTTGTTATTAGAATTAAATCACCATTGCCATTCGCAACAGTCGCCCGAGAAACTTAATTCTTTTAGACAATAAATTAAAATAAATTTAATTTTGCGACATAGATTAGTTTGAAATGACGTCAAATATATTTCACTACGAGATTCTTTGTATGTTGATATGAAATATTTTCATTCTATTTAAAAGCGAGGAATATTACCTACTTATTCTTTGAAATATAAATTAATTTTTGAAAACGATAAGTAAAAATTATTGAATTTTCGAAATAAAACTAGCCAAATTTATCGTGTAAATGTTTAATATAGAATTAATTCTGTGTTTGGCGCCTTTTTACATGTTTAACACAACTTTTGTGTGGAAGCGGGTTAAGTGACAGATTCTGTTACAAACCAACTTGTTTGATATTCTAATCAAAGGCAACTTCAATTCAAACAATATTTATTCCTCAAGGTACCTTGCAAAAAGTTTTTTCAATTATTTTCTATAGAGTATTTTAAAAATACATTGCGTTATCTATTATATTTAACTTTCGTCATAGAAAATAATAAATTAGTTTAGAATGCGATTTCTTGTTTTATTGAATACTTTTAACTAAACTAAAAGCTAGTATTACTTATTTATATTTGTAGTATATATTTAGCCTTTCATTATGTGTACTTTTTTTCCTTCTAAATAAGGTTTGTCAGTTATTTGTTCAAGCTAAAATTAGTAAACTGTAGGGAATACTTGGACTGTTTTATTTCTTTAAATGTAATGAAATTTACTGAAGACATTAACGTTCAAATTTTTTTCACAATTTTATAAAAAATGTTTTCAAAACCTAATATTCTGAATACCATTTATATACATGTATTGTTGCAGATTCATATTTATTATTCCTATTAATTCATATTAGCAGAATCTAGTTTTTATTAACTTGCAGAGCTGAATACTAACATATTTGTTTGATGTCATACGAATAACAAATTAACAATAAGAAAATGTTTTGTGTTAAATATTGATTTATCGTTTCTTATTTAGCAAAATAAAGTATTTTAGCGTATTTTCGCAGTCATGTTTAGCATTATAAATGCGTAATGCTTAGTTTAACGCAATATTTATCTATATACACTGTAAAAAAAATTTACTGAAATTAACGGAAAAAGTACCGGCAGCAGAGTTGCCGGGACTTTCCCGTGTCGTTAAGTATTTTCTCGTGTATTTACAGAAGTTCCGTTTCTTATTTCTCCGTTATTAAAAAAAATGCATTTTGCATTTCCCCGTACAGGTAAGGTAAGGTAATCGTTTCCGGCTGCCTATTTGTAGCCTCCCTTAGGAGCTTTAACACAGCCAATAACGCCTCGTAATTTAGAACCCTGGTCAAGTCACGAGGTCGACACCTGAGCGGGCACCCAACGGAACATCGAGCGATATCGTACGCTAACGCCGTCGGGACTTTGGACTCCACAGATTTAACGAGCACGCCTGTCCCAGTGTACTCGGGCCCATACGTGAATTGAGGATTTTCTACTATTTCCAGCACAGATCCGATTTATAGGATGACTGGCAGTGGGTGGGATTCGAACCCCCGCACTCCTGAGAAGGTTGAATCTCTAGGCTGATGCCCTAACCACTCGGCCACGGACGGGCCTGGTAATACAGGTATTTGATGTTCGAGTTTCGATGTGTGTATTCTTAGTGCATTATCGCCAATTCTACGATAGGGTAATAAAAGTATGGCAGCTCTAAAAACGGGAAAATTCCGTTTTCATATCTTCGCTCGTGGTTTACGAACATTTTCTGTTTTTAGAAGGAAAAACCCGTTTCCAGAAGGAAAAAACCCGTTTTCAGTCGTTACGGGAAAGTTCCGTTAAAATCAGTAATTTTTCTCCTGAAATTTCAGTTTTTTTTTAACAGTGTAGAACAGTTTTTAAAAATTATCAATGCAGTTTTATTAGAATATTTTTAAAAAAAGTTTGTTAAGTGTGGCAATGCTAGAAATAAAAGTTTATCAGTTCCATACATAAATCTGCTTTTCTTTTTCCTTTTTACAAATAATATTCTGGAATTATATATATTAATATAAATATTTAATAACTGTTGAGTTTTGTAGACTGTGTATTTACATTTACGTTTTTTAATTTTTCATTTTATCCATTCACTTTTATTCTCTTTTAATTTATTTGAAAATAATTAAAACGAAAAATATGCTGTTCTGTTAATGTTTTATTATATTTTAAAATACCACGTGTTGATCAGCGATCATCGGTGATTTTCCCATGGAGTAACCGACAAAGTTTATGCAGTCAAATGTCCTAATATCTATTCTGGTAAAACACAAATAAACAAACGTAAATTCCGGCATATTAGGATTGAGAATAGCTCCTAAAAGTGTTTTATTTTTTAACCCCTCTGAGGAATACCAACGCATAAATCCAACACTGACAGTTATATTTTCTGCAAAAAATATTTTTAAAATATGTTTTATAATTTTACTAAATTTTAAAATTTCCAGTATGGAGCAATCATTCATAATCATCTTCTAAAAATAAACTTTTAAACAATTTGAAGAAATTAAATTTCTTTTAAAATTTTAAATTTTAATATCATAGAGTGAAAAGGAGATTACTTTTCAACCAAATTGCGTATCTCTCAGAGGGTAAATAACTAATTTGTAATGTATTTTTATAAATAAAATATTCTTTTCTCAAAGCATTACATGATGTTGGGTTTCAATCTTTACAACAGTTTATAAAATCCCAAAGATATTACTAAAATACATTTTAAAAAAGTAACAATAGAAACAGTAACAATAAAAACATGCAAATTTACTGCAAATCAATTACGATAATCTCCTACAAGTGACGAAAACATTTACAATGTTACTAAATGCCTCGTTACAGATACGATCAATTTTATCTTTTAGAGGGATCTGACATCTTTTAATCTGTAACAAAACCTAAGCAATTATCAAAAGCTACAAAAGGTTAAGCAAAGGGACCACGCGACCCTAAGACTAGTTTTTTTGGTGTCAAGTTACGCTAAACGCATCAGAACGCGTGACAAGAAAATATTTGTTATTTTCTTAGAAGGAAACGGGAGCTAACATTTTGATTGCTGAGATAACTCTTTAAATGTAGCTTTTGTTGTTGATAATCAAAGTGTGTTTTAAGTTACTGTAATATGTACGAATACATATTTGTGCCAGTTATAATCGCACTGGTACAATATGTACAAGTGCGAGAATCAATTGAGGACCACTGGTACAAATATGTACCGATAAACACCAATCTTTTTCTGGCACTTTTTATTTGATCCTCCCCGAAGGTGTTTGATTGCGCCATTTTTTTGCCAAGTGTAATAAATAGATACATTTAAAAAACTTTTCAAAAAAACATTCTTTTGTCGTTTAGCATCGAATCGCACCAGAGCGAGTTTTGTTTGTGCAACTTTAAGGAAGCAGGTTCTGGACGAATTATTCCGAAAATAAAAAAGTCCCGTATTCCGAAAATATCAAAGTCCCGAGACGCCAAGTTTTGACAATCCAGCTTGAATTCCCGATTAGTAGAAAATAAGAAACTGGGCAAAGTCACGGCAGGTCACATCGTGTGCGCCGCGTGCGCAAGCTGAGAAACTGCAGCGAAGTGCTGTAAATTGTGTTTACATAAGCAGCTGCAATCAAACACAACAGAAAGCACTGTAAATATGCTACAAATGTGCTGCATTTTTCCATTTTTCGCCGAAATTTTGCACAGTGTATTCTTATAACTTCTTTTCTATACCACAGCAGACCACACAACCATGATGGTACCCGAAATGCGAAGCTGCCGGTACCAGAGATCCCCTCCCTCCACCTCTACCACCCCTCCCTACGTCACCAGTACCACCACACACCAGGGACAGTACGACAGTACGCCATACCTTACTTCGGACTTTCAACATTTCAATCAGCAATCCAGGTACTACGGCGGGACGTCATATCCCCATCAGTACCACCAGAAGCCAGTTCAGTATGGCGTGGAAGAGTATGCCCAAGAGGATGAGGGGTATGGCTGTGAGAAAAGTGTGGAGAGGTGTCAGTCGTCTGAGGTGTCGACTTCTTCAGACGATAATAGGTTGGTGTGATTTATTATTTAATTTTTGTATGGATTGGTTACTTTAGTAGCCCAAAATATCGTAGAATATTCTTTCGATATTGTTGAATTAACATGAACACTTTAACAGAAACTGAATTCTCTATCTGTGGTATCTAATTTGGCACTCATGCACAAAAAGGCAGCTTGCATTTAAAACTTTGACTAATTTAGTGCTATTTTTGGTATTTAAGATCTTTAATCTAAAATCTTTTTGGAACAAATTAATTAAAAAAAATATTTGTTAAGTTGAAAAACATATTCTTTTAAAGAAATTAAGTATTTAACAGTATCAATACAAATAAATTGATCATAAGTAAACCCTTTAAATTTTTTTTTAATTTATTTAGGCTATACAATTCATTCTATAAGTTTACCGTTGCCACTTCTTTCAACATAAGATAATAATTTAATATTATATTATTTATTTACATACACTCTTAAAACAAACGAGCGGTTTTAACTCAGTCTGAGTTAATTTCCACTCCTTTCCGTGCCGAAAATGCACTTCTCCTATAGGAGTGAATTTCACTCTTTTTCGGAGTGGGTGAAAGAAATAAAAGAAAACAATCTGCGTCCTACACTCTTAAAACGAGCGGTTTTAACTCAGTCTGAGTTAATTTCCACTCCTTCCCGGTGCCGAAAATGCACTTCTCCTATAGGAGTGAATTTCATTCTTTTGTTTTAAGAGTGTAGAAGATTGTAATCGTCTACCTTTTTTGTAACTTAAATGAGTCTGAGCACATAAGAAAACTAAAAAAACTAACTTAAAAAACAATTTTCGGTATTTTTTAACTTACATAATTTCACTTTTTCTCAGAAGCTGTATGCTGGATGAAAGAACGCGGCCGCTGTCAACGGAAGACCCCGGTTTCTTCCCGGCTTATGCACCGAGAGCTTCGGCGACAGTTTCGCCACAGCACCGATACCATCATCAAGACAGCGAAGGGTGAGTCGATTATGCAGATTTCAAACTTAATCATTAACCTGAACACAAAACACAAAAAAATGCAATGTAAAAAAATGCAATAAATGTCTGTAACTTAGTATTAAAATGACCATTCTGCAAAGAAGTCAATGGCAGAGTGTTTAATGTCCAGATATTGCTTCAAATACACCGCATAACGAAAAGAGGAACACATTGAAGTTTAAGTAAATATTCCTATTTATTGCTTTAAATATCAGCCTTTTGTCGGCGAATTTACAAGCCAGAGTATATGGTATTTTCAAAATGAATTATTTGCAGTTGTTCTTTTGAAAATAGAAAAAAAAATTCTCGCCAAAGACATCATATCTGTATTAAATAATATACTTTTAGCTTCCACACTACGTTTATAACGTAAAAAGTGGAAGGTATTATAATCGTTCAGTCCGTCTGTCTGTCCGTCTGTCCGTCTGTCACCCACTTTCACAGAAAGAACCGCAAGTCCCACAGACAAGTGGATACGTCATTTTAAATCAAAAAATCAGATTAGGCTACATTCCAAATTTCATTAAAAAATTTAAATTAGAAGTTTATTTAAAATTTAAAAAACTAAATTTTTTATCTACATTGAAATAACATGCAAATTCTATTTTTATTCATATTTTCACTGTTGTCATCCACAAGTCCCACAGACAAGTAGGATACGTCATTTTGAAGCAAAAAATCAGATTAGGCTACATGCCAAATTTCATTAAAAAATTTAAACTAGAAGCTTATTTAAAATTTAAATAACTAAAAATTTAATCTACATTGAAATAACATGCAAATTCCATTTTTATTCAATATTTTCAAAGTTGCCATTTCGTTAAACGTACGAGAAACTTTGTTAAAATAAAAATAAACTTTTGAAAAATATTTATTTATGTGATATAATTCGGTTTGGATTGTTTATTATCACAATAGAGTTCTTTTAATGGTTCTATATATATGTAGAAAGATGCATAGAGAATTGGCATAAAAAATATGCTAAGTTTCGCTTTTATTTTTAAAGCATCAATTGTACAAATTAAAATTTTTTGAACTGTAAATTAATTTAACAACTATAAATAAGTGAATTTTCGAAAGAAATGTAAATGGGAAATTGTGGCGACAAAAATATTTATTAAAAAGATTACATCATTATTCTTCGAACTTCAAACAATTTAGCAAACGATAAAGTCTAATTATTAAATCTGAGAAGAAGATTAATGAAAATAGTTAATTTTGGCGTTTAAAACTTTGAATTACAAATCGCTAAAGGCCCTGTTTTATTAGAATTAAATCACATTTGCCATTCGCAACATCGCTCGAGAAACTTTAATTCTTTTAGACAATAAATTAAAATAAAATTATTTTTGCGACATCGATCAGTTTGAAATGACGTTAAATATATTTCGCTACAGAATCCTTGTATGTTGATATGAAATGTTTTCATTCTATTTAAAAGCGAGGAATATGACATATTTATTCTTTAAAATATAAATTAATTTTTGCAAACGATAAGTAATAATTATTGAATTTTCGAAATAAAATAAATGAAACTAGCCAAATTTAGCTTTGTAAATGTTAAATATAGAATTAATGTTGTGTTTGGCGCGTTTTTTCCTGTTAAACACAAATATGTGGAAGCGAGTTAAGTGACAGATTCTGTTACAAACCTACTTGTTTATTTTCTAAAATTAAAGTATAAAAGTTAATAAAAAAATGGTGAGTCCATATTACTAATTTCACAAATCATCCTATCAAAATCACCTCTGCTGGGTGAATACCTACTCAACTTTAAAGCCACAGAAGCTCTTCGTGGTGTCACGCTATCCATCCAGTTCGGATAGTCGGCTTTTCCGAAGAAAATTTACGAAGCCTATTCGTGCACTACCGACTATACTTTTCGCAGGTAACGAACAAATTTCGTTCCTCTCTTCCAGAACAGCCGATAGCCTGAACCGGACGGCTAGTGTGACGTTACAGAGAGCTTCTATGGCCTTATTACTTGAGTCGGACCCTCGGTTTTGCCTGGACCCTCGGTTCTCAATAGTTGGCGCATAATACTACTTGCACAACGTACAATTTAAACAAAATACAATTGTAGAGTTTAGTGAAAGAACGTGCTAAATGACAAAAAGGTGAAGATGAGCTTTAAGTTTTTCGTTTGTACTTAAAGTCCGTTAAAAACGGTGCTTGCAAACGGTAAAAACTTTTAGTTTATGAAAAAGGGAAAATTTGTTATCTATAAAGGATGGAATATTATGTTCATTGACACAAAACTCTTTTTTTTTTCAAAAATATCACTTAGCACGTTCTTCCACTAAGCTCTTCAATTGCATACACTTTGCACAAAACCATCCAACTAATTTAACACTAACACAATCTTTCGCCGACAGGTCCCACCACCCCACATGTGACTACCCCCAAGAAGACGACCCTCGTCACTCTGACGAAGACGAGGAGGCCCACGTCCCTGCGCCCGTGTCAGCCCACCGTTGGGCCCAACAGGACGGAAGACGCAACTGCCTCGTGTGGGCTTGTAAAGCATGCAAGAGGAAGTCCGTCACGGTGGACAAGAGGAAAGCTGCCACGATGCGGGAGAGGAAGAGGCTAGGAAAGGTAATTTGTCTAGAATAGTATAACTCCAATTATCCGAACTCTGATTATTCGAATCGCTCTTTTCTCTACACAGCCCCGCTATGAGAGGGTGGAAGAGGCTGAGAAAGATTATTGTCTAATATAGTATATTTCCAATTATCCGAACGCTTGATTATCCGAACCGATATTTTCTGAATAGCTTCAACCATTCGAGGAGAGAAAACGTTGTTTGTATGATGAGCAATCGTATCAAATTTGAGTTCTAACATTGGCCTTCGCCCGAATCCAATTATCCGATTTTTTCGATTTTCCGAATTGGGTCTGGTAGAATGTGCAGTGTCCGTAAAATTATATAATGCCATTCTCCTGATTTATAGAGGCCAGAAAAAGCCCCCTGTAAATCTACGATATTGTTATTATTTCAACCAAATTAAACCAACGTCTGCGCTCGTTGACCAGCCCCAATAAGACGACCCTTGCCACTCTGACGAGGACGAGGAGGCCCACATCCCTGCGCCTGCGTCAGCCCACCGATGGGCCCAACAGGACGGAAGACGCAACTGACTCGTGTGGGCTTGCAAAGCATGCAAGAGGAAGAGAAAAGCTGCCACGATGCGGAAGAGGAAGAGGCTGGGAAAGGTAATTGTCCAGTATATTATAAATCTGATTATCCGAACTCCGATTATCCGTATCTCTCTTTTCTCGAGACAACCATGCTATGAGGATGAAGGAAGAGGCTGGGTATAATTGCCATAGTGTAGTAAAACTCCAACTATCCGAACTATTGACTATCTGAATCATTCTTTTCTGAATAGCTTTACACAGCCACTACGAGGGAGAGGAAGATGCTGGGAAAGGTAATTGTCTAAAATGGTAAAATTCCTATCCGAACGCTTGATTATCCGAAACGCTTATTTTCTTAATAGCTTTACACAGCCACTACGAGGGAGAGGAAGATGCTGGGAACGGTAATTGTCTAAAATAGTAAAATTCCAATTATCCGAACGCTTGATTATCCGAAACGCTTATTTTATGAATAGCTTCAACCATTCGAAGAGAGAAAACGTTGTTGGTATGATGAACAACCGTCTCAAATTTGAGTTCTAGCATTGACCATCTCCCGAATCCAATTTTTCGAATTTTTTCGATTATCCGAATTTGGTCCGGTAAAATCTACAGTGTCATTAAAAATGTATAGTGTCAAGCTTCCAATTTATAGAGGCCAGAAAAAGGCAAAAGTAGCTCTACGATATTGTTATTTACACCAAATTAAACCAACGACTACGCTCGTAATTGTGTATACCACAGTAATTCCGATGAGAGTCCTTCCAAGAGATGCATTTTGGGAGAATCTCAAACAAGTACTATTAAAGCAAATAACAAACTATGGTTTTGTCATGGTGCTATATCAATTTAAAAGGTGGACTCATTCATTCTATTACCATGTTAGCATAGGGCCAAAGACAAGACTTAACGTTTATAGTTGAGGACAACTGTCTGTTCGCAGATAAAAGTTCTTAAATTAAATGTTTACAATAATCTACAAATCTTCAACAAAAATTAAAAATAATCTTCGTTTTATCACTGATATGCGAGGAATTTAAAATTTACCACTGCATCCTTATTAAAAAGTCAATATAAATCGAATCATTTTATATTTTCGTGAGGAAATAGAACTTAATTTACCTATATCATTACGAAAACTTAAACTATAGCCATCCATGTATAACTTTGAATTTAATTAATCAGATATGAAATTTATTTCAAATGTTAAAGTATCAAAATTAATGAATCTGACATTACAGGAAATTAAAGTTGTAATTTCTCACTTTTAATTTTAAATGAAGGTTAAACAAATATATTTGCGTTTTGAGCATAACTCAATTTGGGTACTGGCTTTGCTTTATCACAAAATCACAAAAATAATAACTTTGCAAATCTGCAGGATTTGCTATTTATTATAAATTGACAGGGATATTAATTTGATCTTTAAAATTAAGTGATCCTTTAAAATATATAATAACTATTTCAGAAATGTGGGGGTAAGACGAAATGTCGAAATTCCGTGCTCAATTACATATAGGATGTTATACTTCCAAACGAGGGTTTGATTCAGTGTATCGAATTTTGAATTTTGTTTATTGCTGAAATAGAAACCTAGTAATTAATATTACAATTCTTTCGCATTTTTAAAATGTTCTGTAAATATATTTAAGTGTATACTATTGAAGATTTGAGATAAATACCAATTAATAAATGATCATTTGAGGATAAATGTAAGTTTTTAACTGTTTCAATGCTGAGATATGCATTCCTTGAAGCGAAGTCAAATTTGAGAAGCTGTACCCTAAAAAATTTAAATGCACTCTTTAACAATTAAACAATGTTATAAAAGCATGATAGCCTTATTTCCATGAGTATACATGAGTAGTATTAATTGGATACACCGTTAAATAAAACTAGGTTTGTTTTTATCGAAATTAAATCATTTTTAATGATTAAAGTACTTAGAATTCAAATATTTTTCTTGGATTTTCTATGGCTTCTAGTTTTGTTGCGCTGATTCTTTTGGACGGATTACACTTGTCACTAGCATTTGTAGTTTGGGCAATGAAAATGGGGGACGGACAGGGCCTTTATAAAAGCTTCCACTTTTTACGTTATATAAACGAAGTGTGTAAGCTAAATTGGAGATTTGCGATTTCATTAGAGTGAAATAACTCTGATAAAAATGATTTATTTACAATCCTCTATATTTCCTCCAATACTCTTCTGTGGTAAAGATGATCTCTTAATGAGTTCAATTTTTTAATTTCTTTATATTTCATATTAATCAATAGGTGAACGAAGCCTTCGAGATCCTGAAACGACGAACCTGCCCGAACCCGAACCAACGACTGCCCAAAGTTGAAATCCTGCGAAACGCCATCGACTATATTGAGAACCTCGAGGAGATGCTGCAGGGTACCCAGGGCGCCAGGAGAAACCTGTTGGTAACCCAGAGGAGGAACAACAGAGATGCATTCGAATACAGGGTAAGAATACCTTTAGAACACACTTTCCCACCGAAAAACTCTCATTAATTTGTGCTGAAGTAATGGGCATGCCTCGTGTTATGAGTGATAACAGTTCCAGCGGTGTTGTTTTCATTTTTGATTCTTCTGGAGTTACATTTGTTTTGGTGATATTTGATCTAGATATTTCAATTTAATATAAAAATATTAGAATAAATAATAAATATTAGAATATATAAAAATATTAGAATAAATAATAAATATTAGAATATATAAAATATTAGAATATATAAAATATTAGAATATATAAAATATTAGAATATATAAAAAATTAGAATAAATAATAAATATTAGAATATATAAAATATAAAATAATAAATATTAGAATATAAATATATTAGATTATTTTGGACCGTGCAATGTTTTTAAAGTGATTTTTTAAAAAATATTTTATTTTCCTTATTGTTCTTTTCCTTCGTCTTGTGGCAACAGTTCCATCAATCTTTCAAGTCAAGAGTCGCAACAGATCCAGCGGTATTTTTAAAATTTTGGACTTTCTGTAATTACAATTGTTTCGATGATATTTGATCTAATTATTTCAATTTAATATTGAAAAATATTGGTAACGATAAATAATTTTGGGCAGTGTATGTTTTCATAGCGATTTCTTTTGATTTTATTGTACGTTTCGGCTTTGTTATCTTATTTTTCTTTTTACGTTGGGTAATTTATAGAACTTTAATCCGTAGAATAGTTTTATCTAAATATTAAAAAAAGTACTAAATATAAAATATTCTAAATACACGCGGTTTATACAGCGCATTTAGAGTAAAACCGAAACAACCAATGAAATCACAGAAATGCAAGAATGAAAACTGGAAACTACTTCATCTGAAACAATCCGATTGAAATTATTTTAGCGTAATTTAAAGCCAGATGATGTTCTTCGTTTAAAACTATATGGATATTCGAATTTTCTTTTTGCATGTCATGCTTGTGACCAATTAAAATATACTAAAAGCAGTAAGTTCCGATATAGTCCAAGTTTTTAAAAAAATCCGATCTTAAGTTGTTCTAATAACCAAAACAAAGTTATTTTTTAAAATAAATTACAAATTCAAACACAATCAATCGTTATGTATAGATTTTCTATGTGAAAGTTAGGAAGTGATTGTTGAAAACACTTTTCTGATACAATTTTCTTTAAAAAATATTTAGTATAATTTTTTTCCCGTGACATTTTACCACATTTGTGATATTCTTCTTTGAATAAGATTAAATATTTTCGCTTAATCATTCAATAAGGGAGTTTGTCAAAAACTATATGCAAGTTCGACAATTTAATAGTCATGTAGCAACGATCATCATCAATAATACAAAATGGAATGCTGGACGTTTTAGTAAATGTATTTTAAGCACTTAGAAACACTAAACTCTTATTCTTAGACTTGCCAAACTGATAATTATCCTCAAAATTAGAGCGCTTTTCTATATTATCTAATGGTTTTCCACATAGCTTAATTCATAAATCCTTTCTAAAAAATATATTTTAACGTTTATATAATGAAGATTGAACTTTTTGGGGGGAAGATAAAATTTAACTTTCCCGCTTGAATTTATAAAACATTATTGAATCAATCTATATAACCTACCCTAATAAATGTATTTGTTCTAATTCTTATAGATTTAATTTGTCCGGACATAGCAGCGTACTTATCATTGTAAGTGTCCGAAACACAAACATATTACGATAGAGTGTATGTCTGAAAGCCTCAAAGCTATCAGCCTAAATAAGAATAAGTATATCGAGTAGTAATAAAACTGTAGGTTAAGCGTTTACTGCGGAGACAATATATGTTGTTAAGGATTGGGCATCAATGTCATTACCAAAATAATTAAAAATTTATTCAAGTTTTATTCATTATACCAAATTCTTATATTATTATGTCAAAGGCATCATACTTGAAAATGAATGTTTTTTTTTAAAATTCTTTTCATAATTAAATATTCTCTTCAATAAACGTCCAATAACTTTGAGAGGGCGGGGGAGCTGAGTTGGTAAAGCGCTTGCTTTGCATGCAAAAGGTCCAAGGTTTCGGGCTTGGGCATTTCCAGAATAACTGCCGATCTATAAACTGCGTTAGTGCTTCTAAAATGTTTGACGAATAATACCCCTTGCAGAAGGAATGCACGTTAAATATGCTTCAAAGTTCCGACGATGCGTACGATGTCAATCCGAAAAGTTGCGTTGGGGGCCCTACTCAAGTGTCGGCTCGTCACTTGACTGTGGTTCTAAATTACGACGCCCGTCGTCAAAAGCCGTGTAGCTCTAGTGCGACGATATTTCAACTTAAATCAACCAATATCTATGTTTACGTAAGGTTCTATGACGTAGAAGTTTTCTGATGGGCTGTAACCCTATACCATCTTGTTCTGTTGCGTACATTCTATTGAATTGAAAACCTTTTGAACTCGTTTGCTTAACCTATGTTTTCGGCTTATTTTGCCCCAAACTAACAAGCTTCAGTCAGTTTTAATTTAAGCCCACAGCTTAACCCTTTGAAAACGAGGAAGTTTTTCTCCTTCGAAAAAGAAAAAAAACTATTTCCGAATCCTTTTGGGTGAAGGGAATCTTTGTATTTCATCAAATGGTGCTTTCGAACGCTAAACTCTCTGCAAATACGAGAAGAAAAAAAAGCGATCAATGAACTCGATAAAATTTTGAGCAGCGTCCCATAAAAACATTCGACAGCGACGTTCCAGTGAAAATTCTAAATAAATCACGATAGAACGAGAAAACAAGATGGCGTCCGATAAACACATGCGTTCTGCCTGTTGCCAATACAGCTGGGAAAATAACGGGTTAAAAGACGATAATCATCAAACGGATGCCAATACTAGGTAAAAAATTAACTTCTTTTTTAGAATTTTCATAGAAGAGGAAATAAGAGTCAGTTTTTAATGGAATTCGATTCGAAAAGAGTTTTTTTGGCATGTTAGTTTTTTTTAGAGGAATGTGTTAATTATAGATCATTTAACAAGAACTGTAATAGAGCTTTGATTTTCACTCTGAATCAAAGAAGTACTTTTAAAAAAATTTAGACAGGATGTTAGAATTTTTTTTTCAAATCAGTTGGACTATGGGTCAGAAAGAAATGCTTAGATGTACACTTCTTGAAGACTTTAAAACTAGATGTTTCTAAAGAAACTTATCGGTTTGTTTCAGGTTACGTAATTTCTCCTATTTACTATTCCTACTATTCCTTCGATTGGTGCTCTGTTCCCACGTGACATTGATTCACCAATCAAGGCTCGAGAAAGAAATTATTTACATTCAATATTTCAGTTGCCACTCAAGACCTGAAACATGCCCATTGTTTAAACAATGTAAGCGAGTTGGATATTTTGATACTTCTGTTGCACTTTCAACAATATAATTATTATTATATTTTGTTAGTAAATATAATGCTTACACGTGTGCTGTATTCTAACGTATTATAGCGTATTGAGTGTAGACCAAAAAATTACATATTCCCTTATTAATTACAGCACAGGGTACTGTACATTTTTTTATGCGGGGCAATATGATTAAAAATGTCTAGCAACATGAGATGCGGTTAAGCAACGTAACTGTGGTATTTTTTTAAAACCATAAACCGTTTGCAATGTAATTTAGCATAATTTTATCATAAAACCACAAAAAATGGTGCAAAAGGAATTCGCAGAGATTTTAAATTTGACAAATCAGCCATTCATGGGAGGGCTGGGAAGGTCGATAAAGCATTAACATTACCAGGCTTGCTTTGGGATGTTAACTGGTGGAGGGGGGAAGGTCAAAAATGGAAAAACTCATTACGTCAATATTTATACCGTAGAAAAAAAATAGGTTTTATGAATGAAAATAAGTTTTAAAATTTGAAATATGGAGGGTTTCTTTTAAATCATCAACTACAGAAATGAAATATTAATTAATTTAAAGACATTTAATTTTCAGTAAAAATTTTAATATATTCTAATGCATTGAAAACAAAATAACACCTAAGCCAAAAACCGTCCAAAGTCCTGCTCCTCCCCAAAGAGATGCAAAGCAATCTATTTTCCAAAACATTATCTTGTTATCTTGACAAAAAAAATACATATAAGCGCTATTAGTGAGTAAATATAAACATGTTTTAAACGTTTTCAGATTTTGATAAATACATTTTGTATTCATTAACTTCTACAACGAAACTTAAAGGACTTTGTATATGCAGTATTTAACTTAACCAACATGAAACTTAAATGGATTACCAATAACTAGTGTCATAAAATCTATAAAAATGTTCTGTTTTTAGAACGAACATTTTAAAACGCAAAATAAATTGAATTTTAGTTAGAAGTAAATCTTATAAATTTAATAAAGTAATACCTTGATTAATGATTATAAACGATATGCTAAAATCTCTAATGGCATTTTTATTCATCTGATCAATACAAAGAATATGAGTTTTGGGAAAACTTTTAGTTGAAAAAAAAATTAATGGTTTAGTTTTTGTTTATTAGCAAATAATATCTGTTATTTTGAAGATTAGCAAATAGAGGTCAGCTTTACCCTCCAAACAACACATAAACATATATATCCCATCTAGGTATTGTCCGTTTTCCAACTACACACATAATTTCATAATTCACATAAAATCACTCATTTCATTAATTTTAATATTTTAAGCCCTGAAGGAGTCTCTTAGAACTATTTAATACAAAATCCAGAAATAGTGTTGTGGTGAAACAATTTTTAAAATAATTTATAAAAACATAATTACATAATAAATATTTCAAAAATAACCATTTAATATATTCAGAATATGATAATTCAAGTTCCGAATTATTTTAATGTTTCAGACGCATTATTAAGAAATTAGAGATAAATAACTTGAATCACTTTTAATCTAAACCCTTCATTTAATTATATCAGAAAAGTAAAAATATTCGCATTTTCCATAAGATATATATTTTTAGTATTTCAGAAATACATTTTTTTTCATGTGAATGTGTCCTACAGATTTTCCTAGAAGCAATTATAACAATATTTTCCGAGAATCTGTGGCATTTCGATTTTAGGTGTTGTTATAACTAATGAAAATATTCTAAGAACTATTTTTAATCCGAAAAAATTTAATGAATTTTTTTTTGCTAAGTTAAGGTGTTGGAGTTATCAAAGTGTTTTCCTAGCTAATATTGTTGTTTTTAAATTTTATCATTCTTTAAAAAAATGCATCATTCTTAAAAAAAATGCATTGAAAACAAAAATAACACCTAAGCCAAAAACCGTCCAAAGTCCTGCTCTCCCAAAGAGATGCAAAGCAATCATTTTCCAAAACATTATCTTGTTATCTTGAAAAAAAAATACATAAGAGCTATTAGTGAGTAATATAAACATGTTTTAAAAAGTTTTCAGATTTTGATAAATACATTTTGTATTCATTAACTTCTGCAACGAAACTTAAAGGACTTTGTATATGCAGTATTTAACTTAACCAACATGAAACTTAATGGATTACCAATAACTAGTGTCATAAAATCTATAAAAATGTTCTGTTTTAGAACGAACATTTTAAAAAACGCAAAATAAATTGAATTTTTTTTAGAGTAAATCTTATAAATTTAATAAGTAATACTTGATTATGATTATAAACGATATGCTAAAATCTCTAATGGCATTTTTTATTCTCTGATCAATAAAAAGAATATGAGTTTTTGGAAAACTTTTAGTTGAAAAAAAAAATAATGGTTTAGTTTTTGTTTATTGCAAATAATATCTGTTATTTTGAAGATTAGCAATAGAGGTCAGCTTACCCTCCAAACAACACATAAACATATATATCCCATCTAGTATTGTCCGTTTTCCAACTACACACATAATTTCATTAAAATCACTCATTTCATTATTTTTAATATTTTAAGCCAGAAAGAGTCTCTTAGAAACTATTTAATACAAAATCCAGAAATAGTGTTGTGGTGAACAATTTTTAAAATAATTTATAAAAAAATAATTAAATAATAAATATTTCAAAAATAACCATTTAATATATTCAGAATATGATAATTCAAGTTCCGAATTATTTTAATGTTCAGACGCATTATTAAGAAATTAGAGATAAATAACTTTAATCACTTTTATCTAAACCCTTCATTTAATTATATCAGAAAAGTAAAAATATTCGCATTTTCCATAAGATATATATTTTTAGTATTTCAGAAATACATTTTTTTTCATGTGAATGTGTCCTACAGATTTTCCTAGAAGCAATTATAACAATATTTTCCGAGAATCTGTGGCATTTCGATTTTAGGTGTTGTTATAACTAATGAAAATATTCTAAGAACTATTTTTAATCCGAAAAAATTTAATGAATTTTTTTTTGCTAAGTTAAGGTGTTGGAGTTATCAAAGTGTTTTCCTAGCTAATATTGTTGTTTTTAAATTTTATCATTCTTAAAAAAAATCTTTCGTTCTTTTAAATCAAAATTACTTAATAAATGTAAGAGAAACTCGTTTACGTAGGATCGGATTATTTCTAAATACCCAGAATAAAAGATCTGATAAAAAGTTTATAACTTTGAGGCAGATGCCATGTCTCCTTTACCAATCCCTTTATATTGGAACTACGAGTACTATACATAAAATCATAGATGTATGGAGATAGAAGACTTTAAAATTAATTCGTATTTTTTCGGAATAAAAATTGTTATTAAGTTCATTCTGTAGTTCTTCATTTATATCTTTTATTTCTGCAACATCAAGATATAGAAATTTTGAGTTGTCGTTTTTTTTTTTTAAAGTACAGTTACCCTTCTGTAGCTATACTAATATCAACTACTAAAAAACATTGGCATCATTAATCTGTTAGAGTTGAAAAATGAATTGTGTTTTACTTTTTTGCGGATGAATTGGCCTCTTTTCAAATATTTTCTTTCTTTTTTTTGTTACTGTAATCCTTAGTAATTTAATCTAATGATCTTTAGACAAGGCTTTTTTTCCGTATTTTGTGATCAGTCAATAAACAGAAATGTTAATATTTTATAAATAATAATTTTTTTTATTCATAATGTACTTCTTAATTAAGAAATAATTTAAAGATCATCTCTTCAAAAGTTAACCTAATTTTGATTTTTTTTAAAAAAATAAACATGTTATTTGAGGTACATTTAACTTATATTGTATGCAGTGTAAACAAGCATATATTTTTGCCTATTTCTAGGATGTTCGAAAGCTAAATATTTTTCTGGGTGCAGAATTCGTTCATACATCACTTTTCCTTAATATCGTATTTAAGAATGATTTTATGCTATTTTTTTTTGGGGGGGGGGGGATGTGAATTCATCTGAAAAACTTCAATATCTTAAAAAATGACTATTATATTGCACAAATTAAAAATAAAACGTAGTAAAGTTACTTTATCTCCAAATGAAGATAAACGCAGTTGCATCAATTTACGAAAAAAAATTCCGTCCACATAATTAACAACAATGACTTTTCGTGGGACAGGTAAATGAACTCATGACACTTTACGATCATTTACAGACATCCGTAAACCGCTCCTTGCCTCTTGCGTGGGGTACCTTATCAGTCACTGTCGTCGCCAGTCAGCAAAAGCAGTAGCGGAAAATTGAAAGCTACCGTGGTACCCCGCTACTGCAGCAGCAAATAGCAAAAGCTGATGAACATAGTTAAGAAGAAGATGAAGATGCTGCTGCCGGGCAAAAACCAATACAAAAACAGGTTCGCCAAGTGAAGCCATCGATCGCTCTCTACACAGTTAAAAAAATTGCACAAGATTGCACCGGAATCCTGGACTGGAACTTTCTAGCTGCCATCACTACTTGGAGCATGAATTTACCAATTTTGTGGTAAAACCATAACTTTGACAAAGCGAAAAAGTGGTGAATCAACAATCAATGCTTCAAATAGTGGTGGCAGCTAGAAAGTTACAGGATTCAGGTGCAATCTTCGTTAAAATTTTAACAGTGTAGTTAAGCCAAAATAAACATTCTCGGCGAAGTATTTAGCTCTATTCTACAATGGAGTTTGCACAGGTTTACTGCATCGACTTGTCGATTTCTGACTCTCTAATAAAAAATATAATTGCAGCTCATTTTTCTTACCTGTAAAGAAAATTACCGCCATCTTTTGTAAATTCAGATATCATGATACAACCTACAACTGTGCATTTTTTGATTTTTAATCAACGCCTTTTAAAGAATAAAATGCTGCGTTTCTGGAGCTATACTCCCAAGAAAATAAAAATTTCGGAGGAGTGGAAAACACACCCCACCCATAATTGGTACTTGGGCTCAAAACCTGGTTTGTCTATTGACCTCCCTTGTGACAGACGTACCTGGACTGCACTCTTAAGACTCGCCAGCGGTCTCATCAAGTGCCTCACTTTCAACGAAGGCAAGAAGACCTTCGCCCCTTGCACTAAATGACAAAATCATCAGGCTTCTCCTTAACACCTTTTAGAATGCATAGGACTCTCTAAAGAGGATCTATATTACAATCCTCTTCTAGTCTTCGACTGCCTAACAGTCAACGAACTCGTGGATTTTGTCTGACTCCGTTAGACAAGGAGGATAAGCAACAACAACAACAAGAACACATTGAACCAACGTTGAGTCGGCAGGTTTTTTTTTTGGGCCTACTAGGGTTACTTGGCGACTTTCTGAAGGCTTCACTTTATTTCGAGCCAAGCATCTCCATCTTCTTCTTAACTCTGTGTTGATGCCGCACTTAAGATTCCAGTTTACCTTGATGGACCTCTCTTACCTTTTCTTCGTTCTAACACGCGTGAAGAAAAAAGAACTCGGAAAAGGTGTCGGTGTCGCGTTGGGGGTAATCACAGAAATCTGTTTCTGGTTGCTGTGGAAAGGGTTACGCTCAAAGAATAAGCTCGTGGGAGGAATCTGGAATGTGTATGTTTCCTGCTGTGTTGTGACTGCTAAGTCTGGGTTTTAAACATGGAACAAATTTATAAATGGGAAAGATAATTACGGGAAACGCCATTGTAACCAATCAAACCATAGAAATTCTTAAACAATTTAACCTCTGCCCATGGACCGAGAATTGAACCATGGACCGCGGTTCACCAACAACAATTCACACTAGCAAAGCATAGAAAATGGTATTTTAAAATTTGAACCATGGAACATGGTTTAACAACACCGATTCACACTAACAAAACATAGAAAGTAGTTTTTTGAAACTTTAACTATGAGCCACGGTTCAACCAACCTGATTCACACTAACAAAGAAAATGATATTTTGAACCATGGACCACGGTTCAACAACACAGATTCACACAAACAAAACATAGAAAGTATTATTTTGAAATTTGAACCATGAGCCACGCTTCAACACCGATTCACACTAATAAAACATAGAAAAATGATATTTTGAAATTTGAACCATGGACCACGGTTCACCACCTCCCAGCTACTTATCCGTCAACCTTCCAACGACTGTACGTCTGTCATAGTTGACAACAGGTGAGAACGTGGGGAAAGTTGTAATGGAACGCCTTTCCAAACGATTTAAGAGGGGGAGTTCTGGCAGCTAGAGCTGGATTGAAATGTCTTCTTTAGTTTCTTCTGTTGAGTTACATTGGTATGGAATGTATGGTATTCCTACTGGTTTTTTTTTGCTACACGAGGGCTAATTAAACCGGGGCTACTTCTTATGGGTGAATGGTGATAGGGGATTTCAAATGGTTACGAATGTCTTTGACCGAGTGAGATTAGGACACGTAGACATAGATACCGCTCTGTCAAAATTGCAATCGTTCGGGTCTGTAGAAGGTTGTGTAAGTAACCAAAACACCAAATAGAATGTTTCAAGTTGGATGGCATTGGACATAGTATTCTGTAATCGACAACTGGAACGTCTACTACTTTATAGCTACGTCATGTATCGTCTTCTACCGCAGAAACAAACCACGCTTCGCTCTTTTCGTATTGTCCATTAACTAATAATATTTTCGATATTATTTACTTAAGTATAGGATGTAAGCGTTACATAAAATGCTATATGGATAAATGTAACACTGTTCATAAAAATTTAATTTAAAAGCTGTAAAATATACGATAGCATGATATCATATTATTTAAATGCTTTTACCTAATTAAAAAAAATAAAACAAATATTACCAGCCAATTGAAAACCCTTTTTTTTTCATCTCAACTTTGTTTCGCTAAAAAAAAACTATCCCCTGAGTTGAATTATATGCGTCATTGGGATGAATTTTATTTTTTTAAAATTGGCTTTACTCCTCCTCTTTAGTTTATTTTTAATTCAAGTTTCAAGTAGGACATTCTCAAAATTAATTGATAGCCAAAGAGCCATAAAATATAATACACACACCATCTTTTGTTCGAATAATATATTAAAAAAAGAAGTTTTAGTTTTTCTAGATGGGCTAATCCAGCGGAAGTTATAAATGCACATCTCGAGTAATATGCGCAATTTGGCGCATTCTCTTATCTAGTGATTTCCTGCCCGAAGGCGGCAAGAGACAAAACTGCTCCCTCACGTTACCTCGTATCTTCACACCGATAGAAGTGTTTCCGCATATTTAGTCTTCTATTAGCCAGGCTACCTCAAAAAAAAAAAAAAATTCGTATGAGTTTCTAGCGAAGGAAACAAAATAATATTTTTAGCTGTTAAGTTAGTTTTATTTTCCAAGTCGTGGACTAAACTAATTTTACAATTATTGAATTTTTTTGTTGAAAAGTTCATATTGCTTTGTCCCCACGTGACAGTGATTCACAAATCGAGGCTCGAAAAAGAATTTATTTTCATTCAGCATTTCTGTTTCCAATCAAGACCTGAAATATGCCCATTCTCCCGTACTTTAACAAATTTAATGTTTGAAAAATATTGCAGATAGAAACTTATTATTGCCAGATAAAAAATATTTTTTTCTAGCAATATTAATTATGTGTCTGCAATATTTGAAGCATAAAATATTTTAAAATATTGTTGTACCTAAAAATTAAAATTTTCAATGGATAAAAATATTAATATTTTTTATGAGAGTTGTTTAATTATTTAATAAGGGACTTTACACTTTAATAAATTTATTGCCTAAAAATTATTGCACACCAAAAATTAATATTGTCAGTTCAATAAATACTTTTTAAATACTTGTCTGACAATATTAATTTTCTATCTGCAATATTTGGGGTACAAAATATTTTAAATACTTTTGTTCTTTAAAATGACAACTTCCAATTTCCTAAAAATATTAGTATTTTTTTTACGAGAGTTGTGTACTAATTTAATAGGTACTAGCAAATAAATACCCGTACTTCGCACGGACTAAAAAAGAAAAACATACGCTTTAAAATGTATGCATAATGGTTATCGTAATTTCCCTCATAAACATATAAAACCTGTTAGCTCATTTGGCGCCTTTTTGGTACGAATTTGGCGAGAAAAGAGATATAGATACAAACACACTTATTATACAGCTCTAGCACGACGACCTTCGAACAATCAATCAACATTATAAATTTTAAAAAAAAGTCTCATTTGGCGCGTTTAGGTAAGAATTTGGCTAGTTCGGCAACGTATTTGGTGGAATAATGAAAACGTTAAACCTTAATATGTAGCAGAATAAAATAAACATTTTTATTTTAATTATTTTCCTAAAAAATTTTATTTAATTTCTTCTGCCGAATGGCATCACGAAAGGAAAAAAATGATCGCATTTGAGCGAAAGTGGTGTATTTTTTTCAGAATATTCGAATTTTCTCTAAAAATAGAACATTTTGAGCTCTGAAAGTTCAAAATCTGTAACTTAAGTATGAACTACACATTTGTGCCAAGTTACGAGTCTAACAAATGTCTAGTTTATGAGTCTATAAGAGACATACACACAAACACACAAAACTTCATTTTTATTATTATAGATTATTAATTTTTTGTTTCAGAACGTTCACACACCCCAGTTCCTCAATGACAGATACCACCACTTCAGTACCGAACAGACATGTTTTAGTCCCATCAATAGTAAGTGTACTGCATTTTCTCTGTTTCAGTGTTGTACCTTTGTTCTAGTTTTACGACACGGGTGCGAATTATTGGATCTTACAAATTGTTTTAATTATAATTTTTTTTATTGGAATTGGTTTACCGAAATGAGAAAAGCAGTTACATAAATCTTTTATAATCACGATGTAATATGCTTTCAAGTAAAAACGCGTTACAGACTACAAAATATACAGTTTAAGGTGAACCAGACACCCAAACATTTTCAAAAATGACATTTCAATGTTTTTAGTGTTTCTTAAAATATGAAATCAACGATATGAAATCAACTTTTCAACGATATCTTACATAAAAGTTTCGAGTACTGGAAGAATTTTTAATATTTTTAAACAAACGTTGTTAAGGTAAAATCCAGTCATGTTTTATAGGTAAGAAACCACTATTGTTTACTTTTTAAACGGTTATATCTCAAAACTTACTTTTCAATGTTCATGTACCTTTTTCTCAAAATCTACTGTAAGTATCAGTCTGAAATTTTTTATACGTATTTAAGAAGTTTGTTTCTAAAAACAGCTGGAGGGATTTGAGTATAAATATCTTACTTTTTTTCTTTTTAATATTATTGATGTTTTTTCGGTAAAAAAATATGTAGTTTCACTTAAAAAATTATAATTTAAAAACTAAACACAATTTTGCAAATGCCCCCAGTAAAGTATAGTTAAACATCCCTTTAACAACTAGTAAAAATTTCATTAAAAAGTATCAAATATATTCTGAGGAAAAGGTACATAAAAAGGTCATTTTAACATGGGCTTCAATGGAGGGCTCCGGTCCCCCTTAAAACTTTTTTCCTAACAATAAACATTTTTTCTATTGGGAAAAAATATTGTAGCAGCATGTGCTTTCACGGAGTAACGTTCTACCAAATTTTTTACAGTGTGCACAAAAAAACTTATAAGTAAAGGAATTTTTAAGTAGTTTGTGTTGTTGCATGGGCATTTCTGTACCAACTGGTGAACAGGTATTTAAATTTATTCTTATCTGATACAAAAACAATTATCGGGTTGCTATTTTCACCAAAACAGTTTTCATCAGTTTTATGAAGTAACGTTGCATCTGGTTGTATACCTGTGTAACTGGGCACCACATGAATCAGACGAAAGCACTGAATTATGTAACTGTTTATAATAATTGGACCAATTTTGAGGTTTAGACCGTAAATTGTTCATTGTTCCCAAGCTTGAAATGAAAATATTGAGTATTTAACGATAATTGTTCAAAAATCTTAAAATAAGTCCACTGTTGTAACATCACAATTAATGGAGCCAACCTTAATCTTATTTTCGTAGTATTGGTCCAATTTACTGAACTCAGTCAAAATATAAGTTCACGTATTCGTAAGACTTTTGGCGACTAAAATATCGATCCAAAATCATTCTCCTAAAGCCCCTTGGTACACAATTAAACCCTTGGAGATGAGGTCAAAACCATATTAAGGAAGTGTACTAATACTCTAGGGACAGTGTTGATTGTGTCTAAAAATAGCAGCGTTTTAATTCGCCCCACCTCCTTAATTGTATCTACAGTCTATTTACGGAAAATGAAGGTGATGCTATCAGTAGTTTTTTTACCGATTAATGGTAAAATTGCCATTGGTTTTCCACACGCCCAATCAGTTGAGTGATAAATATGTTTCATGATGGTTCTTATCGGTCAAAGAATTTGCAGGTAGTTAGATGTATTTAGAAAAAATGAGTCTTGATTGCATTTATAATTGATCTACATAATTGAAGAGCTTAGTGGAAGGATGCGCTAGGTGACATTTTTTTTTTAATTGAGATATTTTTGTCAAAGAACATGTTAGTCCCTTCTTTAAAGATAACAAACTCCCCCCTTTTCATAAACTTTAAGTTAAGTATATATTTTAACTTTTGTTAGTGCCGCTTTTAACTTATCTAAGTGCAAACGAAAATCTTTAAAGCTCATTTCTTCGTTTTAGCTTTCACACTACGTTTATTTAAAATAGAAGGTATTATAATCGTTCAGTCCGTCTGTCCGTCACCAACGTTCATAGCCAAAACTACAAATGCTACGGACAAGTGGGATACGGCAAAAAAAATTCAGCGCATCGAAATTAGAAAACATTGAAAATTTCAGAAAAGAATTCGAATTCTAAGTACTTCAATTATTTAAAAAAAACTGCAAAATTGAATGCTCATTCAAAAAGCAAAAGAAGCCATTTTTATTAGAATTAAATCCATTGCCATTCGCAACAATCGCTCGAGAAACTTTAATTCTTTCAGACAATAAATTAAAATAAATTTATTTTTGCGACATCGATCAGTTTGAAATGACGTCAAATATATTTCCCTAAGAGATTCTTTGTATGTTGATATGAAATTTTTTCATTCTATTTAAAAGCGAGGAATATTACATATTTATTTTCTGAAATATAAATTAATTTTTGCAAACGATAAGTAATAATTATTGAATTTTTCGAAATAAAAATAAATGAAACTAGCCAAATTTAGCATGTAAATGTTTAATATAGAATTAATGCTGTGTTTGGCGCCGTTTTACCTGTTAAACACAACTGTTGTGTGGAAGCGGGTTAAGTGACAGATTCTGTCTCAAACCTAATTGTTTACATTTTTATCACTTTGCACGTTCTTCCACTAAACTCTTCAATTATAAGCTCGCATAAATACAAGTAATAAAAAAAAAGTCTAGTTACAAAATTTAGATTATCTAAATCCCTAAGATATTAGGGTTCGGCCTGTTCAATGGTGACTTCGTCCACTTGAATTTATGATCGCCAAAAGTCGACTATGACCGAACAAGACTCTATATCTTAGTTTTACTTTATTTTACAATATTTTAAATAAATTGACTGAGTGGCTCAGTGTCTGAGAGGTATTACTTGTCCGCTTCATAAGGCCAAATTTGCGGGCTCGAGCCCCGGCTGAGTCGTCAGATTTTCTGGATGGGAAAAGCATGGGTTTGCATGTCATTTGATTATGTGCCATGTAAAAGATAACGTGAGTATCCATTTAGCTTAGGTTCTCTCGGCAAAATTATATCTTGGAATACTTTAACATCCACAGAGAGCTCAGATTCATTGTAATCTGAGCGTCAAAATTGGTAGCGTGTGTCGCACAAAAAAAATGGCTCTCGGTTCTGGGGAATATGCCGAGTCTGCAACGGCTTCGCCTCTAGTAAAGTAACCCCATTGGAGAAAAAATTACTTCCATTAAGACACAGTTAACACTTAAAACTGTCCTTAAAACATAACTCCGTAAAATGTTACTCGTGGTATTTTAATGTTCTAAGTTGAATTTGGTTTAAATAACTTGGAGCAATTTAAACATGATTACAATTTCAAATTCTAAAAACCTTTTTAAAAATGAACTTTATTAAAACCTGAATTTAATTTTAGCATTTGGTTAGTTTTATTTTCCATACGTTTTAAAGCAACCAACGAAAATTTTCAAACCTGGGAAACACTACACGAAGGAGCCCCATAGAAAATTTTCCCAGACGGGGAAAAAAACCTTTTCTCCAAGTCCCTTATCAGGTCGATGAAAGATCGACACCCATAAATTCCATGCACCACAGGAAGCTACAACCACCGTATTGATATGTTTAAAGACAAGCTTCTACGAAATGCCATGCATGTCAAAATAAAGTTTGTTTCAGTAGCGTTAAACATTATCTGATGATGTGTTTACTAACACATTTTGTAACTAGAGTAGTTGCAACTACTTACATGATTTGTTTACGTGTGAGAAGAAAATAAAGAGAAAAGATAGTAATGCGTTTCTTGCCTCTGATTTTAAACTTATCTTGGTGATGTGGTGTGAGTAAACTAATAGAATTTGAGCTTGGAATGGTATTT
This sequence comes from Oedothorax gibbosus, assembly GCA_019343175.1. NCBI lineage: Eukaryota > Metazoa > Arthropoda > Arachnida > Araneae > Linyphiidae > Oedothorax > Oedothorax gibbosus. The sequence goes on along the minus strand of CM033276.1, from coordinate 23,315,967 downwards.
TTTACCATATCGAAATATGTATTCATTATAAAGTACTATTGTACACCATTGGTACAAGAGTAATCGTCCCGGCGGATCTCTATCCCTTCGGTGCAGCAGACAAGAGCAAACTACGATAAGATGATTTCGTAGTGGCCACCTAAGAACATTGACATAACAACAAAGAAAAGGAATTCCCAAATTGTACCAAGTGTTCCATTTTACTGCTCTAGGATTTTTTAAATATAAAATTGTAAATTTTAAAAAAATCGTTTGCAGCTATTCTTTTTAAAGGCTTTATAGAGAAATCCTATATGCATGGATGTTTTAAATAATTGCTGTACGGTGTGCACTAAAGCCCTCCATCCAAAAATCAGTTTCCAAATTTTGATTTGTTGTTAATTATAGAGACATATTTAAATAACCCCAATTGAAATTTATTTTCATTTAGTTCAAATTCCGCCTATTTATACCATCAACATTTCAAATAACTCATATATGTCCCAGATTGCCCTACTATCCCAAATACTACCCTAAAATCCCAACCCCGCCCCTACAATTTAAAAGTTTTTACTGCGAATAAAAACCCCTAAGTCTTAAAACACAAGCTGTAAATATAAAAAAAGGGATCCAGTTATGTTTCAGATTGATTACGGTCGTTACACACGGACGTCATTTTAACGTTGTCTTCGTCATTTTTACGGTCGTCTTCGCATTTGGTGGAGTAATGGGGGTCAGAACGCCAAAAGTCCAAGAGCTGAAAGGACTTTTTGTATGCGATTTTACACTGGGATTAGCAGGGACGTACCGGGACATTTTCTGCTAATCGTATTAAGTGGATATCTAATATCTTAAATGTTTTTGAAGGCAGTAGTGTAATGGTTTATTGTTTTATAGCGTTTAATGGTTATAGACTTTTTAAAGGGAATTTGGATTGTGTTATACATAATTTGGGAAAATGATTTTTTTTTTTTTGGGGGGGGGGGGGGGGAATAAGGGGGGAAAAATGATACCAGATTGTTAAAAAAGTTGCCTTTTTTCCATAGAAAATAAACAAAGGCAACAAACATTGGTGTTTTTACAATTTGAGTTTTCAAACTATTGGTGTTTTTACAATTTGAGTTTTCAAACTCAAAATTTTAATTTAAAATAATTTAAATTAAATATTAACGAATGTGTTTTTTTTTATCTAGAAAGAAATAAAAATAAAGTTTTCTTTAAGATTGATTTTAAGAGTACATTTTTTGGGTGGCAAACAAAAATAAGCATTTTTGAAATACAAAACTATTTTTAAATTAAAATATAGAATCCCAGTGCTTGAAAGGGTGCTAAAAATAAGAAAATAGTAATAAAATAAAACAAACAACTTTAGCATAATTGGCATCGAATACATCGGTAGAATTCCGACTTTTGATGTTTTTGTGAGAGATTGAAAGGAAAAATATTCTCTCCGTGTCTGACCGTTTTACGGTAGTTTTTCATGTAAGTTGTTTCATAGGCAACGTTTCCGGAAATGTTCAACTTAATAATGGTACTGAAAGATCACATTGGCAATGCTAAGTCAAACCGTGCATTCGGTTTTACCAGCGGTTTTTATAATCAAGTAACGACAATGCTGAAAGAATTGGAAATGCCGAAAAATTAGCTATTGATTGCGCCTGCAGAAACGTTATAACATTGGCATTATTTTATCGAAAACCAGAGTTAAAACCGTACGGTTTTTACTTCATTCGCATGTGAAAGATCCAATTTATTAAAATTGTCACTTGGATCTACCGGCACCGTAGTTACGGCGAAAATTTTCCGAACTGTTTCATGTGAAACGGAACCTGAAGTTCATAACCCTCTGAGGTATAAACAAATTGACTGAAGTGTATGTCTTAACTGATGCATATAAATAAAATTGAAATTTTTAATTGAAAAATTAATTTATTTGAATTTTAAAATTATATTCGTAATTTCTGCAGTAAATAATTATAAATGATTCATACATGAATTCAAATTTTAAAGTTTAGTAAAATTATAAAATTTATAAATTAAAAAAAAATTGTGTGTTGCTGGAAAACCTGAAAGTCAGGGGACGGGTTCATACGCCTGTATCACTCCAGCGGGTTAAAACAACACAACCATATCAACTCCTTATCCCTCTGATTGGGTGCCTACTCAGGTGTCGGCTCGTCACCTGACTGTGGTTCTAAAATACGACGCCCGTCGCCAATAGCCCTCGTGTAGCTCTAGTGCGACGATAGTTCAAACTAAACCAAACCAAACCTTATCCCTCTGAGGGATAACATGGCCGAAGAGTAAACTTGTTTTCACTGTATAAGATTAAGATTTAAATTTTTAACTGAAACTCTAATTTCTTTAAATTTTTCAAAATTATATTTCTGTTGCAAATGATTATTAAATACTCATCCATACTTTAAATTTTAAAATTTACAGAAATAATTAAATTTAAATTTTTTAAAGAATTTTGTTGTTGCTGGAAAACCTGACAGCCTGATAACGTTTTGATACGTCTGTATCCCTCGGAGGGTTATCCCTTGCTCTATATTTCAAAAACATTTATCATAACATGGATTATTTTTAAACTTTAAAATAAAATATGTTTTAAAAATTAGTCCTATACATGATTCCAACTATCAAAAACTCACGTAACTACACCACCACCCTACAAACCCACCTCCAATGTCCCACAAACATTTAAAAAAAAAAACAGCACAGGAAACAGCACCCTGCCCGGCACCCCACACTCTTAATATCTTCCTCCCCCGGGCGAAAGATTCGACTAATTCCTGATGACCCCAGCCATGAACCGAGCGCAGACGAGAAAAAAGCCCGGAAAACCTTTTGAAAGGTGACACCCCTTCTTCGCGTTTGTCTCAAGAAGAGCTGATTTATGTCGCAGGGGGGCGGGGGACTCGGGTCTTCTTGGGTTAGGTACTAAAAGCCTGTTCCACTATCGAAGAGGGTTAACCATTGTAAAGTATACTGTTATAAAATAATAAAAAAAACCCGTCTTTTTATGATGAATTTTATTTCACTTCCAAAAATAATTTCCGTTTCGATCAAAGATATTATTATTATTCTGATAATTTACAAATCGTTTGGGGTTTTGAAGAGACCGCACATGCGCATCTGCATTTGACTTTTTAATTGGTTGGAATTTTAAGACTAACGGAACGAATTTTCAAACGATGGGAAACTAATTCTTAAACTCTATATTTCATTTGCTTAAGTCGAAACAGTGTATATCTGAACTATAAAATAAAAATAAAAGGAACAAAATTTTTTCAAAAATTTCAGGGAAGCCAGAAATGCGTTATTGATTCTGAAGAAGAAAACAAATTTTCGCCAATTTTATTTCTTTCTATTTACTATTACAAAGGCTCATAGCAATAAAAAAATATCAGTTTTTTTTTTAAAAAACACGATAACTTTTGAGATTCACTGGTATCAAGTACAATATTTATGAATACTCATTTCTTAAGTATTAAAAGTATTTGAGAAGATTCCTATTCAAATTTTAGAATACAAACTTTACAACACTGCTACATAGATTTCAACAAATATAATCTGCGCAGCCCCAGTATACTCTACAGTAAGATTTATACTTAATACCGAAAAAGAAGGGGTCGGGTTGAATTATTGCGTCGTGGATTAGGATCCTGAAGTCCGGATATTTATTGGTTTGTTGTTGAGGAGGACCAAGTTTCTAGGTTTTGGGGGGTGCTATGGAAAACGGTTCGGTACCTCAAAGGTTGGAATGTTTTCTTGTCGTAAATTAGAATTAAGAAGTGGCGTAGGAATGGGTTTTTTCCTTCTGGATTCCGCGCTTCTAGGTAATTATGCTGTTTCTTCTGCAGGAATGAAAATCCTCGTATGGTTTGAATTGCTTTTATATAAGTCCGCCATTGCTTGGATCAGTTTCGTGTTTCATCGGTGTGTGGATTTGAAACAGGACATTCTTTCTTTTCTTGTAGTCGTGCTACACACTCTCGAGAATTATTTCTTCAATAAACAGACACAGTGGTAGTTTTGCTGTCTGAACATATCCGTTGATGGACACAATTTCCGTTTATTTTTTTTTTCCTTTTCAAAAGGGAAATTTCCATTAACAATATTCCCGTTTAATTTTTCTCTTCTGAGAAAAACCTGAGAAATGGTTCAACTGAATACCGCAAATATGGTGACAAATTTCACCACACAGCTGTTGCTGCTACTAGGAACCCTATTTTTGGTGAAACCAAGTGCCGAATTTTAACGGTGTAAAGCATTTTTAAAATTAAAAAAAAACTTATTTCTAAACTACTCCCCAATAAACCAAATATATTTCATTTTACCAACCAGTTCATACCGGATGAGCCCGAATATAAACTTTTTTTGTCCTTGATTTTAGAGCCACAGGTAATTAAAAACCTAACCCCACTCTCTAAAGTACATTTTTATAATTCCTTTAGCACTAACTGCAAACCGCCCCATTTACCGTGTGACGTGCGATCCAAAAGAAAGATTACGATCGAAGTTTTTACAACGAAGCTGGCAACATCTCCAGCGTTGAGTTGTCGTAAAAGAACACAAGGAATTCTCTGTGTTTCGCGTAAAAATAGTCCGCCGTGCTAAAAGGAAGATGATTTATCTGCAAGAACACTGTTGATACATCAAGATCGCATCTTGGAACAATTGTAGTGTCAATCAGGAATGTTGAGAGCAATACATTTCTTTGAAGTTTCCTGAAATTAGATTCATTTGTCGAGTCTTTTAAGTTATAGCTCGTCCAGAAATCCTAGCAATATCAAGAAAAATCTGAAAGGTACTGAAACTCTATCAGTAATAAAATCGACAGTATATGGTAGATCATTGAATGGGCATGTTTCACGTCTTGAGTGGCAAAATGACACAGGAATGAAAATAAGATCTTGATTGGTTAATCAATGAAGTGGTGGAGCTTACCATGTCATACCACCAATCACTCAAACCACCAATGATATTCAGGAATGAAAGTAGGAATGATCTACGTTACCTGAAACAATCCAATTATAGAAAATGCATCGTATAACTCCTTTAAATATAAATACCATTTTGAGAAAGACCTTTTTTAAGTATCTAAGCTTATGTTTTATATCTACGTAGAAGTTTGTATAAAGTACGGATATTTTTTTCTATGCAAGAAATCGACACTTCATTAAAAATTAAAATTTTAAGCAGTTAGAAACATCATACCATTCCAAACATAAATAAATGCAGTTCGTTTTCATCTGCTAACAATAGAGCATTAAAAAAGTTTTACATTAAATTGAAAGTAATCAATTCAATTTAGTATCTCCGTCATACGCAGAGCTCAGATTCTCGCAACACCTCAATCATGTCTCAAATAAAGCACTAAAAAAGCTTAACATCCTTAAGAGACTGTGCGGTGGATCCTGGGGATCAAATCCAAAGACCCTTCTTAATACATATGCCTCCAAAGTCAGGCCCACTCTTGAATACGCTGCACCCATCTGGGCACCAGCTATGCCCACTGCAAGAGAAAAGATCGACAGGATACAGTACAGGGCATCAAAAATCATCATTGGAGCTGTCTCATCAACGAATAACATCAAAGCTGAAAAGGAATGCGGCCTAACTCCTTTGGAAAACAGAAGAAATTTATCCACAATTAAATTCACAAATAACATACGGAGCCTACCTGAAAACCACATTTCCAATATAACTTTCAAAGCATGGAGCGAAAAATCCAGTCTTAAAAGATCCTCAACCCTACAGCATGATCTGGAAATCAGGAAAGATATCAACCTCCAGCATAAGTCACTTGAAATTCCGAAAGAACCTATTCATACTTTGCACCTTCACCCGCAGACAATCGTAAACCTAAACCTCCTACGACCCTGCACCAAAAAAGAACCGGTCTCGATAATTAAAGAAAAAGGCGTCCATACCATCAATGAACTCACCACCAAAGCCCAAAATTTAGTATTAGCCTACACAGATGGCTCCTCCGATTCAAATCTTGATGGAGGAGGTGCAGGAGTTTTCTTAACGGGTCCAGGCGATGAAAATGAGTGTCACAAAATTCCTGTAGGGAAAATTGCCTCCAACTATACATGCGAACTCGTTGCCATCAAGAGTGCGTTGGAGATTTTCCTGTCCAAAAGCATCCATAGATCCAGCGGCATTACCGTCCTTTCTGATTCAAGATCTGCCCTGCAGGCCATTCAGAAGGGCAAGTGCCAAATCAGCCATGAAATAATCCTATCCATCAACAAAGTCATCGCAGCCAAGAAAACCTGCACGTTACAGTGGATACCAGCTCATGTTAACATCCTTGGAAATGAAACAGCCGATGAGCTTGCCAAAGAATCAAGAGCTTGCCCCCAATCATCTAACCTCATAACTCTCGTTGACGCCAATGCAGTTGCCAGCCGTAGACTTATCAAAAATAATTTTAAATATTCCATCCCTGCTCTAAATTGTAACCGTACAATATCTTCAATAATAGCCAGACTACGAACAAAACATTTAAAAGGAATGAAAATCTCAACGGAAGGACAAAGAAGCTTCTCCACAAACTGCCCAAACTGTCCTGGTGTCCAACTGTCCCCGCAGCATATATTTGGCTGCCCAGCAATTCAAGCCAGGCTCTTCAGGATTGGCTTTGAAGACCCAGAAATTTTAATTCTCTCCGAAGATGCAGAGGAAATAGCGAAAGCTGTCTACGACAGCTTCGGATCCATCTATAGTTTTTGCACACAACATGGACACGACAACAACAACATCTCCGTCATACAATATGACTTTTATTTTGACAACTACTTTTGAACAAAATACTTTTTTATGTATATTCAGGAAGTTTTTTATAATTAAAAAATTCCTTGTTTTAGTTGTTAATATACTAATCGTCTTGAATGCACAAGTAAAACACATTTTGTTACAGATTTTTTTTCTCGACGTAACCAAATATATAGCAAGTTGTAGTTAGTACAGCGTTGTTTACGGTTGTTCTTTTCATAGCTCTTGGCAGGCATTCTACACCACATTAAATGTTAGAAAAGTTCAAGCATTAAGAAACATAGCATCATTCCAAACTGCCACACGGGCAGTACATCTTCACTCTCTAACAATCGCGTATTAAAGTTTTACAGTTCTGTTACAGCGCAAAGTAGGGAATTCCAAATACTTTTGAAACAAAGTAGAACACATCGGGTCCAGAATGTTTTGAAGAAGTTAAAATAGAACGTTAAGTGCTACTTAAGTGTTAAAAATTGTGTTTTGGCATATAACTTACAAAACCTTATACGCAGTTACGCTAATTTAGATGCGTAAGACTTCAAAATGCATTGACTAGACACATATTTTAGACATTGTAACAGGGCCTTCAACAATGTTTAAAGTCATATTTACAATGTAGCAAAAAATAACGCTGATTAGTGTTGCACCTTTGGATTAATTGCAAATCTTCCATTTTGAAGAAATCTAAAATTAGGCAGGTAGATTGAATAAAAAAAAAGTTAAAATTAATTTCTAAGTTAAGTGCACAAAAATGAACGGAATGACCTTAAATTTAGAAACGACTCAAACAATCATTCTTAAAAGAAGGTACACAAGTGTAAAGTATACGATGAATTGTTTTGAATTAATTATTATTAAAATAAGCAAAGTAAACTGCAAAAGTCGTTGTTTTAGTGATGGTTTGATAATTTATTTCACTTTCCGATAACTTTTTATCCAATTCTAAGTCAAACAAATGTTTTACTAATACTTATTACCATTTAAAGAGGTTTCAAATAACGTTTTCAATTACCTGCTGGACATCATAATAAGTTTCTTTTTAATTTTTTAAAAAAAAATAGCGTATTCGCAAAGAGTAGCTGCCACAGAATTTTTTTTTGGATTTTAACGGTGTTCCTGAAAATTGAAAACCTTCTTGTACAAACCTTTATCCGAATTCTAGCATATCAGATTCCTATTTTTGAGTGGTAATTGAAAGTCATGTGGTATTTCACACCCCTAGTTTTAAAATTAAACTAAGAGTAGTCCTTTCCAAAGTAATACCTTATTCTAGTTTCCGAATCGAAAAAAATTGTAGGCACACTGATTTCTTTGATATGTAGATTAAATGGAAACTATGTGAAGTATAAATCATATATATATTAGAGTTCCTCAATATAAATGTGTACTACCTAATAGTAACGCCAAGTCATAGGTTTGGCGATTTGTTGAATGCTTATTTTCATTCAACCGTTGAGGAAATTTAGGACCAATTACACCAATAGCGAACCGTCGTGCTTTCACCAGGCCTAAAGACCTATAGGTAAACCCCTTCTGCCAAGGTCGCCGCGACTCTGTCTTCGATAGTAGAGCCACTGTTTTGTGACTCTAAACTATACCTATATATGCTAACTTTTTTGGTCATAGGTGGTTATTACAATACCCGGAATTACATATTTGAAGAGCTCAGTGGAAGAACGTACTGAGTGACATTTTTGAAAAAAAAAATGAGATTTTGTGCCATGAACATATTATTTCCTCCTTTAAATATAAAAAATTCCACCCTTTTGATAAACTTTAAGTAAATTATTCTTTTTATCTTTTGTAACTGACGTTTTTAACGTATATAAGTGCAAACAAAAAAAAGGTATAAAGCTCATTTTCTCGTTTACACCTTTTTGTCATTTAGCACGTTTTCCACTAACCTCTTCATCTATATATATAAAAGGCAAAGTCCTGACTGACTCATTCATTCACGTATCAACGCCCAGCCGAAACTACTAGACGTACAGCTACCAAATTTTAGGAAAAAATTCTTTTTATATCGTAGGCGTCAATTAAGAAGCAATTTTTCGAAATTCGAACTCAAACGGGTGTAATAGAGCAAAACGTGAGTCGATTTCCATAGGAATAGCATTGTTAATTGTTATAAACTTTTAATTTGTACTTTTCGTTTTCTAATTTGAAAGAAATTTCAGCGCGTAAGTGAAAATTAAGTATAATTACGTAAGCACGTGAGTTTATTTTGTAGGATTGTTTTTTTGAATATCATATTTATTTTAATAATTTAAAACTTTTATTTTTTGATTGAATCAGATTTGAATGAATATTTCAGTGTAAATAAAGAGTTTGTACTCCAACCATACAAGATGATACATGTCTGCTTTGTTTTCACAGGGGCTTAAGGGAAGCCCTTAAACTCCTGGAAGAAGCTGGATATATAATAGGACATCCACTTTTTTTTATTGAATGGGAAGAGATTATGATATCGTAATGGGGTGCTGACCAATGGAGAGGGGATTAATTGTCATAAATAAAAGTTACGGCATAAATAAAAGTACGGTCTGCTCATTGGCGACTTTTGGCGAGCTTCAAAATTTAATGCAAGTCTGTTATATCTATCGTGTTGTATGGTGGAACAGCTATGATAGAATAGCCGGTAGCGATTTGGTGATTTGTGTTACGTTGCCATCAAGCAGCGAAAATGTCCGAATATGGTCAACATTCCAATTCATATTACATGCAACTCGTTAGATACAATTACATTAAATTACACGCTAAACAATGCAAACATTACCGTTAAATTTAATTACCCGCCAAGCATTGCAAACATTACAGTTACATTAAATTCGATTAAATACTGATTAATTAAATTGCAAAACTTTAAAGTTCGCCAAAAGTCACCAATGGACACTTCGGCATTACATCATAGCTGGTACTAAAAACAAATCACCATTATTAAAGGTACATCCGAGCAACGCCGGGTTTATAAAGCTAGTTTAATATAAACCTGTACAAAGCTTGATGTACATTTGTACAAGCGTCTTTTATTCCGATGCATGATTTTTGAATTCTGAAGTGTGTATGCGCAGAAGCGCGTTTTTATTCAAAAAACGCTCGCCCCAAAGATTTTTTGGGAAGAAACACGCCTCCCGCATATTCCAAAAATCCTATGCCGTTATAAAAAGAGGCATGTACGGACTTTTAAGAGGGTACTGTTAGTCCCATAGAGCAAATGCATTAGGTTTGGAATCACAACTTCCGCAGAAGTATTGCTTTGCCATGTTAGCCCTTTTCCCCCAATTAAGGAAATCATCAATTTAAAACAAAATTGAAAAGAAAATGACATCCGGTTATTTAATTATTAATTGATAAAGTTTTAAAATAGATTCGCCATCTGCTGTATATTTTTGGCATTTTAAAACTTCAAAATATATAATTAAACAACTAGATAATATTTTCTTTTCAAAATTGTTTCATTTCGATGTTATGTTGATTCCCATGAGAAAAGGGCTAACATGGCAAAGCAATACTTCTGCGGAAGTTGTGATTCTAAAACTAATGCATTAACTTTATAGGGCTGACAATCCCTTTTAAGTTAAAAGTTTCCTGCATAGTTTTATTTTGGAATGTTACTCGTTAATCGGGAATGTCTCTCTGTGTTGGCAGAACTGTGCTTATAGTAAAAAAAATAAGGGACTTTGCATGTCAGAAAGTGAATCCGAATTTAGTAAAAATAAATAAATAGTATCTCTTTTTCTTGCGTTTGAGAAGTTAAATCGGTGAGTTTTTTTTAAAAAATTCTTACTCTGTTAATGGAAAGAGATTGAGACAGTTTCCAAAGAGAAAAAATATATCTTGTTGTACTTGTTCGTGTCTTTAATCAACATACATTATAAAATTTCATAAGAAAAAATAAGGATTTTTCTCTAATAGTCTTACGAATTAGGTTATTCTCTAATTTACTAGAAGTAATAAGTAAGTAAGATTAAAATACTATCGTGTTATTATCGGATTTGTAGTTTCAATTTGTTTTTTTTTGTATTATCTATTAACGTCATACTATGAACCGGTCTTATTATCTTTTATTTAAAAATTCAAACTGAAAAATGTATAATCAACGAAATTGTGTAAATTACTCTTTAATTTACAATGAAATCATTTTAATTCAGTTCTTTAATTGCCGGAATTTTTTTTCATTTAGAATTTTTTTTTCTTAAATATAATAAAACGGTACTTGACTTGGATGTTTTTTGTTTCTATATTAAAAAAATATATTTGATGTAGGTTTTTTTTTTAATAAATCATAACTAATATTAGCATTTTAAGCGAAATATAATTTTAAAGAGAATTAAATATGCTAATTTGGCGTGTACATATATTCATTTTAATTAAATGCTCAATGTTTAGTAACTATTCATGATTATATCGGAACTTAAACTAAGCGAACTATTAGTAAACTTGCTGTTTTATGGTTGCGTAAAAATAAAATGTTTTCTCTTTCTCTATATAACTATACATATTGGTTTTCAAAATAATTCAACCACTCTTCCTCAAAGTAGTAAAATGTGTCGACGGAGCAGGTTTTCCAAAATTTTACGGGCACGCCAACAATGCCTCGTAGAAGAAAATGCCCCAAATTTTATAAACGTGCTTAATGTATCAAAAATTCATTTTTTTAAAGGTATAAAAGAAATATAACCATTTATAAAGTTCTAAATATAAAAAATTGTTCTAAATAAATAAAAATGTGTAATGAAAAGAAAACTAGCAGAAGCTTGTACACTTATGAAGCAATATATGCCGCTCTACAGTAACTTTCAGGAAAGAATTAAGTAACACAAAAGCACCTAAAAACTTCCCGATGCCTCGTGAACTATTGCACTGAACAAAATAATGCGTCATTGTGCACTAAAATTAAGAGCCAATTGGTATTGCAAATATTTGTAAAGTTAGCCAGAAAATAAATTTTAATCATTAAATATCTGGATACCACCTACTTTGTCTCTAACTTGGAGAGTATTTACTCATTATAATGGATATCAACGAATTTCAGAATTCTAGATTGTCCCTTTTTTTCCCTTATCAGATGGGAACTAATCCCCCTTCCAAAAGCTGTCTTCAAGAGCAAAGTTATGAAGAAAACCTTTAATATTCCCGATCCATAGTTAATTATTGCACCACATAAAATAATGCGTCATTGTGCTCTAAACTTTAGAGCCAATTGACGATGCAACTATTTGATGTTAACTGGAAAATAGTTTAGTTTGAATTATCGTCGCACTAGAGCTACACGAGGGCTAATGGCGACGGGCGTCGTATTTTAGAACCACAGTCAAGTGACGAGCCGACACCTGAGTAGGCACCCAACGCAACCGTTAAGGGCGACATCGTACGCAGCGTTAAGACTTTGAAGGATATTTAACGTGCACTCCCTCCACACGGGGTATTATTCGTCGGACAATTTTGGCTGCACGGGCCGTTTTATAGGTCGGCAGACTAGAAAGTAAATTTTAATCATTAAAAATCTGAATGCCACCCACTTTCTCCAGCCAACTTGGCGAATATTTCCTCAAACCCATTATAATGGAAATCAACAAATTTCAGAGTTCAAAGATTGCCACTTTTTTCATGTCAGATGGGAACTAATCTCCCTTCCAAAAGCTGTCTTCTGGAGCAAAGTTATGAAGACCTTAAATATTCCAGATGCATCGTTAATTATTGCACTGAACTAAATAATGCGTCATTGTCTATTAAAATTTAGAGCCAATTGACAATGCAAATATTTAAAGTTAACTGGAAAATAAATTTCAATCATTAAAAATTTGGATGCCACCCACTTTCTCTCGCCAACTTGGCGAAGATTACCTCAAACCTATTATAATGGAAATCAACAAATTTCAGAATTCAAGATTGTCACTTTTTTTCCCCTTGTCATATGGGAACTAATCTCCCTTCCAAAAACTGTCTTCAAGAGCAAAGTTATGAAGAAGACCTTAAATATTCCCGATGCATCGTGAATTATTGCACTGAACAAAATAGTGCGTCATTGTGCATTAAAATTTAGAGCCAATTGGTAATGCAGATATTTGAAGTTAACCAGAAAAAAAAAATTAATCATTAAATATCTAAATGCCACCCACTTTCTCTCGCCAACTTGGCGAATATTTCCTCAAATCCATTATAATGGAAATCAACGAATTCTCGAATTGAAGATTGTCACTTTTTTTTCTCCCTTGTCAAATGGGAACTAATCTCCCTTCCAAAAGCTGTCTTCTAGAGCAAAGTTATGAAGAAGGCGGAATAAAAACTCCGGATAGGAAGAAGTCCTCACAAAAAGAGATATTCAAAAACGTCGCCATATCTTCCTCGGCGACATTTTTTCTTGGCATACCCTATTTTCACGGGGATTTTATTTCGAGCGTGTGAAAAATGTCGCCTCGGTAAATTACGCTAATGGCCCCGTCCCCGCCCGAAATAGCGATTAACTCCTAATTCTTTCGCGACCTCTGGGAAAAGAAAGTTACTATTAATTATGGAAGCACCCCCCTTTCTCGTTTTCATCGCCAGATTAGTCGCAAAAAAGCCCCGCTGGCAACATAAATCCGCTAGCGCTATTTACATTGTTTTGTTGGCTGCCAGACGCGCCTAGATCCTTGTTTATGTCGATTGCGGTTGAGACCGAGATTGAATGCAACCGACGACTAAGTACAGCATATGACAAAGATAATGTGGTGACATATTTAAATAAGATGTTTTTGTTCTTGAAATTACGAGTTGGGAACCTCAGTAACAGTGCTGAATACAATAAATGTTACCAAGGCTAAATTAACGCTCTGACGCTAAATTTATTTGTATATCAAAGAATAAATATGCAATATTGCTCACAATTAGAAAGAAGTTAAACATTTCATATCAATATAACATTGGAACTATTCATCACCTTCACAATACAGCTAAACCAATACGAACAATATTGTAAACGGGCCTGCACTGAATCATTAGAGTACATATAAAACGCTAACTAATCTAATCAATTGAGACCTGTTTCCTTTCGGAAAATCAAAAATTTGGGCAATAGTTTTTTTTTAAAATTATATTAATGTTTATTGCAGTATCTATGTTGAAAATGGGAGACAAACTATCATGCTAGACGAATGAATAAAGCTATTTGGATGGTTGGAGTTGTACTGCATATCCCAAGTTTTTGAAATTTCAAATTTTATTAAACTCTTATTCTTAGCAATATAAAATTAAAATACGGAGTATACAACAAAAATATAAACATTAAAAAAAGTGAAAAAAAAATCAATAACGCAATATTATCAACATAAAAAACCCTCTTGCACAGTCTTTTTACGAACGCCTCTTTTTTCGGTTCGAATTACGTGGATTTTTACTTAATTACTTAGACTTAAGAAGTTACGTTTACGGAAAGAGTATTGTAGTTTATTGCTTAGCAAAAAGCTGTCTCCAATTCGAACTCTAAAATTAATGTATAACCCAGAATCCATAAAGGGAGCAAGGGCGACATTTAAACTGTTTCCGGTAGCAATAAACACTTCATTAACTTTCTACCCGCTCACTAAAAATGACAATAAAAAACCGCAGTAAGCACAAATTTTTCGTCAGGTTGCTTGCATCTCTTCCGAACTTGGGAAACGAAACAAGATATCATCATATAAAATAAAACAAAAGCTTACTTCGTTGAAGAGATAACTTTTTATGACCTTAAAAACCCTCTGGAAGAAACTAACTGAAGTGTACACTTGTTTATAATGCATGAGATTTAAATTAAATTTTTGACGAAAACCTAATTTCTTAATTTTTTTAATAAACGCTTCTGAAAAGCTTTCTGTCTTTACATTTTAAAATTTAATGAAATTACTAACACAAAATAAATTGTATACTACTTATTATTTCCATGCATCAAGTTTCCGCCAGTTTTATGGGGTAACCTTATAATTTGGCCGAGACCAACTACTTAAAGCCGATTGTGCATGGCTGATTTATAAAAGAAGCAACTTGCTTCTTTTTTCCTATTTCATGGTTATCATTTTCAGTCCGAAAAATGTTTTCATTTATATTTATTCACGTTATAATTTGGCCGAGACCAACTACTTAAAGCCGAGTGCATGGCTGATTTATAAAAGAAGCAACTTGCTTCTTTTTTCTTATTACATGGTTATCATTTTCAGTCCGAAAATGTTTTCATTTATTAGAGTTCTCAGAATATAAATTTTGATATTCTGGAAGAGACTTTTAAAAAAAAAAAAAATTAAAAAAGTAGGTTATTTATAGGATCCAAGCATCCGGTCTGAAGGGGTTAAGACGTCATAGTAAATGTATCATCCCTTCGATATTTAAAAGAAAAAAAAATACCTAATTATCCACATCTTCTAAAACTGCATTAGAAAAAACAAGAAAGAGTGAAAGTTTGTCAGAAATTCCAAGAACCTATTATTTGATTATTTTTACTATTATTATTTTAATTTAACGAGTGTCATTTTGCGGAAAATATAAGGAAAATAACGTGCCACAATTCGAAATCAGATTCAAAGAAACGAAATTAGTTTTTAAGACTTATAAAAAAGTAAAAGTGCGAAGGTTAAATATTTCATTTGTCAAGATATAACAATAAAAATATGGGTTTTAAAAAATGGTGATACTCTTAGTGTTTTTAATAATAATTTTTGCCTACAATTACCCAAAAAAAGTGTTCTTTTTTTTAAAATTTAGAATCGGGACATTATAAGTGGATGTAAAAAATAAAAAAAAAATGCGGTTAGATTATCTCTTAAAGTGAAAGCGAATAAACAAGTGTCTATATAATTAAACAATTTAATTGACATTTGCAAGAATATCACAAGACTCCAAAAGCAACATTCAGAAAACTGCTTTTCTAAGCACAGTAAATTTTTAGCGTAACTTGGAGTAACGTTACTCCATAAGACTGGCAAAACATGGGACTGCAGTGAGTGGATGGAAGTTTCGGCACAAAGCACAAATAGAGAATAAAAACCTATGTTTATGCCTCACAGGGCTTCTCAAGCGAAAAACTATAGGTGTAAAACATCACACGACTTTCAATGGGCTTTTTAAATCTCAAAGTGTTATTCATATATTGTATTGTAAAGTAACTGTACCGTGCCGTAAAGAGTAGACAATACTTATTGCAGAAAAAAAAAAGTAACACAGATTGCATCAGCCCTATCCTGGGGAACTTAAAATGAATTTATATCTTTGGTTACTACATTAAGTGTATTGTATAACATCTTACAAATTATCAAAATTACTAGTAAACACATTTCAAGTCATATATACTTTTAACTGTTTTGCCCATTTGCTTTGTCCCGACAATAACAATTAATCGAAAAATACCAAACATTTCTTAATATACCGGCCTTTTTACTTAATTATTAATTTACAAAGAAAGGAATTATTATTTATTCTTTTGCAGTTAACGAAACCAGCTCAGGTGCTACCCCCGTCTCCAGCCTGGACTGTCTCTCGCAGATAGTGGAGAGCATAGCGCCCAACATCAATACACTGGTGGGAGCTATTCCACCAGTAGACACCAGGATTGTATAGAAACTTACGAACACAATGGACTACACACATCAAAGTAACTGAACTGCCATTCAGCATTATAGATAATGGCTGTACTAACGTACACAAAGTCGTGACAATATTGGCAACTCGCGTTCACCAAGGCCATTATTCTGGTGAACGCGCGGGCTGATCAATTTGGACTTAGAGGGCACTAAATTGCCTCGTTTTGTAAAAAGAAGCGTTTATAATTCGTAATTGTCATGACTTTGTACGTATTAGTATAAGTCAATAGTGAGTGTTTGAGCTTGGAAAAAAGCAGCAGATCATCAACTTTGTGAAAACAGCACAATTTTACCAAAACTTGATTGACATATGAACTGAGCATAGCTAACAGTGGAAAGAAAAGAATGAATCGAGAAGAAAGGCTTCTGTTTTTGGCGACCTATGGCTATTTGTGGTTAACTTTGTTTTAACACCTTTGTTGTTAACATTAATATATAGAAATCTTGTTGATACATTGGACTTTTAGTTATAAAAAAAAATTAATGAAAATATGGATACTAATGTAAATAAATCGAATCACTCCGTTACTTTACACACACTGTGTCTAGTAGCTAAAAATGCGGTGGAAATATGAGTTCAGTGCCTTAAGTGATCATGTAAAATTAAGCCATGAACAATAACAGTTTGTAACTTTTCTCATATCCATACTACCAATATACAATACACTTATTTCAGATGAGGCTAAATGATATATCTCCAAAACAGAGAGAAACCTTTTGTGAAAGGGCTAAAATGCAATTAATGCTAACTGTACTTAATGTAGACTTTCTCCGCAGGCAATTGTAGATGTAGATTGACCTTAACGTTATGTCTCAAATGAATAAGGTCATTTTCTTCAGATGCAGCTGGTACAAAACTATAAATTATTTTAAAAATATATTATTTTTCTATTGATCTATTGGTTTATTATTCCATTGCAATTCGCCCAGCAATACCAATCATTCTAAATTTTATATAATTTTTTAAAAGCAACTATAAATAACAATAGCTATCATGTAGTTAAAGATGTTTCAGGTGATCTTATTCTATTGTTATAAATTTCTATGTGCAATATTTTTGAGAATATTTAAGTCTTGTAAAGTTGTTCATGTACAAATATTTTTGAGAACAAATAATTCTGGTAGAGTTTTCTACATGCAATAGTTCTGAGAATATTTAAGTCTGTTAATTTTTTCTATGTGAAATATTTTTGAGAATATTTAAATCTGGCTGTCTAAATGAAGTGCAAATCGGTGCATTTATCCTGACAGTGATATTCTAAAACTTTTTTAGAATTGACGTAGCTTTCAAAAATTGTGCCCTTGAACATTTTAAATTGTGTATAAAGTATAGTTTGAAGACTTTAAAATGAAAATATTTCTAATGTTTCTAATGTACCTCTATACCAAAGAAAATTATGGTGTCTATTTTGAAAAGAGTGAGACTGTATGACTTTGTATTATTTGTGAAAATAAATTATTTGGTTGTGTTTCAATTTATTTTGTCATTTAAGCAGAAGGTGATAAACATGTGAAATGGTACATCGAAGCTTTAATTTTAAAAAAAATAATTGAGTATAACCAAAATTACGGAACGTGGTATGTTCAGTTTTCTGTTAAAAAAAATAACTTATGAGGATTAATAAACATGGCACAAATATATTAACAGATTTTTTTAATCTCACAATGTAAATTGAGAAAGAAGCCCCTAGGCAAAAATGTGTTGAGGATGTAGAAAATAATTTTAATGATAAAAATTATTAAAGTCCATGCACATTCAGCAGGCAGATCATACAACTGGGTACAGCGTGAGCTCACACATACGCCAAAATTATTTTAAATATCTATAGTGTATCCAATATTTAATATGTATTTGCTAATCTTTCTTTTGTAATAGGCTTCTTCATAATTTAAATTTTAATTAAAAACAAGTAGGTTTTGTAACAGAATATGTCACTTAATCCGCTTCCACACAACAGTTATGTTTAAATAGTAAAAAGGCGCTAAACACAGCATTAATTCTATATTAAACATTTACGGGTCATTCCTGAGAAAACGTACAAAAGCATGTCCCGCAAGTTATCTTTCACATGAAGAAAAGTTATACTTCCAATTGAATTAATTTAAGATGATGAATATTTTATCTACTTACTAACGTTGAATAAATACAAAAAATTAGATATTTTGTGCAAAATTTGTGACCACAGACTATGACAAATCATGTCCGTGAGCTGTCTCACCGTCATGTCCGGGGACTGTTTTAGTAGTATATACTAATTAAATCCCAATTTTTTATAACTGGAGTTGATTTTAATTCAACTGACATTACTAGAAATACAAAACATTAAATATAATCATTATAAAGGATATAAATATAAATTCCGTGAAAATAAAATGTCCACAGATTTTCGTCATGTCCGTGTACAACGTATTATTTAGCTTGCATAACTATCTAGAAATGATAACAGTACTCTGGTTCAGTCTTATTAGTATTCAATTAGACACGTTATACGTTGTATCACGTCGATAGCTTGAATACCGCAGTAGATAAACAGTAATTAGAAGTTTAGAGTTAAAAATAGGCCATTGACAAGATCATAGCGTCATTTCTGTGATCAAGTTATAAGAAGGTAAGCTAATGATTTTACTTATAATTTGTATTTTATGAAATAAATAAATTATAAATATCAGTTTACATGTTTCGTTCCCTAAAGCCTAAACCTTTTGCGTTTGGAAGCCTTTATTACGATTTCATCATGTCCGTGTACCATCATGTCCATGTATTTGGCTCACTACATGATTTATGTGCACGGACATGACATTTTAATTATATCTGAATAAATTGATTAATACAAGTGAAATACATCATATTTTTATTATATTTTGCCGTGACTTAATATAATAAAGTAAAGCTGAAAATTTATTCAAGTGTAACATATCAATAAATATTTTATGTAATTTTGAGGTTAAAACTTCGAGAATAAACATTATTAAATTAAGACTTACCATCCGAATAATTAATATTAATTGTATGATCTGACATGTTATTTTTCTAATGTAGTATGTAAGTGTAACTCAAATCCAAAATTTAAAATGTTTCATCAATATTTTTTTTCCGAGATTTTTTGCCTCAAATTGTACGTTTTTGAGAATGACCCCATGCTAAATTTGGTTAGTTTTATTTTATTTCAAAAATTCAATAATTATTACTTATCGTTTGCAAAAAATAATTTATATTTCAAAGAATAAATATGTAATATTCCTCGCTTTTCAATAGAATGAAAATATTTCATATAAACATACAAAGAATCTCGTAGACAAATTTATTGACGTCATTTCAAACTGATCGATGTCGCAAAAATAAATTTATTTTAATTTATTGCCTAAAAGAATTAAAGTTTCTCGAGCGATTGTTGCGAATGGCAATGGTGATTTAATTCTAATAAAAATGGCTTCCTATGCTTTTTAAATGAGTATTAAATTTTGCAGTTTTTTAAATAATTGTAGTACTTCTATTTCGAATTTTTTTCTGAAAGTTTCAATGTATTCTAATTTTGATGCGCTGATTTTTTGACGTATCACACTTGTCCGTAGCATTTGTAGTTTGGGCTATGAAAGTGGGTGACAGACGGACGGACTGAACGATTATAATACCTTCCACTTTTTACGTTATAAAAGTAGTGTGGAAGCTAAAATGTATTTTTTTAAACAATTAATGATCAACTAGCTAGAACATTGAAGACTTACGATGACGAGAAAATTACAATGGGAATTATGGAAAACGATGAGTGTATAAATTTTCACGCCAAATAAGTTCTCAATAACACTAAAATAGCGAAATAATAGGATGAAAATGAGCAAAAGTATGTTTTTCGTGATATAACTAAGGTTTTGATTTGAATTGTGATTTGATCTATTATTTAATTTGAATCTAGAATTGTGTCAACTAGCTAGGCTTTGTGAAAAATTACGATCATGGTAGAAAATATGATAAATAATTTCTTAAAACTTCCAAGATAATATAATTGTTACGCCACTTAGCCAAATGGCTAGTCGTCAAATAATGGGTAAAAGAGTCTAACTGTTGTTCGTGTTCAAAATTGATGGTTTTACTTCTAATGCATTGTACTTGACTACAAAGTGAGCTCTTTATTATCATCCCGTACGAATAACGGGTATTAAAATGCTAGTGTCCCTATAAATAGAAAAGAAAATCTACTCTAATTTTCCACGAAGAAACCTGCACATTTTTATTGACAAATTGAATGTGTAATAATTTATATAAGAAACACCTTAATTATCTTCAACTTCTAAATTTAATGAATGTAAAATCAACACTAACGACTGTTTAATAAAAATTCAGATTTATGTCAAATTATTAAGAAAACGTAGGGTTCTGAATAAAAGTTACAATTTTTAATAATAAAAAAAACAAGCATAATTTTTTATTGTTCCTTTCAATTTCAAAGAAAATTTTATTCAACTGTGGGGTATAAAACTAAATTTCAATTTAACAATCTTTATAATAAATTTTTAATAGTTTTACTGTGCATTCAAAGGAGATAAAGCAAATCCTAACATTAAAAATAGCATTTAAACAATTGTGTTTAATATATTTTACAACAACCAGTTCTTAACTTTAGTTTTTTTAATGTGCATCAGAATATTTTTCATAGAATTTGAATGAATAAAGCAGATCATAATTATAGAAAATAGTACTGTACTTCAGAAAATTTCTTTTAAATCAATTTATAAAATAAATAAGCTTTATTTCTTTTAGTAGATGGCAGCACTATTTAATCACTCTGTTTACTTGATTTGGGATTTTTTTTTAAAAATAATTTAATAGGTAAATCCCAGTATTTATATCACATCAAGGCATTTTTTATTTCCTAAAAAATACTGAAAAGTAGACTTGAAAATATTAATTTTATCCATATGAATTTTATAAGACATAGAAATTATGAATGAAAAATCTCTTTATATCACTGCTGCCATCTACCTAATGGTTTTAACACTACAAGCTCCAAAACGGATTTTACATTTTAGTCGCTACTTTAATTGTCTGACCCAAATTTCATATTTTGCTTGAATATTTACAATGATACTTGATCCAATTTTCATTTTTTGCTTGACTTTGCATAAATATTTATAAGTCATGGAAATTATATTTAAAAATAAAAAAAATCTATCTTGATATCACTACTGCCATCTACAAAAGGATTTTTACATTACAAGCTCCAAAACGGATAATACATTTTAGGTCGACACATAATATGCCTAGCACCCCAGAGCCTTGGTCACAAAAGCTGAAATGGGCATGTCAGGCCTTCGCCCACTAATGGGCTGTTGCGCCGAGGAGTTTAGTTTTTATGTTATTGCATTATACTTATACTGAATTCAGTATTACAAAATATTTCAAAGCATTCACTGTAAAGATTTTTTTTATACTGTAATTTAAAAAGTCAATTTGGGTCGAGTATCCCAAGGGATATTTGGATCTTTACATTAGGAATACTTGACCTGTCACTGACTCTTACGTTTGGGAGTATTACTTAAAATTATATGAAAAAAATCATACTTCGTGCACGAAGGAAGTATAGGTAATCCATATATAACACGCTAGTGTTGATGACTGTATTTGGCTAAAAATGAATTGTCAAGGCTAAATCTTTTTCCAATCCAACAGCTTAAATTAAAATTCATTGTTTAATGTGTACATAAATGTTTTTTATAAAGTTATAGACGTGAAGCTTGTATCGGTCTATAAAGATATTTCTTGATTTAAGGTTAAAAATGAGAAATAAGGCAACTTAAAAAAAAATCAACGACTGTTTTAAGCGCCCGAAAGCTATTTTGAAAGAAATGATTATTAGATTTAATTTTTTGAGTTTCATGTGGTGTTTCACTTTCTATGTAATATTTAGGCAACAAGAAATTTTATTTATATTACATATCTTCACTTAGAGTTTTTCCTACTAAATGATAAAAAAAAGTTAAATTAATTTGCACAATAATATATGTTCCATTCAACAAATATAATTACTGAATTGTGGTACACAAACAATTTGCATTGTTATACTTTTGTCTTTTTACAAACAAAAATGTTTTAATTACAATATGTTCAAAAATCGTTGTTGCTTTTTTTACAACAATGCAGATCTGCAACTTTTCGTTGTTTTTGATTCTGACTGCATGCGATTATCTTGCGTTTGAACTGCTCTCTTGATTTTTGTTTCTATTTCGACCTTTTAGGCTATTTTAATTTGCGTAAGATGTGCTGGGATTTCCTAAAGTGGTGTTACCAACACTACTGGCCTCCTGAAGTAAGACGCAGGTGTTGCCATCGCAGCTTCTGGCTGTGTTACGGCGCAGCCGTAGACGCATTCAGGTCGTCGCGTCGCCGGAAGTGGCCGACAGAAAGCTGTCGAACGTTGGGTCGAACAATCTGTTGTCTGGCAAACACAGTTGGGGCCCTTCGACTGCCACTACCAGCCAAAACTCGTCTCTGTTCACTACCGACCTCTTGCCTTCTAAATTTGGGTGTCGCACACCTGACTACCCGGCGCGGCGGCCAGAACACCTAGGCCGTCAAATGGAGACGAAGATAGGTTGGCCTCCTCGTGGCGTCCCTGGAAACGGCTCTGAAAGGAACCGGCTAACTAGACCTATCGTAAAAAATGACTATTGTGGATTCTATATTGAGTTTTCATAATCCAATTGTGGCCTAAAAATAGAAACTTTAGAATTCTTAACCGACTTCACATACAAACATAACTTTTACAAAAAATAACTTGCAAAATGTTGGGCGATTAAAAAAAGTACTCATTTGGTGGGTGTCGAAGCCAGTAAATGAAACATCAACCTCCAGATATGAAACATTTATTTATACAGCTATAGCAATTCTATTAAAAAAGACAACATACAAACAGTAAAAGGTTAAAATTTAAAAACTAGAGGACGTACACAGGGGAACCGCACCTTATAAACCATATGCAAGTTAGTAAATTCGCTTTTGTTAGAAAAAGAGTCAAAAATCAAATTAGGTTGTTGGGTCATCCGTACAAGAACTACCAAGGTGAATGCAGTGGAAATTATGTAAAAAAAATAATTGCCATTCCTGAAGTAAAATTTAATTTATCAATTCGGAATTAATTATGCTCAGTAAAATTTTAAAATTAAATTTCTAAGTTATGCGTATTATTTAAATTTTTATTAAAATAGATTATTTTGGAGAAAATGCACATGCCCTAAAAGCTTTTTTTAATTATTGAAGAAAATACTTTTATTAAAAAAAAATCTCCACAAATCTTCTGCAGTTCACAACTGGACAATT
Source organism: Oedothorax gibbosus (assembly GCA_019343175.1). Taxonomy (NCBI): domain Eukaryota; kingdom Metazoa; phylum Arthropoda; class Arachnida; order Araneae; family Linyphiidae; genus Oedothorax; species Oedothorax gibbosus. Next base: position 23,292,291 of record CM033276.1, on the reverse strand, counting down.
TTATGATCACAGAAGTTGCCTTCTTAAAGAATTCTCTATTTTAAAATCATCCGAATTTCACAATTTTCGGATAACTTGAGTTCTAAAATTGAAGAAGTGACAATTTAGCCCGAGTTTCTGGCTATTACAATCGCGTGAGTTTTGGGGTCGTCGGAGTTCCTAAATTTGGTAATCGCCGCAGTTTTGTGAATTTATGAAGTTACGCAATTTATAGATCACCAAGTAGACATCTTTTGTGTGCTATGAATGAACAAGCTCTGTAAATTTATTGTGATCAATATGCCATTCTAATATTTGTATAAATCTAAAATGTGTTATAAATGAAGATGTGAGAAAAGACCTCTGAAATCCGCTTGACTCTCTTGCTACGTACAGTCCCTGGACAAATTATTAGACGCACTAAAATATTTCATGTAAAATATTAATTACCGGGTGATATTGTACCGTTTTATTATTTTAAATTGATTTGTTTCTTATTTTTATATTATCCAATCAATTACCGATTTATTTGACAAAATAAAACAGCATTAATTGAGAAAAGCATAAGTTTATTAAGTTTTAAAGAAAATTGAAATTAATGTTAGTAAAAGTCAATATTTAGTTGAGCCGCCTTTAGCAGCTATCAAAGCTTTAATTCTGCGCCGCATGCTTTAATTCTGCGCTATCAATGCAAGACTGTACTGTCTCTTGCATTTGAGGATGATGATTCCACACATAAATAAGAAATAAATTAATAAATTAAATAATAATTATTATTTTAATTAATAAATAATTATTATTTTAATAATTATTTATTAATTATTCCATTAATAAATACAAATATGTAGTCTACAACAATTCTTTTAAATAAAAATCCATAATATTGTAGTTTAAAGATACCATTATTGCATAAAAACTCTTAAGAAACATAAAATTACTAAAAAAAATACAGTGCATCTAATAATTTGTCCAGGGACTGTATGTCATTTCTTAAATATGCTATAAATAAACCAGCTGCTTAAGTATCATATGTTTGGAAATCTTGAACATATTCTAGTTTATAATAGAAAAGTCATCTTTATGAAAATTTTGTAATGAAATTGTGAAGTAAATTCTACTCAGGTTCACGCATGTGTACCTCTTTAGTTAAAGAGGTTAAGCTTACTAAAATTACGCCTAAATAGGATTGTGAGTCGTGAGTCAGAAATTTACCATTGTTGTGACAACTATAATACAACGCGTAATTAGTCCAATCTTGTCATTAAGAGAGGAAATACAATTTCCTGTCTCCATAATGCATCCTCGTTTTCTGCTTCAATTAAGATATTTAATTTCTTCCAGTTCGCAGAGAAATTTCTAGAGTGTTGGCATAAAATCTTTAATATTTCATCCATCATATAGATGTTAAGGGGAAATAGGACTGGATCTCCAAGCCGATCGCCTGTGTTAATCCAATGGAAAAATAATTTTATAAGCCAAATTACTCCGCCTGTATTGAAAAATTTTTATTAACTTAACGGTTTTTTTTCATGATGAATATAGCTTAAGGACTTTATAACCCTACTTCTTGAAAACGGTTCGAATATTTTTTTTTTCAATTTTCAATAAGTTATTTTACATCAAAATATTCGAATCTATTTCAAAATGGGATTAAAGAGCCCTGTAAGCCAGCTGCATTTTACAAAAAAAAAATATTTGTATAAAAAAACCGTTTGTAAAAAATATTCAATATAGCCGGAGTAATTTTGTTTAGCGGGGTTATCCCATAACCTCCCGTGCGACAGACGTACCCAGACCGCACTCTCAAGACTCGCCAGCGGTCACGTCAAGTGCCTCACATTCAACGAGGGCAGGGGCCCGGATGGCCGAGTGGTTTGAACGTTTACGCTAGCAGTGCGCGCTGTAGTAACGGGTGCGGGTTCGATTCCCGCCTTCGCTCTGGGTGTTTATTCCTTTCTCTGTGACAGTAAAAAATTCTTTCTGTGTCTGTCTTACTTGACGAAGGCTTCATAAGCGGGTCTCTGACCAAGCATACAAGCCGGAATATATATGTACCTGTACCCCCCCCCCCCCTCAACGAGAGCTGGAAGACCTTCGTCACCTGCACCAAAGCCAAAGTCATCAGACTTCTCCTGAACACCTTTTGCATGGGACTCTCAAGAGAGTATCTTTATTGCAATCCTCTTCTGGTGTTCGACTTATTAACAGTCAACGAACTTACTTTTCATTGCTCTTGCGAGGGAAAATCGATGGTAGTGTAGTGGGGCTTTTTTAATGCAGTATGTGGTTTCAACATATTAACGACCAAAAAAGGTAACACATATTCATTTAACAAAACTTATTTTAGTCAGTGTAATTTAGAAATTATATGTAAACAAGTAGGTTTGTAACAAAATCTGTCACTTAACCCGCTTCCTTACAACAGTTGTGTTTAACAGGTAAAAAGTCGCCAAACACAGCATTAATTCTATATTAAACATTTACATGCTAAATTTGGCTAGTTTCATTTATTTTATTTCGAAAACTCAATAATTATTACTTATCGTTTGCAAAAATTAATTTATATTTCAAAGAATAAATATGTAATATTCTCGGTTTTAAATAGTATAAAAACATTTCATATCGACATACGAAAGAATCCCGTAGTGAAATATATTTGACGTCATTTCAAACTGATCGATGTCGCAAAAATAAATTTCTTTTAATTTATTGTCTAAAAGAATTAAAGTTTCTCGAGCGATTGTTGCGAATTGAATGGTGATTTAATTCTAATAAAAATGGCTTTCTATGCTTTTTAAATGAGCATTAAATTTAGCAGTTTTTTAAATATTTGAAGTACTTCGAATTCAAATCCTTTTCTGAAATTTTCAATGTATTCTAATTTCGATGCGCTGAATTTTTCGACGCATCACACTTGTCCGTGGCACATTTGTAGTTTGGTCTATGAAAGTGGGTGACGGACAGACAGAGAGACCGACCGAACGATTATAACCTTCCACTTTTTACGTTATAAACGCAGTGTGGAAGCTAAAAAGAGGAAAAAAGAAATAAATTCTGGACATAAAGTACATTTTATGTTCAATTTTTTACTCTTTTATATTTTAATTAACTGCAATAGCTGTCATTAAAGTGTTCAAAGACAAATAATTAAAATTAAAATTGAATTCGGGGCACAAAGGGTTAACCGATAAAATCTTCGCTTTGAAGGGATTAGCATATCGCATCTGTTCATGATCAAATTATTTACCCCTAGCTTATACAAGTGTATGGGAAAATTTGTATAATCTAGGATAAGTTTACATTAAATTAAAAGCATTAAAATACGTTTATATAATATAAAAGAGCGGATAAGAAGATAATATTTTCAGATAAATGTCGTCATCTTTACCTACCAAAATGAAAATTAAATTTATGATATAAAAAACTGCAAATTTCACCCACATAATTTTAATACATCCCTTAGCAACTATATTTAAAATATTCATTCATTAATTAAATGTTTATTAATATTTAATTAATTATTAGTGTCGATACAGAGTTTAATTAATCTGGAAAACATATTTTCTATAGGAATAGCCTCATAAAACAGTGCGGTTTTTTTTTAATTTCACAACTACTTTCAAAACTTCTAATGCAATTTATGTTATAAAAATCGGCACATTACACCCACATACACTCCAATATATCCCCCAGCACCAAAAAGATCGTTCAGTAATTAATTATAAATTAATCGTTAATGAAATATTAATGTTGATACAAAGTTTAATTTGTCTGGAAAACAACTTTTCTATAAGAAGACTTATAAAACCAGTTAACTTTAAGTTTTCTTCAATTTCACAACTACTTATTTTCAAAAACTTTTGAGGCTTCAATAAAAGTGTTTACATCCTACAAGTTAAAACTAATTGCTACAAACTTTCTATTTTAAAGTTAAAAACACACGAGTCCCATGCAATATTTTAAGGAGTTTTTTTACACTGTTTCAATTTAAACATAGTTTTAAAACGTAGATTTTTGTATTTTAAAAACAGGATAATTCAATAAAGACTTTTAATCAAGTTTTTGTACAGTTTTACATTAAAATAATATTTAGTTATAACAAATATTAGAATGTCGATTTCCTTTATTAAAATACTCTGTTGTAAGAGCGCTAAACACGAATCTAAATCTTTTGATGATTAACCTTTTTGAAAACACAATTGAAGAGCTTAGTGGAAGAACGTGCTAAGTGACAAAAAAGTGAAAACGAGAAAATGAGCTTCAAAGTTTTTCGTTTGCACTCAGGACTGTTGAAAACGGAACTTGTTAAAGCTTAAAAAATATACTATATTTAAATTTTATGAAAAAAAGGGAAACTTGTTATCGTTAAAGAAGTTAGTAATATGTTCATTGACACAAAAATCTCAATTTTTTCAAAAATGTCACTTAGCACGTTCTTCCACTAAGCTCTTCAATTATAATCACCAGAAAGAGATAAAAAAAACTTTTTTCAGATGGTTATAGTGAGAGAGAACTAGAAATAAATCTGAGACCAGATCCATCTTTATCATTACATCATACACCACAGACATAGATTATTATTAATTTTAAAAAGGCTTTCAAGATCATACTTTTTGTTGGCATGTGTTAAAGTCAGATAGACTAATTTAGAGTCCACAGGTTAATTAATCAAGAAAAGTTTGACTATACCATTTAAAAAAAACTCCACCGTGCTAAAAATTATGAAATTTCTGTTTTCAAGCTATGTTTGTATAATAAGCATCTGGAATTGCTGAATGTATGTTCGAAAAAATAAATTTATTGATACTGATTACTATTATTCTTTGATACTGGTTACAATAATTACCTTTTGATTACTGTTTACAATAATTATCCTTTGATACTGATAACAATATGGCATTTAAATGTTCAACTCATACATAACAAAATGTTAGACATTCAAATTTTATATTTGTAATAAAAGTCTAAAAGAAGAAATAAATATATATATATATTCATTTTTTTACAATAAATGTCTTCCTGTAAAAAATGGCAATCCCGAGGCGAGTTAATGTATCTGTATCCCTTATAGGTGGCAAACTAAAATTGCATTTTATTTTTCAAAAAAATCACAAACTTCAATTTTAGTTGAAATTTATACAGGCTTACTGACAAAATAGCAAATAAGATCAAAAACAAACATTACCTAACTAACACAATATATATTTTTATTTCGAACTAAGAGTCAAAATGAATGTTATTTGAAATAAAAACAGTTACGGTAAATAGGGGGGGGGGGGATGTGGCATTTGAGGTCCCTAGCATCCTCCCGGATTTCTGGCACGTTTCCAGGAGCATCCCAATTCAAGGCCAGTCCCCTCTGAAGGTCGATGGGTGCAAGCGAAGTAGGGCAACAACCCTCGGTTAAAAGAGAAAACTCCGATTAACCGACAATAGTTTACTAACAGTTTCTGTTAACATATACGAAGTTAAATTTCGATTGTTATCGTTTTTATTAACCGATATCAAGCAGGAAAACAACCCACGGTAAAAAAAAAAGAAAACTTCGATTTACCGACAATGGTTTAACTATAGGTTTCCATAACATATCCAAAGTCGGAAGTCAACCACTGTTGATGCAATCAAATTTCGATTACTTTAAGCATAGTTATTTTTATCCGATGTCATGTTAGACAACAACCCATGGTTAAAAGAGAAAAACTTCGATAATTGACTATAGTTTAACAATAGTTTCTGTTAACATATCCGAATTAGGACTCTGACCCGCAGTTAATACAGTCGAATTTCGATTGATCGAGTAAGTATTTTTTAAGTATATAACTGATTTTATTAACCGATCTCAATAAGACAACAACTCACGGTTAAAAAAGAAAAAAATAAGATTACCCGACAATAGATGATAATAATTTCCTAAGTCAGACGTCAAATCATTGTTAGTATACAAGCAAACTCCGATTCATCTCCAGTATTTTAAGCATAATCGTTCTAGCTTCCACACTACGTTTATAAAGTAAAAAGTGGAATGTATTATAATCGTTCAATTCCGTCTGTCTGTACGTCACCCACTTTCATATCCCAAACTACAAATGCTACGGGCAAGTGTGATACGTCAAAAAATTCAGCTCATCGACATTAGAATACACTGAAAATTTCAGAAAAAAATTCGAAATCGAAGTACTTCAATTATTTAAAAAAAACTGCAAAATTTATGTTCATTTAAAAAGCACAGGAAGCCATTTTTATTAGAATTTAATCACCATTTCCTTTCGCAACGATCGCTCGAGAAACTTTAATTCTTTTAGACATTAAATTAAAATAAATTTATTTTTGCGACATCGATCAGTTTGAAATGACGTCAAATATATTTCACTACGAGATTCTTTGTACGTTGATATGAAATGTTTTAATTCTATTTAAAAGCGAGGAATATTACATATTTATTCTTTGAAATATAAATTAATTTTTTCAAACGATAAGTAATAATCATTGAATTTTCGAAATAAAATAAATGAAACTAGCCAAATTCAGCATGTAAATGTTTAATATAGAATATCAATGCTGTGTTTGTCGCCTTTTTACCTGTTAAACACAACTGTTGTGTGGAAGCTAGTTAAGTGACAATTCTGTTACAAACCTACTTTGTTTATTAATTTATCTATAGACAACAACACGGTTATTGCAGTAAAACCTCGATTAACCACTAATACTTTAAATGTTTATTCTTCATGTAACCTATCCTAAGTAGGACACCAATCCTCGGTTAATGCAGTCGAACTTCGATTAACCGCTAATTATTTAACTACAGCTTTTAGTAACCAATCCGAAGCCTTGTTACTCTTATACTTAAATCTTCTAAATAAATTTATCATTTTATTAATTAAACGTGGTTTTTTATTTTAGTCAATTTTGCGAATGTATTTAATGAGTCGAAAGTACCTTCCATTAAAAAAATTGTTCCACTTAAATACAAACTATAGTTGAATTTTTTTTTAATTCGTATTATTTCCTGGTTATTGGGAATATTATTTATTTTTTATAACAACGTACAAAAAAGTTCACTTTTTTATATCATATTCATTCATAAATCATTGCGAAAATGACACTTTACGTGCTTACGTCAAAGACAGTGCCGAAAGTAGTACTTTCGGCACTAGTGCGGTGAAGTAAATAAGAGTATCTGATTGTTAGAAAAACAAAATGATGTCATGAATATCTCCATGGAAACTAAATGATGTCATGAAACTCACTTATTTCTATTGGTTCATTACTTTTGCATTTTCTAATATCTCCATGGAAACTACAAGTACTACAAAATTATTTTACAACTTTTCTTTTACTACTTTGCATTTTCGAATATCACCATGGAAACTAAATGATGTCATGAAAATCACTCATTGGTAGAAATACTTTTTTGCACGTTATTATAAAAAAAATATTGTAAGCAAGCACGTGCCAAATAATACTTTATTAAGCTCTTGTCATTATTTCACTCGACCTACTGTCTCGTTAAATAAAAGCCACTCGCTTAATAAAGTATTATTTTCGGCACTAGTTGGGCCTAAATAACTATAACGATGTTTCCCTAAATAAGCAGTTGATTCAAAACTACTTTCGAAATTTTGTTTCGTAATCCCTTTTTCGCACACAGTTCTTCAAATATTCTTATTTTTTATTGCCCCTTAGAGTAGACTTTTTCAGAAACAAACCATAATGCATTAAAATATTTACTTCTGAATGTTCAAAGAATCTTCAATCCTGATATTCTCTTTCAAATAATTAAATAAAACGTTAAGCTTAAATACCAACTGTTCTAAAACTAAAATCCAGGACAACCTCGTAAAAACCCAAACAAAATTACTAATTCTACATCTTAGTACAAAACGGGTCTATTTACAATACAATAAACATAAAACATCGGCCCTTTTCCACTGAAAAAAAAATTAAGAAAATAAAAACTGTCACAAATACACCAGCAAATACAAACCAAAAAAATTACTAATTTTATATCTTAGTAGAAAACTGGTCTATTTCAATGCAATAAACATAAGACATCAGCCCTCTTCTAAATTAAAAAAAATAATAATATAAAATAGAAACTGTCACAAATACACACATTCCCAAACAGTCCCGAAAACATATCAGCCCATCCCACAGTGAAACCAACCGTACAGGAATCGCGCTTTGGGGGAAAAACTGCAACTCATAACGAGTCAGCCTTTAAAAAAAAAACTACTGCGTTCGAAAACTTCAGCCAACCGATTATGATGGACTTTAATGTTGGTTTTTTCTTTAAAGTCGTTTTCGTTTGGGGAGTTCACTTGTTTGGAAGGGTTAGATTTCGGTGGAGAAGTTCTAGAATTGTCATCGATTTTTCTGTGATTTGTTCAGCGGAAATGTTGATGTGAGGATCGTGTTGTGGAAGTAATCAGATTGTTTGCATAAATGATTTTGTATTTTTAAGCTTGTAAGAAGATTTTGAATTGTAGAATTAAAAATAAAAACTGAACCTATTTTTTCTTGTTTGACCCCCAAAAAAACCCAATCAAATAAAGTTTCCAATGCTACCGTGGGAGGGTAAACTGCAGTAACCACAACAATGGATTACACCTTTTTTGCTTTGAAATAATTTGTCTTTCCCAATATTTACTGTAGGTTAAAGTAATTGAGTTTTTGGAACACTAGTCTAAGTCATTAGGCTAGTTACTGCAGTTTACCTGCCTACGGTAGAATTCTTACAAATAATATATAAAAAAAAACTGCTATTATCATTTAATAAATTAATGTTAGACAAAATATAAAAACATTATGGATATGATGGTGTCTCTTTAGTATTGATAGACTGACTCAATCAACTCTCAGGTCTAAGTTTATTTTTCATGAAAATTTACACCGACGTGTCAAGCAAGTGCTTAATGAACATTTTACATGTTTCTAAAAAATTCTCAACACCAATGTCACCCAGAAATATAGATTCAACAAAAGAATGTTACTTGCACTTAATAAAAATTTTCCCAATACATTATTTTTTACATAATTTTACTCCCTATTTTTGCTAATGAAATACTAAGAATGACCAAAAATAGTATTTAAACAACCCTTTTATCCCACCACTTCATATAATAAGTTGCCTTAAACAAAAAAAAAATAAGTAGCAATAGAAAATGACGCTGTAAATTTTCCGACCTTTTGGTGGGCTAAAAATCTTAATCAAATGACATATGCAATCGACTCCTCTCATGAAGTCTGTTTTGATAGAAATTTTCACTTCATAGGTCAAAAGCCTATTAGTACACAACAAAATAAAAATATATATTTGCCGTGTGTGTTTTTCTTAACTTTATTTTTGTTTTAGACGACAATAGACCCTAGTTCACTTCTTACTTACATCGTTCTCATTCTAAAGAACTCAATCATTTCTCTACTTTTCTACATATAAGCATACAAGATACAACTGAAAGTTTCAGAATAAATAAAGGAATGTCAAAATTTTTTTCGTGTTTTCAAATTTGACCTAGATTATTTCTGAAAAGGTATTATTGAATTAAAGTTTTTTAATGATACTTATTGTGCGATTCCTCGATTCTGGTATCAATTTATGTGCTCAATCTAGTGTATTGAATATTATATGTGTCTTTAAAGGTATATTAGATGTCTAGTCTGTTATTGTGCAATAATCTCAGTTGGTAATCTCATTATGGTAATCAATTATGTAATGGTCAATCAATCGGGTATGTGAATCTGTATTGACAATTTATGGTGTATTCTAAAGGGTATTATTAATTAAAGTTTGTTTGATGAAAACTCAATTGGGCATTCCTACATTCTGATAATCAATTTATGTAAATGTTTCAATCAATCTAAATGAATGTGGCAATCACTCTATGTGGATATAGACTGGCAATATCTTCAAATCATTGCAACTGCTACAACCATTTTTGGTGCATACTGGGTACTTCAAATGTTCTATTATGAATATCCGAGACTCTGTCGTAAAACTAGATATAGATCCCCACTCCTACATTCCCATAATTTTAGAGCTTTTATCGTAGATTTCAAACCTACAAATATTATGCTTCGAATTTGAAAATATTTTTTATAGAATTTTCCCTGTGCCATCACGACTCTTCAATTTTATTGACTCGTTATGACGAGAATTGAGAAGATAATTTTCAGGATTTATATAAAAAAATAATAACTTTTTTAAAAAGTGTTATTGTTTGAATAAGGGATTTATACTCATCTTCTTATCGATAAGCAGAAGTTATTGTTTCGAAGTCCTAACTTACATTAAAATCACGCATCAATAAATAAAATATATAAAGTAAAATATACTGATGCCTCAGAACACTGATGCCTATTGTAGCATATTATGGATTTTAAATGAGTTCTTACTCATAATGATCTGAAACGTTAGTAGCTTAATACTTTTGAACATTTCACAAAAACATCTACAAATATTAAGATCCATCACAAAAAACAATAATATTTTAAATTAAGCGCAATTATAGTTTCTTAGTATAGAGTGACAAATAGCTAAACACCAAAATAACTTTTTGGATCATATTTTAGCTCTACCATATTTCTTTGGCACAGATGTCTTATGTACCTTAAAGTATTTTTGGATATTCTATTTTTTAAGTATTCAAATCACATGTTTATTATTTTTGTTTGCAAATCACATGTTTATTGTTATTAAATTTTTAGATCACCGTTTACTCAATAAAATGAACTATAAAAAATAACTTAATGCGTCAAACATACAAAGCAAACTACAATGTGTTAAATCGTTTAACATTTATGATATTTTGATCTATGATTCTAATCTGCAATTAAAAATTTCTAAATAAAAATAAATATTCATGCTGTATACAAAATATTCTCTTTCGAAATTAATATTTAAATTCGCAGTGCACTAAAAATAAAAGATTTGTAAGAATGTAATATGTCCATTTTTGTAAAAAAAAATCCTTTTAACGACTTTCTAATCATCTAATGTATTAACGTTTTTATATTAAATTAGATTAATTACTAAGTTGTCTTATGATTTTCGATTTAACCAACAAACATTCATTTAAAAAAAGTTAAGGAACATAATGCATAAAATCATTGATATTGATTCAAGGAAAATTTATTTCCTAAATTAGAACTTTTATATAAAGTTCAAAAAAACTTTTTAAAACCATATTTCATAACATCAAAATTTGTCATTTATATTTACAAATCACATAATAACCCAAACCCCCACCAACCCCCCAAAACAAAAACAAAACTTTTCCCAATCACCAATATCACACACACACAATCAATAGCCTACCTTTCTATCATATTACCAATCCCCCTATTTACGCATGCGCATTACTTTTTATATAACCCATAGTCGGATCATTGATCTTTTCCAAACCACCCCCACACCCCTCCCTCAGAATAGACTTCCCCGACGAGAGTAAGGACGCGTGACGTCACAGGAGTATCGTCATCATCATCATCGCACCGAGCGCTGGAACCTCGGTGGAAGGGTTTCCGGGATTGGCAGTTTATCACTTATTTTTTTGCTTTTGTCGGATAAGGTTTATATTTATTTGGAAGGTTTTTTTTTTTTAAGATATAGTACAGGTATTATTTTTATTGACTTTGAAGGTAAGGAATTACATTAGTGTATCACGTTTTATGGTTTAAATGAAAATGTTATGTCACTTTATGCAATTTGATTTTCGATTGTAATTTAGTAGAATAAATATGCTAAGAAAATTTCAGTGAATTTTTTTCGAAATTAAAACTTTGCATAATTTTTATGGAATAATAAAGTAATTTTTTATTAATTGAATTGTTGAATATCTAAACAAAATTCAGTTTTTTAATGCAAATTTTCAAATTCTATATTTGTAACCCCAGAAAAGTAGACATTTCTCTAACGCATGAATAATTTTTTATTTGTGCAACAAAAATAATATACATATTTAACAACAACTATATAATTATTCGACATATTTCTTACTTTGATTAGCTGTTTACTGCCTAAGTTATTTTTTTCATTTGTAGATTTTAGCTGCACAAACGAATCAGTAAAAAAATATTTTAATGTTTCAAAAACTTTTCAATATTGATTAAAATAAAAAACATACACATGTAACGGTTTTTATGCAATAAAAATAATGAATTGTACTATAAGAGGGAAGATTTTGAGAAATAAAATTTACAATGGGTGAGCAAATGAACATTATTTTAGCGATAAGCAAAAGAAAATAAAGTTACACATTTTAAAGTATTGTGTTTACTTTATCATTGAAATTCAGTTTTTATCTCTATTTTGCTAATTAAAAAAGAACGCATGAAATTATATAAAATTATAGTAAAATAACAATACTTATTAATGCAATACTATAATGCGCATTCAATTTGAATATGCGATAAGTGTAAGTGGCACATAGAATAGAAAAACATTTCCCCTTAAAAATCGCCAACCGCGACTCACCCTGCACATTCGCGCCAAGTCGTAGTAAAGCAACCCTACCCCATCGCTCGTCGAATGCGGCGCTGCTACAATTGTAAAAGAGCGGCGAAATAACACTAAATTAAAGGAATACGCGAAAACAGCGAAACCGAAACCACTTTCTATGATGTAGGCCAAAACACACAAGAAGCATTTTCCAGCATTTAACCCTCCCAGAACCATCCAACGCTCCGGTTTTTAGGTATTTTCCCTGGAAAATTTCGGGAGAAACCATTCTCCGACATGCCTGTCCGGCTATGGCGCTCTGTGTGTGGAGAGTTCCCGGATTTGTTTAGTTTGTGTTAGTGTTCCTGGAATGAGCTATGAATCGGGAAAAATGAAGGATTTAGAAATCCGGAGCTGTCCAGATTTCCGGAAACGTCTACCTAGATTCCTGCACTGAAGCCTGAGGGTAAGTCAAGTGTACTGTCATGGTGTTGTCATAATGTTGCAGATTTTTAAGTGCAAGAGTTCTTAACTATTTTACCATTCATTAACTTGATTTTTTTAACTACTTTTATTTCTTATTTAGAAGCAGTTATTTAGTAGGAACAAATAAAAATTTTCATATGAATATTTATTTTGATAAAATGTTTATTAAATTTTCGTTTCGTCATTCTTCACACAATATTGCTGAAATAATTCTAAATTTTGTTTGTTTTAAGTGTTTACTTAAGGTTTAAAGAAAAATTATATTATTTTGGGAGAAACTACTAAATAAAATTCAGAATTATTTCTATGTCATGTGCTGCAATCTCATAAAATATTGACATTGATAAACATTTTATCATTCGAGAAATAATTTAAAATTAATAACAATTTTAGCATAATATTTATTTTCCGAAATATAAAAATAATAATAAAATGTTGAAAACTGTTATTTAATTTTTAAAAATATTCCTACAAGCAGAATTTTGTTGTTATAAGATTAAATATTTATAATGCTAAGAATTTAATAGTAAGGAATTTTAAAATCATTCCCACAATAGACGATTGAAAAGCTGTTACAATTTAGAAGCTGTTTCACTTTTACTCTGTTAGTGCATAATAATGGTTTACAAAATATCTATTGTAGAGTTTCAACAAAACAAATAATCGAATTTTAAACACGTTGATTAAAACACTCATTAAAAAAGAGTTTATTTTTTGAGAATTCTATTGAAGTATAAAATAATAATAAATTTATTTTCAATATTAAGTTAAATGAAATTCTTAAGACAACATTTTAAAATAAATTTTAGTAAGAATTGTAGGTTTTATGAGATACTACAAGAAGATTAAATAGTATGAAAAATATTAATAGACTACTTAACTGTTTCAAGTTACCAAAATAAAATAAATGTTATTTAAAATTTATAATTAATGCGAAATTATATTTATTATTTTTTAAAAGTCTTTCGGCTTAAACTAAAGCTACTCATAATACCAGTAAATACAATTATTTCCTGAATCTGATTTTATAGTAGCCTGTTGTTGGCTTCTCTGCAACAAGGATTATATAAAGGCAAAACAGAATCTACAGATTACTTTCTGCATTGTAAAAAGTTTATTCTCCGAATAAAAATATTAGTTATTGATAAATTTTTATATATTAATAAGAAATTTTTATTTAATTGAAGCGCATAAACTCAGTTATTTAAATAGTGGAAATATTTTCAATGCAACAGCAAGTTTAAATATATTAAAGCTAATTTATTATTATTCTTATTTTTAATATGCGTATTTTATATCGTAAAGTTGTTTTCCTTCAATAAGTGTTATGCAAAGGACAAAATAGTTTTACAGAAGCAATTTTAACAAACTAATACGCAATTTCATAAAAAATGAAAACTTCGATAAAATAAAAAAAAAAACATTGTAATTTTTTTATAATTTTAACAAAACACAATTTTACAAATTATGTTTAAAAATATATTCCAAGTTTTCAAATTATGGTTTAAGAAAGCAGGACGATAAAGGAAATGTATTCACATTTTCCGAAAAAGAAGATAGATGCCTAGTGGACTAAAAAGATTTGTTGGCTCTGCTAATTCATCCAGCATTTCAACTAGCTGGAAATCGACCTCGATACATGTTTGAAAAACCTTTCACATGTGAATAAATGTATATAATGTAATATTTGATATCTTATGAGTATTCTAGATAATAAAAAATATTACATTTATTACTTTACACACTTTATATTTAAGATATATTTATGAAACTTTTAGTCATTCCGTCACGTCAAATGACAGTTAATAACTTAAACCATGTTATAGGTAGGTTGATCTAAATTGTAATTTTACATAGCTTATATATCATATTTAATATATGCATTAGTTTAAAAACTCAATGTATTGTTAATTCACAGAAATTTCCATTTTTAAGTACCAGGATGCAGTCGTGGTTGCAAAAATGTCATTCCATCACACAAAAAGAAGTTAGTCAAAAATGAAATAACACAATACTTTAAAAAAAATTCAAACTTTTTTTTATTATCTTTTAATTATTAACAGTAATATAGAAACTGAAAAACCAAATTTTCTTTAAAAATAGCTTCGTGGTAATTGTTTTACTTCAATTCTATAATTCAAAATGTCATTCCGGCACATATGGAATTGCCCTAATTTTTAATTGCTATAATAATCAAAACTAAAGAAGAATGTCTTTTTGGATGAATTGGTGCAAAATGGATAGCAGTGTTGTGGGAAAATTAATTTCGAGATACATTTTCACATGAAAAAACAATAATAATTCCATAATTTTCGAAATATTTAAATTTTGCTAACGTCCACTATTTATTATTTTCACTTAATTTATGGTACCGTTGAATGGGGTAACTTTGGTCCAAGTTTTTTAAGCTAATAACTTCTCATTAAATAACTCTTTAAAAAATATACTTGTCTTTAGTAATTATTGACAACTCTGCCTTCACTCTAGGAGTAAAAAAATTTCAAGAATAAAGTCAATACTAGGTGACTAGGGTTTTAGGCTTAGGCCAAAATTATCCCATTCGATGGTAACTTACTAATTTTTAATGCAAACAAGAGTAATGAAAATAAGGTGAAAGCCTGTTACAGTGAAACCTCTAAGAGCGACCATCCTCCCGTTCCCTAATAAATCGGTCGTAAATGGAGGTTGGTCGCTCCTAGAGTAAAAAAAGTGATTTAGCTAGAAAATTGAAATATCATTTTACAGCGTATTATTAACCATTAAAAAAATTACAAAAATCCATTTATCACTACATTTATTTATTAATTCGCAAATACATATACAAAGAATTATACATATAATGATAGACGCTTCGTCCAAGTCAAATTGAGTCAAATGGGGGACATGCATTAAGGTTCCGCAATTGGTTGTGCCATATTCGATCTTGTATTTTTTTAGATAAGCCGATCTTTGTAATTATATCTTAATATCCAGAGATAGCTCAATGAATCGTCAGTTGGCTTAGTAATGAAACCTGATTTAGGAGGAATTGTTATGACCCATTAATACTGAACATTACCGGATCGACCAAGTATTCGATATAAACTACTATAAAATTTCTAATGTTAGCAGATGAATTGTGATCTTAAATGCAATTTACAATGTTTTAAATATAATACATAAGGGCCATTCCATGTGTAACTGACTGACATTCGGAGGACGAAATTACAATGTTTTACGAAATAGCGGGACAATTATATAGTTTTACAAATTAGGTTTTATATATTTAAAAGAGAATTTTCAGCTGAATTCAAATTTGGTTTACAATTTTAGATAGCCCTTATAGAAATTGTTAGAAAAATTATTGAAGTTGTGGTAACTGACTGACATATCTGCAACCTTCATTGACACTTCAAGTTATTCAATATCATTTTCTTCTGCATATAAAAGAGGTGGCTTTTAAAAGTCAGGCCTATATTAAAGTGGAAGAAATGAACTATCCGGCAACTTCCGGGAACTTCTCTGTTCTTAAACGCTTCACTCCTCTGAACTTAAAGTCCTCCCATTCTTTACGGATAGCATTTTTTTCCTTTAAAATGCTGTTTATTTGTGTTTTTCCACAGCTAAAAATGTCCGCTAACTTTCTTTCAGATTTTCCTTTTTCATGCAAATCGATAACTTCCACCCGTTGCTCCAAACTTAAAATTATTCGTTTTTTTGCCATGTTAAAAGTTTTCTAACAAGAAGTGCAATTGAACTTAAAGTAGACTGCTACCGTACTCTCCCCATCCCCAACCGCACCGCCCACCAACTTCCCGCCAAAAATACAAATGGCCAATCAGAAGACGCTGTCCATCCATATGATCACCCTACCTGTCCCCAGATGTGAATCCCCTTATGTCAAGGTCAATAGGTGAAGAAGCAATAGTTGAAAGTCATTCGAAGGACGAAAGGGGGGAAATTGACACGTGTTGGAAAAAGATAATTTTTCATGAAATGGGATTTCAAAACTGGTCGTTTGGGGAATGAGATCTGGTCTCTCCCAGAGTGGCTTTTAACATTGAACACATAGGGGGGAAAATCGGTGCCTTGAAAAATTGGTCGTAAGTCGAGGTGGTCGTTTAATAGAGGTGGTCGGTCGTAGAGTTTTCACTGTACTATTAGAAAAGTTAAATAAACTTTTTTGAAACAAAAATAATTAATTTTAAAATGCATTGCAAATTTTAAATTTTACCCCCACATGAACTGCGAATTTTTAAAAAAAATGTGTCGTTTTGTTTGTATGTCGTTTTGACAGTACAATTTAGTTATAATAAGGTACAAAACCCAGTACCTTTTAGTGTTTGTATTATATTTATAATTATTTCATACACATTAAAACCTTATTTTACTATTTTATTTGAAAAGGTATTTTTTAAACTAAATTTTGTTTTGAAGTAAAAAATATTTATAATGTATAGGCAACTTTGTTGAAGAAACATAATTTATTTTCTTTTATTAAGGATAAAAACATTCTTTGATCATTTTCTTAATTAACACGACAGACATTTTTCAAGTTTTATGAATTCGTATTCAAGATATAAGACTTACCTTATTATTTAAAATGTATATTTACCTTGAACATATTATTCTTGCTTATAAAATAAGACTTTGTGGTTAAAGGTTAGGCTTTGTGTATTTTTTGCTACTGAAAACTTTACAATAATCATTAATTATCTATATATTTAAATGTCACTTAAATAATCATTACATTTAAAGAGTTATAGGTTTTATAAAAAATTCAGTTGAAAATAGTTATAGTATTTATTTCTAAATTAAATACTAAATGTCAAATTTACAGAAATTCTTTTTTATTATAAAACTGACTGGAAACTAATCCTTTCAAATATAGCATATCTACTAATAAAGGTATGCTTGGTTTCTATTTGTAAGAATTTCTCCTATCAATAAAACAAGGCGATATACACAATTAGCAATGTTAAATTAGTTAAAAAAATATTTAAGTTTTAATAAACGCTGCATTTTAAAATATATTTGAATTTCAGTAGATTTTTTTCTCCAATAATTTTATACTGAATAAATTTTAATTTCTAGCAAAATCTTAATTGTTTAAAATGAAAAAAAAATTAACATTGGTGGTCAACATCATACTTATTTATTTTTTAAAATATAATATTTAATAATTAAACTAAGCTATTTTAAATTATTGCATTAAAAAATAAATATTTCATTATATATTTTCAATTCTATAAAGAAAATTGGCAAATACTTCGTAATGCTAATTTATATTTTTTTATAAAAAATTTAATTATTTCACTAAAATTGCTCATTTGGTATGCAAAAGTCATATTTTAAATTAGACCCATATCTTAATTTTTATTGATACTTAAATGTGTAATTTTTATGTCAAAATTGTTTTTTACTGACAGTGACTCCGACAAAACTACTTGTTTCTTATTAAATTAAAACACTGAATTTCAATTTTGAATGGGAAAAAAATTGAAACTGAAAAAGTTTAAGAAATAGCAGGAATAAAAACAAGTTGCACGGAAACAACTCTTAAATGGAACAAGCAGACGACAAAAAACGCGGAATGAAACCGAAGCAACCAATGAAAACGCAGGACAATGAAACTGAAAACAAGAGCCTTACATTATCTGAAACATTCCCATAGTAAAGTTTGAAGCCCGTAGCTCTTTTCGTTTTTCAGCAGTTATCTTAAAACCTAAACAGTTCTATGTCAGCTACCCTTTGAGCATGAGCAATTTTCTCGCAAACCATGTTATTACGTCCAACAAGTACTAGGAAATCTTGTACCAAATTTGAAGTCTATATTTCTTTTAGTTCAAACTGAAGAATGGTTTGAGGGAGACAGAATGTAAACAGACAGCCTAACAGGCCAACCAATGTTCAAAAAACACTTTTTTCAGAATAACACTCACCAAAACTTGTAGGAAACACAAAATCTCCATTTTATATTTTCGACCCCGCCTTAATACTTTCATCACCTTACATTCTATATTAGTTAATTGAAAGTTAAAAAAAAACTTGAAACCCTCGACCACTTTTAGTTTCTGCAATACAAAACCAAACCTTTCCTTTTAGAATTATATTCCATATAGAAACACACTCATACATATCCCATTACAAAAATCCCTTTGTATTCACTTTACAATCATAAAAAAATCCTTTAAAACCAGTCTAACAAATCGGACCCGCATTTCACTGATGGCACTGAAGAAGAAATGAAAACAAATCCTACAGATAACCGGATGCTTACTCTTTTTTTTACGGACACAATCCGGAAATAAGCTTTAGATTGAGTCCTAGAAGCAACCTAAATACACAGGGAAAAAAGGGCCAAGATTGGCGAAGTTTCGGACTAAGGCACGTGTCTATCGATCCCTGATTCTGCAAGGCTCTATATCAGAACTAGAATAGATTAAATTTTAAACTTGTGGTTTGGAAAGCAATTGATGGCGTTTTGGAGCTGTGGATCTGTGTAAAATAAGGTCAACGGGGGGAGGGGTACATTTTTAGCCACATTATTACATTATTTATATAAATTTTATATTTATTTTAGGCTAAAAACCTGTTCTAGTGTAAAGTTTATTGTACAGCCAGGTTTTTTTGTCTTAATTACTAGAATACTCGAAGGTAACTGGAATACAAGACAAAAACGTTTGTTAAATGTATTTCGAATCTTCTACAGCATAATTTAAATTTCATTTCTCAAAAACATTCGAGCAATGATTTGATTGCGAAATGAATCTACAAATCTATAAAGATTTAAAATGATGATAAAATTCCAGCGATATATTGCCCTTAAAATGACCGTGACATCGTTAAAAACAGCAAATTTTTGACACCATTCTGCGGTGGGAGGTAAACTGCAGTATCTGCAAATATTACTTGGACCATTGTTGCCAGCACTCAATAATTATAACCTATGGGAAAGTATATTGAAAGACACAGATTATTTCAGAGCAAAAATGATCCAAGCAAGAAATAATTCAAAAATGATGTCAGAGCAAGAAATCATTGTTGTGGTTACTGTAGTTTACTTGCCCACGGCAATATACTATTGCTGTTGCTTATAGTTCGGGGTTAAAACGGATAAAAATCTTTTTGTATTTCCAAAAAGAAGTTCGTAAGCAGAGAAATTATGCAGTATATTTCTTTTCTAATATATAATTGCCAGTAAATTACTTAAACCCTTCTAACTCTGAGCTATTCACTTTTGCCCTTCCTTTGTAACCTGGAGATTTCGGGGGTGGGTTCACCATAGAAAAAAAATCCTACATACTATAAAGCTACATTCAGAAGTTGATAACAATGCAGCAACGTGAGCTGAAAAGATAGCGTTCCCCATGGACTCCCCTCCCTCCCTTTACGGGATTCTGATTGTCAAAGGGATGGGAAAAGGTTGGTAAAGGAATTTAAGAGTAATCGCAAAAGAAATTCTAGAAAGAGACCAAAAATGTTAGCAAACAAAAAAAAATTCCTTAACCTTTAGAGAATTAGACTCAGCATTTTTCGCAATTTATGCACCAGTTTTTTCAGAAATAACAATAGAATTTTAAGTTTTATAAATAATAATTTTATATTAAAATTTAATTTCTTAGATGGAAAATATTTTAAGATCATATCATCATATCTTCAAACACAAACCTAATTCTTAATCTAATTAGATTTTTAATCTAATTGGTATTTAAAAAACATATTATTTATACAGAGATAACAACTATAAATTTTTGCCTATTTCCAGGCCGCTAATAATGTTAAACATATCTGCTTTCCTTACATGTAGCAGAAAATTGTCATTGTAAACATTAGAGTTTAGTTGTTTTTTAATGTTGTTGTCTTTTTTTCTACTCTGGAAATTGTGTAAAGATTATTAGCAAGAAAGCTTACTATAAATAAATGAATTATCAGCTTTAGTTAATCTAAACAAACAAAATATAATACATATTAAAATAAAATGTAGATGGGGGAATGTAATTTCTATCCCGTATAAATCAAATGCTTTTTGAATTTAAAATTAAAAATTTAATAACTAATTGAACACTTTGGATACTATAAAATTTCATACCAAACCTAATTTGTAACATTAAAAATAAGTAGGGTACTGTTAGTATTTCGTTTTAACTTCACTACCAACGTGTGTACAGAAAAGTATTTATACCAGAATCTATCCGTAACTCATTTTCGAAAAAAATATAGAAAGTTTTTATTTTTAAGTTGCAGCTCTAAAATATTGGGAATTTAATTACTGACCTGTTATGATTGATGTTTTTTAAAAATTTTAACGCACCTTATCTGGTTGTTTAAAATTGTAATAAAAGATCTATGAATGCAAAATTAATCTACATTCAAAAAGGTATTTGATTTTCTTTTATATTGATTCAGCTGTACAAAACTTTGAATGCCATTTGGTGTTTTAGGCTCAATTTTTCTAAAGCATTATACGTTACAAGAAATCTTCTAATTTATATATCAATCCATGTATTTTCATCATATAATTGTATTAATATTCTCTACAATTCCACTGATTCTTGCAAGAGTATTATTTACAATGTTTTTAATGCATCTTTGATTGCTCAAAGTATTGGATATCCAAATCACAGGAACCCATTAAATAATCCTAAGTTTTATCTTTGTAAGCCAGAATATCAAGTAACATCAATTATTTATACGAAACGGGAAATGCGAAAGGGAGAGCTTTGGCAACTGTTATCCTATATAATTTTTTTTATTTCTAATGATAAAAGAGGTTTTTTTTTTTCAGAAATAAAATTTACCGGGAGAAAAGTGTTATAAAGTTTATTTCGGAAATTAGTAGAAGAGGAAGGAAACAAACTATTTTTTTTTTATTTTATATCATTCAGTTTTGTTAATCCTATAAAAAAGTTTTCTCGAATTTATTTTATGGGGAATAGTACATTTAAGCGAAATTGGGAAGTTTTATAAGAGTTTTCAAAGCATTACATTTGTCTTCATGTGTTATAATTATTTTGTATGCAAAACTCACATTCTATAAAATATAACTAAGATATAGTCCAGTCAGTTCGTTTTGTGCCATCTTTGCCCTACTCAAAAAACTTAAACATTTTCATTATAAAGTGCATTTCTGTTGAAATCAATTTCTAGTGAAGAATATTATTTTCAAATTAAGTCGAATATAATAAAAGCGTTTTTTCTTATTTTTAATGTTTTAATAATAATACAATAAATTTATTTTTATTCCCAATTTAAATATATTTATTAAATTATTCTAATGAAATATTTATTAACACATTCTTTGGTTAAAAAAATATTTAATCATTATTTTTAAAAATCGCAATGTTTTTGTTTATTTTATAATGTCAAATTATGTACTCATAATTCTTTAGTGAACAATAGTGAACTTATTTACGTTCTTTTGATTAACGAGTGTAAAGCTCAAATATTTTGAAGCTAGAGAGCGTTAAACAGAAAGATCGTATCTGCACAGTTATTTCTAATTACGAATTTTAGCTTAGTAAATTCTAAAAAAAAAAATAAATTATTTTATTATATTTAGGGATTCTTTTGTTTCATCATCACAAATGGAGGCCTCAGAATACAAGTGAACCAAGTCCATATAAAGCTTCTTTGTGCTGCAAAAGTTTAGTTATAAAGGTTTATTACAAAATTGACTCTTAACATTTTTTTCATTTCTCCTGCCCTGCGGATATTATCTGAACTATGACTTTTTTTATTATTACATTGCAATTCTACATAGTTAGCGTATGCAAGTCGCTGCTAACTCGAAAATGACAAAAAGCTGACTTGGTACGCTTTTATTCTGAACCCTCGAAATATTCCACCTACAATTCAAATCAAGAACGAAGTTAATTTTTAAGCTTACATTTTTAATTTAAATATCTTCTCGTTGTCGACCTTTCACAAATTAAAAAATTAAATGCTTACATTTCGAATGCAAATTAAGCCCTTCAACAAACCAAGGTGAAATAAGCTAATAATTAATCATCTTGACGAATGTCACAACACAAAAGCAATTCGCTGTTTTCGTTTAAGTCAGGATAATGTTTTGTACTCCCAATTTCCATCCGGGAACTCTAAGTAATTAAATTACATAATTAGAAGAATTCATCCCTGATTTGTAATTCAACGATTTAATTAGGATAATGCTATTCACTAAATCATGAATTCGAGGGATGAACCCAACTAAAGATAAATACTATTTTTGTAGAGCAGTTTTATGCGTAATTGGTTTGTTTCAGGTGACGTAGTTACTTTCAGATTTAATTCCTGTTCCTTCCTTCGATGCTCCACGTGGCATTGATTCTCCGATTGAGGCTCTAGACATAATTTGTTTTCATTTTTAGAATTTCTGTTGCCAATCAAGACCTGAAACATGCTCATTGTTATGACCTCCACAAAAAAGGGGTTGATTTTTTAGTGTGACATTTAGTATCATTAAGCTAAAATTATCATTTAGTAAACACTATTTTTGTTTTTATAAAATAATCCTATTAAAATCAACATGAGGTCTAAAATATTTACATACAATAAATTTTGTAAACTTTAGTACGTATAGAAGAATGTTAAATTTGATTAAAAAAATTTATATTCACTTGGAGATTTTTTTTAATCAAACCCAAATAATATTAAACTAAAATCAAAAAGTATAGGTCAATTAAAAAGATACAATAAAAGTGACAAGATAAATACTATAAGAATAGGATATTCACTTTAGTTTTATGTAAACAGGTTAAAATAAACTACTGATTTTTGTTCTCCAAAGATCTGAAATGCAAAATTCCTGACTTAGTTTGAATGAATTCGTAAAATTTTTTTATTAAACTTGACAGATTTTCACTTTCATGGACTAGTAAGCTTATAATTTGAAAATGACTTTTAAAAAATGTCATTCAATGCTCAATTCCAGTTATCATATGATAGTAATGAGTCTGCATTGAATATTTACAGTAGAATAGATTTTGAAAGCTTGTTTTTCATTTTTTACGCTTAAATTAATGAAATTAGATGCGGAATTTTTATGCTTGTATTAAAGCATTTGAAGTTAGTTTTTTCCGCTAGAATTTTAAGTAGTCCCTTTATAGTGAGAAATAGATGTCAAAATTAAGTGTTTATACTACTTCTTTTGAATATATTGCATCAAATGGCGGTATGTTATCCTAGAACTTGTTATTTTGTTTGTTGTTTTTTCAAAGTATTTTATTATCCGAATTAAAGATAGTTAATAAAAAAACGTTTTAGGTATATTATGTTTGTTTTGTATTTTTTTTGAACATCAATAAATTCTCCCGAATTTGTTTACACTTTTAAGAATAGAGTACATTTTTGCTGAATCAAAAATACAAAATAAATATTGCAAGCGCAGGAAAAAGTTCATGCAAAACAATTGTGAAATATCTAAATCTATATTTCAATAGATTAACTTTAACATTTTAATTAACTGTATCGTCACAGTTTTTATAATAAAAATTACTAAAATATTCAATTATTAAAATTTTTCAGTAAGTAACAAGAGAGTAGGTTAAGTTTATTTCTTTTTGAAATTTCTGTTGTAAAATGCAAATATATTTTCGGCAGAAAGTTGCATACACGCATATTAAGCTGGTAAACGTGCCCCGTATACAGGCTACATTTTCCCAGCCTGCCAAAAATGCATGAGGCTAATTTTCCAACTGTTCTTTAAAATATTTAGAGGAAGAAATTTTTTTAATCAATATGCATTTTATTATAATCCAAAATATCCAAGAAGTGTTTTGTCAGAAAATAAATACTCTCTGTAACAAATTCCAATATATTATACTAAAACTTTTGTTTCTAAAATTTCAATAAAGGTCATTATCTATCATCTCAAAATATTGTACTAAATAATATACTATGAACTCAAAATATTGCGTAATTTTTTCTTTTGTGGAGCGATATACTTTGGTGCTATTTTTAGAGGTTTTTCCAATTTTTTAGTCAGCCAATCGACACCAAATTTTGGTGCGCACGACACATTTTTTGCAGTGCAATCATTCACGATGAATGGGAATATATTTAAGTTGTTGGATGCTTTTATGCTGCTACATCTTTTCCTGAAAGTTACATTGGGGCGGCATATTCTTTTGCCAGCTTTTTTTTACGATGTAGGCTATTTTTAGCCTACTTTTCTTTTTTTTAATTCGAAAGAATTAAAAAAAAATGAAAAAGTAGGTATTGACATGCGGTCGATGTCCGTCTGTCCGTACCCCCTTCCAAAACCGGTTCTATCATTCAGATCTTGAAAATTATTTTTTTGTTAGAAAGCTATAACCTCAGAGACCCAACTTTCATACTTTTTGTCCGCCTGTCTGTACGTAAGGACGGACATAAATCTACTATCTGTCGGCGAAATTCCCATTGAATTAGCATTGAAATTCAATTTTGAGTCATTTAAATCACACTTTCACTTATTTTTTCATGAATCTGTTTGAAATGACGTCATAAATTGAAAGCGGCAAGGTATATTTTTTGCATATTAGTTTTAATTTACATTTCTTATTTTTTTAATGCAGTTTGGAGTAGTTTCATTACTTTTGTTATTAATACATATTTAATTATTATTCGAACTACAAATAAATCGTGCAGACGATAAATAATATTAAGTTAATTTGAGAAAGAATATTAAGGAAAATAGTTGATTTTGGCTTTTAGAAGTTTAAATTATAGCTGGTTGCTGTGTTTAGCGATTTTATTTCGAATGTGTATAAATCTAGTGTAGAAACAGTTGTTGATGATATTTACTGTTAGGAACCTAGTTGTTTTCTTATTAGAATTTTAGTAAGTATTTAAGTAACAGGAAAGTAGGCTATTTTTTTGTTCTTTAAGAACTTCTTGTTAATGTAGAACAAGACTTTTTAGCCTACTTTTCTTTTTTTAATTAGAAAGAATTTTAAAAATGAAAAAGTAGGTATTGACATGCGGTCGATGTCCGTCTGTCCAACTGTCTGTCTGTCTGTCCGTACCCCCCTTCCAAAATCGGTTCTATCCATCGGATCTTAAAAATTCTTTTTTGTTAGAAAGCTATGAACTCAGATACCCAACTTTCATACTTTTTGTCCGTCTGTGTGTACGTCCGGACGGACATAAATCTACTATCTGTCGGCAAATTTCCCATTGAATTAGCATTGAAAGTCAATTTTGAGTCATTTAAATTACTGTTGCAAAATCAACAATGGCATGAGAAACTTTATTTAAACATATTTGAAGCAAAATAATATTTTCATGATTCAGTTTGGAATGACGTCATAAAATGTAGCACAATTTGATTCTTTGATTGTTCATTAATTATCTAACAAGAAAGCGGCAAGGCATACTTTTGCATACAGTTATGCTTAGTTTTAATTTAAATTTCTTATTTTTTTAATGCAGTTTGGAGTTTCATTACTTTTGTTATTAATAAATATTTAATTATTCTTCGCGAACTACAAATAAATCGCGAGCAGTCGATAAATAATATTTAATTAATTTGCGAAATAATATTAAGGAAAATAGTTGATTTTGGCTTTTAGAAGTTTAAATTATTAGCCGGATGCTGTGTTTCGATTTTTTTTTCTAATATGTATAAATCCAGTGTAGAAACGGCTGTTGATGATATTTACTGTTAGAAACCTAGTTTTTTCCCGATTAGAACTTCAGTAAGTATTTAAGTAACAGGAAAGTAGGCTATTTTAGTTCTTTATGAACTTCTTGTTTATATTGAGAACTTCATTGTTATAAATTGCTTTATCATTTATTGAACAAATATTTACATTTTTGACATATTAAGCTCATTTATAAAGGTCAGGACAGGTTTCCTACTTGGCATTGTTGAAGTGCGTGCTTAGGAAATTTTTTGAAAAACTTCCACTTCGTCATATTTTGACGCCATACCATCACGAGTATAGAGGGTTAATTCCACGTAAAATGATACCACAACTGAAAAAAAAATATTTTTTTTCTACAGTTGTAACTTTTATATGTGCTTAAGAAAAGTTTGAATTTTATTTTTTTTGTATCAACAACTATTATTTTTTCACCTTTGGCAACACAGCAGCTTCAAAATGGCTGCTTTGTTTTGAAAGCATGGTCTCGTGTTTTTTCATCATTTTGAACCCAGGAATTTTAAGGTAAGAAACACATTTTATCAGATTTTTTGGAAAAATTATTAAAATAGATTATCAGAACTATCTTAAAAACACATTATTAATCGGCATTTATTACTAAAAGATTCTTAATTAGAAAGATAAAAAATCTCATTTTTGACTGTAGTGTAAGTCACGAAAAGATATAAAAGTTTCTATAACTTTTTAAAATAAAGCTTTACTTCAAAATTTTTACGATATTTTCTTTCTATAGTAACCTCTGCGTAATTCCACACCTTTTTAATTTTAAAATAAAAAGCATTTTCCCTATTTATAACACATTTTAGCTTTGTAGTGTAAGTCACAATGTAGTGTTAGTCACAGCTTCTGTTTGATTTATCTATTATAGATTAGCTATAATACTTGTAGATTTCTTATATTTTGATAATTTTAATTTAAGATGGCTAAATCAACAGTTAAAAGAAAAAAAGGAGCAAAGGGAAAGACTTCAAGCATGTGGAAAATTTCAAACCTTTAAAGAAAAGGAAAGCAAAAACGACTTTACGGACAACACTTTAACTAAAAATACACCACCTCTATTGCAATGTTCCAACCGTTAGACAACATTGAATGGCATTTCTCTGCCACCAATGTTGGTCATCTTTACCTTTAGTCATGAAAAAGGACCATTTGATGGACTTGGTAATACAGTGAGGAGGGGATAAAAGCAGCCACACCTTCCAGGAAAAATGACCCACATTCTGCTAAAGATTTTTTCACTTTACATAAGAAATCTGCCCAAACATTTCACTATTATACATTTCTGACAATTGTAAAAAGGGCGAAATAGGTAGATTAAATGATATTTGCTCATAAAAAGAAAAATAAATATTTCCGATTCCTGACACTCAAAAATTGCTCTGCTTTTTAAAATTAAACAAATACTTACTTAAAACTGCCAATATTTCATTAAATCCTCCAAAAAACAACACGCTGATTAAACAAATGGAAATGTTGTAAAAGGAAATACCTCTCAGCAAAATTCTGAAAATGAATTTGGATGCTGAAAGAAGAACTTTAGTTCCTTTTGTAGGAAAATTATCGTTAAATATTTTGTGGGGCAAATGTTAAGTAAAGATGCTTATTCAATAAAACTGAAACATCTGCAATGGTCAGGAAGACTTTTTGCGTGGCCTGAGAAGGAAGGTTTTTCAGACAATTCTATTGAAGAAAGAATTAAGAAATTGATACAATTCACATGATGTAGTGTAAGTCACAATTGAATGTAGTGTAAGTCACCCACAAAACTGTTAATAAATTATTTCCTATGATATTTCCACACTTTTTTTGCAATTAAATTATTTAGCTTTACACCTTGTACTTAAATTAAGCACTGGTAGAATGTTGATTTACTGCACTATGAAGAAGAAATGAGATTTTTAAATGATAACCAAAACTCGACTTCCTTTCATGTAGTGTAAGTCACAGTATGACATTTTTATTATTTTTTAGTGAAATTCTA
Organism: Oedothorax gibbosus; assembly: GCA_019343175.1. Classification (NCBI taxonomy): domain Eukaryota; kingdom Metazoa; phylum Arthropoda; class Arachnida; order Araneae; family Linyphiidae; genus Oedothorax; species Oedothorax gibbosus. The sequence continues at coordinate 23,263,784 of CM033276.1, read as the reverse complement.
AATGAAAATGGTTTTTTATGATTTCTAAAAATAGTATATGTTCAGGGGTAAACTGGCGTAGAATATTTTTTTTGAATAAGTAGAAAATAATTATGAACTACGCAAATGAAATTTGTTAAATCGTCCGATGTAGTGTAAGTCACGCGTGGAAATGCCCAGAGGTTTTAGTTATTTTCAAAAAAAATACATAGTCACGTAGAGAAAAAAAACACTTTTTAGTTCCCGCAATGATGAAACATTTAGTTTGACAATAGTACGTTTAATCAAAGTTTTAATATGAAGATAAAAAACTACTCAACCTTCAAAATTTCATAAATTTTTAATTTAGAGACAATATGACAGCATCAACTGCATGAAGATTTTAGTGGGTGACATGTGACGAGTGAATTCAAAAACCAAGAAAAGTCCGTTAAAAGTCTCAATTCCAATTGAGAAACAAAAAAATTGAGTTTATCAGGAAGCAGTGGAAATTTAAAAAAAAAGCCAGGAAGAAATCAGGTATCTATGCGAAGAGTTAAGGTTATTTGTTTTACGATGCACGCTTTAATAATTAAACAATAGAATTAAAATAAACGCTCTCCATTTTATAATGCATAAAATATAAATTTAAAATTGAAGTTTACGTATAAAAAAGAGAAAACAAGACTTTTGAAACATTTGAAAATAATTTGTTATATTTAAAATCTCTTCATATTTTATCAGGACAATTTGTTAGCATCAAGTTACCACTTCATACCAATTTTGTTTTCCTTAAATTTTAGCAAAACATACGTTTACCACTTTATCCACTATTACCGACCCACATTACCAACATTATCCACTATGCTTTAAATCTAAGATATCTGTGAGCTAAATGCGATGCTTATAGGTAGGGATAAAATAATTATTTTTTTAGAGAAAAACTCTATACATAAATCAATAAAAATGACAAAACTCCCCCAAAAAATATATACACATTTCCGCTATAATCAAGAAATTCTACCTTAATGATAGCGCACAGCATGTAGCTTAGGAGTCAAAGAACTTTTTACACAAAATGAGGGAGTTTAACAATAGAAAAAAGTAAACCTTCGTAAGATCAACCCTTCCAAGATTTTAGAAGATCAGGGACCCCATTTGGAACTGTGCCAAATCCGAAAGGTTCTTCCTCTCTTCTCTTCACTTCTAAATAATGATAATGGTTGTTGACCTTCATTTAACCAGAAATCGTCTGATGGAATCCTGATGTGATTTGGAATTTGCTTTCGAGTTTTAAAAAAATTAAATTTTGGTTCTAAAACACTAATGGAAGTTGGTCATGTTTATATATATTATTTTAGTTTGTATATCTTACATAATTTTCTGTACGATTGTAACATAAAATAACATAATCTTAGATTTAAAAAATTGACAAGAAATTAGCACTTTGTCACTTAATATTCTTTTAAACAGAATGTAAATAGCGTTGATCTTACATAATAAAAAAAATGATATAAGCTTACATGATAAAAACCCTCTTAGTAATAACATTTGGAAAAAAAATGCTATGGTAAATCGTCAAAAAGTATTTGTAAACTTTGTGAGGAAGTTTTACAAAGAGGTGTTTTAGAAATCATAATGAACGAAATTTAATTTCCAACAACACGGGACCACATGATCTCATGACCATGTAAATAATTTTCCATTCGTATCTGTTATTATACTCTTTGATGTCTATCGTTCCTAGTTTTCAATTTAGGCTGTTGGTCTTGTTTTGTATTCAGGTTTGTTATTGTGTATTTCAGGCCTCGCAGCGATCCTATATTTCCTATAATTCCTATAAATTTGAAAAAGTTCCTATATTTCCTATAATTCCTATTTTTTCCTATATTTTAGACCCTTACTTTCGTTTTTTTCCCCCTTTTCATCATTACGATCTTTACATTAAAACTGTTACTGTGATCACGACTCACGGACTTAATCGGCAGATAATTTTCTGGTTGGTTTGACTTGGCCTGAACCGGAGCTACACAAGTAAAATGAGATATCATATCCTTCCGGGTCCGCTAGCCGATATTTGAGGATATCTTAGTGCAATCTAATCTTAATTCATCTTCAAATTTTAATTATATTTTTTATCTTTATTATTAAAATTTATTATTAAAACTTGTTCTACATTGAAATTTAAGTTTAGTTTTCATTGATATAGACCGAGAATGGATGAAACTATTTTTTCGGTGGGGCTTTAACGTTGTGTAAATTTTGAGGCGTCCGTCGTGTAAAAGCCAACCCTTTTTTACAAGGCGCTATTTTTTGTGATAAATTTCTCGACCGAGATATACGAGTATGAGTGTGCAGTATTTATTGACTATATAAAACGAACGGCTGATTAAGGAATTTTGTAATTCATTGTTAAAATCGAAATCAATTGAATATTTTCTATCAAAATTTCCCCAAATTGATTAAATTTTCATAGGATCTCCGGATCAGGCGTATTCTGCACCCGTGTGATTGTCTATTTTTCCTTTTGTATGATACTCAGAGGTTTTCCCGATTATGGGATGAGTTTTTCTGTACTTGGATCGTCAGACCGGGATCAACAGAATTTTCGGATATTAGGATCGTCGGAGTTTCCGGATACAGTTAGAACCTTTAATCCGGTCATCGCGGGACTTGAGCCTTTCCGGATTAAGGAATTTTCCGGATTAGGGGTTAACTAACCAGTATTTCCACAATTCTGAAAATTAGAATGAGTTTAGGGGAACTGCGTGTCTGCGAATCGCGTTACAAGCACCCTAGCATATAAATATCCAGGCAGAGAAATATAGTGCAAAGGAAGAGAAAATTCGGACAAAAAAAAAACGCCTAAAAAATTGTAGCCAGCTCTTATACTCAGGGTCCTCAAATGTTTCACGACATTAACACCCCTGAAAAAACTGTTTCCTCCATTATCGGTCTATATTAATGAAAACTAAGCTTAAATTTCAATAAACTAGCTTAAATAATAAATTATAACAATAAAGTTAAAAAAATTTAATTAGAAGTTGAATATAAATTATAATTAGACTATACTAAGATGGTTTCGAAAATCGGTTACCGGCCAGTGCAATCCAACAATGCTTCCTGTGTTCCAATTTCTTCCTGTGATCGGAAGAGCGTCTTCTTACTTATGTAGCTCCGGTTCACGCCAATCGGACCAACCAGAATCATTTCTTTTTTGATCAAGTGTTCCTGACCTTGTGATCACAAGTACAGCTTGATTGTTTAAATATTATTTTTGTTTAGGTTTGAAACTTTTCTCCCTAGTATTTCTACTTTGATCTATTCATGGGGTTTCTGATTTTAGAAGGTTTAAGTTTAAAAAAAAAAAAACGGAGTATCGGAAATTGTTCGGACTATCGTCGAAATTCAAAAGGGTCCGGATTATTGGTGCCCAACCCAGATTAGCGTTTTGGAAATGGTTTATGGATCGCAGGAATTGTTTTTTTGAATAAAAGATAGCTATAGTTTTTTTTAATGATGTAGGATCATTTTAGTTACCGATAGTAACCTAGTGAAATTTATTGGAAATTAAGGGTATTTCAGGTCCTCTGGTAGGGCAGCAAGCCCTATCGGATAGCTGGAGTTATATCATATATTAGGTCCGATCCCTATATTTACTCCACGAAAATTTATATATCGACTTGAAAATATTCCTATAAATCCCTTTATTTTCTTTAAAAAATCTTATAAAATTCCTATATTTTCTTTAAAAATTCCTATATTTCCTATAATATTTTTGATAAAAATCACTGCGAGGCCTGGTATTTCCTCTGTCACTTTTGTTCTTCCTCGGTACCGGACCTAACCCGGAAAGCCAGAATCCCAACAGCCAAAATTACCGACAGGACATAAACATAATTCTGGCTGGTCGGGTTTTATGCGGTCGATTATTATGTCACAGACCAATTCTGCCTTGTGTTGTCTGTATATTATGGATTGAATTTTCTAATAAAGCCATATTTAACAACATAATTTCCAAAAAAAAAATAATAAGTTCCAACAAAAGGACGCACAAAATTTAACTGATACAAACTAACTTCACGCTTTGATTTTTTTACTTACGAACTCAAAGCATTTCAAAAATGCAAAATTCATTTTTCCCCAATGTTTTTTGATCGCACATTTGAAACCCCCATTTACTTACCCCAAAACTCCCCTGCAAAATCAATAACTTAATATTCCCCTCTTCCCCAGCTTCATAAAGACAAGGTGACGACCGCATAATCCCCTTGTAAATGTAAATTCGTCTTACAGCCAGATGTAGGCTAGAAAAGTCAAGCAGGTTGTAACTCCATAATTTTGCATCCATTAACTTGGGTGGCAGACATGTAATATGTGTGGTGCATTGGTTTGAATCACATCGAAGGCAAGTGTGTGAAAGCTGTGGAGATTTAAAACCGCAATCAGGAGTGGAATTATAACCATTCCAATAGTTAGAATTATTTAATATTTCGTAATTCTGGCTTAATTAGATGACCTTAGAATAACCTTAAGAGGAAATGGGCGCGCTGGACCGGGGGTCTCCAAAGCAAAGTGCATCAGTGTTTATCCTATGAAGAAAAAATATTTTCTCTGCCACATTTCTCCGGCTGTATTGAATATTTTTACAAGCGCATTTTTTATGTGATAAATGTAGCTGACTTACAGGTCCCGACCTTCCCACTTTTTGAAATTGGTTCGATTTTTTTTTAATTTTCAATAAATAATTTTACACAAAATATTCGAAGCAAATTCTAAAAGTGGGAAGATAGAGACCTGTAAGTTATCTACATTTATTATTAAAAAAAACCTTTTGTAAAAATATTCAATACAGCCGGAGAAATGTGGCAGAGAAAATAGTTTTTTCACCATTGGATTAACACTGAGGCACTTGAGTTTGGAGACCCGCGGTCCAGCGCGCCCATTCCCCCTTAATTAGATGACCTTAGAATAATCTTAAATCTTTAAAGCTATGCAGACACGGAAGGACATTACATGTAAACTTCATTAAACATCGCCACTCTTTGTCCATGACGTTACCGAAAGCCATTTTACTAGTCAGTGTTTGGTTAGGCATGTCTCGTGGATACACAAAACCATTCACTCACGAAGGAAAATGTTTTCGGTATCGTCTTAGAGGAAAAGTGACGATTGTTGACCAAACTTCACATGTCCAGTCAATCCGTGTATGCCTAACCTAACTAGCAAGACCGATTTCGCGTAGGCAACAATGTTTTGCAGCAAATTGACGTTTTTACGACCTACAAAGTCACATAAGCAACTTACTCTGATAGTGTTTGAACGCATCCAATCACTGCAAGTAAAGCAAACTTTTTCGCTGGCACAAAACAATAAATATTATATCACATGTAAATTCATAGCATATGATGATGTCAGCACTTTAACCATCACACTGTGATGGTAAATCGGACGATTTCCTTTACTGTGTCAATTGTCAACAACACCATACAGACGATATTTTTTTGATCCTGGTCAAAATTTGGCAGAGATTTTCGGAGCCCTTCAATCATCAAACACCAATCCGCGGCCCAATTAGCCCTCATGTAGACAACAAACAAAAACTCTCAACGAAACAAAGTAAAACAAATCACACACTCGCAACATTTCAATTACACAAACAGTCACTCTCATTCATTCCCCCTTACAAAATCAATATCTGAATATGCTCCTGGCCCTCTTTTTCTTCCATAAAGGCAAGGTGACGACCAAATAATCCAGCTATTACTCTCAAGAGGCGTTAATACGTTCACACCGCAGAGATGTACGGAAAAAAAAAATGAATGGCGTTGGAAATGTATTCACATAGGCTCAAATATTTATACAGGTTACTTAGGTTGGGGTGGGGTTATTGATTAGAATGGGAGGATTACTATTTGCGGGCTGAGGTTCTTGGAGTAGGAGTCATTCTTTGTAAGTTAACAAAAAGTATATACAAATAACATTGGGGTATCATACTCTTAGTCTCATGGACTTTGATACATTTTTCAATTGTAAATATTTATTTTTGTTTATGAAAAATGAACAAAATAGTCAAGTGTTGGCTCGTTACTTGTTTTAAATTACGACGACTGTTCTCTAATAGACTTCGTGTAATTCTAGTACGATGATAATTCAACTCAATTCAATTTGAACAAAGTTGCTAACTTCATTACTGCCTAAAATAAAAACAAATTGAACTAGTATTATTAGGAATTAAAATAAACTCTATTCAATTGTTATTTCAAAAAATTTTGTACGGCTTCAGTTTTTCCCTGTAGTTTCCAATATTAGAATATCAGGCATAATGGATACGGAAACGGAGATGGCACCACCTCACGAGCCCTTAAAAAAATTGGCAGCTTTTTTTAATTTGATCATTTCAAATAAATCATATGAATAATAAATCAATGTTACAGTTTAATTGAAGTTTAACATATTTACATTTCAAGTTATACCTAGAACATATTTTCGTTTATTTAATCTATGGTAGAATTTCATAAATGATTACCCATATACATATAGGAATTTGTTCAGTATGCTTCGATATTAAAACAACAAAAGGCTAACAAAAAGTATCTGGCTCCTGTTTGCGACTTTATATAAATAATTAAGCATTAATTACATTTTAAAACTGTGATTAAAAATACTTTTCAATGTGATACCTGCAGTATATCTTTAAAGCATACAGATCATGCAGCAACACATGGTAAAGCGATTTGATTTCACAATATAACCTGAAACACAAAATCTCAGTTTTGAAATTGAATTCTAAACCCCGTAAAAAAAGTCTTATAAAAATACAGCACATTTTGCTGATATTGCTTACATAGAAGTGTTGTATTGTTTTTTTAAAAGCAAATTGATGTTTTCTGACGTACAGAGTTACATGAACAACTTACTCCAATAGCATTTAAACAGAGAAGATGAATGCATCCAATTACTACCAGTGAATCCAACATTTTCACAGCTACTACACAATAAATTTTATATTATATGTAAATCCACAGCACAGAGTGATAGCAGCACTTTTACCCATAATACTGTGATGCTAAATTAGAGGGAGGGGTTTACAGTGAAGACCATTATTTTTTGACACGAAAATTTCCTCGTTTTAAATATTCAGATATATACGGAACTACAATGGACAATAACTAATATTTAGCAATGTTGTTTCAACCTTCCAATAACATTTAAAATAAATTATTTTTCAAAATAATTTTCATTTAATATACTGTTAAATATATGTCGCTTTGTTTCACCAAAAATATGGTTCATAGTGGCTTCAACTGCCGTGTGGGGAAATTTTTTACCATATTTTTTGTATTCAGTTAAACTAATTATCATGGCTTTGCCTCTAAAATATGAAAAATGGTTTAACCTAATATAAAAAATATGGTGAAACATTTTACCACACAGCTTTTACAGCTACAAGGAATCAGTATTATAGTGAAGCCAAGCACCAAATTTTTAACAATAAGATACCAGGAATTACTATGGCCAAAACTAGCATTTTGCAGCGTTGTTTCAACCTCCTAATGAATATTTTAAAAAACAATGTTTCTTAAAAAAAATTCATTTCATATGTCTATTGCATCAAACAACCGTATAATAATAATAAACAAACTCGAAATTCACTTTGTTTCAAATACAGATTTTATAAAACCATTGTTTCAATTCCTCCAAAATATCCTAGACACGAAATTTCTTATTTGAAACAACTTTCTGCGAAGCATTTTGTTCTTTACAGACAAATCCCCATTTTAAAAGTTCAGATTCTCGGAATTTTATTTGAATGGATGCAACAGCGGAAAGATAATGCAAAATCAATTGCAACTATACGGAAAGCGGAGAATAATTTGGTACCATATTTATTCGTTTCAAAATAAAGTGGGTCGGGGAAATATATTAAATCGGCAAAACTAGCTGGTTTAGCGTTGTTCTTGTGTTTATTCTTAAGAAAAGGTTTTGACTGCTTTATTCAAGCAAAAAAATAATTTGCTCAAATGTAGAACTATATTTTAAATATTCATTTGTCTAATTCTTATAACTAATCAAGTATTACAATATTTACGACAATTTATAAACCATATTTATTCGTCTGTGTTTGAAATAAACTGGATAGGAAAAAATATATTAAATTGGTAAAACTATCTGGTTTAGCGTTTTTCTTGTATTGTCTATTCGTAAGAAAAAGTTTGCCTGCTTTGTTCAATAACACAAAAAAATATTTGTCTATTTAAAAAAAAAGGTTCGACTGCTTTGTTCAATCAAAAAGAATATTAATTTGCTCAAATGTCGAACTATATTTCAAATATTCATTTATCTAAATCTTATAATTAATCAAGTATTACAATATTTATTACAATATATTGACCATATTTACTCTGCTTGCGTTGGAAATAAACTGGATCGAAGAAACACATTAAATTAGTAAAACACATTAATTAGTACAAATTTAAAAAAAAAACTTGCTGGTTTAGAGTTTTTCTTGTATTGTCTATTCGTAAGAAAATGTATAGTTAGTTAGTAAAGCTTTGTTTATACTTTAGAACAAAAAAAATGAAGTATTCGCTCAAATGTAGAGGGATATTATTAATGTTCATTGGTTTGAATCTTATAATTAATCAAGTATTATAATGTTATTAAATCTCTTAAGTAGTAATTATTAATCTTTAAGTTTTTGTATTAACCTTTAAGTTTTGTATTAACAAGTACTTAGCAATGTTGTTAATAGAAAATTGGTAGAACAAATTCTAAATAACATAAAAATAAAGCCTATGTGACACATAAAATCTTTTTTAAAATAATATATGTCCTAAAATTTACCTTATATAATTAAAATAGAAAATTCTTTTTCGTTTGAAAAATATGTTGCTGTTTTTTTAAAACTGAAACTATAATTAATGTATGGTAATTATAATTACCATTATAAAAGGTTCTTTGGACATTTTACGTAGATTTTCGATGTGGTAGCATTTATTCAAAGAATCACACAAAAGCTATTTCAATTTTTTTTATTTAAATATTGGTTATTTTTTAATCTTTGATATAATTTTAAAATAACAATTTTCAAACTTAATTTGAGAAAACTGCTTTAAAAAAAATTAACGTGACATTTTTTGTTTGGTAAATTTCAAAATATTCTAAAACAATCTTTCCCGAAATATTTTAATTCATAACACCCATAATTAATTTTAGAAAAATTCTATATGTCACTCTATGCACACACTTTTAGTACTTTTCCATTTCTCGCAGGCGCATGAGATAAAGTCGCCAAAACTGTAGAAAAGCAGCCAAACGGAATATTTTCAATGGCAACCTTTAACTGTGTATACTGTGGTCCTTTAACTGTGTATACTGTGATCCTGTGACTGTGTTTCATCGCCAGAAAATCCCGTTTGTCGCCAAAAGTTCCCTTTGGCGAGATTTGGCTCCGCCAAATGGAAAAATACCCAACTTTTAAAAAATCTATGTACATAATTTTCAGTTGGGTTTGGTTATAATTAAATTACCCCAATTTAAGAAAGGCTTGGCGCGCTTTTTGAGAAATCTTTAACATCTGTTACAAATTTTACAGCTTTACTACTTACACAGTTTACAGATGTTTTACCGAAGATAATAAATACATTGTTCAATGCTTCATTTCTATCGAAGAAGTGTCCTATGATATCCGCTATTTATCATATTTTTTTAGAACATTTCGCATTCATTCCGAATAGATTAATCATCTTTTTAAAATCTCATTTTCTGCCTTTTTACCCTCATTAATTCAAACGTTCCTTTAGCAATATTTTTTTTAACATTCTCTTTTTCATAGGTCTTTTTTTATAAATATTTCGAAGGTACTTCAATCTCTGTATGCGAGTTACTCACTCGCCAAGTTGGCGGTGAAATATCGACAAAACAATCAGTAAGCAACAAAAAATCGGGCATTTAAAGTAAACTGGGGGTTCAGGAAAGGAATAAATTGATTTTTTTCTTCTCTTACAAAGAGTTATAAAAAATAAACAGGTAGTTAGTGGGGATATTTTAAGTGAGATCGTTGAGATTGAAATTTATTTTGGGTTTATATTGAGCGGCTAACTTTACATGGTTTTTTATAATTTTTAAAATTATGCTAAATTTATGATGCATGTTGCGGTGAATATAATGAAAAGTATGCATTTTTATGAACCATATTGTTAACATTTTTGTTGACGTTTCTGTGTGTTTACAAGTGTAAGAAGTTGAACTAGAAATAAAGAATATCTTATTATGGTTATATATTATTAGTCATAACCATATTGTCAAATGTTTCGTTAACTTTTCTGTGTGTTCACAAATGTAAAGAGTTTAACTAGAAATTTGGAATACCTTATTATGGGGTTACATCTTTTACATTTACGTTTAAAATAACAGTATTTGTTTGCTATATACTATTCTTTTCGATTGTGTGTGTGCTTATTTAGTTTAGTTTAGTTTGAATTATCGTCGCACTAGAGCTACACGAGGGCTGTTGGTGACGGACGTCGTATTTTAGAACCACAGTCAAGTGACGAGCCAACACCTGTCGATTGTGCTTATATTTATGGAATTTAAAAAAGGAAACAATTTGGTTTTACACTGAAGCAGATTTACGCCACATGTATTTTTACAATTTTATCATTTTCAATTTTTATGATTGTTTTTTGAGTTTCAATAATTGTAATAAACCTGAAATAATTTAAACAGTATAATCAAACAAAAAGAAGGAAAATATTTTTACATGCATAACAAAGCTAAACAATTGTATCGATTCTATCCAAAACTCCTATAACAGAAAACAGAAGAAATAAATAAAATCAGAAAATAAATAAGTTATTCTAAAAACAATACAGTTTCGCGAATCAAATTTTCATGGCAGTAGCCTTCCTTACGATTAACAGATGTCAAACATCGATTGGCTTCAGTTCACTTCCCACAGTAGCAAGCAAAAGATCAATGAAAGCTAAAAACAGAACGGGTCCTTTTGCCTGGATCCGTTCTATCACACTTTTGGGACCCGTTACTGGGAAAATGGAAGAGTCGTTCTGGCAATATTCGCTTGGCCATTCGGAATAATGGATCAATTTCTCAATGCAATCGTCCTAAGATCTGGATCGAAGTTCGAAGGGTCAATGGACTTTGGATTCGTAAAGGAAGTTGGATTTATATAATGATTAGTCCATGATGATTTTTTATTGAATACAATACAATTGGTGTTTTATAATACTTTAAACATAAACTAAACTCCTCGGCGCAACAACCCGTTAGAGGGCCAAGGCCTGCCATGCCCATTTCAGCTTACGTGACCAAGGACTCTGGGGTTCTAGGCATATGTCCCGGTTAGGTGGTCAACCTCACGCGGAACCCCCAGTGTTTAGATCCCAACCATGCTTGGTCCTCATTTTATCGACCCACTTAAGGGATGAAAGGATGAGTCAACCTCTTCCAATCCGGAACTCTATCCCTGGACATGCGACATAGCAATGCGAGGCACTACCACTAAGCCACTGGGCCTAAATACATTAAGGGGACGAATTACCCAAAATTTAGGGCTGCCAAGAAAATAATTAAACATGCTCGAATGCTGTGAGCAAAGGATATTGCCAAAAAAGGTATCCCTTTTCATGGAGGAGGTTTATTGAAAATGATATAGGGGTTTGGTAAAATGGTTTTTGAAATTTTATGTTGTAATTTTTTAAATTTTAAATTTTTTCAGCTTGTGAATGGTTAAAACCCTAAGGCTTTTAAGTAAATTAATGTAGAGCTCCAAATTTTTTTCCTGTATTGAAACATATGCGTTTAACAAAAGTTGGTATGGGATAAGGTCTAGTGTGATTAGATTTTTTTTTTAAAAATGATGAAGTTGAAAATTTAGAAAAAATCTTATTTTTTGGCCATTTTTATACATAAAGCAACGTAACTATTTTTGTTTAACTGACAGCTCAATATCCACACCAACTTTTATTAATAGATGTTTTGGGAACATTTTAAAAAAAAATCCATTAAAAAATTCTTTAAATTGTAGGAGGAGTAGCATTTTGAAAAACGTTTAAATTTTTAATGTTTTTAATTTTTCGAAAAAACTTACGTTTCAATATTAATCATTTTTTCGTATATGTTTATTGAATGTTAGTTCTTTGTAAAAATAGTTTAATTTGAATGCTAGCGATAAAAATACTGGATTTAATATTTTGGGTACCGCGTCCCCTTAAACCCCCTCCCGCGTTTCTCGCTCCCGTGATAATTCCGAGCTGGAGAGTTCAGTAGTAATGCACCAATAAGATTAAAACTAACTAAAATACATCAATTAAATAAAAGCCCAATGGTTTTAGTGTTCAGTAGTAACGCTCCTATAATATTAAAACTAACATATCAACCAATTAAAACGTCAAGAAGAATAACTAATTTTTAAAAAAAATTTCAAGCTGAAAACAAATGAAATATTAAAAATGGATAGGTCTATTGTTCATGTAAATAATTTAATTTAATTTTCAGGGATAACAAAATATGCACTTTTATGACAATTTTCTAAAAATTTATCCAATCGTTGAGGGGATATTATGAAACTTAGGTTTTATTAGTAGGATTTAGTTGCAACTGAACATTCTTTTCCATTTCCAATAATCCAAAATGTAAACTTATTTCAATATTTTTCTATTACAAACATAAAAAAAAAATTAGTAAAAGAATACAATTTTATAAAATGTATAGCCTAAAACTCCCATAATTTATTATTTCGTATAAATGTACTGTATAGTATATGTTTTAAATAATTTCAATTTAAAGAATAATTGATTGAAATTCGTAAGTATAAAAATACCCCGTTATTCATAAGTAATCCTTTAAGTATTCTTGTAATATATTCATGATTATAAATATAATAATTCATTATATTTAATATTATAATTAATATGTTCGTGATTATAAATATAATAATTCTTTATATTTAATATTATAATTAATATATTCATGATTATTCTAATAAGCATTAATTTAACGGATAATTAAAACATTTAAGCAAACTCCAAGATCCGATGTTTTTTATTAATGATACTTAAAATATATAACTGCATTAATCTCGTTATACAAAACCTTTACAGAATATATCAGAGTTAATACTTTCGTTACCCTATCTTACTAAGCAGCTCTTTCCATTTTTACTATTCAAGTAAGAGCAAAAAATTTAATTACTTCTAACTTTAATATCTCCCCTTTAGATTAATTCTCAGCGTAATTAACTAAGCGTTTCTTATTAAGTTTGCAGATGTTTAAGAAATCCATTATTTCATAAAACAAGTTCATAAAAATAGGAATATCCGTTTTCCCTCCCAAACTTTATGCACAAGGCATATTAAAATTTTAAGAAAAAGACTAGTTTTTTATAATTAAATTGCTTTAAAAAAAATGTGGTTTTGGAAAATTATAGCGAAACAATATTAGTTAAAATCCAGTCAACTAAGCTGTTGCAATGAACCTAATGAAATTTCCAAAAGAAGCATATTTATGGTATAAAATCGCCATATTGAATTTACAAAAAAAAACTTTCCTAGTTCGTCCAGATATATTTTTTTAATGTTAGAAATCATATCATTTAATTCTTATAATAGAATGAAAACGATTTTATAATGCCAATTGCGGATTTTCTATTCCTATGATTGTCCAGTTTATTTATTTTTTTCAATCATCGTTTTTTCATTACCGCATCAATTTTTTTTTTGAACGAGTAATAAACTGAAAAAAAAGATGGATTCATATGACAACAAAAACTTTTGCTACGTTTTTTAGTTCTTGAAAGGTTTTCATTTTATTGAACTTTTCTCGTATTTTATCGTAAAAAATGTACCTTGGGAGTATATTTCTATTCCCTCTTTTTTTTAACTTTAGTTCTGGTTTAAGCTGCCATCAAATAAAAATGCCTGATCATAAGAAAGAACCCGTCATAACTAAAAAGCGGCATCATACATGGCGTCAGACCATTAGCTAATTTAACGAGCCCAGACCTTTCTTAAACAGTTTTCTCGTTGTATTTTTATACAAAATATATTTATAGAATTATAATGACAGATACCGTATTTTATCAGTAGGCCAAAGTAAGTCGTCCTAAGGATTAAGAGTAATCCAGGGATTTAAGTAATTAAGGCCTTTAGAGTAATTCCATGCAAAATTATCCTTTCTGTAAGGTAAGTCACATGTGTAACAAGTGACTATCACTGCAACTTCACTATCACTGCATTAAATGAAAAACTATTAGTGGAATAGATGATCTACACTCATTAAAACTTTATAATTTTATTTAGTTTTAATGAGTTTATTTAGTTAGTTGTTTTAATGAGTTTATTTAGTTAGTTGTTTTAATTGATTTTATTTAGTTTGATTTAATTTTCAAATTTAATAACTTTTAATCTCCTCTTAAATTGTGACTTACACTACAGTTACACGGAATTACCCTTTATAAACTAGGCTCTCACGACCCCTTTCCCAATTTTTGCAGACTTCATAGATTTTGATGCTTTTCATATAACTTCTAGGAAGTTGGCATAACCGACCACAGACCGAGAAAGCAATTTAATAAAGTATAAATATCAAAATCATTTAGAGAAAAAAGCGAATTTCAATTCCACGTGCGACAATACCCATAACTAAAAAGAGAACATATCCTCTTCTTGCTTTTAGCTTCCACACTATGATTATAACGTAAAAAGTGGAAGGTATTATAATCGTTCAGTCTGTCTGTATGTCTGTCACCCACTTTCACATCAAACTACAAGTGCGATACGTCAAAAAAATTCTGCGCATCGAAATTAGAAGACATGGACAAATTTGAATTCAAAGTACTTCAATCATTAAAAATACTGCAAAATTTAATGCTAATTAAAAAAGCTAAGAAGCCATATTTATTAAAATTAAATAACCATTGCCATTCACAACAATCGCTTGAGAAACTTTATTTCTTTTAAATAATAAATTAAAATATTTTTTTTTGCAACCTAAATAAGTTTGAAATGACGTCAAATATATTTCCCAAAGAAATTTTTGATTGTATGTTGGTATGAAACGTTTTGCTTCTATTTAAAAGCGAGGAATATTACATATTTATTCTTTGAAATCTAATTTAATTTAGCAAACGCTATTTATTGAATTTTATCGAATAATAGGGTTGTTTCACGTCGTGGATGGCAACAAATACAACGGTTTGTTGTAATTTGTTGCCTGGAATTGCTTATGTTTTGGTATTCGAAAATGAGTTTTCTAAGAATATTTCACTTATTAATTTTGTTTTAATGACAACTTCTTGCTGTGCTGTTGGTTGTTCAGATCTTTTCTTAAAGAAAGCTTTCATAGAAATAAAAAAAATCTTTTCATCTATATCGTTCATTTTAAGAGTGAAACCGAAGCAACCAATGAAACCCAGTAAGGATACAAATGAAACAAGAGAGTTACATCCTCTGAAACATTCCCTGTATTGAACTTCCGAAAGAAAATAAATGAAACTAGCCAAATTTAGCTTGTAAATGTTTAATATAGAATTAATACTGTGTTTGGCGCCTTTTTTCCTGCTGAACACAAATGTTGTGTGAAAGCGGGCTTAGTGACATATTCTGTTCCAACCTACTTGCTTGTAAATCACACCTGTACGTGTAAAATGGCGGTTCTACCGTGCTAACAAAATTTGAGAAGCGTCAGTTTTCTACGTACGATTCGAAATAAGCTAAAAAAATTATTTTAAATTTATAACCTACTGTACTTCTTCTTTTAATTCTAAAGAATTTTTTAAGAAAATGGAAAGTAGGTATTGATATCAGGGATAATGCTGCCGTCTGTCCATCAGTATTTTAACGGTCTGTTTCAATTTCCATTCTAACCGTCCTTTTTAAAAACTTATATTTATTAGAAGGGACAAGACACCTACCTTTTGTCCGTCTTTCCGTCCGTCTGTACGTTTTCTGTCTATCCATCTACCTTACAGTGTGTTAAAAAAATATGAGACATTTTTATGTTTTTTTCTATGTTTCTATCCATAATATAAGAATTTCTGTTAGCATTAAAGTACTAGGAACGTAGGTTTTCTTTCACAACTTCTGAACTTGCATAGATATCCTAGCAAGAATAGGTATTTAAATGCTTACGAATTTCAACTAATTATTCCGTAAATTGTAATTATCTAAATATATACCATACAGTACATTTATACAAAGCATTACATTATGGGAAATTGGTGCATACGTTTTATAAAATTGTATTCTTTTAACTCATTGTATTTTCATTTTTATTTACGTGAAACAAGTAGGTTTGTAACAGAATCTAACAGAATACTTCGAATTCGAATTCATTTCTGAAATTTTCAATGCATTCTAATTTTGATGCGCTGAATTTTTTTGGACGTATCGCACTTGTCCGTAGCATTTGTAGTTTGGGCTATGAAAGTGGGTGACACGGACTGAACGATTATAATACCTTAAACTTTTTTCGTTATAAACGTAGTGTGGAAGCTAAAATTGAAATAAGTCTATATTTTGGATTTACCATCAACATCCTTTACGTGATACATTTTTACCCACAACCTGGTGCGTTCAACTACAATGAAATCCTCATTTGCAATAATCTTTGACGGCGTCACATAAATAGCTTTGCACGCTTCTCGTTCACTTACAGTCTAACAGTGTCGAGATATAATAATAGACACGAAATCACTGTGCTAACTGTTTCTTTGCGTGTCTGTTCTATCAAGTGACCGTAATTTTATGTTTTCTTTGTTCAGTGGGCAGGAAAAATGACACACAAAAAAGAAACTCATAATCGAAAGAATGACAAAGTAATGGATATGTTAATCATTATAAAGTAGAAGCCTTGCATTTTTTATGGACATAATAGTTAATAATAGATAATTTTTATAGAAGCTAATATCTAATTTGGATTTGATAATATAAGTAAAGACGTAAAAAAATATCGATGCATAAAATTTTAGAATGTAACTTTAGTTTCTACAAAAGATGTATAAACTACATGCAAGGAAGTTTTACTAAACAAAATGTTTCGTTCGCATCGAAATGGTTTGGGTGTGGATGTATAGATGATTATGATATTCGTAATTTGAATGTTGTGTGTAATTGTGAATAAATAAGGGCTCGACATTTGTTTATGGTAGTTTTAAAAGATATATTTTATTTATAAATTTTCAGTATTAAAGTTTTTGTGCTAACTTACATATAGGAGCAAAGTAATTATAAATTAAAATTATTTTTAAAACTAATCTATTGGGGAAAACTTGTAAGTATTAAATTTGTTAACTTTTTAATCATTAAATTTTCTGTCAAAATATCATCAGTTTCAGTATTTTAATTAAACTTTAAAAAATAGTAACAAAAAATAATTCATGTGATAATAAATAAATAGTATGCACGATACAAATTTTACAGATAGGTTCTTAACACATTTAAGCTAAAACTTGAGATGCTTCATTGAAAATTTAGCGTTTGTATTAAAAAAAATCAACAATCCTCTATGGAAAACTTTTTTTATTTTTTTCAATACGATTTATCATACACTTACCCTAAATTCCAGGATATGAATGTTTATTTTAACCTTAAAAACACATAGTGGTTATAATCGAAATTGTGATTTCAAATATTTGAGAAGAAAATCCAACTTGTCGTAATAAATAGTAACAACGAAAGAATTTGAGAAGGTGTGTGTGTTGAATGTATTTTGCAAAGAGTAGTGGAGAAAGTGAAGATTAGAATATTGGAACGATTAAGAAAGGAAACAAGAGCAAAAATATTGCAAAAATAAGACTTTCTCGGTTTCTCAATGTAAAATATCCTTTTGGGATTCACTACTTCTTAATGGGGCCAAGAAAGCAATATCTATTTACAGAATTCTAATAAAATTATATTGTATTGCCTTTTAAGATTTAATTTCTTAATCACTTGTCATTAGACAAAATGTTTAGTGATTCTTAGGGGTGAAATGTCAAGTTCTAACTAATAGTACCATTTTATAGCAGTTTAGATTGGAAATTTAATCGGAATTTAATACATTGTTTCGTGTAAAGTAATCTCCACAATTGGAATAACTGTTCTTTAACTTTTTCTACTGGTCATACCGTATGCGTCATAAAAAACATAGCATGCCTTTCGACTTTGTGTTAATTTGCGATGCACGGGTTTTTTTAATCACAATAACGCAAGCTACAAAGAGTCAAGGGCGCCTGTATTGGCATAACTGAATATAGCAACATGTTATCATAATATTATAGCAGTATTACATGTGAACTAATATGATAACGTAGTGGCATGTTGACAAATATGGTAACATAACAACATGTGCTCATAATGATAAAATAATAACACACACACACATGTGGATATACGATAACATAACAGCACATGTAGACATATAATAACATATTAACACTTGGGCATAATATGATAACAAAACGTGTGGACATAATGATAACATTACAACATGTGGACAAAATGCTAACATTTGAACATAATAGCATTACAGCATGTGGATAAAATGATAACATTACAACATGAGGATAAAATTTTAACGTTATAACATGTAGATATAATAATATTACAACATGTGAGCATAATAATAACATTACAACATGTGGATATAATGATGATAACATTACAACATATGCTCATAATATAATAACATAACATTTGGACATGATGATAACATATCGACATGTTTACTTAATATGATAAGATAACGTGTGGTCATAATATAGTATCATAACCCCATGTCCTGAATACCACTATGTTATTTCAGGAGGAGGAGGCTGGCCATGAAGGGGGCCGCCGTGGACACGGGGGAGGACAGTGTGAGTCAGGCCAGCGACGAGACGCTCGTCTCCCTGCAGATATACGTCCCGGAACTCGTGGTGCAGGTACGCACACATACCCGTTTTATTATTACTTAAATACTTCATTTCTTCGGTGGCCATTTTAAAGGAATGACTTTTAACTCCGGCTGCAAAAAATTTCCCAACCTGCAACAAGTGTCATCCCAGCTAAAAAAATCAGCAAAAAACCTGCATGGAAAATGCAGAAATGCAGGGTTTTTTGAAGAGAAATGAAGGTTTTATGAAGGGAAATGTTTTCAGCATTTAACCTGCAGTATTTATATGGGTACGGTGCTGAAAAATTCAGCAAATAAATTTCAGCAGGAAAACTGCATGTTTTGGATGAGAGATAAAGCTTTTATGCAGGAAAATGTTTTCAGCATAAAACCTGCAGTTTTTTTTACAGGTATTATGATGAAAAATTCAGCAACTAAATTTCAACACAAAAACTGCTTCTTTCGGACGAGAGATAAAGATTTAATGCAGGGAAATGTTTTCAGCATTAAACTTGCAGTACTTTTAAGGGTATTGTGATGAAAAATTCAGCAACTAAATTTCAGCAAAAAAACAATGCTTTTGAAGAGAGATGAAGGTTTTATGCAGGGAAAATGTTTTTTTAAAGGTATTGTACTGAGAAATTTAGCAACTGAGTTTCAGCTGGAGAACTGCATGTTTGTAAAACTTTTTTAAGGTGATTTTTTTTGTTCTTAAAGAAAACTGCCATTTTTCTGAAGGATTCATCCTAAAAGAACAAAGAATTAGCCGTTTCAGTTCTACATGAAAACAGCAATTTCTCTTAAAATTTTATGCTGAAAAATACCTTTATTTAACCTTATACTTTTTATTACCTTTCTTTAGAGTTTATTTTTTTAACTAATATTTTAAAGTACACTTAAAATACTGTTTTATCTTTAAACCCACATTTCAATAGCACTTAATGTGCAATTTTATGCAAAAAATTACCTAAACTTTCGGAGAAAATAAGGACAATATTTCAAGCAAAGTATTTTGTCTAAAAAACTTTCTGCAGAGAATTAATACAACATGTGCATAATTCTTTATAGCATAGAGTTACACATAAAGCCTGCAGGGCCAAATCGTTTTCTGCAACAATGTCGACAAGTGGGTTGCTGCTCAAGGGAAATTACAAACCAATAACTTCCATGGTGCGCATTATCATACCAGTGTTAACTTTTTTTGACGATTCTAATGAAGCGTCATTGAAAATAAGTATCAAATGGGTTGACCAGTTGTGAGTTTATTTTAAGTTATTTTTAAAAAATAATGTGTGCGTTAACCCCAAAAATACTGTAAATTTTTTTTGTAGTGAATCTTTATCTTAAAATTGTTCTTTATTTTGAAATTAGTTTTGATATTTTACACTTGTAGTAATTGTATCCCAGCTAAAAATTGTTGGAATTTTTCGCGGAAAAACATTTAATTTTAATGTAAACATTTGCAGTTTATTAGCAAATTTGCAGCAAATTAGCTTAATATGTTCAAATTGCAGATCTAGATTTTGTTAATCTGTAACTTCTAAAAATTCAGAAACGATATCAAAGCTATAATTGGCGATTCAAATTCTTTTTTCCAATTTCCCTGGACGTTTTTGATTTGATTTTGCAAAAAAGACGAAAATAATGCCACCTATATAAAGACAGTAAATTTTAAACGAAAAACAGATTTAAAAATTATTTGCTTAATATTTCATTTTGCTCAATAGCTTTGCTCTCACCTTTTTATAGAACATTTAAAATAAATTAATCTTAAAGGAATTCTTAAGATATATATTTTTTCTAACTCACAAAATTTGCATCCAATTATTAATTGCCACCTTAGAACAATTAATTAAATCTAATTTAAATATTTTTAAATAAAAATCATAGACAAATTGTACGCAAAATCATGAATCAAATTTATTGACTATAATCGAATCTTTGGAGTGTGTAATTTTGTATGTCCTAATTATAAGATATACCATTTCTAATTTTAAAACGCGCTCAATTTTCAAGCTCCAATAGCGCAGTTGGTAGCGCGCTGAACAGCTACACAAATACCCCCAGATCAAATCCGTGCTCCTTCCTTCCTACTTAGGTATAAATACAACTTAATTTCAAAATCTTCACTTATCCTGCAGTTTTTCCAATGAAGGAAATATTAAGGTTTTTTGATGAAGGGAAAATGGAGGCTTTTGATGAAGGAAACGTGAAGGAACTTGGTACCTAAAACTTCCTTATCCTGCAAGTTTATAAGGTTTTTTAGGAAGGAAAAGGCGGTATTTGGAACCTACAACCGCAACCTTATCCTGCAGTTTGGAATGAGGAGGAAACATAAGTTTTTGATGAGTTTGTTCCAAATACCTGCATTTTTCGTGGCGCTTTTCAATTTTTTCAAGGTTTTGCTGCAAATTTCTTAACTGGGATCTAAAGCCAGCCTCTCCAGTGCATATCCTAGACTGTCTGGGTCTAGGTTTAGAAGACCTTAAAACAGCTTCACTTTTTGTTATTGACTTTTCTAGGATACGTGGACTTATGGACCAGATCTAGCTGATGCTAGGTCATGGAGGTTTAGTAACAACAACAACAACACATTTCATTTCTTGTGGGTAAAGCCCTGGTTTGTAAGGACTGAAAACGCGCGTCAAGGAGCTAAAAAAATTCCTTGCTGTGCGATATCAGCTTTTCGTCTTCTCTTGGGGGATTTGTTAGAATTCACATCTATCCTTATCTAACGCATACGTAGTAAGCGAAGGCCACTGTTATCTCTTCCGGATATTTAAAAGTTATGCTTAGAAATCCATGGTTGAAGCAGTTGGTGCTTTGCCACGCTGTCAAAACTATTGAAAACTCGCCGCAAGGCATTTGCATTTTTTGTAATCTCACAATAGCCATTAACCATTACGAGTGACCAAAGGTTACTGCGTTCTTTACAAAAAACCTATTTGTGCACTTAAGCCCTGGTTGTAAGGTTTGAAGACGCACGTCAAGGCGCTAAAAAACGCCTTGCTGTGCTCTATCAGCGTTTTGTCTTCGCTTGGGTGATTTGTTATAATTCTAGTGAGTCTAGCGATGCGTCCTCATCTAACACATACGTGGTAAGCAAAGACCACTGTTATCTCTTCGGAATAGTAGATACATCGGCCCTTTCGCACGTTTTTGACGCTCTAATCAAACCACGACTGATTCAAGTTCGGCGAACGCAGAGATCAATGTTATTTTCGACGTTGTGTTCACGTGACAACTAGGGCTAATAAGAAAGCGATAAATTCGGGCGCACAGCTCAGAGGCCGATTTTGCGTCCTTACAAACCAGGGCTGAAAGAAATGGGAATTTTAAAAAGTCTCAGTCCAAAACAAAGCTTTGTAAAAAAAATAGCTTAAAGAGAGAAAATATCGCACCAAGCACGGCTTTCTTAACTTACAAGGCCAGATAACCTATAATATTTACATATGTGATCGGAAAGTTTAACGTCACTGTTCCAAGTGTTGTTGTCCCAAAGATGAAGACACCTGATCTCGAAACTTGTTCGGTAACACTCGTCCACGGCCGACTATATTTTTAGGGTTTCGAGTGGTTCCGAACCGGATTCTTCATCTTTGGAAATGTGACGTCAAACTTTTCGCCCACGCCAGCGTTTGGTAGAGCAGTAGGCCATGACCGAGACCGGAAGAGTGGCGTATCCCTTACGCAAATTCAATGGAAGATACGTCAATTTTCCACACACAGATATGGTTTGTTTCACAATAAACCTTCGGAATTGAACACTCTATACTATAATCTCTCAAACATTAAGTATAAATACTAAACAAATCAAAATAAAAGACATTGATTACTCCTACAATAGTTTGGGACACTCGTATTGGTAAGAAATGCAATAAATGAATTTGGTTCACAATCTCTAAATCAAAGGGTTCTAGGAATGCTTAACTATTCCTGATTAGTTAGTGTCCAATCAGAATTTTATAATTTCTATTATTAGAATGTTAAGGTATAATTTCTTTTAGAATTTTGAAATAGACTAAAAGGTAATATCTAAAGTGTCCGTTGCCACATTTAAAAGGAGTTGCACATTTATAGGAGTGGTTTTTTTTATCTAAAGCTTCAAATTATTTGGGCCAAATAATCATTTTCTTTCCTTAATTGTTTTGTTCAGATCATCAAAAGATTTTCATAAAACTAATGCGACAAAAATTTAATGGTTGTACTTTTAAAATGTTACAGTTAATAACAGTGTATGTGCAAAATACGTCACTTCGTGTGTGGGTTTATATAGCCAGTGTAAAGTAGTTGATACTTACATGGTGACACATGGACAAAATTTTTAAATATTTGTTAATGCATCTTACTTGTGTAAGCAAGTCTAAATCTATTTCTCATTCCAGAAATGTATGCAGTTCAATAGGGAAGAACTCATATGGGACGTGAAAAACCAGATACTAGCCGCTCTTCCAAAAGTAAGATAAGTTTTATATCCTTTGTTTTTATTCTATTACACTGTTAAAAACTTAGAGCTAGGTTTCATTAAAAAATGGTTCCTAGTAGCTGCAACGGCGGTGTGGTGAATTGTGTCACCATATTTTCGCTGTTCGTTTGAACCATTTCCCAGGTTTCTAAAACCTAAAAAATAATAATAATTTTTTATTGCACAAAAATAACAGATATTAATTTGAGAGAAAAACAAATACATAAGTTATTATACACTAGACAGAACACCAAGGTTCACAAGGACCATATTGGCGATCATAAAAAAGTATAAGATGTAAATTTACAAACACAAAAAAGAACAAATTTTAAATCACAAGTAAAAAATATTATTATAGCAACAGAAGTGTCGGGGGTATATTTAAGAGGGTTAGTCAATACAAAGGAATTACTGTACAGTTATTTTATTTCAATAATAGAAGTAGGCATAATCAAAAATAGTTCTCTATATCGGGAATATCAAACAAAAGATTTTTCAATTGGTTTCTGAAGGAAGATTATTTAAAGATTGTATTTGAAGCGGAAGACTATTAACAAACTTTGGTGCAAGATAAATAAAATTTTTACAGAAAATGTTCTTTTTAGGTTTTGGAATGATGTAAATCTCATTAAGTCTTCTTGGGTTCATACATATCCACTTATTGCACACATCAGGATTATCAAAAATATCTAAACAAACTTTAAAGAAATAAATATAGCGAATAGGTAGAATATTTAACAATTTATAATTTTCAATGTTTATGCTCACATTTGCCTTTAACAAAAATTTAAAAAATTTATTTTGTATCTTTATAATTCTTTTGAAAAATAGGTAGACCGATTTAAAAAACTATATTTTTCATTAAAAAGGTATGATATCAAATGCCTATTTTTTAAAATTTTTATTCGTCTGTCTTTACGCTTATACGTCTGTCTGTCCATTTGTTCTTTATAAGACGGTCTGTTATGATTCTGTCTCTAACAGTCCGATAAAAAAATTATTTGTTATAATGGAGGTGCATGAAAAGATATGTGCTAATTGTACATCCAATCACTGCTAGCGAAGCAAACAATTCGCCGGTAGAACACAATGAAATCAAAAGTAAATCTACAGCACAGGGCAGCACTTTTAACGTAATCCTGTGCTGGTAAATCAGAGGATTTTTCTTCAGTGCAACGACCAGAGTAAACCAATAAAAACTAAACAAAAAAAAGAATTTTCACCATACATTTTCTCGACCCTGACCAAAAAACACACATCCATAAATATTTCTGTGTTCATTATAAGACCTTATATTTTTTTTGTTCATATAGGAGTTGAAGGAGGGCTTCAACTATGGGCTGTTTTGCCCTCCGGTCAACGGAAGAGCGGGCAAGTTTCTGGACGAGGAGAGACCCCTAGCGGACTACCCTTTCGCGGACAATGCAGCATACGTAGAGGTGGAAACACACACTTTAGTTTTAACTTTTATATTTATTGATTTAGTTTCATAAAGCCATCGTTTAAGTGACATCATTAATTATGCTAATTATGAATTAAGTATAGCTTTAAATTTTTGTTATATGCGCCGCTTTTATTGAAAAATATCGGATTAATAATATATCAATGTATTGATTTATTGAATAAAAATTTTTAAGTAATTTTCTCATATTCAATGATAATTTCATTTCAAAATATTATTTCTACAAACAGAATCAATATTTTTTTACTAACAACCTTTTTGTTTCAGTTAAGGTACAAACGTAGGATATATAAAATTAATATGGAAGAAAAACAACTGAAACAACTTCATAGTAGGGTAAGTTTCTTTTTAAAAAACTGAACGTATACGAATTTAAATGAGATAAATCCCTACATTTTCATAGAAAATTTTTAAACATTAAAAATGTGTGTTTTTATATTTAAACAAAAAATTTATCATAACAAAGCCCTAAAATAACTTTATTCAGCTAATTTTGTAAGATCAAAGTTCAAGATTTTAATGACTTTTCATTACAATTTTTTTCAAAAGCAAAGGCAGAAATTAAGTTTTTTTCGACTCTTGCAGAAATATCTTTTGAAATAAGTCGGTTTTCATCTTAGTATACTTGTGAGTGTTTTTCGGAACTTTAAATAATTATACCATGGAACTATTGACATTTTCGACTGATATTTAAAACAATATTAAGTAAACTAAACTAAACATCAAATTACATTTGCTCCTCAAATTTTTTTTTCGCCATAAAAAACAAAAATATAATCATGTATTTAAAGAGTCAAATTGCTGTTTTCAGAACAATTTTACAAAGAAAAAAATCATAAAAGTTAATATTTTACCCCAAATTAATTTTACACCGGTTTGTAGTTTGAAGGTAAAGAAAATAGGTTATATTTATAGGGTTAATAGCCACATTCGAACCTGTTAGTTATTACTAAAAAAACAAAAACACTTTTATTTTGTGTATGATATAAAATAAATTCATTTTTCAGGCCAACCTTCGCCGTCTTTTAGATCACATCCACAACAACCACGTAGAAAAAATAACCAAAATGTGCTCAAGAGGATTAGATCCCAACTTTCACTGCCAGGAAACAGGAGGTAAAAAACTTTTTAATTAAATTTTGAAAATAATTCAATCACATTAAATAATTATTAAAAATCACTCTTAATGAACAATCGTTATTTATAAGCACTTCAGATCCAAGACTAGTACAGGAACGGAGATGGGGGGGTTGCTCATAAGCCTGATCAGAATTGACCAACATATATCTAACCATTTTTAAAGAGAAGTTTAAACCTTAACAAATTATTAAAAAAATAGTAATAAATTAAATTCCATACTATAACGTTTAAAAAGAACGGTACGGTAGTTTTTTTTATATTTGTTAATATTTAGCTTTGTAACAAACATGAAAGTTAACATAATAAATAACAAATGTCCTGACTTGAAGAGTTGACGGTTACACTTGGACAGACGTGCTCGTTAAATCTGTGCTGTCAAAAGGCACCAGCGTAAGCACACACATACGATGTTACTTAAGGTATACATACACACTAGAAAAGGCCAAAAATAACCAAATTAGGCATTTTTTGTTTTTAAGTTCATTAGAATTTCAATTTTTCCTCTTTACAATGATGCAAAGTTTGTACTGATACTCCACTCTAATAAAAAGTTACAGGTGTTTTTCTAATCTTCCAATGAAAGTTTGTTAGCTTTTATAACTTTTAAACTCAATTTTCTCAAAACTTCATTTTTCTCATGTGTTACTTTGCTTAAACAATGATAACTAAAGTTAAAATTAACATTTTGTCAAACGAATTGTTTGTTTATTTGTGGAATAAGTTGGGGGAGGGCGTGAACATCAAAAAAGAAGATTTGGTTTTTAAATTAATTTTATATTGCATGTCAAAGTTAATTTTTTTTCTAAAAAAATTGATTTTTTTATAATGTTGCTTATTATAAAAAAATTATAAATAAAAAACTACAAGAGCCACAAACTTGGTTTGAGGTTCACGCCCTTCAGAATGAATTGGTGATTAATTTGCATGTTAATTTTATAGGTCTAATTAGTTCTTGAGTTATGAGTGTTTAAAAAACATGCTAATTAATGCTTTAAATGCTAATTAATTAATTTACATTTTAATTTTTTAAAAATATTTTTCACGTACCCTCATACACTTATGAATTATATCAAATATAAAAAATTGGATTTTTAAGTGAAATATTAGAAAAAAAGTTCAAGTGTATACGTACACCTTAAAGTTCCGTTGGGTGCCACTTGACAGCGGATCAAAGTTACGAGAACAAATAGGCAGTGTTAAAACTCCTACCTCCTACGAAGGTTAGAAATAGACAGACGTTAACGTTTAAACCATATTTTGGTAGTTGCAGATTAAGAACGGGCCAAATGAGAAGCACGGACACGGATTTTTTTTTATCTCATATAATCATATGTCTTATCATTCATTTTCATGATAATTTATTTAAACCTTTACAAACGTAATCCCATTGTGAGTTTAGTTTTCTCAAAACCCTGAATCTTTAACAGCATTCGAAGTGATGGTAACAGTTACAATTCATAAATTAAACATCCTTATTAAAAATTTACTTGAATTGTTGAGGGTAATATTTTTGCAAACCCCACAATACCTTGAATGTTTTATCAAGCATTATTTCAAGTTTTCTTTCAAAACAACGAAAGTTTATGACCAAGCGATGAACGTGACTAAATCTAATTAGCTTTCCCTGGGAGTTTAGGTAGTTATAGTTTAGTATTTACAGGAGCTTCGTGCGTTATTTTAACGTGCAGAAAGCCCTGAAGATAACGATGCGGAAGCGATGTTGTAGAATTTTAATTATTAAAAAGATAATACTTCGATGTTAGTATGAAAGGAGAGTTTGGTAGAAGCAATAAAAGTTTTCTAATCATGCAGTTTATTATTTTTTAATATTTAATTATTATAGGCGCTGTAACTAAGTCTTGAGAATAAATTTGGCTGTTGGCAACATCTGTTTTTGGAGCTAGTTTTTTGTTAATGAATTAAAGGATTATTTTATGGTTATAGCCAATAACGGAAAGATGCATAAAAGATAAACACATAATTAATACAGATTAATTTTTTTAAAGATAAAATAGTAATAAATTATAAAAATAGACAATATTTTCCTTTTATTAGAAAATAGAAACTTTAAAAAAATATGCTAGTTAATTATTAACATTATTAAATCAGTTAAAATTGTGGACTTATCAAAGTATTCTTACGGAGAAATAAAGAATTTTCTAATGTAATAGTTAACTGGGACCGTATTTAGTGACTCTTTGAAGAGGAAGTGTATTAATAATTAATAATAATTAATAATTAATACAGATTAATATTTTTAAAGATAAAATAGTAATAAATTATAAAAAAGACAATATTTTCCTTTTTATTAGAAAATAGAAACTTTAAAAAAAATATGCTAGTTATTTATTAACATTATTAAATCAGTTAAAATTGTAGACTTATCAAAGTATTCTTACTGAGAAATAAAGAATTTTTTAATGTAATAGTTTACTGAGACCGTATTTAGTGACTCTTTAAAGAGGAAGTGTGCATTGATTAGCGTATCTCACACCAAAGCTGCCATCCCGAGACAAAATACGAGTCTGGTTTATTGGCTCACTCAGTCCGACAATAAAACAGGAACCGCGATTGATATGTATTGTAAGGCGAAACTAAATACAGTATCAGGCCACTACAAAAAGCGGTTACATGATGACAGCGTATAAGCGTAACTACACCTTTGACTTGAGTAAAGCAGTGAAAATCTTTATCCAATAAGAAGCTATTTTTAGGTTAGTAGTAACGATTTTCCCCGCTTCACTTAAGTAGCGTTCGGTACGGTGAAGACTCGTATAAACAAGTTCAGCTATGATCGTGATTCCACAAACACGTAGGAGTACTATTCTAAACTACTAGTTTAAATACAATGTTATTTTTAAAATGTCTTGGACTGATACTATATTCAGTTCGGCTTGGTATTGGATATTGTAGTGATGCCCCACTTATATGAAGGCTTCGTCACCTAGCCGAGTTACAAGACCCGATCTATCCTACATGTTGCCCTAGAATGACATTGATACTAAGGCATAAGGAATTTGTTTTTTATCGTGTTTATAACAAAAGTAAGAAAGACATTTTAACATTAGGATAGGGACAGTATTTTGGGTAAATCGTCCGCGTATTTGATTACTGTTAATGGTGCCATAATGCATCAAAGCAGTTCTGTAGAAGTTGTTTCTTTACGGTGATACTCTATGAGCTAGAAAGACAACAATCAGGGGTATTATTTTCAAACTTGAGCATTCGCAAAACTCTCTAAACGTTTTAATTTGAAAAAATTTGAATGTTAAACTTAGATCTCGAATGATACTTTGAGGATAATGATATTTTTAATTGAAGATTGGAGAAGGAGAGGGGTGGGGTGGGGGGGAGGGAGGTATGTGACACTTTTAAATTTCGAAATATTTAAATTCGCAAATTAAAAGGCTAACATTTCATTTTTGTGCTTAATATGAATTGACAATAAGAATTGTCTTTAAAGTCAACCTGAAATCATCTCAAATATATTTTTTTTGTAAATTATTTCAAAGTGATGTGCTACTTCATTGAATTACCTAGCACGGTAAAGTAGGGTCAATGTAAATCTAGTTTTACATAGTAGTAAATTAGCTCCGGACATATAAGACATCTCAGAATATAAAGTTATTTTATTGTCTGACACCATGTTTACCTTTATCCTAGAATCTCCTTTAACCTTGGCGACGTCTCTGAAACATCCAGCCAAGGTGATAATGGCGCTGGTTAACGGAGGAGCTCATCTGGATTTTCGGACGAAAGATGGCGCTACTGTCTTGCACAAAGCCGTCGAGAAGAACAACCTCGAAGCACTAAGGGTAATAAATCAGTTGCTCTTGCATGTATACAAGAACTGTATGAACACACATGTATACAAAAAGTATTCAAGTCCATAGTCCATTACAGTAAGTCGCGACGCTGACTATTTTATTGCACTCTTAGAGATAAAACGTCGATCTTTATCTGATACTCGAATTTTATTTACAACTAAGATATACCTACATACCTCCTTTATGGAATATAGAACCTCAAACATGAGTCCCATATACCACACTTTAAAAAAAACCTGTTGCTTACCAAAAATTTTCGTAAGTTTTATAATTAAATATGTAGCATGGAATATAGTTTAAAATAGAATAACATGAAAATTAGCTTAATAAAAGTCAACACCACTGTAGTTATTCACGGTTTAATTTAATAATGGGTTATAGAGTCGGTTTCCTTTCTAAACCTACAAAAACAGACACATTACCATACACTTAACCGTTTGAAACTGAAAACCCAACTGCTAGTTTTAATCCGGATCGGCAAATTTTATAAATAATTGCATCAGTAATACACTGCTTATCAACTCCAGGACACCATATATCTTCTGTACACTGCCTACCATTGAGAAACCCCTGCATGTTATTAGCATACAAGCATAAACCCACATGAAGAGTTCAGTAGAGAATAAACTTCATTGACATGATAGCACTCCGTATCATGCCTCTTTGGCGACATAGCAAGTCATCGCCTAAACTGTGTAGGAAACCGGTTCCTCACTTGGTTCTTGGAGCCAGGAAGAAACCGGTTTCCGATCGCAACTACTCGCCAAGCAGATCTCAATACAGACAGATTCCCTGTCGATGAAGGCGTTTTTTCCACTGTTCTCTTCATATACTAGCATGTGTATTTAGGGACTGGTTAGCCCAGTCAGTTAAGGTGTTTGCATTACATGTGGAAGGTCCCAGATTCGAGTACGAGCATCGTTAAAATTACTGCCCGCCTATAAATGGAATGTGCAACTAAAAATTTCCGACGAATAATAGAGGGAGTGCACCTTAATTATGCTCTTAAGTCCCGACGCAGCGTACGATGTCACCTTTAATGTTGCGTTAGGTGCCTACTCAGGTGTCGGCTCGTCACTTGACTGTGATTGTAAATTACGACGACCGTCGCTAATAGCCCTCGTGTAGCTCTAGTGCGACGATATTCAAACTAACCTAACCTAACTAGAATTCGACAAACAGTTAAAATGCTTGTTCGCGATTGCAGTCTAGTGCACTGTACTCTGTTAAAGACAGAAAAAAACTGTTTTTCTTTAAACAGTGTATTTTTACGGAAAAAACTGTTTGTACGAAAATCGTGTTTTTCTGTAAAATACCAGATTTTTCAAAAACCCTTGTGCTATAATATATATTTAGTAACTTATATATTGTTCGTTGTGCAGACCCTCCTGGACCTGGGATCGTCTCCCAACTACAAGGACATGCGGGGCCTGACCACCCTCTACTACTCGGTGGTGTGCAGCAGCAACCCGCAGCTCACGGAGATGCTGCTGCACGACAGGGCATTCATCGGGACGGCGGACCCGCACGGATGGCAGGAAGTGCACCAAGTAAGGGACACATCTACCAATCCTCCTAAGGGGACGCTCATTAATTACTTGATGCGATTTTGACAATTTTCTTTAATCCCCTTCTCTTCTTTGATGAGATTTCGTGATATTTGGCTCGACCCCTTCCTCCCTTTTTCAAAATTCGTATATTTTTTATTTGATTTCCTTTTGGTGAATTTTTAATAGTTTTTAAAGCTTCAACATTCTGAAATATGGTACGGAACGCCACGATAAATATTATCATGTAAGATCTTGCCACATTTAAGTAGAGAAAGATACTTTACCTGGAATTTAACCATACTTTATTGTTATTTTGCGTTGATTTTTTTTTTTTGGGGGGGGGGGGAATTACGTGATATTTGACGAGACCCCCCCCCCCCTAAGCGCATCACGTAATTTATGAACGCCCCCTAAGGGTGGGTGCACTAAGAGTGTAAGATTTTGTTGATGTAAGACAAATTCTTGTATGAGTCACAAGTGGAGTTGCACGAAATAATAAGGACATACCGTTGCGTGGGGGTAATTTTGGCCCAAGATTTTCAAGCCAATAATTTCTCATTAAATGCACTTTTTAAGAATGTGCTTGCCTTTTTCAATTAGAGTGGCGAATCTGCCTTGAAATACGAGAAAAAAATATATTCAAGAAGAAAGTCGGTACTAGGGTTTTATCCTTGGGCCAAAGTTATACCCTCCAGGGCCAAAGTTTCCCCATTCGATGGTATTAAGAATAGGAGAAGCGTATACTGAACGAAACATGTATTACGATGTTTGCAATGCTGCTTGTAACACAAAGTATTCAAGTTCCGCTCTCTATTTAAAGGACAAGAGGATCCCCATTAAGAGGGAATGTCAGTCCCATAGAGCTAATGCATTAGTTTTGGAATCACAACTTCCGCAGAAGTATTGTTTTGCCATGTTAGCCCTTTTCCCCTAAGTATGGGAATCAACATAATATCGAAATGAAACAAGCGAAACATACAACAAAACTTTAATTTATTTAGCTGCTCTGGTTTAACCGGATTTTCACATAACCGGTTTACCCTCCGTCCCATTTAATCTGGTTAAAAGTTTGTCTACTGTAGTATTTTTACTGAAATTAAAAGTCACTACAAGAAATGAATAGGCACAATTCGTAAGTTATTTAGCAAGGAGCTATTAAGGGTCAAAACTTGCGCCAAAGTTCTCTTTAAGAATCAATGGTGCTCCAATGGACAACATACTAAATCTGTTTTCTTTAGGTACCTCATTCTTCTATGCAATACCATAAAAATCTATTTATGCACCTTGAGCACTATTTGACAGTCGCAACTTAAAACAGCTTCTAAAGCAAAACTTTATGCCTTTAAAACCATTTGCCACTGTTTACTTCATAAATGTTAGCTCCTCTTAATATGTTACACTGCTAAAACTTGGTTTCACCAAAAAAACATTTCCAAGTAGCTACAACGGCTGTGTGGTGTAATGTTTCGCTGTATTTTGGAATTCGGTTGAACTACTTTTCAGGTTTTGGTTTCCGAAACCTGAAAAATGGTCCGACCTAAAACCCAAAATATAGTGAAACGTTTCATCGAACAGCTGTTAAAGCTAGAAGAAACCATTTTTTATGAAGCTAAGTACGGACATTTTTAACAGTGTACCATAAATGGAGGACTTAGAATGTAAGTGAACAAAGTCCATAACAAACGTCTTTGTGCTAGGTTTGAAGTTTATAAAGCTTTATAATAAAATTACTTCTTAACATTTTTTTATTGCTGCTGCCTAGCGTATATTGCATGAACTATGACTTTTTTCATCAGTGCTCTGAAATTCTACATAGTTATAGCCCTTACGAACAGAATGCAAGCCTGCTTCCCCTACCCCTTCGTTTTGGTTTTTTAGAGTGAGGGGCGATCTTTTCTTTTTCCCCCTCCCTACTTAGGTTTGGAGAACAGTTACGATTAACCTCACAGCCTCAAGCAAGGAAGGTTTGGAGCAAGACACTCATGTCGTTTCTTGGAAAACTACACGAGGTGGTGGGGGAAATAAAGTTTGTGTTGTAATCGTACGGATTGTAGTGCATGCAATTGCGCTGCTAAATGGAAAAAAGAAAAAAAAGTTCACTACTATTCTGAACACTCCAAATAACTGGCAGTTTCTTACAGGCATGCAAGTACGGCCTTGTTCAACACCTCGAACACCTCCTATTCTACGGGGCTGACATGAACGCACGCAACGCCTCGGGAAATACCCCTCTACACGTGTGTGCCGTCAACGACCAAGAAAGTTGTGCCAGAGTCTTATTATTCCGCGGGGCAGACAAAGAGGCGCTCAATTATGCTAATCAAAATCCCCACCAGGTAGCAGTCATAGCCGGGAATTTGAGGTTGGCGGAGATCATCAAGAACCATAAGCCTGAGGATGTGGGTGAGTTCATGTAACGTCTAGATGTTTTATCTATTTATTTGTCTATATATTTCTTTGTAAAATCGTAGCCTACGATTCTGCCTGTCGAATGCCTGTTCATTCTGATAATACTCGAAATAATACTCGAAAAGCTAAACTTATTAACGACGGTTGGCAAGAAAATTTGCCCCATGAAAGTGAGCTTTTTTTTTAGTTTATCAAAGAAAACAAAAGATGAGGCAAATGAAAACAATTGTCCTGAACAATTTATTAAGGACAAATTAAGTTACGCGAAACGCAAATTAAAAAAAAACAACTTAAAATTGAAGTTTTTATGCGTAAATAAAGATGTTAATGGTGGTCACCAAGCCGTTGTTAATGGGTAAATACAATTATCGGTTACGTCACTGAGGTCACATTACAGGAACCTCAACAACAACAATTGTAGTTTATAAAAGGTACTTCAAAATAGGAAAAAGACACGAAAGAACACTTAGAAATACCATCATGCAACTGCAATGTAATTAAATCTTTTCAAAATAATAAGGCCAGCCTCATTACGATATTGACGTCAGAGGTCAGTTGAAGGCGCCATCTTTGTTACTGGTGATTGGCTAACACAGTGTTAATAGTCAAATGAGGGGATTGATCAGGCATTTTATTGTAGGAGTCTGCGATCAAAAGCTTGTATCATTTTATTTTTTCTTGTGAATCTAAGAATATTTTAATATTGCTCTTAATCTGTACGCGCCTATTTTAAAGTATACTCTGATAGCACAATTTATCTATTCTACATGTTTTTGATACATTTTTGCTATTTTGCTGTTTCCCTTTTTAAATTAGATTTTTTGCAATTTTGACGTTCTCCTTTTGAATTATACTATTTTAAATTTTTGCATTTTGCACCATTCCTAATCCTTTTTTTATAATCCTGATCCAATAATTTTGTTAGTTTAACGCACGTCATTGATTTCCCTCATGCCTTGAGACCTACTTGAGAATGCCCAGGAGTTAAAAAGATATCAAAATCTGCTAAACTTTTAAAACATCAAATTAACTTTTTTTGACGTTAAGTCAAAATTGAGTTAATATTACACATTGCAAACAATTTTTCAAACCTTCACCAAAAGCTAGACAAAACATCCTTGGTAGCAAATGAAATCGTACGACCACCTCCCAAAGTGAAAACGATAGTGCAATTTAGATAAATATCGGGAAGACATTGAAAGGAAATCATACCTAATTGTATGCTACAAGAGAAGTTTTTTATCAGTAATACCCAGTTAATTTATGGATAACAAGATTCTATTCAATTATATTTCAATTAATTCTATAGATTAATATTCAATTTGCTCAATGCACACCAGGCACTAGTTGGGCCGATTATTCAATTTGTTCAATGCACACAAGTCACTGGTAAAGGCTAACTAATCAATTTACTCAATGCATACAAGCCAGTGGTAGAATCAACTATTCAATTTGCTCCATGCACACAAGCCACTAGTAGTGCTAACTATTTAGTTTGCTCAATTCCCACATGCCATTAGTACTGCTAACTACTCAATTTGCTCAATGCACACAAGTCACAGGATATTCAATTTGCTCATTGCTCAAAAGCCACTGGTAGGGCTAGCTATTCAATTTGCTCAATGCGCACAAAAGACTAACTATTCAATTCGCTCAATGCACACATGGGGCTAACTATTCAATTTGCTCAATTCACACACAGGGCTAACTATTCAATTTGCTCAATGCACATAAACCACTACAGTAGAGCTAACTGTACGCTCCTGTGATGAATTTCAGTGGCGTACCGGGAGGCGCCCCGCTACAACCCGCGTCGTCGGACAAGCGCGGCCACTATGGGCAGTGGCGGTCACAGCGACCCCCGGCTGGACAAACCCCCCTCCTCCCCAAGCCCCTCCAACCACTCCCTGCCGAAAGACGTCACGGAAGAACACTCCTCCGGTGAGTTATTGTTGCACTCTCCACACCACTCCTATTCCATCCTTGTTCACACCCTATATTTGTACTTTTGAATGTGTATATTGAGGTCATTCAAGGCCCAGACTAAATAGAGTATCCGGCTTCGACAACAAACGGTTTTACGTGATGACAGAGTATCCGGAGTACACATTTAGAAGAGCCATTCGAGTAAAGTGGTTTAAATTGCTATCCAATGAGTGAAGCTATATTTGATATTTTCCTGGGCTTACTCGAGTAGAGTTGGGTACGGTGAAAACCCGTCCAATCAAGTTCAGCTGCGATTCCACAAACACGGCCGACCCGGCAACGCAACGGTTAGGGTGCTAGCCTTTGGAGCCTCTGGGTTCGGGTTCGAATCCCGGTAAGGCATGGATGTTTGTGTTTGTCGAGTATATGCGGAGTACGTGCTCGTTAAATCTGTTGGGTCCGAAAGTCCTCCAAGTTCCCATACCAAATCAATACCTCTGGGGGTGACAAGCCAATTCTGGGGATCCTCTAGTTGGCCTCTGTCTCTAAAAATTAGATGGATCCACTTATGTGTGTGTGTTGTCTGTTGTGTCTGTCTTACTTGACGAAGGTTTATAAGCGGGTCTCTGACCAAGCACACAAACCTGAATATATATGTCTACCAACCAACCAACCACAAACACGGTGAAATACTTTTCTCTATAGGACTAATATAAATACAATGATAATTTTTTGGGATGTCCGGCCCGATACTCTGTTCAATTTGGCCTTGGGCAATTCTTATACAGGATGTCACCAACAAAATATGCATGGCTTAATTTTACAGATTCTGGTGCGAAACCCTGAATAAAATGTGTATTTATATAATTTGACATCATATTCCAATCTGGTTCACAAAATAAAACTGACAATTATTAACAAGAACAATATACTTTTATTAAATCATTTTTACTGTTTCTGAAATAACGCAACAAGATAAACAAAACATGTATATTATTTGTATTATATATTTTTTTTAATTAAACACCAAAAAAATTTCAAAAATTGAATACAAAGTAAAGACAGCCAAGAGACCGAGAGAAAGTTTTGTAGACTTTTTTTATACTGAAGTTTACCTTTGTGAATAGAACCGACTTGTTTCTCCCCAATCCACATTTGACCGTTTTCAAGCAAAAAAGTGAAGAAAAAATACCATGGTTTTGGTTTCCAGTAAATGTTTTTAATTGCATTGCTTGAAGACAGTCAAAATCGTTTTTTATCGGAAAATAGTTAGTTATCTGTCGAGAAACGCCACTACACATGAAGTTTGTTATTTTACAACTCATTCTCCAAGGTATAATTAAGATATAGGGTCCGGCTCGATCAATAGCGCCTTCGTCCAATTGAATTTTCCATGGTCAAAAATCGCCAATGAGCTCGCCGGCCCTATACCTTAGTTAAACTTTGGTGAACGTTAGTTTTTCAAGTAACCCTTCATATACCTTAGTTACATTAGCCCTCTATACTAATTATACCTTTTTATTTCTGACACCATCTCTATCTTTCCAGAAGGAGGCGGGGGAGGCGGTGCGGGGGGTAGTGACTCGGACCCCTTCGATTCGGCCAAGTCCACCCCACAAACAGAGTCCGTGTGTGTCTGTGTGGAAGAGTACAACCCGTCGGCATCTGGACATCTGCAACTGGCCAAAGGGGACCTCATAGAGAGTAAGTCACATTCATTTGTACCGGCATACTATGTGAAATAATCAAATTTAGCAATAATAGAACTTCTTTTTTATTATTTATACCCAAAATGTAACAACTTGAAGAGAGTTGGGACGAAGAAATGTAAAAAAATTTACATCGATGAAAATAATTAAAAATGACCATGTTGTAAAAATGCATTGGGAAAAAACTGAAACTTTCCACTTGCCACCGCTCTTTGGAAATTGAATTTACCAATTTTGTGGTAAAGCCATAACTTTGAGCGCAGATTTACCGCATAAGTGGTAAATCTGCTCTCCAAATAGTGATGGTAGTTAAAAAGTTCCAGGTTTCTGGTGCAATCTTGCACCAAAATTTTTAACAGTGCAGGAGTATGCCGCAACAATACTATATTTATCTTTATGAAATTGATGTTATTTGAAAAATAAATCATTTTTGCATTTACACGCATTTTTAACCCTTTACGGTTTCAGTCAACCCTAAATCTATAAAAAATTTACCACATTATGCTTTTCAGGATCTAATCATAATTTTTTTAAAAAAAAAAAGCTGGTTGCAAACGTGATAATTTGTGCCGTATCTTCATGCAACGTCGTATGTTAAACTGGAACTCTCTAAAGAATTAAAAGAGCTTGAAAACAGCACACCACGGCCAACTCAACTGATAAGGCCAGAGCAGATCTCTGTAACTTTACACTTTTGGTCTGGTTCGAGTTGTCGGTTGTTTTGAAAGAGAGAAAAGAAACCTATTCGGAAAAGTATGTAGCGGCATCAGTAACCCATAGTCTACCAAAAGGATCCTCAAGATGGAGATGAGTTACCTCGGCTTATATACTGCTATTAACGTTGTATTCTGGAATAGTGGTGGGAACGTGGCTGTAAATCAGCGCCACCTAGTTGTTGATGGCATATTGAGGTTGCGTGTGTGGTGAACCGCCACAAGTATCATCGGCTCTTGCACGAATAGGTTTGACTTTTTCTTTATAAAAGCCGACAATCCAATTACAAACCAGAATAATAGCGTAACGTCACGAAGAGCTTCTGATAGCCTTAAAGTTGAATAGGCCATGCCACTACGGTGGCGTTTGAACAAAGAAAGCCACAATCAAAATCCTTCAGTACACAGCCACCCAATAACTACTGAACATCATACTGCCGTGGGCATTTAAACTGCAGTAACTAGTCTTATGACTCATTATTGCAAGAACTACAATACTCTAGCCGATAACAAAACATAGTGGAAAAGACATTTATCGTTGTGGTTACTGTAGTTTACCCGCCCACGTCAGCACAGACATAAATATACCAAAACTAAAAAAACCTTTCTCTCTCTTTTTTGTCAGTCTTGTCCGTGAGCGGCAGCGGGTACCTTGAGGGTCGACGTCGGGACGGCGAGGAGGGTCTGTTCCCCGCTTCCTGCATCCAAGAAATGACCATCCGGACCTCAGCGGACACCCTGCCCCCTGGCGGGAGGGCCAGGAACCTCAATGCAAAGGACATAGCACGGAGGTGGAGGACGTAAGAACATTGACCACATAAAATTTAATGCATGCTACATTGCAAAACCAGACGGTTTAATGAGACTGTCAGTCCCATAGGGCTAATGCATTAAGTTTTGAAATCACAACTTTTGCAAAAAAATTGCTTTGCCATGTTAATCCCATTTTCACCAAGTATGTTAATCATCATAACATCAATT
Organism: Oedothorax gibbosus; assembly: GCA_019343175.1. Lineage (NCBI taxonomy): Eukaryota > Metazoa > Arthropoda > Arachnida > Araneae > Linyphiidae > Oedothorax > Oedothorax gibbosus. The sequence continues at coordinate 23,224,771 of CM033276.1, read as the reverse complement.
TAAAACAAAATTGAAAAGAAAATAACATATGGATTTTTAATTATTAATTTATGAGGATTTAAAATAGTGTCGCCATCTGCTGAATATTTTGGAGTATTTTAAAACTTCAAATATATATAATTACATAACTAGATAACATTTTCATTTCAAATTTGTTTCATTTCGATGTTATGTTGATTCCAATACCAGGGGGAAAAGGGCTAACATTTCAAAACAATTTCTCTTCTGCGGAAGTTGTGATTCCAAAACTAATGCATTAGCTTTATGGTACTAACAATTCCTCTTAAATAGGTAGTAGATGACTCGTCAAGAGAGCGTGATAGTGAAGCTGCCCTCTATCGCGCCGAACCAGATAGCAATCTCTCTCTTCGGCAATCTAAACTCTTCGACAATCGGTGTTGAGGGTGGCTGCAACCGCCGCATCACTTTGGGGATTTGGGATTGGTAAAAAGCTCATAGCAGAGGTGTTTAATACCCCAGAATACCCTTCAAAGACAGATATAATGTAAACTTTTACATAAATTATAATAGCTTACATTTATTGTGATACACTGCTCACTATAATTTGGGAAGCGCATGGTTTCAACCCTTTCATCCCCAATGATTCCATTTGGAATCATCAGCTTGCAAATTTTTTTCTGACTAAGTTAAGCTCGCACTTATGTATCGTTAGATGGAAGAATCATCTCTTTTGAAGAATTAAATAATGTTTGTTTTAATTAATTGAAAATATGGAAAACATGGTAAAATAAAATTCACTCTGAAACAATTTTAGCAGTGTAGTTTGCATTAATTATAGTAATTTACATTAATTATAATAGTTTATATAACAGGTGCTTAAAATGATCATTGCTATTAAAACTTTCTATTTAAAATAAGATCAATATAACTCTCCCGCGTTATATATTTACATCATAAATTGTTAATATTTTGTTGATGAAGCATGTTTAAACTTTTGTTTAAAGGCATGTTTATTATATTAAGGTTTGGAGAGCCAAGGACGGTTATCCTACATAAAGGCAAAAAAGGATTTGGTTTCATCTTAAGAGGAGCGAAAGGTGATTCTTTTATTCAATTCTTATGATGGTATAAAAAAGACCATTGCAGATTCCATATATTTTTACAAATATTCGCTTGTGTTTTACTCTTTAAAATGAAGAAACTTTTACCTGAAAATGGACAGAGTTTGTGATATGAATTAAAATAATAGAATTACTTACTGTTTTTTGTAATGTTTGAACTGTTGGTGTGGTTTTATTTGTATCTTTAAGTGAACTTGTGAATTGCATTGAAGTAGAATACATAAATGTATTTGTTTTCAGAAAAAAAATTATATGAATTACTAAGTTTAGAGTAAAAAATTCCTTTTACTTAAAAAAGTATTTTCCTAGTATGTGAATTTTTATTTAAATTGTGTTTACTGGTTGAAACACTATTCCAAATTCTGTAAATAATTTTGATAAAGTTTATCTCTAAGTTATATAATATAAATTTAACTATATAACCTGTTTTAGTGACATAATTAAATGTTCTGTAAATTGCATGTCGAACTAATGTACTTTTGCAATACTTAAATAACTTACAACAAAACGCTGACCACGATATAATTGCATCTAAACGTTTCTGTAGAAGTGGTTTTCTTTTTGAGAGACACTATAGGCAGAGAAAACATAATGCAGGATAAAAAAAAATTGGATTTCGAAAACTAGAACTGTTATTATTTTTTTTAATTTTACTCTAGTTACTTAAAATTTTACTAAAATTTTAAAAAAAAATTCTTTTAGATGATTAATGTATAAAATTTTGAGAAAAAACATTGGACGTTTGCTCATTACAGAAATATAGATTAAATTCTATCAAAATCGTGTGGGTGTGGTGAATTATTTTTGTTCACGTTGACTTGGTTAAGCTGCAAATTTCATGCAATTTATAACTATTTTTTTAAAACTTATGTTGCAATAAGCTCAAAACTGTTCTTAAAAAAAACGGGAACTATTATGGGGTTGGTATAAAAGTTATCACATATAGTATTTAGTTATCATACAAATTAAAGAAATTCCGCTACATTTGATTTGCTATACATTTACCTTAATAAGATTTTTTTTTAATTGAAATATTATTTTTTTTAATACTTTTCCATTTCACGGGCGCAAGTAATAAAGTTGCCAAAAATGTACAATTGCCCTCAAATGGAATAAAAGTATCAATTGTAACCTTTAACTGATGTATACTGTGATCCTTAACTTTGTATACTGTGTTTTGTCGCCAAGAAATTCCGTCGATCGCCCAAAGATTCCATTTTGTGGGATTTGAGGCCCACTAAACGAAAAATTAGCATATTTTTTTAGCTTATTCAAACTCAAGTTAAAATTCGATGGTCAGTAGGTTTTTTTAATTAATGTTTCTACAGATATTCCGTCAAACTTACTTTCTTATCACATGTCGTTTTATAGTTTCGTGGAAGAATATCGTTTATATAAAACTAGATTAGAGAGTTCATGATAACTGTCTTATACCTTTGGCGATTTCTTTCAAGCAACGAGTCCGCTGATGGAACGGCAACCAACGGAATTCTGGCCGAGTCTCCAGTACCTCGATGACGTGGACAAGGGGGGAGTGGCTGAAATGGCAGGCCTCAAGAAGGGAGACTTTCTACTCGAAGTGAGCAATTTTACCGAATATATGTTTTTAAATAAGAAGTTGCAAAAGCACTAAAAAGCGTACTTTCCTGTTACGTTAATACTCTCTGAAAAATTTATAGAAAAACATGTTGGTTGTGACAGTAACTGTTCACTACAACCACTTCCACTTACAAGATTTATGCATAAGATGTACTTATATGACTTAGCATTTATGTAAGAGATTGCTAAACCAATCATTTTGTTACAATTAATTTTTTAAAACTAAAATTAGCTGTTTCGATAAGTTTTCTTTAGCAAATTTAATTAATATTCTTTATCGTTTGCTAAATTTATTTGCAGTTCAAAAAATAATTAAGAAAATTTTCATTGGGGGGGGGGGGCCTTTATTTTTGGTCAAACCACATAGGCTGTTGTGTACGTGGGGTTATTCAAGCTCACCTAAGTTACCCCACGTACACAACAATGTCCCACTAACAGTTATCTCAAACTAATCATGATAATAAGCAGCTATATCTTTTCAGTACAATGTTTTTAAATTAAAAATTAAACATAATTTTGCATTTAAATTACTCTTTACAAATAATAAGTAACACTGTGTTTTATATGATTTCTTTCGATAACATGGTCTTACATCGGTTGGCCAGTGTTACTAAGGTAACTCGTAATCTTTTTTTTACCCATCACCAACCCATGTAAATACCGTTTACGATTTTTATCAAACAAAAAAAAATCCAACAGAAATCAGCTTATAATTTAACTGTAAAATTATGTGTCATTGATTTTTGATATCATTCGTCCAGAAAAAAGTTAGCTGTTCCCTCATTTTAAATAATTTTTTTTAAAAATAGATGTAATTAACAAATAATTAAAAATTCGCCTACGTGAGATATCCCTATTTAGCCCAAGTGGTTTGATCAAAAATAAGGTGGTCGTTTCTTTCTGGACCCTATGTGGGTAGTGCCTATACTAACAAAGTGTGCCCAATAGATCCTACATCAGTGTGCTACCCGGAAAATTTTTATAGTACATAAACTTAAACATTTCGTGTTGTTTATTTTTCTCCATCGTAATTGCACTAGTGAAGAAATTAGGTGACAAAGATATTATTTTGCTTTTTAGTTGTATAGTACAAAGGATCTTCGGTTTTCCAGATCATTTCAGATTTCCGTACCTAACTATCCGAACTCCACTTATCAGGTCTTATTAACTGAATGGCTGATTACCTGAATATCTCCACTCTTTTTTGCAGAACAAACACTATTAAGATTTAGAAGATGAGTCACTGTCTCAAATTGCTAATTCTCTTATTGGCTGACATCTGAATCCAATTATCCGAATTGGATTCGGTCCTAATTTATTTGGATAATTGAAGTTATACTCTTGTATTTTTTTTAATTTCTACTTCGAAGTACATTGTATTACATTTATACTACATAATTGCATATTGAAGTTTAAAAATTCAAGGATAATCGAACCCCCTTGACTTCTACACTCCTCATATTAAGTTGATAAACAGTAATTACCTGACTTTTTATTCCTCAGATCAACGGCCAGGACGTATCTCAGGCGTCTCACGAACGCGTTGTAGGCATCATCCGTCAGTCGGGCGACTTAGTTTCTATGACCGTGGTGACAGTGATTCAGCAGTCAGCTGCGGCAGCCGCTGCAGCAGACAAGCCACAGCTCATAAACAGGCAATGCGCTACACTTCCCAGAAAGCTGTCCACCAAGAAAGGTAAGATTATTGCTATTTTCTTTCAACCCACAGAACTATCTTAGATGATGTAAAATAGAAGACAAAATTATGCAATGAAGCTCAATATTAAATGACGTTTGTGTGGTAGATTTTCACTATACATATCCCCGCATAAAAAGAAATGTCAAGAAAACCGTCCATTAATTTGATTGAATCTTGACAACATTGTCTACCAAAATATTTCGTTCCTTTCATTTCGAGAGCATTTTTTCTTTCATTTTAAATCCTTATTAATTTTCTTACTTTTAATAATGTAACTCTCATACTTTTAATAGTGTAACTAGTGTATTGTATTATTTCTCATATTGTTTCCTTAACTGTACCTTCTTTGATTAATTTATCAACTAGATCCTTACATTCGTAGCCTACTTATGCTTTTATTAAGAAGATCATGATTGCTAGACCCTTTCTCGCGCTTCTTTTATTCATTTTTCTAACGTTAAATACCATTTCTGTTTCCTTCTGGTAGCCGGTGATACACTCAGAAAATACCTGTGTTGACTTTCAATACAAACAATTTTGTTTTTCGCAGTTATTAGAGTGCTGTTTGAACAGAATTTTTTCTGAGTTTAGCCTCTGTTGCGTTTCTTGAATCACTGACAATACTTGATCCCTTTATCGACGACCATTTTCTCTACATCACTAAAATTGCTATGAGTTCGGTGAGAAATATACATATGCATTATAGTAACCTCAATATAAAACATAAATAGATAAACGAATTACCAGAAGTGTACTGGTGTTTCGTATTACTTAAAAAACACTTGTATTATTTATATGTTAAGTAAATGTAGAAATATGAACTATATTTAAATTTAGAGGTCTCAAGTTTATAGCTTTATGTGAGTTATTGCTCGTTTTACAGCTCCTTTGCCACCAAAACGAGATCCCAAAACTACACTCTCAGTTGGAAGAGCAAGAGCTCGTTCCATGGTAGCTGGACTCGCGGAAATTGGTGAGAAATTATTTTTTTATAAAGAAAAATTTATTTTATATGCGTAGTTAACTCAATTGTAAACTAGAAAAAACTATAACATGTAACATAATCTTTTCATGTTAATGGTTTTAAACTGGTAATTGAGTTACCAGAAAAAAACCGTTAGAAATACGGAAACTTTCTGCATTAAATACTGAAAATTCCAGTTGAATAACGGTTTTCCCCAGTTAAATGTTCGTAGTTTTTAAGAAAAGGTTTTGCAACAGGAGCTACTCGAACTTCCAATTTTTAAATTGCAAAACATTGTACACACTAGCCCAGTAAATCTCTCGACTCACTGAAGCCAAAAGAAGTAATCTTGTTGACGTTTAAAACGGTCCTAAAGTGACGTCATTGAGAACAAATTTTAGATCAAACGGTTGTATCTTGGAATTTTGTTAACCACAACCACAAACTTTAAATCAAATGTCTTGTTTTAAATTTTACTATTTTGCATTATATATAGATTGTCAAAATTATTTAAAAAAAATTAATATGAAATAAAATTTAAGCTATTTTTAAAGTTTAAATAAAAAAAGAGCGAAGTACATATACATATAATATATTAAGCTAAAATCGTACTTCCTTTTTATAATATTTAATTTAAATATGTAATGCGAATGTAACCATTCTTTGATTACTAAAACACTGATAATTTCCCAATGTACGCTAGGATCCGAAGGAGGTAAGCTATTTACTGATAAAGCACCATTCCTAAAAACCAATTTAACCACTTCCGGTGTTACCCATACATCCCCTAAACTTACCCTTTGATGTGGTATATGTATTCCCAAACATTATTTTCAATGTTGTATTTCATTTACAGAAGTCCTTTTATAAATTTCTTCTGTGATTGAAAAACCAGACGTTAATATGTGTATGCATGTTTTGACTATATGTTAACTAGCATGTGCTCAATTAACTTTAAAAACCTGTTTGTATATAACTACTTTGTTAATAGGTTGAAATTTGAAAGTAAATTTTACTGGTACGGGTGATTTTAGATTATTTAATTTTTCAGTTTTAAAAGGCCATGTACTAGAAAACAAATAATTAAAAACAGAAAACTGAATGAAAAATAAAACATTTCAAATGCATGCGCAATATTAATTGAAAAAGGTTGCAAGATTTCTCTTTTACCAAATAAAATCTGTGATTAAATATGTACACCAGTTATTTTAACTTCACCCACACTCTATTAAAGTAAAGACTACAAATATTCCGACAATCCATCGGGCCAATAATCAAATGTTTCATCAGCAGTTCAAATGTCTTGTACATTGATTACTACATGTTAGTTTCTTGTGCAGTACTAGGTGAATAATCAATGTATTTGTTCCCCCGTCTTTTGCTTGTTTGTTGTATTGGTGTTAAGTATTTCTGTTTCATATTATTTTAAATGTTATCTTTAGATATTTATTTAAGTTGTTACTGTACGTATTTTAAAACTTAACAAATATTATGATGATTTTGAAAAATAAGATAAGAGTGTAAAATATAATTAAGTATATAGGTTAATTTTTTGACGGTTTAAACAGATATTGATAGTTTAACTTCTTTTACAATATTTTATAACTGTTAGTCACTTTTTGATTATTTTATGTGGTTTCTGTAAGTTTCTCAATGAGTTTTTGTGAAAATTTTGTGAAAATGTAACTTACACTTGCATCATTTTTTAATAATATCAATATTACTAGTTTCGTTATTCAAAAATGTTTATGCAGTTAAACTCTGTAAACACTACTTTTATTAAACCTAAAGTCAGGTAATTAAATGTAAAAGTTTAAAGTGCATGCGCAAACGAAATTATATTTTAAAAAACCTATGTCAACCGTTTTTCTAACCGTTAGCTGGTTAGCAACTGTCTAAACATAATGATGAAATATAACAATTATACTAATCAAACCAATATAATAATAAAATATAATGATTATAATAGCAAAAGAAGCATAATAAAACTAATATAATAATAATTAAATCAATAAAATACTCACCTCTAATATCTATATAAAAAAGGCAAAGTCCTGACTGACTCACTCATTCACGTATCAACGCCCAGCCAAAACTACTAGAGGTACAGCTACCAAATTTTAGGAGTATATTCTTTTTGTAATGAAGGCGTCATTTAAGAAGCGATTTTTCGAAATTCGAATCCAAATGGGTGTAGAAGTGCAAAACGTGAGCCGATTTCTCTATAGGAATAGCATTGTAAGATAAGAATTTATACTTTTTATTTCAATTTAAAAGAAATTTTAGCGCGTTCAGTGTGAACGAAAATTAAGTATAAACACGTAAGAGAACGTGAGTTTAATTTGTAGGATAGTTATTTGAATATCATTATTTTATTTATTGAATTTATCTTTTTTATTTTTTTGCTACCGAATTTAATTTAATTAATGTTTACAAATGGTAAGAAATGAAGTTATTTTTACAATGTCTCATGACAGTAAAGGCAATAACTATTCTTGATCTGGTGAATACTTCTAAGAAATGTCAATTGTCTCTACGTATAGCGTATGTACTATATGTTTATGAAACTGGCAATTTGGTACAGCTACGATATAATGGCCTATTGAATTTTGGCATTGGCGGATTTTGGCGAAGTTGAAAATTTAACGTCGGGTAGCTATTCGCATCCAGTTGTACGGGTTAGGGTTAGTTTGAACTATCGTCGCACTAGAGCTATACACGATGGTTATTGGACACGGGCGTCTTAATTTAGAACCACAGTCAAGTGACGAACCGACACCTCAGTACGCACCCAATGCAACTTTTAAGGGCGACATCGTACGCAGCGTCGGAACCTTGAAAAATATTTAACGTGCACTCCCACCACACGGGGTATTATTCGGGACATGGGACATTTTTGGCTGCATGTGCCGTTTATAGGTCGGCAGTTATTTTGACGATGGCCGTACCCAAATCTGGGACCTATCGCATGCAAGGCGAACGCCTTTACCGACTGGGTTCCCCAGCCCTGTCGAGTGGTCAAATATGGAATGGAATGTTTACCACATGTTGGGCATTTTCGGGTGTAGGAGGGAAAATAGAAACTGGCCATTTATTCATAACTATTCTGGCAATTTTAACACTGCCTATATGGGAAAGCCCTCTAACTCCTAGAAGTTCCTAGACACAATCGGACTTCTTTTTTGAAAATTAATGCTGATATTAGAATGGGAGGAAATTATAATATACTGTTGGAGTGCTGAACAGTGGAGAGGGGATCAATTGGTATAAAATAAAAATTTACATAAAAAAACAATCCCCGTTAGAAAGGGTAAGGGTACACCCGTGCAACGCCGGGTTTATAAAGGTAGTAATAATATATAATAATAAATACTACTAATCAATAATATCCACTAATCTCTCAAATAAAGAGAATAATTATAATAATAAAATAAAAATAATAAAATTAATATTACAATAATAACAACAGTAACATACTCACCGCTATTATGATAAATACAGGGATTGGAGTAACGCGTTACTTGTAACGCCGTTACTTGTAACGCCGTTACTTGTAACAGTTACTTTTTTTGGGTAACGACGAGTAGCGCCGTTACATTTTTCAGAAAGTAACTGTAACTGTAACTTAGTTACTTTTAGCGGTAACGAAGTAACGAAAAATGTCGTTACTTTTCCGTTACTTTACGAAGGCTGTTTGATGCCAATTTTGAAATTTCACTCCTAAGAGAGAAGGAAACATTTCGCATTCCGAAATACGAGCTTTTCTTGGGAGAGAAAAAGTAAAGCATATAATAGAATTGTCCACTTTGACTGATAAAGGCGTGACGGAGGCTTTCAGACAGAATTGTTACTGTACGGTACGAATGATTTTCCTTACTTGTTTACCTTTCTAAATATCACATTATAAGCCCCGCACAATTACAAGCTTCTACGGAAAAGAAGGATTTTCAAATAAATCACGCTAACTGCCAAGCAGGTTGGATCCCTCAGTCCAAACCCCTTTGTGTTTTGCCTGAATGGGTTCTACAACAATGACTAACAACAAAGTCCTTCCCCTCGAAGAGGGTTGAGGAGGGGGAGACAGAGATTTCATGTTCATTCTTGAGATACCCCTCGTTTACAGATGGACTTGTTGTCTTCTGTGATTATCAGGGTAAAGGATTAAAATTAATTATAAAAAATGTTTATTAATTATAATGTCAGTGTTTTGTTTGAGCTTATGTTTCGTTTATCGTGGTTCTCTTTGAAAAATGGTAAGATGGCTAAATTTCAATTTTTCTTATAACTTGAAATTTCAAAAAGTAACTGTGAATCGTTACTTTTTTTAAAAGTAACTGTAACGCGTTACTTTTCATATTAAGTAACTGTAACTGTGACAGAGTTACTTTTTTAATTAAGTAACTGTAACTGTAACAGTGTTATGTTTTAAAAGTAACTTTCCAATCCCTGGATAAATATATTAATCAACGTAACTTAATTAATATAATTTGTTTACAAAGTTAAGATTATTATAACTATAACACTAATTACATCAGTAACATACTCACCTCTCCTTGGAAAAACAGAAGTCCTCGACCAGTCGCTCAACGAGTACGATTCCGAGGGTCGCTCCACCCACAGCAGCTCGGTGGAGAGCATCCCCAAACCCACCAGCAACACCACCCCTACCACAGCCACAACCACCCCTACGCAACAACACCACTCGAGGCCACCTAGGTCTGCCACCAGGGTGAGCGCTACGGAGATGGAGGACTTCTTCGCCAGGCATATGTCGTCGGGAAGACACCAGGTGGCAGGGGTGCCCACCAGGAATAGGTAAGGACCACTATGCTGCCGTGGGCAGGTAAACTGCAGTAACTTCAACATTTTCGTTTTTTTGCACTTTTGGCATCTATATAACTTATATTTTCATGTGCCGACCTTTTTTAGCGATTTTCGTTACAAATTCACCCTTTTTCGGCAATGGCAAATTGCAGTATAATGAAAAAAACTCAAGATTCGGCAGGTAACTGCAGTATAATTTTAAGAACTGCAGTATAATTTTACCGGGCCTGTTTTAAAGGTATTACTTAAAACTGAAAAAGATACATGCTTCAAATTTGGTACACGAGCTCCTAGCACCTGTTGGATGTCATAGTAAAGTTTTCGATAAAATTGCGCATGCGCAAGAGGTAGCTGCCATAGAACTTTTTTGGTTTTAAAGTAATTGCTGGAAAACGAAAAGAGATACAGGCTTTAAATTTGGTACACGAACTCCTAGTATTTGTCGAACGTCATAATAACGTTTTCGATAAAATTGCGCAAGCGCAATAGGTAGCTGCCATAGAACTTATTTTTGGTTTTAAAGGTATTGCTGGAAAACCAAAAGAGATACGTGCTTCAAATTTGGTACAAGAACTCTTAGTACCTGTAGGACGTCATTAAATGATTTTCGAGGAAATTGTGAGTGCATAATGGGTATCTCCGATAGAACTTTTTTGGTTTTAAGTTATTGAAATTACCTTAGGGGTGCGTCCATAACTTACGTGACTTGTTTAGGGGGGGGTCGAGTCGAATATCACCAAATGTCACGTGGGGGATGGGAAGGGGGGGGGGGGGGCTCGTTAAATATCACGTAATTTTTCCCCGTAAAAAATCAACGCAAAATTTGCCATAACATGGCGCAAAATTCCAGTATTTTTTTTTTCTGGACTTAAAATTGGCAAAAGCATGATAAAATTTATCATGGCTCTCCGAACTGTACTAAAAAAAGTTTTAGGGATTAAGAACAATCCGTTCTTTTATATAGATTCTCTTTTTTAGTTTTAATTCAGACCAAACGGCGCATATTCAAAGTATTTTTAATCTCTATAAGAAAAAAAATATCATCATTATTTAGAATATCCAAGTTGGATATCAACTTATTATACGTTTTAAGTTTCGGTAGTAGAAAAAGGCTGTCTGGTGTCCTCTTTAGTGCCCCCCCCCCCCCCCCGGTTGGTGTAAAGGCCAACTACGGGATGTTTCTTTTTCCAGTAGGGTTTGGAGTGATTTACTGTAACCCTATAGTTAAACTCACAGTTTCCTTGCACAGAAGCCACGACGTTGGGCGGAGCCATAAAACGCGTGGAGCAATCAGATGAAGAGAAAATTTCATCCGTTTTATTTTGTCTTTATCTGATTGCTCTGCGCGTTTTATGGCTCCGCCCATGGTTGTGGCTTCTGTGCAAGGAAACTATGAGTTTAACTATAAAATCCAACTGTCGAGAAAAGGTAAACAAATAAGTGTGCGTTGATTTTTTGAGCGGTAATTTAAAGTCGTGTAGTGTTACACACCCTTAGGTTCTAAAACGCAGACGATTTTCCCCCTTTTTTATAGCAAAATGAATTGCTCCATTGAATCGTGTGTTAATAATTATTTGTTGTATAATTAATAATATAAATTTAATAATAATATTTTTAATTTTAGCATTTCCAAAAAATAATTTTATAGCTTTACTTTAAAAAAAATTATTATTTTTTTATGGTATTAAATAGGTTCGTTAACTGTTTAAAAAATTCTAAATGAGCAGACGATTTTTTTTTCCTCGTTTTACAATGAACGGATTTGTTCGAATGAATAATTTGTTCTATTTGTGACATTGTCTGCTGTGAGACTGTCCGATTCTTCTCTTCTATTGATTCGTCACTAATTCTTCTGAAAGTCAGGTAATATTACCCTTTAGTATTTTATATAAATTTGTATATTCTTTACCTGTTAAACATTAAAGTAAAGTTTGTAAAATTTACTTTTTCAATGCTAGTAAATCATACGTAAACATACATGTTAGTATAAGAAAGAGGAAGTCAAATTGACAGCAGTATACGCTTTTACTCAATATGTACATTCAAAAATCAAACTAAAACCAACTACCCAAAACATACCTAAATCAAAGTAAAGAATTACCTAGCTTCAAATTTTAATGTTTACTAGAGTTTCTGGGGGAAAAATAAAAAGCGCGTTTGATCAAACATCGCCGACACATATTTTCGGCGAATACTGCAGTTTACCTGCCGAAAGTCGTGCCACGGCAGGGCGAAAAGGGCAAACAAACTGCAGTATATGTTTTTTCTCTATGTGTACGTGCAAAAATCAAAATTAAACCTACAACCCATAAAACATTTCTGATTCAAGGTTCAGAATCACCTAACTTCGAATTTCAATGTTTTACTGGAGTTTGTGGGAAATCAAAAACGCGTTTCATCAAATATCTCCGAAACACATTTGTGGCGATTACTGCAGTTTACTTGCCCACGGCAGTATGTCCTAGAGTAGGTAGATGTTGGATTTATTATGTCGATAGAGTATTGACATTATTGGCATCATGCGATCGTAGTGCGTCAACCGCTGTTATTCTTTGGGGTGAAAAAGTTATTTCAAAACGAGATAGATTTATGGTTGCAAAGAGTGTGGATAAGGGATGAAAAACGATTGATATTGAGTGACTCTCTAATGACTGCCTAACCGCATTCATTTGTATACGAACAATCCGAATTGCTATTGACTTGAACTATATTGTGGTTCTCGTCCTGACATATTTACAAATGTAGTGCTCTCAGATGAGCCCAAAAAATTATGTACGTTACTTGGGTATCGAATTAGCGTGGTTTGACAGCACTTTCTAAAGTTTTGTAAACCAACAAGCTAAGGTTTACACACATAAATATCGTAAATTCAGAAATAAACGGGCTTAAAACATCAAATTCGCAATGAGTTTAACGACTTAAAGGATCCATTTGCAACAGTGGTAAGCTAAGTGGAATCCACACTCCCTACACAATAACACCACTCCAGGCCACCAAGGTCTGCCACCAGGGTGAGCGCCACAGAGGTGGAGGACTTCTTCGCCAGGCATATGTCGTCGGGAAGAAACCAGGTGGGAGGGGTGCCCACTAAGAATAAGTAGGTTACCAAGCGGTTCCGGACATAAGTCCGACAGCCGTATTTCCCACTATCCAGAAAACCGACTATAGAAATGCCGACAGAACATAAAACCAGACAAGGACAAAATTCCGACGGGCTAGAATTTCCGTCAAATCAATAAATTAATGCCATTATGCTTGATTAAGATCAATTTACTAATTGTTACATTAATATTTTTTCATTTTTTGCTGTTGGGCTAATGGCTAGTCGGGTGGCTGTCGGGTATGCGGGTGTCGAACTCGGGTGTGCAACTCTAGTCTAGTAACAACCAAACCAACCAAACAAAAAATAGGCTTGCCAAGTGAAGCCATCGAACGCTTGAACAATTTATGAATTGGATTTGGAGTCTTTTAGGCGGCTTCATTAGTTTTTCTCGCCAAGCATTTCCCTGCATTCGTATCTCCATGCCGGGGCCACTTTTATTTGCACCACCCTGTAGATTTCTTCTTTTTCCTCTTCTTCTTCTTAGCATTACGGCTTTATGCAGGCCTCAGCCTCCGCCACAACAGCTCTCCACTTGTCCCGTTTCAAAGTCAAACCTTTCCAGATTTTAATCTTCATTTGGGCAAAGTCTTTTTCTATGTTGTTAATCCAAATATCTCTTGGTCTCCCTCTTCTAATGGTATTAAATAACTTGCTATTTGTAATTACTTTCGTCTCTACGCTGTATTTGTCCAAGCCAGCGGAATCTTTATGATTTAATGAATCTTACAATATCCTTGTGTTTTATTAGTTAGTTCAGTTCGCTGTTCATTCTTCTGATCCACGCCTGATTCTCCTGATTTGCTCCATATATTTTCCTCAAAATTTTCTTTAATATGTTCTAATGTATTCTGAATCTTTAGCGTTTAATGTCAACGTTTCTCCAATATTAGATTTACAACACTGTAAAAAAATCAGGAACGTGACTGGAAAATTTTGGGCAGCTAAGCTGCTCATTTTTTCTTACCAGTAATGAAATTTTTACCAGGATATATCAGTAACTTTTCCTAAAAATTTAGAAACAATCCAACAAAAAGCAGAGACTTTCAGGAATTCAGAATAGGAAGGAATCAGGAATTCAGAGACTTTCAGAATTTTGAAGATGTGACTCGTTAAATAATAATTAAATTTTAAATAAGTGCGACGAAAATACATTTTACCACTTGTCCGTTCTAAAATGTTTTAAAAAGCAATTTTTTATATTTCGTATGCTATCAAGAATTAATTTAATTTGTAAATGTTTTGACCACAGAAACTACTTGTTATGTGGCAGCGGCTATTTTTATAATCTGAAACTATTTGATGGAACAACCATTGAACCAAGCGAATTTTCAGAAATAGTTACCAAAGTAATATTTGGCTTAATATCTACTTACATTTACCTTCTCTAAGTAAATTTTAGTAATATTTTTAACGAACCTTCTCTGAACCATAGTAAACAATGCCAAAGAGATTGCATGAATTGGCTCTTCCGAAGGGTAACATAACCCCTGATTGCGAAATCTGTGGTAAAAAGGCCACCACCAAATGCGAAGAATGCCGAGTAACTCACTACTGCGGGCAAGAACACAAACAAGTAGATGCTATATCATTTCATAAAACTGTTTGTGATAAAATGAAATACATCAAGGCAGAACATCTTTTGCCATTTACCGAAACGGATAGAATCGCTTTGGAAGAAAACATCATGAAAACCAAGCAAGAAGTGATGAGCATAGCTGAAACTACTACCAGAAAATGGCTACTGGAACGAAAACCAGTTAATGCTTACCCATCCGCAATGATATGTTGGAACATGGCTTGCGAAATGGAATCACCAAATAGCGAGGAAGTTATTTTGCCGATTTGTCAAGTAGCTGAAGTGTTTCTGAAGTTGGGGGAAACTGAAGCAGCCACAGAATACATGGTTCAAGCATCTTGGATATCGCAAAATTACGAGACTCTTCCGCCTGTTGTGCTGGCCAAACTTCATAGATTAAGAGGCATCGTGTTGATGGCGAATAAAAAGTGGTCTGAAGCAAGGCGGTCGTTTGCGGAATTTGTGTACATAACAGCCGTCGAATACGGAATCACCAACATCAGGATGGGCATACCTTACGGTCTCCTAGGAGTTTCACTTCTCAAACTTGGCAATGTTCCTGGCGCCATGGCGAGCTTTCACAAAATGGCAGACAAGTGGTTGGATTTTCTTCTGTCTCAATTCAAAGAAAAACTCATGAGAACCGCTACAGAGAACGACATGGCCAATGACAAAAACATCCAAGAATTAGAATTTCAATACTTAGAGGGAAAGTTCGTTTTTGAACAGATGTATGAAGTAGTAAGAGGAATTCCCATGCATCCTGAAACGGATCTAATAAATTTTAAGATTTTATGCTTTCAAGCTATGTGTAGAATACGTGAAGGCATCCCAAAGGATTCCATAGTTTTCAAAGAAGAGGCTCTGGTGGCGGCAACTCGTACAAGGCAAGATAGCGCAGTGTCCAATAGCTGTGTTTCTTTGTTAACTGAGGTGCTTGGCGAAGATTACTTATTAAAGTGGGATAAAAAGAATAAACGTCCAAGAACTGTAGCAACAAAATACCTTGAAAAGATTCAAGCAATTAATGTATAATACAAAGATTGTTATTATAAATAGTGTATTAATGTAAGACAATTTATGCCTTTATTTTGATTCATGCCGTTTCCATGTGCTTCTGTACCAAAAAAAATAGGTTCTTTTCCATTTCGTGGGCTTAAATCTCGCCAAACGGAATCTTTAGATACAAATGACAATTTTCTAGTGACAAAACAAAGTATACACAGTTAAAGGTTACCGTTTGAAATATTCCGATTGGCGGCGATTGTACATTGTTGGCGACTTCATAGCTTGCACCAGCGAAATGGAAAAGTATCAAAAGTAACGTGTCAAAGTAAAAATAAATTAATTAAAATAGCCTATATTTACATCTTTTTACGTTTTTAATAGTTATTTATGCCATAAGTGTGAAAAGTAATACTTTTTAAAACGAGTGGATTTTTTTCACGATCGAGGCACGAGCGAGTGAAATAAAGACACGTGTTTTAAACAGTTTACTTTTCACAAGCGTTGCGGTTGCATACAGTATTTTTTTATAATTACGTGAAAAAAAATCAAATATGATTAGTGCAAGTATAATTCACGTGAATAATGTTTTTAAATAAAGCTGATCGATAAATCTTTGGAACTATACAAAAGGCAGACATTTGAACATGGATTTTGATTAAGATTTTTAAAAACAATTAAAAAATTTTAGCTTCCAGAAGAGTAACTAGAGTGCCAGGTATAAGCATTAATAACAACAGTGGCTCCAAAGTTAATATTAACATGAATATTATGATATTGAAACTTTACTTGAAATGTTGGCATCTTATGAAAAGAGTGAAAAAAATACTTTTTTCACTGCTTTTGAGTGAAAAAAAAGTACTTTTTTTCACTGTTTCAAAAAGTCTAACTTTTTGCACGCGTCTGATATTGAAATTATAATGTAATAGTTGGATTTTTCACGCAATTCTAAAATAAATATTTTAGAAACGCCTAACTCGATTTAGCAACAAATACACGGGTAATTTAAAAAGCAACAAGGAGACCACTGAAAGTAATTTCAACTTTATTTACATGCAAAAAAAATATGTATAAAATTTATTAGATATACAAATTTTGTACACATGAACGCTTTAAATAGTTTACTATTATTGAAAATAATTCAACAAGATTGAAAAACAGCCTTTAGTAGTAGTCTTGCCATTGAAGCAAACTACACTGCTCAAAACAATTAGGGGAGCACTTTGCTTACTTTTGTTTACCCTTTCAATTCCAACTTTTTATTTTTAATTATAAAAATCTAAAAGTTGTGAAATAGATTCATTATGCATCCAGAATGAAATGGTAAAAAAACAGGGGGAAAATCTTAATTTTTTTAAGTAAAATTAAGGGGGGGATATTAGAATCATAACTTTTGAATAAATTATAACAATAATTTTTTCAAAACTTTATTTGAAAAAAAGAGGTAAAATCAATTTTTAAACGTCTACGAATGCAAGCGTGAAGAATTTAGGGTCATTTTATTTCAAAAAAAAAATTTGGGAGTTAATTTTATTTTACCATGTTTTTCATATTTTAATACCATGAGTTCCCCTGATTGTTTTGAGCAGTGTACATTCCTATTTGGTGTTCAAGATGCAACCTTTAAGAAGGTAAGACACAGAAGTAGATTTTGCATACAATTAAAACATGTACACTATGTTATTCAATAATTCAGAAATCAAATTTTAAAAAACTCGCATTTAATATCTCTTCTTAAAACTTCATTTTCCAAAGCTGCGTCTTTGTTATAACATAACAGGGATGCACGCTTGTGAACTGCTATCTTATTATTCATTTGCGAAGCTTCAACATCCATGTCGGATTATAAAAATAGTTTTACAGTTTGATTGTAAATTTATGCATCTCAAGAGTGAAGAAGTTATTGTTTGCACATAATCGATAATAAAACTATTAAGGTACAAAGAGTTTCAAAATTACAGGTAATAATCGAAAACAGTTATTAATTAAAGTTACGGAAGCTTTATAGCAGAAGGGTTTACAGGTAATTACTAAAAATGAGACACTTTTGCCGTATATTCTCTAACAATATTCAACTTAATTGTTAGCGAAAAATATAAATTTTAGTCAAAAGTAAAACTTGGTTCTAATGCCTTAAGAGTTTCTACAAATAAAATGTTTACTTAATTGTACTTAAATACCCAATTGTCTTCGGGTATTACAAACTTTGATTTAACTCTAACCTGGTATCCAAATGATTTCGTAATGATTCCTTCTCTCGTAATATTTCCTCAAAAATGATTCATTCCATTAACGGAAATATAAGTGAAAGTTTTGCTGCCTGAGTTATTCCGTTAATTGAATTAATTTTCGTTTATTTTCTCCGTTCCAGAAAGGAAAATGTTCGTCAATTGGCACCGTTTGATTTTTCTCTGTTTTGGAGAAAAAAGAGGAGAGTATTTATGACTGTATGTTTTAATTTTATAAAATCTTTACAGGTATGCAACAGCTGCTAGAATACACAAGATGAAGAGAAAGTCAAGGCAGCATCGGAAGGAAGATTCCGATTACAGGTATGGTAAACATCGTAAATAGTTATAAGGTGGTGAATTGAGTGAAATTTAATTCTTTTAAAATCTAGAACTTTATTAGAAGCTTTTTTAAAAGTTAGCATTAACCCGAAATAAAATATTTCTAGAACACTATTGAATCTTTTCTGTGGAATAGACCTTAATTGAAATAAATATCCAACAACGTCAAGATAAGTTTTTTAAAAATCGAATTTGACAAACGTGTGTTTGATCCCATCATTAGGATGGTTGCTCCAGAGATCGAATGTTAACCGTATAATTATTGCTCACACTTAAATGATACCAGTATTTGGTATAATCTATCCCAAGGGTTAACACTCAAAAATAATGACACACATTTTACGATACAAAAGAAGATGATCAGGATCAAACACAACTACTACCTTTCTTTTTAGGATCCCCAAGAACTATAGCTGTAGAATTGCATAAGCTGTTTTAGAAACTGTTATATTAATAATACATGAAAATGTAATTTTTATTTGAAAAACAAAAGATTTCCCCGTATTTCACAGATATACTACGGGGCTTACAAGCGAAAGAAAGTGGTTTTTAAACATCAAATAAAACCACAAAAAATGCCATAGTATAAAAACAAAAGAGGGTAATACATAAAAACAGAATACACTAATACAAAAATGTAAAATTATTTAACAACGATGAAAGTTTATTAAACAAATTTCTTCTTAATTTCTTAAAAATTTTAAAAATGCTTAATTTAACTGCATATGTGTATTTTTTGTTTTTCTTACGCTTTTATTTGTTTTTGATGGAAGACAACTATAATTTATATTTAAATACTGGTTTCATAAACTCATTGATGACAAAGATTTCTTTTTACTTCTTTTTCCCTGCACTTCCAGATTCCCAGGATAAAATACAACTATTACCTTTCTCTTAAGATCCCCAAGAACTATAACTGTATAATTGTATAAGCTGTTTTAGAAACTTTTATACTAATGGTAAACGAAACTGCATTTCTGTATTTTCTCGCGCTTTTATACGTTTTTAAAGGAATTAGAGAGCTAAATTTTATGCTTAAATACTAGTTTTGTAAACTCTATGATGACAAATTACAAAGTTTCTAACTAACTACGTTCTTTTAAGGATCCCCAAGAACTACAGCAGCACCCCAGAGTTGAGCTATCCCCCGGCTGGAGAGTTCGAAGTGGTGACCTTCTTCACCAAGCGAAGCCGTAGTCTGAGCGACGTAAGACATGGCAGACAATTGTCCAAGGCATCCAGAGAACATCGCAAGAAGGACAAGGTTGTCTTGAGGCAGCACTCCATACCAGAATCTAGATATGGGGCGTCAAGGTAAATGGATATTTTTTTTTATTTAGAACAAATTTAAAAACACCTTGTTCAACAAAGTATTCCACGAGGCTTATAAAAGTAAGTAATAGAACACAATATTAAAAATTTAAATTGTACATGAAATCAGAGAGAATGACGAAAGTCTCCAATATTCGCACCAGATCCGAGAACACTTTAGGGCATCGTATGGAAAGGCCCTCCAAACTTCTTCTAAATCGAGATCTTCAGTTTGCTTGCAAATTGCAGTTCAGAAGAACATGCTCTACGTCCTTTTCACCATCACTATAGTCACAACGCCCATTCAACAAAATTCCAAATCTAAATAAATAGCTTTTAAAGTTTCCATGACCAGAAAAAAATGAAATGGAATTCATTTAATGTTTTTCCTAATTTAAAAATATATAGTAGGTTTATAACAGGAAAGCTGTCACATAAAACGGCTTCCTCACACCATGAATAAACCTTAGAAACAAAATCGCCAAGAAAGAAAGACAAAAATATGATTCTAGTTTTAACTTTAAAGAGCTATAATTGCCTATTTTCATTTACTTTCTTTTCGTAAATTCAATTAATAGGGGGAACCAGGGACATATGACCCCACTCGAAGTTTTTTGCTTGTAACTTTTAAAAAACACTATTTATGAATGTGTAAATGCAGATAATTTATACTTTATAAAGTACTACAGAATATATATATTAGTATGTTTCTGTAGTATTAACTGCAATAGTAGTAAATATAAATTATTTAAAACTTTAGTTTTGGGTCATATGTCCCAATGCATAGGGATACATGACCCACCTATTAGGGATACGTGACCCAACCCCCCAAATGTGGTAGTATAACTTAAAATATTTAAAAAAAAAAACTTTTACCAAATAACAAAACTAATATCATATTATAAAGTTTATATAGATTTTATAGTATTTTCAGACAAAATTATTACTTTTTATTTTTATCTCATTAATTATGCTTATATTAACGAAATAATAAAATTTAAAAGTAAATTCTATTCGAAATAAAAAACTGGGGCTTCTTTTATTTTGCAGAGAAAACACATAAGGTTGAAGAATCGCTACTATTTTATCAATATCATTTTGGGATATATTATCCATTTTAGGACATTTAAAACACTTTCCATCGATTTTTTCTGCATATTGAATTGTAAGCTCGTTAAAAAAAAATTCCCTTGTACCTTCCAAACAAACCTTATACTTCGTTAATGACCCAGTCAATTACTTTTGGGACTCCCGTGATTTTTAAAAAAATTTACTTGGTCTACTTCTGTCTACTTTTGTGTTGTTTACTTGGGTCACATATCCCTAATTGGTTTGGGTCACTTATCCCTAGTTGCACTTTTTTTGTTTAATCCCAAAACAAAGTCATTTGCGAATAATTACATTAGCACTATTATGCATGTAACTGTAGCTAATAGCATGAACTAAACAAATAACTAATTGAAAAACTCTTTCTTTTAAACCAAAATATGTAGACCGAAAAACCTTACGGCCTCAAAAATTTACTTTCAGTGCATGAAAACGTATTTCTTCGTATAACTTAACAAATACGCAATGATTCAGCTCGTTTTCTTCACCATGTGATCAACTATCTGAAAGGAATAAAAGTGATGCCACTTTCAACTCACAAAACTTTTCCATTGCTAAGAAAAAGGCATTGGGTCATGTATCCTTAGGGGTCAAATGTCCCTAGTTCCCCCTATTTATTAACATTTGCTAAATCAATTTGCAGTTTGAAGAATAGAAATCTAGTGCAATTAGCTTGTTTCAGATAACGTATTTCCTTCTAGCTATAATTCCTACATTTCCTTCCTCATAAATCGATGCTCAAGAAAAATTCCTTTTTATTTAGCATTTCTGTTTCCATTCAAGACGTGGAACATGCACTTTACTTACTCTAAAAATATAAGAAACTTATCATTACGTCGTTCATTGCATTACCTGAAAAGTAAATTCAGAATGTGTGTGAGAGAGATTGACCAAAATATTTACGCGATATTTAGCCTTGCCTTAACTTTTGCTTCAATAAGACGTATCCTACTTGTATGTGAGACTTGTCGTTCGTTCTGTGAAAGTGGGTGACAAACAGACGAACTGAACTGTTATAATTCTTCCACTTTTAACATAATAAACGTAGTGTGGAAGCTAATAGTCACAAAAGCATAGCAAAAATATTTAGGTGTATTATTTTATTAATGTACAGAATCACATACATTTAAATAAATCCTTTCCGTTTGTCTTTAACTTGCATATTCTGACCCTACAATAAATGGTTAATAATATTGTACAAGAAAATTATCAGATTTTCTACCCTGCATCATACAACGGAAACATCGTCAGAGAGTGTAATCGATTGCAATACCCTTAATTATAAAACAAACCTATATTAAGTTTTGATATTAGAGTTTTCAGACTACTATAATCCCGTCATACATTAACATACATATATTACATTGTGTCTTCTACAAATAACTGTTTGGATCATAACTTAAAAAAACTAAAACTTATCATGTAACCTACTCTTTTTTTTTACAGTGACAAGCCCGAAGGACCTACTCTCATCAAGCAAAATGGTTCGGACATCTACGCAGAAACCGTGCCGGTCAACATCAAATCCGGCGACAAGTCCTCTAGAGCTAGCTGCCCGCCACCTTCCTACCCCCCTCCCCCACCACCGGTGGGACAAGTGGTCAAAGTGGACGTGGGCCGTGGAGAGTATGCTGACTTGACCACCTCGACTGTCGGAAGGCAGCACAAATCCACGGCCATCATGTCAAGCTTTAGGCCCACGGACAGCGCCAAGCTGTACGCTTCCCCGGACGCTTTTGTAACGGTTGGGTACAAGAAGGACCAGGTGCAGACCTTGCCCAGGCATCTGACGAAAGGTTCTGGAGGGTCGAGAAGTCAGTCACTGCCACCGAAGATGCCCCAGGCGGCGACCAATCAAGGATCCACAGAGAACGAGACCAGCAGTGGAGACTCTGCGGGTGGAGGTGGATACACGCCCTTTAAGGGGTCCTCCACCACACACAGATCCAGGGACAACGAGTCCCAGCAGGACCGCAGGGCATCAGGCACACTGAGGAAGGCGAAGCAGAAAGGTGGTAACTATCCAGCCGCAGTGTCGGAATCGGCCAGTCCCAATCACTATCCGCCCCTCGCTCAAGAGCCGGATTTCGACACCAGCGAGGAAGAAGACACCACGTCGGGTATGGAGACCAAGAGTGGTCTCAGCACCTTCCGGGCACCGGAAAACGAGACGCCCAAACCCAAAGAAGTTGTTGCTTCTGAAGAGGTACCGAAAGCAAAGCAGCCAGAACTGAACTCCAACATGACGCTGCGCAGGAAGCGGCTCAAGTCCCAGGCTTCGGTGGACTCGGGCCAACTGCAGGCGGACGTGGAGCAGTCGCTGAACGAGCAGAATCTCGAGAAAGCGAAGTCTTCAGAATCATCAGAGGTGGTTCATTCTGAAGAGACGGGTGAGGTGACGATTCTGTTCAAGAACGAGAACGACGCAGAAAAGTCCCAGAATAAGAAAGTGGCCCCGATACCCCCGCCGAAAACTAAAGACTCGACAGAAATAAAGAACGATGTTGAAATCAAAAAAGAACCAAGTGCCAAAATTCCCCGCAATGCTTCCGATAAGCAATTATCACAAAAAGAAGCTATCGAACAAGATAATTCTAATAGATCAGCAAAAGAACCGATAGCTTTCACAGCTACCATAACCCTGAAACAGACTGAAGTGGTTTCTAAGGAAACGCCATTTAGAATTAAAAATAAAGAATTAATTCATCAACATAGTGCTCACGAATTACTTCATCTTAAAAACAAAGAAGAGGCATTAAGAAAAGAAAAACAGGATGCTACGAATCGAGATAAAATCGTAAAATCGCCATCACAAGGGTTTAAAGAACGATTAAACGATACTTTAGATTTGTCAAACCAAAAAACTACTGTAAATCAAAATGACAATCGAAACAAAAATAATTCAAATTCTAGTCAGAAAGTAGCACCAGCTGTTCCTAAGAAACCGAAGGCTGAAGAAACTAAATGTTCTGATGAACTTATTGAAAATGAAATTATCAAAGCTCTTCAAGCTGAAAGCAATGGAGATGGTACTGTCTCACCTAGCATTGATGCATCATCAAGGTCTGTCAAAGACAACATTTACAATTTTGAAAAGAGAAGCAACGAGCAAACAACTAATAAAGCTGATCTTTCCCCAAGAAGAAAAAGCGATGTCATCCGCATTACCTTGGTGGGATCACAACAAAAAGGAAATGAAACGGAAAAAATTTCACCCATTCCTTCCATGAAAACTTCAAAATCTTGTCCAAAGACTTTCGAAGAAGACGTTGATATGGATGTAGAAAGCTCTTTAACAGCTGCAATGCTGCATTCAGATGCACACAACCAAGTGACAAGATTTTCTGCCGAAACGCCTACTACGACTCTGGCTTCCACAAACTTCAACGATGACTGGAGAAGGCCTGACGTCACTTCTCCAGTAAACATACCACAGTACATAGAGGCGGCAATAAGAAAACCACCAGACACCCCTCCTAAAAATACGATGCCGAGACGAGGTGAAAACTACAACAAGACTCAGACGTTGGGTCGAAAAACAAGTGAAAGGGACTACAACTACCATGACGTAGAGGCAACTCACTTTTCAGAGACGATGACGCTCAACAGGCAAAGCATAGCAAAGAGCGACTCCGCCAAATACCAACAGATGTCAGAAGCCATGCATCATTCCGGTAGGGAGCACCATCAAAACAGAGTGCCCGCTTCGACAGCCAGTCCGCAAACTATGCTACCTCCTGGCTATCCAGTGCAATACCAGAACAGGAGCACGCCACCCATATCATCCGGAGCTTACATACCCAACGCGAATAGTTTAGACATGGTGAATATTCCGGCGAACCTCCCACTCGAGGTGCAGCAGAAGATCATGGCCGAGCACATGGCCAACATGAGGAACCGCGAGTCCCTTCCGCCGAACCCTCATCAAGTTCTACAGCAGATGCCGCAGTCCAAACCTCCGGGTCCCATGTCAGCCCAGGCTCGACTCCTGGACCACAGACACGCGAAGGT
This sequence comes from Oedothorax gibbosus, assembly GCA_019343175.1. Taxonomy (NCBI): domain Eukaryota; kingdom Metazoa; phylum Arthropoda; class Arachnida; order Araneae; family Linyphiidae; genus Oedothorax; species Oedothorax gibbosus. The sequence goes on along the minus strand of CM033276.1, from coordinate 23,199,920 downwards.
GGCCGCCCCTGCCCCGAACCGGGCGGCCCACCAAAAACCGCGGGAAGGCGACGACGAATGCCTGAAACTCTGCCAGAGGGTGGACGAGAGCTTACAACTCATCCGGCTGCAGGTCGATTCGCTGAGGATGGCCGCGGCCAGCGAGCCGGAAGTGATCCCGGAACTGGTTCCTCCACCCCCTGAGTTCAACTTCGCCCCACCCCAAGTCCCCCAGCACCACCCCCAGTCCCAGCCCCAGGCTCTGCACATCGCTCCTCCCCCGGAATTCAGCGATGAATCCCTCGCGAGGCAGCGACGGGCACAGCAGAACATGATCACCACCATGGACGCCCCGGTCAGCAGGAGGGTGGTGCCCCCGGACACTATGAACTATCCCTATCCCGAGCACATCTACAGGGGCTACCACCCCTCCATGCAGTCCCCTCAGGACCACCCCCACCACACCATGCACCATCACCCCCAACACATCACAAACAACATGACGGCCTCGCCCACCAAGACCATGACCCTGTCCCGAGGAGGCTACCCCCAGCACCACGCCCCATCCCACCAGCAACAACAAGTCCGGCAGCACGAGAGCAACTGCAACACCCTCCCCCATCCCGGCTCGAGGATGATGAACCCTCAGATGATGCAGCAGCATATGCATCGGCCTCAGCAGCAGCACCCTCAGCAACACCACCAGCAACAGACTCAGCAACAACAACATCTCCAGCAGCAACAGCAACATCTCCAACAGCAACATTTGATGCAACAGCAGATGCGAGCCGCCGCAACTCACCAAGGATCTTCACCAAGGATGATGGGTGGTTCCATCCCTCCCATCCCTCAGCATAAGGAGTTCCGACAGAAGCCGCTGCACCAGTGGAACATGAAGGACGTTTCGGACTGGTTGGAGAGTCTGTTCCTCCCCGAGTACAAAATCACGTTCGCAGAGGCAGGCATCACGGGTTCGAAGTTAGCTAACATGGACAATAACGACCTGATGGGTTTAGGTGTGAAACAAGCTGGACACAGACTAAATATGGAAAGATCAATAAAATGGTATCTAAAGTAATATAGAACTAGGTGTACCAATGCCAAATATTGTATACTAATTTATCAACAATTCGTGAATTACAGTATTTTGAAAATTTTAAACACATGTGTGTGTGGCCTCTAGTCATAATAAAAAAAACTCGGTATAAAAATTGACTAACTCGACATTAAAATGTTCAATTGCTGTAAAAGTATGAACTGTAAATACATTTTTAGTGAGCCACTAATTTTTCGTATTGTTATTTTCCAAAAATAGAATAACAACTAAATATATTACACGATAATTAACCATTCTTGATTTAAAAATGGGTTTTTTCTAAGATTGATATCTGCTTTGAATTATCAGCACTTATTTTTGCATAATAATTTTATGTATTACATTTATGTATTGTAATTGTATGTAATAATTTCTTTCAAATATTCTTGTTTTGAAGAAAAATAAGATAGTAAGTAGTTTAAGAACGTTATTCCAAAAATAATTTTATTATTCATAATAAAAAAAAACATCTATAAATCAAAACAATTTACTACAGCAAATAAGACAATGCACTGTTTTCAGAGGTATTTTATTTAGATTGGAATTTGTATAGCGTATTATTGGATGGCCTACACAAATGTCAGTCACTAATTTCTTGAATTTCATTAAATGCTAAGATTACTTAGACATTTTCAGTGCAATATGTGACTCAAGGAACATTACATGATAAGAAACTATTGGTTTATGTAAAAAGAAATGTGCAATATATTTATTTTATTAGTTGAAATTATAGAAGCATATTTAATACTAAATAATATCCAATCAACTTTTGTCAAAGTCAATTTATGCATAATTTGGGTTACATTTTGTATTAAATCCATTTTTTGCGCTTTTTAAGCAAAAAAGTGTTTTGAATTTTTAACACAAAGTTTCGAAAACTGCCTACTGCGATTTCTTATTCATTTTTAATACAGTGTATTTCTAATAGTAGATACTACTAAGCAAACAAGTTTTTCAATACTTGGTATTTATACTAACATAACAAAAAATTATATCTTAACAAAAGTAAAGCTAATTAGGGCATTTATAATTAGGGCATTTAATGAAATTGCTATAAAGCACAAAACTAATAAATTATTTGTTTTTAAGCGATTAATAAGTAATTTTAGTTAGTTTTAGTAATAAACTTATTTTTTTAATAAAATTTGGAAAAATATCTAGAATTTTATTACTTTTTGATCAGTGTTATAATTATCTTGTAATATAAATAATTTAAAAACCTTTTACATAATTTAATGTTTTAAAAAATAATATGACCATATGTAGCGTGGAAAAGGCATTTTTTATAATTATGTAATTTGTTGCTCCATTAGTATTCTAATATAAGTATGGAATAATCATCATAAAATTGTTGGAAAGTTTAATCTTTTGAAAGATTGATCAGAATTGCTCAGAGTTCAATGACGATTGCTCAGATTATTTTTAACTTTGAATAAATCGAATTTTTTGATTTAAGAACAAATTCTTCAATGACTTTTTTTTACCAATCACTATACCTGCAGGGCCCCCACCAAGTCAATATTGTCACTATTTTTTTTTTCTCTGGTCACTAAAAGTCACTATTTGCCAAAACTAGTCACTGAAGTCAATTTTTTTTGTACACACCGTTTAATCTTTCATAAATCCCGACAGGGTCTAAATTTCCGACACTAGAAATACCTATTTTTCTGTTTATTTCTCGATTTTTTTTTATTTAGAATGTTTATTTTAAATAATATATAAACTGCTTGTTGTTAAAAATAGTTATGTACTATTAAATATTTGAACTCAGTGCAAAAAACACCAGTAACTTACTACGTTACCTATTATAAGAAAAAAATTATGTCCATCGAGACCAGACCACATAATAAGTAAGTGTCCATAAGTATAAAACGCAAACACTTTAAAAAAAACCTCTTCCCAAATGCAAAAATTCGTACTTAAATTGCCCTGAATTACGCATAACGGTATTATTTTATTAAATTGTTGGGTTTCGAACCTGTGTAGGGTTTATGTAATGTTGGGTTATCGGTCTTTGCCGGGATTATGGCCTGTCGGAGTTCGGGCTTGTCGGGTTTTCGGCTGACGAGATTATGTTCGGAACCCATTGAGTTTGTTTTACTGACCTAAAGATTCATATAAATACTTATAACATTTAGCATTAAAAGTTTCTTTTATTAATGTATAATTTATTCAAAACATATTGTATATAGTTAATGTTATTGTTGTGTTGAACTTTTTTCGTTTTGAGGCGTGCTCAAAGTTTCGAAGGGGCTGGTTCCCTTATCTCATTGTATTTGTAAATCGAATATCAGTTGTGAATGTGTGTATGTAAAAGCCTTAATAGTAAGTAACACTAACGTAAAGGAAAGACGCAAGTTCATAATCAGGAAAAGCCGAAGATTGCAGACTAGATAACGGATGGAATGTTCTATGAAATCAGCTTAAGGGGACGTGAATGTCCAAAAACGAAACTAACCGCCTCAATGTTAACCTATGGAGAAATTGTATGGATTGTTTCATAACTAGCATCCACAATTTCTTACCTTATTGTTTAAAAACTTGTTGGTATGCTAAGGTATTGATAAGCTCCATGTATGTGAGTTGTTAAATTGTCTCTAAATTAATTCAAGTGTTTTTCAATAAGCTGACAAGCAAAAATATGCCATACAGTGGATAAAAATAAATTTCAAAAACAGTATCGAGAATTTTGCTACACAAAAAACGTAGTACTTATCAATACCAAAGCATACCAACTAATTCGAAACCAATAGGTAAACAATTGTGGATGCTAATCATGAAAAACTTTATCCAATTTCGCCATATGTTAACAATGGGAAAGTTACTTTCGTATTCTGAAATTCATGTCCCCTTAAGAATAAGTTTACATTTTTAGAAAGTTCCTTTTTTTAATTTTAACTAATTTCATTTATATTGGTCGTCATTTTGTTTTCAGTTTAAACTTTGAAGAGATAGTTTTGAAAATTTCACCAGAAATCAGCTTACGGATAAGGTTAATTTTTTTAGAAAATTACTTTTTATTTTTTTACTAATTTCATTTATGGTAGTCATCATTTTGTTTTTAGTTAAAAATCTCAACAAAAAAAAAGTTTTACATTTTTTTTTTAAAGTTACATCGAAATAAATATTGTATTTTGTATCCTGTTTTTAACTCAATTTTTCGAGTGTCGTTTTTGCATTGTTTCATGTTCAACTTGAAGTTCTCAAAATACTAGAACTTTATTTTCTACTCAATATTTAGTTATTTACCAAACAACAATAAACTGAAAGAACTTCCTATGTTTAAATATTTATACTTTTCGAAAATGAAGCCTTCTCGTTTTCATATCCTATACCAGGTTTAAAAACTTTCCTCAAAAGGCATGTAAATTTAGCAGCTAATTTATTTGAATTTAAGTTACTCTGTAAATCTCTAGTAAATATGTACTTTTTGCGCGTAAGAACACTTGTATTGTGGATATATTTGTACATATATTTAAAACTACCTTCAATTGTTTCGTCAGGCGTATTCCGATCTTAAATGTGGTGCTTTCTTTTTCATTTTATAAATATATACAAATATACAAAATATAGATTTGAATGAAATTGATTGGAAGTGTACAAACATTTTGAGTACCTGACACAGTACTGTTGGTGTTTTATAATAAACTGCACTCAGTAATAAAATTTTCCAGTTTTCTATAAGAATAGACTTAAAAAATGCTAGATGAAATAAGGAAATTTCATAATATAATAGAATAATCATTTTTTTTTAACCTACTACTTTGTAAATTATCACAACCTTACACTTTCCTAAAGTATCAAAAAATTAGTTGTAATACAATTTTAATAAAAAGCAATACTTATATAACAAAATGCAAATATCAGAAATTTTTAGAAATGTATTATTACTATTTATAATTATTATTATTTATAATTTTTATTACTATTTATAATTATTTATTATTTATAATTAATTATTTGTTATTATTATTTATAATTATTTATTATTTATTATTATTTATAATTATTTATTATTTATTATTATTTATCATTTATTATTTATAACTATTTATTATTTATAAAATTTATTATTGTTGTTATTTTTTGTTTCATTATTTATTATTTTTTATTTTTTAAAGTATGAATAACTAGTGTTAGGTACAGATTATCAACACTTTCCATCAAGAATAATGTTTTTATAACAAACATATGTTTTTTGTATAATGTTTGAGAAAGTAAAATTAACGTTTGTAGTTTTCTTCCATTTCGACACAAAAAAATGCAACTGCCAAAGTGCAAAATACCACTGGTGATAAAAACAAAAATATTTGGCGAACTTAAATACAATTTAATAAGCTAGACATTACCGAGAAAATTTAACTGTAATTACTGCACGGATACAATATTTCCTTACTTAACTGAGAGTATAAGAATAGGGTTAAGGAAGGTTACTTTGAGATGTTGATAAATACCACGATCAATCATTTAACATTAGCCATGCATCTTGCAAAAAGATCAAATATTTGTACTGTTTTCTATTTATATAACATTTCTGAATTTTCATAAACATTTATAATTATGGTAATAAAATAAACTCGATAAAAATACTCAATTTAATAATCCCTTAATTAAATGAAACCCTTAAATTATTTATAGTTTTCAAAATTAATTAGTTACTATTTAAAAAATGGGAATACATTTTGTTTTGATGTGTAAATAAGCCAAATGCAAGCGTAACAAACAATAGGGAAAAATAAACCAAAAAAGTAAATAAAATTCATGAATCATAAAATTCATGAATTCATACAATTCATGAATTCATAAAATTCATTCTATAATGAAACTATTGCTTGTTACGCTTTTTCATATTTGGTGTATTCCTAGCATTACTTCTGTACAACATACAAGTTGACACTCATATAAATTGTTGTTAAGATTTTGGCAATGTTTGATATCGATGTACAGATTTGAAAAATTCGTTTTCATGTCAAACTATCCAGTCCGGGTTTATGTATTTTGCAGTGAAGCTTCTTGTATAAAACATTAAGGAACGTATGAAAGCGACTAGAAGATTGTTAATAAATAGTGCACAAATTTGCATGAAAATTTAAGTGTGTGTTCAATCTATTACTTTAATCACATGTCTAATAACAACTACACTCTTAAAACAAGCGAGCGATTTTAACTCAGTCTGAGTTAATTTCCACTCCTTTCCGGTGCCGAAAATGCACTTCTCCTATAGGAGTGAATTTCACTCTTTTTCGGAGTGGGTAAAAGAAATAAAAGAAAACAATCTGCGTCCTACACTCTTAAAACGAGCGGTTTTAACTCAGTCTGAGTTAATTTCCACTCCTTTCCGGTGCCGAAAATGCACTTCTCCTATAGGAGTGAATTTCACTCTTTTTCGGAGTGGGTAAAAGAAATAAAAGAAAACAATCTGCGTCCTACACTCTTAAAACGAGCGGTTTTAACTCAGTCTGAGTTAATTTCCACTCCTTTCCGGTGCCGAAAATGCACTTCTCCTATAGGAGTGAATTTCACTCTTTTTCGGAGTGGGTAAAGATAAAAAACAATCTGGTCTACACTTTAAAACGAGCGTTTTTAACTCAGTCCCGAGTTATTTCATCTTTCTTGCGAAAAGCACTTCTCATATTTGGAGTGAATTTCATCTTTGTTTAAGAGTGACACTGCTCAAAACAACTAGGGGAGCACTTTCGTACTCTTATTACAAGTTAAGGTCCCAATTGATTTTATTCTAAAAATCTAAATTGCGGAAATAGTTTCATTATGCATCTCTTAAAATAATGGTAAAAAACAGGGGGGGGTACTTAATTTTTTTAACTAAAATTTAAGGGAAAAAATATTCTACCTAGATAAATTATAACAATAGTTTTTTTTAAAACTTTATGTTAAAAAAAGTAACAATAAATTTTAAACATTTAAAAAATGCAAACATGAAAAATTTAGGGTAAATTTATTTGTTAAAATTATTTTAGAGTGAATTTTATCTTACCATGTTTCTCTTCCTTTCATTTAATTAAAACAAACATTATTTAATTCTTCAAAAGACAATGATTCTTCCATCTAACGATGCAAAAAGAAAAAAATCGCAATAGGGTGAAAGGGTTTAAAACATGCGCTCCCCTAATTGTTATGAGCAGTGTAGATAAAAAACGGATCACGCCTTCACTGTTACAAATTTTGTGATTGGTTTCACTAAAAATGGTTCCTAGTAGCTGCAACGGCTGCGTGGTTAAATGTTCCACCATATTTTTGGAATTTATTTGAACCCCTTTTCAGGTTTTGGTTTCCGAAATCTGAAATATGATTCAACCTAAAACCAAAATACTGGTGAAACGTTTAACAACGCAGACATTGCAGCTTCTAAGAACCATTTTTTTTTTGTGAAACCAAGTAAGAAATTTTTAACAGTACATAAAGGAAAATACAAAGAACAGTATACGAAGGAGAATTTTCTACCACTCCTCTTTAACCCTTTCAGTCCCAATGACAATTTGGCATCATCATTTTAGAAAAAAAATTCTGATCGTCTATAGCCATTTATGATATCAAAAAGCACATCAGTCGATTCTTCAAACTTTTTCTATTAGAAAATATTTTTTAATAATCCCAATAGATGTCAGCCCTATTATTTTTTTTTAATTATGATCAGAAACATGATGATGCCAATTGGCATCACTGGGACTGAAAGGGTTAAATATTTAAGTGAAAGCAAAAGCGTGAAAAACTTTCTAGTAGATTTAAGTTCTTTCTTACATTTAACCATTTATTTTAAAATCAAAATAACACTACTCAATTTAAAACTTCTATAGATATTGGGATAAGTACATAATATACGATAAAAATATCCATCCCTTACGATATACATAGCTTTTCATAAGTTAAAAATTTTCTTCTTGAATAAACTTTGTATAAAGCAATAAAAGTTAAAATGTACAAAATATAGGGGAGAGTGGGGCTATTGGGACAAATTGTTTTTTTTTTTGGACCTCTGTATTTCAGCAAAAATACAAGAATTTTAATTTCTTTTTTATAAGAGCTCATAAACTGAACATTCGTTTACTTAAAAAGTCATTCGACAGATGTTAAAACATTACCATGTTTTAGTTTCTAAACATTAAAACAAACATGTAAATGTCCCATTAGCTCCCATATGTGGGGTCTAATTGGACAGGGTGCAGGGCTAATGGGACATGGCAAATGTTACCTTAATTAAAATTTCAAAATATTGTAAAAGAATTAGAAAATGACCTGAAAATAAAATTTAAAAGCAAACACAATTTACATAATGTATACATAATGAAATTTTATTTTTTTTACAACTTTTCCCATTTAAAGGTGAAATTTCAAAGTTAAAACTCAAAATCGAAGATACTGCCATAATTTTTGTTGAATCCCTGGAAAGGATAGTTTTGTAACTAAATCTCCTAAAATTTATCCCAAACTTGTCCTTTTTTTCAGGGTACTGGAATTTAAAAATACCGTATCTACTTATATTTTCACTTATTATCCGACGAAAAATGTTCAAAAAGTTTAAAATTAAAGTTTTAAAAAGTTTTTGGCAACTTGAATGAATAATATATTAGAGATTTATATCGATTCTTCAAGAAAAGCATGCAAATCTAGGTTTTTTCGTGTCTCATTTGACCCCACAGTTTCTGTCCCGCATTAGACCCAACAGTGTTATTATTTATGAATGATCCAACACAGAACCACGTGCATTTCACCACAGTATTTGACATATAATATCTTAATCTATGATATGTCTTCTAACTAAAACTATAGTTTAATTCATAAAAGTTTTTTTTTACACTTTAAAAGTGTAAAAAAAAAAGATTTTTAAAGCACTTTTAACTTACTTTGGATTCTCCAAAACAACAATTCTTCTCTCCACTTCAACACATGCTTTTAATGGCTAATCATTGGTTATTAAAATTTCAAGTCTAACTGTTACAATGTTGTAGTGTAGAAATACTTGTAAAAAATATATTTTTCTCCGCTTTTTGCCCTTGTCCCATTAGCCATGCGTCCCATTAGCCCCCACTCTCCCTTAGCGTTAACTGTTTTTCTTTAATCTGCCTAAAGAAAACGACTTTAACAAAACATTAAAATCTATTTTCAAACTTCAACAATGTCATCGTTTTTATTTAAAGTTTGTTAATTGTTCGTAACTTTTCCCTCGGGAGTATAGAGTTAAGCTTACAGTAAAAATATTTTACGAACAAGTAAGTTGTAAATGACTATTCTTTTGAAATAAATGGTTAAAAGTAATGTTCCAACTTTGAAAATGATCCATTTGTTTGGTATTTTCTGCCAACGGTGTTTTATCAAAAGCAAACATCTTTTACAGATCATTAAAAGGTTACATACAAGTACTAAATTATATTTCTTTTGAAATTCCTAATCGCATTAAAATAATTACTGTTAGAAATAAAGAATAATGCATTAAATGTTAATATCTAAAAGGCCTTAATGCGGTATTTATTTAACAGTTTTAGACTGAGTGTAAACTCTCATTGTTCCCAGTAAAGTACATTTTACTAGAACAAACTTATTTTACGATTCACTTAGCGTTACTAGTCTTCCTATAAGGATTAATAGATTTTACTCTTTGACAAATACAATAAGCAAAGAACACTGCTCAAAACTATTAGAGGAGCGCATGGTTTAAACCCTTTCACCCTCAATGATTCCATTTGGAATCATCAGCTTTTTCTGACTAAGTTAAGCTCGCACTTATTTATCGTTAGATGGAAGAATCATGTCTTTTGAAGAATTAAACAGTTTTAATTAAATGAAAATATGAAAAACGTGGTAAAACAAAATTCACTCTAAAACAATTTTATTAAATAAATTGAAACTAAATTCTTCATGCTTGTATTTTTAGATGTTTAAAAATTGATTTTAATAATTTTTAACAAATAATTTTTTTAAAATATGTTGTTGTGTTGTGTTGTGTTGTGACTAATCCTCCTTGGTCTGACGAAGTTAGACCAAGTCCAAAAGATCGTTGACCCGAAGAAAGTCGATAACCAAAAGAGGGAAAAGGAAAACATCTTCTCTGGAAAGGCCGACGCAGTTCAAAATATGTTCGGGAGAGGCCTTCTGAACAAAAATATTGTTATAATTTATTCAAAAGTTATGATTCCAATTTTTATCCCTTTAAATTTCAATTAAAAAATTAAGATTTTTCCCCCATGTTTGTTACCATTTCATTCTGGATGCATAATGAATATATCTCACAAATTTTAAATTTTTAGAATAAAAATGGAAAGTTGGAATTGAAAGGGTTAACAAAAGTACGCAAAGTGCTCCCCTAATTGTTTTGAGCAGTATATAAGGTAATGAAAGTATTACGATGGGTCGAAAATCCGAAAAAGAGATTTTGTGTTTTCTACTCGTTTGGGAGGGTCCTGATTCTAAAAAAAGTTGTTTTCGGACATTGGTCCGTCTTTCAGACTGTCTGCTTATCATTCTGTCTGTCTGAAACTACTTTACAGCTCAATCAAAAAAGTTGGACTTCAAATTTAGTACGCAAGTTCCTAATACCTGTCAGACGCAATTATAAGGTTTTTGAGAAAACCACGCATGCATAAGGGTAGCTGCCATACACTCTTAAAACAAACGAGTGGTTTTAACTCAGTCTGAGTTAATTTCCACTCCTTTCCGTGCCGAAAATGCACTTCCCCTATAGGAGTGGATTACACTCTTTTTGCGGAGTGGGTAAAATAAGTAGAAGAAAACAATCTACGTCCTACACTCTTAAAACGAGCGGTTTTAACTCAGTCTGAGTTAATTTCCACTCCTTTCCGGTGCCGAAAATGCACTTCTTCTATAGGAGTGGATTTCAATCTTTTGTTTTAAGAGTGTAGCACTTTTAGTTTTTAAAGTTATTGACATAACCTTATAGGGTATACAATTACCTTAAATATACTGATTTATTGAGTGGTAATTGTGAAAGGAGTGTAGTGTTACACACCACTAGTAATTTGTTACATTATACAAAATTATTATATTTACCCACTTACCTAAGCCTTAATGGATTAACTTAAGAGATAAAACCGAAGGCTTACCTCTCTAATTCTACCATATGTGTTTGTATAGTAACATGCATCGCCAAACAATTGAAGGGTTTGTGCAAACACTTGAGGCTTGTATGACTCCACTTAGCTAAATTACATTTTCATGTAACCACGATACTTCCAGGGTGATCAAAGTTTAAAAGTTTCAAGTTATGAAAATCTTTTAGGTTTTTAGTCTTAAACATAGTATATATGTGAGTAACTAAAGTTCAGTAACTGAAATAAATATAATATGAATATGACATCCTTGCATAAGTTCTTTTTATATTGTTTTATAGCCTTTTATTTATTTAAAATGTCTGAAGAAGTCAAAGAAGTCAAAAAAGTTCGCAAAGTAGCAGGTATGAGTTTTGCATTTAGCATTTAAAAAGTGAATAGTTATGCTGTTGGAAAAAATGAAGAGCGCATGAATTTTAAACAATGCTTATGGAATTAATTCTTAAGTCCTTATACAGATCATTTTTTGTGGTTTCACACATATTTAATGCCACGAATGCACAGACAAGCTTTGCTAATTTTTTGCAATTAATAGTCCATTCAAATATTTTTAAAGCAAAATGCCTTTAATATTTACTACTGAAAAACTTGTAAGGTTTTGCTACATCTTTCTTTATACAAATATACGACTGATACCTTTAATTAAAGGATGAAAAAGTATTTTCAGAGCCTCTGCTAACAAACCATTTCAATTCATAAAGTTTAAAATAAATTCTGTAGTGATAGTAAATTAAAGCATAAAATCCATATAAAATGATGCCAGGTCTCAGAAGGTTATAGGGGAGACCGGGGCTAGTTATCCCATAGGGGGTAAGTTTTTCACCAGTCCTTATATTGGAAATGATCCGTTATGAACAACTGGCTGCTTGGTTTATGAAGCAACACGTCATATCTCACCCACAAGAACCTTTGTTCAGTTGGTGTTGTCATATTGTCGTTAAAGCTGTTTTTTGTGATTTTCCAAACGTTGAGTAAGTTTTCATGCTTATATTCAAACCTAAATTAAAAGTATTTCTATTTTAGTCTTATCGTTAAATATACTAAAAGGTAATTTCTCTTTCTACCTAACTGTATTTGTTTTTAAAAGAATTTAAACCTCTATATGTCAGAGTGTTATTAAAATTGAAAATATAGCGAGCGATGGGGTAGATATTCCGACAATGCCTTGTAGAAAAACGTGCTCCAACCTTTAAAAACTAAGCTTAAAATTCCAAAAATGAAATATATGCCCAAGTATTATAACCGTACATTTAGTTCTAAATGTAAAAAGGTTGGTTCTAGGTTAATAATTGTGCGTAGTAATAAAAATAAAGGTGACAGATCCTCATACTATCCTGAAGCAATATCACCTCACTCAAATTATTCTCAAGAAAGGATGCAATAGCAGAAAGAGAATCCAATAACTTAAATTTTCTCCATAGAGCATAATAAGTAAACTGCAAAATAATAAATTGCCATAGTATTGCACTTAAAAGTTTGGAGTCGATTGGCTGGCTAAAAAGGGGGGGGGGGGCATTTTCACCAAACTTCAGTGCATGTTATAACTTCAAATATAATTTTTGCAATACAAATCTAATAAACAACCTCTAATAAATAACACCAATCTACAGTTACAAGGGGAAGTTAAGCAATTTACTTGAGTTTAAGGTGATCCAGATGATAATTTTTAGCCTACTTTTCTTTTTTTAATTCGAAAGAATTAAAAAAAATGAAAATGTAGGTATTGACATGCGGTCGATGTCCGTCTGTCTGTCTGTCCGTCCGTACCCCCCCCCCCCCCTTTCCAAAATCGGTTCTATCCATCGGATCTTAAAAATTCTTTTTTTGTTAGAAAGCTATGACCTCAGATACCCAACTTTCATACTTTTTGTCCGTCTGTCTGTACGTCCGGACGGACATAAATCTACTATCTGTCGGCGAATTTCCCATTGAATTAGCATTGAAATTCAATTTGAGTCATTTAAATCACTGTAGGTATTGAAATGCGGTCGATGTCCGTATGTCTGTCTGTCCGTACCCTCCTTTAAAAATCGGTTCTATCTATCGGATCTTAAAAATTCTTTTTTGTTAGAAAACTATGACCTCAGATACCCAACTTTCATACTTTTTATCCGTCTGTCTGTACGTCCGGGCGGACATAAATCTACTATCTGTCGGTGAATTTCCCATTGAATTTGCATTGAAATTCAATTTTAAGTCATTTAAATCACTGTTGCCAAATCAACAATGGCATGAGAAACTTTATTTATTTCAACATATTTGAAGCAAAATAATATTTTTATGAATCAGTTTGGAATGACGTCATAAAATGTAGCACAATTTGATTCTTTGAGTGTTAATTAATTGTTTACCAAGAAAGCGGCAAGGCATATTTTTGCATACAATTATGCTTAGTTTTAATTTACATTTCTTATTTTTTTAATGCGGTTTGGAGTAGTTTCATTACTTTTGTTATTAATAAATATTTAATTGATCTTCTAACTACAAATAAATCGAGCAGACGATAAATAATATTAAGTTAATTTGCGAAAGAATATTAAGGAAAATAGTTGATTTTGGCTTTTAGAAGTTTAAATTATAGCTGGATGCTGTGTTTCGATTTTTTTTCTAATGTGCATAAATCTAGTGTAGAAACGATTGTTGATGATATTTACTGTTAGGAACCTAGTTTTTCCCGATTAGAACTTCAGTAAGTATTTAAGTAACAAGAAAGTAGGCTATTTTAGTTCTTTATGAACTTCTTGTTTTAATTGAAATTTGTTGAAATAAAGTTTTGCTATAATAAACTGCATTTTTTTAAACATTTTTTTACTAAATTCTAGGTATACTCTTCTGGGAAATTTTAATTTGCAGTAAAATGCACATAAAAATAATAAAATGTTTTTAAGCGTGTTAAATATTTTTAAGAAGAGCTAGAAAATGTGCCGCATCCATTTCTGATAGTGTAGAAAAATGTACCCCGTATACGAGGCACGTTTTTTAGCTCAACGTGCTTGCATTTAACCACTCGTTGCCAAAGAGTATATTTACTTTTTGGAAAAGTAGTGATGCTAGTTTGTAGATGAACATGTGAAAAATGCAATAATATCTTGTTTTCTTCAAAATAAATAAAAGCAAAAAAATACACTACAATCAAAAAGAAAAATAAAACGTGGGAATTTAGCCCTGGTCTACCCTACTAATAACAAGCAAAAAAATATTTAACCTCGGTCGGCTCAACTTATAAGGCCAGAGAAGAATTGATTCCTTATTTATCTCTTGCAGATGATTTTATTAACGTGGTGCGAGACTGGTTTACTTCCAAATACTCTATAAATGGAGTGACTACCCATAACCGTACCAATTGGACAGCTGCTTCAGAACACTGCAGGGGCAAAGGAAAAATACTGTTCAACCCACAAAGCTGGAAAGAAGTAGAGGATGTGTGGGAGCACATTAAAAGGCGTGTCAAGGAAAAACCAAAGAAAGCCATGGGTCCTAAAAGTAAACTTGAAAATATTTGACCGTATATTTTTAATTTGCATGTAAAGTATAGTGTCGTAAATAAAAGTGGCCCGGCCATGGAGGTAGGAATAAGATAGAAATGCTGCCAAGTCGAAAACCAATGAAAAAAAGGTTTGCTAAGTGCAGCTATTGATTGCTTCAATATTAAGCCCAAACAAACGCTTGGCAAATTATTTACCGGTAACTATGCAATCTTCACCTGTGCACTGATCTGATCAACTCACACAATCACTAAACTCATTAAGATTTGAATTCGCCAAGTCCATGCGTAGCTCTAGTCTATTAACGAACCAAACCAACCAATGAAAAAACAGGCTCGCCGAGCGAAGCTATTGAACATTTGAATAATTTAAGATGAGACTTGACTGCTTTCAGACGGCTTCGATAGTTTTTCTCGCCTAGCATCTCCCTGCATTCGTATCTCCCTGCCGGGGCCACTTTTATTTGCACCACTCTGTATTTTGCTTATAAAAAGCGAAAAGAAATCTTTTCTGTCGTTTACATTTTGTAAGCAAGTTTAGTTTAAAGTTGTGTGTGTATGTGAAATTGGTTATAAATTCTAAAATTTCTTTATAGCGGCGATAATTGGAGTATGAAAACGTAATGTAGAATCCAATAGTCATTTTTTATGATAGGTCTAGTTAGCCGGTTCCTTTCGGAGCCGTTTCCAGAGAAGCCACGAGGAGGCCACCCTATCTTCGTCTCCATTTGACGGCCTAGGTGTTCTGGCCGTCGGGTAGTCAGGTGTGCGAACCCAAATTTAGAAACCTCGCCTTTTTTTTAAACCTTTTTTTACCTCGCCAAAACAATCGTCTTGAAAATACAAATTTTAAGCAATCCTAAATTTTTCTAACTATTGCTGTGATCATGAAATCGGAAAAATTCTACAATCCTAAAATTTCACAACATCGGCATTCTATAAATTGTGAAACTTCGAGGAACTTCGTAAAATCCCAAAATCGCGGCGATTATCAAATTTAGAAATAATTCCCGCAATCCAAAAACTTAAAACGCATACGATCGTAATATCCAGAAACTCATCAAGATATCGATTGTGATTTCTTAAATTTTGGAACTCCAGTTATCCTAAAATCGCTAAACTCCTTGAATTCAAAAACCACGCAACTCCAGCGAGCTTAAAATAGCCCAGTTGGGCACTGTCGACTATAAAGTTTGTGAAGAATTTTCATTCAGTATTTGTTTCTATAATTTAAAAAAATGCTCCTTGGCAATTGCAAATGCAAACTACATAATTGCATTTGCGCCTAGTTTTTGAAGTTAGTAACACAGATCGATCCTAAATTTCTGTATCCAATTTCGAACCATGCCGTACTTATAATGTAACAGAAATTTAAAAACTAAATATTGCATTTCTACAGTTTCCCCGATGGCATTTTTAGTTTTAACCTCTTAAGACCCCAGCAAAATCCTACACGTATATATTTCATCTAAACATACGTTTCATACAAATATATACTAAAAAGTATGTTTTGCAAAGTAATTTTTAAAAAATACGTTTAATAGTTATTGGGAGGCACGCCTAAAGCTCTAAAAATACACATTTTTATGCAAAAGAAAGAACGTATAACTTATTTGTAGTTAACAGTTCCTTTTAACATTGTTTTTAAATGCAAAATGCCTTTAAAATTAACTACTAAAAGAACTTTTTGAAAAGTTTAAAGAAAGAACTAGTTTAAAGTTATTTTTTAAGAACTCTAATATCGTATTGACTCTCGTTCAACTACATTTTTTATAGAAATAAATGACAGATACCTGTGATCAAAGGCTGAAAACTGATTTTCAGATCTTCTTCTATCGGACCAGGTCAATTTAGAAACTAATTAACATGTTAAATGTTTGTGGGGAGGTTTTAAAAAATGTCCCCGAATGAGGACCCCAGGTCGCAAGAGTTTATTAAATTGTTTATAAATCTGATGAAAGTTGGGTTCAGATGAAAGCAATTAGATGAAGATAAATTTTTTAGAAATAAATGTTGTATCCAAGCTACATGAGGTTTTTTAACCTCTTAACGATCGGGTAACGTTCAAGAAAACTTTCATAAAGTGTATATTTCGATATTATTGGCTACATGAAGGACACTCCTGTCATTGACGTTTTAATTGGTGGATTTAAGTTAGTTTTAATCTTATTGGTGCGTTACAATTGAGCACTCCACCCATCGGCGTTTTAATTGGGGGATTTGAGTTACTTTTAGTCTTATTAGCGCATTACTACTGAACTGTCCAGCCTGGAAAATACCACGGGAGTGACAATGAAAGGGTTAAATAAAGCATTTTTATAATAAGGGTAGTAATTTCCGAATGCATAACTAAAATCTCTCTCTTTTTTTTCTAAATTTCAGCAGTGTGCTTTTTATAGCAAAGCCTACCTTTAAGTATACATAGTTTTAACAATTACAATCCCAATATAGAAATGTAAAGCAATAATAATAAGTTAAATATCCCGCAGTAAACTCTTTACGAGTCAGGTCCTTAGATACACAAAAAAGTTTCAAAAAAAATTATGACCTCTAAAATTTCTTTACAATTAAATGTGAAATATTTTAGGTATTACTTCCATGGGCAGGTAAACAGCAATATCTAGACTGATGACTTGGACCATTGCTACAAGCACTCAATAATTCTAACTATAAGAAAGTATACTGAAAGACAAAGACTGGCAAAAATGGTCCAATTCATTATTGTGGTTACTGTAGTTTACCTGCCCACGGTATATTATTTGTTTACTAAAAAAGTGTTTAAAATTTTTATTTTCATTTCAAATTTTTCAGTTCCCCTAACCTTGATAGGAATAAAATTGTGGACAGGCATAGAAACTGCTGGAATTTTTCCGTTTATCACAGATACAAATAAGACATGGTTGAATGATAAAATTAACGAAAAAATCAGTGTTAATTTGGCAATACAAAATCAAACCTTCTGCGTCGCTATAAAATTCACTGAGTCAAATATTACTGCAGAAGTAGAATACAAAAGTACTAATCTGAATTTCTTTTGTGAAAAACTACAAAAAACAACAGATGAAAATCCCGTTAGTTCAAGAACTGAACCATATATATATACTCTTCTCACAAATGAAGAGCCGCCAGAGGCGGATGAGGGGCCAACAGAAATAACGAAAGAGCAGGATTTAACTACAGTCCCTCCAAGAATTGAAGAACCTCTACAACTAACCCTACCTCTAACCCTAAGTACAATTCATGCAAAAGATAAGTCGAAGATAACCACTGTTCCTTCAAAAACTATTTTTACTCTTACAACACCCAAAAAGATCCTAACTTCAAAACCAACAAAAGAGTTTTCAATTTCTCCATTAACAAGCGTGGTAACTTCAATGCCACCCAACAAGATGTCCACAGAAAAAATGTCAACTTCAAACTCCACAGAAAGACCGAAAACTTCCATTTCAACAATAGGTACTTCAGATACTCCATTAACTTCTGAAACAGTAGATGGGACACTTACAGAAAAGTTGTCAACAGAAATGACGTCAATAGCGGGAGGAGGAATGACGTCATTTTCAGAACCGACGCTGATGTCGACTTCTACAACTTCAAAATTACCAAGAACGAAAACAATTAACGAGGATAACACAGTGGAAAGTACTGTAAAGAAAAGCACAACTACGCCTCAGGTAACTAACGTAGAGGTTCTAGAAACGAAAAGTACAATGGATGAAACTGTAAACACAGTGACCGAACATGAAACCACATTTCAGGAAACTGAAAATACGGTAGAGGAAACTGTCAGCACAATGACTGAAAATGATACAACAGTTCGTGAAACTGAATATACGGTGAATGATACTGTGAACATAGATGCTGAAACTGAATATACGGTACATGAAACTGAGAACCCATTGACTGAATATGATACCACAGTTCATGAATCTGAAAATACTGTGAATGATGTTGTGAGCACAGTTACTGAAACCGAATATACGGTATATGAAACTGAGAATTCAGTGACTGAATATGATACCACAGTTCAGGAATCTGAATATACGGTGGATGATATTGTGAGCACAGTGACTATGAATGCTACCACAGTACCCAAAACCGAAAAAACAGTAAAACAAACTGAAAACACAATGACTGAATATCAGGAAACTGAAACTGCGGTAAATAAAACTCTGAACCCAGTGATTGAATGTGATATCACGTCCCCGATAGTTGAAAATGCGTCAAGCCCTGAAGAAGAAATATCGGAGACGTTAAAAACGTCATCATTCACAACACAAAACATTTTCACTTCCACTCAAGAGAATTACAAACCAACTGAGCAGATCTTAAATTTAACGATTATAAACGTAAATATTACAGAAGATTCGACACTGTCCACAGAGAAATCATCAAGTTCAACTTCAATTTCTACTAGTACTGCAATCGTAACTTCAACAGAAGAAACTTCCAGGTAAGAAGAGGCTTAAAACATTCTTATCTGAAAAAGTACTATTTTTATCTTACAAAGTGAGCAAAAAAGTAGACCCAGATTAATTTTAAAAATCTTATTGTAACATATATTCTGACGTTATTCAAAACTGATTTGTATCACAAAAATAAATTTCCTTTAAATTTTTATTTAATATAAATAAAGTTTCTCGTGAGATTTGAATTTTATGAGTGGTAATGGTGTTTAATTTCATTATAAATGGATTTCATCACTTCTAAGTGTCGTGATGAGTATTAAATTTTGCAGATTTTTTTAATAATTAAAGTACTTCGAATTCAATTTTTTTTATGACATTTTCAATGTCTTCTAGCTTCAATGCGCTAAATTTTTAGGCGTATTACACTTTTCTGAGGCATTAGAAGTTTAAGCTATGAAAATGGGTGACAGACATACAGACGAATAGACAGGATATAGCTTTCATAAAAGCTTCCATTTTTATGTCATAAACGTAGTGTGGAAGCTAAAACCGAATATATAAAAATATTTATTCATAAAAAAAATTTACAACAAAGTTCAACATACATCAATACTTAAGAAGTAAAGACGCATTTTTTTAACGCGAATTAAAACACAGAATTAAAAACGTAATTAGTAGCCAGTTCGGTTGAGAAAATTAGATATTCATGAAAGTTACTGTTCTATGCCATTTGGTATGACTTAAACACTAAAACCACCTATAAAAATTACTGATTGAAACAAATATTAATTTTATTTTAAGTGCTTTGTGTAAAAAAAATGCAGAAAACATTGAACTTTACCTATTTTTTATATGAACTTAATCCATTTTTTCAGTTCTTGTGAGGCTAAACGAGTAATGTACAAAGGACTTGAAATTCGTTTACCAGAAACAAATTTCGGACAAGTTGCTGAGCCGCCATGCCCTAGAGGAACCTATGGTAATAATCAGGAATTAAAAAATTACTTTTAAAAAGTAACACTGTTACAGTTACTTAATTTAAAAGTAACTGTGTTACAGTTACCTAATACGAAAAGTATCTAATCACAGACAATTTTAGAATTTTAAAGTTATAAGAAAAAATTAAATTTAGCCACCTTACTTTAATGTGTTAATGGAAATCCCAACTTGGCCTTGAATTGCCATTGTTATTTATGATTTTGTGATGCAAATTAGCAATATTCTGATTGGCTTTATACTTTGAAAATCATTAAAAATAATACCTATTTGGGCAGGATTAAAAATAGCATAGTTTTGGGCAGAAATATACAGTTCAATGCTTAAAAAAGCCTTACTTAATCTTAACTTCTCATACAGAAAAAAATGCGTAAAATGAAATTAAGTTTACTAATACATGGCTATGAATTCGCATCCCATGCATATTATTTATACATTGTTTAGTTTATTTTGATATTTTATTTCAGATTTGTCATAAAATTTAGAAATAATACTAGAAATCCTAACTTTTTCAGGCGCTATACGGTGGAAATGCAATGAAATTTTGGGCTACTTTGAAAAAAATGGATATGTATCATGTCAAACTCTAAACTGCTCCGAAAAACTGGTGAGTACATTATCATCCACTCAATTATCAACGTATAGTAGTCGAGTAGAGGAGGGGAGGGTGGTATGGAATACCATTTAATTTTTTTAGAATAACTCTTTAGGTTTTAAATAAAATTCCACACAATCATTTCCATTATATACTATAACTAATGGTAATGAAGTGCGAATGATGAAACAGAACAGTATTTATTTTTTTTGTTATGAAAAAATTTACTTTAAAAAAAGTTACGTGTGGAGGGTAATATGGAATAGTTGTTTACAATTATTGAAAATTTAATTATACGTCACAGAACATAGTTAATTTTAACTAAAAAACAATATTTGAAAATTTACGCTCAAATAGTTTTGTTTTTAAGTTTATTTACAAAAATCACAAACATAATCTTCTTTCTCTGCTCCAATACAGTCAAAATGAGCCCATAAAGAACAGCTAATGCGTTAAATTTCATTGATCTTCAGAAAATTTTCCCTTGCAGAAGATACATTCAGCAACTTTGTTTACCGGTTCTTTGGTTGATTACATGAAGGCAATTTCAGATTATATGTATTCCATATTACCCGACAAGCCATTTTGGATTATGGGCCATTTTACTGACGGATAAAACATTAATGGCTAAAAATCGACTACAGCATAACAAACTACTATTCTTTTAGTATACATTATTCTTAACAACAAAATTAAAGTCTCATGATTACTGGTGGATTAAAATGTTTGAACACCTTCCGAGAAAAACTTTCAAAAATCCAAAAACACACTTTGTTTTTCAGCGACTGTAACGACAGTAACAAGAAGTTAACTCTTTGTTCACTACATCATGGGGGATTTCTTAGGTCTTTTATGGAATTTCCACGTAATGGCAGCACGAGAGAGGGCTGAAACTTCAGTATTCCATATTCCTCGACTATCCCATAATACCCTCCTCTCCTCTGCATTTTACAAAAATAAAAACCTAATACATTCCATAATCCTGAGGAACAACCCAGAGGAATGACATTTTAAGCCTACTTTCGTAACAGGGGACCAGAATAGATTTTATGGCGCCAGTCCCTTACAGTTATAAGCTTTTTTTTCTTCGCTCAAACAGCACCAAGTATTGTGCAAAACAGTACAACATTTCAATATTGTGTTGTTTTATTACAAGAATTGTATTGATGCCATGCGAGCACAATTTTTTTTGTTGTTCCAACACATTTGACGATCGCGTTAATAAGACAATAATTATAGGGGGATGGGGGTAGGTACATATATATTACGGCTTATGTGCTTGATCAGAGACCCGCTTATGAAGCCTTCGTCAAGTAAGACGACAGACACAGAAAGAATTTTTTACTCACAGAGAAAGGAATATACACCCAGGGCGAAGGCGGGAATCGAACCCGCACCCGTTACAGCGGACGGTAATTATATCCATGCATGATTGACATTAAAGAGCAGATGCTGTACTACATTTCAGAAGAATACATGCGGACAGCGCCTTCAATACAATTTCTGTGCTAACTATGTGCGATAATTTAATCGCAACAAAAATTTTGTATTGTTTTTACACAACTTGTAATAACTGGAATAAACATAATTTTTGGTGTTGAAAGTCAACACAAGTTTTTTCTGAGTCCACAGCATTGATACAATTAAAACCTCATAAGTGAATTGCAGCCTATTTTTTAATTTTCATTTAATTAGATAGGGGGAACCAGGGACACATGACCCAACTTGTAGTTTTTGGCTTGTAACTTTTAAAAAACACTATTTATGGATGTGTAAATGCAGTCAATTGATACTTTCATAAGTATTAAACAATATATATTAGTATTTTTCTGAAGTATTAACTGCAATATTAGTAAAGTATAAATTATTTAAAACTTTAGTTTTGGGTCATGCATACCAATGCATAGGGATACATGACCCACCCATTAAGGATACGTGACCCAACCCAAAAATTTGGTAGTAAGACTTAAAATATTAAAATACTTTTACTTAATAACAAAACTAACATCATATTATAAAGTTTAAATAGATTTTATAGTTTTTTAAGACAAAATTATTACTTCTTAATTTTATCACATTAATTATGCTTATATTAACGAACTTATCAAATTTAAACGTAATATCTTGTCTAAATACAAAACTGGGGATTCTTTTATTTTGCAGAGAAAACACAGATGGTTGAAGAATCGCTTCTATTTGATCAATATCAACTTGGAATGTATTATCCATTTCCGGCCATTTAAAACATTTTCCATCGATTCTTTCTGCATACTGAATTGTAAGCTCGTTAAAAAAAAATTCCCAACAAACATTGTATTCCGAGAACCCAGTCATTTACTTTTGGGACTCCCGTGATTTTTTAAAAAAATTACTTGGTCTATATCTGTCTACTTTTGGGATGTTTACTTGGGTCACGTATCCCTAATTGGTTTGGGTCAAGTATCATTAGTTGCACTTTTTTTTTTATTAACCCCAAAACAAAGACATTTGCGAATAATTACATTAGCACTAGTATGCACGTAATTGTAGCTAATAACATGAACAAAACAAGTAACTAATTGAAAAAATCTTTCTTAAACCAAAAAAAAGGAGACCGAAAATTCTTACTGCCCCAAAAAGAGAGCCCCGTTAGAGCCCCGTCTGAGTAGTCGGATTTTCTGGATGGGAAAATCGTGGGCACGCATATCATATGATTATGGGGCATGTAAAAGATCCTTTGAGTACCCATTTGGCTTAGGTTCTCCTTGAAAAATTAAATTACGGCATACTTTAACATCCACAGAGAACTCAGATTCATCGTAATCTGAGGGTCAAAATTGGTAACGAGAGTGGCCTAGATGGTGCCACAAAGAAATGGCTCTCAGTATTGGGGAATATGCCAAATCTGCAAATGCTTAGCGGCCAATAAAGCAGCCTCGTTGAAAAAAAATGAGTTTAAAATTAAGGAGATCTCAGAAATATGTAAAAAAGTTGTTTTATACAATTTGGGGCAATATGCAGTCGATTTAAAGCAAGTAAAAATAGGGTGTGATTCCCTATTCACAGGACAAGCCATCGAACCCGAACGACACCGAATACCTGTCCTACGAAGTGACGAGGCTGTTCTTGTGCGAAGACGACGACGACGACCAGGAAAATAAGACCATCAACGTCTTAGACCAGATGAAGCAGAAGAGGAAGGCCTACAAAGGCAAGGATGTGCTTCAGGAGAGTTTCGATCCTGGGAAAGTGAAGAAAGACATGAGTATGATGCTGGACGTGTATGACCGACTCATGGACAAGGATGCGAAAGTCTGGAATAAGATGAAAAAGGTATGGGTATGATTTACAGCCAGAACAACTTACAAGGCCAGAGAAAATCTCCCAAACACGTGGCGTAGACGGAAATTTTGACTTCACTGTTCCAAGTATCGTTGTTCCGAAGATGAAGACATCTCATCTCGAAGCCTGTTCGGGACCACTCGTGCACGGCTGACTATATCTTTGGGGTTTCGAGAAAACGTCATTCCTATTGCTTAATTTAGCCGGTTCTGAGTGATTCCGAACAGGTTTCTTCATCTTCGCAAGGGGAACAGTGACGTCTGGATGAATATCTAGGCATTGATGAGAAAAATGCTTTTGAATTAAATACTATTACACTTAAGTTGTATTTGGTTAGAAGTTAGGTTTTTTCCCCTAAAACTCTATTTCGAGAAAACGCTATTCCTACTGCTTAGCAAACGATAAAGAATATTAATTGAGTTTGAAAAAGAAATTTAACTAAAATCGTCAATTTCGGCGACTAAAAGTTTAAATTTTTAGAAACGCTGTGTTTGACGATTCTGTTTCTAAATTTTTTTAATCGTGTGTGTAAGCAGTTCTAGGTGACATTTACTGTTACAAACCTACTTGTTTCATTTTAAATGAATGCTTATTATGCTTTATTTCCCTCGTAGACCTCACGAAGATCAACCTCGATGGAAATAATGAAAGAGACGGAAGAAACCGCCTGGACGATTGGGTGCCTCATGCAAGAAGCTAGTATGAAAAAAGATAATTTAGGTAAAGGGGTTTTCATATTATTGTATTCACATTGAAATATATTTTTCTCAAAACATTTAATCGCTTGTTTATAAATAACAATCTACGATAATTGGAACCGGTGGAAATTTTTTGGTTAATCACTGTTAAAAAGTAGTGTACAACATTGCACCGGAATCCTAGAACTTTCTAGCTGACACCACTATTTGGAGCGTTGACTTACTACTTTTGCGGTGTATCAAAGTTAAGTTTCCCCACAAAATTGGTAAATCTACTCTCCAAATAGTGGACTTCAATAACAACTAGAAAGCTCCAGGATTCTGGTAGTTTTTCATCCAAACTTTTTAACGGTGCTTTTACTGGCACTAGTACTGTATTCTAACGAATACAATGTGTGCTGTAATTTTCAAACACATGTGCTTCAGCCACGATCTAGTTTGAATTCACGAATGGTAGGGAAGAAGAACTCTGACCTGTCTCGGTGTATAAGCGTGTGCGAGCTTAGAAAATACAGCAAAATTGCTGTGAATTGTGTTTAAAGTAGCAGCTGTGTCAAATACAACAGAAAGCGCTGTGAATATGTGGCAAATTATACAGTGTATGCATTTAGGAACTTTTATTATTTTTACTTAAAAAATACAGTCAGAAACCTACGAACTTCCAAATGTCCACAAGGTCTGGTAGTCAGTAATACAAACCTCCTTTACAGACTTGCTGTTTGTAATAAAACACTAGGGCTAAACATGACTGAAATGGACTTTCTGCGTAAGTTTTTCTAAATAATTAAAATTTAGGACTAATGTAGACCATATATTCCTAATAAATTTATGTCGGGTAAACAAGTGTTAAATGGAAAATGAATTCAGAATATTTAAAGCTAACGTTTTTACTCAGAAATGAAAGGGTAAATGGTGTTCACAAACTTGTCGTAAATGAGTTAACGCCTATCAACTTTTCAACTATTTGCAGCTGTACAGGTATTCAGCCTGAAAGCGGATCAGTCAGCGGATATGCTACTGGCTCTGAGCACAGCCGAGATAGGCAGTGTTCGCTTGCCTGGGAACCTGAGAGCCCGGACAGACGGAATGTGTAGAACATCCAATCAGAAAGGAGTAGTGTCGGCCTACAAAAACGTGCAGTACCTAGACCCTAATAATAGGTAAGCAACACTAGCGAGTACTAGGGACAAAATATGAATAGGAACATAATGTGAATGAAATGAAATGTGTTATTTCTAGTTGAAGATATTATAATGAATTATCAGAAATATCCATACATTTAGAGGTATTTTTCCTAAACGTATAGAATCAACGAAAGAACTACTATTTAATCTTAATTAGTTTTTGACATTATTTCTGATATTTTGCATGTAACTCTTATTTTGCAGTGATGTGATTTCCTGGGCTTATATGACATCGTCCATCTGACTCTTTATCGGAGATTTTTTTAGAATTTATTCTATGCTTTTGTTTACACAACAATACCTATTACTTTCATTGCTTTAAACTATTAATTTCCAACCATTTTATGCCTAATTTGAACAAATGATAAATGTATCATAAAAATAATTACAATAGACGAATCGAGCGAGGCGGAGTATTTGTGAGGGCTTGTTTGCGGTATAGAAGGCAATGTCTGCACACATCTGTGACGTCGAGATAGATGTGCCATTTCTAGTTTGGACGAATTAGCTATCGGGAGGTTTGCTTGTGGGGTATAAAACAACAGTTGACGTAGTTGTGAGGTCACCGCAGACTTGGCCGTTCTAATCATCCATTTTTTTAAACTTTATTTTTTCATTACTTTAATGTGGAGAAAACAACTCGTCTATTTGCTCTATTTTTTTTAACCATCAGATTCTTTTAATTGCTTCATTCTGACATATACCAGTCCTTGATTTTGTAAATATTTGGCAATTCAATTTGGTCTTTGCAGCTTCTTGAATATCAGTTCTGGAGTCATCGGTGTCAGTGTGGATCAGTTCTCTACCACATACCATCTCCCCGAAAACGAGACAGTTCGACTGGTACTCTACCATCCCAAAATGCCAAAAGATGCTAAGGCACTCTGTGTCTTTCTCGACTGGAACGCAACAAAAGAGTACGTATTTAGAATATACAGTAAAAAATTCTGTAAAACTACAGCACCTTTTGCGGTTATTTTTTTAATCACAGAGTTGTAAATAATAATTAACAGCAAATAGATGTCTTCATGACGTAAGTCACGTGCAGATATAGTCAAGCAGCAAGTGTGACATAATGGGGTTTTTTAGAAACATTTATGAAATTTTTAGGGTGTGTACACAAGAGCATGACAATTAATTTTTTATATTGACATCGGCTGGTCTCGGACCCATTTGGCCGCCATCTTGAAAAATGGCAGAAAATCTATTTTGGATCATAACTCCTGAACCGCTAGTCCAAATATAATGAAATTTGGTTTGAAATGATCGCAAATGTTTTCTGAATCTTTCATGTATTATACTTTAGGTTTTATATAGTACTAGCTGTTATACCCGACGTTGCACGGGTAGAGGTGGAAAAATAATTTAACAGTCAATTTAACTATTTTTTTTCTTTCATTTTAGTTACATAAGATATGAAGATTACCCAGTAATTTTCCATTTAATTACCCAACTTGGATATAGTAATGATTAATATTAATTTCAAAAATACCTTTGATAAGAAGCGCAAATTAAAAAGAATACATATTTAAGTAAAAAATAATCAGTAAGAATTAAAAATGGAAAAAAGCTAAATCTTAAAAGGGTCTCAAACATTTATTTTAACGCAATTCAAGGGAGTTCTCCAATAAATTAAGTAACTTTTTTTGGACACTTTGTAGATATAAATACAATATAAGCAGTACAAAATGGCAGAAAAAAATGCGTTTAGGACAAAGATTGGTATAATCTGTTCTTCCAAAGTAGTTAAAATTTAAATCTCACTTTAAACTGATCACTCTTGTTCTGCGTGCAGAAAATAAAATATTCTCAATGAAAGTGAATTACATGATCTAATTGTTTAGATGTTATAAAGCTACTCCAGCAAACAGCAAACGATTTGCATTTTTTATATTTATTTGTTTTTTTTAACTGTGATAAAGATACTAAAGCAAACGATTTTTACTTTTAATATTAAATATTTTTCTAACTGCTAAAAAGCTAGCAAGCGATTTTTGTTAGGTTTATGTCTAATTTGAGAGCGAATACAATTTACCTTCCAATAACGGCAACGAATGTGTAAAATAAACAATAAAACAGATGGGCTACAAAAACGTGCTGCCTTAAGGTAAGCAAACACCTAGGAGTCTTCAAATTGAATAGGAAAAATAAAAATGAAGTTTCGAAACGATAATAATGAATTATCGATTCAAATAATTTTGCCTAAGTTAGATTCCGAAGACTTATAATCTTAATTTTTTGACCAATTTCTGTGCACGATCATGTTGCGTGGTTCCTTTTAGATGCCCTCTGTCTTATCAATAAAACATACACAAACAAAATTACTTTCATGCTTATAATATTAATTTCAGCCATTTAGCCTTTTGGAAAAAAAATGATCATAAAATATTACATAGACGAATCACGAGCAGTCATTTTAGGCTGCGTAAACACAATGCCTGCGAACAACCGACTCAGTATAGATTCATTTATTAAAAATATGCCATCGGGAGTTTGTTGTTAAAAAATTGACGTAGTTGTGAGGCACCGCGACTTGGCGCTAAAAATTTAAAGTCATTACCTTAATATGGAGCATCTCTATTGCCGCTTTTTATTAACCATCAGATTCTTTAATTGCTTCATTCGCATAAATTTATTTTTAAATATGAAATTCATTTGCTTTCACCTGAATATCAGTGGAGATCGTCAGTAACCACCACATACATCTCCGAAAGAGACTGCCGGGAATTACTCACTAATGAAACATGTCAATTGTCTTTTTGACAAAAATGAGTAGTATTTAGAATATGACAGTAAAAAATTTCAAAACTACAGACTTTGCGTTATTTTGTTAAAAGGGTTTTAATTAATAATTACCAAGGCCGATGGAAATCAGGCGAAAGTAAAAACAAATGAATTTGATTTTGGTGGACACAAGTGGTTATTTTTTTTCAGAAAAAACAAACTTTCGAAAACGATAGAAGGAATTGGTCTGATTCGAAATATTTTTTAGACCTATGTTTGGTTCTACTGAATGAATCCATAGATTTTTGTAGCAAATTTCGTACAATCTTGTTGCGTGGTTCTTTAGATCTCTTCTTACCATCAAACAAATAAACAACAAAAAGCAAACAAACGGTTATGTTTGCTTTTTTGGTTATTAGATATATGATTTTACCTATTAAAGTATTAAGGAATAGAAAGTGAATGCTTACTAGGTCTTAAACACACAATGGTGATGATCCACTACTATGGAAGTGTTGTTTTACGGCCCGAAAAAGAGTGGAAATTAACTCAAACTGAGTTAAAACGCTCATTTTAAGATTTGTCAGGAGTAGTATTGTTTTCTTTTAATTTCCTTTTAACCCACTCCGCAAAATAGAGTGACAATCAAGTACTCCTATAGGAAAGTGCATTTTCGGCACGGAAAGGAGTGGAAATTAATCAGACTGAGTTTAAAACCGCGTCGTTTGTTTAAGAGTGTGTTATATTTCTAAATTTTCGTAAGCTTTTGGCAACGTAACGGCCATTATATCATAACTTTTCTATTATTTTTAGGGAAGATTTCGGAATATGGAATCCTTTAGGTTGCAATGCAGTTGGGGGTGGAGACAACTTCACCGTGTGCGAGTGTAACCACCTGACCAATTTCGCTGTGCTCATGGACTTCAGGGAACATGAGGTACTTTTAGAACGTGTGTCTCTCTTATAATATGCCCATTCTACATAGCAAGGATGGAAAGTTACGTTTTAAAAATACTTTGTTAAGTTTACTTAAATTTGAAAAGTATTAGTTGTTCAATTTACTTTTTTGAAAAATTTTCAAAGTTATAAGAAAAAAATAAGCCATTTAACCATCTTACCGTTTTTCAAAGAGAACTAAAATTAAATAAAATAGTGACAATCGGAAAAAAGCTAATAAGGAACATTCACCGTTGTTGAAAGTTACATTTTAAATCGTTACGTTTATCCGTGAAGAGCTGCGTGAGAGGTAAAGGAAAAGTAACAAAAATTTTTGTTACTTCGTTACCTCTAAAAGTAACTAAGTTACAGTTACTTTCTGAAAAATCTAAAGGTGTTGCTCGGCGTTATCGAAAAAAATAACTGTTACAGATAGCGCGTTACTCCAATCCCTGCAACATAACTAAAAATTTCGTACTTAGTTTCACCACAAAAACGGTTCTGTGGTGCAATGATTCGTTATTTTCCTGGTTTTAGGTTGAAATATTTTTCAGATTTTGAAAACCAATACCTGAATGAGGGTTCGACCGAAATCCAAAATATGGAGAAACATTTTACAACACACAATTGCAGCTACTAAAAACCATTTTTTTAAGTGAAACCTAGCAAGAAATTTGCTACAGTGTATCCTGCGAAACTTATGAAGTAGCCTCGTACGCAGGATATCGTCCGTTACAAAAATAACTTGTATCAATAAAAAAAGAACTTATAGTACAGATAAATAAATACGATTAATTTGGTAGTATAATTTAATTCAGTACAAAAAATCATTTATAGTATAAATAGTTACAGTAATAAGAAAGAAAGAAAAAAAGAATTTACAGAACATACAAGATTATTCACCGCACCTTCGATTAAAAGGGAAATCTGCAAAAAAAAGTTAAAATGCAATAACTTATCGTAGCGAAATGTAGCTAGGCGGAAAACATGAAATTTAGTTTAACAGATATTTGTTTAAAGATACTTTGATCCATATAATATATTTTCACATTTAAAATTCATTCAAATAACTTAAAAGTAGAGTGTTTTGACAAAGAGTAATAAATATTAAATATGTAGTCCATAAAAAAATTAATTACATTTTGTCAATTCCACGCGTCAAAGTTAACATTAAAATTAAACATAGTATTAGGCGAATTTCATTTTGGAGGTAGGGGTAGGTACATATATATTCCGGCTTGTTTGCTTGATCAGAGACCCGCTTATGAAGCCTTCATCAAGTAAGACAGACACAGAAAGAATTTTTTACTGTCACAGAGAAAGGAATATACACCCAGGGAGAAGGCGGGTATCGAACCTGCACCCGTTACAGCGCGCAGACTGCTAGCGTAATGGTCCAAACCACTCGGCCATCCGGGCCCTATTTTGGAGGTATTTAAGCGGCTTGAGTGACAGTAAGGTACTGTTATGAATCTTTACCTTTCTTTTTTTTACAGGCTAGTGAAGAAGATCAAAATGTCTTGAACATTTTATCCGTAATCTTCTGCAGCTTGTCTTCCATTGCTCTTTTGCTAACGATAATTATATACTTGACCATCAGGTAGGTAGTGTGCCAATGACTATTGTAGAAAATCAAATAGAATTCCAATTTGCAACACAGACAGTTTATACCTTCCCCTCCCATTGATTCCATTTGGAATCAACTTGAGACTAAGTTAAACTCGCACTTATTTCAAATAAATTTTATTAAATTCTCCATGCATTTTTCTATAAATTTATATTTTCTTTTTGTATCATTAGATGAAAGAATTGTCTTACAAAGAATTAAATAACGTTTTTTTTAGTCAAATGAAAATATGAAAAACATGGTAAAATAATATTCATTCAGAATCAATTTTATTAAATTAATTGGCCCTAAAATTCTTCATGCTTGCATTTTTAATTGTTTAAAAATTGAATTTTAACTATTTTTAATAAATAAAGTTTCGAAAAATTATTGATATATAATTTATTCAATAGTTATAATTCCATTTTTTTTTCCTTAAATCTTAGTTTTTAAAAAAATTTCCCTACTTTAAACCATTTCATTCTGGATGCATACTGGGTCGATTTCACAAATTTTTGATTTTTAGAATAACAAATAAAAAGTTGGGACTGAAAGGGTTATGCTGCTGTTCTTTAAATCTACTGTAAAAAAGGGTTTGTTGTTTTTGTTTTTATTTAAGAGCCTATAGTTTTCGTGCACATAACATTAATTTAACTAACGTGAAAACTTACTTTTTATTAATTTGTTTCCTAAATTTCACCCTTCCAACAGTGGAGGTTTTATGTTTAACTTCAATAAATATTTGATTTTTTTTTAAAAGCCCATTAATTTTGTAAATATAAATAATTATGGTAAAATAAAATAAAAACCAAAATTGGAAAACAAATGGAATGAATATTTAAATAAATCTAAAAAAATAATAGAATAAAATTTTGAATAATTCTTAATAATGACATTGGAATAAAATTCTAAACATAAATACAAAAAAGTTCTAAAATTAAATTAAATTTTTTTTTAAAAAATTTATTCAGGTCCCTCCGTAGCAGACGGAGTACCATAACATGCAATCTCGCTATCTGCCTTCTGGGAATGAACATTTTGGTGCAAACAGGATTTGATCGAGTATCGACAATTGTAAGTTTGAAAAAATTGTGTATAAAAGTGCTTACGTCTATACTTGTTAATAAAAATTAGAAGTAATGGGACCAATTATAACTGATAACTATAAAAGTGAATAACTGATAATTATTTTAACCAATAATTTCATTATCATTTTTAATTCTTAGCAAATCTAATATAGGGTCTGGTTTCGTATTGTTTATTATAACAAGTAGTTTTGTAACAGAATCTGTCACTTAACCCGCTCCAAACAACAGTTGTGTTTAACAGGTAAAAAGGCGCCAAACACAGCATTAATTCTATATTAAGCATTTACATGCTAAAAAATTCAATAATTATTACTTATCGTTTGCAAAATTTAATTTATATTTCAAAGAAAAAAACATTTCATATCAACATCCAAAGAATCTCGTAAAGAAATATATTTGACGTCATTTCAAACTGATCGATGTCGCAAAAATAAATTTATTTTAATTTATTGTCTAACAGAATTAAAGTTTCTCGAGCGATTGATGCGAATGGCAATGGTGATTAAATTCTAATAAAAATGGCTTCCTATGCTTTTTAAATGAGCATTAAATGTTTCAGTTTTTTAAATAATTGAAGTACTTAGAATTCGAATTCTTTTCTGAAATTTTCAATGTATTCTAATTTCGATGCGCTGAATTTTTTGACGTATCACACTTGTCCGTAGCATTGGTAGTTTGGGCTATGAAAGTGGGTGACAGACAGACGGACTGAACGATTATAATACCTTCCACTATTTACGTTATAAACGTAGTGTGGAAGCTAAAAATAAGCACTTTAAATTATTTATCACGTAAACGGGTATAGCAGATTAAAATTTCCAACATTTTCACTAAAATGTAATAATTAAAAATTACATGATAGCTTTCGCTGATAGAGAGACTTCCTCAGGTAAGCCTTATTACAAGTTTTAAAAACTCTTTTTAAAAAATCTAATAAATGGTTAATTAATCCTCAAAATTAAATTTTCTTTTTAATGATTATATTAACTCGAGAATTAAATTTAATTTTTAAAAAAATCTTGTTAATACTTTTAGTAATTTTTTAGCCTACTTTTCTTTTTTTAATTCGAAAGAATTAAAAAAATGAAAAAGTAGGTATTGACATGCGGTCGATGTCCGTCTGTCTGTCTGTCCGTCTGTCTGTTTGTCCGTCTGTCTGTTCGTACCCCCCTTCCAAAATCGTTTCTATCAATCGGATCTTAAAAATTCTTTTTTTGTTAGAAAGCTATGACCTCAGAGACCTAACTTTCATACTTTTTGTCCGCTTGTCTGTACGTCCGGACGGACATAAATCTACTATCTGTCAGCGAATTTCCCATTGAATTAGCATTGAAATTCAATTTTGAGTCATTTAAATCACTGTTGCCAAATAAACAATGGCAAGAGAAACTTTATTTATTTAAAAATATTTGAAGCAAAATAATTTTTTCATGACTCAGTTTCGAACGACGTCATAAAATTTAGCACTATGTGATTCTTTGATTGTTCATGCATTGTTTACTAAGAAAGCGGCAAGGCATATTTTTTGCATACAATTATGCTTAGTTTTAATTTACATTTCATATTTTTTTAATGTAGTTTGGAGTAATTTCCTTACTTTTGTTATTAATAAATATATGAATTATTTTTTGAACTACAAATAAATCGTACAGACGATAAATTATATTAAGTTAATTTGAGAAAGAATATTAATGAAAATAGTAGATTTTGGCTTTTAGAAGTTTAAATTATAGCTGGATCTTGTGTTTAGTGATTTTTTTTTAATGTGTATAAATCTATGGTAGAAACGGTTGTTGATGATATTTACTGTAAGGAACCTAGTTGTTTTCCTATTACAATTTCAGTAAGTATTTAAGTAACAGGAAAGTAGGCTATTTTAGTTCTTTAAGAACTTCTTGTTTATTATAAAAATAACATTATTTAAAGCGAAGTTGATATTTCAAATAAATTTTACAAACTTTTATACCTAATTTAAAAAATCTTATGGATTGTTAATTATTCCTAAAAATTCAAATTTGTAATTTAATAATTAATTCTAATTTTTGCTTTTTGTTATGTTACCCCCCTAAAAAAAATTAACT